>OX336341.1:14053117-15430617 GCA_946902875.1 Nematopogon swammerdamellus | reverse complement strand
AGCTACACCTTTGGCATCACCGTTAGTTACTTACTTTCTTCTTTTGAAATACAAGTTTCACGCGAGCAAAGCTGGGGTACCCTAGTACCCCAGCTAGTAATAAGTAACCCTATAAAAAAGAAATGCGCTTTATAACTGTATCAACCGACCGACCGCGACACACAAAACATGCATTTGCCTTCCACGTAGCGACATTTCGAGCATAAACTGCATAGTTGTTATTTTATTAATCTTTTGAAGAATAAAATAAAAAATTACAGGCGTGTGCCGCGCGCACGCGCGTCGTCGCCGCGTCGTCGTCGTGTCGGCCGGTCGGACATGGTCCGTAATTTGCCGCATGCAAATTCTCCTGATAGCTGCGCTTGCGCGTGTCATAATTTTATCCATTTGCATGAAGTCGCCATAAAAAGTGGCTTTATGCATTCCTGACTTTCTTTCCACGCGCTTCCGATGATCGTTGCTCCGAAATCGTTGTGCCAGATACATACTTTGCTAAGTGATCGATGTTGCTCGCCAGTGTGCATGATGCGAAAAAATGCCTAATTATTACGGAATTGATAATCAAGAAGCAGTTATTTTTACTAATTATTGATAATGTAATGTAAACACAATGTGCGTTTGTCTATAGAATTGAGAAAGGAATGCTTCGGTGGTAAGACCATGTTGAAATAATGTGTGAAAGATTTTGTAGAGAAGACTAACGAAAGAGATGTATGATAGATAATATGAGAAAAGTCGGAAAGGGTCGCCCTATACATCGGGCATGTGCTCAAAAATGGTCAAGTGCGCAGTACCGTCGAGAATGAGGAACATTATGAGAGGAGAGTGCAAGAAAGAGGCGGCAGAAGTGTGTCAGAATCGCGGCACGTAGAGATCCGTTGTCTCTGCCTACCCCACTGGGAAGCAGGCGCGACTTTATGTATGTATGTATAGTGAAAAATTATGTGGACTAGGTAAGGCCGGAAAAAAATTACCAACTGTTCAAAATGAAAAACATGATGTGTCTGAAAAATCCTAGAATGTTGACATGATAATAAAAACGTTGTAGAATAAAATACTATCTAGGTATAGTAGGTGTTTGCCGATCTACATTATTGTCTTCATCAACATTAGAAACATTAGCGCAAAGTGGCGACGGATATAGGTACTCATGCGCATGTTCTATCTTCGTCGCTCGACGGCCGAGTGGCAAGAGGAGGGCCTCTCACTACTGGACTGAGAGGCTAATCGATGAGAGGTGACCTGAATTGATTATAAATGATAAGTTTATTTAATGTTGCGATTTGGTGTAGAGTGACACGTGAAGTCACAGACACAGCGAGCGAATCTCACACACGTGTGAATTAAACGAACGAATCGACAGATTGGCGATAAGTTACTCTATGAACTGGCGTTTACTGCCCGGCACGAAACAATTTGTTTCAATTTGTCTATATCTATCTTCTATATCTTCTATATCTATACATATAATAAAATCGTTAAATTAATAATCTCTCTTTGTCTGTACGCGCATCACGCAAAAACCACTGAACGGAATTTGACGAAACTTTGTATAGTGACAGTGTATATCCCGGATTAACATAATAAACAAAAAAATATAATAAAAATTAAAATTATTATAAAATTTAAATGACAAGTTGACAACGGAGAACTGTCATCTCGACGTGAGCTGGCCGGTGACAAAATGTTTGATAAATAAAAAATTAAAAAAATTGAAGTCGAACTTATGTCGCTGTCATTGGGGCAATTTATATTTCTGTTGCCCGCGGCTTCGCTAGCGTGAAATTCGTATTAAAAAAAAGTAAGTAACTAAAGGCGGAGCCGAAGGCGGATCTGCGCTCACGTAAACGATATTCTTTCTCGATGAAAGTAACTAAGGGCGAGGCGGACGTCGGAGCTGAGTTCAGGAAGAAAAAAAACATTCTTTCTTGAATGAAGTAACTATGGGCAGGCCGCAGGCCGAGCTGCGTTCAGGAAGAAGCTAAACCATCTTGAAGAAAGTAAGTAACTAAGGCGAGGCCGAAGGCCGAGCTACGTTCTGATAAATAATAAACCATCTCGGAGAAAGCGAGTAACTAGGGCGAGGCCGAAGGCCGAGCTGCGTTCAGGAAGAAGCTGAACCATCTTGAAGAAAGTAAGTAACTAAGGCGAGGCCGAAGGCCGAGCTACATTCTGATAAATAATAAACCATGTCGAAGAAAGCAATTAACTAAGGGCGAGGCCGAAGGCCGAGCTGCGTTCAGGAAGAAGCTAAATCATATTGAAGAAAGTAAGTAACTAAGGCGAGGCCGAAGGCCGAGCTTCGTTCTGATAAATAATAAACCATCTCGAAGAAAGGAAGTAACTAAGGACGAGGCCAAGGGCCGAGCTGCGTTCAGGAAAAAGCTACACCATCTTGCAGAAAGTGAGTAACTAAGGCGAGGCCGAAGGCCGAGCTACATTCTGATAAATAATAAAACATCTTGAAGAAAGCAAGTAAATAAGGGCGAGGCCGAAGGCCGAGCTGCATTCGGGAAGAAGCTAAACCATCTCGAAGAAAGCAAGTAACTAAGGGCTGCTAGGCAGAAGGCCGAGTTGCGTTCAGGAAGAAGATAAACCTTCTTGAAGAAAGTAAGTAACTAAGGCGAGGCCGAAGGCCGAGCTGCGTTCTGGATGAAGCTAAACCATCTCGAATAAAGTAGGTAACTAAGCGATATTAAGATTGAGTTAAATTAATTTAAATTTTATTATAAAGTCCACGCTTCTGACGGCAAACATACCGTGCATCCTAAAATCTTGCGGTTATTCCCGGCTGGATCGCAAGAGGCCCGATGGTATCACCTTAGTTCCATGGGCCAAGGGTAGGTCTTTGATGTGGGACGCCATTTGTGTTCTCACATTGGCTCCAAGTCACGTTCGGGCATCTTCATGACCGGCCGGCGCGGCCGAGGCCTGAGCCTCAAACGCAATAAATATTATAGATATATAATTCAAGATTTCGAATTTGTTGCGTTTGCGGTTGAAACCCTCGGTCCGTGGAGCAGTCATTGAAGCCAAAAGCTTCTTGAAGAGGCTTGGGTCTCTGCTGGTGGACGCAACTGGTGTCCCGCAATCAAGGGCCTACTTCATTCAAACGGTAAGCTTTGCAATCTAGCGAGGTAATGCCGCAAGTGTTCTAGGAACATTTGAAAACGTCCCTTTTATGATAGTTATTTTAATGTTTGTTAGGTAGGTTTTAATTATTTAGTTATTAATATTACTTTTTTATATATTTTATTAAATAAATAGATGGAGTAAACGATATTATATGCTATCGAAGAAAGGAAGTCATTTAAGGCGTGGCCCGAAGGCAGAAGAGGGTTTTTGGTTTACCTGAACGCAGCTCGGCCTTCGGCCTCGCCCTTAGTTACTTACTTTCTTCGAGAAGGTTTATCGTCTTCCTGAACGCAGCTCGGCCTTCGGCATCGCCCTTAGTTACTTAGATTCTTCTTTGAAATACTAATTTCACGCGAGCGAAGCCGCGGGCAACAGCTAGTTCAATAATAAAATTTTACGAAATATGTATAAATACTGAATCTTTGATAAATACGTCCTTAGAAGCACATTATTTTTCGTTTTTCATTTCACCGTTTGGTGTAGATGCATAAAGTCGAAATATTAAGTTTTCCCTTGCCAGGTTCACTAATTACAAGAGAATCACTGAACTTCCTCCATCCACCCAGCTATAGGCGGATCCATATCTATAATCCAGTGCATAAAAAAAACCGGCCAAGTGCGAGTCGAACTCGCGCATAGGTGTTCTCGCGCGAGGTTTCCGTATCGCCATGTCATGGTCAGCGCCACTTATTTATACCATCTATGGATTAGTTAAAATGCTTCATACTGTTTTAGGTTGATGGCGCGCATACACTTTTTAGTTTCTAGTATGGGGACCCCGTGAATTTTTTACGTTTTCTTATTTATATTATTTGTTTATATATCGGCCATAATAACACATATTCTGTGAAAATTTCAACGTGTTGCCTATTACAGTTCAAGAGATACAGCCCTCCTCGGACAGACAGACAGACAGACGGCGTAGGCTTAGTAATAGGGTCCCGTACGACGGATACGGAACCCTAACAATGACGAGCAAAGTGATTTAAAACTCTCTACCTCTTTCGATGCTGGAGAATAGATGCCCTCATTCAGCGAAAACGATTGACATCTCATTCTCAAAGCAATCATCGCCAACAAGGGTGTGCGTGCAGCATGCAGCGCCTGAAGGCTAACTAAAGCTCAGTCTTCTAGTCTAGACGTTTCCGACGGCTTCTGACGTAGTTGTAAGACCGCTTCACATAACTACGTAGCAAGAAGCAGACTACCAGTTTGACCTTTGCCTACATTCTAGAGAACACGCCTAGACACACTTGCTACAACGGCTTTGATAGCCGCTGCGCAACGGCATGGTGAGTTTATGAGCTGTGATCCAATGAAAAGGCGGAATAGCACGAACTATTTGCAAAATTGCATGACCTAGATTGGTACCACACACATACGAGAGCTTGTAGGTACGAGAAAATGTGTTGGTAGCATAGTAGCATAGACGTATAAAGGAAGATACCCCCGTATATTATTTCTCTATGGTTGGTAGCTTGTTCAACGACGCAAGCGACGATGTTGATTTGTTTTGCATGAGCCCTACTGTACTTAGAACTAAAGAGGTGCTTTCGATATATAACCCAAGGAGCTTTGAATAAATCTAAATCTAACATGTTGGCAAACATAGATCCCGAGGCGCCGATAGCCGAGGCGATCAATAGTTTAATACCGGAACAAGGATGGAGGTCGTTGAATGAATATTAATTTGTTGTCATTGCAATAATTCACTCTACTACACACGTCTACCTACTGAACAGTAAAACCGGTTTCAGTATTAAAACGCAGTCTAAACAATCGTCAAGTGTTTATTTTATGAAATCTAACATAGCGATAATAGCTTGGGTGAGTGCGAATATTTCTCGTATTCCAAGAGCACGCGACAGTCTACTTTGCCAATTTATATTTATTTCGTTTGCTCGTTATATTCTTCAGAATCTAATGTGTTAAAAATAAATAAATGCGAAGTTTCGTATTTCTTAAAACACACAAAACAACTCGCAAATACATTAAAGAGATGTAGCAAACTTAAAAGTTAGGCTTCTCTATCTGAATCACAATCGTATTTTGGATATGAAATTAAATAAAATTATATCTACGGATTGCCATAGACTCGATGTCTGGTACCTACCCACTCAGCTCAGCTTGTCAGCCTTGGCAGGCCTCACGCACTCTATGTACTTGCGCGCGCTAACTACCTACCGCCCGACGGGCCGCCGGCGGTCTTTTTCAGTAAAAATTCGTCTGCCGCGCGAAGTATACATAGACGCTCGCCCACGCAAGTGCGCGCAGCTGCAAAGCAATAACCACTTTACACTCGATCGTTAAGGTACATTTTCGCACGCAGCGATTGGCGTTGTGAAAGAGTAGGCTATTAAAGCCCGAAGGTAGGAACATTTTCTATGGAGTGATTTATCTGTTACGAAGTAACTATTAAGTAATCTGTGGCCTTGGTAGCTCATCGGTGCGGTCGGTGATCATAAGTAAACCTGGGGGCGGTCAGTACTTGGATGGGTGACCGATCGACCGGTGCAGGCTCACCGTGGTTCGGTGAGGATTTAACCCGCCCGGGTTAGTTACCACCGCACTGAATAATGTCGGTCGAAACGGCTACATAGGTAAATAATTCTTGTTTTGCGCTGCGCCCACGCCCACGCCACACACAGTGTAGCCGGCACGACCGAAGGGAAGCACTGACATGGCGCCTAGTTCACCAAGGAGTTATGGGCCGACATCACGGATGTTGTAAATGATGTAGTTAACCGTGTCAGTTTCCATAAAAAAAAACTCAATGGCAGTGCTTTCCACGTATGTTTAATTGGCAGAGTAGATAACATTAATTAAGATCGCACAGCAGCAGCGCAGTGGAGGCGGTTATTACCTAATTGGAGCGTTGGCCACATCAACAGACACCAGCCAGCAGCGGTTCCGAAATGGAAAGTGTTTAAGCGATTATAAAACTCCATTGACAATGCAGCTCGCGCATCAGCGACTAAACTACGGGCGGACATCGCATTGTCGCCATCCATTTTGAATGCGTTGTCATTTTGACGTAAGAAACCGCGGGAAAGAAGTCGATTTCTTCCACACCTTGGAGACAACTTGCATAATCCGTGCATGCTCGGTAGATTGCGCGCGCAGTCCATAATAAGATTTGGCCAAGCATTCTTTATTGCGCAATGCAATTCGTTTTAGTTGCTGCAGCAACTTCCTCCATAGAAGGCTATTTTATTACCGAGTAGCTTTTGCCCGCGACTTCGCTTCGTGTGACTTTTTGCTCACAGCTCAGGCCGCCGACGATTACGTAGCGTTATGGTTTATATCCTAAAACCATCTTGAGAAGTGACAGAATGTAACAGTGAAAACCGTACCTATATAAATCGATAAATTGGTTCTCGAATTTTGAGGATATTCATTATAGGTATTTACGTACGTTACACAGCGCCTGGCGCGGCGTCGTCGGCCGGTCGCTTTATTTATTATGGTGGTAGTGTACGAGGCACATACTCGTAGATATGTAAGTGGGAATTGAAGTTTTTTCGTTAATTAACTTAGACAAAACAAATCTTCGACCATAATATGTATTTATCAATACTGAATGAATAGGTACCTACGTATAATAGTCAAATCGAAAAGCCTACATAAACCAACCAGAAGATGAACTACCTACTACTGTTATCTATCATCAACGACAGAAGTTAGAACAATAATAAATTCTTATATCATTTTAGTCAACAAGCAAATTGTATATCTACTAGTACGAATTGTGTACTCTATCTACCATGTAGAGCAAGCAATTCCCCAAACTTCATTTCACTCTCTCTTTTCTCAACAATACAGTAAATATTGTAGCGTAGCTATTGACCCAAAGAATACTTTGAAAGGTTCAGAAACACGCGCCTGTCGTGTTTATTACCTACCACCCATTCGGTAATTCGTCTGAGCCAGCCGCTGTTTCTTAATCTGTGCCGCTCTGTGGCTTCTGTCTGTCTGGTTCTTTGGGCCAAATACCGCGCACGTGTCACGGCAAGTGCCGGACGTGGGATCGAGCAGCTCAAACAGTTGAGCTGGACCCACGCACGAGGCACGTTTTGTCCTCGCTTTTTTCTTTCCGACGCAAATTGCGAGAATTGGACTTTAGCCGAAGGCCAATTAGATAAAATTTCAGTACCCTTCTGTCAATATTAGCCAGAAATTGAAAGTTTTTGGGGTCATGAAAATGGAATAAACTTAATGGATAACACACAATTAAATCTCCGGTATTATAAATACATACCAGGTGAAAATATACGAAAACATAGTTCAATAAAAATTTTAGAGACACAGATTGATCTAGATTTAAGATTTATATAGGTTTTAATGCACACCGCAGTAAAACCGAAAACAATTCTGGAAGTGTAGAATGAGTTCTTCATAATCGATGCATCTATGTAGGAGCCTTGTTCTGGAAAAGTCTGAAAAGCAATTTGCTAAAGGAAACGGTTGCACAATTAGCCTGTCCTTATCGTTATCGGTCAGCTCGCGGAAATGAGTTCGCTAGTGTCCGCGGCGGCGGCCGGGCAGTCCGCGGGGCCACCGCGCCGAGCGAGCGCCTGCTCGACCGGACGGAGACGTCGTCGTGGAAAGTCATAACCAAATATGAACAAAACATATTTGAACACCTCCGCAGAGTGCGACGACCTTGCGGCTTTGAATCTTCACACACTAATGAACTCGCTAATGAAGCGACTCCATTCACATAAATAGATAGTAATACTTTATTATCGTACCGTGTGGAGCCGGTACTTAAAAATAATATCCCCACTGCATCTCTCCCCGTTTATTGCTAAAGAAAGGGCCAGCTAGGCACACACATCTCATCTTGACACGGTCCTTCCACCGAGTCATGCGGCAGGTGGGTGTTCGTTCATGCCGTACTGGTAGTTTGATAGTTATCCTATCCGAATACTTGGCTAAACGTGGTGGTCGGTGGTGTAATTTACAAGAGTACTTGCAGTATACCACCAATTACTCTGCTCACCCCGATTGTTGGGGTACGGCGTGTGGTATACTTTATTGCTCCGCAAATATTTTACAGAAATAGTTGAAGTATAAAGGTTGATTTATTCATTACGGATATTTCTATCACCTTATGGGATGTTTAGAAAAAGTGCTTGCTTAGATAGAAATAACTAGGCAAGTAGGTACTTGACTACACGACTTCTCCGTAAATGTCTAATTTCACAATCAGAGGCGGAACAATCTTCGTTCCAAACAGTGTCTCCGTGATCAATCAGCGTGTGCAATGACGAATGTCATATCAAGATAATGGGTAACTACGTCCTAGATAACAAAAGGCGCTAAATATAATTTAATTATCGGTATGTATAGTGTAGGTGTAAATATTTATTTATTTCCTTATTTTCTTTATTACGGCTTTACAAAGAATGTACTTGCAGGTACTTTTTTTTTTTTTTTATGTAATCCGGTATGGATGGCTGAGTCGGAGGGGCTAAAAGCGCATGCTCCGACCAGCCAATTTCACCTCCGAGAAGGTAGGTGCCATACCGGAGACTTCCCTGGATTGCTGGCTATACTGGACTAGAGGAGAACACAACCGAGGTTGCTATGCGGCCATCTTACATCCAGTACGGTGGTACCAACCCAGTCGGCTACAATTTGAGCCTACCACCTAGTAAGGGGCAAGGGAAGGGACCTACAGTTTTAGACCGGTTCCGAACGGTGAAGCAGCAGGTGTAAGTATGCACGTAAATTTTTTCGTCAGAAAAAACTCATTGGTACACGCCGACCGGATTCGAACCTCGGACCTCCCGCATGAGAAGCCGATGCCCAAACCACTCGGCCACCCGCCGTACTTGTCAGTCTCGGTAGCTCAGTGGTGCGGTTGGTCGACTGTCGGTCGGATCATAATGGATGGGTGACCGCTGGACCGTTGCAGGCTGACCGCGGTTCGGATTCCACGTAAAATTGTAGGTCCCTTCTCTTCTTACCTTACTAGGTGGCAGGGTTTAACCGCCCGGGTTGATACCACCGCACTAAATGAAAGGTCGGTTGAAACGGCTATTTAAATAGTTCATGTTTTCAGTCCAGTTCAGTGTAGCCGGCACAAACGAAGGGAAGCACTGACACGGAACCTAGTTCACCAAGGTGTTATGGGCTGACATCACGGATTTACTAAGTGATGTAGTCAACCGTGTCAGTTTTCATAAAAGAAGAAAAGGTACAATCTTGAACAGTAATAACAAAACTGAAATAAACACTGAAAGACAAAACTGAAATCACATGTTGATATTACTATATACCTACTTAATATTGGCTCTAAATGGGAATATTTCAATTTTAATTTCTGTATTTTCTATAAATTGCACTGGGATATAATCCCTACATACAGTATACGGTATCATTTTGTGAGTGCATATAACAATATATTAGTGTACTCTATGATTATGTAAACTGGCAGCCGTCAAAATAGTTTTTCTATTTTCGTCGGAATATTTTTACCGTGTGTTCTATGGGCAAGGCGACGACGGTTTTTATCCATAAAACCACCCATTCTCACTCGTTTTAAAAAATCGAAAATGTGCGACTTGCGCGGGTGTTGTGGCAGGCCTCACGCACTCTATGTACTTGCGCGCGCTAACTACCTACCTCCCGACGGGCCGCCGCCGCCGCCGGCGTTCAGTGGAAATAGGTCGCCGCCGGCGGTCTATTTCAGTGGAATTCGTCAGCCGCGCGAAGTATACATAGACGTTCGCCCACGCAATTGCGCGCAGCTGCAAAGCAATAACCACTTTACACTCGATCGTTAAGGTACATTTTCGCACGCAGCGATTGGCGACGTGAAACTGTCGGCTATTAAAGCCCGAAGGTAGGAACATTTTCTATGGAGTGATTTATCTGCTACGAAGTAACTATTAAGTAATCTGTGGTTGTGGGTCGTAAACTCGTAAGCGTAGTAAGTAAGACGCCTAAAACCGGCGGCGCGGGTGTTGTGCAAAACAGACGCTGATCCCAACCATAGCGAGACGCGGACGGATAACTTAGCTCGGTTAACACTTGGATGCGGCTAAAGAGAACGCGCAGAGGTGAAACTGTCCGGTCCACCCACCACATTCTATACGTACATACACAAACGAATATCATACGAAAAGCTATTCGCGTGAGTGGACATTCTACCGCTGACGTCATGTGTTTAGCGGGTAGGACATAAAATAGGTCGAATCGATGTCTTGTAGGTCGAAAGAGGCTTAGAAAGTAGGTGGATAGGCTATTTGGAGAATGGTAGATAGCGGCGAGGTGAACGATACGATTATCTGCTTCTACTCACACTCATTTGTCATTGAATGAGCATAGTATTGACTAATGATGCTTACTTTCTTTCACGTTAACAGTTAGGCACAATATGTCAAAGGAAGGTCAAAATAGTGGCTATATTGAGACATGAAAGTTATATTATTTTGTGCTTATACTGCATATGTGTGTGTACTGTGTAACCACTGAGAAAACTTGCTGACATTTTATGCAAGTAGAGATTGCTCTATTGTAAATAACCCTACTCATCAGAATTTAGATTAGACTTGCCAGATCTGATGTTAGCCTTCCTAGGACATTACTACCTGCAGCCATTCGTAAATAAGGTGTAGAAATGAAAGACTTTTCTTATAATTTTTACGGTGAACTTTTAGTGTTTTTTTAGGCGCGGAAAGTGCACTGTGTGTAAGTATGTGTGTGTACACAGTACACTCATACATATCGGACTGCATATCGTATTGGCATCGACCTATTCCGCTCCGCGCCAACTTCTTTGCGCGACGTGTCGTGTGTACATATTTTTCATCCCGGGACAAATTGCACTCTCCGGGACAAAATGATCCTTCGCCCGGGACACGGGACATTGGAGCCTAGCCCGAGACAATGGCAAAAATCTCGGGCACCTGGCAAGCCTATCTCAGAGAGATAACCCTGAAAGCTTTTCTGTCATCGTCGATGAAAATAAGGTAGACAAAAGTGTAGTAGGAATAGTTATGTAGTTTCAGGAAGACCTACGTCCATCAATAGAGTCACAACGAGTCCGTAATTTAAATTTTATGTCGCCGACCGAAGTGAGATTCTGAACGTCAAGTCTTTTCGCTTCAAAGGTCAAACGAAAGTCATATTGCAGTGTAGTGATGGTCAAACAAAGAATTTTTAAGCACCAATAAAACTGGCCGTTGTTTCTAGCTAGACACCATTATGGGATAATAGTTGGTGTGGCGGGGCGAGACGAAATTGCTGATGGTAAGAATTCAAGCGCATAGAAGCGGCATCAACGGGTCGAGCTGGAAATGTCATTAAACATTTTACTATAGTGTCAGTACTTGGATGGGTGACCGCTCGACCGTTGGAGGCTGACCGTGGTTCGGACCGAACTTTGGATTCCACGTAAAATTGTAGGTCCCTTCCCTTCTTACCTTACCAGGTGGTAGGTTTTATCCCGCCTGGGTTGATACCACCGCACTGAATGAAACGTCGGTCGAAACGGCTATGTCAATAGTTCGTGTTTTCCGTTCAGTTCAGTGTAGCCGACAGGAAATGAAGGGAAGCACTGACATGGCACCTAGTTCACCCTGTGTTATGGTCTGACATCTCACATCACAGATGTTGTAGGTGATGTAGCCAGTCGTGTTAGAGTTCATAAAAAAGAAGAAAAGACAAGAGAAAAAAAGACACAAGAGCATAAAACCGAGGAGTGGGTGGTACTTGTACCACCCACCCGGTGGTACAAGTACCTCGGAGGCGATCAGTCGTTCGGTACCTCTGAAGGCCGCCGCCGCCGCCGGCGCCGCCCCGCTGGGAACTAGAGCAAAATTTAGTTGAGAGGCGTAAGTCCAGCAGTGGATGCGAACACGCTGACTGACAGACTAACACGAAGGCGAAACTACAAATATTTATGTACGTATAATTTCGTACTAAGTTATGTATAGAAAAATAAATACATGAATCTGAATCATACGCAATGGACGGCAAAAGCAGTTCTATCTCTTTGAATTCTTTGTTTCGGTGAGACGCAATGTTTGACCGGAACTCGCGTCACAACGAGCGACATTCAAATTCCGAACGATCATGTTCCACATTCACTTCCGCAGCAAGTTCATGGCGTTCTTAATGTTGGATATATTGGGAAAGTGCTCGAACTGTTTTTTGGCAGTTGTAATTTGAGATGACATTCGTACCATTCGAGAATGGAAGACACCTGACACCAAATTGGTGTTACCCACCAACGCCTTTTATGTACGTATGTGGACCATACCATATACAAGTTGTCCCGAGGATGTTGAGAGAAATGAATTATTAGTTTTTGATTTATAAAAAATAATAAAGACGTTTTTTCTTTCATTTCCAAAGATGTCGTAATTTTTGGATTTAAAAGAAAAATACGGACGAGAAAAAATTTATGTTAAAAATATAGTAGGTAAGAAAATAAAGTACCTAGTAATCTATGGGTCGAATTAAAAATGAACCTGCTCAGTTTTTTAAAGTTATTATAAGATAATTACAATAAAATTTATTTCGATCATTTGAATGATATCATCAGTACGTCATTTCTCTGACGGTCTAGAGACGGCCTGTATACAATGTGTTACATACACGTACGTATGTACGTAATGCATTGTACGAGTAGGTACCTACGTGCCCACTTGAAAGTAAAACTATGCTATGGCTGACAATGGAAGATAGGTTGTTAGTAGAAGGTGCCGCCGCCATCTCCCTCAACAGAAGCAGCCGCTCGGAACCGAACCAGTTGTGCTGGTTCCCTAGGCCTGCTTGAATGACTTGTCCACGGGGGATTTGGGCAAATAGTTTCAGATGATATATTACGATAAAATAATAATAAAACGAATTCAAATAGATGAGGTCAATCAATAATTCAAGAAGGGGGATATCAACAATTTGAGTACTTAGCTGTCAAATACTTAGCGTAATTTTTGTGTGGGTCTTCGTAAACAATTGCATCAGTGTCGAGTTATGGAGATACCCCTGGTCTGGCCATTGACCAATAAACGAAAATTATGTTTATATTCCTTGAAGACCTCGGAATTAATGCATAAAAATATAAGGCGTAGGTGAAATGTCATTATTAACATATTATGTGTGTTCACAAAAATAAAAAATTTCACATTTTGATCTTTAAAAGCTGTCATTGAGTGATTGATTTTCGTCATACGAGTATTATGGCGAAAATTAAAAATAAGCATTTTCTACTCAAAGTGAAAAATATAGCTTTAAAAAAATTCGCATTCGCCTTGCTGCGTACTGAAATTAGACAAAGTGATGTGAGTCGACAACGTGACTCGCGGATTTTCCAAAGTTTCGCAAAATCCGCGTGTGCCACGGCCGACCGGTAAACACGCTCCGCGCCGCCGCGCCTCCGCGCCGCCGCCGCCGTCGGAACCAGAACATAATCTCATAAAGTTACTGGAAAACACAAATAAATCTCGCTCATTGTCCACGCTAACACCGACGAGACACGTGGTCGGCTGTTGAAATATGATTCGGCATTAAATATTAATTTAATACACTAATTACATACCTATGCACAATAATAATGAGATAGAGATACATACTCGTAAATACCACACGGTGTATCCCGACAATCGGGGGTAATCACAGAGCATCAAATCAAATCCGCCCGCGCCCCCTACTAGAGGCGCCCCAAGCGATGATATTTGAAACCCAATAACCGTACGCTGAGCTGCTAGCGCTTCGTATGTGTGTGTGTGCTAGTATCGACACTACACACAAAGAGGAGCAAGTTAGGCACACGCACAAAACAAATGCACACGCACAACACACATATGTAAGTCATAGGCCACGCCCACAGGCTTCAACGCCGTTGTAGAGAAATCGCGCTCAAGGCACCTCTAGGAGGGGCGGGCGCGCGCATTTGATGCTCTGTGGGGGTAATCATAGTCGGTATTGTCAAGTACTTTGGTAAATTACAGCACAACACCGACCACCATGCTCAGCACAGTATTAGGATAAGCAGTAAGTAAGGCACGAAGACCCACCTGCTACCGTGCGAAGGTGATAGGTGGCTATCCTGTCGTTCACGGCATCATGTCCTTATTAGTCGTCTCTTACGACGACATGCACGGGGAGAGATTGTTTTTAAGTACGGACTACATTATTTATAACTAGCTTTTGCCCGCGGCTCCGCTCGCGTGAAATCCGTAGTAAGCCCGACCCGCCGCGCTACGGTACCTTTCTATTCACGCTTCTCTTGAAGGCGTTGAAAAGTGTCGGGAGTTTACTTGGAATGTAGAGTAGAGTAGTGTAATGTAGAGCTTAACATTAGGATATTCAAATTTTTTTATGGAAACTGACACGGTTCACACGATTGGCTACATCACCATCATCCTATCATCCGTGATGTCAGCCCATAACAACTTGGTGAACTAGGTGCCATGTCAGTGCTTCCCTACGGTCGTGCCGGCTACACTGAATTGGACGGAAAACACATAAGTATAGCAGAAGTCGTCGCTGAAATTTGAATTCGAAAGATGCAACACAAAGATAGTAGTAACCCAGTAGAACGTTATATCTCCGAATGTATAATACCTAGGAGTATGTTTGAAAAACTATAAAATTTATTTCTACTGGCGCAGAATCAGTCATTGCTAAGGCGTGAAAATAATTTCATTACCCAATTAAAACGCAAATCAAATTAATAGACCGATACCTTTTCACACTGCGCACATAATGTTGCCTACCTACTAGTTCGTGTGACAAGGTTCTACTCGGGACTTTGACGAAGTTGGATGACTGAGCTGAGCTGAACTGAGGGGGGGAGGGGCCCTAGCTATACTACTAGCTATAGCGTTTAGTGTGATTAACTATTAACGCGGTTTTCCACCGTAAAACTGACGCTAATAAAGCTCTAACGGCTCTACATATAATAAAAACCGGCCAAGTGCGAGTCGAACTCGCGCACCGAGGGTTCCGTATCGCCATGTCATGGTCAGCGCCACTCACAGTGTATTAGTCGTTGCAGTGTATTAGTTAAAATGCTTCATACTCTTTTCGTTAGATGGAGCGCATAAACTTTTTAGTATAGGGCCCCGTGATTTTTTTACTTTTTTTTATTTTTATTATTTGTTATATCGGCCATAATAACACATTTCTGTTAAATTTCAACGGGCTACCTATTACGGTTCAAGAGATACAGCCCTCGGACAGAGAGACGGTAGGGCGGACGGACGGACGGACGGACGGACGGACAGACAGACAGACAGACACACAGACGGCGTAGGCTTAGTAATAGGGTCCCGTACGACGGATACGGAACCCTAATAAATAGCGGCGGCGGGGTGCCCGCGACTCTATTCTCGGTAGAGAATTTGGTAATTTTTTTCCGACTGCGTTCACTTCCAACCCTACTGCTCAGCTCATATGAATAATGCCGCGATGCTATATAGCCTATAACCTGGCGGTGATATGTCGCATTAAATAAAAAAAACTGCAAACGAATAGGTTTAGCCGTTCTTCAGTTATAAGCGAACATACATACACAGGCAGATGTTTTATAATTTTTTTTTAATGTAATCCGGTATGGTCGGCGGGGCCAAAGCACATGTTCCGACCAGCCAATATACGAGTATATCACCTCCGAGAAGGTGGTGCTATACCGGAGACATCCCTGGATTGCTGGACTAAAGGACAACACAACCTATATTATATTGATATGCGGCCAACTTACATCCAGTACGATGGTACCAACCCAGTAAGGGGCAATTTAAGGGACCTACAGTTTTACATCGGTTCCGAACGGTGAAGCAGCACGTAAATTTTTTCTCAGAAAAACCTCATCAGTACACGCCGAACGGATTCGAACCTCGGACCTCTCGCATGAGAAGCCGATGCCTAAACCACTCGGCCACCCGCCACGACGTTAAATCTTATAATAATTTATGCAGGGATAAGGTTAATCGTTCATTAAGTAAATCACTCGAGCTTGCGTGATACTTTTTTACGTTGTTAACCTAGCTAGTTAGACCAACTTCCCCAACCGCATAACCTAGATAGAAAATACTTGCCGCCGTTGTTGGTAGAGTTTTTAAACAAGTCACCGTGAAATTTCCGATTGTGAATTCATCACATCGGAATTACATACCACTTATTCACAATTATTAAATGTGGGTGTGACACATTTCATTATCACGAATTCGTCATACCGAAAATTTTATCGATCGCATTTTTGGTTCGATCCGTTGCAATTATAAAAAAACTGTTTTAATAAAAAAACATTGAACCGACTTCAAACCCTAAAGAGTATTAAATAATATTTTGATATTGAGTAGAAGGCGGTACAAACAAAAGCACAAAAGGGTCCATCTATAAATTTTCAGATGTGCTTTTGTACCGCCTTCTACTCAATATCAATATATTATTTAATACTTTTTAGGGTTTGAAGACGGTTCAATGTTTTTTTTAAAACAGTTCTTTTATTTCACTATTTTTAGTAATATCACATAATATTAAAATAGGTTGGCGCAAGTAGGTGATTGAAAAATTCCTTCATCCTTAGGGGTGGTATTCTGTCAAAAAAAATTATGAAAGGACCACCCCTGAGATATACCCTACTCATGAAAAAAAAGTCATCAAAATTTGTTGAGAATTTAACATACACACAAAAAAAAACATACAGACAAATTGAGAACTTCCTCATTTTTGGAAGTCGGTTGAAAATATTAATAACGACGCGTCGACGTTCGTCGAACGAAAAGCGGCGACTTTCGTAAAACCTGCCGCTTAGTGATCGTTGCAGTTTATTTTCTTCAGTCGGACTCTCGACGCAGTTCTTTGCAAAAAGCAGTTTCGCGAGTCGTAATGCAATTACCGACTGAACAATTTCGGCAAAGAAAGTGAGTTCGGTATTCCGGAACCAGAGTCGGATACGAGAGACCGGCGCGCGGCGGGGAGGCGGCGCGGCGGTGGTGCAGGGTCAAAGCTTTTCGACCGTTGTTCGGAGCCATTTCACTTTTAGCATCGTTGCTCGGGTCGACCGGCGCGGCGGCGCGGCGGCTGGTGTGTGGCGTGTGTCGTGCGGCGTGCGGCGTGCGGCGTGGTGCCGCCTTTCGATAGTCATAAACAAGCGGAGCGGGCAGTTTATCAGTTTATCGGCTATAATTTTTTCTTTATCAAGGTGACAACAGTCTTAGCGTCCGGTAAATCCTGAGGGTAGGTAGGTATATCGCACCAATAAAGGTGATCGAACGATCGGTCTGGCCGACTAATTTAAGTTATGTACCTATCTATTATGTCATTAGCGGTCGCATGGTGTCAACCACGTATTCACCTGAGGTTGATTGTGAGAATTGTTTTTACATTTCGCTGCGTATACAAATATTGCTCAAATATAATGTTATGTTAATTATGTCTCAAGGGAAACATTTGTGGGGGTAGCATAGGTCTATTGTTGTACCTAGTAGGTATATTGTTTTTTTTATGGAAACTGACACGGTTGGCTACATCATCTACAACATCCGTGATGTCAGCCCAAAACACCGGGTGAACTAGGTGCCATGTCAGTGCTTCCCTTCATTTCATGTCGTCTACACTGAACTGGACGGCAAACACGAACTATTTACATAGCCGTTTCGACCGACGTTTCATTCAGTGCGGTGGTATCCGAGGTGGTATCAACCCGGGCGGGATGAACCCTACCGCTTGTTTTATTTTATTTATGTTATCTATGTGGCTTCTCTTAATAATAAATAAAGTAAAGTAAGCAGAGAAGATGTTAAAGTATCTGGATCTGCAGCACGAGGTAATCAAAATGTGGCCCGTCGACTCGACGATCGTTGTGCCCATAGTCGTATCAGCGCCTGGGCTGATAACGAAGAGCCTCGCTCGACGACCACCTTGAGAGGCTCTCGCTGAGTGGTTGGGTCAAGGGCCAGATCCAGAAGGCAGCCCTGCTCGACACTGCACGCATCGTCCGGAGGTTTCTCTCTTTGGGACCCGACCATCGGTAGCCTGGGCTCGCCCCGCCGCCGGTGGTGGAAACACCATTTGTTTTTATATCAATTTTAGGTTTTAATTTGGTAAAAATGTAAAATGTATATAAAAAGAAATGTGTGAATATATATTAATATATAATAATAATAAACAAATAAGTATGGTAATTTATTACTGCAACTTTTTACCGTACTAATCTTTACGTAAGTAAGGACGCAACGAAAAGTAAAAAAATCTCATAATCGAGCCTCCGACCTGATGTAAATACTGCATACGCTCTTCTTCGTGATCACTGATCAGTATAAGCAGAGCCACATGTTACACTATCCATCAAAGTACGTACCTACACGTACAACGTACGCTAAAATACAAGTAAAATTCAGCAAAAAATTATTTCTTTCATTACGCAACGACTGAATCGTCGTTTCGCGCTGCGCGATCAGCAGACTGATTAATCAGACAAGGTTCGAAGCCGAGCGTTACAGGTCAACCGATACAATCAGTCGGCGATTGCGCAAACAGAAACAGAAGAGCTGACTACGTGACGAGCTGACGAGATTTCTTTTTGTACAATCCCGGCTCCTGGACCGGCTCGTCGGCTCTGACGGCGCGCGGCCGCGGCGACGCGGCGCGACGCGCGCGAGCAGGTGCCTGGGCCTATCCAATAAGCCTAGTTCACATTAGACTAATGTAGTACTCTACTAAGTAGAGTTAGCGGTTGAGTGGAGTACCTACTATTTTGCCCTACTAACTCTACTCTACTGTTTTCGGTAGAGTAGCCGTCCACACGCAAAAGTAGGATGGTAGAGTAGAGTAGGCAGTGTAAGATTCACATTAGTAGAGTTAGCGGTTGAGTGGACTACCTACTATTTGGCCCTACTAACTTTACTGTACTGTTTTCGGTAGAGTAGCCGTCCACACGCAAACGTAGGATGGTAGAGTAGAGTAGACAGTGTAAGATTCACATTAGTAGAGTTAGCGGTTCAGCGGACTACCTACTATTTTGCCCTAATAACTCTAGTCTACTGTTTTCGGTAGAGTAGCCGTCCACACGCAAAAGTAGGATGGTAGAGTAGGGTAGGCAGTGCAAGATTCTCATTAGTAGAGTTAGCGGTTGAGTGGACTACCTACTATTTTGCCCTATTAACCCTACTCTACTGTTTTCGGTAGAGTAGCCGTCCACACGCAAAAGTAGAATGGTAGAGTAGAGTAGGCAGTGTAAGTTTAAAAGCACTACAATGAGAGCATCCCCCGTCGTCGTTCTGCAGTTAGAAACTCTTTAATAAATCTTTAAGTAGTAGAGCTACTCTACCACCGTGCTATCCTCTCTACTCTATCAAATTCTAGTACTCTACCGATTGCGTCTACATTGGTTTGGTAGAGTGAGGGGGCTATTTAGTACTCGCCCTACTAATTCTACCGCTAACTCTACTAATGTGAACGGCTATACGGGCGAATTCTTAGCCTTACCGGGCACCCTATAGCTCCATTGAAGCAATACAACTTCTTAAGTCTAAAGCGGAAGTTCTCGACGATCTAAACGACGAAAGCAATCCACACGGCACAATCTCGGCTTAGTCTATCTGAGACAAAAGGAATACTCACGCACCATCGATAACATAGGAGGCAGACAGGATAGATCGAATCAAAAGGGATCACAACAAGTTGACTGAACGTCGTCGACATCCGTTCCGCCTCGTCCGTCCTCCGGCGAGCAGGTCTCGATCTCGCAGAGTCGATTGACCGAAAACAGTTAGGTTAAAAAGCGCCGAGCTTCGGTACCGTTACGTATCGCGAATCTGAACCAGATAATATGCATAATGAAATGAAATAATGACGCGATTTCACGGGTGTAGGTATTTTTTATAACGTGAATTTCGTCGTCTATCTATAAGAGCGGCGACGCCGCGTATTTGGAAAATATACCTTTACCCAACGCTCGTGACGTCACTGGCCGCGCTAGCTTCGGGTATATTTTCAAACTCAAAAATTGAAAATTAGGGCCTTTAAAATGTACCTTCACCTAACATTTGTGACGTCACTGACCGCGCTGGCGTCGGGTATGCTTCCAAATGCAGGACTTTTTAGTTTTTCCGCAAAGTAGCCATGTCTGACTAGTGACCTGTCGGGGCGTACTCCGATGTATGAACTCTGATGAACAGATGGCGACAAATTAAAAAATATAACAATATTAAAAGGAAAACTGTTACACCTACGTTTGATGCATGATTGAGAACAACCTACATAAGGTAGTGCATATATGTTCACACGGAATATTAATAACAGCATCATCGTGTTGGGATCGGCTATACATTAAGGCCGTGACAAACGCCAACGACCTTGAGCATTCGGGAATTCTACATAATGTACCATGCGACTGCTAATTTCGCTTCGCACGTTCAAGTCACATTTAGCGTAGTTTGTCGCTATCAGCCTAAAGAGTTGATGGTTCGGGGTTCGAATCCCACTTTCGTATGTTTTTTTTTTTTTGCTTTTTTATTATTTTAATTATTAAAATGATTGTGGCTTATGTAACTGATGCGTGATTCTAATTTTTTATTTTTTATTATTTTACCTAAATAACATTTTATTGTAATTTCTTCCAAATTATTTTAGTTC
Source organism: Nematopogon swammerdamellus (assembly GCA_946902875.1). Taxonomy (NCBI): domain Eukaryota; kingdom Metazoa; phylum Arthropoda; class Insecta; order Lepidoptera; family Adelidae; genus Nematopogon; species Nematopogon swammerdamellus. Next base: position 15,409,884 of record OX336341.1, on the reverse strand, counting down.
ATGTACTTACCACTTTTTATAAACCTCTAAATAGACTATCGATGAAAACTAAAATAAAAATAGGTAGGTAGGTAATAGGTAGATAGGCATTTAGGTATGTATGGCAAATATCATAGCAACATAGGTACCGGCATTCGGGAATTCTACATAATGTACCATGCGACTGCTAATTTCGCTTCGCACGTTCAAGTCACATTTAGCGTAGTTTGTCGCTATCAGCCTAAAGAGTTGATGGTTCGGGGTTCGAATCCCACTTTCGTATGTTTTTTTTTTTTTGCTTTTTTATTATTTTTATTCGTTTATTGACACATTTCTTTTTTATATTAATTTTACATAAAAAACTTAAATCTAAAATTAATATAAAATAACAAAATGGAATTTCCACCACCGGCGGCGGGGCGAACCCAGACTACCGATGGTCGGACCCGAGAGAGAGAAACCTTCGGACAATTCGAGCGGTGTCGAGCAAGACCGCCTTCTGCATCTGACCCTTGATCCAAGCAAGTGGCTCTAGTGAGAGCCTCTTGAGATGATGGTCGAGGCTCTTCGCTATCAGCCCATGCGCAGACAAGACTATGGGCACAACGATCGTCGAGTCCACGGGCCACATGTCGGTAACCTCATGAGACAGATCGATGTATTTTAACATCTTGTCTTTTTCTGCCTTCACAAGGTTCTCGTCATGCGGCACCGTGATGTCGACGAGCGCTGCGCGCCGCGCCTCCCGGTCGATTATCACTATGTCAGGTCTATTAGCCATAATAGTCCTATCAGTGATAATCGACCGGTCCCAGTAGAGCGTGATGTGAGCATTTTCGAGAACTGGCTGTGGGTTATACTTGTAGTAAGGCACCTCCGAGCCGACAAGGTTGAACTTCAAAGCAAGTTGCTGATGGATGATCCTGGCTACTAGGTTGCTACTACTTACTATTATTTTAATTATTAAAATGATTGTGGCTTATGTAACTGATGCGTGATTCTAATTTTTTATTTTTTATTATTTTACCTAAATAACATTTTATTGTAATTTCTTCCAAATTATTTTAGTTCATGTACTTACCACTTTTTATAAACCTCTAAATAGACTATCGATGAAAACTAAAATAAAAATAGGTAGGTAGGTAATAGGTAGATAGGCATTTAGGTATGTATGGCAAATATCATAGCAACATAGGTACCGGCCGGCGCGCGCGGCGCGCGCGGCGGCAGCATGGCACGGTGCGGTGGGGTGCGGTGCGGTGCGGTAACTCAGTAGCAGCGTGCGGTGCGGAGGCGGCACGGCGGCGGCGGCGGAGGCGGCGGCGGCGGCGGCGCGGTGGAGGCGCGGGAGGCGCAGACAGCGTTATACCACAGTACCTATTAGTTATTCTGTGGTTATACCAACGAAAGCCATGCGTATAACGCCCCGTCAAGTTACGTACCGGAGCGTATACTGATAGATACCACAGAAGAGAGATATTACTGATACGGTCGTACTGTATACTGGTACGGAAAATGACACGGTGGCAACATCACCTACAATACAACATCCGAGATGTCAGCTGCTATGTCAGTGCTTTTCTTCGGTCGTACCGGCTTCACTGAACTGGACGGAAAAAAAGAAGGGAGTCATATCCCGAAATAGTTTGTATTTTCCGTCCAGTTTAGTGTAGCCGGCACGACCAAAGGGAAGCACTGACATGGCACCTAAGTTCACCCGGTGTTATGGGCTGACATCACGGATGTTATAGGTGATATAGCAAACTGTGTCAGTTTACATAAAAAAATCCCTCAGTCGCCTTTTCCGACATGCACGGGGAGAGATGCAGTGGGGCTATTATTTTAAATTACCATCCCACACGGTACAAATATACCTAACCTACCTATCTTTTTTCCATTCGATCCAAACACAGAAGACAGAAATGACGACCGACACGCGGGCGCAGCAGGGCAGGAGCGAGCAAGCGAGCCCGGAACTAAAATTGTATCTAGTATTGAAGTGCCTGCTAAATTGACGAAGGCAAAAATTTTACTCTTCCGACTGAAGAATTACGTCAATAATTTCATGTAGGCGTTTTTTGTTTTTTATTTTTATCTCCTTTCGTGGATAAAATAATAAAACAAATTGAATAGAGTTTTCTCAGAGCTTTGTGACCTTTGAATCGGTGGTATTGTAAAATTGTAATAATACACACATACTCAGATTTTCAAAAATTCATGGTTTTTTTATATATTTTTAATTTTATGTTTATTACTTACTTTTACTCATTATTAAAAAAACCAGCAATGCACTTTGTTGGTAAGGAACCAAAATATAGGTTGGTATTTTTTTAATTTTCTGAATGTGTGTCAATTGGTCAGTTTTGGACCTTCTTTGTCGCACTTTTTGCATGTTTTGCGTATTTGGCGTTTGTCACCGCCTTAAAGGAAGCCAAGCGGAGTTTCGATCTTGAAATTATACCATAGAAAAGTGTTGCGCTCGGGTATATTTTCAAGTGATAAACTTGCTTTGCTACTTCTTGATTGTATACCCGAGCTTAACACTATGGAGTGTTGGGTAAAGGTATATTTTCCAAATAAGCGGCGACGCCTAGGTATGTTTTACTTGGATGAGTTTCTTCACAAGGCAACTTGTGTTGCCCATTGTCTTCCTGTCGACAATGCGAAAATATTCGCCATCCACCGATTATGCAAATACGTTTGCTCTTTGGCAGGTGCTTTTCATAGCAGGTAGATACTTCTGCTGGACAGTTTTTCTGGATCCAAGATAGATAGGGAGATATAGGTACTCTATTGCTCCAAAAAATCACAGAAACAAACGATATGTAATTTTATACATGTGGAGTAAAGGCGGACCTATCCCTTACAGGGATTTCTTCCAGTCAACCTTTGGATGTTTGAGTCGTATGCTGTGAAATATAAGAAGGTAGTAGTACCAAGACTTGAGTGTGGGAACATAAAATATAATATACCTACTATATAATTGACATGTAAGTATGTGTCAGTTAATACATAAATACATATTATAGTAGGCAGATATGTGTAAGCGAACGACCGGATGAGAGACCCTGTTTCCCATAGCTCAGGGAATCCTATTTTGGGAAACAGGGATCATTTGAAAGTATTCTAATATGTAAGAACAATAAAAATGTTCTTTTTCTGTTTCTTCTTCTTTATATTAATTACAGGGCGGTGGGGCTCAAATTAGACTAATCTACTAAAGCTTATAGGTACGAAAGGTTTTTTAGGAAGGGGCAGTGAATTTCCGAGTTACCTCGTTCTTATGTATTCTTGCTTGACGTTAGCGAAAAAAAAACTCGATTTTATTCGAAAAGTTATTATTAATAAGTACTGAACAAGAGCAGGCACAGACAGTACAGCTTACTAGGGGGAAGTGTTGTTCCAGTCGAGCGAGCACTTGTACCGGTCGTTCCGTCTGGCGCACTACGACGCGGCATCGATGGGGCGGCGGCGGCGTCGGAAAGCTGGGCTGGTTGGTAGCTCGAATGCCTTGAAGGGACGAGGGTCAGTCGAAACTCGAAACCCCACCGATGACGATACACCTGTCGCGCCTCAAGTTGCAATATGGCTTCCTATTCATTATTTCGTGCCAGCTGACGATGATTATGGAAACCTTATATTAGCAAGCTTTAGAAAATTGTCAGCTTTATCAGCCTCGGTACCTCAGTGGTGCGGTCGGTCGACTGTTGTTAAGCAACGCTGAGCGCGGTCAGTGCTTGGATGGGTGACCGCTCGACCGTTGGAGGCTGACCGTAGTTCGGATTCCACGTAAAACTGTATAGCCTTCCCTTCTTACCTTACTAGGTGGTAGGGCTCATCCAGCCCGGGTTGGTACCACCGCAATGAATGAAACGTCGTTCGAAACGGCTATGTAAATGTGTAGCCGACATGAAATGAAGGGAAGCACTGACATGGCACCTAGTTCACCTGGTGTTATGGGCTGACATCACGGATGTTGTAGGTGATGTAGCCAACCGTGTCAGTTTCCATAAAAAAATAACATTGAACTCATTGAAACGATAGAGGCTTTGAATCCTGGACATTACTATTCTCGATCGTTTGGTTAGTCCATAGATCGTAATATTAAGACCATGTGCTCATAAAACGGGGTATTATCGATGGCGCACTGCGCAATATATGAACTGTATTTATACTTACTGTTTTATGTCCGATCTAAATGATAGCGATAACGTTATCGGGTGTATTGGACACGATTTAGCATCGGTTGTGGCACATTATGATAGCTTCGAAAACACTGTGTTATTAACACGGGCACGGAGGTTGCTATTCCGGATGTTGTAGGGTGTAGGTAGGCCGAGTATCAAATTCGCAGTTCACGCAAGCTCTCTAATTCAGTAAATCACATAATATTGCGAGTTATTCAGAATTACCCCATGATGCACTAAATGTGCACCATGGGGTAATTCTGTATAAAAAACCACCACCACCACCAGTATAAAAAACTATTTAAAAAAATATAAAAGCCACCTTCAAAAATGTATGAAATAAAAAAAATCGAATTCTAGAGTTGAAGGCGGTCGGTTATTTTTCCTTGCTTTAGCACCGCCTTCAACTCTCTAGGGTTAGATGTTTTTTTATTTCATACATTTTAGAAGGCGGTTTTTATATTTTTTTAAATAGTTTTTTATTTCACAGTTTTTTTTAGTAATTTTTTGGTATTAATGTACTCGGCGGAATTCCGCCTCGCTTTCCATTCCGATCTTGACCTAATTGAATTGGAACTACACGGGAAGCACCAGCTTTCAAATAAAAAAAGAATTTTCAAAATCGGTTCACCCAGTCGAGAGAACAAACATAAAAAAGTCGGCAAGTGCGAGTTGGACTCGCGCACCGAGGGTTCCGTATCATCAGCATCACTCAATATATTTGTAGGTATTATGTATGTACAAAAACAATTGTTTTGGAAAATCCCGAACCGCCTAAATAAACACTACAGCAATGGTTTTTGACTGTGCGTCATTCGTGAAGTTGAAATATACAAAAATATATTTCTTATATGACATAACGACTTAACCTTTCCGGATTTTATCTTTACTTGCGAGACCTTGCTTCTTGCCAAATTTCATTACTCTAGCTAGGTCAACGGTAAGTACCCTATAGGTTTTGATTTCATTTGAGTGAGTTTGCAATTATTAAAATTTCCCATAAATAGCCGTATCTTTTGATTATATTGATTTAGAAGCTTTCATTTTCTATAGTTCGTAGGGATCGCAGACGTTAGTATTTCATATTAATTTCAATTTGATATCTTGACTCGTTACTGAGAAAAAGGGTCTTGACACACAAAACAAGAATTTTTTTTTAATATCATATAACTACAAGTTTAAAATTTTCGGATTTTTTCCTTTACGTGTGCTATGAGTCCTTGCTTCTTACCAAATTTTATGATTCTATGTTATCAGGAAATACCCTATAGGTTTTGATTTGTTTTGAGTGAGTTTGCGAGTATGAAATATGACATAGATGGCCGTATCTTTTGATTGCGTCGATTTAGAAGCTTTAATATTCTACACCTTAAGGCCGTGACAAACGCCAACGACCTTGAGCATTCGGGAATTCTACATAATGTACCATGCGACTGCTAATTTCGCTTCGCACGTTCAAGTCACATTTAGCGTAGTTTGTCGCTATCAGCCTAAAGAGTTGATGGTTCGGGGTTCGAATCCCACTTTCGTATGTTTTTTTTTTTGCTTTTTTATTATTTTAATTATTAAAATGATTGTGGCTTATGTAACTGATGCGTGATTCTAATTTTTTATTTTTTATTATTTTACCTAAATAACATTTTATTGTAATTTCTTCCAAATTATTTTAGTTCATGTACTTACCACTTTTTATAAACCTCTAAATAGACTATCGATGAAAACTAAAATAAAAATAGGTAGGTAGGTAATAGGTAGATAGGCATTTAGGTATGTATGGCAAATATCATAGCAACATAGGTACCGGCCGGCGCGCGCGGCGCGCGCGGCGGCAGCATGGCACGGTGCGGTGGGGTGCGGTGCGGTGCGGTAACTCAGTAGCAGCGTGCCACTCACGCATGCAAGCAAGCAATAACAAGCCGCTCCTCCGCGCCGCGCCGCCGCGTCGTCTCCGCTCCGCGCCACCACAGTGCCGCCGCCGCCGCCGCCGCCGCCGCCCCCGCTCCGCAGCGCGCCGCTGTTGCTAGGCTACTTTTATTTAGGCACGGTTCCATAGTCCTTGCATCTCAAGCGCAGACAGCGTTATACCACAGTACCTATTAGTTATTCTGTGGTTATACCAACGAAAGCCATGCGTATAACGCCCCGTCAAGTTACGTACCGGAGCGTATACTGATAGATACCACAGAAGAGAGATATTACTGATACGGTCGTACTGTATACTGGTACGGAAAATGACACGGTGGCAACATCACCTACAATACAACATCCGAGATGTCAGCTCGTAACAACTGGTGAAGTAGGTGCTATGTCAGTGCTTTTCTTCGGTCGTACCGGCTTCACTGAACTGGACGGAAAAAAAGAAGGGAGTCATATCCCGAAATAGTTTGTATTTTCCGTCCAGTTTAGTGTAGCCGGCACGACCAAAGGGAAGCACTGACATGGCACCTAAGTTCACCCGGTGTTATGGGCTGACATCACGGATGTTATAGGTGATATAGCAAACTGTGTCAGTTTACATAAAAAAATCCCTCAGTCGCCTTTTACGACATGCACGGGGAGAGATGCAGTGGGGCTATTATTTTAAATTACCATCCCACACGGTACAAATATACCTAACCTACCTATCTTTTTTCCATTCGATCCAAACACAGAAGACAGAAATAACGACCGACACGCGGGCGCAGCAGGGCAGGAGCGAGCAAGCGAGCCCGGAACTAAAATTGTATCTAGTATTGAAGTGCCTGCTAAATTGACGAAGGCAAAAATTTTACCCTTCCGACTGAAGAATTACGTCAATAATTTCATGTAGGCGTTTTTTGTTTTTTATTTTTATCTCCTTTCGTGGATAAAATAATAAAAAAAATTGAATAGAGTTTTCTCAGAGCTTTGTGACCTTTGAATCGGTGGTATTGTAAAATTGTAATAATACACACATACTCAGATTTTCAAAAATTCATGCTTTTTTTATATATTTTTAATTTTATGTTTATTACTTACTTTTACTCATTATTAAAAAAACCAGCAATGCACTTTGTTGGTAAGGAACCAAAATATAGGTTGGTATTTTTTTAATTTTCTGAATGTGTGTCAATTGGTCAGTTTTGGACCTTCTTTGTCGCACTTTTTGCATGTTTTGCGTATTTGGCGTTTGTCACCGCCTTAAAGAGATCGTAGATCTTAGTATTTCATATTAATTTCAATTTTTTATCTTTAGCCGTTCCTGAGAAAAATGGACCTTGACATACAAAACAAAAAATTTTTTTTTATGTCATTAACTACAATTTTACAATTTTCGGATTTTTTCCTTTACTTGTGCTGTAAGACCTTGCTTCTTACCAAATTTTATGATTCTATGTTAACAGGAAATACCCTATAGGTTTTGATTTGTTTTGAGTGAGTTTGCGAGTATGAAATATGACATAGATGGCCGTATCTTTTGATTACGTTGATTTAGAAGCTTGAATATTCTACACCTTAAAGAGATCGTAGATCTTAGTATTTCATATTAATTTCAATTTGTTACCTTGATCCGTTCCTGAGAAAAAGGGACCTTGACATACAAAACAAACGATTTTTTTTTTTTAATGTCACATAACTATAAATTTACAATTTTCGATTTTTTCCTTTACTTGTGCTATGAGACCTTCCTTCTTACCAAATTTTATTATTCTAGGTTAACGGGAAGTACTATATAGGTTTTGATTTGGTTTGCCGGTAGCAAAATATGTGACTTAAATGGGCGTATCTAGTGATTGCGTGGACCTATAAGCTTAATTTTTTTACACCTCTGAGGAAACGTAGACCTTAGTATTTGATATTAATTTCAACTTTATACCTCTACCCGTTCCTGAGAAAAAAGGTCTTGACAGACAGACAGACACCCAGCCAGCCAGACAGACAGACAGACAGACAGACAGACAGACAGACGGACAACAAAGTGATCCTATAAGGGTTCCGTTTTTTCCTCTTTTGAGGTACGGAACCCTAAAAATACAGTCGAATTGAGAACCTCCTCCTTTTTTGAAGTCGGTTAAAAATAGCAAAAGTTTTTATGAAGAAAAAAGAACGAAATTTTTCAGTTTGACATTCGAGAGCTCTGGCGTAGTTATGTATTCAGTGCTGCTACAAAGCCCTGCATCATTAAATTTACTAGGTTTATTTATTATGTAATACATACATATCACACGCTGTAGCCCGACAATCGTGTAAGCAGAGTAATCGGTGTTATGCTGCAGGTACTCTTGTGAATTTGTGACAGCACAACACCGACCACCACGTTTAGCAATGTGACGGTGCCAAGGTGAGAGGTGGCTAGTCTATTGCCCTTTAGCGCTGCATCTTGTCCTTATCCCTTAGTCGCCTTTTACGAAATGCACGGGGAGAGATACAGTGGGGCTATTCTTTTTAAGTACTGACCCCACATACATAGTACTTGTTAGTATTTTTTTTTATTTCTGCGTTTTAATTCCCTCGCAATTCAGGGTAGGTAATCAATTCAGATATTTCTAATCACTATTCTGAAGCTTTTCGGCATCAACTTACGAGTAAATAGAATTTATTGCTCGAAGCCTTTCAGAGATAAATTTGCATTAAATGGTGCGAAATAAGTACCTACTACGGGCAAAACCTACGGGTAATATTTTCAGATATGGCGAGGATTTGCCATTGTGCAAGTATGTAGGCGACGCGACGCGACGGTGTGGCGGAGGTGACGACTGTGGGATCTTTATAAAAATGCCCCATACATTACAGCTATAATTGCGCTAATGTCATATTTTCCATTCGACTAAGCAAAGAACGCCCGGCACGGCGCCGCCGCGCCGCCGCCGCGCCGGTGCGTGTGAAGCGGACTGTGTTTCCACCGGTGCATACCTAACATCTACAACAACCGACGAAGATCGACCGTCTTGTGATTATAATTTTCTTTGAGAAAACGTCGGCGAAAAAACCTGCCTAGATAATGGCGGCAGAGCAGAGCACACCCGCAGCATTATTGACGGGTGCGCGGGTTCTGTTTAGTTTGCTAATGTGCATAAGCTTTGTGGAGGCGTTTGTTTTACTTAAGACGATACCCATAGCTGGCTGCTTTGCATTGAAAAAGGTCGTAAGTCGGTGTTGTTTTTTAATAAAAAAAAATGATGGTAATAAAATTTAAAAATCTACAACATTAGAGTTATGTGCTTGTAGTTTAGTTATTTATCAGTGCAATAAAAATTTCGTTTTATTCATTCACTTTTGCGTCAGATGAAAAAAATCTAAATTAAATATTTTTTTTCATCTGACGCAAAAGTGAATGAATAAAACGAAATTTTTATTGCACTGATAAATAACTAAACCACAAGCACAGAACTCTATTGTTGTAGATTTTTAAATTTTATTACCATAAATTTTTTTTAATTAAAAAACAACACCGACTCCACCTTTTTCTACGCAAAGCAGCCGCTAAGGGTATCGTCTTATCTTAAGCCTTTCGAAATAATGGGGCGTCACTTTTCTTGCTGGTATCACACGCGACGTTAATGTGACGAACGAACCAAAATCGACATCGACAAGTTGGGTAGGTTTATTGATTTGTTCCACTATCACCAGCGAATGTGTCGTCAAAATGCGGATGAGATCAAATATTTTAAAAACTGCCACGGCTATCCGATTATTTTGTTTGGCAAAAACAAAGAAGACCTTCTTTCAATATTTCTTCTCACTGCACCTGTTTAATATTAAAATGAATAATGATCTTCACCGGACGGCCTTGTCATACCCCTCGCGTGGATAATAGTGAGCCGGGTGTAGTCGGCCAAGCCCCTTTGGCTGTGAATGAGTGGGTCACGCAGTCACGCAATTTATTTTCACGGACGCTATTCACTCCCCACAGTTTTTGATTGACCGTCCTCTATGTGAATGTGGGTTGGATTTCTCACGAGCCAAAGACGCTATAAGTTCTTCAAGACAGGTGGATCCCCGGTACACATTAGGTGGTGGTCATATGCGCTTCCACGCATATACATAGCTGGTGAAAACAAAAGCTGCCAGCTAGTACAAAACGCTGAGGCCCTGGGCACAGGCTGTTGTTGGACAGGTTGCGGACTCCAGTGGCAGTGAAGGCTTCACCCCCGGCTCTCGGCTTCGGTCGGGGGTGCCTTCGGGTGGACGGGTGGTGGCTCGGATCGGCTGGGGAAAGGCTTTAGCCTGTGTTTCCCATGAGATTTTTTCGAAAGAACGGTACAGCTATGGGGCCTCGATCTGGCATACATGATGAATCACTGTACTCGCAAGAGTGCAGGGATAGACGTCTGGATTTTATAGCCGGAAGGCTGGTATTTCCGGACGTCTATAAACAAAACGTAAGAGAGAAAACTGTCTGATAGTACATCCATGACCGTCCTTGATTAAAATGTGAAATCCGTGTCGCAAAAAATCTATATGCGAGCATGCAAGCAGATCGGCCGTGATGTGAAATTGTGAGTCACATAAGTAGGTACATTTTATGTTATCACGAAGGGAGATAAGATTTTGACGTAGTGTATCGGCACCATATCGCATACGTTCGTTTCGATATTGTATTTAAACAATTGGCACAATACTCACAGAAAGAGCTGCTGCACGCACACAATGTCGACGATACTTGTGGTGTGAGACCTCGCAATATTTGTTCATGTGATTCAAGCAGCTTCTTGAAAAACAAACCTAAATGATTCACAGTCCTCTAGTGGGTCGACTAAATCGAACATTTCAAAATGTTACCAACTCTCTCTTGTACACACGACGACGGAATGTCACGGATGTTCAAAACTGGGTTTCGGAAATTCAGAGAAAATAATATCTAGGACTTAAGTAGTAAGTAAGGAACTAAACTAGTAAGTAAGGAATGTTTATGTCAAATTATTAAAATGGGACCACTTACTTAATTCAGTGTCGATATTAGTTTCCTTTTGAGGTTTGACGAAACTACCATGGCAATTCTTGTGAAAGTGGGTTTGCTTTTCGAAACATAGTTTTCGATGGATCCAATTTTGAGTTATTCGTCCACATCGCCAATGGAAAGACAAAGACAAAGGGGTTTAAGAGCCAAGAAGTCAGATTTCTCTTCCGCTCCTCGCGCCGATAGCAAAAAAGGTTGTGTTAACGTCGTATAAAATAAACTGTTAATATAATCAGTTCTAGTGTTTAATTAATACACACACACAAATCATTAAGCCGCAAGGCTCCAAGGAGGATACATCAGGGTTAAACCTAAATTGAAATGTTAATTTTTTTAAAAGCAAACCTTTTCACTAGAATCGCCTAGGAAGATTCGTCAAACCTCAAGGAAACAAATCTACGTAGTACTGAATCCTCATAAGTGGTCATATTTTAATGAGTGATCTTCCTGAGTCTTTTTCCTGTTGAATGGTCGTGTGGAATACATTGACAATTTATGGAATTTCTAGAAATTCTCCAGGGTGCCAAGGCCAACATTAAATGTCTGTATCAATGTACTTATTGCTACTTAATAAATAAATGTCCATACTCTTAGGCATGTTGGTTTACGCAATAGCTTTCGTATTAGATAACTCAGCACACTGGGTAAAGTGGCTCAATGTCTCGCCTGAGGAGTACGCCGCCATTACATTACATATTCATGGTGTGTCCTTGTGTGATGTGGGTGGGTATGTCACTACTCACTACGTGAGGCACAGGCCACGTGCTAAACGGAGTATGTATGCACTTACGTTACAATTGGTTACAGACAAGCAGGCGACAGTGAAGCCGTACGTGTAAATGAGTGAAAACTGCGGTGACTTTGTACAGTGGCACAATAAGATTAAAAGAGAAAGGATACTCGTTATCTTCAGGTTCAAAAATTAAGCTCGGCTACCTATCTAATTCGCAGCTAATCACTTTGCAAACTTTTCTTTTGATTTTTTTAACGTTTATCTCTTATTTATTTCTCATTAATCTGTTCGTAATGATAAAGGCAAAACATCCAAGGTCTCAAGTTAAAGTACGCCAGATTAACATTTGCGAAAAACACGCCTACTTCGCACCAAAAATTGGGCCAAAACAAATTAGCAGTTAGGTAAATGCCACGTGATGCAATAGCGATGCTTTGGGATTTGGCGGGAATAAAGTGTGTGGTGTATTTGGGAGTCATGCAGCAGGCAAAGACGGTCTTTGGCAGCAGGCGGGTTTTCGTGCTTACTTGCTGCTTGATATAGTTATCTTGTCTGAATACTTTGCTAAACCTGGTGGCCAGTTTTGCGCTTTAATTAGTCCTTGCAGCACAACACCGATTACTCTGCTTGTCCCGATTTGTCGGGATACAGCGTGTGGTATGTATGTATGTATGTATGTATGTATGTAAGGGTGTGTGTGTGTGTGTATCAAATTAATTATATATAGAACGCAAAAGCATGAGGTGGTCAAACATTTTAGGCGAATAAATATTTCTTGGAAATTGATATTGGCATAATGCATATCGACTAGCAATAATAACCCAAGAAGTACTTAGATAATGAATGAATAAATTTCATTATCAAGATAACATTAATATTTCTTGCGAGTCAAGATTAACCGCATAATAAATAAGTAAGTGATCGATTACGCAAGTTTATCCTCGTCACGTAACTTTGAAAAATGATTTCCTGTTAAGTGATTGTTAATGAACAGGAAGTGATGAAGAAATTGTTGTGGTAAACAATAGAAATGAAACTGCCGTGTACAATCAATAATAATTTATTGTAGTTTCTAAAATAATTTAAATTATACTAACATCTAAAATGCACAATGAAATCATATCCTAAATTATAATATTATGTACGTATTATGATATTTCTATTACATATACTTTCAGTAGGATTTAACCATAAACACGACATGCGCAGCACAATCTTTTCACGCGTTTATACTATTAACGGATTATACAATATAATAAATAAGTAAATATAATTTGTAAGGCAATTGTATATCACATTCTTTACTATTAGAGTTATTGCAATGTCTTACTTTTAATAAGTACTTTAATATTCAGTTCACCTTTCACAAACACATCTAAACGCTAAACTTGGAAACTGGTCTCGATAACACGATTTTAGATACATTTTTATGGATAATAAATAAAAAGGATTAATTTTTATTTATTATAACGTTGTAATACATTATGTCAATGAAATCGTTGAGTTGCCAAAGTAAGAAAAACAAACTTCATGAATTTGTTGGAGTAATGCAAGTGCAATGTAAGTGAAGTACAGACTGAGGTTTCCTTTTTTAATGCAAACCAAGATGGGTCGCTGTGCCGAGGGACCCATGGTACAGTCGACAGAGCCAGAACACCACTCCTTGCGAAACCATGCTCAGAGAGACACCATGCCAGCAGATTTGCGAACTGTTGATAGACTATAGCATGTTGATACGACGTTTGAAGACACCCAGGTTAAAGGATTCGGGAAACACACTCGCCGGAAGACAGTTAGGTACATACCCTACAGGTGCGACAAAGAAACGATTTTGAAAACCGATGGGTTCTCAAAAACAAGGGTGCTCAGTTTCTCTGCGACGAGTGCTACGAAGATAGGTTGGATGGCAAAGAATAATGGATGCAAGTTTCTCTGAGCAGCGTCCCCAATAGTACCTCTAGAACAGACTGAGTGACCCTACAAATCGCCTGTGTCTGTGACTCAAGTCAAGCGACTTCAGACCTTCAGTCAGTTTCGGGACTCCCACCAGACCGGACGGCTCGGCGCTGTATTGCGTCCAAGGACGCCAACAGACACTGGGGACTGCCTTCCCAAAATGTGGCTACGGCCTGATCTGTCATTTGTACAACATAAGGTTGGTTTTGTGAATACCTTTAATCAAGACACAGAGGTGGAAAATTTGGCAATTTCATGATATGTGATAGCCATATAATATTCAATATTCATATACATGCATATTACGTAAGAGCATCGGCCAATGGTTTCATGTTCATTTGACTAAACATTACTAAAGCCAAATAGAAAATTTCTAATACACAACTGTATGTGTCTATGATTGATCAAAGTTGCGGTGTTGTCTACCTTAATACAGGTACTCTACCCTGAATCTCTCAGTGAAGAAGTAAGTATTCTCTACACTACACTATATAGGTACTCACTTTATTAGACTACGTCGCTATCAAGCAAGTGTACGACTACCTTCTGATATACATAAGTATTTTAATCAGTTTATATCTAGACATTTCCATAAGGCACTCGATCGTTGACACTTTATATTATTTTCTCATTAAACTTGGTAAGTTGATTCTTTCTTGACTAAATTTTGATATTCCCAACGTATAAATGAATAATATACATCCTTCTTGGTAAAACAATATTTTATGTATAAATAAAGTACTTATAGTAGGGGAAACAATTAGATAAAGATTGTGTAAGAGAAAGGAAATAAAAAAATCGTTTGCATTAATTATTCGCATAGAAGTATAAATGATTGTCAAGGTTTTCCGCAAATAATTTTTGCAATTCATTTATCTATTCAAACAATAATATTTACAATATCTTCTTAAGGTGCCCAGTGGCCAGCTGATGACATAAGCAGTCTATTATAGTGGAATTAGCAATGCAGTGATATTTCGTGTTGTTAGTATTGAATAAAATGAAATATAAAATAAAGCTGCTCATTTAAATTGAAAACTGGAAATTATTTATAACTACTATTTCATCAATAACATGAAAATAATATTTTGGAAGACCAGCTTCAAATAAAACGTAAATATTTAGTAGTTCAGTTAGAAAAAAAACAACATTACGAAACACCTTGTTTCAAATGGTCGGGATGTGTTTCTTTTAATATTTTAATTAGAAGAACAGCTTTCCAATAGCATTTTTTTAAAGTTTTGTTGGTTTATTAATTTGTAAGTAGTTACCTATTAATATTTATTTACATTCACTTTTTTTATTTTCCTAATAATAGTTTACAAGTTTGTAAACATAATATTTCTACAATTAAGTGATCTTCACCACCCCACGGCTATCTATGGCCACAAAAACTTCATTCCTACAAATACCCAAAAGCGACTACACATTCCCATCTACTAAATAATTAAAAACAGTTTTCATAATCCACTTATGGGTTCTCGATTCCTAAAAAATATTTGCAACCGTTTGCACCAAACATGCTGTACGGGCAACCCAACCATTCCAATTTTGAAAGGCTGCATACAGGAGTCCCGGTTCGACCGGATTTGCTTACAACCTCAGGATTCCTTATTTAATAAGCTTAAAAAAAGCTCAGTAGCATTTTTTCCTAATAGGTACCTACTCTTATTTTTCGAGAATATCGATGTTTTACGCGTTAGGAAAGGGTCGCCAAAACCATGCCCAACATCGGAAGCTGACCTTTTAATGGCGATTATCTCGAAGAATACAGGTCCTAGAATATAATTTTTACTGAGCTTTTTTGATGCTTATTCAACGAGCAATCCCGTAGTGGTAAACAAATACTGGGACACCTGTATATAGTATTTGTCTGCAAAGTTGGTAACGCCTGCAGTACGCTCGTAAAAGGAATTCCATCATGCGATGTTTCAGCCGGCGGCGCCGGCGTCGCCGTCGTCGTCTCGTGTTGCAATTAACATGAACGCTGCAAAAGCGATTTTGTGGCCGTGAATGTTTCTTCATAGTGTAATTAAATCTGTTTAAATTACCGCAACCTTTGAGTTTATGTCCAAGGTCCGTTAGACATTTTAACACTAATTTATGAATGAATAGCTGAACTGAAGCAGTTATCACTAAGCCGTAATTTCATTTCCCACAAGAGAACAATACACGCTCGTATGTATGCATGTATAAATCTAAAAAAAAACGTACCACTTTCATCACAATGTCACATGTAAAAGGTTTCACATGCTACAGAGGCTGATACAAGTGGTAATAAGATAAAATTACGAAAATTATTTCTTTTAACTAAGTAGGGGGCTTAAGCAAAATTTGTCAAGATAACATTTAATTTTACTGTAGACATAAAAATAAAGTAATTTTCTCAAGGAATTTATGACATTGTACTAAGTTAGGTAGTAATGAACTTTTTCGTTATTTCTCATGGGTCTATTGTTTGTTGTAAACAATCATTTTATTTTTACACCTAATAAAGGTATTCTTAATTTAATCGGCATAACATCAGTAAGCAAACAATACGAATTGGGTTTCTTTTAAAGAACGGCCTGTGTAGCGGCGTCGGTATCTCTAGAAATTCTACTGCTCCAGCCGTGGAATCGAGTTAAGTTCATTTTTATTTTATAATAAAAAAAACTTTGAAACTTGGTTTCTATTCCACGCTCGTCTCGCCTGAGACCGTACAAACGCTGCCAACCTATACTTACTATTATAGTTTATAACCAATCAAGGCACTTTCCAACTCTCTTCTTGCTATAATTAATTACAGAACCGATAGCGATCATTTGCATTGTTAACAATCGAGAGAAACTGTGTTGCATGTCGATTGTGGGCAGATTCAACATTTTTTAGGCGCCCATTGCTATCTCAGTTCAGTTCCTTCCACGCCGCTCCGCAGCAGCGGCGGCGGCGTCTTCATTCAGGCTTCTTCCTAATGAACTCGTCTGCATTGTCCATATGATCTATGAATGGCGTTTACGTACCTTACATTTTAGCGCTCCAGCGCACAGCGCATTGTATGCAAAACCTGTGCAAAATCACCGGCCGACTCCGCGGGTCGCATTCACTAAACTATAACAACGCTCCCTCGTATCTCGGACAGTCCACCCGCACTATCGGGATCGACACCACACTAACGACGGATGCTTTCCAGACGCGAGCGGTTCTAGGCGGCGCCGGCCTCCTGCTTCTGTTGGATGATGGACTCCCACTGCGCTATGAGCCGCGTGGAGCTCGGCGCGAGGAACTCCTGGCCGGGACTCAGCTCGCACAGCTCGGCCAGCGACTTGGCCGGCTTGAGACTGCCGAAGGACTCTTGGCCGGAGCTGCCGTTGCGCGGGGACGGAGAGCGCAGCTCCTCGTTGAGAGCTTCGTACAGTTCCCCTATGGACTTGGTGGCCTTGAGCCGACCGGGCGCCGGGGCTTCTTCGTCTTCCGACTCGGAGCTGCTCTCGTCTTCGCTGAGGTCGAGCGAGGAGAGGTCGAACGGCCGCCGCTTCTTTCGCATCTTCTTGAGCTCGTGCTCGCGGTCCTTCATCTCGCGCAGCTCCTTTTGGATCTTCTGCTCGACGGGGACGAAGCCCTTGCGGACCGGTTTGCCCTCGGGCGGGCGTGCGACGGCATCGCTAGGAGGCAGTGCGATGGCGGCCACTGAGACAGGACTCGCGAGGGGAGGAGCGAACGTGTTCGGTGGTGTGCCGTTGATGGGAGAAGTGAGTTGCATTTTCCCCTTGGAAGCGATGAACCTTTGCATAATGCCCTTGGTGCCCGACTGGGGTGTGAAGCGGCGCGCGTAGCCGTTGGTGGTGAGGGTGGTGGGGGTGGCGGGTGCAGAGGGCGACACGGGCCCCATCAGGTGCGACGTGGAGACGGCACGGTTGAGCGCCTTGGGCGGATGTGCGTCGCCGTTGACGTGTCCGTTCATCTCGAGCGTGGACTCGGACATGAGCCGGTTGACGCGGAAGTGTCCCTCCTTGAATTCGCGCTCGCGCTCCGTCACCTCGATTATCTCCCGCTGGATTCTGGTGAGAGGATCGTCTTTCAGGAGTGCCTGCAAAATAAAATTTCGATATCGGTACCTGAAGTGATGAACATGTTTTTTGCTTTGTGAAGATGACATATTTTAAGCGAAACAACCTTTTAGTTTATTCCATACCAAAAAAACATGAATGAAATCCTTATGTAGATATGGAGAGCGTATACTGTCCGTGCGGCCGAACGTTACCGTTACGATAAATTATTTTCCAAAATATGAATGCAAAAGGTAGTTAGATAGAGTAGTAGCTTACCAAAATGTAATTTAAATTAAGAAATTTTTATATTCACTTGTGTAGATAAATTAGTGTGTACCACTAAGTACGTAGAGCAAGGCAGGCATGAAGGAGGCCGATTATGCTTCAATCGATTAAATTGTTATCTATAATAAGTGTGATAGCTAGGTACTCGTAGGTACCGGGGTAATAAATAAATGTGAGATAAGTTTCCACCTGTCTTTAAGTACGTAGGATTTCCAAGAACACTCTAGAATCCTACCTATCTGCCTAACAGGTGACTTGTGGCGTGGATGAGGCTTCTCCGCAAAGCCTTCAAAACTGATACAAAAAACCGGCCAAGTGCGAGTCGCACTCGCGCGCTACATACAAGGGTCAAACTTGGCATGATTATGGTGCAAACTTTAAAGTGAAACTACAATTAATAAAAACCGGAAAAGTGCGAGTCGCACTCGCGCAAGTGTAACAACCTCCTTTACTATCATTTGTTGTTTGATTTACGTTTTGTTTATAGACAAGTGTAACAGTGGGAAATATGTAGAATTGGAGCGCGGGTATTAGAAGGGGGGGGGGGGGGGGGAGGGAGCATCCCCCTGGTACCTAACCCCCGCCGCGGAGATGTGGGATTTCTGAAATATCCATGTTTGAAATTTGAGGTTTAAGTCGGCCACTAAACAGTTGTTTTCGACAAATTTATTGATTAAATAAGACCTAAATTACACTCCTTTTCACGGGCATAAAAACTCTTAAAAAAACTACGCGTCTCCTCAGGCTGAGAGTGGTATTTTTAGAAAGGGGATCAACCCCTACAAAATCCAACCCCTAGCTACCCCAAAAGCCTGCGCTCCTATCAACCCGTAACAGTCGTTAAGAGACCGTTATTGTCCGTAAAAAAACATTTTTACGTGAATTAATAAAAATTTACAATTGACATGCCGTAAGAGGGCTCCCTTAGAGAAATACGTATTTCTATTTACGTATAAGTACCTAAATAGTTAATAAATATAAGTAGAAGCACTGATACGGCACCTAGATAGATAACCAAGGTGTTATGGGCTGACATCACGGGTGTAGTAGGTGATGTAGCCATCCTTGTCAGTTTACATAAAATAATATAAGTATTTTAAAAATCTCACTAAGTAACTAGGTAAGTAGGTACCTACGACTTTTTTCCATATTTTCAGTTTAGAGACTGACAGACTTAGCGAGTCAGTCGGCAGTAATGTCGGCAGCAGCGGTGAGATAGAATACTCTCATAAACATAGCTCATAAAACATTATCCTAGTTTTATTTTCTTTCAATTTAGTGTAAAACTATTATCCTACTTTTATTTTCCTTCGATTTAGTGATATGATAACACATATTTTAGATGCAAATTGCTGGCGGAATTTATGTTTGTGGTACTAAATGAGGCCGCATTTCTTCAATGAGCGCAAATGATACTGCTTATGTGAGTATTTATGTATTCTACTATTACTTATACCTACTACTACTTTTGCTAAGGTAATGTACGTGTGTGTACCTAGGTATATTTTCAAAATGTTAGCGAACTCAATTTACTTAGGGCTACCGGCAAAGCTCACTGAACTAGACGCGCGCCGCTTCTAATAATATTCTAACTGGAGCAAGTCACATTCCAGTAAATATTGTCCACGCAAACAATGAGAAAATACAAAAGAAAAAATACTCACTTCACCCATAGTGAAATCCAATATTACTCCAGCTGGAGAAGAAACACAGTCTAAGCACTCATTTATTATTAGAGTAGTCAATTCTGGTCTGGTTCACAGCACAAATTACTTCGCTCCAGTACACCTCGACACACGCGGAGGTACCACAACCGAACCGGCGACGATCGTAGCGCAGCACAAATGCTATTCACGCGGAGGCAACAAGCGAGCGAGCGAGCGGCAACGGTCGACGCGCCGAGGTGAGCCGGCCTGTGGTGCCAGAGTGTGAGAAATACTTTCATAGCTGGGATTTCGTTACATTTTTTATTGTTTTATGCGTGTCTACAATCTACCGTTCTCTATATAATTATTTTTATAAAATCCCCTTTAAAGTTTACCCTTATAAAATTCCGAATTCGCGCTAAACCTATCGAAAACCTTCATTCGAAACAATAAATTTATTTATGTCAATATTCTGGTAATGGATATGTTCTAAACAACCCTGGCAACTCAGAGAGGCCGTTGTCCGGAAAGAGCATACTTCTGAAACAATACAACCATGTTATTTCAAAAGAGACAAGGTTCTATATTTGGACATCGCGGCATCACGGTTCAGAACTTCATCGTATTTAACACGTTGTAGTTAAGACATTTGGGCGATGCAATGCATTGGATAGCAGGTAACCCGTATCAGCCATCATCGTCCGCTATCTACGAAAGAGAGAGAGATGAGGGAGATTGTGAACTCTTTGTAGAATACTGAATAATATGAGAAAGGGAAACAGGATGAATGAATAACAGCAGTCACACACAATCAGTTCACATGGCATGGCGGCGGCGGTTAAAATTCAATAATAATTATGTGCAAGACGGTGTACGTTTGGTCAAACCTTTATGCTATCTTTTTTGTAGGTCTGGCTTTGCAAGCCGAGTACATAGGTTAAATAAATATTATATAGCCAGGCGCCTTTACACAGGTTGTTTCAGGATAGGCTTGAGAAACTTCAGGAATAGAAAGTACTCATTATTAAAAGAAGAAAAAAACGGACGGGTTGCACTCCGGGAGTGCCGGCAGAAGTGAAAACTTAAACATCAACGTTGTGCATTTTTGAATATTTTGGAATGGTTAGGGAATAATTTCGCACGAATTGTTTTATTTATCAGTATAAAAGTACTATCATTTATGTGGTAAAATACAATATTCATTTATTTCGCTATCGTAGACAATCATGACAATTTATATTACATAAAAAATTTAACACTACATAACTATTATAATTATTTTACATCAAAAAGTTTATTTCTCAGAAAAATCTACTTTCATCCATAATTTCAACGAATCTTACGCTTTTTCGATCAGGCTACGGATCTGACGCGAGTTTAACATTTTTTACCCATCTAAAAAAAGTGCCAAGCGCCGCTAAAGAAGTTTCGAATCTTTCGCTTTTTCGATCAGGCTACGGATCTGTCTGACGCGAGTTCTGACGCGAGTTTAACATTTTTTACCCATCTAAAAAAAGTGCCAAGCGCCGCTAAAGAAGTTTTCACTTCAAAAATCCTTACCACTCAAATCGAAATTCCATACTTTTTTTTCATACAAAAATTGGAAATTGTGACAAAAACTCGATGTACAGTGAGTATGGGGAGGTGCTGTCTAGGTCTAGGTAGTGCAATGACCTAGTCCAGTCCCCTTTTTCTTTTAATGTCATTTAAATTTAAGTGTTTGGAATTTACCTACATGCAGTTCAATTCTAGTAGTTAAAAATTGCAATTTAGTCATTTTATTTTTATTTAATAAAGGCGGATGTTAACCGTCTACCAAATCTCGATGAAACGATTTTCTCCAAAAAGTATTATAAAATTACCGAATCTGGGAAAAAGTTTCAGAGCTTTTCGTTTTCAAACATGAACCTCTTTCGAACCCTGAAGTTACGAAACCCTATCCTGAAACATCCTGTATAGGTAGGTAGGTACCTGCAACCACCCCTGCAACAAGTAGGTTTCAACTCTGAGTAGTACCTAATTTATTCAATAAATATTGACAAAGGCTCCTACACCTGATACAATTAATTAATACTTACCTAAGTTTTTGTTGTCAGAACTCTCAGCTAAATTGTTAATCTTGCTCTCAAGAAGTGTTTTTGATATACTTAGGTAGGTACTGTAAGCGATGTTATTATGTGGCTAGTTTCTAAAATACTTTTAATATGTATGAAAAAAAAATCCCTGCGAAGTTTCTTGCCGGTTCTTCTTCGTGGGTGTAATCGAACCGGATAGAAGAAATTGTGATAAGTTCGAGTGCAGTCTAACTGCCAATGAATGATCAATAAACAATACCTACAATCACGGCATTTGCTTTCGGTTTGGTGTGGTTTGTTTTCGTTCGAGATTGGGTCATCAAGTCACGATATATTTTCATTCACGACACTCGTATATTTGCATATTTTATTATCTTTTATACCCCATGGCGGCGGTACGAGACAATCATGGGCAAGACCAAATTTTAATTAACGTTTCATCGAATGTGTGGGTAGTTCATGATTAGTTTTTTAGTTGGTATATATATAATGTAGTGTACTTTGTCACACACAAGTTCACACAACCGTAGTTATTTACTATACGAACGCAATTATTATTGTCCTCAATAAAGTTGTGGACCAACCATAATAAGAACACTTATAATTACCTACCTAAGTACCACAAAACAATTTGGATAATGAATATCATATTATTGAAATTTGAATTTTTTTATTTTTTATTTGAGACTAGTTTGAATGAATGTAATTTTATAAGCATTATTTTCCCATCACTTTAGATTACTACCGTATGGCATTTATCCTCGTAATTGTTTAGTCTTTATTCTTTATTATTTATTCATCATCCATAGACAGTACACACACTGCACTCGGATTAGTCATATTTTAACATTTAACATTTAGCATTTTGCCAGTTCGATTATTACAGCGAAGAAGAACTGGCCAGAAACTTCGCTGGATACTTTTTTTTACGTCCACTTAGTCTTTTTAAAAAGTGTTTGCGACTGCCTAAATAGCAGTTTTTTAAAAATTAATCAAAAATCAATCAAAAATACAAAAACAGATTACCATAAGGGTAAACCATTCATATAACATGTTGGAGCCAATTAGAGCAGGCCGCAGTCTCCACAAACAGCATCCGTTCACGAGCATTACGCCGCCATGGCAGGGCCAGCCATTCTCGTTAGTTAGTTAAATCAAGTCAATGAATGAATGCGTTATATTGAATCTATGACACAACATAAACAGTTGTGAGCAATAATTGAATTTTTTTTATTGAAACGGACACGGTTGGCTAAATCACCTTCAACATCCGCGATGGATGCCTCAGCCCATAACACCTAGGTGAACTAGGTGCCATGTCAGTGCTTCCATTTCGTCGTTGGGCGTGCAAAATCTGCCATGTGTCATTTTTTTGCAAAATGCATTTTTGTATACAAATAATGGTAAATTCTGCTATCCGTCTTCTGGCAAAACACTGGCTTCGTTTGAGGCTCCTAAACTATATTAGAGCTATATTTCAAATTCTGATATGTGCGCTGGGCCAAGTAATACCTGCTATATGCAAAGTAATACCTGCTATGTGCAAAATACCCGAATTTGCAACTCTTTTTTGTCCCGTTTTTTGCACATAGCAGTATTTACAACCCTTACATGATTATACTACTGATTATTTGATTTTATAATATTTAGTTACATTGATTGTTATGAGCGCATTAAAGTCACTAAAACATGTAAACAATTATGAAGAAGAAGGCCAAAATATAAGACTATTTGGTTCTTACATGTATTTTCCTAATATAAGTGGTTCCCCTGAAACGGAAAAATGAAATATTTATTGAGGGTTTTCGCGAAAAATACCGATCCTAGAATGCTATTACCAGAACAATGTACATTTATACTTTAATCCACTATACAGAACAAGTAAAAAATATACGCAATTTTTTTTGGAATTTGGTTAAAGTTTCAATGAAAGCTTATAGAGGGCCGAAATACAAGGAACTTTTATTCTTACGTTTTTTTGCCTAATGTAAATGGTTCCCAAGGAATAGAACAATTAAATATTTTTCCAGATTTTCTCGAAAAATACTGCTCCTAAAACGCAGCTTGAACACGAAGCACGAACAACAGATTTTGAAAAAAGAATATTTTGCCTTTATAACAGAAAATATTTGAATTTGGAATTCCTACGCAAAAAAAAGTTAGCCACGTTCAAAGTGGCCAGTTTGTAGAAACGCCAATTTCATAGGTAAGCACCTAATATTTTTAATTCATCTGTTAATGTAACAAAAACGTTATTAAGTTTTTATTGTCTCCTGAAAAGTTTGGTTTTTATGACACATGGCAGATTTTGCGCGCCCAACGACGATTTGGTCGTGTCGGCAACAGTGAATTGGACAGAAAACACGAACTATTTACATAGCCGCTTCGACCGACCTTTCATTCAGTGCGGTCGTACCAATCCGGGTGGGTTATACCCTACCAACAACCTAGAAAGGTAAGAAGAGAAGGTACCTACAGTTTTACTTGGAATCCGAACCACGGTCAGCCTCCAACGGTCGAACGGTCACCCAGCCAAGTTCTGATCGCGCCCAGGTGTGCTTATGATCACGAACGACAGTCGACCGATCACACCAGTTGAATATCCATTCAACTAACCCGTCACACATTTTTGAAATTTCGCGCGCTCTTGCTACGCGCTTTTTTATTTCTATCTATAAAGCAGACGCCTGGGATATAGTCAATCGTGTGAGATCCAAAATATTATGTTATCAACTTTGTAAAATTTATTGAATTTGATCACAGATTTCCCTAGTCTGTGGGTTTAGATATTCCGAGATTCCGGATAAATTCTCTTTGTCTGCTACCGAAAATGTCAAAAATAAAAAACCATTTCTCCAATTCATGTCAGTTTGATGTATCTGAATTTAATTTCTTTTCAAAACAAATTAACATAGATATAAAATAATTAACTAATCTAAAAATTATATAAACTAACTTAGGAAATAAACTAACTTAAAAAATAAATTTCATTTAGTGCTTTTGTCCCCGGGATTGTGCCGAGGATGCCAGCCGCGTTACCCCTCTGAATTGCCAGGCTTATTCTTTGGCGGAAGAAGGTGAGGCAAGAGGGGTGACCTATGGCAGCAGACATCCTCGACCCTATCTCGTGGACAAAAGCTATCGCCTCCTCAGACCAGGAGCCGAAGGTTTCGACCGCGAAAGCCACAAACCAATAATTTAGGCTGATGTTTTCATATTTTTTGTGCTTTCTTTTGGCTGCAGCCTCCGCAGCCGAACCCGGCTTCATGGCCGATAGGGCGAGGTTGCTGGCACACACAGATGGTATCGACGCATGTTGCGTCCCAGACTAGCGCCCTTCCGTTCTTCCATGGGACAATCGTCATGCCGTCGGGGCGCTTTCCATCATCACGGCATAGGCCTGGTGGTTCTAGGATACTCGGAAAATCAATTGACACCAGACCTCTTTTGAGGATATCATTTAATGCGTGATGTCGAGCGTACCGGCCCGCGTTTTTGGCACAGCTCAGACCGTGGTAGCCTAACGGGTCGACAGTAACTCCACACACGCATGAATGTTGTTCATAAATTTTGCACCCAAGCCTGAGTGCTATTCCAATGCGAAGTGAATCTGGGTCTAGCAGCGTGCCGATTGATCGGGATGGGATAGCATGCAACCAGGCCCCAGACTCCCTTCGAGTGGAGGCACTCAGACGGGCTTTTGTAGTGGCTGATGGATTCATTAAACTGTTAAAAATTATTTTGATTAGAGGAGTGTCCCATTCCTTTTGGATCGCTGGCATCTCGGGGACTGGAGAGTCGAGACATTTTGTCTGCCAGAGCTGTGTTCCTGTAACTTTTGAATTCAAATCGTTATCTATAACAATGTTTCCAACCATTTGGTTGACAAGATTCGAAACGCTGTGCACAGATGATAGGTATGCGGGGATAGATAAATCAGAGGGTTTTCTTATCCCTAAACCACCGAAAATGACAGGAAGGGAAGCTTGCGTCCATTGGGTTTCGTCTAGGGTGATAAGCTTTCTAAAGACATTCGAAAAAGATGGTCCAAACGTGTGAGTATATGGCAGTCCCATAATGGGGTTGTCCGCAGAAGGTATGTTAATTTCGGTATGGCAAAACAGTTCTTTAACAGAAAGAATGCAGTGTCTGGGTGAATACCTTTAAGACGATTAGCGATAATTGAAAAGTTTGATGTAGGATCAACATTACGGTGCACCAAAGTATGGCGCACTCAAAATACGGATTGGAAAATACTAGCGCCTCTTTTTCCGGCCATCTTGGATTTCGATCATCGCCCGAGTTTGCGAGTTGTTTTGCTTGTAAATTGGAAAATTATTCCTATCGGAATACTTAGACGAAGTGAGATAGTTTACGACAAAACAAAATCCAGACGGCATGATACCGTTGGCGCTGCTGCCAGACCATTAACCCACCGCGTAAGTTGAGAAACCAAAAAAAAAAACCACTCCTTGCGGCCTACCTTCTGACAGCATTCGCTAAGATAATCCTTCATGAGTCCTTTACCCTTCAACTTCCTACCTCCAACATTTTGAATATTCTGTTCCCCTGTGCTAAGTAATTATCGATGCGCTGCAACGAGTTGCACGCGTAGCGGACGGAATTTTAGATAAAGTGCACGTCCAGTTCGTTCGCATTTATCCGCACGCTCTGCTTATTTCAGCGATGAAACTCGAGCGGCAGCCATGACTACGTTCTACGAGCAGCTGTCCTGTGTGGCCTCGATCTTCGACAGCTGGACACCGTGCGAGCGCACGGTCGTTCTGTGCGCGCTGCTCCGCCGCGTGCCGTGGTACAATCTGAAGCTGCTGAACCGCGCGATAGACTCGGCGCTGCTGCAGCAGGTTTGCCCCGAGAGCGAGAAGGTCGAGACCGAGGCGAACGACGTGCTGATCGTGAGTCAGACCGCGAGGAGCACGGACGAGAATGATGCGCCGTTGGATATGGGGGAGAAGTTGATGAAGTTGCTGGTGTACTTGCCTCTGCTGGAGCCCAACAACGAGCAGGTGAAGGAGGTTTACCTGTCGAACGTGCCGACGATCATCCAGCAGTGCGTGGACACCGACCGCTACCTGCACGAGTGCCAGCAGCTCCTCTCCTACATGCTGATCCACCCCGGGCTCGATGCCAATGACCGACGGTAACAATAATTTTTTTCAAATGAATTTTATGTTGTAAAACTAATGTTACAAATGTAAATGTTTAGTAATTTATTAGGCTGTGGGTAAAGTTTCTTACGCTCAAATTTATTCTTTATCCCAAATTAATAGTAAATTACAAAATAGAAAGTTGAAAAATATTTAAATGAAATCATACTCATATGAGGGTTAGGATGCCTTCGGAAAGTTTAGATTTGCCTTTAGGTCTGACCGTGTGGGTCAGACCCGTTTAAAGACCCGTGTTTATGACCAGTCCAACCTTCCGATTATGATGTACGAGTGTCAAATGTTAACTTTGATGGTTGCTGTTTTTTTTTATGTAAACCAACATAAGTGGCTGTGCCGAGGGACTAATGATGCAGTCGATAGAGTCAAATTAACCTCTCCTCGCGAAACCACTCTCAGTGACACACATTGGCAGCAGATTTGCAGACTTACTAGGCTTTTTAGTATGTTATACGACGTTTAGGGACACCCAGGTTAAAGGATTCGGGGAACACTCGCCGGAAGACAGTTCTATACTTGTAGGTTGAAAGTTTCCCAGCGAGCGATAGAGCGAGCCATGCTGGGAATATCGGCACGCGGTAATATGGTGTTTTACAAGGCAATCAGCCGACTCATCAGAGTAGTCGCTATTGGATACCGGGTGGCTAAGGTCAAGTAGCAGTGGGCTGGATACGTCAGCCGAAGAGATGACTGTTGGAGTAACTGTGCCCTACAGTGGCAGCTGTGGGAAAATTTATGTGTGGGAAGATAACCCGCCATATGCAATGATGACATCTAGTACGTCGGCGGAAAGCATTGGTTCCGTATCGCTGAAGGCGGGGAGGACTGGAGGAGAATTGGAGAGGCATATGTCCAGCAGTGGACACAGACATGCTGACAATAAAATAAAATGCTAAAAATAAATTGTACACATGTTTTTTGTAGGTTTTCTGAATATTAATTTTATATTTGTTTTAGTTGAATTTAGTATGAAATGTAATAACTATCGAAACTACTCTTCTAAACTACCACAAATTTGCAATAAATGATTTGTCTGACACTGACTGACTGACTTGACTTACATTATGAGGGAATACATTCTGAAAAAAATATGAATGAATGAAAGATCGACCGAAACGGCTATATAAATCATTCGTATTTCCCGTCATGTTCAGTGTAGCCAGCACGACCAAAAGGGATGGGTTATGGCCTGATATCATGGATGTTGTAGGTGATGTAGCCAACCGTGTCAGTTGCCATAAAAAACAATTATGGTCTATTTATTTTTAACTACCTTCAAATTAGTATCACAATTTGTGATGAAGATTGCGTGAATCATATTGATGAAATGTTATTTCTTGTTTCAGCGCCTTGGGGCAATGGCTGCGATATTTAGAGAATCATTTGACCACGACTGCCAACAGGGAGATGTGGCAGCAAAGGCGAGACTCGTCTCCCTACGACAACGTCAACTTCGACAGCAACAACGGACTCGCCAGCACACACGGCAGCGCCGGAAACCTCAGCAACGGTAACACCGGCAGTAACGGCAACCTCAGCAATGAAAACGCCGGTAGCAACGGTAACCTCAGTAACGATGGCAACACAGCGACCTCCGCCACCAGCGTCTTGCCTGCAAATTCGAGCAACGGCGCATTCCGACGAACTATCGGCAAGAATATTGAACCGAAAAGCGGTGCCGACGGAGCCGGTTCGGAAGGCCTGCAGGAATCGTTCACTAAAAATGGCAAGGAATTGGAATTGTCGGGAGAGGGAGAAAGTTTGGAGGTGACGGTGCCGGCGAAGTCACACCGGTCTAACAGTTTAACACCGCCTATGCCGTCGTACATTCACATCTCTTCGTCTGCGGAAAACTTGAACAAGGACGAGTATTTTGTTCAGAAGCCGCGTAGTTTCTCTCTGTCGAGCGAGCACATGGCGCAGCTGAAGCCGCTGCTGACTACGACCGGCAGTGAGACCAGACTGGACGTGCTCAAGTCCAACAAGTTCGGTGAGCACCCGGGCATGGCGACGGTGGCGCAGTGGCTGAAGAGTCTGAGGCTTCACAAGTACGTGTGGCTCTTCTCCAACATATCCTACGAGCAGATGATGTCGATGGACGATGAATATTTGCAAAAACTAGGTGAGTTGCTTTTGTGTATAAATTGTAATTTTGCAGTTGCATTCCTGTTTACTTCAATTAAACTGCATTTGGTAATGTTTACATTACCCATTACACCTGTGCAATACTGAATTGAATTTCTTTACTAAACAAGATTGACAGTACACAATCAAGAATATAACATTACACTACAGTCATTCAGCGTTTATGTGTCCACTGCTGGACATAAGCCTCTCCAATTTTTCTCCAGTCATTCCGGCCTTCAGCGGTACTCAGTCCACTGCCGTTTGAGCTGAGCCACCCGGTATCCATTATCGACTACTTTGGGCGGATTGCCTCGTTACGCACCATAGTCCGATGTCACCATGTCAGCCTCGATAGCTCAGTGGTGCCGACAGATGACTGTCGCTTGTTGATTTGATTGTTAAGCAACGCTGGGCGCGGTCAGTACTTGGATGGGTGACCGCTCCACCGTTGGAGGCTGACCGTGGTTCGGATTCCACGTAAAACTGTAGGTCCCTTCCCTTCTTACCTTACTAGGTGGTAGGGTTTAACCCGCCCGGCTTGGTACCACCGCACTGAATGAAACGTTGGTCGAAACGGCTATGTAAATAGTTTGTGTTTTCCGTCTAGTTCAGTGTAGCCGGCACGACCGAAGGGAAGCACTGACATGGCACCTAGCTCACCCAGTGTTATGGGCTGACATCACGGATGTTGTAGGTGATGTAGCCAACCGTGTCAGTGTCATAAAAAAAAAACATAGCCATATTTCCATACACTGCAGGATTTTGTTTTATAGGGCAGAGGAGGGATCGGAGACATAGTTAAACCACACAAGTTAGCCGTCTTCATACAAACGCGCCGATTTCGCACTCACACAAGCGCGCGCCTGCGCACGCTGTCTGTACACAACCACTACATGCATTCTCACTGTCTCTCGCGCGTAGTCAGTGATGGTCGCCCTGCCCCCGCGCTCGGTGACGCACACCACGTGACGGCCGCTGCCTGCCGCCTGCCGCTTCCCGATAGAAAGTATTATTATTCGAATTTTATTTTATTGCACTAACATAATGGCTCCGCGTTTCTGCAGTGTGTATGGCTGCATGAATAGATCAGGCTCGAACCGCGAGTTAACATTATTCTCATTACCTGCTCCCATCGAAAGGTAAGTAACATAAAAAATATTATTAAAGTATGTAGTTAAATTATGTAAGTTATTAATACGAGTAGGTATACTAAGCGAAGGAATTGACTTGAGACCTGGCTCGGTAACGTCAGAGCAAAGTACCTATTAGTATTTAATTAGTTATTAATAGGTAGGTACTAGCTGCAAAAACCATTCGCGAACCCCGGCATCGGGCGCGGCCGCGCGGCGCACGCGAAGGCTGCGCCGTGCGCGGGCCCGCGGTTGCCGATTTGTTCAGACTTGTTAGTTAGAGATATCACGCACAAGCACAACGCAATTTCGCGCGGTTTTGTCTTCTATAAATGGCCACAGCTCCTACCGCGGACACTTTCATGACTGCTAGCGAAGTTTTCTTGCTTTCTTGCTTACATATTGTCTTATTTTTTTTGAAGGAATAGAATAAACCATGATTTCAGTACACTCTAATAGTTTTAATTTTCGGATATGTTTATTGAGTGGTCTAGCAAGAAACTTACCCTGAAAGGTACCACAGCGCTGAATGAAACGTCGTCGGTCGAAACGGCTATGTAAATAATTCGTGTTTTCCGTCCAGTTTAGTGTAGCCGACATGAAATGGAGGGAAGATGACATGGCACCTAGTTCACCCGGTGTTATGGGTTAACATTACGGATGTTGTAGCTGATGTGTAGCCAGCCGTGTCAGTTTCAATAAAAAAAAAACTTCGCAGGTTTTTTTTTTTTTTTCACCACTATTTATTGATATCTATAAAATAACATCGTTCAATGTCTATCGAAAATACAGCTTTCGAAAATATACCTTAACGCCAGTATATAATAAATCTATGACAACTCATATTATATTCTGTTAGAGTAAAATTTTGGGAGCTGGCTCTTGGTCTATAAATAAAAAATACATAAATGTACATAATAATTTTAAAGAATTGCATTTCCACCATGATGGGCTCACTGCCTGTCAATTGTGTTAGTGTTGCGAGTTGTGACATCCCTGGTGGCTCGGCGCAGCGTAGGTAGTTATTTTAAAAATGGGCTCCAGTTATCTTACTCGTCTCCTTTTACTATGTCGGAGATTACCATTTTGTCATTTATAAAGTAATTAAATGAAATAAACTACTTATTCTTACATTTCATTGAATGAGAAAACACAATATAATTCAAAATAATACAGTACCGTAGCGCTGGGTTACTTTGGCTTATTTTTTAAACAATTTTAGAATTTGATCTGTAGTTTGTTTCGGTATTGTCATTTTAGTATTCTTATATTTTATATACAAGCTCAAAGATGTAACTAATGATATGCAAAGTGTATTTTAGAAATATGCTAAGCATAACTTAGGTTTTTTTTTTAAAGTTTGGGCCAAAGTTGTTCTTAGGAAAGGGTTACTTAAATCCCATGAAAATTTATCGGTGAAAAGTCGCATTTAGAGCTATCAGTGGCTAAAGTAATCCCCAAGGGCGGTAAGATTGAATATCTAGGACAGGTTTAATGTAAGAAATAGTTCAAAATAAATAAAAGACGATAGAAAATCATCATTACCAAAATAAAATACTTCATTCAAAAGTTTGCAGCACAGTAATTCGCCGGTTTTAGCTGTCAAAACTTCAAATGCCACAGACCAACAAACTTGCTTGCGGCGAGTCGGTAAATGTACCGCAAGTACGCATCTATATAGCCATCTATTGGTTAGCGAAGGAACTGCAACGTTTGGTTGCGTGGTAGCGACATGGCGGAAAGTTCAAAAAATTTCTCGATTTGGGCCAAAGTTATGCCCTAGGGTCAAAGTAACCCGCCGCTACGGTACCTACTCAGTTACTTATTTTACACAAACATTTTATAATTCAACCTACCTATATCTTTTTGCGATTGGCCAGCCCTGCTATAGGGCTCGTTCTCCGCACTGAGTACACTGAACCGTACATTGTGCTTTGCAGGGGTAACGAAGGGCGCACGGCACAAGCTGCTGCTGTGCATCGCCAAGCTGCACGAGCGGGAGAGCCTGCTGGAGGCGATGCACCGGGAGCTGCACTCGGGCACGCCCGCCCCGCCCGCCATGGCGCACCTGCTCGAGCAGCTGAGGGAGGTCCTCGTGAGTCCCATACCGCCCGCGTCGCCCTTGCCGCAGCGCCTCGTCAAAGTTCTAGAACTTGGTAAGCTATTGATTTTTATATGAGACACAAGAAGGAAGCGAAAGCCAGAACTGAGGCATACAAAAAAAGAGTCGAAAGGCACCCAAACAAGCTGGCAACCGAGTTGATGGCTTCTAGGAAAGTTTTCAACAGATTGAAAAGAAGAGCACCTCAAGATCTCATCACTGAGTGAAATTACTGAGAATAAAGTATATGGAACTGTCAATGGACACTTACCATGCAAGACCTATTTCAAATGCATAACTACTGATGAATGTCGGCTCACAGACAGATTGCAGTAAAAAAAGCAAAACAAAAATATGAGACACGACATGGGGCACATTTCCACCCATTAACCTCTCACGCGTCGGGCCTTAACGCCCTCTGTATGCGTAAAGCGTCGATCTTTTCGCACGCGGGACCTGTTAGGGAAGGGTTACAGGAAAACTTTTCACACACAAACACACATATTCGAAAAAAAAATATCAACATGTTTATTTGCGACCGTGCTTCGCTGAATTGGCGCGCGAACATGTCAGCCACCAAGTCTTGAGTTTTTTCTCTAGGCTGGCGACAACGTGAATCAGATCGAGAAGGGCATATCTTCACCTTTATTTAGAAGTGTAATTGAGTCTTAGCCCCATATTCAAAGAAAGAAGAATTGCCGAAAATCGGCCCGGGCCAGTGTGGCGTGGCACTTTACACACTTTTTTTCGTCGGCGTTTGAGTGGTTTATATAAGTGTTAACTATATTGGAATATGGTGTTTATTTATGCCACTCTTGAAGGATCCAAGACTGCCTTTGGGGATAAGTACATAGGCAGGGAGAGCAACTCCATTTATACATATAAAATGTGCGTATGTGTTTTCCGCTGAGTTGAGTCTAGCCGGCACGACCAAAGGTTGACATGGCTCCTAGTTCACCAAGGCATTAGCCCGACTAGGATTATGATATCAATGACCGACCATTGTTTTATAGGCTGACGTCTCGGTGTAGGTGATCTAGACTCCCATTTCATAAATGCAATCATATATCCCGATGCTTATAGTCCGAGCGGAGAACGAGCCCTACAGAACAATTGATAGGACTACGCTTTTTTCCAGCCCGGACCTAAAAATTCCCGCTGAGACCTAAAAAACATTGACGCACTTCTATGCAAATTCGATAGTTGAAAATTATTTTCCCTACAGCATCAACCCGCCTGCTAACCGGTATCCAGTCGCACCCACCGTTGCCCGCGTTCCCCGCCTACAACCACCACGCAGACGACCACAGCTACGAGCACCCGGTGGCGGGCTACGACCCCGTGTCCCTCCACTGCTGGCTGCTGGATCGTGCGCTCCACCACCCCTCCTTCAACTGGAACAGGGAGCTCGTTGAGACTCTCAAGAGAATGCGCTACCGCCTACCGCCGAGGCAGTTCTTCAGTCACCTCAGCGATCTGCCGTTCACAAAGAGGACTACTAAACCTAGGTTTGTGTTAGTCTTATCGGGACTATTTAAAAATTCTGATGTCTTGTTACCATCAAACATGCCATCTAGACCACCTATTAACTTGCCTTTTTGCATAGTGGTATCTCAAAGAATACTCTTGCCGACACAAATCACCACCTAGATTGTGTGGGAAGTGTTTTCATCGAGCTTGATGATTTATCAAGTTTTTTTTACTAAGGAAACACGTGGCATTAGGTACTATTCGCAGACGAGAAACGGCATCTCATTATTTTGAAAATAATGCATCTCAATAAATAATTGCAGATGGAGGACACAAGGTGTGTCGAGCAAGCCGCAAGTCAGCGTGAGCAAGCGTCCGAGCGCGAGCTGGCTGCCGATCCCGACGCACAGCAAGTACGGGCCCCCGACCCCTGCGCCGCCGCCCCGCGACCCCCGCCACCCCAACTACAAGAGCTCCTCCTACCCCACCTTCCCCCCGGCTGCCCTCGGCCACAGCTCGGCGGACACCTCGCCCCGGCTCACGCCTCACGTCTCCGTGTCCCTCGGCGACATCAACTCGAGGCTCGAGTCCCTTTGTCTGCAGATGACGGAGCAGGCGATGAATTAATGAAGGCCGAAAGTAGAATCTTTTCCAGTTGGATGCGTTGTTGGGGCGGTTCTGTGGAATTTGGCACGTCGTAATTCGTACCACGTCAACCAACCATGTGCGTGTAACTGAACTGTGGGCGTGTGGGCACTGAGTCCACCGTGAAGTTAGATCGATCTCTGTACGCGATGTGCGAAAGGCAGAATATTGAAATGTTGATGAAAGTCCTAATAAAGATGAAGAAAAGGGATTAACTTTGTAAACTTTTAATGAACGCGTTCGGTTAACATTTGTACCTAAAGACAGTCCGCCCCTGTATAAGACATAGATTGAGAGAGGTATGGAAGCACGGCGTAGTTAACAGTTGATACTAGGTATGAGATGTTTTTCCACGAGCCACAGCATAGAACCAGTTGCGGTAACGATACGCAACACACAACACAACCTTTTGTTCGTAAATTTTTCTACGAGTGACGATTCCGCGACTACACGGCAGTCGCGGCTTGTCTTGTGTCTTGAGTCGTGCGGCGCATCTTCAGCAAGTTCATACTCGTTTCGTACAGGCGCTATGTTGTCATGGCAAAAAACTCGTAACAACATAGCGGCACCGATGAGGTAGCCAAAAAATTGTTTGTAAAACGTGCGACGTGCTGTGCGGCGTCCTTGAATGAGTAAACGGTTCATATGAATTTATGGCGCTCGGAGTCGTTAACGCATTTTATTGTGTCGTACGGTGGCTCGAGCAAAAACACCTCTAGAATATAAAGGTGGTGACAACTTGGCGATGGCCAGCCAGATGAAATTTTCTTTTAGTTCTACTGTCTGCGATGGGCCCATTCCGGCCATTATCAGGTGGTTAGCAAATGAAAGGAGATCGAAATTTTTAGATGCGAAATGAAGCTAACATTTACGAAATTAGCTTATAATAAAAAAATGTATATGTTATTTCTGCTCGGCAGGCAGATAACATATCTCTCCTGATTGATTGCTTGTGCATGTGATTTTTATGTTATCTATAGTCTATACCAAGTCCGATAATACAAAAATAAATTGGTATATTTTTTTAGCAATACTGTTAGCAGTTTCTCCGGGAAGAGTTTGAAATGAACACTAGACAGAACTAAGTCTAGACAGAGAGTCTAGACACAGAACTAATAAGTCTTAAGAGAGAACGGAGGCAATTGAAGCTGCAATTTTTAAACTTTAGTTTTAGTTTATTTTGACTGGATCAAAACAATTTTGATTGTATTTAAAATTTGTGCAATTTTCATTTAATTTCTTTACTAAGAGATAATAATTTAATATGACTGTTATAACTTTGTTATCTAATACTTAGATTAGTTTTTTTTTCTTATGTGCAGAGTGTGTTTGAAAGTACGTGGTTCAAACACACTCTTCTAATAATTGTATATATTTATATAATAATATTACATCGAAATTTTAATCCTTCTCTGAGCAAAAGATATTATTTTTTAATATAATTATTTAATAATATTATGTAAATGTTTTAAAATTGCTATTTATGAAGTTTACTTTGATATTTAATTATAATAATTTATTTTAAATGTGATTATAAATTTGCACAGGAGAGTGTCTAGCTAAAATTATAATACTTTATGCAATATTGGCAACAAGCGAATTTGATCAGATTGTGGTTCATTGTTTTCACAACATTAAAAAAAACCAATGAAGAGCCATTGTTGTAGCATATTTCGTAATTAATATTTCTAAGTATTTGATAATTAGTGAGTAAATCTTAAAATGACAACAAACTATCACTTAAGCACTCGAATCTATTTTCGAGATACATTTCAGTTTAACAGAGCGACGGACCTCGCAAAGTAAATTTTTTTTGTTGCTATCATTTTCCAAAACAGTCTAGGAGACTCTGGCTAGACCTTACTAACAAATTTCAACTTTCCGTACTACCGTTGGTCCCTCGCACCCAAATGTGTTTTTAAGTTATTTAAATAAATGCATTTATGTATAATGCATAACATATTAGTATTGAGTGTTGAGTGTGATATTTTATAGAGAATTAACTTAGTTTCTCAATAAAAATTACATGTGCTGTGTTGTGCTGCAGAATGAGTTTTTATGCTCACTCTTACATTCTCGGCGATTTAAGCTGGGCAACCTGATAGTTTTAGTGTTGTCTCCCTCTGAGAAGAGAGCTCTCAATGACACTGAAGAGAGAGAGATCTAGGTGACAGTGTAGACTCTCGCAGAGTGGAGTTAGCTTTAGTGGTGCAATTTTTACTGACGAAACCACCAATCTGTAACAACCATTGAGATGGCTGTATGTTATCTGTGCATTATTAGGCCTAATTGTGGGATGGACGATTATCCTCTGAATCCGATAATCTTAAGATGATCTCGGGGAATTTTATAATCTCTTTTGCTGTATCCATGAGATAATCCTAAGATTAGTGGTCTGCAAATCTGCTGGCATGGCACCTAACTGAGCGTGGTTTCGCGAGGAGAGGTGTTTTTGGCTCTGTCGAATGCACCATTGGTCTCTCGTCACAGCCACCCATGTTGGTTTACATAAAAAAAAGTGGAGCCATAGATGATCAGAGGATGATCCTCCTACCCGCAATTGGGCCGTAGTCTGACGTTTTAGTTAGGGAATTAGGCCATCTTGACTGTTTCAATCTTTGGAATAATTACTCTATGAATAGATTAATTATATTATTTCTACACTAAATTATTTTCTTAATCACACTACAAATATGAGAGAGTGTGAGGCCTGACAGTAGATTTTCAAATATAGATAATTAAAATGCCAGACTTGTGTGAAAGTAAAGGCTAGGCTGTCGTAAGCTCAACATGCAATTTGATCCTTAGTGCAATGCAATTTAGTTTGTCCTTGAAAAAGCAGAGTTTCCAGATGGTTGTCTTGTCGCAACGGGGTTGTAATGCATAGTAACCAAATTTAGATGCACCGACAATAGTATAGATTGACGATGGCTAGAAATTGTTGACAATTTTGATTTTCAGTTGTCATTTCAGTTTACTCTAATGCCTAATAAAGAGAAAGTAAAACAATTCAACCCGAGGAGTCCTATAAAAGATAATGATTTATTGATTTTTATGTAAGTATCAATTTATACAGACCGCTGGAGTGCTGACAGAGGCTGTGTCGTATCGTTGCGCATTTCATGCAGTTCAAAATAATTTGCCAGAAATGAGCATCCTAAAACTATTTTAATAATGTTACAATTTTTATTTATACATTTTTGATTAATTTGTATTCTGAATGGTTTTATGAGATAATTTCACTTTATAATCTGTTTAACTTGTTAAAATTTTCTCATGTTTTTCGTTTCTTATTTTAATATTATGGCTATGTTTATTTTTCCTACAAATACCTATAAAATCAATTAGCCTGATAGGCGTGTAACAATGTATCAGTTTGTGATAGCGAATGTACCTTGCTTTGTTGTAAATACCTCAAGCGACACTCAAGTGCAAATAAACTAATATGAATATTTCTATGTATTTTGTTTAATTTCTGTTCTGTAGACTTTGCTTTCTCTGGACTTGTTCCCTGTGATTATTCATGGTTCTAATGCCCACGAGACAATAATTTGAGGAACTAGTTTGACATCCCTATGTGTCTAATCTATGTGCCACCGTTAGTCTATTCTTAACCGCTCAGGCGCGGCCGACTTTCGGCATTAAAATACACTCTCTTTGAATATGGGGATAAGGCTCATTATACTCCTAAATAAAGGTAAAAAACGTTTTTTAGTCAGTAACTACTGACTAAAAACGTGTTTGTGTATAAATTCGAAAGAATATAACATTTCTTAATATTTGCAACATCTTACGGAAATTAGCGTGTGCCAGTGCCGACACCCGAGCGGTTAAATCTAAAAGCTACGTAAAGATTATGTACAACACAACATGTAATGCAACATTGTTAAAAACAATTATGCGTAATCCATAGATTGTCGGTATTTCGTTCGAACACAAAAGCAGACTTCATTTGCGGCGGAGGTGCACATTACGAAAGAAAAAATACCTATATCAGCAGCGACAAATAAAAAAATAATCGAATGGGGATGACGGCTGGGAGGATAAAAAGTTTATTTGTTGATCTCCATATTCAAATAAATGCCTTATCGTGGAATCCTAAGAAGGATTTTTAAGAAAAACATGGTATGCGTGTGGAAGACTGCCGGGAACTGGCGTTCACAGTTGAAGCATAGCGTGTGCGCAAACCGTTTATTGATGTTGCATTGCATGTCGGTCGCGTTGCACATAATGTGCATCCGGGGCTTTACATATTTCCATCTTATATTCTCACTCATTGGTACATTAATTTCCCGAACGCAACTTTGCCTTTATGCACAAGCTGATGTTCAGTTTTTTCTGGAGAGAGCAGACAAAACAGTAAAAGGGCCTTAGAAAACAGCTCTAAATAACTTAGCAACATTTTTAACGACATGGTCAACGATCCAAACAGGCCAAAGAATATGATCGCTAATAAAAAAATAATTTTTGCATTGAAATTTAGAGTTTACGACAATTTCCATTACCGAGACAGTGCATGGTACCTATTTTACTCCCTCATGGTACAATGAAATTTTTTCCAATTTCTATGCCTTTAAAATTCTATCAAAATACTATTTTGAAATCTTGTTAACTAGATTCATAGAATAAATTTGGTTCTTTCTAATACAAAGTAACATCTGTTTAGCAATGTGAGTGAATACAGGAATAGTAACTAAATAATGTGAAATATATTGCTTATGTAAATAAATTACGGCAGTTCCCCAGTCCTCAAGCACTGTAAAATATTGATATAACGCAGTAATTAATGGTCCATCTGTATGAGATTACCAAAATGTGAATAAATAAAAATACTGTTGAAGTAGGTACATTGTTTTATTTTCAGATCAATGCCCAATGCCCTTTCCACCCTGAAATCTGAAATATTGTGCTATTGCACAGCTGTGATGACCATACATCGGAATCCGCGGGGCACGAATACGACCTTGTTAGGGATTGACTACTGCGATCAATAAACAATCGACACTGTTATCGATACTCATATTTATTTGTTTATTGTATTTTATTCATGTCATATTTCAGACCTGAATACTTATATACCTACAGTACTTATATAAACATGTATACTTTATGTTAACGATTAAGTAAATATAATACATATTTATATAAGGTCTTTCAAAATTAGTTCATAGTACGCTAAGGGGGGGTTCTGTATCATAGGGAGTAAAACCTATATAAAAATTTTTGGACCTTGGGCTTTTTTTAAGTAAAAAATTTTTTTATGTAGGTATTTAAATAAAAGAATAGGTGGTTGATTTTTATAACCTAATCGATTCAGTTTCATAACAGTAACAAAAAAGTCTTCATGACCATTTTGATGTAACACGTGTAAGTTGGTAAAAAAAATTAAATTCTTTCTATTCCATACTAATAAAACTAATATTGTGGTTTGAACAGATTTGTATTGTACCTACAAAGTAAATACAACATTTGTTTATTATATCTTATTTTCTATAGAAATACTCTTAGTTTTAATAATCGACATTATTTCATATTATTCTAAAATAACGATCGATTTTCGATATTTGTGGATACATTGTCCCATCACTAAACAACCTTGAATCATTCGTGCCCCGCGGATTCCGATGTATGGTGATGACTGGCGTGTACACGCATATTATGTACAATTAACTATGTCTACATACTTAAGTTTATTGACTAGATCTTAGATTATGCACACTTGAAGTAAAGTTATGGCATTTTTCACGGGTCAGTCTCACGAGACTGCGAGTCTGATCTCCTGCTTGATGTCGTTAGATGTTGCG
Organism: Nematopogon swammerdamellus; assembly: GCA_946902875.1. Classification (NCBI taxonomy): domain Eukaryota; kingdom Metazoa; phylum Arthropoda; class Insecta; order Lepidoptera; family Adelidae; genus Nematopogon; species Nematopogon swammerdamellus. The sequence continues at coordinate 15,369,610 of OX336341.1, read as the reverse complement.
GAGGTGGCGTCGGGGACGCGTTGGTGCGTGACGCGCAGGTGGCGCGAGAGGTCGCTCGCGCGGAAGAAGCCGCGCGAGCAGTGCTGACAGACGTACGGCGTGTGGTTGGTGTGCTGCTTCAGCAGATGAAACTTGAGCATGGAGGGCGTGGGGAAGCAGCGGCCGCACTCGCCCGCCGAGCACTTGTACTTGTGCGAGTTCTCGTGCTTGAACAGCATGTGGTTGGAGAGACTCTTCTTGGAGGAGAAGGAGCGCACGCACAACGCGCACTGGAAGGGGCGCTCGCCGGTGTGCTTGCGCATGTGCGCCTCCACGTCGGAGAAGGTCTTGTGACAGACGGCGCACTGGCCCGACCGCTCCGAGTGCACGCGCAGCGTGTGCACCTTCAAGTTGCCCTTGGCCGCAAACGCCATCCCGCAGAAGCTGCACACGTTGAGCTTCTCGTTGGAGTGCAGGTTGAGGTGGTTGGCGAGCGCCGACTTGCTCTTGACGGACTTGTCGCACAGGTGGCACGAGTACTTCTTCTCGTCGCTGTGCACGCTCATGTGCTTGGTCACCATGGACTTGTCGGCGAAGGGCTTGGCGCACACGGGGCACGAGTAGGGCTTGTCGCCGGTGTGCGTGCGCTTGTGCCGGATGAGCGACGCGATCTGCTGGAAGCGCTTGGGGCAGAAGGGGCACGCGTACGGCGTCTCGCCCGTGTGCCGCCGCATGTGTATGATGATGTCGTTCTTGCGGAAGAAGCGGTTGCCGCACGTCTCGCAGGTGAACTTGCGCTCGCGCGGCGCGTGGTGCGTCTCCACGTGCCGCTTCAGCGTTCCCTTGGTGGTGAAGGCGGCGGCGCACGCGTGGCAGCCGAACGGCTTCTCGCCCGTGTGCGTGCGAGCGTGGATCTGCATCGCCGAGCGGCTGTTGACGAGCAGCCCGCACGTAGCGCACGGCATCGGCCCGTGCCGCTCGCGTCGCACCGCCTTCCGCACCCTCCCCGCGCGCTCCTTGCGTCCCCGCCGGGGGCGCCGCCTGTCGGGATGCACGTCACTGTCGGACTCCTCCGACACGAGATACTCTTCCTTCAAGTCGGCGAGGTCGAAGGTGGCGTCGCAGGCGTCCTCTTGCTTGATATCGACCTCAATGCCGACGTCGCTGAGTAGGGCGCCGGCGAGGATCAGTCTCCGCAGCGCCGCGTCGGACGCCTCGCACTTGATCAGAAAGCGGTAGGAGACGGCGAGCTCGGCCTCGCACGTCGCGCACATGTTGGCCGGCAAGCCGTCGTCCTCGGCGATCTGAACTCGGGTGCACAGCATGATCTGCTCGCTGTACTGCGAAGCGTCTTCGCCGCGCTCGCCGGGGGGCGAGGCCGTCGCCGCCATAGAGAATATCGGGATACAAGCGGACTTGCCGAGGCACAGCCGGCACAGCTTCAAATCCTCCGTCGACATCCTCTTCCATTCAATTCTTGAGACAGATTACGAACCAGAAATCCCACATTTAAAATTATTGGATCGGGTTGACTGGAGGAAATTCTATATCGCAATAAGTCCACCCTTGCCACATTAGGTGCTTATAAAGTGTAATTTTTAGTATGTACGTACACTAAATAAATTATTTACCTTTTTTGAAAATGTTTGACAAACAAACAAACGTCATTGCTGCTGTCAAACTGTCAAGCACGCAGATGTGTAATGACACACAAGAATTTGTGTCCCTGGAATTTGTGCACCATACTTATATAACGCTGTACCCCGACAATCGGGGTAAGCTGAGTAATCGGAGTTGTGCTGTAGCTACACTTGTAAATTACAGCACAACACCGACCACCACGTTTAGCAAAGTATTCGGACAAGATAACAATCAAGCAGCAAGTAAGGCACGAAGCCAGCCACCTTCTGCAGCTGCAGGAGATCAGACGCTCTTTGTAAGAAATTATTATCTATTACGTGTGTATGTCACAAAAATTAAAATTGAATTAGGTAGGTACCTACTTCTTTTCAATAGAAAAGTATTTTAGTTTCGAAATGTTCTTAATTTTTTTATCTAGGTTGTAAGAAAAATTAATCATTTCCGATAATTATTTATTAAAACATTATCTACTTACATTTAAAAGTAGTGAAATAACTTTAAAAAAGTAATATTTTTCATTTCGGTAATACTTTATTTTGTTTACAGGCTATTTCCAAAAACTTACGTTTCTATAAAAAAAATTGTTTTGTAATGTTATTCCTTTGAGAAGGAGCAATCAAAATACAGATTAAATAATGCACTATGATCTCCTTAGATCTGAAATGAGGAATGAGGGGCACGAAAAAAACACTTTATTATGAATTACTGCAACCGCAAATGCTACATCACTGGAATTTTCGGCAATTGAATTGAAAATGAAAGCACAGATAAAATACTTACTACGAAAGAAACAATGTTTTTCCGCAACTAAAGGGCGCACTTCCACCACTAAGTCGGTCCTATCCGCGATTGGTCGTTGATCCGCATGCCACGCCCACAAGCGTGGGCGCCGGCTTCCGATTCCAAACATAACCTATTTATTTAGTTGTATTCCACCCTTTGCTGTGCACCCCCGTCGCCGTCGTCCCATTCGGTTTACGATTTGAAATTGGATTTTGTGTTGATAATAAGCTCAAACACGTAGACTCTGTGTGCGGGGATATTGTGCGAAAGGTATTTTCTTACATAGATAAGCACGTAGATACTTAAGTATGGCTGTTAAATTGTTCGTATGCCCATCATAGATCAACTATGGATCATAAACAAGTTAAAAAGTCATATGTTTTTATTATGACAATATTTTCTGTGTTTATGTTCAGTTGACTCATTTATTCGAGGAAACTCTGACGTTGAAGTCTTTTCTATGAAATGTTTTTATTCTCGTAACAAATTACAGTACCTAACTAAAATGTTTATTTGAAATAATTTTACTTTGTTTCACTGTCAATGCTTTATATTTTCTGTAATGTTTTTTTGTTAGTGTTTAAATAAATATACTGTAGGTAGGACGAATGTTCAAAATGTGTTTTTCCACAATGTTTTATTCGCGAGGTAGGTACCGTGCAGTGAAGTTACCAAAATATGTTTTATTGGGTTAACATGGTAGATCGTTGATGCACCTACATGTGGAAACTCGCACTCTCTAAAGAAGTTTTTTTTTTATGGAAACTGACACGGTTGTCTACATCACCTACAACATCCGTGATGTCAGCCCATAACACCGGGTGGACTAGGTGCCATGTGAGTGCTTCCCTTCGGTCGTGCCGGCTACACTGAACTGGACGGAAAACACAAACTATTTACATAGCCGTTTCGACCGCCGTTTCATACAGTGCGGTGGTATCAACCCGGGCGGGTTGAACCCTACCACCTAGTAAGGTAGGTAAGAAGGGAAGGGAGTAAGGGACCTACAGTTTTACGTGGAATCCGAACCACGGTCAGCCTCCAACGATCGAGCGGTCACCCATAGCAACAGTCGACTGTCTGCACTGAGCTATCGAGGCTGACAAAAGTAGAGAATTTAAGTAACCAAAAAGCCAGTTTACTAAGAAATGTCTTTGGGACTATTGCGATAGCAGTCAAATCCATAAAGGACTTTTAAACAAAAATAAAATTTTGAACTCACTATAGAGGAATTATTTTATGCATAGGTACCAATAATAAAACAGTACCACACACTGACGGAAAAATTTAGTTGTATTTCAACTATATTTCCATAGATGCCAATTTCACAGTTATAACTACCTAGTTGTAACAAGTCAGTCAGTCAGTCAGCGTATAAGGGTCCACTGCTGGACAATGGACATACACCTCTCCAATTTTCCTCCAGTCCTCCCGGCCTTCAGCGGTACGGAAACACTGCTTTCCGCCGACGTACTTGATGTCGTCGTCCCACCTGGCGGGTGGTCTTCCCACACTCCGTTTTCCTGTCCACCGTCAGTGTAGGACACGGTTACTCCAACGGTCGTCGTCTCTTCGACTGACGTGCCCAACCCACTGCCACTTGAGCTTAGCCACTCGGTATTCAATATCGACTACTTTGGTGCGTCGGCGGATTGCCTCGTTACGCACCATATCACGTAGCTATATTCCCAGCATGACTCGCTCCATTGCTCGCTGGGCAACTTTCAACCTTTGGACAACACCGACCGTGCGTCCACGTTTCACACCCGTACGTAGGACACACTGGTCATATATACGGGTTTTTAAATTTTGCGGAAGGTCAGACCTCAGTTGTTACTAGGCCGGACTTTTATTGTGATTTCTTCTAGTCAACTTGTTTATTTTGTTCCAGGCACAATGACGCTGTGGCAACCTTACAAGAACCACTCTCACGCGTTGCCTCCAACGGAGTTCCCCGCTCTGTCATCTCCAGCTGTGACCACATTTCACCACACACCGATATCATATTCGCATCCGGTCCAGCATACGTCGATCGCCACATTTCCGGTCCAGCATTCGCCAGAGACGGGCTACCACTATATGCGTTACGATCCAGTACCAATTCTAGGACCGAACTGTCAAATTAGTTTTAGTCCTGACTCAAGCTCGGATTCGGAGTCGATGGCCGCACAACGTAAACTCAAAATAAGCAGACCCTTCAGACAGATGACGTCGAAAACGGGGACCACAATGTCCAGCATTCGCGACTACTACTCCCGAGTTCTGCAACCAGTAACGTCCAACCCTAAGATGAAGCGGGAAGTTGTCGGGAGGCTAGAATACAACGAGACAGGTCTGGAGTATTTAGAGAAGCGCAAGAAGAATAACGAAGCTGCAAAGCGCTCTAGAGAGGTGCGGAAGATGAAGGAAGATCAGCTGGCTGTCAATTTGGCGTATCTGGAAGAAGAAAACCACAGTTTGAATCTGAAACTGCAGTCGGCGGTGGCAATGCTCGAATTCTATAAGGCACAGAGTCGATAAGCCTTGGTCGATAGTATGTTAGTGATTGATTGATTATGTACAGTCTACCTAGCTAGACCATCAAAACCCAGAGAACATACATAATTGGTACAGATTTCAAATGTATAAGATATACTTATCCATACGTCTGTTGTATTAAAGTTCAGTTTAGCATGATTGATAAATACAGAGAATAAAACAATACAGGTTAATGGCTTTTCGCTGGGTTCAGATGACGAAGACTATACTACAGGCTTTAAAAGTGGATATATCTACATTTAATTTTGTAGAACCTTGACACGCCTTTCCAAAAACCTTTTAAAATGGTTCTGTATCTGTAGGTATGTCTCCACTTTTGGTGTCAATTGTACTTATAGTTAGTCGATTTGACGATCTAAATAGAAATATAGTGATTAATAACATTTGTGCAATATGTCGATTTCATGTGTGTGTAATAAACTGAAAGAATAGAATGGTGCTGCTTTAGTTTAGTAACGATATTTTGTTTAGATTTATAAGTGCAATAATACTTGATAAAGTATAATAAACATTCCAAAAACATTCCCAGATTGAAATTGATCGATTGATTGAATAAAAAATTGGAAAAATTATCATTTGTACCTTAGCGTATAAAGTAAGTTACTAATTGTATTAATTGATGACAATAAAATGTAAAAGAAATTAAATGAAGACTTTTTATTTAATAAGACGTTCTGTGGGCAGACGACTTCAAATAGGTAGCGGGGAGTGGATGGATGAGAACAGCGGAAGACCGCGTGCGGTCTTAGGAGAGGCCCATGTCCAGCAGTGGACCGTTTCGTGCTGATGATTGATTGCTTGGAGATGTTTTGTATCTTTTGTATTCATATTTACATTCAAATATACATGCACTTACCTATCAATCTTAAATAGTAAACATATTAGTTTTTTTCCCGAGGCTTCGCTCGCGGCGTTGTAGGTTATGCTTATTTGAGTCGACGCAATATATTCTCTCTCTCTCTCGCTCCCTCCCTCTCTTCCTCCCTCCCTCTTACTGGATGAATTAACATATGCTATTTCTACTTTACTTTACTTTAGATTTTTTACTTTTAGTTGCTGTCGGCAAGGTGCTCGTGTAGCATCTTCGGGGATTTCCCGTTAAGGTTTTTATATATTTATTTATTATTATTTCTTTTATAGTTTTAGGTAATTTTAATTTAGGTAGTTTTAGTTTATATATGTTATCTAATATTAATAATGTAATTGTCTAAATAAAGTTACATATATTTCTAACGTATAGTAGGTAGTAGAAAGGCAGCTTAACTTAATTTTCTTTTATCTACAAAGGGAAGTATAATTTTTTTTAAGTAAGAATTTACAATACCAAAATGCAAACTTCCCGTTTCATATTGATTAGCAGAAAGTAAATCTGTTGTTTTTTTCCAAAGACTCATTTAAGAAAACTACCTCGAAAGTACAATGAAAATAAACCCTTTTGCAGTATAATTCATAGCCCGCGTGGTACCTATGCATTGTCCGCGCTCGCTGGTCTGTTTGTTTCAAGCAGCTTAATATTCTAAATAATTACTATTTTGTACGATAGCGGTACCATTTGTTAATACGAGTAGGTTTGTTATTACGAGAACAATATCAGATGGATGCTAAACCAGCTGGTGCGTCAACACACTCCCGTAAGGAAGGTTAGGTATTATCTCGGGTATTATTTAAATCGAAATAGGATTAGACCTTTAATAATATAATTAATTAATTAATTGGTTCTATTAATTTTGTATATTTTGAAATTTATAGAATGTTGGAATTACTAGTAGTATAGATATCGTAAGGAAAACGTGAAATAGAACAATACAATATTCTGCAAAATAAAAGTTATAGAACACAATTTTCATTTAAAAATAATAATGTAAAATGAATAAATCTGTCAGTCTGCCAGTCAGCGTGTGTGGGTCCACTGCTAGACATTCGCCTCTTCATTTTTCCTCCGGACCGGGAGGCTTACAGCGGTATGGAACCATTGCTGCAGACGTACTTGATGTCGTTGCCACCTTTGGTGTGTCTTCGGATTGCCTCGTTACACACCACATCACGTAGGTAGCGAAATTTCCAGCATGGCTCGCTCCATTGCTCGCTGGGCAACTTTGGACGACAGCGACCGTCAGAGTCTATACGTTTCACCCCCGTACGGCACGGCATACATAACCGTAGGTAGAGGAACGTAATAAATTAACAAGAAAAAAAAATCAACGCCAAATACTACGCAATAAATATGTCGTGTCTTTAATTGAATAAATAACAATAAAGCTAACTACATGTTAATTCTATATTTCGGAGCAAACGATATTCACTGGAAAAAATAAATACCATCACTGCATCCTTGGAGACTGACTAAGCGTAATTCCTCATAAACCTTTCTCTTTCTACACAATACTAAAGATCAGGTAAGATGCTAAAATAGCTCGGCTGGGCTGTCCCCGCGCGCCCGTTGCGGTGCCCCATTCGTTGCGCTAATCCGTTTATTGTTGCGTTCTGGCAAACTTTACTGAAATAATAAACTCATTACAAGTCCGTTATCTCGTTAGCTACCTGCGGGATTAGCGGTATCGGTCGACACTTCACATTAATTTAATTGAACCGGTAAAATCTGGAACGCAAAGCGAACTTTCTGCCTATCTATTCTCGATTACGACTACTAATAATCCATTCTTAGCATGTTTCTTGTGTTAAATTTTTCCCTTAATTTCTTTCTTAATTAACAGGTGAGTGACCTATTACGGTTTAAAAGATACAACCCTCGGACGGACGGACGGACAGACAGACAGACAGACAGACAGACGACGTAGGCTTAGTAATAGGCTTCGATATGGATACGGAACCCTAAAAAGTACGTTAAAAGTCATCCTTCAAACCTTTCCCTTATAACAACATCGAATTCCGACGCTATAAAGGAGCTTCGCCCGCGTCTTCGCAAGTGTAAATATCAGTTTGAAAAAAAAATAACCTAACTATCCGTTAATAGATATTCTACCCCCAAAATTAAACTTAAACATCAGACAAACGGGTGATAGAAATACACGATGTGAATTTTGTAAAAGTAATTTAATTTTAAATTAATAATAATTAATTTATCTACTTAAATATAATTTTAAAGACACGGTGTGATTTGGCTAAAATATAATTCTATATAAGTGTCTACCTAATATAATCTAACTTTAGCAAGTCGATACAATTCACATTCTAAGTCCTAAGAATTACAGCACGTTCATCTATCGTGTTAATCCCGTCCGCAGAACTGACAACCTCGTGGTAATATTGCCTTTAATCACTTTTCAGAACTCTGCTATTCTGTGAAGAATTTATTACATGATTATCTTCTAATTTGTTTGCACACCCTAACGGAGACTGCAAGCAAACAGAAGCAGAAAAACTTAAAGTGAGCTACTGATTTTATCGTGACTGCTTGTATATAATTTAAAGTAGGTACATAAGAACAAGTGAACAATAATTACGATCGAGATTGATTCGACGGACGTTATACCTCGTTCGAAGGCGTAGGTACCTACTTTTGTTCAAATTTAAATGTCTTTATTATACATTTTTACAGGTAACTGTTAGTAGTTCCACACAATTCTTGCTCTAAAATAAAACTTTTTTCTAGCAAGAACATTATATAGGTATTACTAACGTAAGGACATGCCCATACGATAGTAATACGAAATCAATAATGTCCGCACAAAAAAAACCGCCCAAGTGCGAGTCGAACTCGCGCACCGAGGGTTCCGTACCGCCATGTCATGGTCAGCTCAAATTTGAATTTGGAATTTAGTTAAAATTCATGATTCGTTTAAATGCTTCATACTGTTTAGCGGTAGATGGCGCGCATACACTTTTTAGTTTCTTGTATGGGGACCCCCGTGAATTTTTTACTTTTTCTTATTTTTATTATTTGTTGCAATATCGGTCATAATAACAGAAATTCTGTGAAAATTTCAACTGTACGATACTCTAATTACTGTTCAAGAGATACAGCCCTCGGACAGACGGACAGACAGACAGACGGCGTAGGCTTAGTAATAGGGTCCCGTACATGGTCCCGTACGACGGATACGAAACCCTAACAACGCTTATACTACTCAAACTATATATTTTCAAATGAACTAATTTGCCGAATACAAATAATGAATATTGTAGTATGCGATATTCAGTTTCCATAATTATTATGTTTTGGTCATTTTAGGTTAGTGAGGACATTTACTGAGTTCGTATCGGATGAGTAAGAACCTCAGAGTAATAATACTACTACAGAGTGCTATAACGCGGGTGTGAACAGTAGGCACGGGTCAGAGCGTCGTTGAGATGCATTCTCAAGTGCGAACAGTCACGACCGAGTTCAGGCGGTGATCGTTAGTCGCAGTTTACGGAGTGTTATTGTACAATTATCATCTGTTAAAATGGTCAAATGTGCAGTGGAAAGTTGCAAAAACGACTCTCGGAAACATACGAAACTGAAATCTAGTATTACATTTCACCGGTAAGCAAATTTCTAATACTTTTAGAGCGATTTAAAATTATTCGTTGCGGGGGTGAAGGAAGAACAAGAGGCGCGGTTGCGATTCCCCGTCCCGCTACCCCGCTGCCGCCTCGCACATGGCGACAGTCAATAGGGATGTGCCTGGTCAAAGTGCAAGTCGATATTTTTGCATACCTTACTTTCATGAGTTTACTTGGAGGCATACATTTGAACTTACTTTACACGAATTTGAAATTTAAATTTACAGGATATAAAGTGCCCGAAAATAAATAAATGTATTTATTATTACTTATACTATATACATGTTGTTGCACGCATAGAAAAAAAATTGTTTTTGTTTGAAAAATGTTTTTCTGTCCTTTCACATATCGAATAACCCCCTCATGATAGTTAACAATATTGCGTGGCAATTGCAACACCGTGCATTTCTTCCATTTCAGTGTGTACATATTTATATTAATTCTATAGATACAATTATAAATCATTCAGTTGGAAGAAGTAGCAAAACGACGCCGTTTACGATGCAATGCTCTGTACGCAGCTCGTAGACGTTTAAAGAAGAAAGTGGGCAGCCTGTCTCGAATGCTGAAGGAGCTTCAAGAAAAGCGACTCATCAGCCAAGAACAAAACGACCTTCTCGAAGTCTGTGGAGTATCTGCTGCAGAGCTCTTTAAGAGAATGATTCATAAAGAAAAACAGTATTCACCTGCGCTGCGTACTTTCGCACTAACCCTTCACTTTTATTCACCGAAAGCATATTCCTATATAAGAAGCACGTTCAACACATGCTTACCACACCCTAGTACATTAAGAAAATGGTACCAGTGCTTTGATGCCGCTCCCGGATTCACTGCCGAAGCTTTTAAAGTATTAAGCGCTAAGTCTAAAGAGTCGAAAAAGAAAATAATTTGCACCTTGGTAACCGACGAAATGTCAATACGTCAACTAGCTGAATATGACGGAAATATGGTACAAGGTTTTGTAGATTTCGGGGCTGAATTTGATAATCCTGGAGACTTGTCAGTGCCATGCACACAAGCTCTGGTGTTTCTCCTGGTGGCAATGAATGAACAATGGAAAATACCGGTAGGGTATTTCCTGGTAAATGGGGTGACAGGTGAACAACGCGCCAATTTAATGAGAGTGTGTCTCTCTAATTGCCACGACGCCGGTGTTGAAGTGGTGGCCACGACTTTTGACGGCTGCCCAGCAAATATTGCCATGGCTAAAGAACTCGGCTGCTCGTTTGACCACCAAGGTCACATACATACATCATTTCCTCACCCTTCGACCAGCAAACCTGTTTCGGTGTTTCTAGACCCGAGCCACATGGTTAAACTTGTACGTAATACGTTAGAAAACAAAAAAATTTTTCAAGATGAAAATGGAGGAAAAATCAAATGGCAGTACTTCGTCGAGCTCAACTCTCTACAAGAAAATGAAAAGTTTCACCTAGCCAATAAACTGACATCGCGGCACATTGTATTCAATAATCAGAAGATGAAGGTGAAACTTGCTGTGCAGTTATTTAGTAGTAGTGTAGCAAAAGCAATAGAATTTTGCGATAAGGAACTGCACATATTGAATTTCTCCAACTCCGACGCAACAGTTTACTTTATAAATGTCATTAATAATCTGTTTGACCTATTAAATTATCGTAAATTTCCTGGTATCGATTTCAAAGCTCCGATTAACGAGAAGAACGAAGCTAAATATTTAGCGTTTCTAGAAAGCTCACAAGCTTACTTAAAAAAACTGGTTGTGTTCGGACGTGAAGAAACGTTGATGTGTTCAAGAAATAAAGTAGGATTTCTAGGGTTATATGTGTGCATAAACAGTATGAAAGAGTTATATCAGAGACTGGTAAAGGAAGAGAAAATCATAAAATTCATACCCATGTACAAGGTAAGCCAGGATCACCTAGAGATTCTTTTCTCAGTAATAAGGTCCCATGGGGGATTCAATAATAATCCATCCGCGCTCCAGTTCAAAGCCATATATAAAAAACTTTTAGTCCATATGGAGTTAAAAGAAAGCTTTAGAGGAAACTGTGTCCCTCTAGAGCACATCACTTTGTTGACGTGTTCATCCTCAGCCGATCACATAAATCTCACCACTAAAGGATATAGATGCGAATCACAAGATCTAATGGTTGACGAACAATACAAGGCTAACTTTGAAGAAGACTATTCAAGGTTACCGGAAGTTCTACTGTCAGTACTGTCACAGCAAATTGTATCTTACATTGCCGGATATGTAGTTAGATATTTGCGCTTAAAAATCAACTGTACTGTATGTGTGGTGGCACTAGTTGCACATACACCCACCAATCGTCATGGGTTTATTGCGTTCAAAGACAGAGGTGGGCTTGTTTATCCATCAGAAGATGTAATTAAAATTTGTAATGCAACTGAAACTGTAGTAAAAACTTCTCTCTCTTGTTTGGAATGTACAGATGAAAAAAAAGAATCCGACCTAAATACTAAAAGCATGGTGAATAAAGCCTTGAAATTATTCATCGGCAAAGACATTTTCAGCGTTCTCCACACCCACCTGTTTGAACAAGAACCATGCAGTAATCACTTAGTACATCTGCTAAGGGCAGTAATCCAAAAATATGTAGAGATAAGGGTTAGGTATTTAGTTCGTAGGTCTAATAAAAAGGAAACAAAAAGGCAGCTTTATAACAAGCTTACGCTTTTTAAAGGGCAATAAAAACATTGGAATAAAAAATCATAATTTTATTGGAATCCGTTCGCAACTTAATTTTAAAAATTCTGTAATAAGGTCCGGCCTCTGCCGACCGGCGGGCCCTATAGTGCGGCGGCGCGCTACATCACCTACAACATCCGTGATGTCAGCCCATAACAACGGGTGAACTAGGTGCCATGTCAGTGCTTCCCTTCATTTCATGTCGGCTACACTGAACTGGACGGAAAACACGAACTATTTACATAGCCGTTTCGACCGACGTTTCATTCAGTGCGGTGGTACCAACCCGGGCGGGTTGAACCCTACCACCTAGTAATTAGTAAGGTAAGAAGGGAAGGGACCTACAGTTTAACGTGGAATCCGAACCACGGCCAGCCTCCAACGGTCGAGCGGTCACCCAATGTTCTCGGTCAGCAACCAATGAAGATGTATTCAATGCTTTGCTATACACATCCGATCCATTTATAACAAGCATTAGAAAGCAAACCCCTCAGAAACACTGGGAACTCGATGATGCAGCTTTTGATTTATTGGATGATGAAAATTAATGTCATATTATTTAAGAATTTATGAAAATATTATTTTTACTTATTTGTCATTAGTAGCTTAGGTCTGGTTATTATTTTAAAATAAATTTAAGGTACCTATTTAATAATTTTTTGATAACTTTTGCTGTGCAGTAATCATGTTTAGGAACATTGTATTTAAAACATTATATTTGATTTAATTGCATTTAATAACTGTGTGATGTGCGTCGAACGTCTCTTATTTATAAATTATTATGTAATAATTAATTGTTATGAATAATTAGATATAGTTTGGTTTATATAAATAATTAATAATGACAATATTTTGATTTCCGATTTTTTTTTAAATAAATAAATAAAAGCATGTTGATTTTCTTTATACACCTGATACCTTAACTCTTCCTCTCTAAACATACCAAATTTCATAAAGATCTATCGAGAAATGACGAAGTTACAGATTTAAGGCCATCGAAGGTCAAAATTGCCCCATAGTGCCCCGCCGCCCCGCGCCAGTAGCTCTGTTTATCGATAATGCGCGCGGGCTTCCCTATTTACAATGTATATGCACATGTGCGTCGCTATAGAACATCTGCCTACGCTCCGCAACAAGGCGACAGAGCCATAGGCTTGCTCTATACTTTAGTATTTTTACTCTGAGGTAAGAACTAACTGTATTTATTATGACTTCTTTCTACTAAGTGATACAATAGAATTTATAACTAAAATAAAAATATTTATCAAAGGCATTTGATCAACATTTTGTGGTAACATAGGTATGTGTGTGGGCGATGTGAGAGGGTGTGTGTGTCTCTATATCTAGCATGTAAGCATGGTGTTCTACCTATGATCCGGTCTGAGGAGGTTATACCCTCATCTGTTATTCGAATAAGACATAATATTTGATGTAAAATATATTTATTTATTTTTAATATTTATTGGTAGGACTTTTTGTTTTAGATTATAATTGTAGGTTTAATTTGATAGGTATATTGTAGGTGAGTAGATGGTGACTAGCTTGCTTGCCTTCCTTGGAAAATAGGAAAATTATAATGTAAAGGGTAAACACCGCTAGCGTTCTATGACTATTTTTGGTCTGCAGAACTTAGATAAGTCCATATTTTAATTTAGTGAAATTGTTTATAGAATCGGATGACATGGCCTTAATCTACACAATTGTTCCTATGGGAACTAGATGCGACGTCAGCAGTTGGTCGTTCCGGTTAGGTAAGCTGAACATGATTACGTCAAACATTTTGGCAAAAGATCAAAGACGACCGAGGGCTTCAAACCTTCCACATGACTGCAGTAATCTCCAAATCCGGAGTGATTGTCATCTCAATGCCAGAAGGATCCTGTAGCGACACGGCGCCGGCGGCGGCGCGGAGGCATTGTGGGAGAAATGCGCAAGATTGTAGTTTCATGTAAGGCGCCGCCGGCGGTGGTGCGCACTTGACTGAATTTCGGGTGGTCACTCCGCGTGGGCGGTTCTCATTGGACATTCAGGTTGGTTCAACAGTATAAATAAAAAAATACATAAAAAGAATATTGTCATCCTTGGTAGCTCGGTGATGCGATACATTGGCCTACGTTCAACGAAGTAAAGCACTCCCGGGTGTGGTCGGACTTGGATACATCAGTTGAGGCCGTGGTTCAGACATTAGAGTACAAGGTCCGACGGTAAAACTGACGACGACGATAAAATTGTAGGTCCGAAAGGACCTACAGTTTAAAAATTATGAACAGTTTTTTTTTGTCTTGTCGGAATGAAAACTATTTTTGACGTAAATATCTCAATTCTTATAGAGAAACTGCGTTCATGTAGGCGACCGCACGCTCGTTCGCTATGCTTGTAAGAAGAAAGTGGCTACGGACCCCTCTGTCTGTGAACAACGTCACAGGCTATTTTTTCTACTTATTTAGAATTAAACCCTCAGAAAAACATCAAAGACATTAAACATTTCTAATGAATTGCGAATACATAATTAAATCAAAATTTGTAAAGGTCGGGAGAGAATAGAGATCACCGAAGTAAGTAAGTTCGTAGTCGCTACCGAACTTAACTCGTTTGATAGTAATAGAATATTTAATTTAGGAGAGCTTTTATTTTCGCTCTGGCTAGCTTTGGATTTAAATTGTAAGTTTTGTTTCAGACCAAAGTGGTAATTTTCATTCATTAAGTGTCGAACAATTTGTAGAATATTTTAATGAAATTGCCAATTTCTGTCTTCTTCGTTAACCGTTCTTCTTATTTGAGGTTTGCGGTAAAATTGTTCTTGCGGAGAGAAATAGAACTGACCAAACTATAGGTATTGAGTTAATTGTTTATTGTATAATTTCATCTATAGGCAGGGTAGCAGCCTCAGATCCTGATCTGAGGTAGCAGCTAACCATGGACATGGCGAAAATTCCGCCAGTTCTAATTCAATGCGAAGATGAACTGACAACAACGGAACTTGAAACCGCTTTATAGAAAACACTTTCTTATCTAAATTCAATATTCATGCATGACTTCATGATTTCATGATTTCTTTTCTTTAGGTAGGTTTTGATATTAGGTATTAGTTTTTGAATGAGTCAAATTGTAACGTCCTTCTGTAATTTTCTTTGTGAAAAACGCTGCTGGATATGACGTATTTATTCTGTGTTATTATGTTTGCTATTGTTTTTTATTTTATGTACATGTCTGTTTGTTTTTCCAAAAAAAAAAAAAAGACCAATTCATGCATTGTGTTTTATATTTTTGTAATTACATGACTAACACACGCTTTTAAAATAGTTTTTGTGTAATCCGGTATCGTTAGAGTGGCAAGAGCTTCGACCGGCCAATATCACCGCCGAGAATGTGTCATGCCGGAGATTTTCCTTTGGAATGCTGGCTATAATGGATTAGAAGGTGGGCCTTCATGCCTTACTTGCTGCCTGATCTGAGTTATCTTGTCCGAATACTTTGCAAAACGTGGTGGTCGGTGTTATGCTGTAATTTACCAGAATACTTGTAGCACAACACCGATTACTCTGATTACCCCGATTATCGGGATACGGCGTGTGGTGTGTATGTGTATGTATATGTAGTGTAGGAGAACTCAGCAGAGGCCGTCTTGTGTACCAACCAGGGTTGCGCCAGATGGTTCAGATAAAAAAAAACGAACTTTATACATAAAAGGGGGGACCCTTACATTCTTCAAGAACACACATTTCATGACTTATGCGACCGAACGTCCATGGGCGTCGTTAGACACATTACGGATGGCTCGGCGCAACAATTCGCGCTTTTTATAAAAAAAAAGGCAAATTAGTTACCGCGAAAATCTGGAAGGTTCTTCCCTTATTTGATATTGCGAAACAGTAAATAAATGTGTGATATGAATCGATATTTAGCAAATACCGAACCTCTCATACTTCGGTATTTTCGTCATACCGAACACCGAACACGGTGCTGAAATACCGAACAGTTCGGTAAAAAACCGAACACCTGGTAAGTAAACCAAGCCTGGTACCAACCCACTCGGCTTCAATTTGATCCTACCACCACGCTGCATCCCGATAATCGGGGTAAAGAGAATAATCCATGTTCAAGTAACTTAGGCAAATGTAGACTATCACGCTTAGCCAAGTATTAGTAGGACAAGATAACTATCAATCAAGCAGCTAGTAAGGCACGAAAATTTACTCCCTTCTTGCATGACTCGGTGGAAGGAACGTGCCAAAGTGAGAGGTGGTTAACCTGTCTGGCCTTTTAATGCGGCATCTTGTCCTTATCTTAACCTTTTACGACACGCACGGGGAGAGATGCGGTTGGGATATTCTTTCTTAAGTACTTACTATAGTTTATCGTATAATTTATTGTATAATTATAGTTTATCATAGTTATTTTCCTTATATTATATTTTACATTCCCACACTCAAGTCTTTTGCTGCTACCTACTCATATCTCACACACAACATACAACTCTCAAACATCCAAAGGTTGACTGGGAGAAATCCCTGTAAGGGATAAGTCCGCCTTTGCCCCTCATGTAAATTACTTAACGTTTGTTTCTTTAAAATGTTTTTTGGTGCAATAAAGTATTTCTATTTATTTATCTACTTACTTATTACTTACTTACTTAAGAAAAAAATTTTACCTACTTAACTTAATCAAAGTTGATCCATATAGCACATAATTATGTCGATAGGTATAGGTAGGTACTTAGATACCTACATTATGTATGATTTGTTTTTTAAAACAAAACAATCCCACTAATATAGGCAAGTCGGTTCTTAGAAAATAACAAAAATAAAGCCAGAGAGGATTATAGAAGTACCTAGCGACAAAACTATCAAAGGCAAACGCCTCCACCCTTCCGCGATATTGTGTCAGGATCTCGTCAAAGATGAGGACTTTATTGAGTTTCCTTTTGTTTCATTCAACACAAATTGAATTCTGAGAAACGACGCGACGAAGAGGCTTCGGCAGCTTAGCGAGGCGTCATTTTGTTAGGAAAGGTAAAAGTTTACAGTTTCGAGTTATATATAGATACTAGCTTTTGCCCGCGGTTTCGCTCGCGTGAAATTCGCATTTAAAAAGAAGAAAGTAAGTAAGCCCGCTACCGTACCTTTATTTCGGGGCGCGGAACAATTCGGTTAGTATGAGAGCCCTTCGGTCGTGCCGGCTACACTGAACTGGACGGAAAACACAATGTATTTACATAGCCGTTTCGACCGAGGTTTCATTCAGTGCGGTTGTACCAACCCGGGCGGGTTGAACCCTACCACCTAGTAAGGTAAGAAGGGAAGGGACCTACGGTTCTATCTATCCTACGTGGAATCCGAACCACGGTCAGCCTCAATTATGTTCGTACGATTAACCCTTGTAGGGGTGCTGGTTCTTTTAATGATTACGAACACAAAATTATAGTAAAGAAATGAATGTATTGTAAGAAAGGATCAAAATGATTACATACAGTAAAACACACGTCCGTTTTCCTTCAATACAGAGGTTTCATTCAGTGCGGTGGTACCAATCCGGGCGGGTTGAACCCTACCACCTAGTAAGGTAAGAAGGGAAGGGACCTACAGTTCTATCTATCCTACGTGGAATCCGAACCACGGTCAGCCTGCAACGGTCGATCGGTCACCCATCCATGTACTGTTCGGCCCAGCGTTGCTTAAGAATCAACAGTCGGCTGTCTGCACCACTGAGCTATCGAGGCTGACAAAATGAGGTGTAAATGCGAACTTATCCCTCAAAGAGAATTCTTCGAGTAAACCTATGTTTAAAAGTAACATGTAGTGAGAGGTAGGTAAGTATAGGTACAACACGCGGTAGTAAATAATGTACATCGGGCTTTAGAAAGAGTCAATCCGGTTGTAGAGCGTCGTCGTCGTGCGACACGGACTCTGTGTGTCGTCCTTGCCCATAGCCGACTATCATGGTCTCCCTCTACGGAGCCCAAGCCATGCTGCACCGTCATAGCCCCACTGCGACGTTGCTATCAATTACTCGCTCACGCTTGCCTACCGATGACAGGAGCGAGAGAGAAAACGAAGATTTCGTCGGTCGCCCGATGAAGGGTGAGCGATTTCATGTTTCTCTCTCGCTCCTGTCATCGGTAGGCAAGCGAGAGCGAGTAAGCGATAGCAACGTCGCAGTGGGGCTATGACGATGCAGCATGGCTTGTCTCCGTAGAGGGAGACAATGACAGGGGAGACAATGACAGTCGGCTCTGCCTTGCCCCTTACTAGGTGGTGGGCTCAAATCGTACGCACCTGGGTTGAGGGTTGGTGCCACCGTACTGGGTGTTTGGCTCCCTATGTGTGTTCTATCGCTTATTCCATGGGGAGTGCTCGGAGGAGCTGTTTAACGCAATCCCACCGTCCCCTTTCCACCTCCGCACCACGCGCACTGGGCAGGGATTTGCATGCCTATACGCTGGACTTACCGCGGATGCGTACTAATCGATTCTGCAGATCTTTCCTCTACAGAACTGGTAAACTCTGGAACGCTCTCCCTGCTCATATTCTCATAGGCTGCTTATGGGTGGCTCAGCGCGATATGTCGCACTTTCAATAAAAAAAAAGCAAAATGCCCGTATAGCAGCCTCGGCTGTGTTCTCCTCTAGTCCAGTTTAGCCATAGCAATCCAAAAGGGAAGTCTCCGGTATGGCACCTTCTCTCAGTGCGGTGGTAGCAACCCGGGCGGGTTAAACCCTAACATAGTAAGGTAAGAAGGGAAGGGATCTACAGTTGATGTGGAATCCGAACCACATCCAAATCCATCCAAGTTCTGACCGCGCGCCCAGGTGTGCTTAGATCACGAACGGCAGTCGACCGATCGCACCACTATCGAGGCTGACTTTTTGCCAAAATTATTTGATCAGTAGTTTACCGTGTACCTAGTTGTTAATGTCGGGAAGCATTCAAAACAATATCTAACTACAAAACATCCTATATTTCCATCGTTCGTCAAATTCGTCAACCTTTATCTTGACCAAAATGAACGGCGCTCCAACCCTTCCCGGAACATAACGGTCCCTTCGTAAACCCTTCAGTCGCACGCGCCCCCGCAGCAGCTCTTCTATTGGTCGAGTCGACGCAAGCCACACCCACTCCTCCCCCACCCGCTGGTGTATTGGTGCATTTTATGCGGTGACGCTAGCAGCGTCTCATTACAATACAACTTTTGCACTTGTGTCACAGGGACCGGTGAAGGCGGAAGTACATACTATATTAGCGCTAGCGGTGTCTGTGTAGAAATTGTGAATATTGTGGTTTTGGAGTACATTGGTGGTACCGACAACTTTGAAGGTGTGTATTTAGTTTACAATTATTTTTATTGATTAATGAAATGTATTTCTCGTATTTTTATATCGTAACTTTATGATATTATATCTGTGTGTAAAATAAAATCAGTTACAAGAGATTTTTTTTAAACTTTATTAACACAGACTGAGAAGGATGATAAATTGAATAAATATTTGGAGTACCTACTTCCTAATTACAGATAATAAATATTTGGTTGTTGTAATAACTCGAACTGCTTGCATATATACCTATAAGATTTCAGCATCCAATGTACCTGGCGTGGATGGTAAATTATATAGGCATAAGTATAACTAGGTTTCTTTCTAGGGACTTACTTAGGTAGGTAGGTATTATACCATCCGGCTAATCTTACCAAACGGCTTTGCAGATCTTTCTTCCACAGAACTAGTAAACTCGGGAGCGCTCTCTTTGCTCACATATTTCCTAAGTATAGGTGGTCACGGGTCCTTCAAGGGGGGCGTGCACAGGCGCCAGGCCAGCATAGCATTCGCAAACCCCCGCATAGGACCGAATGTCCTTGGGCGTCGGTAGATCTCCGGTATGGGAGGCTCGGCGCCACATGTTGCCCGGAGTTAGAAATATATAAAAAAAAAATACCTATATGCCTTATTTAACCGCATCATTTCTTTACAGAGGCATGGCTTTCTGGACTCCGTACTCCGAAGAGGGAGTGCTGGACCTCAGCAAGCGCGAAGTGGCCGTGAAGACGGAGCGCCTCTCCCCGCGCGAGGCCTGCTCCGCCGAGGCCACCTCGGGCTCCTACCCCGCCGCCTGCGACCTCCGAGGCAGCAGCTCCGCTTCGCTCAGCCCCCTCAACTACCACGAGTACCCACATTACGCGATGTACCCCCAGGAGCAACCTGTCGTGCCAGCTCTGGCTCTCCGTCTGAGCCCAGATTCGACAGCCTGCAACATACTCTACCCGGAAGGAAGAAGTCCGAGCCAGATCAGTCCCATCTCGGTTGGGGCCGAAACCAGCCCGGCTTGGAGCGGGAAATCGTCTCCAGAAGCACGCACCAAAGCCCCGAGGCCTTTCAAAGCAGTGACGAGAGCGCTAGAAGCAGAAGGTGGACAGAGTGAAGTTGCGGACTCGCGTTACGCCTCGTTTCGGGAGGCCATGTTGGCGGCAGTTCGAGCCAGGAATGGCGGTTCGCTTTGCGTCTCCAACCCGCGCATGCGTCGTGCGGTCCGCAGATCGCAGGGTCAACAACAAGATGATGACTATCTTCAGAGGCGCGCGCGCAACAACGCAGCGGCGAAGAAATCGCGCGATCTTCGCCGGTTGAAGGAGGACGAGCTGGCGATCAGAACGGCCTTCCTAGAGGCGGAGAACCAGAGACTGAGGGTGGAATTGGACGCGGTGCAGCGGCAACTGAGTCTGTTCCAGGGCACGAGACTTCACGCGTAGTTGGTTGCTTAGAGTGAACGTGAACTTTTTCTAGTCAGCAACTTGTGCGTGCGTGAACGAGGATTTTATTTATTAGGTAATTAAGTGTGATTTTAATTAGGACTAATTATGTAATCATAGTTCATCATATCAACCATTGACCAAATGAATTAACTACCTCATTCAGTATTTTTTGTTAATAAATACCTAAATATTATATTTTTAATAAGAACTGAAAATTAGACTAGGTTAAGAAGGTGTAAGTAGTGTTTTTAAATGGTCTGTTTTTGATTTCAAAGTAAAATGTCAAACGATATTGGATAACAATGCATTTAGTCAAAAATAAGCATTGCTTTTAATCTTTATCAAGGAGAAGAATTATCTTGTCTGCTACCACACAGATTTTTACATTTAGAAGAAATTATGTATGCTTTAATGAGCAGTGGCTCGCTTATGATTTGTTAAAAGTCTCTTTCAACTTTGTTAAGAAATACTGTAATAGGTAGGTACCTACCTAACTACATTTTGGAATATTTGAATGTTACAAATTCTACATTAGAGAAGTTTAATAATGTACATTTTAATAATAGGTACCGTGATTTTACACTCTAAGCGACGCACAATTTCCATATCGCTTCTGTATCTTAAGTTGGATTAACTTTTGTGTAGTTAAGGGCTCTGATGCGGTAACGACAGTTCCTAATAATGGGTAGGTTACAACAATTAGGTAACACTAAGTATGTAAATATAGGTTAAATTAGACGGCACTGTCAATTACCAGTGCAAATATTTTTAAATTCGTAATGTTCCTAACTGTGTTCAGAATTAGCTGTAAGGAAAAGTATGAAATTAATTTTAGATACCTATTAAGGTACTTATTTATTTTGTACATAAACATTTATGCCATGCCAAAAATGTAATATACGACATTCGTGATTTTATTTATGTTTATTTTCCTGTTTTCCCATTTCCCGCGTACTAAACTTAACGAAGTAGACTTAGAAAAACTATTTAAAAAAAATATAAAAACCGACTTCAAAAATGTATGAAATAAAAAAAATCGAACCCTAGAGTTGAAGGCGGTGCAAAAGAGCTACACAAAATCACAAAAGGATATCATCCACGCATGTTTTCTTTCATCCATAATTTTTGCTTGCTTTAGCACCGCCTTCAACTCTAGGGTTAGATTTTTTTTTTCATACATTTTTGAAGTCGGTTTTTATATTTTTTATAAATAGTTTTTTATTTCACAGTTTTTTTTAGTAAATTTTTGCTATTAGTGTACTCGGCGGAATCGCTCGGCCTTCGGCCTCGCGATTCCGGCTCGCTTTTACATAAAAAAGAAAAATCGCAATA
Source organism: Nematopogon swammerdamellus (assembly GCA_946902875.1). NCBI lineage: Eukaryota > Metazoa > Arthropoda > Insecta > Lepidoptera > Adelidae > Nematopogon > Nematopogon swammerdamellus. Next base: position 15,347,397 of record OX336341.1, on the reverse strand, counting down.
TTTACGCAATATTACATAAAAAAGAATAATCGAAATAGGTTGAAGTGGGATAGGATTATTCGCCATGTGTCAAACTGCAATTTGCTGAAAAAGTCCACATCACAAATGTTTTGCTGAAGGTAACCACAAACCATAGTTTTTTGTTGTTTTTGAAAAACCGCTGAATCAATTTCGATAAAATTTATATGGGACCACCTCTGACCTATCAAGTATGATCTACCAAACATAAAAACAATTTTCAAAATCAGCCCACAATTGACGGAGTAATCGCGTAATAAACATAAAAAAAACATACAGTCGAATTGAGAACCTTTTGGGAAGTCGGTTGAAAAAAGATATACCTTTATAATCGATGAATGTTTTTGAAGAATTAGTTTTTAGGATTCCGTATCCATAGGAAACGCCTATTTACGCCATCTATCTGTCTTTCTGTCCGTCTGTCTATCCTAGGCTTGTATCTTTTGAACCGTAATATATAGCCGGATGAAATTTTCACAGAATATGTGTCGTGCGGATATACTAACAAATAAATCGAAATCGGTTCAGTAGGTAGATCCGAAGATAACTGCGTCCAACAGACGGACAGACAGACATAAATATACAAACAGACACCGGAGTCTGTTTGTCTGTAGAGTCCATACAAAATAATGTGGTTCTATGCAATCAAGCAAAAACTAGTTCACACTTACTAGAACGCAATGATTGTTTGAAACCAGAACATGACTGATGTAACAATTAAGATAAGTCACTAACTACCTACTTCAAATCGATTAGTGAAGATCGTTTGCACAACTAACTAAATATGACAGATAATAGTTACCTTGTACTTACTTACTAACCATGTGCTAACAAAAAACACGTCAACTTCTTAACGATTCCAATAATTACGACTGTTACCTTACTACTTAGTAACCAGATATAGGTACTTGGCTGACGGACACACTCATCCAAACTGGCTTTTTATGTTCAAAATCAGTCATAAGGTTGACTGGAAAACATTACATTATTTTGTAAGTTCACCACGCCGCCCGCCACGGGCGACATCCTTTCGAGCCACCGCGAACGGTGGAGTAGGCTGGCCATAATTAAAATAAAATAAGATCTACATAAAACATATTTTTTCAGTAAGTAGCCAGTCAGTCCACATACGCTCATATATAGCACTTACGATAAAAGTTAGTTGCGCCAAAGGTGAAATGCTGTCATTGAAATCCTATAGGTATACGCCGCTGGTTAATAGTTAAATCAGGTTGTTCTATAACAGGCACTTTAAAAAGTCAAATTTACATCTGCCACGCAGAGCGAAGGAATAGCGTAAGCTGATCTGTCAAAGAGTTTGTTTTTAAGCAGTTTTTTTTCTACCATCTTCGTCTTTTTTAAGGCGGCAACAAGACTCAAACCGTGCTACCCGAGCACTGATGATTGAAACACGAACCGTATGCAGATGTAAATAGGTGCGAGATCCATTCTACTCGTGCGGTGGCTGATAAGTCGCGCCTACGATGATGAACGTTTGCGCGAAAATCACACTAAGTATATATTAAATTTGACGTTTTGGAAAGACGGAAAACAATTTTTTTAGCTACGATTGTAGGGAAAAAAAATTCTATATTTCTATGAGGGTCTTGTATTGAAACAATATAATATGCTTCTCAAGAGAATTTAACTTTAAAGTACAATTTTCGTACTTTTCGTTATTTTTTGGCGATTTATTCAACACCTTTCCATAAAAGTGGTAAAATATTTTTTTTAGCTAACTTTGTTAATTAATAAGACCAATACATAACATATATTTTTACAGATTTTTTATCTTTACCAATATGTCAACAATTTCGTTTAAAATTGACCTTTTGAGTCTTATTTGCGCTAACGTTGAAAGATACAGAAGCCTTATCGAGCTGCGGATTTAAATGTTCGTTAGTTAATGGACCTTTAGATATACTTATTTAAGTCTGTGTTGACTGTTGACGCAAGCGGTCCAACGACAGACATTTCAGATGAAAACTCAGTAAACAGCTGAACTATAACTCATTTGTTAAAACTTTAGCTACGCTGCACTGAAAAGTAATATCGAATAGAACGGCACGCTTCCGTGTGGATACGGAACCCTAAAATATAACCTTAAATTATGAAAATAAAATAAAAAACAAGTTTGGCTCCAATTTTCGAACGCGTCACTCACACCCCTCACACCACACCATGAACACCTCGCCCTTGCCCGGAAGAACCGCCTCCGTACCAAGCACTGAATCTACAGGAAAATGCGTCGGATGAAGCAATACCTCTCTAGTTCTTTCGAAAAGCAGTTTGCCCAACACTTTGGCAAATTGCTTTGCGTTTGGACCACGCACCGAGAAGGGTCTCCACGGCAAAGCTCACTCAAAAATATATGAGTACATTTTTTTTTTTTTTATTGATGCTGACACGGTTGGCCCCATCACCCACAACATCCCTGATGCCAGCCCATAACACCGGATGAACTTGGTGCCACGTCAGTGATTCCCTTCGGTCGTGCCGGCTACACTGAACTGGACGGAAAACACAAACTATTTACATAGCCGTTTCGACCGACCTTTCATTCAGTGCGGTGGTACCAACCCGGGCGGGTTGAACCCTACCACCTAGTAATATAATAAGAAGGGAGTCATATCCCTTAGTCGCCTTTTACGACATACACGGGGAGAGATGCAGTGGGGCTATTCTTTTAAAGTACCGGCCCCACACGTAATTGTACATAATTAATTATTACATAATTCGCCCTACTTAACTAACAATTTAATTTACACTTGTTCCTCTATACATATAAATCCATTCGTCCCATAGTTCAATTTGATTTGGTACACAGTGATTTTCAAAACGTACATAGTACCCATTGTAAGCAAGGGTCGGAGGATCTATGGGTCGTTGAAGAGTATACATTTATTGCGCAATCCACCAATAGCAAGCGAACTACGCAGGTACATAATACTTATTTATGGAATATTGCCTTGCGTTTGCGCAATTGGGCGGGCAGTACATAGTATATATACATCGTAGTAGATATTGAATACGCTTTATTAGCTATATGCTTCGAGTAAAAAATTTAGTTGTTAGTTAGGATATAAAATTTTCATGGGACCAATTTGTGAATTGTGAATGGTTTTGTATGAGAGCCCCTCTCTGTTTCTTTACCCTCGATGACTCTATATGGCTATATGCATTTTGTGTTTATTTTATTAGTTCCAAGGCACTATGGCGCACCTGATTACGTCATATTATTTGTTTTCTTATTACATAATATTTCTATGTAGGTCATTGTTTTGAAGTTCGGCAACGTTTTATTTTGATATCTACATACTTTTATGTAGGTACCTATTATTTTAGACTTTATTTTGTTGTAAAACTTTTTTACAATATAATAGTGTGCATTCATCACTATGATCATTTAGAATTAATTTTAGAAGACCAGTCTCTCAATATTATAGACAATGGTAGGTTTATTTTATATATTTTGTTTATGCACTCGGGTATGGGTGGCTAAGTTAGAGGGGCCAGAGCGCATGCTTAATACAACCTCCGAGAACGTAGGTGCAATACCGAAAACATCCTTCAGGATTGCTGGCTATACTGAACTAGAGGGGAACACAGCGTCATTGAATACGGTTATATAAACCCAGTCGGCTACTTTGAGTCTACCACCTAGCAAGGGGCTTTTGTATGTTCTGTCGTTAGAACGATTGAAATACGAAGGTTTTTTTTTAAGCCGAATTTAAATAGACCCTCACTATTTCAACCTTTCCAAAGTAACGGTGACTTTCTCCCAGTTGTAAGCAAAGGATTATTGAATCATTTCGTCTTTTATCTCGGAGAAAGTACCAACGTGAAACAATATGGCCCCAAGACTATGGACCTGCGCAACCCTTTGTGTGGCCTTGACGGGAATATGCAAACATTTTGCAGTGCAGTGTACCCGTAGCGTGCTTAGATAATGTATTACTAGCTTATACCCGCAGCTTCGCTCGCATGAAGATCGGATTGAAATAATATCTAGCGGCTGTATTTTAGACTATTTGCTGGTTGGTAGGTATATATAAGTTATATATATAAGTATATATAAGTTGGCACGTCAGCTACCTCCTCATGAAATTTCAGGTTCAGAGATAGCCTTGCTGAGGCGTTTGAAAGTCTAGACGAACATCCTTGGTGAGGCGTTTTACATAGAATAATAAACAGCCAGATTAGATATTTAATTGGTCATGAAGAACACACAATGTTAGAAATATTTCATTGACACAGACGCATGCGCAGTCATAATTTTTGTTTTGTCTCGTTCATAAAATTAAATGCAATCTATAGGAAGAACTGGGCAAGAAACATTATAGAGCGATTTTTTTAAATATCAACCTAACATATTGTACTTAATTTACTTTAATTACGACATATGAAAAAAATACATACACACATAGCGTCACGCCTGCTTCCCAGTGGGGTAGGCACTCTCATAATGTTCTTCATACATGCTCGTATGAAGAACATTATTTATTATAATCATGAAAACAATTTTGTTGTAGTATAATGTATATAAATACAGAACAACATAATTGTTCAGCCAAAAATAAATAAAAAGTAAAAGTTATACATATAAAAGATAACCAGACGGACACATCTTATTGTTCAAAATTATTTTTAGTAGTAATTTTTTATGTAGATAAATACATATACAATAGCTTACGTAGCGAATATGTTTTATTTATCAAACTGAATTTAACGCGAGCGAGGCGGCGCGAATGTTTGACGTGCGGGTATACTCACTCCGCACGACATCGAAGAAATGATCTTATTCATGCAACAACGGTCTAAACAGTTTGATTTATTGATTCTTGCAGAGTAGAAGGCCAAATGCAAATTGTATAAAAAGAAAGGTTTGCAAATATTGCGTTAGATCAGGCTAGGTACAATACCGATGGCTGCAACACTACAATAGAAGAAACTGCAGCGTGTCCGCCCCTTCCGTCTTCAAGAAATCATCATTAGTGAATCATTTTGTTCTGTGAATACTGAAAATCACGGAATAATACAAAATTAATAGGTCAACGCAACGAACCTATACGGAGTGTGTATTTTATTGTTTTACTAATAACTAGCTGTTGCCCGCGGCTACGCTCGCGTGAAATTCGTATTTCAAAGAAGAATCTAAGTAACTAAGGGCGAGGCCGAAGGCCGAGCTGCGTTCAGGTAAACGATAAATCTTCTCAAATAAAGTAAGCAACTAACGGCGAGGCCGAATGGCCCAGCTGCATCCTGGAAGACAATAAACCTTCACGAAGAAAGTAAGTAACTAAGGGCGAGGCCGAAGGCCGAGCTGCGTTCAGGAAGACGATAAACCTTCTCGAAGAAAGTAAGTAACTAAGGGCGAGGCCGAAGGCCGAGCTGCGTTCAGGTAAACCAAAAACCCTCTTCTGCCTTCGGGCCTCGCCTTAAATGACTTCCTTTCTTCGATAGCATATAATATCGTTTACTCCATCTATTTATTTAATAAAATATATAAAAAAGTTATATTATATTAATAACTAAATAATTAAAACCTACCTAACAAACATTAAAATAACTATCATAAAAGGGGCGTTTTCAAATGTTCCTAGAACACTTGCGGCATTACCCCGCTGGATGGCAAAGGTTACCGTTTGAATGAAGTAGGCCCTTGATTGCGGGACACCAGTTGCGTCCACCAGCAGAAACCCAAGCCTCTTCAAGAAGCTTTTGGCTTCAATGACTGCTCCACGGACCGAGTGTTTCAACCGCAAACGCAACAAATTCGAAATCTTGAATTATATATCTATAATATTTATTGCGTTTGAGGCTGTCCGCCCAGGCCTCGGCCGCGCCGGCCGGTCTTGAAGATGCCCGAACGTGACTTGGAGCCAATGTGAGAACACAAATGGCGTCCCACATCAAAGACCTGCCCTTGGCCCATGGATGGTGATACCATCGGGCCTCTTGCCATCTAGCCGGGAATAACCGCAAGGTTTTAGGATGCACGGTATGTTTGCCGTCAGAAGCGTGGACTTTATAATAAAATTTAAATTAATTTAACTCAATCTTAATATCGCTTAGTTACCTACTTTATTCGAGATGGTTTAGCTTCATCCAGAACGCAGCTCGGCCTTCGGCCTCGCCTTAGTTACTTACTTTCTTCAAGAAGGTTTACCTTCTTCCTGAACGCAGCTCGGCCTTCGGCCTAGCCCTTAGTTACTTGCTTTTTTCGAGATGGTTTAGCTTCTTCCCGAATGCAGCTCGGCCTTCGGCCTCGCCCTTATTTACTTGCTTTCTTCAAGATGTTTTATTATTTATCAGAATGTAGCTCGGTCTTCGGCCTCGCCTTAGTTACTCACTTTCTTCAAGATGGTTTAGCTTTTTCCTGCACGCAGCTCGGCCCTCGGCCTCGCCCTTAGTTACTTACTTTCTTCGAGATGGTTTATTATTTATCAGAACGAAGCTCGGCCTTCGGCCTCGCCTTAGTTACTTACTTTCTTCAATATGGTTTAGCTTCTTCCTGAACGCAGCTCGGCCTTCGGCCTCGCCCTTAGTTAATTGCTTTCTTCGATATGGTCTATTATTTATCAGAATGTAGCTCGGCCTTCGGCCTCGCCTTAGTTACTTACTTTCTTCAAGATGGTTCAGCTTCTTCCTGAACGCAGCTCGGCCTTCGGCCTCGCCCTAGTTACTCGCTTTCTCCGAGATGGTTTATTATTTATCAGAACGTAGCTCGGCCTTCGGCCTCGCCTTAGTTACTTACTTTCTTCAAGATGGTTTAGCTTCTTCCTGAACGCAGCTCGGCCTGCGGCCTGCCCATAGTTACTTACTTCATTCAAGAAAGAATGTTTTTTTTCTTCCTGAACTCAGCTCCGACTTCCGCCTCGCCCTTTAGTTACTTTCATCGAGAAAGAATATCGTTTACGTGAGCGCAGATCCGCCTTCGGCTCCGCCTTTAGTTACTTACTTTTTTTTTTAATACGAATTTCACGCTAGCGAAGCCGCGGGAAACAGAAATATAAATTGCACCAATGGCAGCGACATAAGTTCGACTTAGATTTTTTTTTAATTTTTTATTTATCAAACATTTTGTCACCGGCCAGCTCACTTCGAGATGACAGTTCTCCGTTGTCAACTTGTCATTTAAATTTTATAATAATTTTAATTTTTATTATATTTTTTTGTTTATTATGTTAATCCGGGATATACACTGTCACTATACAAAGTTTCGTCAAATTCCGTTCAGTGGTTTTTGCGTGATGCGCGTACAGACAAAGAGAGATTATTAATTTAACGATTTTATTATATGTATAGATGAGAAAATAATAATGAAAATAATTAACTAATAATGAGATCGAGAGACAGGGTTTATGTTGTTACTAGCTGAACCCGCGGCTCCGCTCGCGTGAAATTCGTATTTCAAAGAAGACAGTAAGTAACTATGGGCGAGGCCGAAGGCCGAGCTGCGTTCAGGAAGTCGATAAACCATATCTAAGAAAGTAAGTACGAGTAAGGGCGAGGCCGAAGGCAAGCTGCGTTAAGGTAAACGATAAACCTTGTCAAATAAAGTAAGTAACTAACGGCGAGGCTTCAGGCTGAACTGTATTCTAGAAAGAAAATAAACCTTCTCGTAGAAAGTAAGTAACTGAGGGCGAGGCCGAAGGCCGAGCTGCGTTCAGGAAGACGATAAACCTTCTCGAAAAAGTAAGTAACTGAGGGCGAGGCCGAAGGCCGAGCTGCGTTCAGGAGGACTATAAACCTTATCGAAGAAAGTAAGTAACTAAGGGCGAGGCCGAAGGCCGAGCTGCGTTCAGAAAGACGATAAACCTTCTCGAAAAAGTAAGTAACTGAGGGCGAGGCCGAAGGCCGAGCTGCATTCAGGAAGACTATAAACCTTATCGAAGAAAGTAAGTAACTAAGGGCGAGGCCGAAGGCCGAGCTGCGTTCAGAAAGACCATGAACCTTCACGAAGACAGTAAGTAACTGAGGGCGAGGCCGAAGGCCGAGCTGCGTTCAGGAAGACTATAAACCTTATCGAAGAAAGTAAGTAACTAAGGGCGAGGCCGAAGGCCGAGCTGCGTTCAAAAAGACCATGAACCTTCACGAATACAGTAAGTAACTGAGGGCGAGGCCGAAGGCCGAGCTGCGTTCAGAAAGGCGATAAACCTTATCTAAGAAAGTATGTAACTAAGGGCGAGGCCGAAGGCCGAGCTGCGTTCAGAAAAACTATAAACCTTCTCGAAGAAAGTAAGTAACTGAAAGCCAGGCCGAAGGCCGAGCTACGTTCAGGAATACCATAAACCTTCTCAAAGAAAGTAAGTAACTAAGGGCAAGGCCGAAGGCCGAGCTGCGTTCAGAAAGACTATAAACTTTCTCAAAGAAAGTAAGTAATTAAGGGCGAGGCCGAAGGCCGAGCTGCGTTCAGGAATACTATAAACCTTATCGAAGAAAGTTTGTAACTATGGGCGAGGCCGAAGGCCGAGCTGCATTCAGAAAGACTATAAACCTTCTCGAAGAAAGTAAGTAACTGAAAGCGAGGCCGAAGGCCGAGCTACGTTCAGGAAGACCATAAACCTTCTCAAAGAAAGTAAGTAACAAAGGGCGAGGCCGAAGGCCGAGCTGCGTTCAGGAAGACGATAAACCTTATCTAAGAAAGTAAGTAATTAAGGGCGAGGCCGAAGGCCGAGCTACGTTCAGGAAGACCATAAACCTTCTCGAAGAAAGTAAGTAACTGAGGGCGAGGCCGAAGGCCGAGCTGCGTTCAGGAAGACTATAAACCTTCTCGAAGAAAGTAAGTAACTGAGGGCGAGGCCGAAGGCCGAGCGACGTTCAGGAAGACTATAAACGTTCTCGAAGAAAGTAAGTAATTAAGGGCGAGGCCGAAGGCCGAGCTGCATTCAGAAAGACCATGAACCTTCTCGAAGACAGCAAGTAACTGAGGGCGAGGCCGAAGGCCGAGCTGCGTTCAGGAAGGCGATAAACCTTATCTGAGAATGTAAGTAATTAAGGGCGAGGCCGAAGGCCGAGCTACGTTCAGGAAGACCATAAGACCATAATATTACATAAAAAAACACAAAAACTTTCATACAAAGTCGTCGTCCCCATTTCCCCCCTTAAAGTTGTAATTTCCAATAAATCCTTAACGGATTCTTACGTTATGAAATAAACCTATGTTCCAAATTTCAGCTTTCTAGACTTAGTAGTTTCGGCTGTGCGTTAATAGATCAGTCAGTCAGGACAAACAATTTTATAAGTATAGATATCAACTCTTTATTCTACTCGTATCTTCTACCAAAAGCATCTATCTACACTACACCAACGCAACGCAACAGAACTGCTAACGCCATATTTTAGGACCATTCGACACTAAATTCCGTTTTCTTTGATACTGCTCAACCCTAAGGCTATTTAACTTTATGGTATATAGCCTACTAAAGTGAGCCGGAAGAACTACTGTTTACATTGGTGTAAACCGCATAAAAATCTGTTAAGTGGTTCCGAGTTTACCTCAAACATACATACATACATGCAAACAGACGTTTCCTTTTATAAGAAGTAGAGATAGAGAAAAGAAGATAGAGATTAAATTATCCTCCCTTCCCCTCTCCCCGCGGACTCCTCCCCCGTACCTCAACCCCACTCTTCAAAACCACCCCCAGTATGGATAAAATTATTTAAAATCATTTAAAATCCTAAAACCTAATTTTGAAATCATCCCCTATTTTAATTTAAGGGTTGATTTAGCAAAAACGCTGAAACAAGTAATTCTTTATTTTATACCAAAAGCCTAAATATGAATTTTCATATCCCTAACTTGAGAAATGATGGGTTCCCCATACATTCTTTCATCCCCTATTTCACCTCGTTAAGGGTTGTTTTTTTGAGACAAAAGGTAGCCTATGTTCTTCCTCAGGATGCAATTCAGCTCCGTACAAAATTTCATAAAATCCTAAAATCTAATTTTGAAATCATCCCCTATTTTAATTTAAGGGTTGATTTAGCAAAAACGCTGAAACACGTAATTCTTTATTTTATACCAAAAGCCTAAATATGAATTTTCATATCCCTAACTTGAGAAATGATGGGTTCCCCATACATTCTTTCATCCCCTATTTCACCTCGTTAAGGGTTGTTTTTTTGAGAAAAAAGGTAGCCTATGTTCTTCCTCAGGATGCAGTTCAGCTCCGTACAAAATTTCATAAAATCCTAAAATCTAATTTTGAAATCAATCCCTATTTTAATTTAAGGGTTGATTTAGCAAAAACGCTGAAACACGTATTTCTTTATTTCATACCAAAGGCCCAAATATAAATTGTCATATCCCTAACTTAAGAAATGCTGAGTTCCCCATACAAACTTTCATCCCCTATTTCACCCCCTTAAGGGTTGTTTTTTGAGACAAAAAGTAGCCTATGTCCGTCCTCGGGATGCAATTCATCTCCGTGCAATATTTTATCGGAATCTGTTCAGCGGTTTAGGCGTGAAAAGGTAACAGACAGACAGACAGACAGACAGACAGACAGACAGACAGACAGACAGACAGACAACAGAGTTACTTTCGAATTTATAATATTAGTATGGAAGTATGGATATAATATTTTAAATATGGCAACTTATTTAAACATTTCGCCATTGCTAAAACAATCCATACTAGAAAAAGGTTACTTACTGTCTTCGTGAAGGTTCATGGTCTTTCTGAACGCAGCTCGGCCTTCGGCCTCGCCCTTAGTTACTTACTTTCTTCGATAAGGTTTATTGTCTTCCTGAACGCAGCTCGGCCTTCGGCCTCGCCCTCAGTTACTTACTTTTTCGAGAAGGTTTATCGTCTTCCTGAACGCAGCTCGGCCTTCGGCCTCGCCCTCAGTTACTTACTTTCTTCGAGAAGGTTTATTTTCTTTCTAGAATACAGTTCAGCCTGAAGCCTCGCCGTTAGTTACTTACTTTATTTGACAAGGTTTATCGTTTACCTTAAGGCAGCTTGCCTTCGGCCTCGCCCTTACTCGTACTTACTTTCTTAGATATGGTTTATCGACTACCTGAACGCAGCTCGGCCTTCGGCCTCGCCCATAGTTACTTACTGTCTTATTTGAAATACGAATTTCACGCGAGCGGAGCCGCGGGCTCAGCTAGTATTTTTATATTTATGTAATGTTAATATTATAGATAAACACTGGAACGCTCTCCCTGCCCACATATTTCCCCCCAAGTACAGTCTCGGGTCCTTCAAGAGAGGCGTGAATAGGCACCCGTCAGGCCGGCATGGCATTCGCAATCCACGCATACGACCGAATGTCCACGGGCGTCGTTAGACATCTTATGGGTGGGTCGGCGCCACATGTTAAAAAAAAGGTAACAATTTCAATGAATCCCGCGGCTTCGATTCGCGGTCCTAAATTATCCTAGATGTACTAGAAAACGTCAATGAAAACCCCATGTGAATTGATTGAGTAGTTTTAGGCCTCAGATAAGTAAAGCTGAGTTCTCGAATTAACCGACAGATAACTGTTAAACGAGACTTGACCGGAGGTGGCGAAATCAGCCATAAGGTCTCATTGAGACCTAAGGTCTCAATGAGACCTTAGGTCCTATATGAGGACCTTTATTCCTCAATCTCGTATAGGACCTTAGGTACTTACTATACGAGATTGAGACCGTCTCAGTCGTATAGGTCACAGCATTATACAGGTTAAGCAAGTTACCTCAGGAGTTTTTTTCTTTCGCCGATGTATGTAATATAATTACTAGTACATACGTAGTAAATAATAGCATTCAGAAAAAATATTTGCCAAAGCAATTTCATTCCGTTCGTTCGCTCAATAGTGACTCACATAAACCTGTACCAAATCCAATTTCCGCAAATATCTTTCTACCACAGAGTTAACTCAAATCAACCCTTTCGGTGGTCAGTCGCTGACGTCACGCACTTCGCACTCCGCACTGCAACACGGCAGCCATCTTGCATGAGCTGTCAACATAGTAGCAAAACATTATAAAAAGGACAGACTTGGCATCAACTGGAGAAGTGGAGAGAAAAGTGCATGAAAATAAAATATTGTTGACTAAATGCGCAAGGAAAGGAAAGCCCAGCGAAAGGACATCGAAGAATAAACTATATTCTTTTGTTCTCTGGTATTGGTGATTTGCAGTGCGATATTTTTCGGTTATGATAAACTTAACTTTACTGCATTTTCAGTATTGTCGGCAAATTGTACGCAAAAGTACTGATAAAAAGAAAGGGCGTTGAATGTTACGGAAGAAAGCATCTGGGATGTAGAAGCCGGATTTAGGAAGGGTACGGGATGCACAGATCAGGTCTTCTCCCTACGGTGCTTAGCCAAAAAATATCTGACGAAAAACCAGAAGGTATTTTCCGCGTCCCTAGATCTGGAAAAGGCCCATGACAAAGTAATGAGGAATGCGTTGTGGGCAGTGTTGTCCGAGTATGAAGTGGACAGTCACTTGATGTAAGCTCTAAAAATCTCTACGAGGGTTCCAGTTAGCTGAAAATGAATGCATTTGTTTATTACCAACATTTGGTATGCATGCAGCATACCAAATGTTGGTAACAAACAAGGTATAATGAATGCAATGTGTGACAATGATGTTTCTGGGGTATACAATTCTTTGGATGGCCGTCACATGCACGCACAAGGAACAAATATGAGGGTGGCGAGCATAATCTGCGTGGGATAGACTTACTAACTTTGAAGTTTGTCAAAATAGCTACAATTTGCGAATTACGTCGATGGTCGATGTGCGAATGAATGTAAACTTGCCTACCGAGGATGCGTTTACCTAAAAGAGGTATTCTTAACGTGCAGGTGTCAATTAGATTTTTAAAATAGAAACAATGGTAATCCATTGAATATTGTATAGGTTTCTAGAAGGGAAGTATCTACTGGCATAGCACCTATTTTCACGAATTGATTTGAAGTCACGGGTGTAACAGACGATGTTAGCCAACCATGTCAGGGTATATGAATCCATATTTTTAAAGAATTTATGAAATTTCATCTGATCTCAGAATTCGGTACACGCGATATTGAAATATTTCTCTCAACTTCTGAGAAAGTCGTCCTAAGTATTTTACACAATAAGGTTTAGAAACACAAGCTATTATTAAACTCCAACCTGTTACTTTTCTATCGCATCTTTTTCTGTTCTATTCTAATATCTCCTCAACTCTTAGACAGCAGGGTACGATCGTCGCGCATGCAACAAGCATACAGCACATAAGGGTGCGTGCGGGCTGGCAGTAGGTACGTACGAGTGTGTACATAGGGGGGACAGAGAAACGCAATTATGGACCCTGGCGTAGTCCATAGACTGAAATTGCGTTTTGGAAGAATTTTTTTCCTAGAAAAATTTGAAGCTTTCTCTTTTACTGAATTTTCCGCCCCATTCACTTTTTTATATCTATAATGGTGATTTTGCTATAATGGTTTAATACAAGGAAGTATATTTTCAATTCATTTCAACTAGTTAGAGCCAATGATATTATACGTTTATAATATCATTGGCTAGCTAGAGCAATCAATATCCAGTTTTCTAATCAAACAGCAGCACACTTTAAAAATGTCAATCGACTTTTCAAATGAGTGGTTTTGTGAAAGCCACAAAATACATTATACAATACAAAATACAATGTTTAAAATTTGTATTTTAATTTGTTAATCTAACCTAACATGGTTTTGTAAATGCCCAACTACAAGTACGCGAAACAGCAAAAGTCGTTTAAAAAAAAACTGCCAAAACCAACATTAATACCTACATACATCTTTGACTTATTATTTACATGTATATGTCGACCTATCAACAACGCTCTGGCGCCCTTATATTTTTAGTAAATACATCAGACGTCGTCGTCGGGGAGAGCACACAAGATCTAAAAGTGGCGATGCAATGTACAACTTTGTCATAATTTCTTGCGCTCACCTGGTCTATTATCAAGAAGGGCGTTTAGCAACCTAGTTAGTTTAAAAATGTTCTATCTATGTGCAATTTAAGATGCTATTGTGCCCAAACCCTGCAATGGCAACGTATTATTATTCCGTGGGTACAGGGTGCCTTTATTGCGTATAATACATAGGCTGGGGAGGAGTAATCCTGTTAAGTGTGCTGTCAGGATAGATTTAGGGGAGATGAAATTTGGCGGAGTTATGAGGTACAGAACTATAGGTAGGTTTTTTTATAGAAAGGGCGCATGTGGCCGAAGGGAATCACTGACATGGCACCTAGTTCACCAAGGTGTTATGGGCTGGCTGATTTTTCTTATTTGTTGTTATATCGGCCATAATAAATAACACACATTCTGTGAAAATTTCAACGAGCTACCTATTACCGTTCAAGAGATACATCCCTCGGACAGACAGACAGACGGCGTGGGCTCAGTAATAGGGTCCCGTCTACGTATAATTTTTAAAATTGGTCACTCGACTGAAGGTAACGCAATTAGCAGCAGTTGTTGGTCAACATTAGGTAGTTCTGACGTCAATCTTTGAATTGAGTGCAATCATTAGAAAAATGATACAGCAGTTGAGCAACTGAATAAACCCGCCCGTTATACTAGTTTTTTGTTTAGTACTTATTCAAATCTATTATATCGCACGTAGACTACAAGCCTTTTAAAGAATTTTAAAGCGACTATAAAATATTGCGGCGAAAGAAAAAAATTGGAAAATAATTATTAAATTCATGCTGTTTTCGCACTTCATTAGTATAAGTACGTTTTTTAGGAAGAACAAAAATATGTTTTTATGAAATTAAGATTAAAAACTGAGCGAACGAAATGCTTCGGAGTATGAGTAGTTTAATGAAATCAGAGCATAGGTTAGTCATGTGATTATTTTTCTCCATAAAAAATTGTTTAACGGGGGTTTTCCCAACCCTTAAACCTTGACCGATTTATATAATATATATATGTTTTTGTAATAAGGACAGTCTAATCTAAGTAACTGCCATTTTTGTTTAGATTAATTAGTATATTTATACGAGGTCAGAGTAAAAATTGGTTTTTCGAACGAAACAATTTAGTTTTTAATTTGTTTATTTCATTAACTTTGGATATCAAAAAAATTAAACAGGTTGTACAAATCGGATAACGTTTAGGGGTTGGAATAACTTAAGCCCCCGAAAGACAAATGACGTACCTAATTTGTAGGTATATTAGCTGAGAGCGTGCAGCTGTCTCTCTTGCGTTGGCGGGGAGTGCGCGTGGCGAACGGAGACAGCGATACTATGTTCAAATACCTAACATGTTATCACGTGAATAACTTTGGTCTGTTCTTAACTTACATAATTAAAAAGTTAAATTACTAATTTAAAAAACCCCCCACCCTTAAAAAGTAAAAAACAATAGGCCAAAAGTACCCTGAGTTGCTTCGAGAAAAGGATGGTACGGCCGTGTTGCTTTTGCTCGACTTGGCGGGAGTCGGAGGACCGCTACGTAAATTCCCGCGCAGCTCTGAGTTTTTATATTTTATTTACTTAGCGGTCCCCCGAACCCTTTAAGTAAGTAAACGGAAATTATTTTTAACTTTTTGAGGGTCGGGGTTTTCTTTTAAATTTGTAATTTAACTTTTATTTCAAGCTTTAAAACATGCAAATCGCTACTTTAAATACCTACTTAATTACTTCATTACAAAAATAGCTGGCAACCATCCCGATTAAACCAGCTTTCTAATAAAAAAAACCGCATCAAAATCGGCCCATTCGTTTGGGAGCTACGATGCCACAGCTACACACCCATACACACATACACACACACGTTAAACTTATAACACCCCCCTCTTTTCTCGTCGGGGGTTAAAAATTAAAACAATAGGTGTCGGTTATTTGTCTTGCAAGAATTTGTGAATCGATCCAAAATTGATTGCGTAGATATGTTTGACTCCCTTGAAGCTCAAGGCTTGAACGAGAGCCGGTGGGCCTAGTCGTGGTATTTTTCAAAACTTACAAATAGGGAAAATCCAGTCGTGTATCTTTTATCTCCTATAACGGTAATCAAGTGATATTTCTTTTGCATCAACTGCGATATTCTAAACTAAAAACAGCACCAAGCTCGGGTGTCTGTCTTGTTTTTGGATTGGAGCCTTCTCGGAAGTTGTCTAATCTGCACTAAGCCCCGGTATCACTTCTTGAAACAAACGGAGGCTCCATGCGAGAATGCTGAATGCAACGAGTTCAAAAGGATCGTCAGACGAATCGTGGAGATAAATGTGTATACAAAGACGAAATTACAAAACATCTCCGACGAAATCACGTCAATATATGAATATCTTTATAACTCGAGAACCATTTTATCCATTTACATACGGTTTTCACTGTTACATTCTGTCACTTCTCAAGATGGTTTTAGGTTATAAATCATAAAGCTACCTACGTTATCGGCGGCGTGAGTTGTGAGCAAAAGTCACGTGGACTGAAGCCGCGGGCAAAAGCTAGTATTTTATTTAAGTAAATTATTGATTTATTGAACAAACAAACAATCACGATTAAAAACTCTTAAGCTAATGACAAAGTTTCAACTTTTAAATTCACTTATAAAAATAATAAAAACACAACAAGAAAATTATATTTAAAAAAATACGATAAAGGTGTTGATGGCGGTATTGGCCAAATTAAAAAGAACAAGTCACTGCGGAGAGCAAGTCACAGCGGAGAGCTATGTATGTAAGTACATGAAGCAACTTTCCACATTTTTATACAAAGTCAGTATCGCTCACAGTTTCGATTAAATATTTTTTTAAACCTGGTACAAGGCTAAATAGGTAATCGAGTAAATAACTTCATTCGCGTTTAAGTTTAAACGCAAATAACTCCCAACCACTCATGTTTGGACATCCATCGTCTTCCAGCGAGAACAGTTTTAGCCCAAGGGCCCTTGTGTATTTTGCATGAAATATAATATTCGTGCCAGTACCGTTATACCTGCAAATTTTTTCTGCTAATCCTTTTCGGTCGTCACGTCGTGTCGCCTGCATTGTCTCGACAAACATATTGTGGGCCCGCATTAGGAGCGGTTGTCGAAGTCGCGTTAGATGAAAAAATAAAGCCTCGAATTACACAATGAGGGCCTCCAGGGAAAACCGGCTGGCTTGTGGACTTTGAAGCGGCAAGTTTAGGTTTGAGAAGCACCAGCAGCGGTTAAGAGTTGGCGAGGGAGGAGTGTATTGCAAGGACGGTATAGTAGCCGACAGATACTTACTTACAAAATTGGCACTTCGAATCACTAACAGTTAGCATCCCTATCACTCTGTTGAAGCGGCACGGAAGCCTTTTACTTAAGTATTCTGTGCTTTTACTAACACTTACACCGTCTGTCTGGTTGTCCGAAGGCTGTATCTTTTGAACCGTAATAGGTAGCCAGAAAATTTCAACTGGCTACTAGCCAGTTGGGATTTTCACAGAATAATATGTTTTATATTGTGGGGGATATACTAACAAATTCTCTTGCCCCTTACTAGGCCGAACTGTAGCCGACTGGGTTGGTACCACCGTACTGGGTGTACGATGGCCGCATAGCAGCCTCGGTTGAGTTCTCCTCTAGTCCAGTATAGCCAGCAATCCAGGGAAGTCTCCGGTATGGCACCTACCTTCTTGTAGGTGATATTGGCATGTGGCCCCTCCGACTCAGCCACTCAATCCAGATTACATAAAAAAAAAATTAGAGGGTCCCCACACAAGACACGTGTTTTTTTTAAAGTTTTTTTCTTTGTTTTTGCTCCTTCGAAAAAGCTGTAGGTATAATAAATATCTCAGCAGAACCGGTAAACTCTGAAACGCTCTCCCTGACCATATATTTCTCCCAAAGTACAGTCTCGGATCTTTCAAGAGGGGCGTGAATAGGCACCTGTCAGGCCGGCATGGCATTCGCAACCACGCATACGATCAAATGTCCATGGGCGTCGTTAGACACCTTATGGGTGAATCAGCACCACATGTCCCAATTTAAATTTAAAAAAATACAAGCGTTAAACTGGGTGTGATTATACCTAGTAGGTACAAACTGTAAAGTAAAACAACAAATAATAAAAACAGGCCTATTACGTGGCGGTCCGGAACCCTCGGTGAAAATATTTTGCAATAAGTTCGACCAGCGTCAGTCAGCGTTAATGGTTGCACTGCTGGATGGATGTACACCTCTCCAATGTTTCTCCAGTCCTCCCGGGCTTCCGCGATACTCACGCACTGAATGCCTCCGATGACGTACTTGATGTCGCCGTCACACATGGCGGGCCGCTTCCCACACTCAGTTTCCCTGTTCACGGCCGCTAGTGTAGAACCCGTTTGATCCAATGGGGGTCGTTGACGTGCTCACTCCACTGCCATTTGTATCGTATATCGACTACATCAACCAGAATCTAAATTGTTCAATTCCATGGCTAGTAACACACGTACGCATCCGCCACAAACCTCACGTACCTACCTTCGTGACATATACAGGCTGTTTCAGGATAGGCTTGAGAAACTTCATGAATATATAAAGTACTCATTATTAGAAGAAAAAAAACCTTATCACTCAAATCGAAATTCCGTATTTTTCTTTTCATACACAAATTGAAAATTGTAATAAAAACTCGACAGTAATATTTGGCAACAGTGATGTCTAAGTCTAGGGAGTGGAATGACCTTGTCCAGTCTCCTTTTTCTTCGTCATTCAAATTTAAGTGTTTGGAATTATCTACATGCAGTTAATAAAGGTGGATGTTAACCGTCCACCAAAGCTCGATGAAACGATTTTCATCAAAAAGTACTGCATAATTACCGAATTTGAGAAAAAGTTTCAGAGCTTTTCGTCTTCAAATATGGACACCTTTCGAACCCTGAAGTTACGAAACCCTATCCCGAAACACCCTGTATACAACTTTCTCGAATTTCATAACCTCCATATTGACATCCACTCGTCGTATTTCCAAACCGATCCACGTGCCCTATAAAAACACTATCGAAATCAGCAATTCAATACGGTTTATTTATCTTCAAATCTGACAGTTGCACCCCGTTCCTACCGGACTCGTGCCACTGTTGTCTTTTGCCGCTTCTGAGAAGATTGGTGTTATTTCACAATCTACGAGTAATTGTACGGCTGGAGCGGATTCTGGGAACTACAGTTTTTGATAACTCACAAAATATGTCAAAGTCTATTCCCAATCTAAAACAGAACCACTTTTGTTGTAGGATTTTGGTAGAAACTCGAAAACTTTCAAACTTTCCATTTTTGTTTTAGTGTTTTCATCATTGCAGTTTATAGTTAATTGTATAATATCATCCATACCTATGTAGGTAACCTACGCTTGGACATGTCGAAAATTCCGCAATTTTGCGAATTGTTAGTAGGTACTTTGTTTAGTAGGTACATTGTTTTGTTATTACTTTAAAGGTATTATAATATAATCACTTATAAATAATTAATCCACACTCTCACAAGAATATTATTACTCACAATACAAACTCTTCCGTTTATGTTTTAGATACATTTCGACAGTGGGTGCACTGTGCACATTGCGTATTCCAAAGAACATTCTTGTGTAAATGAAATAAGGAACCATGCATCGGTACTTTTAGTAAATCTAAATTATGTACCAAGCTAAAGAATTTTATTTTATTATTTATTTTTTTATTTATTATAAGGAGAAAAACAGAGACATGTAGTACATAGATAACAAAAGTATGCACATGATAAAGTAAATCTAAACTTTAATTTTATTTAGAAAGATTATTTGGTGACGTGGTTGTGAAATACCTAATAGAGACACTTAATTTCGACGATGAAGAAATTTTCACCACCAATGAAGATGATGATAACATTTCAAAAGGTTTTAGGAAATGACTAAGAACCACTTATCAACATGCTACAATCTCGAAGCATCACAAAGGCCCACATGCCACATCCCTAATTGTCCAAATTACTCGCGGACCAACTGTCATTTGGGACCAAAAAGATGTTTCAATTACGTTTCCTTTCCCTCAGGGTTCCGGATAGTTCCATTGGGGACCTCCATTCGACCGTTTACTTCCGTTCGATATTGGTCAACTCTTTGATTCCTTTGTGATTGCGCACAAAGAGATTATAATGATGTTAGTTTTTAGGTGGTCTGGCCGTCGTAATGGATACGTCAACTTTTGCGGAGGAAATGGTCGGTCGATTGTTATAATATCATGAGGTAAACGGGACAGATGGCACATTTCTTTATGATGATCCTATGTGTTCGGATTCTGTATTTGATATACTTACTTAACTAATAACTCGTACATTACTTGATATGTTGGTCTATAACGATGCTGCTCAAACCATAATTTAAATCTTCGTTCTTTGATTCCATCGGTTTCCCTTTTGTTTCGGTAGAAATCAGATCGGAATTAACATACCTACATTACAGTATAGTATATGTATACTAGAACGATAAAAAAGGTAGTATATACATAGGTAGATGCATGTGTGATTAAAATTATATTTGTAGTGGATAGTAACTACTTAGTAAGTATTTATTCTAAGTTTGTTGTGATCTGTGCGTGTGTGTGTAAGTTTAGTGTGAATTATTTTCTTTTTTACCCGACTACGGCGAAGCCAAAAAAGGAAGGGTTATGAGTTTGGCGCGTATGTATGTATGTATGTATGTATGTATGTATGTATGTATGTGACTATCTATATTCCACTCTACAGCCTAAAGTACTGGGCCGATTGGAAAAATTCTTGTGCCATTGGATTCGTCTTATTCACGGGAGTGTCATAGGCTATATAAAAATTTTCAAAATTCAAAATGGCGGACGCACGGCTTCAAAATGTCAAATTAGTTATTCAAAATATATTGAGTGGGGTATCAAATTAAAGATAATTAAATTACGATTCCGAAAATATATACTTTGCTATCTATTAAACTCATGTGTACAGAGATATAGAGCAAAATGTGTGGCGCATGTATGAATCGCGATCGCGATGAAGCGTGGTCGCCCGCGCACCGCGCCTCCGCGCGCCCCCACGGTTTCGGTACGTTACATACACCGAAGACGCGCGACGACGACGCGACGCCGCGACGATAAAGCTAGAAACTCATTGGGCCCACGTACGCCGCACACGCGAATCTGGGCGCGTCGGTCTCCATACATTTTATATGGAAGAGTGCAGCACGCAGTTTCATTGCGCCCACGCCACCCTACGCTACGCGACACACTGCGTGCTGCACTCTTCCATATAAAATGTATGGAGACCGACGCGCCCACGTACGCGTGCGTAGCGTACGTGGGCCCAATGAGTTTCTAGCTTGAGAAGCGACATGGTATTGTTGGTAATATACTAACATACTTACTCACAGATCTACGGCAAATTTTATATAGATATATAATATTATTATTAGATACAGTACTGTGCTAAAATAAATTGGTATTAAAATTTAATGTCCATGTACCTAGTGTAAGCATATGTAGTGAAGGTACACAATATTGTCGGATGCAAGTTTTGTCAGCCTCGATAGCTCAGTGGTGCAGACAGTCAACTGTCGCTATTGAATCTTAAGCAACGCTGGGTGCGGTCAGTACTTGGATGGTTGACCGCTGACCGTTGGAGGCTGACCGAGGTTCGGATTCTTCGTAAAACTGTAGGTCCCTTTCCTCCTAATCTTACTTGGTGGTAGGGTTTAACCCGCCCGGGTTGAATGAAAATAACCACCGCACTGAATGAAACGTCGGTCAAAACGGCTATGTAAATAGTTTGTGTTTTCCGACCAGTTCAGTTTAGCCGGCACGATCAAAGGGGGAAGCACTGACATGGCACCTAGTTCACCCGGTGTTATGGGCTGACATCACGGACGTTGTGGGTGATGTAGCCAACCGTGTCAGTTTCCATAAAAAAAAAAAAACAAAAACCCTTCAGCTAAGCGAGATATTGTGGAAGAGAAGAACCGCCGCCGTTTGCGGAAAAGTATTCCCAATTTTCTGGGTGCAGTTTTAGCCCTAGACTCGATTAGTTGCCGGAAACCTACGTCTTTGGAAATGGTGGTGCCCAGGAGGTCCAGGTGCTTCCAGACAGGTATGACGCTGACTTAGAAACAGACTTCGAAAGCAAAAGGACCTTCAAATCGACCTTCGCAGATAATGCGCAGCACTGAACCTTGCTAACGTTGAAGGCGTGGGCGTAGCATTCAGGGGGCACATATCATTGTGATGCATACGAGAGTACGGAACACGGGTTCTACACCAGTTACCCTTCAACTAGGCGGGATGTGGATGAGAAGGGGCGAAGACTTATGTCTGAACTTAAGCAAACACTTGGCTCTATTTCCGAATGGGCCGTAGCAAGTTAGTCAAGTTCAATATCTCCAAGATACAAGTTTGCGCGTTCAGTGCGAAGAGAGCGGCGTTCACACCAGCTCCTTCCTACCAAGGCACGTCACTTAAATTTTGCGACCACCTCGGGGTCCTCCGAGTCAAATTTTCGCACGATCTAAACTTCCGGCGTGACATCGAGGGCAAGGCCGTATAAATCGCAGATTCGGTCCTGCTTGGGGTACTGCTCGCACCTATGGGATGGCTCAGTCAAATACCAGCTAGCGCCTCTGTACTCGATCCAGCGTCGAGCCGTGCGAATAGTAGGTGACGCCCAAATGTCCCGCTATCTAAAACCACTGCAACTTCGTAGGGATACATAGCTAAATCAGAGCCTGTTGAAATACAGAGAGAAATATTTTCCCCCAAGTACAGTCTCGGGTCCTTCAACCTGGGCACCTGTCAGGCCGGCATGGCATTCGCAGCCTCCGCATGCTAACGAATGTCCATGGGCGTCGCTAGACACCTTATAGGTGGCTCGGCGCCACATGTCGCGCTTACTATAAAAATAATATCAGTAGCTTTGGCCTCGCCTTAGTGGCTTACCTGCTTCGAGTGAGTACATTAATCAACTATGTACACGAACCTGAAACCTCGGTCTTCGGCCTTGAATTGATTGGTTTACTTACTTCCCGAATCCGCTTCACCCCAGCCAGATATGTTTACTTACATAGAGAAATAAAATCGTGTACTTACACAGCTCAGTCTTCGGTCTTGCTCTGACTGACTTTTCATTTTACTTCAAGCCTATACATCTTTAAACTATACATAATTTGTTTATAGATGTAGGTACTCACTCATGCGCTATTTGCAGAAAACTTTAGTTTCAAATAGTACATATGACGACAAATAAACGGACGGATAGTATCAATTTTGTACCGTGTGGGGCCGGTACTTTAAAATAATAGCCCCACTGCATCTCTCCCCGTGTATGTCGTAAGAGGAGACTAAGGGATATGACTACCTTCTTATATTACTAGGTGGTAGGGCTTAACCCGCCCGTGTTGTTGCCACCGCACTGAATGAAAGGTCGGTCGAAACGGCTATGTAAATAGTTTGTGTTTCCCGTCCAGTTCAGTGTAGCCGGCACGACCGAAGGGAAGCACTGACGTGGCACCAAGTTCACCCGGTGTTATGGGCTGACGTCACGGATGTTGTAGGTGATGTGTCAGGTTCCATAAAAAAAATCAATATACGAGTTACATATAACATTTAAAGTATGCAAACAGTTTTAAAAAAAGCCTAAAATAAAAAAAATATAAGTTATAAAAAACTAAAACCCGACTACGAAAAACCTAATTATGAAAATCGTTTTAATAAAAAAAATTTGTTATAAAAAACTAAAACCCGACTCCGAAAAAGCAAATTATGAAAATCGTTTAACTAAAAATAACAAAATAATATTTTCCATATAATTTATCAGATACAGCAATTCTCTTTTTATATTGATTTTACCTTAGCTTATAAATAATACATTTTGATAAATTTATTATTTTTAACGTTCTAAATATAGAGCCGTGGTCGGGCGTTCTTCGTTCAACAAGACAAGTGAGGCTGTCTTCGTGCATTATTAGAGCGAGGAATTTAGGACGGCCATCGCAATTGTGTCATACTGGCATCGGACGGAAGTCGTAACCCCTTTACGGACGCTATAATTTTTGTAAGATCAGTCAGAGCCAATCTAAAATTATTATAAGTAGATACATAGGTACATACCGAACGTCAACGGCTATAATGCACAACGACGGTCTCACTTGTCTTGTTGAACGAAGAACGCCCGACCACGGCTCTATATTTAGAACGTTAAAAATAATAAATTTATCAAAATGTATTATTTATAAGCTAAGGTAAAATCAATATAAAAAGAGAATTGCTGTATCTGATAAATTATATGGAAAATATTATTTTGTTATTTTTAGTTAAACGATTTTCATAATTTGCTTTTTCGGAGTCGGGTTTTAGTTTTTTATAACAAATTTTTTTTATTAAAACGATTTTCATAATTAGGTTTTTCGTAGTCGGGTTTTAGTTTTTTATAACTTATATTTTTTTTTATAGGTATTGTATTGTATTGTTTATTGATCATTCATTTAACTTATAATATCATTGTGTATTAAATATTAATTTAATGATTAAATACTAATTGCGATGCTTGTTATATTCATTTTCTTTTATTTTTATATTTATTTGTATTACATCTTGCCTGGCTTATTATATAATCCAGTCAGTGGGGACAAAAACAGGCCTTTACCTTACAAAAGGTGGTGTAGTAACGATTTTCACATATGTTGTTTAGGTATGGGCACTGATCAAGTTTTCGACCGTGGTGACCTTGCGCTCGAGCCGCCATATTGGATTGAATGTGCAAAAATTTAGTTTTTGTAAAATAATGCTTTAACGGTTCATTCTAGAACAAAACTGTCTATGATACATATGCAGTAGATCAAATTCCTTACATTCCATCAATAAAAACTTTTTATGTAAGTCTTATATTTAATGAGCTACAGTGACGAAAAGATGAAATTTTTTCCAAAAAAATCTTTATTCTTCAAGTTTATAGGAAATAAGTTTTCAAGTATTGAATTTACATCACAAATATGTAATACAATTCTTTAAGTATTTAAAGAACATAAAATTGCACATACTTTTGTGTATAAATCGTTCTTGTAACTATAATACATAACCGTTTACAGTGGCTTAAAGATGAACTAATTTTACATATTATTTTTATTATGTCATTGTTCAATCTGACGGGTGGTCTACTATCTGTCCAAGTGATTTTTTTTTGGATTCCGTACCATTTTTGGACTTGATGGTACGTTCTATAAGCATGATATCGTGCAGTGTCACACACATTTTCGTGTACAAATCATTCTTGTATCTCTAATATATGATTTGCAGTGACTGAAAGATTAATTTTTAAAAACTCACTACACATTGTAGTGAGTTTTTAAAAGAAGTTTTTTAGAGGTTGTTTGTTAAGGGCAAAAAAAAAAAAAATAGCCCGTGGTACCAGGGGCAATACGTGAAAAATTTTATGTTGCTGTTTTCAATGTTGACAAACTCCAATTTAATAATATTATACGTATTGTTGAGACGACGAACGATGCAGTAACCGTCTCCTATATTGGCGACCGTGGACAGGAAAACGGGTGTGGGAAAAAGACCAGCCGCCAGGTGGGACGACATCAAGTACGTCGGCAGAAAGCAGTGGTTCCGTACCGCTGAAGGCTGGGACTGGAGGAAAATTGGAGAGGCATATGTCCAGCAGTGGACGCTTACACGCTTACTGACTGATTGGCTGACATTGTTGGCCAAAAAATACACCCAACAAATAATGATTTGTTTAGCTAAAGAAATATAAGAAGTGTTTCAGGATAGGGTTTCGTAATTTCAGGTTTCGAAAGAGGTCTATATTTGAAGTCGAAAAGCTCTGAAACTTTTTCCCAGATTCGGGCATTTTATAGTACTTTTTGGTGAAAATCATGTCACCGAGATTTGGTGGACGGTTAACGTCCGCTTTTATGAAATAATAAAATGATTAGAATTGAACTACATGTAGGTAAAAATTCCAAACACTTAAATTTGAATAAAATCAAAAGGTAAAGGGGACTGGACTAGGTCATTGCACTCCCTAGACCTAGACATCACTGTTGCCAAATCTCCCCATAATCACTGTCCATCAAGTTTTAATTACAATTTTCAATTTATGTATGAAAAAACAAATACGGAATTTAAATATGAGTGATAAGGATTGTTTTCTTGTAATAATGAGTACTTTCTATTCCTGAAGTTTCTTCAAGCATATCCTGAAACATTCTGTATAGTTGCTGGGTATTTAGCGCGTCACCATAAAATATATGCAAGTAATTTTCTGAGGAAGAGAATTTACATTTTAGACTCTACCTAGTGTGAAAGAGTTAACTAAATAATCGAAATACCTCGGATGGGCCATTCAAAACGAATCACACCACACTTATTCAAAATGGCGGAACACCCACAAAGCTCCACGCGATCGATCAAGGGCGTAACTGTACCGATTGACACTTTGCGAGGTTCTATCTATACACCCTTTGCCTCCATAGTTCGCGGACGCCTTGCATCAAATAACGGTTTCGGGGCGTATTCAAAAACCGCAATTTGATGAAGTGTGAAACAGGATTTTGATGTGGGACCGCATTGGGTCTATGGGCGCGGAAGATACACCTTTGCTTTGTACGGAGTACTTTGGTGGGGTTGGGTGGTCATTCGGAGGATGTACGGGTGGGAAACACGGTTGGATGTGTCTTCTGTACATGCGAGGGTTTTTGTTGCGTTATATTTCGGCGTGGGAGTGAGTAGAGATCTCGAGGCAAAGGAAAATAAATAAACATAATAAGGTACGTTTATTGTACTGTGGCTATTTTTAAGGAGAACTTCGGTAAAACAGACTTCTTTGAAAGTTTGGATGTGATAATTTTTAGGTTTCCGTACCCTGAACGGAAGCCTATTACTAAGCCTACAACCTACAACGTCTGTCTGTCCGTCCATCCGTCTCCGTCCGATGGATGTATCTTTGGAACCGTAAGAGCTAGCCGGTTGAAATTTTCACAGAATATGTTATTTTGACGGATAGGTATAACAAATAAAAAAAATTAAGAGTGAAAAATAAGGGGGGGGGGGGGGGGGGGTGTCCCCATACAAGAAACGTGTTTTTTTAAAGTTTTATTTTTGTGGTTTTTACCGGTTTTGGCCGGTTTTTACATTTAATTGAATAGGTTAATGTAAATAGTTTGTGTTTTCCGTCCAGTTCAGTGTAGCCGGCACGACCGAAGGGAAGCACTGACGTGGCACCAAGTTCACCTGGTGTTATGGTATGACATCACGGATGTTGTAGGTGATGTAGCCAACCGTGTCAGTTTCCATAAAATGTTACTACAACTTCAAATTGTTGGTATCTTATTGAGTTAGGGACGTATATACACCATCTAGCTAGACAAGTTTTCAGTGCGGTTATCCCACAGAGCATGGAATACCGCGCGCGCGCGCGCCCCCTCCTGGAGGCGCGGCGCGCGGTATTCGATGCTCTGTGGGTTATCCTGTATGTAAAGCCTTCTTACCTTACTAGGTGGTTGGGTTTAACCCGCCCCAGTTGGTACCACCGCACTGAATGAAAGGTCGGTTGAAACGGCTATGTAAATAGTTCGTGTTTCCCGTCAAATTCAGTGTAACCGGCACGACCGAATCTGACATCGCATCTAGTTCACCAAGGTGTTATGGGCTGACATCACGGATGTTGTACCTAGGTGATGTAGCCAACCGTGTCCTAAGCAAGATAACAATATCTTCTTCTGCTTCTACTATATAAAAATAAATATTTGTTCGTTCGTTCGTTCGTCTTCTATGTGTTTGTAAACCATTAATTCGATTACAATGCAACTTTGTTGGGTTGTTGTACGCCCGCGAAGATTTCTGAGAAAACTAAAATCACGCGAGCGGAGCCGCGGGCAAAAGTTAGTAGAGAATAAAAACTACAAATTCAAATCAACTAAAGTTTATTAATTTTTTTTCAAAATGATTGCTTATTTCTACTCAATGTTCACAATTCACATACAACAAATATCGAATTAAACCCAATTAAACTTTCTGCTTGATCACGTGCGGCAGGTCGAATTTCCCACGCACGCACTTTAACTTCACTCCGTTACAGTCTTTCAATCTGTAAATAAAAAAAAATATATAAACTGAAATGAACATTTTAGGGTTCCGTATCCGGTATGGGACTCTATTACTAAGTATACGCCGTCTGTCTGTCTGTCTGTCTGTCCGTCCGTCGCTCGGTCGGTCGGTCGGTCGATCGGTCGGTCGGTCGGTCGGCTAAACTAAAAAGTGTATGCGCGCCATCTACCGAAAAGACTATGAAGCATTTTAACTAATCATGAATTTTAACTAATATGAAGCATTTCATCAACACGCCATAGATTTTTGTATTTATTTTGTATTTATTTTTTATTGTACACCATTTTTCGATAAAATAAGGTACAAAAAGGTCGGCTGAATGCAGATCTGCATTATGTTAGAGCAAACCTTTGGGATGTGGTAAATGTGTATAAGTAGGCGCACAGATAATGTGAGAGAATAGTAACTAAATAAATTGGTATAAATAAACATACATACATGATTACAATATATAATATATAAGTATACATAGTACTTGTTCCTGTATATTATATATACATATATTAAAATACCTAAATATATATGGCATGAGTGGCGCTGATCATGACATGGCGATACGGAACCCTCGGTGCGCGAGTTCGACTCGCACTTGACCGGTTTTTATGTAATCCGTTATGGGTGGCTGATTCAGAGGGCCCAGAGCACATGCTCCGTAAAGCAAATATCACCTCCGAGAAGGTAGGTGCCATACACACAGTTAGACTCTGAATATTTGAAGCCTTCAATTATGTTCATAGTGAAGAATAAGCCCACTGCATCTCTCCCCGTGCATGACGTAAAAGGCGACTAATCGATAAGGACAGGATGCCATGCTAAAGGGCGCCAGGCTCTCACTTTAGCACGGTCCTTCCACGAGTTATGCATCAGGTGGGTCTTCGTACCTTACTGGCTGCTTGATAAGTTACCTTGTCCGAATACTTTGCTAAACGTGGTGGCCGGTGTTGTGCTGTAATTTACCAGAGTCCCAGCACAACACCGATTACTCTGCTTACCACGATTGTCAGGATACAGCATGCGGTATGTATGTATGTATGTTCATAAGTAACAAGTGTCAGCCTCGGTAGCTCTGTGGTGCGGTCGGTCGACTGTTGTTAAGCAACGCTGAGCGCGGTCAGTACTTGGATGGGTGACCGCTCGACCGTTGGAGGTTTACCGCTCGACTGTTGGAGGCTGACCGTGGTTCGGATTCCACGTTAAACTGTAAGTCCCTTCCCTTCTTACCTTACTAGGTGTAGGGTTTGTCCCGGCCGGGTTGGTACCACCGCACTGAGCAAAACGTCGGTCGAAACGGCTATGTAAATAGTTCGTGTTTTCCGTCCAATTCAGTGTAGCCGACATGAAATGAAGGGAAGCACTGACGTGGCACCCTAGTTCACCCGATGTTATGGGCTGACATCACGGATGTTGTAGGTGATGTAGCCAACCGTGTCAGTTTCCATAAATAAATAAAGAAGTACATTTTACCTGCCGCACCGCACAAGAACGATGTTGTGCTCCTGCAGATTGTGCCCGATGCCTGGCACGTAGGCGACCATCTCCTTGCCGCTGGACAGCCTCACCAACACACACTTACGGTTGGCTGAGTTCGGCTTCTTGGGCTTTTTGATCAGCGTCTTGAGGACCACACCCTGCAACAATGATATTATATGTTAAAAAAAGGACGTAGATAAACACGAGGTCTCAAAGTGGCACATTAATACCAAGACAAGTCGTGCTAGAAGTCAGTCTCCCACTAACGACGCGCGTGTTCACACGTGCGTCGGCCTTCCTAAGTAGTAATTATCAGTTATACCAACCGCCACATAACTTGAATTCCCTCCCTTAATAATTGGAATAAGACTATTCGAGTTGGCGCATCATTTTATAGTTCTTTCTGTCAACCATTCAAGTTCGTGCCGTGTGTGAGCACCGAATGTCGTATAGACAACGTATCTTTCTTAAAATATCATTGCCCTGCAAGCAGTGGTTATAAGTGGAGATTGTGAGGATGCGAAGCAGATAATAAGGATAAGAAAAGAATGAAACATAGAGTAGTGCAGGAATTGCAATATTGTTTTTGTTGCGAAAGTTGCTTCGCTGCGTTACACGTTAGGATGATGGTCGAAGGTCACACACACAGACATAGTAGAGTTTAGAGAATCAATAGATAGCTCAGATAGATCAGATAGATACGGTATTAAGACACACCTACGTTTAAAACTGGTACTACAAACTAAATGATTCGCTGGAAGGAAGAATAACTTTGCTAGTGCTTCAATGTTTTCAGATACAATGGAAATAACCTAAAGTGAATTCGCTGGAAAGAAGAATAACTATTTCATAACATTTGCTAGTGCTTCAATGTTTTCAGATACAATTGAAATCTAAAGTGGATTTGATGTAAGGAAGAATAACTATTTCATAACATGTGCTAGTGCTTCAATGTTTTCAGATACAATTGAAATCTAAAGTGGATTCGCTGGAAGAAAGAATAACTAATCATAACATCTAGTGCTTCAATGTTTTCAGATACAATTGAAATCTAAAGTGGATTCGCTGGAAGAAAGAATAACTAATCATAACATTTGCTAGTGCTTCAATGTTTTCAGATACAATTGAAATCTAAAGTGGATTCGCTGGAAGAAAGAATAACTAATCATAACATTTGCTAGTGCTTCAATGTTTTCAGATACAATTGAAATCTAAAGTGGATTCGCTGGAAGAAAGAATAACTAATCATAACATTTGCTAGTGCTTCAATGTTTTCAGATACAATTGAAATCTAAAGTGGATTCGCTGGAAGAAAGAATAACTAATCATAACATTTGCTAGTGCTTCAATGTTTTCAGATACAATTGAAATCTAAAGTGGATTCGCTGGAAGAAAGAATAACTAATCATAACATTTGCTAGTGCTTCAATGTTTTCAGAAACTATTGAAATGTGAATTCGCGACAATCGTTCTATTATGCCACCATATTATTCTGAGAACGCTGCTATATGCTATCTAGCAAATTGCATTCGCTGAAGGACTCACATAATGTAAATAATGAGTACCTTAGCAAAGGGATTTCCATCGAGTGGTTTTTTAGGTGCGCGCTTCTTTATGTGTGGTCCTTTCTTGTGCATCTGCATCAACGACGATGCAGCCCTTCCTAGTAACCCTCCGCTCCAAGGTGTTATAGGCATAGCTAGCCCCATCGTTAGACCTGTGGAGTTAAGATAATCAGCACAATTTGAACCATTTAACTATCTTAGAACCAGTCAGACACACGTTGAGGCGTTCGTTTGAGCTCTAGTGGTGTGAAAGTGTGTACTACACATAATTTAACATTTAAAGTCGTATATATAATGTACCTACCATTATTCTAAAAAATATATACTGAACACTTAAGGCAAGAACGCTTCCATGTGTGTTTGGGTCTTTAGTTTCTGTGAGAGGGACCGTAGACAAATCGGAATCTGTATCCGCAACGCCACTAACTTTTGAAACCTATTTCGGAACATACGATTGAATAAGTAATAGCATGATAGCACGCTCTTGCATTCGCCCCATGACCTTATTTATAGTAATGATTCTTATAATACCTACCTACCTACTAGAGGGAGCTAACGAGGTGTTGAGGTACTAACCAATGCAATATACACAAAATAGGGACAGTATTATACTATAGTAATATAGTAAGTATGCAAGTTGCTTTAGTATGCAAATAAAATACACATTTTATTATAGACAACTGAATTCTACGATGTAACGGTGCACTATCCAGCCAGCACAATGCTCCACAGGTGCAAACGACAACACGCTTCCACCACAGTGGTAAAGGATTATCTCTTAGAACGTCAGCTCGCTCTTCCACGACAATATCTCCATTGAGTATGCGACAATGCTTCAACAAAGAGCAAAAATCCCTTCACAACCAGAGAATAAAGTTCACAATGCCACACAAAGGCGTCGCTCCAATGTGATGCGACTCCACTCCAGGCGACAATCATTCCAAAATATAAGACATTTAAAGCTCAAACTTGGTTGCAACGCTTCCAAACTACAGTTAGCTGAAAACTGCAGTCCCATTGTACAAGAGATAAGCCTTTTGATTTAGAGGCGTTCCTGCAAATTCGGGTAACGAATTGTAAGTACATTGGGGTTTTCGTTACATTTGGGTGTTACTATTCGAACCAGCGCCAATAGATTTGATGTTTCGCTTGTCGTGGTAAATAAAAAGTGAAGGGTTTGATTGACAGAGACCAATTTGGGGCGCTTTGTATGGCTTTCTATTTGGTGTAATATTATGTATTCATTGCATACAATATAAAAATCGTTCCTGAAATCCTAGAGAATTCTAAAAACATTTTTAAAGTAGTTTCAATGACAAAATAGTATCACAATATACTAGTATGTATTTATGTGGTACTCGTAAAATAAGACACGAAATGGCGAGGATAACTTATTACTTTTCTTGTACGAGTTCACGAAGATTTACCTTTATTTTATAGTACTAAATATAAATGTCGCGTAGGTGGCTGCAAATGCTATTGAATATACTACATAAGTTGAAAATACTATAATTATAATGTATCCCGACAACTGCACAGTGGTCGATCAAGATGTTGTCGCAAAGCTGAAATTGGAAATGGAACGAGGAGTTCCGGGAAGCAGAAGAACTATTTGCAACACAATACTGTACTGACTGACCGAGGTCCGCGTGCGCGCTCGCGGTTCGCATTCACCTCTTTCCCTTTGTCAATTTCTCTCTATCTGTTGCATCTGGGATTAGATGCAACATTTCATATTTCCATTGAACACACCATTTGTCATGCGTCTGAGTGCAATTTTCTCAAAATTGCGGGGCCATTCAGTGCCGCGCTGGACAATGCCCACTATTAAAGGATTATGCCTACGTCACTCCGCAAAAAGGACGAGCAGGTAGAGAGAATCGATATTTGTCGTGGCATTATTAGTTTTTATTTAAAAATCGACTAATCCTTGTCATAACTTCGACGACATTATGGCAGTGAGTTTATTTTTCTGAAGCAGATGGTAGCTAAGAAAGCAGATACTCCGCTGTCCACGTTCGAGCACGAGGAATGTTTGCGTTTAGGAAAACATTTTGAGATGAAATTGTGCTTATTACCAGGCAGAGGCACAAAGAAATCTGAAATTGGGTGCTTTGGTGTGTAAGCAGTACTAAGAATTTTTACCCAATGAGGTGGTACATACATATTATAGTCACTTGTGTAATGTGTAGGTATTTAATCTTAAAGGTAATTAATCTAATTTCACAGTGTACTTACAGTATACTGTGAAATTAAAGTTAATTTTTTTATGGCTAGCAAAGCTTCCAGGAAAAATGTCTCCTGTGTGAATATATACAATCACATAAATATTCAAGATTATGATAAAAGTTTTAGCTGTGGTTGAAGTTTTCCGATAATACAGGAAGCTTTTGAAATGTTGCTTGGTTTGTTAATG
The DNA here is from genome assembly GCA_946902875.1 of Nematopogon swammerdamellus. Classification (NCBI taxonomy): domain Eukaryota; kingdom Metazoa; phylum Arthropoda; class Insecta; order Lepidoptera; family Adelidae; genus Nematopogon; species Nematopogon swammerdamellus. The sequence continues at coordinate 15,313,893 of OX336341.1, read as the reverse complement.
CGAGCATGTATGAGTAAATCGAAGATGAGGAAGGATCGGACAATAGGCAGGTTCGATCGGAGCTTTGTCCGTCACGTTCCCACACAGAGAAAGTGTTGTGAGAAAGTGATCACTGGGGAGGTCGCACGATATCCTTTTTGGACAATGTTCATAATACGTATGTTTATTTATTTGAGTCTAAGATTTCCCATGCGAATGCCGAAATAATTAAAGGGGCTATCTTAGAATTTTCTGAAATGTCTGCCTTGACCGGAATGAAGTTGTTTATACCACAAAATCAAGAAGAAGGATTAAGATGGGCCAGAGAGCAGTGGTGTTATTGGCTGTGTCTGATCTTCCATTGAACTTTTGGGCACAGCAACCCATGCCGGCTGTCTATAAAAAAAAAGAATAATAGAGCGAAAGCTCAGGTGGATTTGCCTTGCGTCAATGTGTGTAATCGAATCGCGGATCTTGCATATAGGTACACCTAAAAAAAGGTCTAGATCTAAACAAGGTGGGTGCCTAGTAATGTATATAGGTCTCTTCTATAATATATACACATTAGGTACAATGTAGGTACCAGTTTCATAATTGAATGATACGTACATGTAGTTTCAAAAAGAATGCAAAAAAAAACAATTTAAAATTTTGCTTAATCAAAACAGCGATAACAGATCTAATCTGTTCTACGAATGACGACATAGGAATATTTTTTCAACTAAAAATATTAGTATGTATTAACAGTCGCACACTGGTCGGCTCTGTCTGGACTGGACACAGATTCAATGAAATATGCTGAATCATTGAACGAAATTCGGTAGCGGCAGCATGGAAAGCTTTTAGCATTTAATTCCGGAAGTTTGAGATGGAAGTTGACATCGTAATTCTGAATTTAGAATATGATCAACATTTTATTATTCCAGTTATGATATGACATCGGCCTACTTTGTCTACTATATAATCATAAACTGTATCTCAGCCATTATAAAATGCACACACTCGAGGACCATATATGAACCGTCCTTGCTTGCACAGTTCAACTTTTCTTTTCTTTCATGCAATTAAGTTTAGCGTTTTTGTTTTGTTTGTGAACATTTTTGGTTTAGTTAAGTTTTAATTACATAGCTCCACCGACTTATGAATGTTGTATATACGCAGATGTTTTTATGTATTGATGTAGCATGGTTTTATGTATTACATAGAGATGACTGTATGGAGTATTGTGTAGATTTAGGATTTCATTGCTGCATTGTTTGGACAACACGTTTAGGCCATAGGGGTTGGGGAACAGGCTGGGGTAAGTTGCTTTCTTGGTAATTAATTATTTTGTATTGGGCGTCGCTTCAAACCAGCGACTCCATGTAGCTCCTTAGCCATATGGAGTCATTGGTGTACCACATCCTTTTCCTGTCATGGGGATGGGCACTATACCTATTTTTATATTCTTAATATTTGTTATTTTAAGCGAAATATGTATCACTGTACTGAATCCTGACTGTGAAATAACAAATAAACATTTTAAGCAGTGTAAACTTAAAAATGTATTTTTTTTTGCAACCAGTAAAAATACTATATCCTAAATTTCGGGACGAAGCCTCGAGTTCGTCCATGTAAGTGCGCAACAAAGGCGCCTCCAGCGCAACAATATGCGGAAGGGTTGTCTCAAATGACAGGCGTGCGTGCGAGTACTAACGAATATTTTTTTCATCTACCCGCAAATATGTCGCGCAGTTTTAGCTCTTATTCCATTGTATTTCAGTTCTATATGGTTTGTTAAAGGAGATGCGACTTGCGCGAGTAGGATCAGGGGGTAAGGTGGTGTCCGAGCGGCAGATGTTTCGGATTCGATTCCGGGATTAGGTGATTTCGATCGCAAATGTGTCACCGCTATTCGCCGCTATTTCACGTTTACCGCTTTGCACATAGGAACTGGGCAGATGTTATTCGATATTTTTGTATTTGTGTAACGTATGTGTTGCGGTTATTGTATGAATCCTTCGCTCTTATGTTACTCGAATGCGAGATGGCTAAAATAAATACGAACTTTTGGTAAATTGGACTTAGAAAAATATTGGCGCGTGGCGTGGTAATATAATTTAGGAAACCTTAGTGAAAGCAATAAACAACAAAATGCGTAACAATTAAATCATTCGGTTATTATAAAATATTATTATAGTTTTGTGTGATTATTTGAAAAAAAAAGAATTTATTTATGTACCTAGATGAGAAATTATCCGAAGTTAAAATATAGATAGATAGAAATACTTTATTGGGCCAAAAAACATTTTACAGAAACAAACGACAAGTAATTTACATGAGGACTTATCGGTCTACTTTGTCTAAGACTGTCTTCCTATGTCGTCATTCGTAGAACAGATTAGATCTGTTTTCGCGGTTTTGATTAAATATATACCAATCGTAAATAAAATATAATCAGGGTTATGTTTACCATTGATTTGATTTCGAAATCCGTATTTAGATACATTATTTCGGTTCTTTGACCTTAGATCCTATAAAGATAAATTAACTCACAGGTCTTCGAACATAATCCGAGTATGTAGAATATAACAAAATGTTTAGACACTTGTTCACGCAGTCAACACAACTATGTAAATGACTTCATTTACTTACACCGACCGAGTCATACATAGGTACATAACTCACGGATTAGTCGGCATCAGAGAAAGCCTGTCTTTTGAGTCGGCAACCTTATTTGCAAATATTATCCTAGTGCCCGTAAGGCACTCTTCGCGCCCAAAACACATGGGTAATAACTCCTCTGTGAATACTAATAAATTGCCTTTCGGGAACAAGCCGAAGATGGCTGAGCAAGAGACGCGTGATAAATAACACTATCTGCGCAAAGAAGACGTGGTCCGAGAAAGAAGCGTCTAGGTTGGATTTACGTTACATTTATCTTCTTCGCTGTAATTTATCTTCATACCTGTGGATCGCGCTTTTTTCGCTATGTAAATTTTGTGAACCTTTGTTCAACGTTTGATATAAAAAATGGATATGCAAACGGGAATCTTACATAATTTACTGGTGGTCGCGCGGCCCTGAAACATGAGCAAGGGCAAGAGTGCGACTGAAAAGTAAAGATTTATTTACTATGAGGAATACTACGGTGGTCTACGATAGGATTTTTCCAATATAGTTTCTCACTTTAATAAGTCATACAATTCCTTAAAGGTTGAGGTTTTGCTAGTAAATGAAAACCTCTAAGTACTTATGTCGCTTTTCGTGTAAAATTAATGTTTGCATAGTACATAAAAAAAATTGATATTTTCTCTTGTGCTTGGTCAGGAGTCGTGTAAACTGGACGGACACTGTCTGAGGGAGGACATAAACAAACATTGTCCTAACGGATAATGCGAAATCTGCATCCCGGCTGAGTGAGACAGAGGCGTAGTTCAAGGAGATACATATTTTTCATTTCTCTACTTTTCCGTGAGTATGTATTTTGCAGTTATTCGCTATAGTAGAAAGAATATTGAAAAATAGCTCTTTGGGATCTTTGGGATTGCAGCCTGGTGGCCTAGCTGTGTTTTAAGGTCGCTCACTCACTGTACATTTATGCCATTCTAGAGTGCGAAAATTTGCAAAATATTTGTCGAAACATTTGTACTCGGTAGTATTATACGCTTACCTATGCATAGTGAGAATCTTAACACATCTAGGCTACCAGCCAGCAATCTTAAAGCGACTATTTAATATTCCTTTGACTTTGTTATACAAAATTTGCGGTTTTACATACGCTCTTCCATCTTCCAGAAGTAATACGAGCTGGGCACTATCCGACCGACCCTCAAAGCCCTCAATCACCATATTTCCTTCACTGACAGTAGATATTAATAGATGAGATAGTATGGTAGTTACCTAATGTTCTGACATAGCGAGTAGGGTCAACGTTTCAAACGACCGAAGTTGTACGTACCTATTAAAATTTGCCCTTGCCCTAGGGCCTAGATCAACATCCTGAATTTATAATTTCGATGTTTCTCCTACGCATTACCGCTACTGGCCGGTTCCTGCCGAGGTGGGTCTTGGGACATCGCGACAAACATTGGGACAAAGGATTAGGAGGCGTCGACGGAACACTCAGGGAAATCTTCTAAGGAAACAACATTTTCACCGTCAAGACAACGACGACGTTCGTTTGAGATAGCGGCGCCGACCCTGAAGACCTACGGACGATGCATCAAGGCGTCTGGATTCTTGAATGCATCGGAGACGCCACGACAATTCGCAACATGTATGGTTTCGAATGCTTTTATTTTTAGGGTTCCGTATCCGTCGTACGGGACCCTATTACTAAGCCTACGCCGTCTGTCTGTCCGAGGGCTGTATCTCTTGAACCGTAATAGGTAGCCCGTTGAAATTTTCACAGAATATGTGTTATTATGGCCGATATAACAACAAATAATAAAAATAAGAAAAAGTTAAAAAATATTATGTATGTATGTATATATTCTTTATTGAACACCAATTTATAAAATTAGGTACAACAGGCGAGCTTAATGCCGCGAGGCATTCTATTCTAACTAACCTTTGGGATGTGGGAGAAGTACACGCAGGCGAACAAGAATAGTTTGTGGCAATGTGTTAAGACTGTAAAGAAATATGTATGATAAACTATATATGAATACTACATAAATACTTTAATAAACTTACATATTATGTACATTAATCGGTGGTACCGTTGTGCAACACAATCAACTGAATGACAGGAGAGTAAGAGAAGGGGAGTAAACATATATGTATGTAATATAAATTGCATTTACTTCGGTAAGGAAAGGAGAAGTTTGTTTAAATTTATTTTAAATACATTCACAGACGTACAGGAGCGTAAATTTACGCTCCTGTACGGATGCGTATGTATCCGTATGGACGTATGCGTATGTATCCGTATGCGTATGGAGCGTAAAATGTAAAATTCACGGGGGTCCCCATATAAGAAGCTCAAAAGTGAATACGTGCCATCTACCGAAAAGAGTATGAAGCATTTTAACTAATATGAAGCATTCCATAAAACACGCCATAGATTAGATGGCGTGAGTGGCGCTGACCATGACATGGCGATACGGAACCCTCGGTGCGCGAGTTCGACTCACAATTGGCCGGTTTTTATGGAAAGCGCGACATGTGGAATCGTTACACCTTATAAGTTGGTGTCTAACGATGCCCATGGATATTCTGTAATGTTTGTTGATGTTGCATTGCATAGAATGTATATTAGTATGTTTAATGTGTGCATATACGCACAAATATCTAATGTAAGCGGAGATGTAAGTAACTAAATATGAGTATAGAAAAGCAGATCCTGCCAAAAAACTGTCACGCAGTTTGGCAGAATATTATTAAAATGTATATGTTTTTTTTTGTTTTTTTATGGAAACTGACACGGTTGGCTAAACCCCCTACAACATCCGTGATTTCAGCCCATAACACCGAGTGAACTTGGTGCCACGTCAGTGCTTCCCTTCGGTCGTGCCGGCTACACTGAACTGGACGGAAAACAAAACTATTTAAATAGCCGTTTCGACCGACCTTTCATTCAGTGCGGTGGTACCAACCCGGGCGGGTTGAACCCTACCACTGAACCCACTTTTTACCAATTCTCAATCGTTGTCGAGATATTATAAGGTCCGAAAAAAGGTCGATTTTCAAAAATTAGTTTTTTACCTCACGTTTTTTGTCATACATTGCTTTTATTTGCAAATAAAATTGGCTTTTTCTCGGACCTTATATCTCTACAACGATTGAGAATTAGTAAAAAGTGTATACCTAATATCAAAGTTGTAGAGAATTTAACACCTCTTATTCCGTAATTGAACAGTTTTTCCCATGATGCACCGTTTTCGAGATATAAGTGAAAACCCGAAAAATGGGACCTTCCTTGTGCCCCCCCCCCCCCCCCCCGGGCGCACCCGCCCCCCCAGTGGTGGGGACTTTTAGTATGTTTACCTCCTACCTAACTAGTCAGAACAAGGTTCCGAAGTCAAACTTTCTGCTTTCGAGCTTTCCGACTACAATCATTCGTTTCCTGGACTATGACCTATCGAGGCTGACAAGTACTTCTGAGTGATTTCTGCAACTAAGATTCAGCCGAGTGTGAACCGCGCCTAATGGACCGCGTAACTCAAGGGACACCTCGGTGTGACACAAAAAAGCCACACCCCGCAAGTGACCTACTTCACAATCACGATAGCGTAAAGTAACATATAAAATCCCGAGATAGATGACTCGTCTGTTCCCGAAAACGCCACCTTTCCTGCTCCAATAAATCGCACGCAAATCACATAAATAACTCTGGACCGGGCGGGACGCTTGCGGCGAGGAGGGGGGGCTTATTTCAGGAGGGGGAGGGAGAGTGTGGTCAGACGTTATAGCCTATATTCTGTAATCAAATCATAGCCTGAAATCGAACTAAAGGACACGTGTGTGACAGTAATTTAAGAAACATAATATACTCGATAATATTTCTGAATGGTTTATTTATGAGATATTGCATTTGTGGACTCAATGTATGATACTAAAACTAAATTGACGATTTTTAGAAATCTTTTCTGTATGTATGTATGTATGTATGTATGTATGTATGTATGTATGTATGTATGTTCCTCCATCCAACTCTTAAACCGATCATCCGAATTAGATGAAACTTAGTACAAGCACATTTAACTATAAGGACACAGGATAGGCTAAATAAAATTCGTTTCCGGTTACGCTAAGATGTGACTCTCATACAAACCGAATTGTTCCGCTCGCCGAAATAAAGGTACGGTAGCGGGCTTACTTTCTTCTTTTTAAATACGAATTTCACGTAAGCGAAGCCGCGGGTAAAAGCTAGTCTTCTTATAAATTAAGAGTTGACGCACATCCAAACGAGCTTGCTCAAGATCTTATCCAGGGCAGGATTAAGCCAAGAAGAAGCTACCACAAGAATTCGGATGATCAGTTTAAGAGTTATGGAGGAACATACATACATATGTAGATACATAAATACAGAAAAGATTTCTAAAAATCATCAATTTAGTTTTAGTATCATAGAAATAGAAATAGAAATAGAAAATATTTATTTCAACATAGTGAATTTACACAGAAACAAAAACAAACTACTTATACATAATATTTTACAATTCACTTTGGTGAAAATGGCCTAGGCGCAGCTCAATGTGCCTATGCCTAGGGACACATTGGTGCTGTTTTTAAGCCTAGCCAATAAGCGCTTAGCTCCTAATACACATTAGTTATAACATAAAATAAAATAAAACATTGCAATTAGTGTAGGATAATCTGTGAAAAAGAGAATGTAAGGTACATAACTAATGAGATAACTATAAAATAATAATTAAATAAAAATTAAATCATACATAGAGTCTACAAACTCAGTATCTCATAAAACAAACTAACTTACTCCATGACCATCCCTTACAGATTTATTATTAGTACCTATTGATTACTTATTAGTACAGGGCAAGCTCCAACATTTTACAATGAAGAATTTACTTCCAAGTTAGTTCAACATATCTCACAGCGAACTTTTGAAAGACTTTAGTATTGCAGTTGTACACGTCTAGATAGTTGTGACATATCAATTAAAAGGGCTCGTTATAGGGAATACAAACATATTTGTTTTATAATTTTAAAATGCACACTTTAAAAGATATTAAAGAAAATATATAAAAATTTAGCATTCCCCCCTTGTCTCCGAAACTACTGAGACTAAAATTTAGAAAAACCGGCCAAGAGCGAGCCGAACTCGCGCACTGGTCATGGTTAGCGCCACTCACGCCATCTACGGCGTGTTATGAAATGCTTCATGTTAGTTAAAATTCATGACTAGTTAAAATGCTTCATGCTCTATTCGGTAAATGGCGCGCGCACATACACTTTTTGGTTTGTTCTATGGCAACCCCCATGAATTTTTATTTATTTTTTCTTATTTTTATTATTTGTTGTTATATCAGTCATAATAACATATATTCTGTGAAAATTTCAACAGGTTACCTATTACGGTTCAAGAGATACAGCCCTCGGACCACCGGACGGACGGACGGACAGACAGACAGACAGACAAACGGCGGAGGCTTAGTATAGGATTCCGTACAGGATACGGAAACCTAAAAAGAGGAAATAAGAAAATGTAAAAAATTAAGGGGGCTGCCATACAAGAAACGTACCGAAAAATCGATTAGTCACACTAATGAATAATAGATGGCGCAACAGGCTTTTATGCACATTGCATTGTAAATAGCTGCTTCTTAATCGTCGGTCGTTCCAAAAAAAGAATTTTCAGAAGCTTGATGTTTGACAGATCGCTTTTAAAAAATAAAATGACGTAACTATGGTAACAGCTGTCCGTGGGCAAACATGGAGACCTGTCATACATAACATATAAACAAATATCTGATAATTCAAATTCGAAGACCATGCCACCTGAGCGGATAGGCGGATATTTTTGATAGCAGATAGATACGAAAAGGTAGCCGGTTGAAACTTTCACAGAATATGTGTTACTATGGCGGATGAAACAAAAAAAAAAATAAGAAAAAGTTAAAAATTAAGGGGGGCCCCATACAAGAAACGTTTCATTAAAATCGATTAGTCACACTATTGAATAACAGATGGCGCCACAAGCTTTTATACATTGCATTGTTATAGCCGCTAAATTGCCAACGACCTCATTGAGGTGCTGTCATTTTCCCACCGTAAATTGCTATCGACCTCATTGAGGCTTCTCTCCGATCGTCCTACATATCTTCGAAATTAAAATTCTAAGAACATGCCACCTGAGCGGATAGGCGGATATTGTTGATAGCGGATAGATGCGCTTATTATAACTTACATTATAATTACACCAAGTTTAACGCTTATATGTATAGGTAATCGTTTTTACGATAGAAAAAATAACTTTCTGGCACGATCGTCAACTCCATAATTTTTTTTATAATTTGTTAGTAAGTATAACAAACGTAAAAAATTAAGGATACGGAAACCTAAAAACATCCACAGTAGCATACATGAGTATAATTTAATTTAAAATAGAAGGCCTATAATTTTTAGCGTACTAAGCCTACGCCGTCTGTCTGTCTGTCTATCCGTCCGTCCGTCTGTCTGTCCGTCCGTCCGTCTGTCTGTCCGAGGGCTGTATCTCGTGAACCGTAATAGGTAGCCCGTTGAAATTTTCACAGAATATGTGTTATTATGGCCGATATAACAAATAATAAAAATACGAAAAAGTAAAAAATTTAAATGAACTGAAATGAAATGAAAACGTTTATTTATCACCATTTCGCATTACAATTTTAAGAAACAACACAATCTAATGATTTGGTAATATTGGCGACAAATTGGGCTCAACTCAACTTGTGCAATAGATACCTATTGCGCTGATTTTTAGTTGAACCCATTTTGCCGGGAAATACTTTTTTTTTACTTGCAGGCTAGACATACATTGATGATAAAAATAATTGTGAGAATAACAAAAAAAAAAAGAAAGATAAGTAACCTTAAAGTACTACCAAAAACACTAAAAAAACAAATTTATCATAAATATGGAAAACTAAACAGAACTGTATAACAAAATATTAAAATGAGAAATAAACAAAAAATTCACAGGGGTTCCCATAGAAGAAACCAAAAAGTGTATGTGCGCGTCATCTACCGAATATATTATGTATGAAGCATTTTAACTAATCATGACATAGTAATATGAAGCATTTCATAACACACCATCTAGCTGGATGGAGTGAGTGGCGCTAGCCATGACATGGCGATACGGAATCCTCGGTGCGCGAGTTCGACTCGCACTTGGCCAGTTTTTATTTTATATAATCCGCTATGGGTTGTTGAGTCAAAGGGGTTTCGATTTACCGTAGATTTCTCTTTGCATCGCTAGCTATACTGGACTAGAGTAGAACATAGCCGAGGCTGCTGTACGACTATCTTACTCCAAGTACATTGGTTAGTGGTTACCAACCCAGTCGGCTACAATTTGAGCCTACCACCTAATAAGGGACAAGGGAGGGTAGTATGGTAGTATTAGGGTACTGGTGTATAGTTTTACACCAGTACTCTAATCACGAGATTTAACCCACACCGCGTACTACGCTATGCCGTGTTCTCCGCATCATTTTGTATGGAGAAACGCAGTTCGCAAATCTATCACTAGAGGCGCTGCTCCGTTTCTCCATACAAAATGATGCGGAGAACACGGCGTAGTGTAGTACGCGGTGTGTCAATGTAAATTATTCTGTCACAAAAATCTCATCAGTGAATGTCGGCTGGCATCGAACCTAGGACCCTGAGGTCGAGAGTCGAAGCCAAGACCGCGCCGACCACCCCCCGTTTACACTGCGAGCACAGCTGCAGGTGAATTCTATGCCAAAGCACCATTGTATGCATAGTCTCTGTAAGGAGATACGATGTAACCATTGACTTATACATTAATAGACTTAACATCAAATATGCTCGATCGGTTCCTACTGAGATGAGCCCAACGGTCTATCTTGAGTTGACGAGTCAGTGCGAGCGTACGCTCGACGAGCGCAGGCACGTCAATCGTAGTTTTTTACAAATATTATGCGTGATTGATACATAATGCCTATGTGTCCCTTGCGACACTGTAAAAATCGTACTGGGAAGAAAAACAAGGATGACGGCGTCACATATCACAAATAAGTGCACGTATATCACGTACCAAAATATTTACAGATCGCCGAACGGGCCGACGGCCGTTCACCGAACGTTCGTTGGAAATACATAAATATACTCTAATTATCCTCACTTCAACAGCGCGGTCCTTGCCGGCATACTACTTTACAAAGCGTTGCATTAGTTTACCGCTAGATGGCAATGTTTTTACTGAATACCAAAATCTCCTCCAACATTGTATAGAACGCTGAATCTATACTTTAAAACATCATTGGATGTAACCAGATAACTGTTATCTTGGATCAGAAGCATAAACATTTGCAAAATTGTACATAAATATTATTGCCAGAGGTTAATTTGATTTTTTCATATGAATAGCACCAAAATATATCTACCGGAGTGTGCAAGACCTACCGGAGGGTGCAAGACTTACCGGGAGATGAAACTGATTGGCGCAAGGAAGAACTAAGCATTGATAGCCCTCTTCGTAGCATGTTCATCTGAAATAATAGTTATAGTTAAATAATGTTTTATACAACATTTCAGGGTACATGATTATTAACAAAGAAACAATTAAGGCTAAAACAGTGTTCCCCACGATGAATGGCCAAGCGTATGTTTTGGGTGAGGAACGCTCTGGCACGACGGTCGACTCTATAAGCAGTTGGCCTCACAGGTGTTTTGGCATCCGGACTCCACATACTAAAGTCTCCATGGCAAAAAAAAAAATGTTTTAAACACGGTGCTGCAGTTGCCCCTGTAATATTTTTAACTGACATAAGGGGGTTATTCTATATGTGAAACTAAACAACTTCTGCGGCGAAAAAACATTTTTTGAAACAAAAAAAAAATATTTTTTCCATACAAATTTTAACTTCCTATTCTCAAGATGTATGAGAAAAAAATATTTTTTTTCTTCAAATTTAAAAGTCTTAGAACGAAAGTTTTTCTATTTCACGTACAGAATCACCCCCTTTCGGGTTTTACGGTTGGGGTTGCAACACCGTGTATAACCAATACTAGCTTTTGCCCGCGGCTTCGCTTCGCGTGACTTTTTGCTCACAGCTCAGGCCGCCGATGATTTATATTCATGATTTATAGCCTAAAACCATCTTGAGAAGTGACAGAATGTAACAGTAAAAACGGTATGTAAATAACACGTACGATACACGGTCACCCGAAGAAACTTCTCTTATTTTCCTGCGTTTTGCAGTTTGCGCCTTTGCCGAGGCATAGCCAGCTACCTGAAAAGAGCCGCCTATACGACTAAAGTACGAAATGTAATTCGAGATCAAAAATGTAAACAAAGAAATGTCACTGTCAAAGTGATGTTTCATGGGTAGTCAACATTTTTCTAGAGAGTCTAAAGCTGCGTTCTCGTGGATCGATTTTAGTTGATCAATTTGGATTTATTTACAAATTGAATAGCAATTTAATATTCTTAATGAAATTAAAAGATTTGTATTATCAAGGTGTTTCATGTTTTTTATTTAATAATTTTTTTTTACCAAACATAAAATTGATTCACTCTCTGATTCTAACTCTGACGAGCTTGACGATGAAGATTCCGAATCAGTCACATTTATTATACACTGATCCGTCACCGTATCAATAAGGTGGTCGAGCTCACACATTTCAATTGTTCGAACCATTTATTTTATCGATTTTCTGGTTAAGAAGAGCCAAATGTTTAGACCTTCTGCCTTATTGCCAGTATAATAAAAAAAATTGCGTGATTTTATTTAAAATAATTATATTTTATTTTTGGATTGTTTTTTACGTCACTTTTAAGCTGAAAACTGTGTGCCATATTTTGTTTTACGTGTTTAAGATACGCGTACAATTTTAACATGCTATTTTGGTACTTTTCGAAAACTACACAAATGAGACTATGGTTTTGAATTGGCAACACCTTTGTTTACCTTTTTGATCTCGAATTACATTTCGTACTTTAGGGGCTAGGGTGTCAGCGCGCGTTAAACACAGACCAAAACCTTCCCTAGCTTCCACGGCAGCAACAACGTGCATCCCAGACCAAAGCCGTCCAGCAGCAACGACATGCCATCCGGTCGCTTTCCATCGTCTCGGACCAGGCCGACCGACTCGAGCACCGGGTATGCGCATGGAAGCAAGGGAACGATTGGATCGAGAGCGCGATAGAGCGATCGTTCGGTCACCGAGCGAGCGGAGTGCGGAGTGGAATAATTAAATGCGTCAGTCTGTCAGTCGAGCTGGTGAGTCAAATGAGCAAGTCAGTCTGTCAGTCAGCGTGTATGCGTCCACTGCTGGACATAGTCTCTCCAATTTTCCTCCAGTCCTCACGATCTTCAGCGGTACGGAACCACTGCTTTTCGCCGATGTAGGTACTTGATGTCGACGTCACACCACAAGTGAACGAGCAGAATGAGCCGCTTCTTACGCTCAGTGAGCCGGAACCAGCGATTCGTTTCATTGAACGAGCAAGAACAAGCCTAATGAAAACCGACTGCTATCATAAATTGTCATGCAGGTTAGAGCCGACTGAATCGTATTTTGGCCTCAGTTTTACCACCTATAAAGAGATTTCAGTGCGTTCATACCTTGGTTGTTGTTTGCAGTTTATAATATATACGTTTACGACGAAACAAACACAATACTTTCGAAAAATATTCACGACAAACCAATAATATTTTGAAGAATTGTAAGAATTTTCCTAACCTATCTTATCCCTTTCAATCAGCTGTCAAGTTGTCAAACTGACAGCAATTTTGTTCTGTGTACAATTTTTTCATAACTCTTCTTTGAAAGAGTCACCACTCATTTAAAGTGTTTGTGTGCCTAAAAAAAACAAACCACGGGAGTCTGTTCAATAAATTGATAAAATAACATGAATTATTTATTATAGCATTCATTTTTTAAGTCTTCCAATTTTTTATTCAAAATAACCTAATACAATAAAATTAAACTAAAATTAAGAAATATGATAAAACTAAACTAAAATAACTTATAAACTAAACCTAAAAAATAAATAAATAAAAATTAAAACTACCTATAAATAATATATTTCATTTAAATTTGACAGAGTCGCTGCACCGGTGCAAGTGCCAAGTACGCACGCCGCGTTACTTACACCTCTGAATCTCAATGGCGATTCGCCGAACAAAGAAAGCTTTGGCACGGCGGTCACCAGATTTATCTACTAAAAGTTTTCCCAATTTATCCGAGAATTAGCATTCATTCATACAGAAGTTATGTTTGACGAATACATTCGGCTTAAGTAAATACACAAAATTGAACGCATCTGTTCATTTTAGTTAATCTGTTCATTGTTAGATGGCGCTGGTATGAAACAAGTTTGTAGTTTTACATACACGAGTAGAACAGAGATGGCGCCACCACACAAACGGGAATACGGAAATTGATGCTTCTATCCAAACTTTTATGTCGTCTCAATAAAAAAAATGTGCAGTACAAGTAGTTGGAACCATGTCGCCTTTATTCAATATGCCGTGGCATGTGTGTTGCATTTGTGAGTGCACCAGAGCTCTATGTAGGTAGGTAAAAGGCTTTAGAAAGAAAGAAAGAAAGAAAGAAAGAAAATTGATTTATTAGCGCATAAAAACACATTACAAATTAACAATTTAACATACGGTAAACATGCCAATAGGTCCCATCTCAGCATGTTGCAAATTAGCACTCTTGCTAGAATCGTGCCAACTGCGCTGTTTTTCAGATGGGACCTGCCTATCTAGTTTATGTTTATTATGTTTAACGGATGGTTGAAGGTGTGCGTGCCAATAATATTTGTTACCTATACCTTATATCTCCCTACATGCCCCTACCTACCTACTAACCATACCACCAATTAGGAACAAACGTGTCAATATTTTTGTATGCATAAGATCGTTGTTTCTTCCATAATTCTAGGCCACATCACTCTCTGCGTGCATTTCAACTACCAGCATTCGTGGCAACGGTTGAGGAAAAACAAAATAAGCAGCGAGTGGTGGCGTATCAGTCTTTGTAGATTAACGTTCACTTGTTGGATGATGGAAAATAAAACATAAACGTAAAATCCATACTAATATTATAAATTCGAAAGTAACTCTGTTGTCTGTCTGTCTGTCTGTCTGTCTGTCTGTCTGTCTGTCTGTCTGTCTGTCTGTTACCTTTTCACGCCTAAACCGCTGAACAGATTTCGATAAAATATTGCACGGAGATGAATTGCATCCCGAGGACGGACATAGGCTACTTTATTATTACGTTTCTATTAGTTACGTTAAAACGAAGTCTTTATTATTATTAAAAAAAAATATTACTTAATATTATAAATTCGAAAGTAACTCTGTTGTCTGTCTGTCTGTCTGTCTGTCTGTCTGTCTGTCTGTCTGTCTGTCTGTCTGTTACCTTTTCACGCCTAAAACGCTGACCAGATTTCGATAAAATATTGCACGGAGATGAATTGCATCCCGAGGACGGACATAGGCTACTTTTTGTCTCAAAAAACAACCCTTAAGGGGTGAAATAGGGGATGAAAGTTTGTATGGGGAACTCAGCATTTCTTAAGTTAGGGATATGACAATTTATATTTAGGCTTTTGGTATGAAATAAAAAATTACGTGTTTCAGCGTTTTTGCTAAATCAACCCTTAAATTAAAATAGGGGATGATTTCAAAATTAGGTTTTAGGATTTTAAATGATTTTAAATAATTTTATCCATACTGGGGGTGGTTTGAAGAGTGGGGTTGAGGAACGGGGGAGGAGTCCGCGGGGAGAGGGGAAGGGAGGATAATTTAATCTCTATCTTCTTTTCTCTATCTCTACTTCTTATAAAAGGAAACGTCTGTTTGCATGTATGTATGTATGTTTGAGGTAAACTCGGAACCACTTAACAGATTTTTATGCGGTTTACACCAATGTAAAGAGTAGTTCTTCAGGCTCACTATAGTAGGCTATATACCATAAAGTTAAATAGCCTTAGGGTTGAGCAGTATCAAAGAAAACGGAATTTAGTGTCGAATGGTCGTAATATATGGCGTTAGCAGTTCTGTTGCGTTGCGTTGGTGTAGTGTAGATAGATGCTTTTGGTAGAAGATACGAGTAGAATAAAGAGTAGATATCTATACTTATAAAATTGTTTGTCCTGACTGACTGATCTATTAACGCACAGCCGAAACTACTAAGTCTAGAAAGCTGAAATTTGGAACATAGGTTTATTTCATAACGTAAGAATCCGTTAAGGATTTTTTGGAAATTACAACTTTAAGGGGGGAAATGGGGACGACGACTTTGTATGAAAGTTTTTGTTTTTTTTTATGTAATATTATGGTCTTATGGTCTTCCTGAACGTAGCTCGGCCTTCGGCCTCGCCCTTAATTACTTACATTCTTAGATAAGGTTTATCGCCTTCCTGAACGCAGCTTGGCCTTCGCCCTCGCCCTCAGTTACTTACTGTCTTCGAGAAGGTTCATGGTCTTTCTGAATGCAGCTCGGCCTTCGGCCTCGCCCTTAATTACTTACTTTCTTCGAGAACGTTTATAGTCTTCCTGAACGCCGCTCGGCCTTCGGCCTCGCCCTCAGTTACTTACTTTGTTCGAGAAGGTTTATAGTCTTCCTGAACGCAGCTCGGCCTTCGGCCTCGCCCTCAGTTACTTACTTTCTTCGAGAAGGTTTACGGTCTTCCCGAACGTAGCTCGGCCTTCGGCCTCGCCCTTAATTACTTACTTTCTTAGATAAGGTTTATCGTCTTCCTGAACGCAGCTCGGCCTTCGGCCTCGCCCTTTGTTACTTACTTTCTTTGAGAAGGTTTATGGTCTTCCTGAACGTAGCTCGGCCTTCGGCCTCGCTTTCAGTTACTTACTTTCTTCGAGAAAGTTTATAGTCTTTCTGAATGCAGCTCGGCCTTCGGCCTCGCCCTCAGTTACTTACTGTCTTCGAGGAGGTTCATGGTCTTCCTGAACGCAGCTCGGCCTTCGGCCTCGCCGTTAGTTACTTACTTACTTTGAGAAGGTTTATAGTCTTTCTGAACGCAGGTCGGTATTCTGCCTCGCCCTCAGTTACTTACTTTTTCGAGAAGGTTCATGGTCTTCCTGAACGCAGCTCGGCTTTCGGCCTCGCCCTTAGTTACTTACTTACTTTGAGAAGGTTTATAGTCTTTCTGAACGCAGGTCGGTATTCTGCCTCGCCCTCAGTTACTTACTTTTTCGAGAAGGTTTATCGTCTTCCTGAACGCCGCTCGGCCTTCGGCCTCTCCCTCAGTTACTTACTTTCTTCGAGAAGGTTTATGGTCTTCCTGAACGTAGCTCGGCCTTCGGCCTCGCCCTTAATTACTTACTTTCTTAGATAAGGTTTATCGTCTTCCTGAACGCAGCTCGGCCTTCGGCCTCGCCCTTGTTACTTACTTTCTTTGAGAAGGTTTATGGTCTTCCGGAACGTAGCTCGGCCTTCGGCCTCGCTTTCAGTTACTTACTTTCTTCGAGGTTTATAGTCTTTCTGAATGCAGCTCGGCCTTTGGCCTCGCCCTTAGTTACATACTTTCTTCGATAAGGTTTATAGTCTTCCTGAACGCAGCTCGGCCTTCGGCCTCGCCCTTAATTACTTACTTTCTTTGAGAAAGTTTATAGTCTTCCTGAACGCAGCTCGGCCTTCGGCCTCGCCCTTAGTTACATACTTTCTTAGATAAGGTTTATCGCCTTCCTGAACGCAGCTCGGCCTTCGGCCTCGCCCACAGTTACTGTCTTCGTGAAGGTTCATGGTCTTTCTGAACGCAGCTCGGCCTTTGGCCTCGCCCTTAGTTACTTACTTTCTTCGATAAGGTTTATAGTCTTCCTGAACGCAGCTCGGCCTTCGGCCTCGCCCATAGTTACTTACTGTCTTCTTTGAAATACGAATTTCACGCGAGCGGAGCCGCGGGCTCAGCTAGTAATAAATATTTGGTGGTAAGTTTCTGTCTGAAATGTTACAACCAGTATCACAGATTAGGAAAATACCTACTTAATTAATATGCAGTATGAACAAATTTTCTACGACAGGGTTTCAGTTTTTGCAACGTCTTTCAAAAACTAATAATAAAAGACTTTTCGTTATACTTTTCCTGTAATTTTGACTAAACTATTTAAGCGCCAATTTTTTTTTAAGAATTTTACGCCAATCACGTTCGAATTGGAGGGAGAGGAGTCAAAGTAAGCCCTTTCAATGATATTATGCCACATGCCTTATAAAAATAACGCGTTTTTTTCACTTATGGTCCCGCCCTGACCGCTACAATTTTTTTTCGCTTATCAATCACCTAAACTTTGTTATTACAAATAACCCATTTTCATACAAAGTTTTAATTTTCTACGACTAGCCGTTTAGAACATACAGCTGTGACATACAGACAGACGGACGGACAACGAAGCAATATATAAAGTTTCTTTTTTTTTTACAATTTTGGTACAGAACCAAACAATATCCATTTAACCGACTCCAGAAAAAGGAGGAGGTTTCCAATTAGACCGGTCTAAGTCTTTTTTATTACATACCCGTTTCGACCATCACTTATTATAGTGCAGTTTAGTACCGGATGTGTTTAATTAAGGCAAGGAAATAGTTTATTTGAAATCCGAATCACGCAGCAACTTATGTTCACTGGACCACACTGGACTATCAGCAGTTTACGAAGGTTTATAAAAAATTAATGAATCGTTGGTGAAATTCCTTCTCAAATTGTGAATACTTCTATCGTTTTATCAGCTAAAGCTCAAACGCAAAAGGCAAGAATACAAATGGAAAATCACATGGACACTTTTTCGCTAAACTTTATTCAATGTTCAAAAGTTTGTCGCATTTTATTACAGTTATAATATTTTCCGAGACATCGAGCGGTTAGGGTGAATAATGTCTTTAGCTATTCTTATATTATGTAATGTCTACTTTTACCTGTTATTATTCACTACTTTTCAGTTTTAGAACTAAATTAGGTAGGTACTCTGATGTAAATATAGTCTTTCTTGCATTCTCTTTTTCATTGCAGACGACATGAAACGACAGACAGATAGATACTTTCTTTTTACCCGACTGCGCGACGCAAAGGAGGGTAATGTTATAATAATAGAAAGATATATTTTTTCTTGAACGATAAAAATATTGTTACAAAATACAAATAATAATATGCAGCAATCTTATGGAAAAAAATACAAATTTCCAAACTTAATTTATTAAAATTCAGATAATCGTTGAAACCTTTCCGATATTACAGCATCTGCAAATTCAAAGCGAAGTCTCCGGTATGGTATCTTCTCGCAGGTTATATTGACTCGTCGGATCTGAGCATGCACGTGCCCTTCTGACTCAGTCACCCATACCGGATTATATAAAAATATATAATTTTACACCTTCTTGACTTATGAATGTCAATACATACATAAGTACATCTTAGAACAACTTAGTGGCACGTTTTCTATAAAAATTAAATGTTGCGGGCGATATCTCTACTTGGTGTGTGGAGAACATGTCCCGCGGCATGCAGAACACTGTTCCCCGCGAGGGGTTAGTCACTAGAGCAAAAAGTGTACACTAGATTACCTGTAGGTACGATTACCAGGATTACCTTGTGATTTCCAGATTCCGAAGGATTCCAAAGATTCCTAGGGATTTGCAAGATTCTTTAAGGACGACCAAAGATTTCTAAGTGATTACCAAAGATTTCTAAGGGATTACCAAAGATTTCTAGGATTACCAAAGATTCCTAGAGGATTACCTAAGATTATCTGAAATTACCAAGATTTTGACCGGATTGCCAATGATTTCTTTGGGATTCCTAAATTCCCTAGGATTCCTAGATTCCCTGGGATTACTCGATACCGCCTAAGATTTCCAGATTCCTCGGACTCCCACCTAAGGTTACCTGAGATTATCAAACAATTGTACACCAGATTCCCTAAGTGACTGACGCCTCGGTTCCCCGCTAGTGAATCCAATGCTTTGTGCGTAAGAGTGCTCAGAAGTAGCGGAATGGCGTCGAAAGTTTTTTCATCTGAGTCAGGCGGAAATGTGAGTTCAGAGTAATGCTCGCTGTAATGATAATGATAGAGAACTTTTTCATTCCAATTCTATTCTACGATTACCGGCACGACACTCGGCCGCCGGCCGGCCGACGCTGATATTGTCTTACTTTCGCCTGAAAATAATAATTCTTTCCTTTCATCTACAATGCCACGGTGGAAATTGAAATTATTTCTCAAAACTTTCGCAAGTTCAACGCGGTGGCGAGTCCAAATTTATTTAATGAAAAATATTTGTGATTAAATTTCGTCACAAGTTCCAAACTTGAATCTCGTTTCGATCGCCGCTACCTTCCTTGTCTCAGCTCAGTAGTACAAGAAACACCTGTATTTTCCTCTTGAACTTTTCTATCAAGGCTTCCTCAAAAAAGTGACGTCTAGTCATATAATATGCGCCGACAGGAATTTCGACAGGGTGTAATAGGGATAGATGTTATACGGTGGGAATCACCTTGTCGTTCGACTAGTTGAAAGAGACTTCTGTTATACTGACTGACTATACAGTAATATAGTCTGACTATAATAATTAATGTGGAATTCTGCAATGTGGAAGGATGCAGGTGGGAGCACCTGCATCCTTTCCTCTAATGTACAGTCTGGGGTCCTTCAAACATAATGTGAAGGTGCACCTAGCCGGCCGACAAGGTATTCGCAGCCCCCGTAAATATCCGAATGCCCGTGGGCGCCGTCGGACTACACCTCTGCGTTAGTCTGGCGCGCGCCATTTGTCGTGCTACAAATACAAAAAAAACAACTGATTCTTTTATGTAAACCAACATAAAATAAAATGGCCGTGCTGAGAGACCAATGGAGCAGTCGACAGAGGCAAAATCACCTCTCCTCTCGAAACCACGCTCAGTGAGGCGCCATGCCAGCAGATTTGTGGACTATTGCTAGGCTGTATAGCCTGTTAATAAGACGTTTGAAGACACCTAGGTTAAAGGGTGCTGACTATGTTATTCATATGGAAGACGTTTGTTAGTTACGTCATCCAGCGGAAAGGAACGAAAGAAGTAACTAACTAATACTCATCTGCAAAGGGAGTGTGGCATGGATGCCGCCAAAAGCGACTCCAAGATATCGACAAGGATAGTGCACAACGTGTGGGACATGACAAAGATCGTCCTCCAAGATGTGGCGTGACGTCGAGCAGGTCTGGAGCAGCTAATGCTTGTTGATGTCCTCATTTGTCCTGGTCC
Source organism: Nematopogon swammerdamellus (assembly GCA_946902875.1). Taxonomy (NCBI): domain Eukaryota; kingdom Metazoa; phylum Arthropoda; class Insecta; order Lepidoptera; family Adelidae; genus Nematopogon; species Nematopogon swammerdamellus. The sequence goes on along the minus strand of OX336341.1, from coordinate 15,293,030 downwards.
GGCCTCGGCGACGACACGATGAATACATTTCGCCAGCGTACACACTTCCTAGCAACCGCTGTCGCGATCAATGCCCGGGAATGGAAGTATTGTTTTTTTTATTATTTTATTTTATGAGTGGTTGAGTCAGAGGGTACAGAACATATGGAACGACAGGCCAATATCACCTGCGAGAAGGGGCCATACCGGAGACTTTTTTCCCCTTTGTAATGTAATTGGATGAATATGACTAGAGGATATAAAATCAGCCGAGGCTGCTATGCGGCCACCTTTGGTCCAGTACGGTGGTACCAAAGAAATTTCTGTGGGTGGTACCAACCCAGTCGGCTACAACTCGAACCTACCACCTAGTAAGGGGAATGGAAAATAACCTACAGCTTACACCGGTACCGAACGGTGAAGCAGTAGGTGTATGCAACGTACATATTTGCATCAGAAAAAGACGCGGTAAAATGCACTAAAATTTTTCCGTCAGAAAAAACTCATTTGTGCATGCCGGCCGGAATCCAACCTCGGACCTTGATATCAAAAGTCCAAGTTAAGAGAGCGCTGACCAACTCCGACACTTTTGAAAAAACAAAATGCCCATGTTGGTCCTGTACGTACAGTACAATAAGTACAATAACCTTGTGGCAATTATTTTTCATACAATATGGTTCCTGTTACAATAATGACTATTATGAAAGTTACCTACAACATTTATGCAGTTGACAGAGCTTATTGTCAGCAGTGTAGCCAGGTCGGTGTGCCCGCGAGGCAGCAGCGCCGGGAGGTGATTTGTCAAGGGGGCGGCTAGGGATTTGGCGACACCATCACTCCAATTGCGGAGTGTGGACACCGTTGCTTCTATACTATAAGAACGATGTGATGGAAAAAATTTATGTGATAATAATATCTTGATGGCGATATGAATCATTCTGTTACGTACGATTTATGGAATAAGACAATACCTAAAATGCATGGGAATCAATAACTAGAAAGGGCATACCGCATACCGGTAAAATATATTGCACTTAAACATACATACATATCACACACGCTGTATCCCGACAATCAGGGTAAGCAGAGTAATCGGTGTTGTGCTGCAAGAACTCTGGAAAATTGCAACTCAACATCGACCACCACGTTTATCAAAGTATTCGGACAAGATAACTATCAAGCAGCAAGTAAGGCACAAAGACCCACCTGCTGCACGACTAACAATAAACAATAAACAATAGACTCGGTGGAAGGACCGTGCCAAAGTGATGGGTGGCAATCCTGTCGCACTTTAGCACGGCGGCATCTCGTCCTTATCCCTTAGTCGCCTTTGAGACGCAGTGGGGCTATTATTTTTTTAAGTACCGGCCTCACACAGTACTGCACTTAAACAAATCATCATAAATTGTTATGATTCGGCATGGGTGGCTCATCCATGGGTGGCTCTGTCAAACAGTTAGTCGAACGAAGACAGTCTCAGATACCACACCTCTCCTTGCTGTGTGAGCAACCAAACCGCGTTCGGTGAGCCGCCATGCAAGGCTATGAGGCGGACAACAATATTAGTTCGTTGATAAAGAGCGGGCAAGAAAACGAACAGTACCCTAATCACGAGATTTAACCTACTACGCTACGCCGTATTCTCCGCATCATTTTATATGGGGAAACGGAGCAGCAGCGCCTCTAGTGATAGATTTGCGAACTTCGTTTCTCCATAAAAAATGATGCGGAGAACACGGCGCGGCGTAGCGTAGCACAGCGTAGTAGGTTAAGGCCCACTTGCACCAACACAAATTTAATATATAAACCAGTTTAACTCGCTAAACCAGTTTAAGCTAGCACACGTTGACTGTGGGAACCGCGTTTAAATCCATAACTCGCTACTTAACTTTAAACTCGTGTTGGTGCAAGTGGGCCTTAATCTCGTGATTAGGGTACAGGTTTGTTTTGTTGTGCAGAAGAGTATCTCCACTATTATGGTAAACAGTTTCCACTTATTGCACGATAAAGGTACGTGCTGTTGTTGGTCATTGTGACTAAATGACCAAAAACCATACATAAACGTTGGACGTCATTATTTAGTCATTAGAACTTATTCCATATAATGGTGGATCGTTGTAAACAAATTTTCAAATTAGAGTTGCCGCTTCCTGTATAGTGTATACTCGTACTTAGAATTATGGAATATACATACATACATACATATCGCACACGCTGAATCCCGACAATCGGGGTAAGCAGAGTAATCGATGTTGTGCTGCAAGAACTTTGGTAAATGACAGCACAACACCGACCAACACGTTTCACAAATTATTCGAACAAGATTCAATCGATCAAGCAGCAAGTAAGGCATGAAGACCCACCTGCTGCATGACTCGGCGGAAGTAGCGTGCCAAGGTGAGAGGTCTTATTATTATGGAATATGTCATGCAAATAAAAGGAAAAAGGAAGGAAGGAAGGAAGCCGGTACTTGAAAGGAATATCCCCACTATATCTTTCCCCGTGCATGTCGTAAAAGGCGACTAGGGATAAGGATAAGATGCCGTGCTAAAGGGCGACAGTATAGGCACCTATTCTGGCACGGACGTTCTACCGAGTCTTGCAGCAGGTGAGTCTTCATCCCTTACTTGCTGCTTGATAGTTAACTTGTCCGAATACTTTGCTAAACATGCTTGTCGGTGTTCAGCTGTAATTTGCAACAGTCCTTGCAGTAAAACACCGATTACACAGCTTACCCCGATTGCCGGGTTACAGCGTGTGGTATGTTTTTATGAAATATTTAAAAAATACATACATCCCGACAATCAGGGTAAGCAGAGTAATCGGTGTTGTGCTATAAGGACTCTGGTAAATTACAGCACAACACCGACCACCACGTTTAGCACAGTATACGGACAAGACAACAAGCAGCAAGTAAGGCACGAAGAACCCACCTGCTGCATGACTAGGTGGAAGAACTGCGCCAAGGTGAGAAGTGGCTAGCCTGTCGCCCTTTAGCGCAGTATCTTGTCCTTATCCCTTAGTCGCCTCTTACGACATGCACGGGGAGAGATGCAGTGGGGCTATTCTTTTTAAGTACCGGCTCACACGGTATTTAAAAAATATAACGTTTAAAAACTGCACCTCTTGCAATGAATACATATAAACGACGACAAGAGGTGGTGGAGGTAGACATGGCGCCTAGTTACGAACAGGAACACGAGCTGACATGACGGGTATAACTAGAAGGTTGTAAAAAAGAATTTCCGCCCGTGCGGGTGTGGAAAGGGGAATGTCGGCATAGCGTCAAACAGCTCCTCGGAGCGTTTTTCATGAAACATGTGATAGAACACACTCAGCGAACGGAGGACATCCCTAAGGAGTTGTAATCGTTCAAGATGTCGGCGGCGCGGTACTCGCATTCCCTAAGTTCAGACGACCTTTTAGAATTCTATGAATTCTTTTCTCCTGTAATGAGAAAAGCATGTCTGCTCTAAGGGTCGTGCGTTATTAATTATGTACGTAAACGTCTTTCGAATTCACCCTACAAATTTGAGGAAAATACCACTTTTCCTTTTAACGTCAGATTTTTTAGTCCGTTTGTATGGACGCGCAAGAAAACTGATGTACACATATCAACATACAATCTGTCACAATAGCACTCATTCGTCGAATGTAATTTTTTTTATGTAATGCGATATGGTTGGTTTTGTCAGAGGGGCCAAAGCACATGCTCAGACTAGCCAATATCACCTCAGTAAAGATGCCATACCGAAGACTTCCCTTTGGGTTGCTGGCTATACTGGACTAGGCGATAGAGTAGGTAAATGAACGAATTTCGATTTTGGGGAAATTTTTGGAGGAAAAATGAGAGAGTAATAAATTTTTTAAGTACATCCTGTGGCACATCTCTGAAAAGGGCTTTATGGAATACAAATATATATTTTTTATAAATTTAAATTCACCTTTAAAAGCTCCCGGGGACAAAAGCACTAAATGAAATATATTTTTTAAGTTAGTTTATTTCCTAAGTTAGTTTATATAATTTTTAGATTAGTTAATTATTTTATGCCTATGTTAATTTGAATTGAATAAACATGTTGCCTTTAAAAGCTATTAAAGAAAATATGAAAAATCGAGCATTCTTCCAACCTTATCCCGAAACTGCTGAGTCTAAAATTTCGAAAAATATAGGGAATATGGGGCCTTCCTTATAGTTTTCAGGAAAACCTAAGCGAAAGTTCTCACGGAAAACGGTGTGGTGTGGAACCTTCTCCGCGCGAGTTCGACTCGCTTGACCGCAATTTTTTTTTCAATCAGGACAGTAAAGAAAAGAAACTTAACGGTTATGAAAGCTGTTAAGTTTCTTTTCGTATTACCGTTCTAATATAAACAGAGATGGTGAAACGGAGGGTAGACTACTAAACTATGCCACTAATAACATCGAGAAAGAAAATTGTCGTATCGATTATTGCAATCTCAAATGTACCCACATACCGACTGGACTACTCAGTGAATCAACAAGTGGACTATTCCAGAACAAAATAATTAAACAAAGGAAACATCCCAATTAGCCAAAAATATTCCAGCACAGCATTCTGTGCAGTCAATTGAGCGGTAGCGGGCTAAAGGCGCGGCCTTGGCCCCCGCGAGCCACGCGGAGGTTCCCACGCTCTGCTGTAATCACACTGTAATTGGACTTCGGAAACTTTGCCAAATTAACATGAACATTTCCGAGATTACGCATGTTGAAGTGACAAAAGTCGTCGCTGTCATAACGGCATACGAAACGCAAAAATAAAACAAATCTAACGAAAACAAAAACAACGGACGAGAAACGTCACGAAAATGCGAGAAACACTCCGAAGAATTTGGGGAAATTTCAATTTAAACGTAAGTCGGATTAAACTTGGCGTCCAATTAAAGTTGTTCGGCTCCAGTTGAAAGTTGGTCCGCCTTTCAGAGAGGATCATTGTATTCATATTTTTTGAAACTTTTCGCGCTCATTCGTGCTTAGGCTGCCGCAAGTATCTATACTTTCAACAGTTATATTGTAATGCCACAGAGCACTGCACCTACTGTTGTAGAGAGTGCCACATTTCATATTTTTTTGTTCTTTCGTTTCGTCGTTCGTCGTTTCGTATACCATTCATCAGTTATTTTCAAACTTTAATGTCACAGGTTTCAAACTTTAATGTTATAAGTTTAACGTGTGTGTGTGTGTGTGTGTGTGTGTGTGTGTGTGTGTGTGTGTGTGTGTGTGTGTGTATGTATGGATGTGCATGTCTGTGGCATCGTAGCTCCCAAACGCATCGACCGATTTGGATGCGTTTTTTTTTATTAGAAAGCTGGTTTAATCCTCGGTTTAATCGGGATGCGCTTAATAGCTATGTTTGTAATCAAGTAATTAAGTAATTCAAAAATTAATTATCTTAAAAAGTGGACCGATTTGCGTGCGGTGTTTTATAAAAGCTTGAAATAAAAGTTAAATAAAAAATAAATAAGTTGCATAACTGTAAATTACAGCATATTTAAGGTACCTACCATATATTTACAGTGTAAATTTTAATGAAAATTATTAATATTCTCTCATTTTACATGATTTTTGGTTGGTAGTTAGAATATCAAGGGTCCATAAATGACCAACCAACCGACGTAAACGTATCCAAATTTGGAGTTTGACCTTATAGGGTTGTCATATAGGTAAATCAGTGAGGTCGACATTGCTCTGTGCGTGACACACGTGTATCTCACTAAGCACGTAAAGCGACTCCATTTATTATTCACCGTGGCAGAGGTAAATCATTTTGGCGCCACCATCGCGCTTCTTATGAAAATGTTCGCGTTACGACGCCATCTTGTACGTGAGAAACGCGTGTGTTGCCAGTGGGAAATGGGTTTTTAACTCGTCACGGATTTAGGTCTACAGGTCTAGGCATACAGAGATTTGGAGATAATATTATTTGCTTTGCGAAGGCGTAATAGCCTTTATTTAATCAAAACGATGTGTAAATGAACGAAGACTATAGTTGGTTAATGAAATGAAATGAAATTGTTTTTATTTTTATCGTCTGCACTAATAAACATTAGAACAATGTGACAAGAATTTGTGTCAGCCTCGGTAGGCCAGTGGTGCGATCGGTCGACTGTCGTGATCATGAGCACACCTGAGCGCGGTAAGAACTTGGACTCGACCGTTCGTGTTTGTTGGAGGCTGACCGTGGTTCGGAATCCATGTAAAACTGTAGGTCCCTTCCCTTCTTACCTTACTAGGTGGTAGGGCCTAACTCGCCCGGGATGGTATCACCGCACTGAATGAAAGGTTGGTCGAAACAGCTATGTAAATAGTTCGTGCTTTCCGCCCAGTTCCGTATAGCCGGCACGATCAAAGGAAAGCACCGACATGGCACCTAGTTCACCAAGGTGTTATGGGCTGACATCACGGATGTTGTAGGTGATGTAGTGAACCCGCGTCAATTTTCGTAATAATAAAAATTAGTCAGACAGACGGACGGATGCATGAGTCAGACCATTAGGTTCCATTTTCTTTCTCCTTTTTGAGGTGCGGAACATAAAAAGGGACCAACTCAGTATTTTGTTACAGGAACGTGACCTGCAGCGCTGGTTTTCCGTTAGTGCCTTTAACATTCTACTAAACAGAACTATTAGTCTACTTCTGACCTTTAATGCTCTCAGCTGTCATTGATGCCCTTGGCTCGTGGTTGCCGGAAACTCAGCCGGAATAAAGCGCATTGCGAGCAGTCAGTCGAACTCTACAAAGTTCCCCAACCGCTTACGGCCCCGCACCGCTATACTTCCTGTCTGTGCCGCTCGCCTTACGGAATACGAAATCAATGTTGCTTGGGAGAGTTCATTGTACGTGCCCACGCGGGCACTAATGCTTTATTCCTGTTGTTTATCTTTTTATCGATCTCAACATGGTTGGTTATATCACCTACTACCATTATGAACTAGAGAGGTGCCATGGCAATGCTTTCCTTTGGCCGTGCCGGCTGCACTGACCTGGATGGAAAACATGAACTATTTACATAGTCGCTTCGTGCGTTGTGCGTAGGTTTAATTTATTTCGAACCTCCATTTAAATCAACTTTACCCACCCTCCCAGGAATCACTTTTGAAGAATTACTTTACCATTCATTATCATCAGCCTGTATCGGTCCACTGCTGGACATATGCCTCTCCCAAGGCACGCCACCACACGCGGTCTTCCGCTCTTCTCATCCATCCACTCCCGGCTACCTTTTTTTAGGTCATCTGTCCACCTAGCCGGGGGGCGTCCCACGCTACGTTTGCTTGTACGTGGCCTCCATTCGAGCACCCGTCTACCCCATCGGTTGTCGGGTCTACGACAGATGTGCCCAGCCCACTGCCACTTCAGCTTGCTTATTTTATTAGCAATGTCGACTACCTTAGTTCTTTGACGTATCACGTCGTCACTTCACCATTAATACATTTTATTTATTTTTTATTTTTCCCTTTCATAAACTTATGCGTATGTCCATTAGTAGACGCTTACACGCTGACTGACTGACTGACTGACTGTAAACTTATTTTCATTTCAGGACTTACATAATTTATTATTTTTCTCTTAGCTTTTTTGTATTATTTGTAGGTTTCCGTACCCCGTACAGAAGCCTACAACGTCTGTCTGTCTGTCCGATGGCTGTATCTCTTGGCTGTATTTTGGAACCGTAATAGCTAGTCGGTTGAATTTTAACAGAATAAATATTTTGACGGATATAGACGGATAAAAAAAATTAAATATGAAAGATTAAGGTGGGTCTCCATACAAGAAAAGTATTTTTTCAACCTTTTTTTTGTGGTTCGGAAACCTCGGTGCGCGAGTCCGATTCGCACTTGGCCAGTTTTTTATAGTGTGATATGTGTATTACAAAACCCGATGAAAATTGCCTTGCGAATAATCTTGCATTAAATTCCCATTCTTTCCTTAAAGCCCAAATCTAAGGAGAATATCTAGGTATCTAGATACCTAGATATTCTCCTTAGATTGGGCACTATTGTTTGTTTAAGTGTCGTTAACATGCCCCCGGCGTTCGTAAACAAAGACATTGCGAGCTATTTCGAATAATCTTATTTTCTGTACGTACGTATAATGAGTTAGAGGCCGTTCAAACCAGATTACTTCAAGGGTTTCCACTTCACGTTGCGCCTTATCTAAAATTTGACAAGATAATCTTCGAACCTTCAATGAATAACCAAATGTGTAGGTCACAGTGTTTTCAATACATATGTAAACTGACACGGTTGGCTACATGACATCACCTACAACGTCCGTGATGTCAGCCCATAACGCCGGGTGATCTAGGTGCCATGTCAGTGCGTCCCCCTTTGATCGTGCCGGCTACACTGAACTGGTCGGAAAACACAAACTATTTACATAGCCGTTCCGACCGACGTTTCATTAAGTGCGGTGGTACCAACCCGGGCGGGTTGAACTCTACCACCTAGTAAGGTAAGAGGGGAAGGGACCTACAGTTTTACGAGGAATCCGAACCTCGGTCAGCCTCCAACGGTCAGCGGTCACCCATCCAAGTACTGACCGCAAATAGCGACAGTTGACTGTCTGCACCACTGAGCTATCGAGGCTGACAAATAATAATAATAGGTTTCTCACCACATTTTGGTGTGCTTAATTACTCGGTCGAATTATAATAACATGTTATAGGTTAAGGTGAAGGTAACTTTACCGAAACATAGATTAATAACTTTCTTACAATCGTTGCTCGATGCAAATGTTGAAGGTTTGATCACAGATTATGATTTAATGCAAATTCAGTGCTAAGGAGGATGTTACTTATCTATCTTTGTTAGCCTCGGTGGCTAAGTGGTGCGGTCGGTCGACTGTGGGTGTTGTGATCATAAGTACACCTAAGTGCGGCCAGTTCTTGGATGGGTGACCGCTCGACCGTTGACCGTGGTTCGGATTCCACGTAAAACTGTAGTCCTTTTCCCTTCATACCTTACTAGTTGGTAGTTATACCGACCCGCCCGGGTTGGTATCTACTACCCGCGGGGCAAGTACTTAAAAATAATAGCCCACTACTCCTCTCCCAGCAGTGGTTCCTTACCGCTGAAGGCCGGGAGGACTGGAGGAAAATTGGAGAGCCTATGTCCAGCAGTGGACGCTTACACGCTGACTGACTGACTCCTCTCCCCGTGCATGTCGTAAAAGGCGACAGGGATCAGAACAAGGTGCCGTGCTAAAGGGCGAAGGGAAAGCCACCTCTCACCTTGGCACGGTTGCTGCTTTATATTTATCTTACACATAGCTAAACGTGGTGGTCGGTGTTGTGTTGTAATTTACAAGACTACTTGCATCACAACACCGATTATTCTGCTAACCCCAATAATTGTCGGAATATAGCATGTGGTATGTATTAGTATGAGATGATCTGATATAGGACTCGAACCCGCAACCTTTGTATTACATGTTCTTTATCTCTGAGCCAGAACAAGTTTTTTTTGTATGTGTAATAAATGTTTCTACGCAAGTATAAATAAAAAGCGTTGTCAAAGTAAAATAACATCAACAAAGTCGTAATGTTGTATTCTTTTTAAACGGTTTTATTTAGCTTGACTCCGTATATTTGTTTGTTTGTTACTATCTTTGTTTCAAATCTTGCGACAACTTTTTCAACTACTTCTACTGAACCGATTTTTATGAAACTTTGCACACACATTGAGTTCTCGTGACAATACAATATTATGATAATTTCAACTTGGTAACGAGGGTCTGATGATGGAGTCAGGAGGTGGACAGTGGAACTCTTCAACCGTTACTAGTAACCCCCTCGAGTTTGGGCTCATTTGGTTGGTTTGGACGAGTGTCCCATAGTTCTACCAATACACTTGGTGACGAGGGTCTGATGATGGAGTCAGGAGGTGTACAGTGGAACTCTTCAACTGTTACTAGTAACCCCCTCGAGTTTGGGCTCATTTGCTTGGTTTGGACAAGTGTCCCATACTTCTGCCAATACACTTGGTGACGAGCGTCTGATGATGGAGTCAGGAGGTGTACAGTGGAACTCTTCAACCGTTACTAGTAACCCCCTCGAGTTTGGGCTCAATGGTTTGTTTGGACGAGTGTCCTATACTTCTACCAATACACTTGGTGACGAGGGTCTGATGATGGAGTCAGGAGGTGGACAGTGGAACTCTTCAACCGTTAATAGTAACTGCCTCGAGTTTGGGCTCATTTGGTTGGTTTGGACGAGTGTCCCATACTTCTACCAGTACACTTGGTGACGAGGGTCTGATGATGGAGTCAGGAGGTGTACAGTGGAACTCTTCAACCGTTACTATTAACCCCCTCGAGTTTGGGCTCATATGGTTGGTTTGGACGAGTGTCCCATACTTCTACCAATACACTTGGTGACGAGGGTCTGATGATGGAGTCAGGAGGTGGACAGTGGAACTCTTCAACCGTTACTAGTAACCCCCTCGAGTTTGGGCTCATTTGGTTGGTTTGGACGAGTGTCCCATAGTTCTACCAATACACTTGGTGACGAGGGTCTGATGATGGAGTCAGGAGGTGTACAGTGGAACTCTTCAACTGTTACTAGTAACCCCCTCGAGTTTGGGCTCATTTGCTTGGTTTGGACAAGTGTCCCATACTTCTGCCAATACACTTGGTGACGAGCGTCTGATGATGGAGTCAGGAGGTGTACAGTGGAACTCTTCAACCGTTACTAGTAACCCCCTCGAGTTTGGGCTCAATGGTTTGTTTGGACGAGTGTCCTATACTTCTACCAATACACTTGGTGACAAGGGTCTGATGATGGAGTCAGGAGGTGGACAGTGGAACTCTTCAACCGTTAATAGTAACTGCCTCGAGTTTGGGCTCATTTGGTTGGTTTGGACGAGTGTCCCATACTTCTACCAGTACACTTGGTGACGAGGGTCTGATGATGGAGTCAGGAGGTGTACAGTGGAACTCTTCAACCGTTACTATTAACCCCCTCGAGTTTGGGCTCATATGGTTGGTTTGGACGAGTGTCCCATACTTCTACCAATACACTTGGTGACGAGGGTCTGATGATGGAGTCAGGAGGTGTACAGTGGAACTCTTGAACCGTTACTAGTAACCCCCTCGAATTTGGGCTCATTTGGTTGGTCTGGACGAGTGTCCCATACTTCTACCAATACACTTGGTGACGAAGGTCAGGTGTACAGTGGAACTCTTCAACCGTTACTAGTAACCCCTCGAGTTTGGGCTCATTTGGTTGGTTTGGACGAGTGTCCCATACTTCTACCAATACACTTGGTGACGAGGGTCTGATGATGGAGTGAAGAGGTGTTCACTGGAACTCTTCAACCGTTACTAGTAACCTCCTCGAGTTTAGGCTCATTTGGTTTGTTTGGACAAGTGTCCTATACTTCTACCAATACACTTGGTGACGAGGGTCAGGTGTACAGTGGAACTCTTCAACCGTTACTAGTAACCCTCCGAGTTTGGGCTCATATGGTTGGTCTGGACGAGTGTCCCATATTTCTACCAATACACTTGGTGACGAGGGTCTGATGATGGAGTCAGGAGGTGTAAGGTGGAACTCTTTAACCGTTAATAGTAACTGCCTCGAGTTTGGGCTCATTTGGTTTGTTTGGACAAGTGTCCTATACTTCTACCAATACACTTGGTGACGAGGGTCAGGTGTACAGTGGAACTCTTCAACCGTTACTAGTAACCCCTCGAGTTTGGGCTCATATGGTTGGTCTGGACGAGTGTTCCATACTTCTACCAATACACTTAGTGACGAGGGTCTGATGATGGAGTCAGGAGGTGTACAGTGGAACTCTTCAACCGTTTACAAGTAACCCCCTCGAGTTTGGGCTCATATGGTTGGTCTGGACGAGTGTCCCATATTTCTACCAATACACTTGGTGACGAGGGTCTGATGATGGAGTCAGGAGGTGTAAGGTGGAACTCTTTAACCGTTAATAGTAACTGCCTCGAGTTTGGGCTCATTTGGTTGGTTTGGACGAGTGTCCCATACTTCTACCAGTACACTTGGTGACGAGGGTCTGATGATGGAGTCAGGAGGTGTACAGTGGAACTCTTCAACCGTTACTATTAACCCCCTCGAGTTTGGGCTCATATGGTTGGTTTGGACGAGTGTCCCATACTTCTACCAATACACTTGGTGACGAGGGTCTGATGATGGAGTCAGGAGGTGTACAGTGGAACTCTTCAACCGTTACTAGTAACCCCCTCGAGTTTGGACTCATTTGGTTGGTTTGGACGAGTGTCCTATACTTCTACCAATACACTTGGTGACGAGGGTCAGGTGTACAGTGGAACTCTTCAACCGTTACTAGTAACCCCTCGAGTTTGGGATCATTTGGTTGGTTTGGACGAGTGTCCCATACTTCTACCAATACACTTGGTGACGAGGGTCTGATGATGGAGTCAAGAGGTGTTCACTGGAACTCTTCAACCGTTACTAGTAACCCCCTCGAGTTTAGGCTCATTTGGTTTGTTTGGACAAGTGTCCTATACTTCTACCAATACACTTGGGGACGAGGGTCTGATGATGGAGTCAGGAGGTGGACAGTGTAACTCTTCAACCGTTACTAGTAACCCCGTCGAGTTTGGGCTCATTTGGTTGGTTTGGACGAGATTCCCATACTTCTACCAATACACTTGGTGACGAGGGTCTGATGATGGAGTGAGGAGGTGTACAGTGGAACTCTTCAACCATTACTAGTAACCCCCTCGAGTTTGGGCTCATATGGTTGGCTTGGACGAGTGTCGCATACTTCTACCAACACACTTGGTGACGAAGGTCTGATGATGGAGTCAGGAGTTGTACAGTGGAACTCTTCAACCGTTACTAGTAACTCCCTCGAGTTTGGGCTCATTTGGTTTGTTTGGACGAGCGTCCCATACTTGTCGAACGCAAATGTATGAAACAGACATACCATCTATTCAAATTGATTTTGAATGGGACGGCGGACACCTTATCCACCCTAAAGCCATACAGTTTCCAGCAAAGTTTAATTATGGAACAGCTGAGAGGCGGATGTTACCGATAATTTTGTCATGGGCCTCCACTGTCCATAAAATGCAGGGCAGTACTGTTGACCATGCTGTCGTGTATTTGGGCTCCAGATTATTTGAGGAGGGTCAAGCGTATGTTGCATTGAGTCGCGTAAAGTCTTTAGAAGGGCTATGTATTGAGGAGCTTGATTGTGAGACATTGACAGGTAAGAAACCGAGTAACAAATTTGCAATGAGAGAGTTGGAAAGGATGACGAGTTTGCGTAATGAATGATACGAGCCAAAAATCAAACTAAAAACGAGTAAATAAAAAAATAGGTAAAAAAACTTTTAAGTTAAACGGTTTTATTAAAAAAAAACTAGAAAAAAAACAGCTGTACAAAAAACTAGAAAATAATGAGGACACAAGCCTGGGCCTTCTTAAGATTTTACGTCTGGGTAAGAAATCATGCAATACTAGCGTGCTGTCTTCTCATGTCGGATGCCAAAGGGCACATTGTGTCGCTGCGTCAGCGGAATAAGTAATAAATTGAGACTTTTAACAGACTAATATAAAAACGTGGGGCGCATGTTATTTATTACGCATATTATACGCCCCACGTTTTTATATTAGTCTGTTAAAAGTCTCAATTTATTACTTATTCCGCTGACGCAGCGACACAATGTGCCCTTTGGCATCCGACATGAGAAGACAGCACGCTAGTATTGCACGATTTCTTACCCAGACGTAAAATCTTAAGAAGGCCCAGGCTTGTGTCCTCATTATTTTCTAGTTTTTTGTACAGCTGTTTTTTTTCTAGTTTTTTTTTTAATAAAACCGTTTAACTTAAAAGTTTTTTTACCTATTTTTTTTTATATTTGAATGCTGAAATACGATTAATTCAGAAATATGCCATAATTAAATTAATTGTTTAATTAGTACAAAACAAATATTTATTTCTGATATGATATGATAGATAACAGATGGCTGGAACAGTGACCGCGAATTTCAACCATGGTAAGCCAAATACCAACCATAATATGAATATCCATGGTAGACTAAAATTATTTAGATGGCTGAAACTTTATAACTAGGTAAATTGTTAGTTTATTAAAATATTAAATTAAATAACGGAAAATAAATTTAAAAATTAAATTCCTACACATACATACATAGCATCACGCCTGTTTCCCAGTGGAGTAGGCAGATACAACATATTACCTGCAACACCGTATAGGGATGTCGGCTCCCTAAGTGTGTTCTATCGCTTATTCCATGGGGAGTGCGATCCCGCCGTCCCCTTTCCACCTCCGCACCACGCGCACTGGGCAGAGATTGCATCCCTACACGCTGGACTTCCGCGGATGCGTACCAATCGATTGTGCAGATCTTTCCTCTACAGAACCGGTAAACTCTGGAACACTCTCCTTGCTCATATATTTCCCCCCAAGTACAGTCTCGGGTCCTTCAAGAGGGACGTGACTGGGCAACTGTCAGGCCGGCATGGCATTCGCAGCCCCCGCATACGACTGAATGTCCATGGGCGCCGTTTGATACCTCATCGGTGCCTCGGCGCCATATTATGTCGAGCTTACAATAAAAAAAATTTATCATATATTGATGGAGCTCTATTCAATCTACTTTATCTACAAATTGTCAGTCCCATATAGGTACGTGTTACTTTACAAAGTAGCATGTTACATGAGCTACTTTTACAGGAGCAGTAACTGCCATAACTGCTGTAACATAATTGAAACGACTACATAGATAATATTTCGGTCAAAATGGCTGTATATGAAAATATATCTCGTCCTGTCCGTGAAGTTAACTGTATTATAGCCAACAATAACATGGGAAAGTATTGGCATGGGACCTAGCTGTGACAGAAATGGATCGAGTTCAGAATCTACCGGTAACAAAAACACTTAATAGTATCTATGTAGGTGCTTACACGGTTATGTAAGTAAAAAAACCGGTCAAGTGCGAGTCGGCCTCGCGCACCGAGGTTTCCGCGCCACAAAAACAAAATTTGGTTAGAAAAACAGGAAAACCCCCCTTAATTGTTTACTTTTGAATTTTTTAAATATTTGTTGTTATATTCGCCAAAATAACACATATCCTTTGAAAATTTCAATAGGCTAGACTAGATTACGGTTCTAAAAATACGGACGGAAGAACGGACAGACAGAGACAGACGGACAGACAGGCAGGCGTTGTAGGCTTACTATGGGGTACGGAACCTAGACTTCCGTAAGGGGTACGGAAACCTAAAAAGGTCGGACAATTCGCCTAGAATAGAAAATAGGGTCGTAATGTTAAATTACGCAGAAGGATATGACCGGAATGATGCGTAAAGTTCTATGAATTACAGCTGATCATATTTTGCTGAGAGACTCTTCATCTACATAAGTTATGTGTGAATAGGCATATTAATGTCTGCGAGTTGAGTCAGTGACGATCCTCGAGAAGGCTTTAGGACTTACAAAAGTTCTTTTCAGTACTTTTCCAGAATAATTTTGGCCGTGAAAGGGAGAGTTTAAATGATCCATCTACTTATCACAATGTGGGCTTTGAATGAGTGGGAAACACACTTTTCTGGTACAACTTTATTGAAGCTTTTCAAACTTCTATATTGTTCAGTCTTAAAATTTCAATAGGCATGTCTCGATTATTAATTCTTTTTAGTTTCCTTAGGTGTTACTTTTTAGGGTTCCGTATCCGTCGTACGGTATACCCTAGTCTGTCTGTCCGAGGGCTGTATCTCTTGAACCGTAATAGGTACCCCGTTGAAATTTTCACAGAATATGTGTTATTATGGCCGATATAACAACAAATAATAAAAATAAGAAAGAGTAAAAAAATCACGGAGTCACATACAAGAAACTAAAAAGTGTACGTGCGCCATATACCGAAAAGAGTATGAAGCATTTTAACTAATCCATAGATGGCGTGAGGGGCGCTGACATGACATGGCGATACGGAACCCTCGGTGCGCGAGTTCGACGCGCACTTGGCCGGTTTTTAGTGTCCGTAGCCAGCCAGCGACAGCGACGCGAGCAGGCAGGAACCTTATAAAATCGGCCAGTTGTATGTCTGTGTTGTATAATTATTCTGTCAAACTATACTAACAGTATATTATATAGGTTAAGGTGAAGGTAACTTTACCGAAACATAGATAACACTTTCTTACAATCGTTTCTTGGTGCAAATTTTCAAGGTGTAATGTTAATTTAGTGCTAAGGTGGATGTTTGTTACTTATATATATTTAGCTACCTCATAGTATGCAGTTAAGTTTCCGCAGGCAGATATATTCTTCAATTGAAAGCAAAATCGTTCAGTTTTTCATCGCGAAAGATTATTAAAAATACAATAAAGAGATAAGGGTACATTAAAAATTCTTTATCAAACATAAATTTCAAGAAACAACGAAACACAGAAAAGAAAAATGCATAACACTTTTTGACAAAAAAATTTACTTCTCAGATGTCAGAATGTTGAGTGAGAACATTTTTGAATTTATTGGAGTTCGAAGAGCTAATTATGTAGATAGGGACCAAATACTTACCTATTTTAATTATATTTATTATTGGCCAATATTTAGATTTCCATCAAGATATTCAAGTAGCGACTATAAATAAATTTATAGTCGCTAATTACTAAATTATTAAATTATTATAATGAACCAATAATAAAGTAGATGAAAAACAATGCAAAGTTCTTCATCTAAAATATTAGTAAAATAATATTATATATACTTGCTTATGTAAATCGATCTACACAATGCGAAAGAAACATTTCAGCAAGCATGTATGAGATGATCTGATACAGGACTCGTGCCCGCAACCTTTGTCAAGTCTCTACCTACTGAGCCAGAACATTTTTTTAATTTTTGCATGTGTAATAAATAAATGTTTCCACGCAAGTATAAATAAAAAGCGCTGTGAACGTTAAATAAACATCAACAAAGTCGTAATATTGCATTTTTGTTTATTAAAATTAATAATGTTAATGTATTTGAATTCCGAAATATTATTAATTCAGAAATATGTCATAATAAACTACATATTATGTCAAATATTTTTTGTGATAACAGATGGTTGGAAATTTATAACTAAGGCGAGGAATGGCTATTAGTGAACTAATAGTGAACCATAAGTGTGTGCACAATGCAAACAAAGTTCCTACTTAACATACTTTTTTTAAACGATATCTACAAGCGAAGCGAACATACTCGTACATAAATAAATTAACCCAACCATCGCGAGCGTCAGCTGATCGGCGCCGCACAAACAGTTTTATTATTCCACTTGTTTATCAATATATTACAACTGACATAAAACGACACACGAGTCCACAGTTTGACAGTACCACGACCATGGATCGGTAGTGTCAAAGTTACCGGATATGGTAACGGAGACGGTAGCTCAATACTTCGGTAGAACGAAAGAACAAGTATTTTAAGTCGTTTTGGATATGTAATTGGAAGTCTAAACTATTTAAAGAGCTGAAAAAAAAAGAATAAAAAAAAGTTACTGATATTTCATCAAAAAAGTTCGTAAGAAGTGAATTTTGGTGAAAGCAATTTTCAGATTATAGACAATTCTATAATGGAATAAAGAACAGAAAAAAGTGAAAAAGTGACACATTTTTTGGAGTAAAAAAAATTCGAAAAAATACTGTGATATTGAAAGGCAAAGTTGATTTTTCTGGTGTATTTGTGGACTAAGTTGGAAGTTGCTAAATATGTTAAAGGTAATTATTTATTTTTCTCTTCTTCTTTTAAAGCTTATTCTAAACTCACTACTCTACATCTTATAATGCCTGTCCACATTTCCGAAATCTCGTTGAATTTTAAATTAATCCAATCCAATTTTCTTGCCATTCAATCTAAATCGTCACATCACCCCTTTGTAGTTCTTCACACGCTTCTTCAGCAATAAAGTAAGCTATGTACAGCGGGCTAATAAAATTAGCCCACTAAAAATGTTATTAATTAAAATTAAAATTTTGAGGCTTGCGCAAAAACTTACACGGTCTCTAATATTTTTTTATTATAGAATATGTATATACAAAATGTTTATACACTAGGTCAACCAAACATGATCAATTAACGGGCATTGTTTAAATACACTCCAATTCGACCTTCGTAAAAGCCTACATTCGAAATTCAATAAATAACTGTCGCAAATACCGGTTTAAGCTGTTTAAGCTGTTGTCAGAATTGCAAATAGTATTGTCGACGCAAAGTGAACTGTAGTTAAATTAATTTATGTATAAAAAAGCGCGTTAATATCTTTACTATGACAAATTAGTTTTCGTGATAATCTTTGTACTATTAGTGGCAGATAGAGAGGTACATTTCTTAAAATACAGGTCTTTGATCGCTCAACGCTCTTAACATTACCTTAGAACAGCGAATCTTACGTGTCTTACTCTTTTTATTTCATCAGTCTTATTTCCTTTCACACAAACGGATTAGGTATGACAGATAATGATGTATATAAAATACTGATTATTCCGATATTTCCCAATATTTATTTCCTCCTATTGAAAATTTTAAGATATTAATTTTTTTTATCGATAAGATTTATTTTGATATATTTGTATTTCCCCTCAGTACAGTCAAGTTATTTCCAACTGGGTATATACGTTCACTCTCTAGCTAAACCAGTTTACCAACTCGGTGCTGTCGATGGTCTCTAAATCAGTTTGCCATTCAGAAATTTCGCGTTGTGGTCAAGGCGAATGGGAGAGTCCAAATTAACGTCAGTCGGAGTGCGATAATAATATTCATACTGAAACATTTTGAGGTAAAACCATTATTTATTTATATCTAATTAAATGAGCCACGCCGAACTACCGGATGCAGGTATGTAAAATATACTGTTCGAAACGTGCAACTTAAGGATAATGGGGTTATTTAATTGCGTTAATTATTTATTTTTTGAATCCTTGGTGAACTAGGTGCCGTGTCAGTACTTTTATTTGTCGTGCCGAATACACTGAACTGGACGGAAAACATGAACTATTAGCAATACGCACTGGTTAAACCCTACCACCTACCTGGTGAGGTAAGGGTAAGTAAGGAGTTACTAATTTAAACCTACATCTTGCAGTGCTTCACTAAAGAAAAAAAATGTATTATTTAATTTATTGATTAAGAATTAGTTTTGTTTAATTTTTAGTTACCTACCTACGCACATAAGCCGACTGGAACGAGAGTACTTTCATTATTTGTGATAAATTCGGCATACGAATGTACGGCTGCGTGGTAGTCATATAACAAAATTAAATTACAAATAAAAAAAAACCGATACATAAACGGCCCTTAAAAATTCAAAAATAATTTGAGCTTATAATTAAAAGGCGTCGGGGGATCGGCTTAAATTTTTTTACTTAGCGGTCCCCGACGCGTTTAATGTGGAAATAATTTTTTACTTTTAATGTAA
This sequence comes from Nematopogon swammerdamellus, assembly GCA_946902875.1. Lineage (NCBI taxonomy): Eukaryota > Metazoa > Arthropoda > Insecta > Lepidoptera > Adelidae > Nematopogon > Nematopogon swammerdamellus. Next base: position 15,273,603 of record OX336341.1, on the reverse strand, counting down.
TGTGTCGGGTCAGGGTTTTTTTTTTTAATTTGTAATTTAATTCTTATTTGAAGCTTTTGAACTTGTAATAATTTTGTTAGGTTACGTTAGGTTAGGTTACAAGTACCTAAATTAGTTTTGTAATAATTTCCGTTTATTTACTTAAAAAGGCGACGAAGTGAAAGTGTAATATATTTCTATTTTACAGCATACATTTTCACCATTAGGAAAAGTGTTGATGATTTTCGGATCGGCTGACCTGATTTTCATCGAGCCACCCAGCTTTCTAATAAAAAAAACCGCATTTAAATTCGCCCATCCATTTAGGAGCTACGGTACCACAGACAGACACACATACAGACAGACGGAGGCGTAAAACTTATAACACCCCTCCTTTAATTTAATTAATGGGGGATTTCCATAAAAAAATATGTAAATAAATAAAAAAATATAAGCTGAATAAAATCGAGATTCCGTAGACTCTATTGACGGGCAAAAAAACATCTTTATCTTTCATTATCATATCATTCATATAATTCCATTATATTGTGAAACCTAAAGTCTCGTTTTAGCGAATGGCACAAATTTTACGCAAGCCAAGCATTTCCTCAAAGATTTCACTCTTTCGTTGTGGGTGTGTTTAAAGACGCTCTACGAAGAAAACAAAGTCAAGTCAATACTTCTTTGTGCACTAAGGCATGTAACTCAAAAGCGAGTTCAATGCCGTGCGGCATTGCGCAATAGGAAATATATAGTAATACCTTTCTGTTCACAAAAAGAAGAAATTTATAAATAAATAAATTTAAAATAAAAACTGTCAGAAAATACGGCTCGCACCGTTACAAGATGAATAGGCTGTAGTAGACGATTATCCTGCATCGAACAAATCGATCACATCGATTTGAAAGGAAAAGTTGTATAGATTGCACAACAAATTGCTTTATATGTATAAACAGAACATTGTAGTGTATCTTTCGATAAAATATTGCGTGATTTAAATATTTTCTAGACATTTATTATAGATATTTAAATATAAAACTTGACCTCAGCTTTCGTGTTTTCGGGACAACTTTTATTTGCAATAAATATTGCTTGAAAAAACTTGATCACAACCGGTTTGGCGAAATGTGGCGTCGAGCCACCCGTAGGTTGCCTAACGACGCCCATGGACATTCGGTCGAATGTGGGGGTTACAAATGGTTCACTCTCGCCTCTCTTGAAGGACCTGGGACTATATTTGAGGAGACACGAGTAGAGAAAATTTTTGAATGCTTGTCTGTTTTCTAATCACGTAAAATTGCTCAGGCAATACGAATGGAGTTTTCAGAAAAATATAGGGCTTACTTTCTATATTAACGTATTTTTTACGATTTAAATTTGCCCATCCATTTAGGAGCTACGGTACCACAGACAGACAGACATACAGACAGACGGAGGCGTAAAACTTCACGGAGGAGTATCACGCCATTATACATATCACCTGCGCAGTGTGGTCGAAAGTGAACGCAATCGGAGAAAATTCGCCACTTAGATTTGCGTTCATGTGATTTACTCGAAAAATACTCAATCGAGCAATATGCTCTCTGATGTTTTGCCATTGTTCATATTTTTTAACCCCCGACGAAAAAAATAGGGGTGTTATAAGTTTAACGTGTGTGTGTATGTGTGTAAGGGTGTATGTGAGGGTGTGTGTGAGGGTGTATTGGGGGGTGTGAGTGGATGTGTTTGCCCACTCCCTAAAACGAGGCGTTTCGTCCGTCCACACTAACGAAACCGAGGCGCCGTCAAAAGCGAGACCGCCTCGGATTTGACAGGAAAATTCTAATGGCAGATTTGAAATCAGAGACCCCTGATTGGTCAGAAAACGTATATTTGACGGACCAATCAGAGCAGATCAAATTTTACGCCTCGTTTTTGGTAGTTTTGGCAGGTTGTGTAAGTGTGTATGAAAATGTCTAAAAATACGTAGTTCCAGTGTGTATGCCATAGGTGGCGCTGCAGTCGCAAGTGTGTATCCATCGGACACGAATCCGAGACCGCCTCGCTTTTTTAGTGTGTGATGTGTGTGTAAGTGTGTTTAGTGTGTATCCTAATCTATGCTATAATTACCGAATCTGAGACCTTTTCATTATTATTGTTACCTTGTAAATATGTGTGTGGGGAGCGCACGCGCCACCGACCCCGGACCCGCTCCGGTCCCTTCCTTCCTTCCGCGGATTCATTGAATGAGTCAAGCAGTCCGTCAGTCGCCCGGGTGTCGCCCCACAGAGAGGCAGTATTTATTTATGATGAGTAGCTTCAATTCAAATTTTCAAATTCTTTTCTATAAAAAAAATTATACTTTCATAAAAACTTTCATCCCCGATTTCCACCCCTTAAAATCTGAAAATCCAAAAACCCTGAAATACGTTATCATTTGTTTATGAAGAGTAGCTAAAATTAAAATTTTCAAGTTCCTGCCTTTAAAAAAATCGATACTCCCGTACAAATTTTCATCCCCCATTTCCACCCCTTAAAATCTGAAAATTCAAAAACCCTGAAACACGTCATCATTTGTTTATGAAGAGTAGCTACAATTAAAATTTTAAAGTTCCTACCTTTAAAAAAATCTAAACTCCCATGAAAATTTTCATCCCCCATTTTCATCCCTTGAAATCTGAAAATCCAGAAACCCCGAAACACGTCATTATTTATTTATGATAAGTAGCTATAATTGAAATTTTCAAGTTACTATCTATAAAAAAATTACTTTTCCATAAAAAAATTCATCCCCGATTTCCATCCCTTAAAATCTGAAATCCAAAAACCCTGAAAGACGTCATTATTTATTTACGATAAGTAGCTACAATTAAAATTTTCAAGTTCCTATCTATAAAAAAATTTATACTTCCATAAAAAATTTCATCCCGGATTTCCACCCCTTAAAATCTGAAAATCCAAAAACCCTGAAATACGTCTTTATTTGTTTATGAAGAGTAGCTAAAATAAAAATTTTCAAGTTCCTGTATTTAAAAAAATCGATACTCCAATACAAACTTTCATCCCCCATTTCCACCCCTTAAAATCTGAAAATCGAAAAACCCTGAAATACCTTATTATTTGTTTATGAATAGTAGCTACAATTAAAATTTTCAAGTTCCTACCTTTAAAAAAATCTAAACTCCCATGAAAATTTTCATCCCCCATTTCCATCCCTTGAAATCTGAAAATCCAGAAACCCCGAAACACGTCATTATTTATTTATGATAAGTAGCTATAGTTGGAATTTTCAAGTTACTATTTATAAAAAAATTACTTTTCCATAAAAAAATTCATCCCCGATTTCCATCCCTTAAAATCTGAAATCCAAAAACCCTGAAAGACGTCATTATTTATTTACGATAAGTAGCTACAATTAAAATTTTCAAGTTCCTATCTACAAAAAAAATTATACTTCCATAAAAAATTTCATCCCGGATTTCCACCCCTTAAAATCTGAAAATCCAAAAACCCTGAAATACGTCTTTATTTGTTTATGAAGAGTAGCTAAAATAAAAATTTTCAAGTTCCTGTATTTTAAAAAATCGATACTCCAATACAAACTTTCATCCCCCATTTCCACCCCTTAAAAACTGAAAATCGAAAAACCCTGAAATACGTTATTATTTGTTTATGAAGAGTAGCTACAATTAAAATTTTCAAGTTCCTACCTGTAAAAAAATCGATACTCCCATAAAAATTTTCATCCCCCATTTCCATCCCTTAAAATCTGAAATCCAAAACCCCTGAAACACATCATTATTTATTTATGATAAGTAACTACAATTAAAATTTTCAAGTTCCTATCTATAAAAAAATGTACACTTCCATAAAAAATTTCATCCCCGATTTCCACCCCTTAATATCTGAAAATCCAAAAACCCTGAAATACGTCATTATTTGTTTATGAAGCGTAGCTACAATTAAAATTTTCAAGTTCCTGCCTTTAAAAAAATTGATACTCCTATACAAACTTTCATCCCCCATTTCCACCCCTTAAAATCTGAAAATCCAAAAACCCTGAAACACATCATTACTTATTTGTGATAAGTAAACAATTAAAATTTCCAAGTTCCTACCTTTAATAAAATCGATACTCCCATAAAAAATTTCATCCCTCATTTCCATCGCTTAAAATCTGAAAATCCAAAAATCCTGAGTTGTAAAATAAACCTGTGTTCTAAATTTCAGCTTTCTAGGTCTTGCGGTTTAGGCTGGGCGATGATGATTGAGGCGGGCGTATAGTTTTATTAATATAAAAGATAGATATAAAAGCGAGACCATATCCCAAGAACGACAACAAAACAAAAAAAGTAAACAGATAACTAAAAATAATAATTTCATACACTCCAAATCCGAGGTGGGTAATACACACATGCGATTCAATATACGAAAGTGAGACCGCCTCGGATTCAGGTAAAATAAAATACCGAAAGCGAGGCGTTTTAAAAAAATTCTCATACACACTCTAAATCTGTTGAAAATGACGAAAGCGAGGCTCCAGCCTCGCTTTCGTGCACGCCTCGGATTCGGGTGTGTTAGCACTTTTCTGAAAATTGCAATATCTCATGCAATACGCCATCTATCGAGAAACGGGAAAGATTGTCGTTTACCTATATTCAAGTTACATCACATAGAGACACAAAACATTGTGAAATACCGTTGTATCACTAAGGCCTCGTTTTCGTGCTTCTCAACAACTAAACACAGACCGCCTCGCTTTCGGGACTCAGCAAACAAGGGTGTGTAAGGGTGTGTCTGTCTGTGGCATCGTAGCTCCCAAACGGATGGCTTTGATGGATGGCTGGCTGAGCGAATCACCATTTGCTCAGTCAGTCAGCTTGCATCAAAATTACTCCCACTGCTGATTATTTTGATGCAAACTGACTGACTGAGCGTATCACCATTCGCTCAGTCAGTCAGATTGCATCAAAATTACTCCCACTGCTGGTTATTTTGATTATTCTCTGCTGGTTATTTGGATGTAAGCTGAATGACTGAGCGAATGGTGATGCCCTCTGCTGGTTATTTTAATTCCAAGACTTTAATGATTGAGAAAGGGCGAGCCAAAGTGATAATCTCGTATGACCTGGTCAGTGGTCACTATCGGCGATTGGCGACGTCCTTGCAAGCGTCTCGTCCACACTCAACGTGTTTGTCGATAGCCAGCGAGTCAGTAAACTACATAGTTGCCTGTAAACGGTGCCGAGCGAAGCATACCTATTATATAATGACAAGATTGCTTCGAGTAATTAGTTTGTCGGTTTGAGTTTTCGAGTTTGTCACCCTCGGTAGCTCAGTGGTGCGGTCGGTCGACTGCCGGTCGTGATCATGAGCACACCTGAGCGCGGTCAGTACTTGAATAGGTGGCCGATCGACCGTTGGAGGCTGACCGTGGTTCGGATTCCACGTAAATTTGTAGGTCCCTTCACTTCTTACCTTAGATGGTATTGTTTAATTCGCCCGGGTTGGTACTAGCGCATTGAATGAAAGGCCGGTTGAAACGGCTATAAATACGAGTAGTTCAGTGTAGCCGGCCCCACCAATGGGAAGCATTGACATGGCGCCTAGTTCACCAAAGTGTTGTGGGCTGACATCACGAATATTGTAGGTGATGTAGCCAACCGTGTCAGTTTCCATAAAACAAAGCGGTCAAGTGAGTCGAACTCGCGTGAAGAGGGTTCCGTACCCATACCGTGAGAACTTCGTGAGAACTTTAAGATGTAGCATTTTCGCATAGGCCCGATATTCCCTATTTTTTTTTTTATTTCAGACTGAGTAGTTTCGGAGATAAGTGTGGGGGGGGGGGGGGGGGAGGGGGCATTTTTAATATTTTCTTTAATAGCTTTTAAAGAATGCATTTCAAAATAATAAAAAAATATCTCATTTCCTTATAACGATACCTTTTCAACGATATGCCACATGATGCACGTCTTCAATCATTTCAGCGGTACGGATCATGGACTCCTCTGGAGGGTGGTCTTCCCACACTCTGTTTTCCTGCACACCCGTCCAGTGCACACTCCGGCAGACAATAGATGTTGCAATTCTTGAATGACTCGCTGGCACACTGGCGGACTGCATTCGGTATTACATATTACGTCTTTATGGAGTAACCGGTTCCTCGGTTCGGAATCGGCGCGTGCGGTATTTTTGCAAGAAGAAAGGTGTTCACTACTATGCCCACACATGGCCGTTCATTATCCGATGTTTATATATTACGTCTACTTTGACCCAGTTTTATTAATTTGTATGCGTAAGCAACAACAGTAAAAAATTATAATGTGTTTTGAGTGTTTTAATTGCCCCTGTTTAGTTACAGTAATCTGTGGTTAAAGTTAAATATCTTTTAATAACACTTTCCAGACAAATACAAATTAAAATTAATATTAAAATATAATATATTGTAAACCATAAAACATAGAACACACAAGGCGGGCTTAATGTAATGGAGCATTTTTGTTTCTAACCTCCGGGATGTGGAAAAATTCATGGGGCTGACAATAGTGTTAAAAGTAAAGTGTGAAAAAAATCATATGAAAACTATCACATTTCATAGCAATATTTTGTTGAATATTTAACGAAACAAGAATAAATCCTAAAAATTTATTACTGAACATACTAGACACAAAAGCCGCGGTTTATAAAAAAAGTGTTCAACAAAACTTCACGACTCGAAGACAAACGCTACATATTGGTGACTCAACATTACAATAAAGTCACTTATGGCGTTGAGTTACCGCTAAACTTTCCAGCACTTTCACGAATTCCTTCAAGCCGCTGAAAGCTTAAGCGAATCCAGCGCTCTTTGCGCCGAGATTCGGAAACTTTAGTATATGGGCCTGCACCTTAAATTAAATAGCAATTAAATTTTTCGTGTGCCCAAGTTTTAAAGAACGTTTCAAAATAAGGAGATAATAATTATTGTAGTATCAATGCAGCACTGCACAATATGTACGTACGCTGGTAAACAGTATTATAAATTTATAGTATACCATTTGTATTTGTATGTATGCTATAATGGTGTAGTACGTACGCGTGTACCCACATCCTTTCACTTCTATATTCCGTTCTGTTCGATCCCAGTGCTCCAGATTATCTCCATTCGAAATTCAAATTTCTCCCTTACCTAGTCACATTGCTTCTTTGAGGTTCATCAATGCGAAACATGTCTGTATCGCGATTCATTACAGTTCATAAGCTTCGAAAACAACGTGCTGTTTGATTATCTTCTATCTAATAATATTGTAAGTGTTGGAGTGATATAAGTAATATATGTCTGTGTCCACTTAACTTGAGTCTCGGTGTGTGGGAGCTAAAGTAAACGCAACAGTTTAGGTTAATACTTTATATTGCCCACGAGTACAACGTAAGCGCGAGCCGGATGCTCAGGCGCAGTGCATGTATACACGTTAAGTTGCTTAGCCGAAGACTGAGGAGCTGGGGCGACGTGGTGGTACTAGTAGGGCACGTAAGTCCGCGGGCGCGTGGGGGAAAGTGCCCCACCTTGCTGCACTGTCATGAAATGTGTAATGTGCCCAATGAGTCACCGCCACATCACTCCATCCCCAAAAAAAACTTAAAGTAAAACTATACAATTTCCTTCAACAAAAATTTCAATTACAATTAAGTGTTTTACTGTACTAAATATGTACTATGGTCAAGTCGATATTAACAATCGAACACACTGTACTGTGGTTTACTGTGGCGTTTATCGATATGCGCGCGCGAAACGCTTGCTGAGTCAGATTTCGTCGTAACGAGTGCATCGCTCGCCTGCAGCTATGTACCTACTCGCTTATGCATTTAATGACAAATTGCACAGAATGTTTACAATTATTTTTACATACGTCAGTAACCTACTAATTTAATTTTCTTAACAGTGTTACTTAGTATACAATTTCTTTGCGTGTCAGTCGGTCAATTCCGAGGTGACCTATATTTCACTTTTGCTGACCAGGTGCGAAACATTTCGAACAATATCGATAATTGTTTTTGCATGCATTGATAACTTACTAAACTATGAGTACATTTATTTGACCGGGTCACAGCGTATGCACTTTTTTGTATGTTTCTCGGCCAAAGCTGAGGTGACCTACAAATTTTTGCACATCATGCCGAGGATGTCATTTTGCATACGTTAATACCCTACTGAAATACATTATTCTTTAACGGGGCCAACGAGTATACACTTTTTGGTATGTCACTTGGTCAACGTTATGTGGCCTGCCTCTCGCCCTATTTCTTATAAGATAAATACAAGATACATTTCAGAATTTATCGTTACAATTATTACATTAATCTCATATGTGTTTCGTTTTTGTACAAAATACAGCACTGCCTTTCCTAAATCAGGACAGAATATTAAGCCTAATCGTCTTGAGAATTAAGTAAAAATGTTTAGCAAAGTATATTTTACAAGTTGCCTCAACTACGTATGTTTACATTTTAAATTTACACATTTACAATACAGCTAATATTAACATTAAAATTGTAACGCTAACTAATAACGCTTGTTAAAATTACTCTGCATAATATCAGGTTCCGATACTCTTTATTTGAAATTTCTTCTCAGTAGAAGTAAATACATTAATTTAAAAAAGTTAACAGAATCGGACCGGTGCTTTAATGACTCGGCCGCTGCGAGTGCTTATCGGAACTGATCTAGTAATGTCATCAGCTGCGGCGTCGGTGTCGATTACACCGTGCGCCGGAACTGGCGGGGAATGCGCTTGCTGCGCAGTGCGAATCACGCCAGCCTGTCGCTGTGTGGCGTCTTGTGCACCCTTATTGTTTAGTATGAAAGCTGGTTTGAGTCGATCGATACTGACCGCTTTCTCTCCTTGGGGTAACTCAACAATAAAATACTTCTCGCATCGCTTTATGACCTTGAATGGACCCGCGTACGGAGGGATCAACGGTTTCGTTACATGGTCGTTTCTTACGAAGACATGTGCAGTCTTATTTAGGTCCGCATGTATGAAAGTGGAGTTTTGTCGTGCTTCTCGAGCTGGCACCGGTGCTATACCTTCGGTATGCATACGGAGCCTATCAACGAAGCTTTCACCTACCTCATCTGTTAGATTTGAGTGTTTAAAGAAGTCTCCTGGGAGTCGCAACTGCGTGCCGTATACCAACTGTGCGGCGCTTACGTCCGCATTTTCACGCAATGCGGCTCGTAAGCCCATCAGTACTGTGGGCAATTCGTCAGCCCAATTTTCGGTGTTGCAGCGGGCCATCAGTGAGGCTTTTAGTCCCCTATGGAATCGCTCAACTTTGCCATTGGCTTTTGGATTATACGCCGTCGTGCGTATCTTCTTCATCCCCATTATTTTACTAAGTGAAAAGAAAAGATCTGATTCGAAATTACGACCTTGGTCAGTCGTGATACGGATTGGACAACCAAAACGCGTGATCCAATTCTCATATACGACTCTCGCTGATGTTTCGGCGGACTGGTCCGAAACTGGTACTGCTTCTGGCCATGACGTACCCCTATCTATGATCGTGACTATATATCTGCATCCGTTTGATATGGGTAGTGGTCCGACTAAGTCTACATGTATATGCTCGAAGCGCCCAGACTCCTCAAATGTCCCTAAAGGTGAATGAGTGTGTCTGGTCACTTTAGACTTCTGACATTGTATGCACGATTTTGTCCACTTACCAATGTCGCTATTCATGCTGGGCCAATAATACCGCTGAGCTACCAGACGTCGCGTACCGCGAGTCCCTGGGTGAGAAATTCCGTGCACAATATTAAATACTTGCGTACGAAATTGCTCAGGTATGTATGGTCTCACATTACCATCTTGGATGTTACAGTACAATGTTACTTGAGAATCGCCAGTAGGTATGTTTAACCTCGTGACTGGGGAAGGGTCTTTAACCGTTATCTCCTGTAACTGTTTATCAGTGATTTGCTTGACAGCCAGTTCTGTCCAGTCCAGCGGTGACGGACAGCTAATAGAATTTATTCTACTCATTGCGTCAGCCGCCGCGTTGTCTACACCCGATATGTGCACTAAACGCGCGCAATACTGAGAAATGAATCCCAACTGTCGGATTCGTCTCGGAGTATCGTTGTCGCTTGCACCGTTTTGGTATGTATAGATTAGTGGCTTGTGATCTGTCTGGATCGTGAGATCTCGACCTTCTATGAGTCGTCTGAAGTGTTTAACGGATAAATAAATACCTAACAACTCTCTGTCGAATGTGGAATATTTCTCTTGCGCTGGACTGAGCGCCTTTGAGAAAAATCCCAAGGGTTGTTTTACACCTTTGTTATCCTGGCATAGCGCTCCTCCGACACATGTAGAGGACGCGTCTGTCATCAGATATAGTTCCCCGTCCGGAGACGGGAAAGCTATGGCAGTAGCTTCCTTTATGCTCTCCCGGCTCCTTTCGAACGCTTCTATCGTCGTGGGTGTCCATTCTATGACCGTTTTGTCGTTTTTTTTCTTGGACCCCACCAGATACGCGTTTAGAAGTCGCTGATGGTCCGCCGCGTCCTTTACACTGTCGCGGTAAAAGTTTATTAGACCTAAGTACTGCCTCAACTGCTTGACCGTGGACGGGCGGGGGTAACTTGTTATCGTTTCTATTTTCTCGGGCAAAGGTAGGATGCCGTCCTTCGACACCTCATACCCAAGGTAGGCCAATGAAGTACAGTTGAATGAGCATTTCTGAACATTCAGCTGCACTCCGTACCTGTTAAGTCGCTCTAGTACCATTTTAACCTGCGCTGTGTGCTCCGCTTGTGTCTCGGAGGCTATCAAAACATCATCTAGGTAAATGAAAGCGAAATCTAGCCCGTGTAACACCATCTGCATGAACCTCTGGAACGTCTGACCGCTATTTCGTAGGCCAAAAGTCATCCTAGGAAACTCAAACAATCCAAATGGCGTTATTATAGCAGTTTTTTCGATGTCTTTCTCTAGGACCGGAATCTGATAGTATGCGCGTTTCATGTCAAGTTTCGTAAAAACAGTTTTATTATAGGCTAAATACATAAAATCTTGTAATCTAGGTATGGGGTATCGATCTGGCTTAGTCACTAAATTCAAGCGTCTGTAGTCCCCACACAAACGTAAATCTCCATTACTTTTCACCACCACCTGGAGAGGACTGGCCCAAGGAGATTTCGACGGACGGCATATGCCCTGTTCCAGCATGTCTTCAAAATCTTTTTTGACCTTATTATACCTGTCCGGCGGGAGAGGTCTAGCTCTCGCGTACACTGGGGGACCAGTCGTCTCGATGTGGTGCACAGTGTCATGTAATGGGACCTCGTTGACAATATTCGATGTAGAACTTAACCTAGGGTACTCACGCAATAGTTCGTGTAGTGGTTCCGCACTATTCAGTGTCTGTACGCACGTGTTAAGTTCACTCCTGTCTATCACACAACACACTTCGAGCGTAGTGGTGTTGTCCACGAGTCTTTTTCTCCTCAAGTCCACTAAGAGATTATGGTAGCTAAGAAAGTCCGCGCCTAAAATCGGGATTGCTACATCGGCGACGATGAATGTCCACCTGTACGGTCGCCGAAGTCCCAAATTTAACACTAGTGTCCTATCACCGTATGTCTTTATGGGCGTACCGTTCGCCGCATAAAGCACGCGTTCTTCTGCTGCTACTCGTGTCTTCCCCGTCGCAGGTAATACGGATACTCCTGCGCCCGTGTCCACGAGGAAAGACAACCCTGTCTCCCGGTCTCGCACCTTGAGTCGGCTGTTGGGGCAGTGCAGAGAGCAGAGGTCTGCAGACGTGGGCCGCTGCTCGTTGTTTAGTTTCCCGACAGCTTCGTCCACGCGCACGGTTGCTTGCATGACCGCGCCTTCCCCCTGTACTTGAAGTGAGCCGTGCACAGCCAGTTGGGGTCAGCTGCTGCGCGCTTCTCTTGCCAGCGTGATCGGCTGGCGCTTCGTGATGTCCTCGGGCCCGTCTGCGATCTCGAACGCTCGCGTGCTACGTGGCTTCGGTCGGCCTTTATCTCGCAGATGTCGGTTGTCAGCTGCGCGAGTTGTCTGGACATCTCTGCTATGGTGTCCTCCAGTTTTGACGACGCTGATGAAGCTGCTGGGCGTCTGTCGATCGCCGCGATGTCCGTCTTGGTGGCATTCTCCATAATCTTGTCGGCCAGGTTTGCCAACTGTTCAAGTTCCGTCTCGTCGCTTACCGCGAGCACGGTCCGCACGGTGGCGGGCAAGTGGCCCGCCCACAGGAATTTAAGCGCTTCCGCGCTCAGCTTATTCCCTGCTAATCCCCTCATTTTCCTCAGAAGTTGGGACGGCTTCTGATCCCCCAACTCGACCTCACTGAGCAAGCGCTGGAATCTCCGTAGCTCTGTGTCAGCATTTGTCGATATCAGTCGGGCTTTCAACGTGTCGTATTTCTTCGTCTCTGGTGGGTTCGTGAGGAGGTCGCTCACCTGTTGAAGGTCCTTTAGTTGAAGCTTGGCGATTACCGTTTGCCATTTTTGTTCATCCGAAAGTTTCATTGCGGCTGTTGCCGCCTCCAGTTGTACAAACCATAATTTTGGCTCTTGGTGCCAAAATTCTGGTATCCGGTTTGATACTGAGATTGCTGCCAGCTCGCCCATGTCGACGTGAGCCATTGGCTGGGCGGGAGACGCGGGCACCCCCACGGGCACTGTAGGTTGCGATATGGGGTTCACCGCCGCCGGTCGCGACTGCAGAGGCAGTGGGCGTCCATACTCGTCCATAGTTCACTTTATGATTTTAACTGTCCGAGTGTTCAAAATTATCCGCCCGCCCTAGGTGTTCACTGTTTTTCGGGGTCACCAATGTAACCGCCCGCCTTAGGTGTTCACTGATTTTCGGGGTCACCAATGTAAGTGTTGGAGTGATATAAGTAATATATGTCTGTGTCCACTTAACTTGAGTCTCGGTGTGTGGGAGCTAAAGTAAACGCAACAGTTTAGGTTAATACTTTATATTGCCCACGAGTACAACGTAAGCGCGAGCCGGATGCTCAGGCGCAGTGCATGTATACACGTTAAGTTGCTTAGCCGAAGACTGAGGAGCTGGGGCGACGTGGTGGTACTAGTAGGGCACGTAAGTCCGCGGGCGCGTGGGGGAAAGTGCCCCACCTTGCTGCACTGTCATGAAATGTGTAATGTGCCCAATGAGTCACCGCCACATCCCGCCACAATATAAAACGGAAAAATCACGTATTTTCGTCGTCTCCGTACGGCTAAACTATAGCAAATAGAAAAATTATACTTATAACGTCTGAAAGATCAATTTGGCGACAACAAAAAAATATGCGCTTCAATGAATAATATTAATAAAATATTACGTCATACATTCCGGAAGATTGATCTGAGAATTTGTCGAGGCGCGGTCGCTGCTCACTAAGAAGGGAGCTAGCGACCATACTACTTGTCCTGTTTGGGACAAATTAAACTGTATTTTATAGACAAGAGTAGGTAGTTCCAAAAAAATAATTTGCAGTATAAACAAATTTGTAGAGACGATTGAAAAATAAAATGACGAGACCGAAACCAAGGAAGAGAAAACTTAAAAGGCATACTTAATCCCATTCGTGACCAACCACAACCACTCTCGGGTACGGCCGCTATCGTAGAAGAAAGAAGCCCAAGAAAATAAAAAAAAAACTCGAATCAGGTTGAATTCAGGTTGATTCGGCGGATTCAACTTCGTAGCCATGTAACTCGGACCAGACGCTTCCGATCGACTCGAACGTGGTGCCTATGGACGTGTACAATCCTTAGGAGACAGAAAATAACTATATGATCTAACCAATTGATCGAAATCACACAAAAAACTAGCGGTAGTAGCTCGACTTCTACCTACTCCCATTTTTTAGGATTTCATATCCATAAGTCTACGCTCTCTGTCCGTCCGTCGGAGGGCTGTATCTTTTGAACCGTAATAGGTAGCCGGTTGAAAATTTCACAGAATCTGTGTTATTATGGCGGATATGCCAACAAATAATAAAAAAGCTAAAAGTAAAAACAACTAAGGGGGGAGTCTGCATACAAGTATTGGTGGGAAAGGGGCGAGAAAAGGATGACGCTGGCTCACCCGATGCGGCGCGGAGGCGCGCGCAAACGTGCCTGCTCGGCTCCTTCTTCCGTTCCCACCGGGTTGGGGCTGCAGCACTCGCCGGGCTCGACCGCAAACACGCGAAACGCGACGTTGGGCTCGGCGGGAGCGCACAGATACGCACGCAAAATGGTTTGGAGAACCTCGCTGATTGTCCGTTTCCCGACGCGGGAGAGCACGGCTCGTCGTTCCCGGACGCCGGTTGATGGAGATCTCGTAGTATTTTCCACCAGCGACGGGTAGGTGAAAAGGAAATAATTTGGTTGGAAGGACAGGTAGGTAGGCAGGAAAAATGTTAATACCCGCGAGATTTGAATGCACTATCTCTCATTGATCAGAGATCAACCAAGTATTATAATATGCGCGTGATTGCTGCGCACACTCGCTATACGTGCAAGATGGAACATATGGCTATGGAACACTCTGTGTGCGAACATCGTTCTCACATAACAGATTTTTTTAAACGAAGTTATTACTAAATCCAGTACAATGTGAAAATAGCACCATCGAAATCCGAAAAAAATAAAACCACTTTCATCTGAAACAAACAAATTTTTGTCCGCGAAAGCTTTTTTCATATCGGCAAACAGAATTTGAACAAACAATGAAAGCGCTCTCTGATTTAATGGTCTCCCGTCTAGACGATTTCGCTAAACGACATTCCGCAGACAGAGGACATAGGTACTGAGTGATGTTCGCTTAATTACCCAATGAAATGAATATCGCTGAAACGATCACCGTCTTCAAAGCAGAGAGTCTAGGAGTCGCAGAAGCGAAAGAAAATGCACGGGCTGGCAATTTCGTAAACACTACATACCTGAGCGGGATTCAGAAGGACTTCCTAGCCTAGAGGGTAAGGCTGCTCCTTATTGCCGTGGGTTTGGCTCTGGTGAGTTCATATGTGCAGAAGATTATTTGCGTGTTAGATTTTAATTATTTATTTAATTATTATCTTTAATTATTCACTTTGGTAGGTACTTAGGTAGGACTGTCCGCTCACGCGAAAGCCCGAGGTTCGAATTCCGAGTGGAGGTAGCTTTTGAAATTTTTGTTCATAAATTATTTCCCACTCCGGTGAAGGAAAACACCGTGGCGAAACCTTTACAGTGACAACATTATTGCATTGTTTACAAGATTTAATGAAAGGAATTTCATTTTAGAATAATTTCAAGACATTCAAGACACAAGAGGTAGGTAGGTGTAACGATGCCACATGTCGCGCTATCGATAAAAAAAAACAGGACAACTGTAATACATACATAAATACAATTACTATTATTGTACCGGCCATTAAGGATCGACCTTGGAGAAAAGAACTAGTTAGGCCGCCGATCGCTCCTCTGTGGGTTTCACAAATAAATCTAGTCCGGCTTGACAACCCAGCACCTCATGGTCCATTGCTCCTGGTCCACTTAAAATTATTGTCAGCCTCAGTAGCTCGGTGGTGCGATGTATTGTCTTCAAACTTATAACGACATAAAATATATTAAATATATATTATACAATACAATATATTATTAACAATATACAACGTCCTTAAAAAACAAACTGCTGCTGCTTACCATATGTACGCAAGTACTGGCCTATAGCAAAAATGCACATAACAACCCGCCTGTTACGTATGCAAAATTCCCAAAGAAAGTTGAACCCAATTAAGTCCACCCGCCGGATTCCGTCCCTGACCCTTCGCCCACCTTTGTAGTGAACCCCGGACGAGTGAGTCCGGTGGATTTCAGAAAATTCCGAGAGCCCGAAACAATAGTAGCTGAGGCGATTTTCGTAAACTGCTCCAGGTCGAAAGAGCAGAGAGCTATCCGAGTACCGTGTGGGGCCGGTACATTAAAAGAATAGCCCCACTGTATCTCTCCCCGTGTATGTCGTAAAAGGCGACTAAGGGATATGACCCCTTCTTATAGTACTAGGTGGTAGGGTTTAACCCGCCCGGGTTGGTACCACCGCACTGAATGAAAGGTCGGTCGAAACGGCTATGTAAATAGTTTGTGTTTTCCGTCCAGTTCAGTGTAGCCGGCACGACCGAAGGGAAGCACTGACGTGGCACCAAGTTCACCCGGTGTTATGGGCTGACATCACGGATGTTGTAGGTGATGTAGCCAACCGTGTCAGATTCCACAAAAAAAAAAAAAAAGCTATCCGAGTCGATTTCGCAATTTCTGGCGCAAATTTTATTGTGTAAATGGAACTACTTGCATAAATATACAGGGTCTTTCAGGATAGGATTGAGAAACTTCAGGAATAGAAAGTGCTCATTATTACAAGAAAAAAATCCTTATCACTCAAATCGAAATTCCGTTTTTTTTTTCATACAAAACTTGAAAATTGCAATAAAAACTTGATGGACAGTGAGTATGGGGAGGTGCTGTCTAGGTCTGGGGAGCGCAATGACCTAGTCCAGTCCCCTTTTTCTTTTGATGTCATTTAAATTTAAGTGTTAAGGTTTAGTATTGAGATTCAGAGGGGTAACGCGGCGAGCGTACTGGGTACACTTGGCGTCGGCAGAGACGGGGCTTCGGCGGACTTTTCAAAATTTATTTTTTGTAGGTTTTCTGGATATTAATTTTAGATTAGTTTTAGTTTTAGTGTATTAGTGTACTTATAGTTGTATTTTGTAGGCTGTTGTGTATTGTGTATATTTTAGTCAAATAAATGGAAGGGTTTACAAAACACAGTAACATTGAAAAAAAAAGTGTTTGGAATTTGGTCGCAGGTCAATTCTACTAGTTGAAAATAGCAATTTAGTCATTTTATTTTTATTTAATAAAGGCGGATGTGTCCCCCAAATCTCGATGAAACGATTTTCACCAAAAAGTACTATAAAATGACCGAATCTGGGAAAAAGTTTCAGAGCTTTTCGTCGAAGGGGGTCCCCCTTCGAACCCTGAAGTTACGAAACCCTATCCTGAAACATCCTGTATACTGGAGAAGGACCGTGCGATTCCTCACCTCACAAGCTACAAAAATTGTTATCATATTTTTTTCTCAGGCTTATACTTTTCATGTGTGGCAGATTTTATGCGGCAAGGTGGAGTGAAAGAGCACTCTGTGATATATTTTTTCTCAAGAACCATTCTTGTGTGCACCTACGCTTTTTATGGTAGAATGGCAGAGAATTCCATAGGCATTAGGTATTTACTCTTTGTACGATTTATGTGCAGTAAACGTTTTTTTATTTGATTTGATTGTATGGAATTAAAATGTATGTAACTTTTGTTAAAGCTGAAATAATTAAAAATATTATGGAATTTACTCTTGAGTTGCATAAAATAATATTTGAGAAAACAAAACAATCATTATTGTAAGACACAGTGCTCTTGTCATCCCATCTTGCCGCATACAATTCTCTATAACTACATATGTATAAGCCGGATAAAACCAAATATAAAAATTATTTTTGTAGCTATTGTTCTGAAGCATCGCGATGTCGTAATCTTATGCCACAGATGAGAGATTAGGGCTATTATGCTTTCGATCTGGGACATGCTGTATAGTACGGTTATACTTACGGTCGGTCTCGGAGCTGCGTGTCTCAACATTTCAGTCCAATGGTGCCAGGTGCGACGACGACGCGACGGTTTGCAGAGAACTCTCGGTCGGTTCTCTGCAAACCATCGTCGGTAATCGAGTATTGCTGGCTGGGTCAGAAGGGACAAAGCATATGCTCCGACCAGCCAATATCACCTCCGAGAAGGTAGGTGCTATACCGGAGACTTCGAGCCACATAGCTCGGATAACGACCGTGACTAGGGCCGTTTAATTGTCAATAATGTAATATCAAGTAATTAAAATATACATAATTATATTAAGTAGCTACATTAATTCGATTTACCTGTCTTTTAGCTTTAATTTTGTACCTATATATATATATATATATTTTTAAAAAACGCGACATGTGGCGCCGACCCACTCATAAGGTGTCTAACGACGCCCATGGACATTCGAACAAAACACTACTAGGATTTTAAGGTTACTTTTACAATATAGGTATATTTTTTTATTGAACTTGATGAAAATTTTATTCTTTACAATAATTACGAAAGTAAATGGGTTTTAAAATGAATATAAAGCTGTGCTTATAAGAAGGAAATTACAGCTACGGAACTCTGCGTGTGAGTGAACAGCGTTCGCAACGCGAGCTATTTTTATATTACATAATTTCATCTTTTCTCCATTTCGCAAAAACTCCAACCAAAATTTTATTTCTTCAGTAACTTTGTCGAATAATACCGATAACCTTTCGCGAGCGATTATGAGCGGGACCCACCATTACATTCAACTTCGACGAACTGTTTAAAAAGAGATCGAGAAAGAAAGACAAAAACGACCACTGCTCTCCCGGGAGCTAACTTTTTGGACTCGCGGAAAAACCGCGGAGTCACGTGGCCGCGCCCAGGCAAACTTTGTCGGTCTCTGGGGCCCGAATCGTTCGAATTTTGAATATTTTTATTGCTGTTCTGTTATTGTTCGCCATAATATACATAAGTTGTGTAAATGTGGTCCACTTTTATATTCCTTTTTCGAATAACCGTTTGACAGTTATCTAGTTGGTTGATGGACGGGTATATTCATAAAATCATTCTTGAAGAGACATTTTTTTAACCTGAAATTGTGGCTACATCACCTACAACACCCGTGATGTAAACCCACCTTGGTGAACTAGGTGCCATGTCAGTGCCTTCCTTAGGGCTACACTAAACTGGACGGAAAACACTAGCTATTTACATGGCCGCGTCTACCGACCTTTCATTCATTGCGTTGGTGGTATCAATCCGGTCGGCTTATACCCTACCACGTAGCAAGTAAAGGGAAGGGAACTACAGTTTTACATCGAATACGAACCACGGTAAACCGCAACAGTTCCAGTCACTTATCTGACCGCGCCCGGTGTGTTTAATTTCACCATATCGGACGTCGATTCATAGCAACACCTTGCTACCGAGGCTGACAGTAATGAAAGTGTTCAACTTGTAGATGCAAATTTCGTCTGTTAGTTGGAGGAAGGCACACCGTGGGCTGCGCAACAATACTAATGCGTCGATTGACTGAAAGAAATTGTAATCTACAATAAGTGAGCCGTGTCAGGCCTCACGCACTCTATGTACTTGCGCGCGCTAACTACCTACCGCCCGGTGCACCGCCGCGCGCCGGCGGCGCGGCGGTGGTGTAATTCAGTAGAAATTCGTCAGCCGCGCGAAACATACCTACACGCTCGCACACGCAACTGCGCGCAGCTGCAAAGCAATAATGCACTTTACACTCGATCGTTTAGGTACATTTTCGCACGCAGCGATTGACGACGTGAAGCTATTAAAGCCGAAGGTATGGAACTTTTTCTATGGAGTGGTTTATCTGTTACGAAGTAACTATTAAGTAATCTGTGCCTCTGTGTCCGCAGAAAAGGGTAACACTCGCGCATAGGAACATACCTAGGCGTTCAACAGCACGATAACAGTACGGCGAGTTAAGCTTTACGTTGGTGAACGTTAATTTGGACAAGCGATTGCCCTCTCCCCCCAACGCCCGCATATCCGTTGCACCGGAAGTTGTATAGGTCGGCAAACAGCGCACAGAGGGCGTACCACTTCCGGTGTGACGTCAGACTAGCCGGCGTGGAACGATGTGGCCGGCCAGAGCCACGTCGTTAAATCTGTAGAAGTGATTGCTCAGTTTGCAGTGTTGGTTTAGGGGAATGGGAACAAAGCTCTTGTTACAATTATCTGAGAGCGTTTATCTGTATTCCTAGTAGCATTTTCTCGGCGAAAAAAGTTGAGATAGTATGGAGAAAGTGCCTAGCTCGAACCGATGGTGAAAAATAGGTGTTTTGGTGCCCGATCAGCGTATTTTTGGTGTAATTATGGTTCAATGGTGCCTTACGTGGACCGAACGGTTCTATTTAGGTGTTAGGTTCCTGTGCCAGACTTCGGCAGGTTTAAAGACGGTTACGGTCGTGTCTTGCGTACAAGCGGCGGGTGGCCGAGTGGTTTGGGCATCGGCTTCTCATGCGATAGGTCCGAGGTTCGAATCCGTTCGGCGTGTACCAATGAGTTTTTTCTGACGAAACAATTTACGTGAATACCTACCTGCTGCTTCACCGTTCGGAACCGGTGTAAAACTGTAGGTCCCTTCCCTTGCCCCTTACTAGGTGGTAGGCGGTAGGCTCAAATTGTAGCCGACTGGGTTGGTACCACCGTACTGGATGTAAGATGGCCGCATAGCAGCCTCGGCTGTGTTCTCCTCTAGTCCAGTATAGTCAGCAATCCAGGGAAGTCTCCGGTATGGCACCTACCTTATCAGAGGTGATATTGGGTGGTTGGAGTATGGGCTTTGGCCCCTCCACTCAGCCACCTATACCGGATTATATAAGGTGTTTCGTTATTCATGTCGTTTCTTTCAGGGGGTAGTTCTGTATCCTAAACTGAGTAACTTTTATTCTAAAGATTTTGGAAATTGGAAAAAAAAAACATCACATTCTCCATACATTTAAGGGCGCAGACCTAACCTCCAAATGTATGGGGAAAGTGAATTTTTTTTGAAAGAAACGACATGAATAACGAAACACCTTATATAAAAAAAAGCACTACACTCAAATTGCACTCAAGGTCACACCCATGTTATACAGTGATACATTTATTTAGTGTAGGTATGCATAGTTTTATCCAATTGACCAAATTGCGCTGCACCGGTCCGGGGCAAACTCTCTGATGGGCGCGCCACCAGCCTGCCACCAAAATTGCAACACGGGATTTGTCTTTTGTCCCAGGTGTGCTTATGATCAAGAACGACAGTCGACCGATTGCACTACTGAGCTACCGCGGCTGATTTATACTGGCTTGTGCTTTATATTCGTCTACACTCACTATTTTATTTCTTCAAACATCTTTGAATTAGAAATGGAACCAAATTGATTCGATTCGAATTTCGATTCCAATCACTTTCAAAGCTAGCACAAATCGTACATGCTCTCAGCGGTACTATTAACGACACGATACCACTTCGTACGCCGCCGCCCGCCCCCGTCTCAGTCGCCTTCGGCCCCGCTCGCTCCCGCCCGCCCCTACCCGCACCCGGTTGAAGGCAAGCAAGCGTGACACGGCGCGAGGACGGTGCGATCACTGTTCCTCGACTGTGCTGAAAAGCTAGCACTGAAATATGTGCAGGACTCTATTATCGCGGGGTAGTACATATTTATGGTTTTCCAAGTAAACAGAAAATGTAATAATTAAATAGATTTCCATCAGTTTTTTTCGTTATACAAAACTAATTAAGTACCCAAAAATGGTAATATATTTTCATTATTTTGCAATAGGTATGTAATGCAATATCATTATTTATTTCTGTAAACAAAAGGAGATAAACCTCCGGTCTATGGGCGTGCGCAGTGTCGGGCTGGGCTGCCTTCTGGATCTGTCCCTTGACCCAACCACTCAGCGAAAGCCTGTCAAGGTAGTTGTCATGAGTTCGTGACTCAATATTTTTTTTTTATCATAAACATAAATAGGCATAAAATGTTTTATCCTTTTTAAACAATAGATTAAACTGGTGCGTAAAGGAAACCTATTATTCGTTTTAGAATATTAATAATTGCGATATGATATCTAATAATAAAAATATATAAAATAGATAAAAATACATACGAGTATATAAAAATAGATGGAAAGCCCCATGAAGATCCCAAGCGTACAAAAAGTCACACTACCACGCGACACCGAATAAATAGTATTCGTGGCTCGAGTAACTCTCGAGAGATTTATTATCTCGACTTGTCAGTCTCTATCTCTCACTCTACTCCTCACTTGTCATCCTCACTCCCCCGCTCCGCACCGCCCCGCCTCGGGGCGCGCCACGCACGCACGACGCATCGCAAAAACAGCAGTCACGATTTGTTATTAAATTATTAATTCAACATAAGACATTAACAAAGCATTTTTCATTATGAAGGCACTCAATAGGCAAAAGGTCAAGGGTTCGATCCTCGTTAGAGTGCACCAATTTCAGTATGAAGGTCTGCGACTATGAAAAATAGCCTTTGTTTTCCGGCCAGTTCAGTGTACCCTGATACTATCAACGATAAGCGCTGATACTTAGCCAGCTCAGACTAAAATGGTGTAATGGGCTGACATCAGAGGTGGAGCAGGTGAAGTAATCAACAAACACTCCAGCGGTGTCCGTCCGTAAGAATTATTTATCAAAAGTACGCCGAAATGGTTGCGGTAAAGGGTAGTGCGTAGCTCGAGTTTGGCGTAGACTATATTTTATGTATGCTTAGTTTAGACATCATGAAACTTTGTAACGGTGTTTTCGTTAAATATGATACAACAGTAATAAATAAATCATACCTGTCTATTCGTCACCTACACAAGTTAGTTGTAATCAGATTTTTGATAATAATTTAATCAAAAACTCCATATGCTTTTGTCAGAAACCTTCACGGGCGCGCGCACAGCAACCCACCAAAGTTTCATCGTAATCGGATGCATTGTTTAAGAAAGCACGTTTTTGTATTAATTCACGTTTTCGTGCAACATGACAAATTATGCTCACCTTACAGAATAATTTTGACAAATGTCCTCATGTAATTTCACTGTCCTCAAGTATCAGGCGAGGTGTGCTGACGGGGGATTTCTCACAGCGTGTCAGCGTCAGTATCTCACGTGTCAGCGTCAGTATATCACGTGTCAGTTGTCATTTCGCAGCGTTTGTAAAGTGGAGAAGGATGGAAGCGGCATCAACTTATGCTTGAAAGAAAATTGTAAAAAGACGAAACTAAACCACCCGCCAGGTGGGACGACGACATTAAGTACGTCGGCAAAAAGCCAGTGGTCCTGTACTGCTGAAGACCGGGAGTACCGGAGGAAAATTCGAGAGGCTATGTCTAGCACTGTCATAATAATAAATAATTTATTTTGTTTATTTATTGAACCCAATAAATATAGATTGGAAACTATTGAAAGAAAAACAGTACATGAATAGAAACAAGACATTGTGGAGTGCTCAAAGGCGGAATTATCACTGTAAGTGATTTCTTCCAGTTAACCTTTGGGTGACCAGAAATAAAATTATAGAGAAAGAAGTATGGGTGGTGTAAGTGAAACGGAGCAGGAATAGATGCTTTATTTTATAAAGTACCTATATGTAACATACATACACAAGTATAGAACATGCATGAATCAGATATTTAGAATTTAAATAAAAATAATAATAAAGTAAACCATAACGGGACCATTGGCATTTGCCGCGCCTGCCACCAACCTGGTCCTCAGACTTGTGATATCCGGTTGTTCGCAGCTTGCCAACACCGAGTATCTGCATAGACACAACCTAGTAGCCAGGATCATCCATCAGCAAATTGCCTTAAAGTAAAACCTTGTAGGTAACGAACGAGGTGCCTTACTATAAGTACAATCCACCGCCAGTTCTCGAGAACGGTCATGTCACACTCTACTGGGACCGGTACTATTCTCGCGAACAGACCTGATATTGTGATAGTGGACCGGGAGGAAAGGCGCGCAACGCTCGTCGATATCGCCGTGCCGCATGACGGTAACCTCGTCAGTAAGGAAGCAGAGAAGTATCTGGATCTGCAGCACGAGGTTACCAAAATGTGGCCTGTCGACTCGACAAGCGTTGTGCCCATAGTCGTTTTGGCGAATGGGCTGATAGCGAAGAGCCTCGACGACCACCTTGAAAGGCTCTCGCTGAGTGGTTGGATCAAGGGCCCGATCCAGAAGGCAGCCCGGCTGGACGCTGCACGCATCGTCCGGAGGTTTCTCTCTTTGGGACCCGACCATCATCGGTAGTCTGGGTTCGCCCTGCCGCCGGTGGTGGCACCGTTTATATTTTTTATATTAATTTTAGGTATATATTTGTATTTTTATACTTTGTATATATAAAATTAATGTAAATATTGTAAATGAGTAAATAAAGAAGTAAACCTTAATTTATTAAATAATAGTAGTTAAATTATAAATAAAAATATCTCCTCCATTTTTGCCGAGGTATCGATGGTCCCTAGTACGCTTATAGCGTTCCCTCTTTGAATTTCCAGGCTTATGCGGCGTATGAAGAATGTCTTGTTTTGCTTACATTTCTTATAGGGTTTCTGATTTCTCGATCTTTTTTTTTCTCGAGTTTCGAGAATTCTCGAGGCCAATTTCTTGAGGTTTCTCGGGTCTTGAGTCTTTTTATAAAAACTGTTGAAATTTGTTGAAATTTAATTTGAAGAAAAAAACAAATTTCATTTTATTGCACCATAATCATGATTTTGTAGTATTTGGTTTGGTATCTCTTATTTAGTTAACGACTTATTCGTCTCGAATGAAGCCAAATTTCTCGAGTTTTCTCGAGTTAGAGAAAGCTCGAGCAGAAACCCTAATTTCTTAACTCATTACAGTTTCTCATGCAAATGGACTACTGCCGACCAACCGTTGGTAATAAGTTCAAATGCATATAAATTATACCAATATGTCTTTTCTATGGTATGTAATTCTATTGGTGGGCTTATAATATGAAGATGTCGCTCCTGCTTGATTTGATTGAATTTGTAACAAAATGTAAGAAGACACGAGTTCTTACTGACACTTAGAACAGATGTGACACGTTTAAAGAGACTGGCAATGAGTTTCATCTACCTACGCGTTAATTTTAAGGCCCTGTCAACCCGTATTCACCCGTACTCCTCTTTCAAGGTGCCGCTTTCGCTGCTGGTTGGATTAGGATGCAACACAATGAATCAATCAAAAAGTAGGTTTTTATTTTTTTATTCCAAAACTACCGATCAAAACAAAAAAGTAAATTAAAACAGCAACATAAATAAATGCTTGTCTTTTATTTGAATTATTAATAAGAAATGAGAATTAATAAGATATTAAGTGATAAAATAGTGATAATCCCTATCTATCTATGTATTTGCTGAA
Organism: Nematopogon swammerdamellus; assembly: GCA_946902875.1. Classification (NCBI taxonomy): domain Eukaryota; kingdom Metazoa; phylum Arthropoda; class Insecta; order Lepidoptera; family Adelidae; genus Nematopogon; species Nematopogon swammerdamellus. Next base: position 15,248,585 of record OX336341.1, on the reverse strand, counting down.
GTGCGCCAAGTCGAGCAAACACGGCCGTACCATACTTTTTTCGATATTTCTTTCATCCAGCCGAACTCAGGGCTGGTGAGGTCATGCCACGGCCAGTATAATCATGCCCACTCCTATTCAGGTGACTCTGGATTTGTAACTGAACAACTTTTGTCCTAGTAAGTACACAATTTAATTTTGAATGGAAAATGTTCATTTGTTCAGTGTCTTAAGAAGTGTCGGCGGTTACCTACTCATAAATATTGCCATTTTTTTTATGTAAACCAACTGTGGTGGTTGACTGTGTCGAGAGACCAATGGTACAGTCGACAGAGCCAAAAACCCCTCTCCTCGCGAAACCACGCTCAGTGAGGCGCCATGCCTCACTGAGCGAGAGATTCCACACCCTAGCGGTGCGACAAAGAAACTATTTTGAGAAGCGATGGGTTCTCAAAAGCCCAATGTCAACAACAAAAGGATACTCAGTTTCTCTGCGGCGAGTGCTGCGAAGATAGGTTGGATGGCAAGGAATAATGGAAGCAAGCAAGCAAGCAACCATTGCAAACTATTTATGATGAAGAACTCATTGCTGAATAAATAATATCGTTACCTAATCATACCTATCCTATCTAATCAAGTCCTGAAATTACAATAAAAAAAAACTAAACTCAGAATTGAACGTTTACAAAAATATATTCAACGTCTTTGGAATAATTTCCTCTCTTTCGATCTGTGTTTATTTAGCTGAGTTGCTGGAATTTTAAGAATACCTTTAAAAAATCCGCTAGTTTACCTTCTCATCTGTAAACTTGCTCTTTCACGGAGTTCGAGCAGGTTAATTAAATGGCGCACTTAATTGGAAAGTCCATTGAAGTTAGTTAGTAGTAAATTAGGTCAGCTAAGAAGTAATAGATGGTATAAGTTTACAGAAGGCCGAAAGAGTTTGCATAATTTCCAGGAATTAGCGCTATCGTATTTGTTGTAACTTCTTGGAGTGATTAATTTATCGTACTGTAAAGCGTATATCTAATGAAAATATTCATTACATTTTTATATATTTATTTTTATGGATCCTCACATGGCATGGCATGGCAGCACCTCTCAAGTGGCATGGGCACGATATCAGCCGATTACACCTTGTTCCTGTAGAAACTAGTTGTCATGTCAGTGTTTCCCTTTGGTCGTCTCAGCTACACTTATTACTATTTAGATGTTAAACTGAGTTGATTGAAATTATTATTTTTTTATTTCTTTAAGTGCTTTGTGTCTGAAGAGTGTAGCTACAAAAGTGGCTTGTATGGTAGTTGGTACACAAATATAGTTTCGCCCTCTAAATCCAGCTAAAATCAATAAAAGCATTAACTCATTGTTAACCTCTAAGATTAGCAATATTATATTTGCTCTTAAGTAGAGTTCAGTTGAGCATTATTGAAAAACATCATACTGCAAATCAACAGTACCAGAGAACAAAACAATAGTTAGATAGATAGATAGAAATACTTTATTGCTCCAAAAAAACATTTTACAGAAACAAACGATAAGTAATTCACATGAGGGGCAAAGGCGGGCTTATCCCTTATAGGGATTTCTCCCAGTCAACCTTTGATAGTTTATTCCTAAATGACTTTTCGCGGAGTTTCGAAGACGAAGACTATCCCTGCAAAGTGTGTGTCTCTCCCGGCGAGCCAGACAAATTTAGATTTTCCACTACGTGCAGACAAATTACGGCATAATCAGACTCTGGAGTCTAGTTGACATTTTAAAATGTAATTCCAATCATATCTTTTATTTAAATGTTGACTTTATAACTAATCTGTAATTTTCATGTAATATTTAATTTTTTTTTTTAAGTGCAATTACTTGATTGAATTCTATTTATTATTTAGCTTAATTGAATTAATGATTTATTTGAATGATTTATTCATTTTATACAACTTGTTGATTTTTTATTTTATAATGCATTTAGTGTTTTATATTTAGTACAAGTTAAAAAGTAATTTTTAAACGGTTTTATTTAGCTTGACTCCGTATATTTGTTTGTTACTATCTTTGTTTCAAATCTTGCGACAACTTTTTCAACTACTTCTACTGAACCGATTTTTATGAAACTTTGCACACACATTGAGTTCTCGTGACAATACAATATTATGATAATTTCAACTTGGTAAAGAGGGTCTGATGATGGAGTCAGGAGGAGGACAGTGGAACTCTTCAACCGTTACTAGTAACCCCCTCGAGTTTGGGCTCATATGATTTGTTTGGACGAGTGTTCCATACTTCTACCAATACACTTGGTGACGAGGGTCTGATGATGGAGTCAGGAGGTGGACAGTGGAACTCTTCAACCGTTACTAGTAACACCTTCGAGTTTGGGCTCATATGGTTTGTTTGGAAGAGTGTCCCATACTTCTACCAATATACTTGGTGACGAGGGTCTGATGATGGAGTCAGGAGGTGTACAGTGGAACTCTTCAACCGTTACTAGTAACCCCCTCGAGTGTGGGCTCATTTGGTTAGTTTGGACGAGTGTTCCATACTTCTACCAATACACTTGGTGACGAGGGTCTGATGATGGAGTCAGCAGGTGTACAGTGGAACTCTTCAACCGTTACTAGTAACCCCCTCGAGTTTGGGCTCATTTGGTTGGTTTGGACGAGTGTCCCATACTTCTACCAATACACTTCATGACGAGGGTCTGATGATGGAGTCAGGAGGTGTACAGTGGAACTCTTCAACCATTACTAGTAACCCCCTCATGTTTGGGCTCATTTAGTTGGTTTGGACGAGTGTCCCATACTTCTACCAATACACTTGGTGACGAGGGTCTGATGATGGAGTCAGGAGGTGTAAAGTTGAACTCTTCAACGGTTACTAGTAACCCCCTCGAGTTTGGGCTCATATGGTTGGTTTGGACGAGTGTCCCTTACTTCTACCAACACACTTGGTGACGAGGGTCTGATGATGGAGTCAGGAGGTGTACAGTGGAACTCTTCAACCGTTACTAGCAACCCCCTCGAGTTTGGGCTCATATGGTTGGTTTGGACGAGTGTCCCTTACTTCTACCAATACACTTGGTGACGAGGGTCTGATGATGGAGTCAGGAGGTGTACAGTGGAACTCTTCTACCGTTACTAGTAACCCCCTCGAGTTTGGGCTCATATGGTTGGTTTGGACGAGTGTCCCATACTTTTACCAATACACTTGGTGACGAGGGTCAGATGATGGAGTCAGGAGGTGTACAGTGGAACTCTTCAACCGTTACTAGTAATCCCCTCGAGTTTGGGCTCATTTGGTTGGCTTGGACGAGTGTCCCATACTTCTGCCAATACACTTGGTGACGAGGGTCTGATGATGGAGTCAGGAGGTGTACAGTTGAACTCTTCAACCTTTACTAGTAAACCCCTTGAGTTTGGGCTCATTTGGTTTGTTTGAACGAGTGTCCTATCCCATACTTCTACCAATACACTTGGTGACGAGGGTCTGATGATGGAGTCAGGAGGTGTACAGTGGAACTCTTCAACCGTTACTAGTAATCCCCTACAGTTTGGGCTCATTTCATTTTCATGTCAGCCTCGATAGCTCAGTGGTGCTGACAGTCAACTGTCGCTATTGAATGTTAAGCAACGCTGGGTGCGGTCAGTACTTGGATGGGTGACCGCTGACCGTTGGAGGCTGACCGAGGTTCGGATTCCTCGTAAAATTGTAGGTCCCTTCCCTCCTAATCTTACTTGGTGGTAGGGTTTAACCCGCCCGGGTTGGTACCACCGCACTGAATGAAACGTCGGTCTAAACGGCTATGTAAATAGTTTGTGTTTTCCAACCAGTTCAGTGTAGCCGGCACGATCAAAGGGGGAAGTACTGACATGGCACCTAGTTCACCCGGTGTTATGGGCTGACATAACGGAAGTTGTAGTTGATGTAGCCAACCGTGTCAGTTTCCATAAAAAAAAAATTTGGTTGGTTTGGACGAGTGTCCCATACTTCTGCCAATACACTTGGTGACGAGGGTCTGATGATGGAGTCAGGAGGTGTAGAGTTGAACTCTTCAACCTTTACTAGTAACCCCCTTGAGTTTGGGCTCATTTGGTTTGTTTGGACGAGTGTCCCATACTTCTACCAATACACTTGGTGGCGAGGGTCTGATGATGGAGTCAGGAGGTGTACAGTGGAACTCTTCAACCGTTACTAGTAACCCCCTCGAGTTTGGGCTCATTTGGTTTGTTTGGACGAGTGTCCCATACTTGTCGAACGCAAAAGTATGAAACAGACATACCATCTGTTCAAATTGATTTTGAAAGAGACGGCGGACACCATATCCATTCTAAAGCCAAACAGTTTCCAGCAAAGTTTAATTATGGAACAGCTGAGAGACGGATGTTACCGATAATTTTGTCATGGACCTCCACTGTCCATAAAATGCAGGGCAGTACTGTTGACCGTGCTGTAGTGTATTTAGGCTCCAGACTCTTTGAGGAGGGTCAAGCGTATGTTGCATTGAGTCGCGTAAAGTCTTTAGAAGGGTTATGTATTGAGGAGCTTGATTGTGAGTAATTGACAGGTAAGAAACCGAGTAACAAAGATGCAATGAGAGAGTTGGAAAGGATGACGAGTTTACGTAATGATACGAGCCAAAAATCAAACTAAAAACGAGTAAATAAAAAAATAGGTAAAAAAACTTTTAAGTTAAACGGTTTTATTAAAAATAAAAAACTAGAAAAAAAACAGCTGTACAAAAACTAGAAAATAATAAGGACACAAGCCTGGGCCTTCTTAAGATTTTACGTCTGCGTAAGAAATCGTGCAATACTAGCGTGCTGTCTTCTCATGTCGGATGCCAAAGGGCACATTGTGTCGCTGCGTCAGTGGAATAAGTAATAAATTGAGACTTTTAACAGACTAATATAAAAACGTGGGGCGTATAATATGCGTAATAAATAACATGCGCCCCACGTTTTTATATTAGTATGTTAAAAGTCTCAATTTATTACTTATTCCACTGACGCAGCGACACAATGTGCCCTTTGGCATCCGACATGAGAAGACAGCACGCTAGTATTGCACGATTTCTTACGCAGACGTAAAATCTTAAGAAGGCCCAGGCTTGTGTCCTTATTATTTTCTAGTTTTTGTACAGCTGTTTTTTTTCTAGTTTTTTATTTTTAATAAAACCGTTTAACTTAAAAGTTTTTTTACCTATTATTTTTTTATTTTTAAGTGCTTGTGTATTGGTTATTTCTGCTCTGCTTGTATTGTGTTTTTATTATGAACTAGCTTTTGCCCGCGGCTTCGCTCGCATGAAATTCGTATTTCAAAGGAAGAAAGTAAGTAACTAAGGCTGATCTGCGTTTAGGTAAACAATAAACCTTCTCAACTAAAGTAAGTAACTAACGGCGAGGCTTCAGGCTGAGCTGTATTCTGGAAGACAATAAACCTTTTCGAAGAAAGTAAGTAACAGAGGGCGAGGCCGAAGGCCGAGCTGCGTTCAGGAAGACCATAAACCTTCTCGAACAAAGTAAGTAACTAAGGGCGAGGCCAAAGGCCGAGCTGCGTTCAGGAAGACTGTAAAACTTCTCGACGAAATTAAGTAATTGAGGGCAAGGCCGAAGGCCAAGCTGCGTTCAGGAAGACTATAAACCTTCTTGATGAAAGTAAGCAACTGAGGGCGAGGCCGAAGGCCGAGCTGCGGTCAGGAAGACGATAACCTTTTCGAAGAAAGTAAGTAACATAGGGCGAGGCCGAAGGCCGAGCTGCGTTCAGGAAGACCATAAACCTTCTTGAAGAAAGTAATTAACTAAGGGCGAGGCCGAAGGCCGAGCTGAGTTCAGGAAAACTAAACCTTCTCGATGAAAGTAAGTAACTGAGGGCGAGGCCGAAGGCCGAGCTGCGTTCAGGAAGACGATAACCTTTTCGAAGAAAGTAAGTAACAGAGGGCGAGGCGGAAAGCCGAGCTGCGTTCAGGAAAACGATAACCTTTTCGAAGAAAGTAAGTAACAGAGGGCGAGGCGGAAAGCCGAGCTGCGTTCAGGAAGACCATAAACCTTCTCGAATAAAGTAGGTAAGTAACTAAGGGCGAGGCCGAAGGCCGACCTGCGTTCAGGAAGACTATAAAGCGTCTTGAAGAAAATATGTAACTATCGCCCATAGTTACTTACTGCCAGCGTCTTCCAGGATACAGCTCGGCCTTCGGCAACGGCCTTAGTTACTTACTTTTTTTAATTTTTTTTTCTGGAAACTGACACGGTTGGCTACATTACCTACAACATCCGTGATGTCAGCCCATAACACTGGATGAACTTGGTGCCACGTCAGTGCTTCCCTTTGAGAAGGTTTATGGTCTTCCTGAACGCAGCTCGGCCTTCGGCCTCGCCCTCTGTTACTTACTTTCTTCGAAAAGGTTATCGTCTTCCTGAACGCAGCTCGGCCTTCGGCCTCGCCCTCAGTTACTTACTTTCATCAAGAAGGTTTATACTCTTCCTGAACGCAGCTCGGCCTTCGGCCTCGCCTTTAGTATATTACTTACTTTCTTTGAGAATGTTTATTGTTTATCTGAATCCAGTTCACCCTCCGGCCCTGGCCTAAGTTACTTACTTTCTTCTTTTGAAATACGAATTTCACGCGAGCGAATCAACACTATCAATCAATACTAATAATAAATCTGTAAGGGATGGTCATGGAGTAAGTTGCTTTGATTTTTGAGATATTTGGTTTGTAGACTCTGTGTATGATACTAAAACTAAATTTAGGATTTTTAGAAATCATTTCTGTATGTATGTATGTTCCATCATAACTCTTAAACCGATCATCTGAATTCGATGAAACTTCGTACAAGTACATTTACCTACACGGGACACAGGATAGGCTAAATACAATTTACTTCCGGTTACGCTAAGATGTGGCTCCCATACAAACCGATATGTTCCGTAGGCGCCGTAGTACTATAGGTATTTACCGAGCGGGCGGCCGGCAGCTGGCGGCGGCGCGGCGGAGGCGGCGCGGTGCGGGCGCGGAGGGGGCACGGCGAGCGAACTGAATAGCCGCAATATGACAGAATGGAGCTCTGTTCTTCTTTTACGCAAAAACTACTGAACAGATTTTGATGAGCCTTTACAGTACATCAAAATAACATATAGGCTATAATTTATAAAGACATTGTGTAAATTGGCTCAAATAGGTATACCGATAAATGTCAAGTAAGTCGGAAAAAATCCTGCCATCTGAGAGCTATCTCGGCGTGCGCTGCATAAACCGTTAGTTACACGAAGATAATGTATGGTGAGTTTTCTCTTAAATAGTTCTAAAAAAAAGTCCGCGACAGCATAATTATCTACCTTTTATGTGGAAGCCACTATAGCCAAAATAGTGAACCATAAATACATTTAAATTGGTTACTGTATTTACAATGCACATTTTATAGTAGGTATTGAATTAATATTTAGCAAAATACATATTTTTATCGCTTCTGGTATTTAAAGTAGATAAACTTTGGCTTTATGTTTGCCAAATAGTTTAACTTGACAAATAGTTTAAAAGTTACGACGATGAGAATGTCTTGATATGGCGTCCTGCTGCGGTGCGGCGCACAGTACGGGCGGGGCGAGGCGAATATGTATGTATGAATTTCCTCCATAAAATTTAAACCGATCATCTAAATTTGATTAAAATTAGTACGTGCACATTTAGCTACACGAGACACAGGATAGGCTAAATAAAATTCAGTTCCGGTTACGCTAATAGGTGGAATATTTTACTTAGTTAGGTATCCAAAGTGTTTGATTTATTTAACTGAAGTTTCTTATTTTAATATTGATAGCTTTTTCGCTCGCGTGAAATTCGTATTTCAAAAGAAGAAAGTAAGTAACTTAGGCCAGGGCCGGAGGGTGAACTGGATTCAGATAAACAATAAACATTCTCAAAGAAAGTAAGTAATATACTAAAGGCGAGGCCGAAGGCCGAGCTGCGTTCAGGAAGAGTATAAACCTTCTTGATGAAAGTAAGTAACTGAGGGCGAGGCCGAAGGCCGAGCTGCGTTCAGGAAGACGATAACCTTTTCGAAGAAAGTAAGTAACAGAGGGCGAGGCCGAAGGCCGAGCTGCGTTCAGGAAGACCATAAACCTTCTCAAAGGGAAGCACTGACGTGGCACCAAGTTCATCCAGTGTTATGGGCTGACATCACGGATGTTGTAGGTAATGTAGCCAACCGTGCCAGTTTCCAGAAAAAAAAAATAAAAAAAAGTAAGTAACTAAGGCCGTTGCCGAAGGCCGAGCTGTATCCTGGAAGACGCTGGCAGTAAGTAACTATGGGCGATAGTTACATATTTTCTTCAAGACGCTTTATAGTCTTCCTGAACGCAGCTCGGCCTTCGGCCTCGCCCTTAGTTACTTACCTACTTTATTCGAGAAGGTTTATGGTCTTCCTGAACGCAGCTCGGCTTTCCGCCTCGCCCACTGTTACTTACTTTCTTCGAAAAGGTTATCGTTTTCCTGAACGCAGCTCGGCTTTCCGCCTCGCCCTCTGTTACTTACTTTCTTCGAAAAGGTTATCGTCTTCCTGAACGCAGCTCGGCCTTCGGCCTCGCCCTCAGTTACTTGCTTTCATCGAGAAGGTTTAGTTTTCCTGAACTCAGCTCGGCCTTCGGCCTCGCCCTTAGTTAATTACTTTCTTCAAGAAGGTTTATGGTCTTCCTGAACGCAGCTCGGCCTTCGGCCTCGCCCTATGTTACTTACTTTCTTCGAAAAGGTTATCGTCTTCCTGACCGCAGCTCGGCCTTCGGCCTCGCCCTCAGTTGCTTACTTTCATCAAGAAGGTTTATAGTCTTCCTGAACGCAGCTCGGCCTTCGGCCTTGCCCTCAATTACTTAATTTCGTCGAGAAGTTTTACAGTCTTCCTGAACGCAGCTCGGCCTTTGGCCTCGCCCTTAGTTACTTACTTTGTTCGAGAAGGTTTATGGTCTTCCTGAACGCAGCTCGGCCTTCGGCCTCGCCCTCTGTTACTTACTTTCTTCGAAAAGGTTTATTGTCTTCCAGAATACAGCTCAGCCTGAAGCCTCGCCGTTAGTTACTTACTTTAGTTGAGAAGGTTTATTGTTTACCTAAACGCAGATCAGCCTTAGTTACTTACTTTCTTCCTTTGAAATACGAATTTCATGCTAGCGAAGCCGCGGGCAAAAGCTAGTATTAAAATAAGAAACTTCAGTTAAATAAATCAAACACTTTGGATACCTAACTAAGTAAAATATTCCACCTATTAGCGTAACCGGAACTGAATTTTATTTAGCCTATCCTGTGTCTCGTGTAGCTAAATGTGCACGTACTAATTTTAATCAAATTTAGATGATCGGTTTAAATTTTATGGAGGAAATTCATACATACATATTCGCCTCGCCCCGCCCGTACTGTGCGCCGCACCGCAGCAGGACGCCATATCAAGACATTCTCATCGTCGTAACTTTTAAACTATTTGTCAAGTTAAACTATTTGGCAAACATAAAGCCAAAGTTTATCTACTTTAAATACCAGAAGCGATAAAAATATGTATTTTGCTATATATTAATTCAATACCTACTATAAAATGTGCATTGTAAATACAGTAACCAATTTAAATGTATTTATGGTTCACTATTTTGGCTATAGTGGCTTCCACATAAAAGGTAGATAATTATGCTGTCGCGGACTTTTTTTTAGAACTATTTAAGAGAAAACTCACCATACATTATCTTCGTGTAACTAACGGTTTATGCAGCGCACGCCGAGATAGCTCTCAGATGGCAGGATTTTTTCCGACTTACTTGACATTTATCGGTATACCTATTTGAGCCAATTTACACAATGTCTTTATAAATTATAGCCTATATGTTATTTTGATGTACTGTAAAGGCTCATCAAAATCTGTTCAGTAGTTTTTGCGTAAAAGAAGAACAGAGCTCCATTCTGTCATATTGCGGCTATTCAGTTCGCTCGCCGTGCCCCCTCCGCGCCCGCACCGCGCCGCCTCCGCCGCGCCGCCAGCTGCCGGCCGCCCGCTCGGTAAATACCTATAGTACTACGGCGCCTACGGAACATATCGGTTTGTATGGGAGCCACATCTTAGCGTAACCGGAAGTAAATTGTATTTAGCCTATCCTGTGTCCCGTGTAGGTAAATGTACTTGTACGAAGTTTCATCGAATTCAGATGATCGGTTTAATAGTTATGGTGGAACATACATACATACAGAAATGATTTCTAAAAATCCTAAATTTAGTTTTAGTATCATACACAGAGTCTACAAACCAAATATCTCAAAAATCAAAGCAACTTACTCCATGACCATCCCTTACAGATTTATTATTAGTATTGATATTGATGATTGATGATATTGTCATGCCTACGGGTGATATCACAATAAAGAAATTGAATTGAATTGAATTGAATAAATTTCTTAATCACGTTAAGAGTTTCCTCTCTATATTTTTTCTTGGCCCAAAGAATGTTCTCCGCGCCGAAGTACAGTCAAAGCTCTACGAAAGCAGTAAACAGCTGTCGACATTTTCCAGCGTTGCTTGTTCCTTCGTTTACGCTGCAGTTGTCTCCGTGCGCCAGACAGTCACGTAAAGCTTGTCTTATTTACTGCACTGCCTCTCTGAGTTGTTAATATTGGACATGACTCCGAAGCTAGCTGTGTTCGTTACGTAGCATCAATGATATTTTAGGAAAGATAGGTTATTTATATGAAATTCAGTGCTCACACATGGCACGTCCTTGAAAAGTTGAGAGGAATAACTATAAAGTGATGCGCCGACTCGAATAGTCTTATTTATTACCTTTATTTTCTTTATTTCACATTTTTATATATACATTAATATTAATTTTACATATATTATAACTATAAAAAGTAATAAAAATACACAAAATTAATACAAACATTAAAAATAAAAATGGTAATACCGCCGGTGGCGGGAGGCAGGCCTCCAAGCACGCCGGCGGGTGCAGGCCGTGGCTACGGAGCTCTCCGGGACGACGCGAGGCAAGCTACGAGCGATAGGTGGTGGTACTAGACACGTAGGCCACCACCACCCCCATCTCGGAGAGCTCCGTATCCGTCGGACCGCTGGGCGACGACACGCAGCCATTTCATACAACATGATTGTCGCGCGTGCGTCACCGTTACGCACTTTGCCGCCACACCGGCAATAGTGCAGAATTAGTGCAGAATCTCATTACACACGACGGCATTTTCGATGTGTTAGCGGCTCGTGGTTAGCGGTCCGAACGCGTGCGTAGTTGGTGGGCGACTAACTTCAGACAGGACTGTGGTCTTGTATTTAATGTGCCGCTTGGGAGCTCAGATAACCTATCTACCTCCTTTTAACTTATAATATCATTGCGTAGCATTATCAATTATTTCTACGTAGCAGCTTGTGGCCGAGAAATAAAAGATTGTATTATAAGTAAAAATAAAGTTCGACACACGTCGGCGCGTAGTAATTTTCTAAATAAAAGTTATAAAAATAAAGTTAAAAAAACCTTTTTGCCTTAAAGGGTTTTATTGTACAAGGTGGCGCAGAAGTAATCATCCATTTCGTTATAGCTATAATTGTATACCGTTCCGGACCAAAATACCAAAAAGGAACCCTTATAATAACTTTGTTCTTCATCTGTCTGTATGTCTATATATATATATATATATATATATATATATTTTCATTGTATGTCACAGATCCGTAACTTCTAAACGGTTAGTCCTAGAAAATTTAAACTTTCTATGAAAATATATTATTTTATATTTATAACACACAAAATTCAGATAATACCCAGGATGATGTGTGATCAGGATCAGGATGAGTGCAAATGCGAAAAATATAGAAATATGGTTGCAGCTAGGGTAGGGTCATAAAAGGAAAATCAATAATTTTTTTTATTAGGCATGTGTGTGGCACATAGTCGAAAAGGGCTTACATCACAGAACAACGATCGGGCCACACCATTTGCTATGTGGCTTACATTGAGGATGTCAAATTTTTTTTTTTATTTCTTTTATGTTATTCGTTTTGGGTGACCGAGTCAGAGGGGCCAGAGCACATGTTCCGACCAGCCAATATCATCTCCGAGAAGGTAGGTGCCATACCGGAGATTTACCTTTGGTTCGCTGGCTATACTGGACTAGTCGAGAACATTACAACCAGTACATACGGTGGCACCAACCCATTCGGCTACAATTTGAGCGTACCACCTAGTACGGTGCAAGAGAAACGGTAGTAAAAAATACCTAAGTAATTCGAAGTAAACATGCCGAGTACGTACAATTTCCTATCGATATAATATGTGAGCGTGTATGCAGAGCTGGCTTGCCATATCAAATGTTGGTTCACTGTCGAACCTTTATCCGCCTGTCTGTCCCTTTTATTGAATCTAATGCGAGAGAATTTGCACGAGTCGACTGATTAAAACGCTTGACACGTGACATGTGCGAATTCGTTTCAGCCTCAGTTGATCTTACTGAAATAGATGAGGCGTTGTGATATCAAATTATTTGCTTCACCAAATTATTTGGAAATTTGATCACTGTGTCGGAAACTGAGCAAATGTTATTGGATACAACTTCGAAAATAGAATATTATAAAGTACAATTTTTGTATTCCAACTAGTTATAAACATCGATGGTTATAAGCAAATTTTACTCGTATGTTAGGTACCTATTAGATTTTCGGTTGTACGGTATGTTTTTTTGGACTAATAAATTAATTTGAATTTTATTATGTCTACTACACGTACGTTTGCCCGCGACATCGCTCGCATAGCCTATGTCCGTCCTGAAGGTCAATTCTAAATATTGGTCAAATAATTTTAATTGATAACTATTTTAATATTGTTTAGTTCGTAAAATATAATGCCGACATTATTATGTATTATATTTCGTTTATCACCATTATCGGCTACTCTATCTTTCAAAATGTTAAAGTTTAGCTTTGTTTTATATTTAAAAAATTGGATGAGTATTTTCGGAGATTACCTCCTACATCCAAACATTCAAACTTTACCTCTTTATAATATTATATTATATAGTGTAGACTACTATTAAGACCTATTTATTTATCACTAGAGCCTTGTTGACTGATGCCATCATAAGTAATTGTTTTACGCAATGTACCTTTTTTAATTTTTTTTTATGGAAACGGTTGCCTAAATCACCGATGATCTTTGATGTCAGCCCATAACACCTTGTTGAAGTAGGTGCCATGTCAGTGCTTCCCTTTGGACGTGTCGGCTACACTGAACTGGACGGGAAACACGAACTATCAAATTGAAAAATTCAATTTTGAATCGTATGCTGTCGTCACCTAACTCGTATTTGGCATTAGACAAGAAATATTTTCAGTTTTGCATCCATCTCAAATAACGAGAAGTGGGAATCGTTTTATTTTAAAGCATTTTCCTCTCTGCCCTTCGCAAGTGATCCTGTAAGTAAATCCGAGTTTTCACCATCTGTCTAACTATATCTCTTCCTCTCTCTTTCCACTCTCCTTCTCCCGCTCTACCCTCTCTTTCTTCCTCCCCCGGCACAATTCAGTCCGCACCTGCACGACTATGATGTTAGTTCAGAGTGGATAGTTCCTACAAATGGAGGAGTGCATTTCAGCGCAAAGTTTTGTATTTCGCATTGGTTCCTTTGGTGCGACTATTTCTGATCTTATTCACGGGAATAATAAAAAGCGGCCAAGTGCGAGATGGACTCGCGCACCGAGGCCTCCTTCACCTTGCAACCGAGTAAGCGGGTTAGTTTTTATTATTTTGTTGTTTTACTTTAGTGTTCGCATATAATCACACCACGTTGTATGTATTATCGTTTTGACGATAGACCAAAAACAAAACAAAAAATAACCATCAGCAATTTTTTTTAAAGAAAAAAAAAAAACATTTGCACTATTCGGATTCGAACACACGACCGTCTGTTCAACATTTTAAATATTCTACCGCTAGGCTAATGGCGGTTATGGGCGATGAGACGAATATCCGATTCAGTACATCCCGATATAAATGCAAACTAGTATCTGTGGAGCCGCGCCATCTATTATTTATTAGCGTGACTAATCGATTCTTGTATGCCCCCCTTATTTTTTACGTTTAGTTTTTTTAAATATTTATTGGCATATTCGCCATATTAACACATATTTTGTGAAAATGTGAACCGGCTACCTCTTACGGTTCAACAGATACAGCACTCGGACGAACGGACAGAGAGACAGACAGACGATGACGTAGGCTTATTAATGGGCTTCCGTATGGATACGGAACCGTAAAAATTACGATAAATGTAAATTTTATAAATTTTTTTACGGCTTTACTCACGCGGTCGATTCTCCGAGCTATGTGGTTCGACATTTCGGACAAAACGTATTATGGTCCGTTCTCATGAGCATTCTGCCGACGCGACGCGACGGTTGACAGAAAACTGTCAGTTCTCCGTCCGTCGCGGATGACGAAGATTGTTCGTGTTTTGATCGGTTGGTGATGTCCGTCGTGTCACGGAAGTGGTCAGCGCCTTCTACGCCTCCGCCGAGGTCCGCCTCGGCGACGCGGCGGCGGTTCGTCTGGCCGAGACTACCCTTAATGACCACCGCTAACAATCTTCGCCATCCGCGATGGACGGAGAACTGATAGTTTTCTATCAACCGTCGCGTCGGTCGGCAGAATGCTCGTGAGAACGGGTCATAATAAGTTTGGCCCGAAATGTCGAACCATATAGCTCGGAGAATCGACCGTGAAGCAATTTTAATAATGTTTAACAACCACAGTAATTAAAACCTCACATTTATGTAAATTGTAATCAGAGAAAAGATAAAGTAAATGATTTTATGATTTGTGAAATCGATGGAATGTTTCTAATTCCATTAAAATATTAATAGTAATAAATATTTTTCTATTATGTTTATTTCTTTATCAAATACTTACTTATTTTATTAGAATTTGCGCATGCAAAGTGATATAAAATAAGAATATGCGCATTCTATTAATTTAGTATGTATTGTATTTCTGTATTTCATTTTATGTGTCTATGCTTTCTCTGATATAAATACGTCCGTAAGAACGTCCATGAGGGGACAAGAGCTCTACTGACAGTAGTGACGCTTAAAACCTTGAGATATATTAATCCAAAAGATCTAAAACAAGCTGCCGTTAGCACCAATCTGTTTGTTGGGTACGCCGTATGCACATCGCACGAGACTCATTTATAGTACGGACGCAAGAGTTTGTATGGAGAAATAAGCCAGTGGTGATGTATAGGTAATTGTTATGCACGCAAATGTTTCAAGCAGAAAAAACTCATTGGTGCACGCCGGCAGCATTCGAACCTCAGACCTTGAGACCACGAATCCGACGCCACGGTCGTGTTGCCGATCACCCCGAGTTTTCATGTTTTCTAAAATATTTACAATCTCACGATTAATTGAAGGTTGAGCTGCAATCCCGTCAGGTACCTACCATAGTTATTTCCATTTTCGTTTCATATTAATAACAATTTAAACCGAAAAGAATAAGAGTGCTGCTACAAAAAATTTACATTAAATTTAAAAACTAATGAAATCGAACTATATTACCAATATTTTCAAAATAGGCCAGACAGCCAGGGAATTACAAGAAAGCTTATGTATGCATACACAACACTAAGTGCAGGAATCATTAGGGAAATGATCATTAACTATTCATTCATTCCGTCAAATGTGTACCGCTAATGCTGTTAAGTGTATCGCAAAACATTTCCCAAATCCTATCTTATCCAATCCAATATAATCAATAAACTGAAGGAGTTAGTTTAGTATTAGATTAACTGCTGTATTAGGCAGGTTGAGTATATCGAGAGTATATATACTATAGAGAGTATAGATATAGAGTATACCTACCTTAACACGCTCACTGCGATGCTAAATTCTGCTTACAATCGTGTAGTGCTATAGGAGGCCTTTAAACCTTCAACGTAACATTTTAGCCATGCCATTAGGGTCCTATCGACCTATCACGGGGTCAGGTACTTCAATTGCATTTTTTTCGGCAAAAATAAAAAAAATTGAAATCAGTCTGGGATCATACTATTGCAAAAGGGTCATTCTGTCTTATTTTGCGTTCGCCCGAAGTTCTGAATATAGAAAAACGCTAAAATCAAGAAAATGTTTAGGAGGCACATAGCCCTCTTAGAGCACTGAATAACAGGTACAGTTTATTTTAAATCTAGTGATGTGCTTAAATAAAGAGGCAAAGTTATCGATAGAACAAATACATTTTTATTTCAACAAGTATTAAAATATATGACTGTCATACTACTGAACTAGTACTAGGGCTTACGTATATTTCAGGGTTTCCTTCTTCTTCATGTGGGAGGACGTATTGAATAAACATCCTGTAGTATTTTTATTTACGTCGATATTTTGGAATTGAGATGTCCTCCTCTGTCTCACTTGTATTTTGTGATAAATACAGAATTCTCCCACATCGTTTGCTTCCACGAAAAAAAAATTCACGCAACCGAACTCGTCACTTCACTCATTACATTAGACAAACTGCAATTTATATTATAGACGTACGCACATCACTGGTTCACAGGTCAAGTATCATAGATACTAACAGGTGCGGGAGGGGGCAGATAAGCCCACACCCTCTATTTGAGGCGTATAGACCCCGCAACCGCACAGAATGTTTTTTTTCTCTTGTAGTGCGATGAGAGGTGTATAGACATCTCGGGCATTTTTAGGTACCCACTAGTGATACGTGAAAATAGAAACCAAATCATATAGTTATCTCTTTTATACGTATTGACACCCCGACCCTAAAAATCTAGTAGTTACGAGTTCCGCACCAGAGCGGGACGAATGCATTTTCTCCCGCACAGCGCGCGAGTACACACAGGTCGTCTTTAGACCTTTTTCGGTATTCTATGTGGCTTATACTGTTGGAATGTTGTTCGAATATTTAACTGTTTGGTTTTCCAACGCTGCTTGATTCAGGAATGTTGTTAAAATTATACAATTGGACAATTAATTAACTAGTTCGAACCCGATATTTTCGAAAATGTCGATACATTTGTTATGCTGTTCCGCGGATTCTTCATGGTATGTTATTTCATTGTGGTCATTTAAGCCCGCGGGCTGAGTGGGCTATGGGCTGAGCTCACCAAAGACTCGTTTTGTATTGTATTGAATTATTCTTTATCAAACCGTATACAAATCAGTCGATTCGTTAGAAAGATGTAAGCGAATCCATAAATACATAAAATTTTCATAATATAACACTGTTGCGACATAGTTTCAATAATTTCGTATTTGTATCGTACACTAAGAGATTTGGTTGTTCTCCTTTCAGATGACACACACAATATCAGTACTCTTGCTCATCGCACTGCCAGCGGTTCTGAATCTTCCCACCTCAAGATCGACCGTCAAGCGATCTCCTCTCGACATCAGATCATCCTTCGACGAACTACCGAGACTCTTCATACCGTCAAACGCACATCACGGCGCTCCGTTAGCCCTCGCTCCAATCTTAGCACCACACAAGGTGGTTCGTCTCCACCACGGGGTCAATCTACCGCAAAAACTAAAAGGGCCAAACGTTGATCACAATTCAAATTATCAGCTATTGAGCCCAATTGCTCACATTTATCCTCATGCGATGTCAAAGGTCCACAAAGTTTCAGTACACACCGATTTCAAACATGTTCTGACCCAAGACAATGTAAAGATACCATTTCTGACCCAAACTATATCACACAGTTCCTCCAATATAACGCATGCTGCGCCTCTACCAGTTCACGTAGCCCATGGAATCTTAGTCCCACTTCCTAAACCGTTGGCGCTCCTCCACGACACATCGGTGATCCCCTTGCACCACGGGGACCGCAGGCCGCACTATCAACGTTTGGTCACATTCATAGACCGGCAGGATCGACAGAGGAGCGAACCAATCACGGCTGACTCTCATGACGATAAGGATTATGTGCGAAACCCTATTGGTGGATTCGGAACTGGTCTAGCGTATGGAGGACAGGGCGCAGGACACGGCTATTACGCGTACGGATGATTAAATTTTAAACAGCGTTTACATTTCGTTTTATAGATTGTGATAATAAAGTATGGTGATATAGAAATTTTATGTTATTTTATAGTCTCGTCGTGCCACCATTAGAGTATGTTTGGAATAAATACCTACGCAGTTATGTAAATATTAGTCAACAAAAAGTAACAATAAAATATGTATTGTCATAATATTTCATTACGGTTTTTTATTGAAATACAGTAGGTATTCTTGGTTGGAAACATAGGACATTAGAGAAACAGCAACAGACAGAGTAAAGCAGAGGAACGCAGCACGTTCTTGTAGCACGTTCACGACCACTATAATACCTGACCCGATGTTTCTAATAAGTAATGTGGCATATGTGCCAATTACTCTAAATTTATAATTGATATATTGATATATTGTAGTACTTGCATGCATAATACGGGTACTATAAAATTGACTACAATGAAAACATTAATACAATTCGAAAGCTGGTACAAGCTAAGTGGATGCCGTCTCAATCACGAACGATATGCTAAGCTTTTAGATGGAATAGCTTTTAGAATGTATTTGTAAATTTAAATTAGAGAATGCCTGATCAAACCTTCGATGATTATTTCAGTACACGATGCTCGACGAGCATACAAGATCTCTCGCAGTTGTCAAAGAAGATATGTAGTGTTTCACATGCAAAAGCGTGCAGTTCGCACTTTAGCTCGGGTGTAATTAGAGAGATAGGATAATGGGATACATATTTACCTAAACCTTAGAGGTTGGATATCTAAGTATGGAAAGACACTTTTGAATATTTTCCCAGGATTGACGTATTTTAGTTTGTAACCGTATATTTTTGTGTTAAGTAACGTTTTAACATTATTATTATATTATATAGTATTTTCTTACTTTAGTATTTCATTCACGTATAAATATACAAAATATGTTGGTGCTTCACTAAAACGGATATACATAATAATAAAAACTGCTAATTATGTATAGGTTCCTGGTAAAATGTGGGCCAAAATGATTTTCGGAATTTCAATTCCGAAAAGTAACTATATACTTAGTGACGCAGTCGCATAAATATTCTCTCGAACGAAGTCGTCGGTAAACGCTGGTATGATAAAAGCGTATTAAGAACAATTTTATTTTGAATAGATCTAGATGAAAAGTTTTATAGTATAGTAACGTTCCCGGGAATCCCGGGAATTATTTATTTAATAATTGTTTCAAAGAAGCCACTTCCATATTTTTTTGCGTTTAGGAAAATATGTATCCGATTATCCTATCTGTAGTTATTATTAGATACTTAATCTATTCCGACAATTCAGAATCATCACACAGCCTGGAGCCAACATCATGGACGTAGTAAAATTTGTAAGGCAAAACCTACACCTGTTCCAGGTCAATAGCGTCAGTTACAACTATCCCACTCTATCCCGAAACCAATCACGCAGTGTAGAACAAAGACTCACCGAGAGCGAGAAGTCGGTGTTTCTGATTGGTGGCCCACCGATCTACAAAAGATTGGCAGTGCCAATTCGAGACTCCGCTTCGGACGGAATATTTGTGTCCAGACTCAATGAGTTTCTGGTTGGAAAAGCATGTTACTCTCTCGGTGAATTCTTGACGAATGTCGACAACGATTGACTCCAAAATATGGCTAAATAATACATTTTACATAAATATAATACCTGATGTCTTGTAATAGGGAACATGATTAGAAAAGATTTGATTTGATTTGAAGTAGGTCCAGAACGTCCTTCAAATAATGGAGTTTTATGTGGAAATTCTCGTGCGTAATAAAATTCTGAAGATGCAATGAATTTTCTAAAAAGCTTTTATTTGAATAATTATGTCCCACATAAATTTGTTTATGGCGTTATTATGCGAGACCAAAGCCGCATAATTTTCAATAATATATTTAAACCATGGTAATTAAAAAAAAACATATAAATAAATTTACCTTCATGTTTTAATTTAGTATTCATTTCTACACTCGTTGAAACACTATTTGGATTTGAAGGTTATTGTTGCAATATAGTATTTGAACTTGATTTTTATGGAAACTGACACGGTTGTCTACATCACCTACAACATCCGTGATGTCAGCCCATAACACCCGGTGAACTAGCCATGTCAGTGCTTCCCTTCATTTCATGTCGCCTACAGTGAACTGGACGGAAAACACGAACTATTTGATGTCAGCCCATAACACCTCGGTGAATTAGGTGCCATGTCAGTGCTTCCCTTCGGTCGTGCCGAATACACTGAACTGGACGAAAAATATGAACTATTTACATAGCCGTTTCGACCGACTTTTCATTCCACTACCGGCCGAAGGGAAGCACTGACATGGCACCTAGTTCACCAAGGTGTGACTGGCTTCGCTGACATCACGGATTAGTAGGTGATGTAGCCAACGGTGTCAGTTTCCATAAAAAAACCCGGTCGGTTTAAGCCCTGCCAAATAATAAGTTAAGAGAAGGGAACTACAGTTTTTCATCGAATACGCATAAATAAATTGACAACCGTAAGTAGGCATTTAAGATCTAATAATTAATTTGCAATCTCACGTTAGTCCGGTAAATCGTTGAATCCTAATCCGTAAGAATCCGTTAGTCGGGAACGTCAAGCCACTGTGAGTTAATTTAATATCTTAATGTGTAAAAACCACGGTAATTTAAAAACCCACATCAGATGTTTGACACACCTTTGATAATGTTGTCGCTCATAAGCTAGAAATTCGGTTATTTACCTAGGTATATTACCTATGTGTGCAATGTTATCAAAATTGTTCCTTTGTCGCACCGCCACCGCCGCTAGGGTGTTTTTTAATTTTGTTTTTATGGAATATGACACGGTTGGCTACATCACCTACAACATCCGTGATGTCAGCCCATAATACCGGGTGAACTAGGTGCCATGTTAGTGCTTCCCTTCATTTCATTTCGGCTACACTTAACTGGACGGAAAACACGAACTATTTACATAACCGTTAACTCGACCGACGTTTCATTCAGTGCTGTGGTACCAACCCGGGCGGGAGAAACCCTACCACCTAGTAAGGTAAGAAGGGAAGGGTCCTACAGTTTTACGTGGAAATCGAACCACGGTCAGCCTCCAACTGTCGAGCGGTCACCGATCCAAGTACTGCCCGCGCTCAGGGTTGCTTAACAACAGTCGACCGACCGCACCACTGAGCTACCGAGGCTGACGAACGAGGGTGTGAAACTGTCTTCCAGCGAGTGTGTTTCCCAAACTTTTAATCTGGGCGTCTACAAACTTCGTGTTAACGGGCTATACAGCCTAGCAACAGTCCGCAAATCTGCTAAAATAGCGTCTAACTGAGCGTGGTTTCGTGAGGAGAGATGGTTTTGGCTGTGTCGACTGTACCATCGGTCTCTCGGTACAGCTACCCATGTTGTTTAACACAAAAGTAATGTATAATCTTTTCAAAATGGGAACCAGGTACACCTACATTTATTTAGGGCATTTCTACATTTACATTTACCTACCTATAGATTTATTTAAGGGTATTCATAACTTTTCGAAGGTTACCAGTCAAGTGAAATGAAAAATAGGATGCGATAAAAAACAAATTTGGTCGTTTAGTCGGTCGCCCAGGTACTTTGCATTTACATCCGATATGCTATTTAACGGAGTTAACCGCGAGCGAAGGCTCGGGCAAAAGCTAGTGGTTTTAATAATTTCTTAATTCGTATCGTACTCATTATAATAAATTTTGTTTATATCCTTTCAGATGATAAACATAATATCAGTACTCTTGGTCATAGCACTGCCAGCTGTTCTGAATCTTCCCACTTCAAGATCGACCATCAAGCGAATTCCTCTCGACATCAGATCATCCTTCGATGAACTACCGAGATTCTTCATAATGCCAAACTATAATAATGGAGTTCCTTTAGTCCTCGCTCCAAACGGGCCAAACAATGTATATCATCTACCATTGAACCCAAATGATCACATTTATCCTCATGCGATGAGCTCTTCCAACATAATACATCTTTTACCAGATTACGTATCCCATGAAATTCGAAACCCACTTTCTGAACCGTTAGCGCCACTCTACGACACTCCCTTGCACCACGGGGACCAAAGGGTGTTTTATCAAAATTCTGTCAAATTAATAGGCCCGCAGGTTCCACAGAGACGCCAATATAACACCGATGACTCTAATGGAGATAAGGTTAATGAGCCCCCTATGTGGATGCCCCCTATCTACATGCCCCCTATCCCTATTGGTGGATTCGGAGCTGGTGTAGGCTATGGAGGATATGGCGCAGGGCACGGCTCCGGTACGCAAACGAATACGGATTTTAATCTGGTACCTTGGTCACAGCCTTGGTGGGGTTAGCCGAGAAAGTCACAGTAAAATATAATATTTATTATAATATTTCATTATGTTTTTCTTTACCCTTCCTTGCAATACAGTATTCTTTGTTAGAGACATCAGACATTAGAACACTAACACATATAATAGAGGAGAGGAACGGCCTTGTAGCGCGTTCACGAAAACTCATACCCGACTCGATGTTTCCAATAAGTCACGTGGCATATGTGCTAATTGCTCTAAAATGTAAATAGAGATATATTTTAGAAATTGATTGTAAGTGCCTACACCTACATACGTAGACGGGTACTATAAAATAGACCACAATGAAAACATAAATACAAT
Source organism: Nematopogon swammerdamellus (assembly GCA_946902875.1). Classification (NCBI taxonomy): domain Eukaryota; kingdom Metazoa; phylum Arthropoda; class Insecta; order Lepidoptera; family Adelidae; genus Nematopogon; species Nematopogon swammerdamellus. The sequence goes on along the minus strand of OX336341.1, from coordinate 15,225,884 downwards.
TTGAAAGCTGGGACAAGCTAAGTGGAGGCCTTCTAAACCACGAACGATTCGGTAAGCTTTTAGAGGGAATAGTTTTTAGAATGTATTTGTAAATTTAAATTTGAGAATGCCTGTGCAAACCTTCGATGATTATTTCAGTTCACTGCCGAAACATGAATAATCACTTAAGATACTCGACGAGCGTACAAGATCTCTCGCAGGTCTCAAAGAAGATTGTATTCGAAGAAGTAGGTCCAAAACGATTTCCAAATAAGCGAGGTTGTATTTGGAAATTCTCGTGCCTCTGTAATAAAATTCCAAAGATGCAATGAATTGTCTAAAAAGCTTTTATATTTTGAAGATTAGTATCCGAGATAAAATGCTCATGGCGTTATTATCCGAGGCGGGTAAAATTTTCCATCCATACAATGCTTGGTAATCATAATAAAATGCACGAATTTTTACATACCTAATCGGTGGAATACATTTTAAATTTAATTCCATTTTGCCAACATCTAAGAACTTGGTAAGTTTATATTGGAAAATTAACATTTTCTGAAAACAAATATTTAATACATACAGATATTTTTCATAAATGAAGTACACAATATGTCCGATATTCAGTACAAAAATTTCATACGAAGCGATTGAGGGCCAGGTAAATACCAAAAGAATGTTTACCTCGAGAATAAACTGTAAATAGTCCGCAATCGTTTAGCGAAGGAATAGTAAGCATCGTTTTGCTGACATACGCTCGTTGGGAGCGGGAACCGTGCCGGGTATTGGATGGCGTAGGCAGTTACTGCAGAAATCGAAATTATGTTGACTTGTTGACTTTTTTTTTTTTATGGAACCTGACACGGTTGGCTACATCACCTACAACATCCGTGATGTCAGCCCATAACACAGGGTGAACTAGGTGCCATGTCAGTGCTTCCCTTCATTTCATGTCGGCTACACTAAACTGGACGGAAAACACGAACTATTTACATAGCCGTTTCGACCGACGTTTCGTTCAGTGCGGTGGTACCAACCCGGCCGGGATAAACCCTACCACCTAGTAAGGTAAGAAGGGAAGGGACCCACAGTTTAACGTGGAATCCGAACCACGGTCAGCCTCCAACGGTCGAGCGGTCACCCATCCAAACACTGACCGCGCTCAGCGTTGCTTAATAACAGTTGACTAACCAACCGCGCCACTGAGCTACCGAGGCTGACGAATTTTCTTATCCCTTAGTCGACTTTTACGACATGCGACGGGGAGAGATGCAGTGGGGCTATTCTTTTTAAGTACCGACCCCACACGGTACAAACGGTACGGACTACCGGCCACGCACGGTACATATTGAATTCAATTATTACATTGTGAATTCAATATTCCATATTAATTGTGATTATGAACGCATCTTAGTTAGTATAGCTATACAATTTATTAATCCCGCTCCGCCCGCTAAGAGTTCGCGCGTGCTAGCTCGATGAATAGAACAGTATAAAATAGTATAACCAATCCATTAAGAAAAATCTGAAACAACTGAATATTAAGTTTAAAATGTGCATATTATATTGAAGTAAAATTTTTTTTTGAATGAATTGCAAAAACTTAGTTTTGTCTATGGCGCTATCCCACTTCTGACACGATGTGAGAGCAGAGTAAACAGATAGAGCGTACGATGAAAAAATGCGTCTGCTACAGTATTGTGTATTTGTTTATGCACATACAGACTGAAAATACTTCAGCCTTGTACGAAGTACGCTCACGATTGATACGGGCTATTTTACATTCAACGGCAGCCCGTGATTTTATTTATTTTTTTATTTATTTATTTGTTCAGGAAACACAAACAGTTACATTCATGTAGTAGTTATAAAGAGTACATAATTTAAGTTAATTAGGTATGTAACCAGCGACGTATTTCACAAGTAGTAAGTATAAGGATAGGCGATATTTACAAAGATAATACACGAATGTGTATAAAGTTGACAATATTTGTGAAGCAATACCTACGTTAGTGACTCACAAGTATTGGTCAAGTTACCAAAGAAGAGAGAGCGAAAAAAACAGGCATAGATATCAGAGCACAAACAAATACTTAATTCACATACCACTCGTTGACACCTGTTCAATGTATCACAGCTACGGGAGCAACCACCTCACACCATGACCTCACACAATATGTGATGGATGACTGATGACTGAAGGATTGAATATTTCGTTAAAATGGTCTGCATGTGCATATACAAATACAAAATACTGTCAGTCTCAGTCAGTCAGCGTGTCTCTTGAGAGCAGACGCGCGGTGGGTGGCTGACGCTAGCCTGCTTCACAAAATACTGAACGGCGGCGTGGACTGTCGTGCCTCTGCACTGCAGCGCCGCTAGGACGCGCCGCCCGAATCTCTTTCATGTGGGACGCTGTCGAACGAATAATGCCAAGTGGTCGACTCTAAATCGGTGCATGGCAGCCTATAACGACTGCTTCAGAGAAATAGACATTTTCAATATAAATCATAAACGTTTTTTGAGAATAGTTAAAAACACTCTGGAGCAGTCTGAATAGGTTGGTGCCTTCCTCCCCCTCCTTCCCCAATCAGCACAAAACACGCACAGACGCACCCTCTCTCTCTCACACCCTCACACACACTGACACACACATACATGTTTCTCAAAACCACTTTTTTGGGATCGTTGAATGATATATAGCCCAAATCAGTCGAAATCTCAACTTCGAAATTTTGGACGATCACAATACTTCCTTTCTCCTTACAGTCGCTCGAAAGTAAAAAGCCCAAAGGAGGCGTATTAGCTTCCCATATTGCTGTAGTCATGCCGTGACCATCAGCCTCGGTCGCATTTGTATTTTTTTCCGCTGGCGCCCGTTTTTCTCAGCGGGGATCCCACGTTCAAAATAACTCCACTTAGGGGGCGAAATTGTTCCTTCTGGAAAATATTCAAAGGAAAATTATGGAAATTAGCCCTCAGCGGTAAACGAAGTTTATGCTAAAAATAGAGTGAAATCTCAGAGAGTTCCCTTATCTCATCATTGTGGAAAAATAAAAGTGTCTAAAGAAGTTTCGGTGCGGTGGTTACCTACTCATAAATATTGTCATTTTTTAAAATGTAAACTAACATGGGTGGCTGTGTCGAGAGACCAATGGTACAGTCGACAGAGCCAAAAACCCCTCTCCTCTCGAAACCACGCTCAGTGAGGCGCCATGCCTCACTGAGCGTGAGATTCCACACCCTAGCGGTGCGACAAAGAAAATATTTTGAGAACCGATGGGTTCTCAAAAGCCCAATGTCAACAACAATGGATGTTGTAGGTGATGTAGTCAACTTGTTGTAGGTGTCGTAGGTGATGTAGTCAACTTGTTTGTAGGTGTAATTCGTTTTGGGTGACCGAGTCAGAGGGGCCAATGCACATGTTCCGACCAGCGACCAGCCAATATCATCTCCGAGAAGGTAAGTGCCATACCGGTGATTTACCTTTGGTTCGCTGACTATACTGGACTAGACAACGGACTAGACGAGAACATTAACAGCCGGTACATTACAACCAGTACATACGGTGGTATCAACCCAGTCGGCTACAATTTGAGCTTACCCGGTACTAACTAGTAAGGTGCAAGAGGAAAGAGAAACGGTAGTAAAAAAAAATTATTCGAAGTAACCGTACACACAATTTCCTATCGGTGAGCGCGAATGCAGAGCAGGCTTGCCATATCAAATGTTGGTTCACTGTCGAACCTTTATCCGTCTGTCTGTCACTTTTCATGAATCTAATGCGAGAGAATTTGCACGAGTCGACTGATTAAAACGCTTGACACGTGACATGTGCGAATTCGTTTCAACCTCAGCGTTGTTCTTACTGAAATAGATGAGGCGGGCAAGCGGGTAAGCGGGTTAGTTTTTATTATTTTACTTTTGTGTTTGAATATAATCACACCACGTTTGATGCTTGTATGTATCATCGTTTTTACGATAGAGCAAAAACAAAACAAAAATAACCATCAGCAATTTAAAAAAAAAAAAAGCATTTGCCCAACTGGGATTCGAACCCACGACCGTCTGATCAACATTCTACGGCTAGGCTAATGGCGGTTATGGACGATGAGACGAATATCCGATTCAGTACGTCCAAATGCAAACTAGTATCTGTGGAGCCGCGCCATCTATTATTTAGTAGCGTGACTAATCGATTCTTGTATACCCCCCCCCCCCCCCCCCCCCTCTTATTTTTTTACTTTTTGGTTTTTTATTTAATTAATTAAATTTCAATGGGCTGCCCAAAGAATATAAACAGCCGCGCGGAGCATACTTACGCGCGGCCGGCGCAGCTGCAAAGAAATAATCACTTTAAAGTCGATCGTTAAGGTACATTTTCGCACGCAGCGATTGACGACGTGAAACAGTAGGCTATTAAAGCCCGAAGGTAGGAACTTTTTCTATGGAGTGATTTATCTGTTACAAAGTAACTATTAAGTAATCTGTGCCGAAATTTCGAACCATATAGCTAGGAGAATCGACCGTGAAGCAATTTTAATAATGTTTAACAACCGCAGTAATTATAACCCCACTTATATGTAAATTGTAATCACAGAAAAGATAAAGTAAATGATGTTATGAATTTGTGAAATCAATGGAAAGTTTCTAATTCCATTAAAATATTAATTAGTAGTAAATATTTTTCTATTATGTTTAATTTTTAATCAGATTTTCACTTATTATTTTATTTTAATTTGTTCATGCAATAATAAGAAAAGGCGCATTCTATTTAGAATGTATTGTATTTCTGTATTTTTTTTATGGAAACTGACACGGTTTGCTACATCACCTACATCGTCCGTGATTTCAGACCATAACACCGGGTGAACTAGGTGCCATGTCAATGCTTCCCTTCATTTAATATCGGCTACACTGAACTGGACGGAAAACACGAACTTTTTACATAGCCGTTTCGACCGAGACGTTTCGTTTAGTGTGGTGGTACCAAGGGAAGGAACCTACAGTTTAACGTGGAATCCAAACCACGGTCAGTCTCCAACGGTCGAGCGGTCAACCATCCAAATACTGACCGCACCCAGCGTTGCTTAACAATCAATAGCAACAGTCGACTGTCTGCACCACTAAGCTATCGAATCGAATGACGTATTTCATTGTATGTGTCTATATTTTCTCTGAAATAAAAACGTCCACGGCAACGGGCACCGATAGCACTTTTAAATGGGTGGAACGGTGCCCCATGTCGCGCCCCGTATAAAAATACATAATCCAATACACGCACGCTGTGTGTTTCTGTGTGCGTACACAGAAACGCACAGGCGTCTGGCTTTCCCATAGAACTTCACCCGCAAATGCGGATGTAATTCCCTTCATCCGGAAAATATCGTCTCGAAAACAATAACAGAAGAGGTAGAGCGGTTTAACTGAAATTTAAAACTCCCATCTAATGTGAAAATTATACCTCGTCGCAACTTGTATGCGTATGTAGGTACCTACGCTAGCGTTCGTTGGCTTGGCTACCATGTGTGTACTTGTGTAGGTAGCGACATGTTTACTTTACAGAGTGGCTTCACTCGCGCTTTGCTATTTCTCAGCTTCAGTTTGGAAAAAATATTAAAAATACATACATACCACACTCTGCATCCCGACAATCGGTGTAAGCAGAGTATTCGGTGCTGTGCTACAAGAACTCTGGCAAATTACAGCACAATATCGACCACCACGTTTAGCAATACTCGGACAAGATCAACTATCAAACAGCAAGTAAGGCACGAAGACCCACCTGCTGCACGGCTTGGTGGAAGGACCGTGCCAAGGTGAGAGGTGATTATCCTATCGCCCTTTAGCACGGCATCTCGTCCTTATCCCTTAGTCGCCTTTTACGACATGCACGGGGAGAGATGCAGTGGGGCCATTCTAAAAATGTTAATGTATATACCTATGTTACTCCGAGAGAGTGGCATACCGGAGATGTCCCTTAGAAGTGCTGGCTATAGTGATAGATAGAAAAGCCACGGCTATTAGAAAATAGCCGTGGCTTGTTTCATCCAGTACAGTGGTGCCGACAAAAACACGAACTATTTAGTAGCCGTTTCGACCGACGACGTTTAATTCAGTGCGGTGGTACTAACCCGGGCGGTATAAACCCTACCACCTAGTAAGGTAAGAAGGGAAGAACCTACAATTTTAAGTGGAATCCGAACCACGGTCAGCCTCTAACGGTCGAGCGGTCACCCATCCAAGTACTCACCCATCATCCATAGCTACGAAATCGCTATTAATTTCCATTGATTAATATTGCCAAACATGAGTGTTCAGGAAGTTAAGCGCAGATGTAGGCGGGGGAACTACTGTGGAAGTTCTTTCGATGTTGCTGGCTGACTCGATCGTATTCGTTTTATTTTAATCTTTATTAATTTTTTAGGGTTCCGTACCTCAAAGAAGGAAAAAACGGAAATAAATATGAAAAACTAAGGTCTTGCATACCCAGTTGCACTCCGGGAGTGCCGGCAGAAGTGAAAACTTTTTGTATTTCCGAAAATAATTCTTAGGTGGTAATAAAAAAAACACCCTAAAAAAATTTAAACACCGTAACATTGCTTAAAAAAGAAAACAAAAGAAAAGAAAACAAAAAAAAAATTTAGGCATTCGAACCCATGGTCAAAAAATACAAATCCTACACTCTTACCATTGAGCCACGAAATCACATAAACGACCAAACGAATATGGGATTCCCTTGATTCGCTTTCGGCTTTACTGTCACTGAGAGACGAACAGAATTGATCCCGAGCCACTCGTAACTTAATGCAATGACTTAAGGTTACATTTTAAATAATAAAAATAAATCTGACGCTTTTCGAGATCTGACGCGAGTTTAACATTTTTTACCCACCTAAAAAAGTGCCAAGCGCCGCTAAAGAAGTTTTCACTTCAAAAATGCAAGCTCAACGCAATCAAAAGAAACGGCCATTTTTTTCAAATTTTAATACTCGCAAACTAACAAATCAAAAGCTATAGGGTACTTTCCGTTGACCTAGCTAGAGTAATGAAAGGCAAGAAGTAAGGTCTCACAGCACAAGTAAAGGAAAAATCAGAAAATAGTTTTTTATACTATCTTCTATATATATAAAAGAAAATCGTGTTTGTTACAACATTTATAACGCAAGAACGGCTGAACCGATTTTTATGATCTTTGATTTTTTAGATTTATCTCCGTCCCTAATAACATAATATAGGCTATAAAAATATAGGAAAAATAAAAAAAAATTTTTTTCTCATACATTTAGCACGGAACGTTTTTTTTTTATTACAACACCATCTCGGATACACGACAGAAACAAACAAACATGGCGTTATAATCAATAATGATGTTGGCATTTACACAGTTCATCCGAAGAATGACGAATGCTTCTACTTGCGGTTGTTGCTGGTGAATGTTCGTGGGCCGATATCATTCGAATCACTTCTGACAATTAATGGTGTAGTGTGCCCACAGAGCATCAAATGCGCGCGCCCCTCCTAGAGGCGCCCTGAGCGCGATTTCTCTACAACGCCGTTGAAGCCTGTGGGCGTGGCCTATGACTTACATATGTGTGTTGTGCGTGTGCATTTGTTTTGTGCGTGTGCCTAACTTGCTCCTCTTTGTGTGTAGTGTCGATACTAGCACACACACACACACACATAAGAAGCGCTAGCAGCACTGCGTGTAGTTTTTGGGTTTCAAATATTATCGCTTAGGGCGTCTCTAGTAGGGGGCGCGCGCGGTAGGTATTTGATGCTGTGTGAGTGTGCCCAACATTTCGCGCTGCATGTCAACAGCTCAATTTGCTTGAAAATTATACTCATTGGGACATGAGAACCGCTGAAGGAATTTTTTCTGCATCTCCAAGTCAGATACGCACATTAATATACATACACGTATTTTGCTATTATTTTATAGACATGCTTCCCATCGAATCCACTTGAACTGTGGAACAAATACAAGGATGACATGTCAGAAGACATTTTAAATCGAATTCGTGTCAGTTCAGGGAATCCCGATCTCGAGGTGAATGAGGAGATACATAACCAGGCTTTCCTTTTAATCGAAGACATATTGTGTTACCTCATGTGCGGCAGTTTGTTAGTAAAGTTAGGAATACCAACGCCAAATCGTGGCATGAACGACACCTTCAATAGAAAATTGGAACGTGATAATGAATATGATCGAAATGCAATATGAAAGAATCAGTTCGAACGAATGTATCACTGTTGAACCCCCAACAGATGGAAGTGTACGATAAATTAATGCAGGCAATTGATAATGGAAATGGTGGCTTACTGTTCCTCGATGTACCCGGTGGAACTGGGAAGACATTCCTCATGTCATTGATTTTAGCCACTGTTCGTGCGAGATCCGACATTGTAGCATTGTTGCTTCTTCTGGTATAGCGGCCACGTTGCTAGAAGGATGCCTAACGGCTCATTCAGCGTTGAAATTGCCATTGAACCTTCAAACGACTGAAGAACCGACATGCAACATTGCGAAAAACTCAGCAATGGCCTAAGTTTTGGTAGCAAGTAAAATGATCATATGGGATGAATGCACAATGGCGCACAAACGCGCAATGGAAGCACTCAATCGAAAGATCTGCGTAAGATCTAAGTAAATAAAATATTAAAACTTAGAGCAACGCCGGAATTAACTTAGCGGTCCCCCGACTCCTTTAAGTAAGTAAACGGAATTTTTTTTTTAATTTTTAAGGGTCGGGGGTTTTTTAAATTCGTAATTTAACTTTTTATATTAATAAAAAACAGAAATTAAATCAGCTAATAATTTAACACTACATTTATTAATTCTGAGGCGGTACGAAGTTCGCCGGGTCAGCTAGCATTCATATAATAAATATTTTTTTGTATATTTCAACTGCACAAAGACTGACCGTCAAACCATTGGTGTAGTTTTTATTTGTTGACTGACCGTCAAACCATTGGTGTAGTTGGCTTTGTTTGCAGCTTCTGTTTTTTGCTCTTGTTTCCTGTCATAGATGCTGAGCCGCTGGCTTGGCCGCTGGTCTCTAATAGCTTGCTAATGGTCTGTCTATTTGCTTTTAGTTTCCTGAAAATCAAAACAACAGTTCAGAGGTGACTACATTGAATATAATTTGAAATACAAACTTTGCTTGCATGCACCTTCTAAATAATCAGGCTGTAGCTAGAGTGTTTCAGATCGAAAGGATGTGTGTGAGAGGGTGTGTGTATTTGTGTATACGTTACCACGTGTGTGGGATTAGAAACTGGAATAAAACGCGTGCTTACCTCTGATTGTCAGGTGTTTCGTCTTCTTCCATGTTGTCACAACTTACTGCTCGAACAAAAAGTTTATTTTTGAGATCTTTATTGAAAAATACTTTGTTTTTGTGCGAACAACGTTCACTGTGTGTGTGTAAATAAGAGAATGATGAAACAACATGGCGTCATTGCGGCTACGTCAGGACAATACAGCTTCCTCATTGGTTGAATTTGGATAATGAATAAGCATGGATTAAACCCCAATGTGGATATTGAATATTTTTGTATAGGAAATTCATATAAAAATGAAATCGGTAAAATGTATTCAATATTGTATGTATAATAATAAATAGATAATTGCTAAATACCATCTCAGTATGAGGATATTGAAACATAAAACCACTCCAAAGTGTACCTTTCCAAGTGTGCTTTATGGTTTATGTTAACTTAAAATATTTGAAAAAAATAATCTTGGACGACTGCATCAATAACTCAATTTCGGTAAAAATGGTCTATTGAACACAGATAAATAAAACTATTGAATAAACCAATACTAAGGCGACGATGTCACGATTTTTTCATATTTTGACATCGGTTTGACACCTGAAAGCTCTGGCGGATCCTGCGGATCCTTTGCTCGGGTTGACTCGGGTTATTTTTTTTTTAAACCACCAAAACATCACTCATACCACACAACATCCACATTCCATCCACATTCCTCCGAGCCGAAGTTTGCCGAAATGAGCTGAAGGATCCGTAGTAGGATCCGGTAGCTCTTTCAGGTGGCGGTTTTGACATAGCACTCACATAGACAATGAATTCGCTCTCTTTTGGCTCGAAATTCAAATATATGCGATTTTATTTTGCTTATTATACAAAAATTACACAACCAATATAATATTTTCTCAAGTTTTTCACGATTCCCGAGGTCAAGGAATGGAGTTACATACAAATTCCCAAGAAATAGTGCGCCGTTTGGGAGAAACGGTGTCAGAAAGTTTCGTAGAGCGCCATTCCGCTCTCTCTCGTTTTTTTATCTCGTTCTCGTTTTTCGATTTTATATTATAGATTCTCGTGCGCAATAAAATTCTAAAGATGCAATGAATTTTCTAAAAAGCTTTTATTTGAATAATTATCTCTCACATAAATTAGTTTATCGTTATAATGCGAGACCAAAGCCGCATAATTTTCAATAATATATTTAAAGCATGGTAATTAAAAAAACACATAAAAAAATTTACCTTCATATTTTAATTTAGTATTTATTTCTACACTTGTTGAAACACTATTTGGATTTGAAGGTAATTATTGCAATATAGTATTTGAACTTGATTTTTATGGAAACTGACACGGTTGTCTACATCACCTACAACATCCGTGATGTCAGCCATAACACCCGGTGAACTAGCCATGTGAGTGCTTCCCTTCATTTCATGTCGGCTACAGTGAACTGGACGGAAAACACGAACTGTTTGATGAGAGCACAAAATAGTGAATTAGGTGCCATGTCAGTGCTTCCCCTCGGTCGTGCCGAATACACTGAACTAGACGAAAAATATGAACTATTTACATAGCCGTTTCGACCGACTTTTCATTCCACTACCGGCCGAAGGGAAGCACTGACATGGCACCTAGTTCACCAAGGTTTGACTGGCTTCGCTGACATCACGGATTAGTATGTGATGTAGCCAACCGTGCCAGTTTCCATAAAAAACACTGCCAAATAATAAATTAAGAGAAGGGAACTACAATTTTTCATCAAATACGCTAACATTGACAACCGTGAGTAGGCATTTAAGATCTAATAATAATTTAATATCTCAATATCTAACAACGATGGTAATTTGCAATCTCACGTTAGTCCGGTAAATCGCGAGTTAAATCGTCGAATGCTGATCCGTAAGAATCCGTTAGTCGGGAACGTCAAGCCTCACTTTGTTGAAGGACGGCACACCTTGGGCATCATAATACTAATGCGTCGATTTACTGGAAGACAACCGTGAGTAAATTCATTTAAGATCTAATAATAACTTAATAACTTTGCCCAAGGTGTGCCGTCCTTCAACAAAGTGAGGCTTGACGTTCCCGACTAACGGATTCTTACGGATTAACATTCGAAGACTAACGTGAGATTGCAAATTACCATCGTTGTTAGACATTAAGTTATTAAGTCCAAAAATATAACTTTTATTTGACAAAAAGAAAAATTAAATTCAACAGAAATGTAAGAACTTAAATTAAATAAAAATATTCCTGCATCCTCGGGACATCATTCATTGTCCCGAGGACAGCCGCCGCGTTCCCGCGCTGGATGGCGAGGCTGATGTTTTGTGTGAGGAACGCTTTGGCACGACGGTCCCCGGACGCTTCAATAAGCAGCTGACCTAGCTGCTTCACGAGGTCTTTAGCGTCCGGACTCCACACCCCAAGAGTCTCCACAGCAAAGGCAACGAACTCGTAATGCTGCTTAATAGAATTGTATTTCAGATGTTTCGCTTTTTCTGCCTTTGCTGCGGCATAGCCAGCAACCTGACTAGAGCCCACTACATGACTAGGAGCTAAGGTATCGGCACACGTGACATCCCAAACCAACAAATTTGAAAACAGGTAAATAGTCAAATCCCAATCCGAAAGAATCTGTTTAGTCGGGAACGTCAAGCCAAATAGCTCGGAGAGCGACTGTGAGTCAATTTAATATCATAATGTGTAAAAAAACCACGTTAATTTAAAAGCCCACATCAGATGTTTGACACACCTTTAATATTGTTGTAGCTCATTAGCTAGAAAGTTCGGTTATTTACCTAGGTATATGTGTGCGATGTTATCAAAATTGTTCCTTTGTCGCACCGCTTGGGTGTCTTAAATTTTTTTTTATGGAATCTGACACGGTTGGCTACATCACCTACAACATCCGTGATGTCAGCTCATAATACCGGGTGAACTAGGTGTCATGTCAGTGCTTCCTTTCATTTCATGTCGCCTACACTGAACTGGACGGAAAACACGAACTATTTACATAGCCGTTTCGACCGACGTTTCATTCAGTGCGGTGGTATCGACCCAGGTGGGATAAACCCTAGCACCTAGTAAGGTAAGTACGGAAGGGAACTACAGTTTTACGTGTAATTCGAACCACGGTCAGCCTCCAACGGGCGAGCGGTCACCCATCCAAGTACTGCCCGCGCTCAGGGTTGCTTAACAACAGTCGACCGACCGCACCACTGAGCTACCGAGGCTGACGAACGAGGGTGTGAAACTGTCTTCCAGCGAGTGTGTTTCCCAAATCTTTTAATCAGGGCGTCTACAAACTTCGTGTTAACGGGCTAGGCGGCCTAGCAACAGAGAGATGATTTTGGCTGTTTCGACTGTGTACCATCGGTCTCTCGGACCAGTTACCCATGTAGCTTTACACAAAAGTAAATGTATAATCTTTTCAAAATGGGAACCAGGTACACCAACATTTATTTAGGGCATTTCTACATTTACATTTACCTATACATTTTATTTGCGGCTATTCGTAACTTTGAGAAGGTTACCAGTCAATACATACATACATATCACACGCGCTGAATCCCGACAATCGGGGTAAGCAGAGTAATCGGTGTTGTGCTGCAATAAATCTGGTAAATTAGAGCACAACACCGACCACGACGACGTTTCGCAAAGTATTCGAACAAGATTTAATCGATCAAGCAGCAAGTAAGGCACGAAGACCAACCTGCTGCATGACTCGGTGGAAGTACCGTGCCAAGGTGAGAGGTGGCGAGCCTGTCGCCCTTTAGCACGACATCTTGTCCTTATCCCTTAATCAAAATCAAATCAAAATATGTTTATTGCCTTTTAAAATTTTGCAAAAGGTACAACTTAACGCCGCCGTAGGCGTTCTTCTCCAGCCAACCTTTAGGTTATCTATCATGAATGAGTGTGGAGTGGCAGAGGACAAATAAGAATGGTGTACACAATTTCAACAAATTATACAACATAAATATAAATAAATAGATAAAAATGTATAAATACATACAAATATTCACGAATAAAAAATATACAGAGAAAACTAATATTAGACTCTAACTAATACATAAATAGCGAGTAATTTATCGTTCCAGAAAGTGAGACAGTATACGCTTATATCTTAGTCACCTTTTACGACATGCATGGGGAGAAATGTAGTTGGGCTATTCTTTTTAAGTACCGGCTTTTTAAGTAGGTTTTAAGTAAGTTTTTTGGCGGCGGGTGGCCGAGTGGTTTGGTCATCGGCTTCTCATGCAAGAGGTCCGAGGTTCGAATCCGTTCGGCGTGTACCAATGAGTTTTTCCTGACGAAAAAAATTACGTGCATACCTACACCTGCTGCTTCATTGTTCGGAACCGGTGTAAAACTGTAGGTCCCTCCCCTTGCCCCTTACTAGGTGGTAGGCTCAAATTAATTTTAGCCGACTGGGTTGGTACCACCGTACTGGATGTAAGGTGGCCGCATAGCAGCCTCGGTTGTGTTCTCCTCTAGTCCAGTATAGCCAGCAATCCAGGGAAGTCTCCGGTATGGCACCTACCTTCTCGGAGGTGATATTGGCTGGTCGGAGCATGCGCTTTAGCCCCTCCGACTCCGTCACCCATACCGGATAACATATAAAAAAAAAAGTGAAATTAAAAATAGGATGCGATAAAAAACCAAAGTTGCCTTAGTAATTTCTTCATTCACTGCTTCTAAAGTTATTTATTTACCTAATGCACATTTATCCTAGTATACAAAACAAAATATACATAGCATAATTTTTTATTAATTTTTTTTATGGAACCTGACACGGTTGGCTGCATCACCTATAACGTCCGTGATGTCAGACCATAACACCGGGTGAACTACGTGCTATGTCAGTGCTTCCCCCTTTGATCGTGCCGGCTACACTGAACTGGTCGGAAAACACAAACTATTTACATAGCCGTTTCGACCGACGTTTCATTCAGTTGCGGTGATACCAACCGGTTATTATTATAAAACTAATAGAGTAGTATCCGTGGCAGAACGAGCCCAGGCTACCGATGCCGATGGTCGGGCACCAGTCAGAGAATCCTCCGGACTATGGGCACAGTGTCGAGCAGGGATGCCTTCGGGATATGGACCTTCATCCAACCACTCAGCGAGAGATTCTTAAGGGCTCTTCGCCATCAGCCCATGCGCCGATTCACTTTATGTGCATATTATTATAAGTGACAGAATGTAACGGTGAAAACAGTATGTAAATCGATAAAGTGGTTCTCGAATTATGAGGATTAATAAATTCATAAATATTGACGTACGGTACACGTTCGGTCACCCGTAGAAACTCCGCTTTATTATGAGGGATAATATGGCATTAAAGTCTTCCCCACTCCCTCCTTCCTGCCTCTCAAGGGATTAATTTCCCTAGGCCTCCCCTCCCTTCCTAGTATAGAAATATAGATGAAAATTACATTGCATTATTTCAGAAACCTTCGCGTGGCGTGCGTATAACGTACAACAACTCACCAAACTTTCATCCCAATCGAATGTTTATAATACGAACGCATACATATAATGATAAACAATGATAAACGATGATAAACAAAGAAAATATTCTTCTATACATATATTGATTTGTAGACTATGATTAATTTGAGTTGACGAAATATATTCTCTTGGTCCCTCCCTCCTTAATGGGGGATTTACACGGGTCGATTTTCGCCATGCGGCTGGTCCACAAATCGCCTCACAAAGCCGCATCGCCACCCCATTTACACAGGTGACTGAAATCGCAAGCGACTAGGTCATTATCTTCGAAAATATTGAGCAGAACAGGTGCGTTACGTGCCGTTATCGAAATGATTAGTAAATTAATTATTCAAGATTTGCTTGGAGAACAAAGAAAGACGAAGAAAAACAAGAAGGAAAGAAGAAAAAAAGTTTTAAAAAACATAAAACCGACTTCCTAAAAAAAGTAAAACTAAAAAACTATTTAAAATAAAAATATAAAAACCGCCTTCAAAAATATATGAAATAAAAACCTAAAAAAAAAAACGAACCCTAGAGTTGAAGGCGGTGCTAAAGCAAGCAAAAATGATGCATGAAAGAAAACATGAGCGGATGATAATATCCTTTGTGATTTGTGTAGCCTTTTTAGCACCGCCTTCAACTCTAGGGTTCGTTTTTTTTTTTAGGTTTTTATTTCATATATTTTTGAAGGCGGTTTTTATATTTTTATTTTAAATAGTTTTTTAGTTTTACTTTTTTTAGGAAGTCGGTTTTATGTTTTTTAAAACTTTTTTTTTATTTCACAGTTTTTTTTAGTAATTTTTTGCTATTAATGTACTCGGCGGAATCGCTCGGCCTTCGGCCTCGCGATTCCGCCTCGCTTTCCAATCCGATCTTGACCCAATTAAAATAGGACCACGTCAGCTTCGATAGCTCAGTGGTGCAGACAGTCAACTGTCGCTATTGAATTTTAAGCAACGCTGGGTGCGGTCAGTACTTAGATGGGTGACCGCTGACCGTTGGAGGCTGACCAAGGTTCGGATTCCTCGTAAAACTGTAAGTCCCTTCCCTCGTAATTTTACTTGGTGGTAGGGTTTAACCTTCCCGGGTTGGTACCACCGCACTGAATTAAACGTCGGTCGAAACGGCTATGTAAATAGTTTGTGTTTTCCGACCAGTTCAGTGTAGTCAGCACGATCAAAGGGGGAAGCACTGACATGGCACTGGTGTTATGGGCTGACATCACGGACGTTGTAGGTGATGTTGCAGAACTTAGTAGAATGGACAGACATAAACGTGTTACGGAAGCCTACTTTTATTATAAAATAACCGTCGGAGGACCTTGGTTGAAAATTGTAAAATTTAGTAGAACGGATAGACATGCATATGTTACGGAACCCTACATTCATTTTGCAGAACTTAGTAGAATGGACAGACATAAACGTGTTACGGAACCCTACTTAACAGTTGCACTCCGGGAGTGCCGGCAGATCCCGTGCCACTCTAACTTAACCCTTAACGCAATGACTAAAGGTTTCATTTTAAAAATGACGCTGACGCGATGTCGCGAGTTATACATTTTTACCCACCTAAAAAAGTGCCAAGAGCCGCTAAAGAAGTTTTCACTTCAAAAACCTCAGGGTTATCCCCTTTCAAATAAAAAAAAAAAGAATTTTCAAAATCGGCCCACAATTGACGGAGTAATCGCGTAACAAACATCCAAAAAAAGAAAACATACCGTCGAATTGAGAATCTTTTAGGTCTAAAGTAAATTTCTCGTGAAGACAAATGCAACGAGCCCAAACACGATGGGTTTATCATGTGTAGTTTAGGAGTTCCTATGGCCACCTTCTGTCTCCATCATCAAACCAGCTCGATGGTACTCGGTACAGTAGGTACTGGCCAGGTACCATAATAAATTAAACGCCGGTCGGAAAAAATAAAAAAATTTCAAATTTAGAATATTCATGAAACAAGGGTCCGAATATGTATCACTAGTATATCGATTCATGTATTTCAACAGGACAGAGAAAATTTCAAAATATTAGGTATTTAATACTTTTTAGTTTTTTTTTTTTGTTTTTTGGAAATCGGTTTAATATTTTTTAAAACAGTTTTTATTTCATTCTTTTTAGTAATATTACATAAAAAAGAATAATCGAAATCGAATAATCGAAATCGATTGAAGTGGTACAGAATTATTCGCCATATGTGTCAGACTGCAAATTGCTGAATAAGTCCACATCACAAATGTTTTGCTGAAGGTAACCACACACCATACTAATTTATCAAACTGAAAATTGCCGAAAACGACCACATCACAAGTTTTGCTGAAGGTAACCACACACCATAGTATTATGCTGATTTTTCGAAAACCACTGAACCAATTTCGATAAAATTGAAATGGGACCACTTCGGAAGTATGACCTAACTAACAAAAAAAGAATTTTCTAAATCGGCCCTCAATTGACGGAGAAATCGTGTTACAAACATACAAAAAAATAAAAATAAAAAAAATAAAAAAAAAAATAAAAAAAAAATAAAAAAAAAAAAAACATACAGACGAATTGAGAACCTCCTCCTTTTTTGGAAGTCGGTTAAAAAAACACCTCCACACACGTTCGCGCGGCGGGCGATCGCCTGCGACTGACCGTTTACACGGTCGATTTTAGTCCCCAGCCGCATGCGGCCGGTCGCAGCGCGGCCAAAAGTCGGATGCTAGTCTACTTTGGGGCTTGCGACTTAGTCACCTGCGGCCAAGTCGAATTGCCATTTAGACGGTCGATTTTCGCCGTGCGGCGGTAATCGTGCGGCTTTAGTCACCCGTGTAAACCCCGCATAACGCCCCTCTTTCGCCACCCCCTCGCTCCAGTCCTGCCTCTGCTCCCAAGACTCAAATTTCGAACGATTTGGATGAAATTTTGAATTTAGATAATGTTATTTTTTTTTATTTTATCTAGATAGGTGTAGACGTCGAGCGAACCTCGGTCGCCCAGGTACTTTGCATTTAAATCCGATATGCTATTCAATCGAGTTAACCGCGAGTGAAGGCTCGGGCAAAAGCTAGTGGTTTTAATAATTTCGTAATTCGTATCGTACTCATTAAATTTTGGTTATATCCTTTCAGATGTTATACATAATATCAGTACTCTTGGTCATATCACTGCCAGCTGTTCTGAATCTTCCCACTTCGAGATCGACCATCAAGCGAATTCCTCTCGACATCAGATCATCCTTCGATGAACTACCGAGATTCTTCATAATGTCAAACTATAATAATGGAGCTCCTTTAGCTCTCTCAGCACCACACATGGTGGTTCGTCTCCCCCCAGGGGTCAATATACCGCAGAAAGTAAGAGGGCCAAGCAATGGATATCATCTACGATTGAACCCAAATGATCACATTTATCCTCATGCGATGAGCTCTTCCAACATAATATATCTTTCACCATATTACGTAGCCCATGAAACTCTAGACCCACTTTCTGAACCGTTAGGGTGCGCGAACGACACAAGGGTTACTCCCTTGCACCACGGGGACCAAAGGATGTTTTATCAAAATTCTGTCAAATTAATAGGCCCGCAGGGTCCACAGAGACGCGACTCTAATGGAGATGATGAGCCCCCTAGCTTTAAGCCTATTGGTGGATACGGAGCTGGTAAAAAATATGGAGGACAAGGCGCAGGACACGGCGGTGGTTCGCATCCGGATTTGGATTTTAGACGGGTACATTCGGGAATAGGCCCGCAGGGTCCACAGAGACGCGACTCTAATGGAGATGATGAGCCCCCTAGCTTTAAGCCTATTGGTGGATACGGAGCTGGTAAAAAATATGGAGGACAAGGCGCAGGACACGGCGGTGGTTCGCATCCGGATTTGGATTTTAGGCGGGTACATTCGGGAATAGGCCCGCAGGGTCCACAGAGACGCGACTCTAATGGAGATGATGAGCCCCCTAGTTTTAAGCCTATTGGTGGATACGGAGCTGGCAAAAAATATGGAGGACAAGGCGCAGGACACGGCGGTGGTTCGCATCCAGATTTGGATTTTAGACGGGTACATTCGGGAATAGGCCCACAGGGTCCACAGAGACGCGACTCTAATGGAGATGATGAGCCCCCTAGCTTTAAGCCTATTGGTGGATACGGAGCTGGTAAAAAATATGGAGGACAAGGCGCAGGACACGGCGGTGGTTCGCATCCGGATTTGGATTTTAGACGGGTACATTCGGGAATAGGCCCGCAGGGTCCACAGAGACGCGGCTCTAATGGAGATGATGAGCCCCCTAGCTTTAAGCCTATTGGTGGATACGGAGCTGGTAAAAAATATGGAGGACAAGGCGCAGGACACGGCGGTGGTTCGCATCCGGATTTGGATTTTAGACGGGTACATTCGGGAATAGGCTCGCAGGGTGCACAGAGACGCGGCTCTAATGGAGATGATGAGCCCCCTAGCTTTAAGCCTATTGGTGGATACGGAGCTGGTAAAAAATATGGAGGACAAGGCGCAGGACACGGCGGTGGTTCGCATCCGGATTTGGATTTTAGACGGGTACATTCGGGAATAGGCCCGCAGGGTCCACAGAGACGCGGCTCTAATGGAGATGATGAGCCCCCTAGCTTTAAGCCTATTGGTGGATACGGAGCTGGTAAAAAATATGGAGGACAAGGCGCAGGACACGGCGGTGGTTCGCATCCGGATTTGGATTTTAGACGGGTACATTTGGGTTAGCCAAGAAAGTCACAGTAAAATATAATATTTATCATAATATTTCATTATGTTTTTCTTTACCCTTCCTTGCAATACAGTATTCTTTGTTAGAAACATCAGACATTAGAACACTAACACACATAATAGAGGAGAGGAACGGCCTTGTAGCGCGTTCACGAAAACTCATACCCGACCCGATGTTTCCAATAAGTCACGTGGCATATGTGCTAATTACTCTAAAATGTAAATTAAATAGATATATTTAGAAATTGATTGTACGTGCCTACACCTACATACGTAGACGGGTACTATAAAATAAACCACAATGAAAACATAAATACAATTTGAAAGCTGGGACAAGCTAAGTGGAGGCCTTCTCAACCACGAACGATTCGGTAAGCTTTTAGAGGGAATAGCTTTTACAATGTATTTGTAAATTTAAATTTGAGAATGCCTGTGCAAACCTTCGATGATTATTTCAGTTCACTGCCGAAACATGAATAATCACTTAAGATACTCGACGAGCGTACAAGATCTCTCGCAGGTCTCAAAGAAGATTTTATTCGAAGAAGTAGGTTCAAAACGATTTCCAAATAAGCGAGGTTATTTGGAAATTCTCGTGCCTATGTAATAAAATTCCAAAGATGCAATGAATTTTCTAAAAAGCTTTTATATTTTGAACATTAGTATCCCCGATAAAATGCTCATAGCGTTATTATCCGAGGCGGGTAAAATTTTCCATCCATACAATGCTTGTTAATCATAATAAAATGCACGTAATTTTGACCTACCTAATGTGAAATGAATTTTAAATTTAATTCCATTTTGCCAACATCTAAGAACTTGGTAAGTTTATATTGGAAAATTAACATTTTCTGAAAACACATATTTAATACATACAAAAAATAAGCATAGCTAGTCAGAGGGGGAACGCTGCATCCGTCATGGGGACCATGCCCTTGCCCCCATGTCGGAATACTATTATTTGTAAGTAATTTTATTCTATTAGATTAGTTTATTTTTTTATTAATTTTTTTATGGAAACTGACACCGTTGGCTACATCACCTACAACGTCCGTGATGTCAGCCCATAACACCGGATGAACTAGGTGCCATGTCAGTGCTTCCCCCTTTGATCGTGCCGGCTACACTGAACTGGTCGGAAAACACAAACTATTTACATAGCCGTTTCGACCGACGTTTCATTCAGTGTGGTGGTACCAACTCGGGCGGGTTAAACCCTACCACCAAGTAAGATTAGGAGGGAAGGGACCTACAGTTTTACGAGGAATCCGAACCTCGGTCAGCCTCCAACGGTCAGCGGTCACCCATCCAAGTACTGACCGCACCCAGTGTTGCTTAACATTCAATAGCGACAGTTGACTGTCTGCACCACTTAGCTATCGAGGCTGACTTTGTAGTTTTGTAAATATTTTATGCAATAAAGAACTTTTATACATACAGATATTTCATAAATGAAGTACTCAATATGTCCGATATTCAGTACAAAAATTTCATACGAAGCGATTGAGGGCCAGGTAAATACCAACAGAATGTTTACCTCGAGAATAAACTGTAAATAGTCCGCAATCGTTTAGCGAAGGAATAGTAAGCATCGTTTTGCGGACATACGCTCGTTGGGAGCGGGAACCGTGCCGGGTAGTGGATGGGGTAGGCAGTTACTGCAGAAATCGAAACTATGTTGACTTAGAACACTTACGACCATAGAATATGCCAGAGGCAGACACTGAGTATGATTTTTTGAAACTTTTTCACAGATTCAGTCGTTTTATAGTACTTTTTGGTGAAAATAGTCTCATCAAGATTTGTTGGACGGTTATCTTCCACCTTTATTAAATAAAAACCCAATGACAGTAGAATTGAACTACATGTACGTAAATTCCAAACACTTAAATTTGAATGACATCAAAAGAAAAAGGAGACTTGACTAGGTCATAGTACTCCCTAGACGTAGACAGCACTGTTGCCTGTTTCCATGTTCACTGCCCATCGAATTTGTATTACAATTTTAAATTTTTGTATGAAAAAAAAAATACGGAATTTCGTTTTGAGTGATAAGGAATTTTTCTAATTTCTAATAATGAGTACTTTCTATTCCTGAAGTTTCTCAAGCCTATCCTGAAACATCCTAGTAGGAAAATCCATTTAAAAAAATCAGAAACAACTGAATATTAAGTTTAAAATGTAAGTGTTATATTGAAGTAAAATATTTTTTTTACTGAATTTCAAAAACGTATCTGATTTTTGTTTTGTCTATGGCGCTATCCCATTTCTGACACGATGTGAGAGCAGAGTAAACAGATAGATCGTACGATGAAAAATGCGTCTGCTACAGTATTGTGTATTTGTTTATGCACATACAGACTGAAAATACTTCAGACTTGTACGAAGTACTATCACGATTGATACGGGCTATATTAAATTCAACGGCAGCCCGTGATGACTGAAGGATTGAATATTTGGTTCAAATTGTTGTGCCAGTTGTGGCACAACAATTTTACACAGTCTGCATGTGCATAAACAAATACAAAATACTTTCAGTCAGCGTATAAGCGTCCACTGCTGGACATACGCCTCACAAATTTTCCTCCAGTCCTCCCGGCCTTCAGCGATACGGAGCCACTGCTTTCCCCCGACGTACTTGATGTCGTCGTCCCACCTGGCGCGTGGTCTTCCCACACTCCGTTTTCGTGTACACGGCCGCCATTGTAGCACAATACGTAGCAGGCGCATTTTTCATCGTACGCTATTTCTGTTATATCTAGTTCGTTGAGTCAACACAAATTATCTGAGTACAATGATACGTATTGTTAAAATAAGTGAAAACATTTAAAAGGACATAATGCGGAGTATGATTTTCTTAGTAGTGACATTTATTCACTAGAATTTAATTTGTACCGTGTGGGGCCGGTACTTAAAAATAATAGCCCCACTACATCTCTTCCCGTGCATGTCGTAAAAGACAAGCTAAGGGATAAAGACAAGGTGCCGCGCTAAAGGGCGACAGGATAGTCACCTCTCACCTTGTCACGGTACTTCCACAGAGTCATACAGCAGGTGGGCACGAATGCCTTACTTGATGCTTGATAGTTATCTTGTCCTAATTGCTAAACGTGGTGGTCGGTGTTGTGCTGTAATTTAAAAGAGTACTTGAAGCACAATACCGATTATTCTGCTTACCCCGATTGTCGGTGTACAGAGTGTGGTATGTATGTATGTAATTTAATTCATGTTTTCAACGCCAACGGAACGGCAAGTGTTTGGGGTGAGAGAATGTTTTTATTTATGAAGATCGCAGAAGTATCCACCTAGTCGTAACGGCGGCATCAGTGGCGCGCTCTGTCGAGCGTCAAATTACTTACGCGTGAGACGTGCGGAGACGGAGCTGCGAGCGCACGAGAGGATCTCGTCGTTCCGCTCGATCGCGGTAGATGGCGTGTTCCAGCAATATTGCAGGGGCTAATAAAGTGGGTACACCCTATTTATTTTTCGGTTACAGATCATTCTAACGAAATCGAATTGCCCTTATCCGGAAAATATAAAACTGCATTGGATAAACATATTGTTCATCTAGATACGAAGGCACGTTATGTATTTGAAAAAGTGATTTTTTGTTATAGCTGCTGTGTCTTAATTTAAAATAAAAAAAAAGCCCACCGGTGGAGCCCAAAGGTGGCGTAATAGCCTCCCATTGCCTGTAGTCATGTCGTGATCATCAGCCTCGGTCGCATTTGTAATTTTTTCCGCTGGCGCCCGTTTTTCTCAGCGGGGATCCCACGTTCAAAATAACTCCACTTAGGGGGCGAAATTGTTCCTTCTGGAAAATATTCAAAGGAAAATTATGGAAATTAGCCCTCAGCGGTAAACGAAGTTTATGCTAAAAATAGAGTGAAATCTCAGAGAGTTCCCTTATCTCATCATTGTGGAAAAATAAAGGTTTTCCGCCGGCGGCGGCGCGGGGGCCGCTGGTCCGTCCGGGGCGAGGCGGGGGTGCGGCGGCGGGGGAGGGGCTGCAGGGGGGAGGCGGCGGAGGGTATCCGCTAGATGTGACAATCGTAACATTTAAGAAATGGAAATTGCTAGACCAGAAAGTTGCGTGTTCGCAATTTGTCGAATAAAATTGTTTTCACTTTACGATCGTCATCCGAGGCGCTGGATCTTGGTTACGTTCGAAGTGATGATCGCTCAGTTCGTCAGAGCCATTGTCGTTATAGAAATTGCTGACAAAGCCCTTGAATATTTAATCTTGGAGACGTTTATTCAAATAAAGGTAATATATTAAATTTCACATCAAACTAAGCAACATCTTGGTTTTAACTGCGATGTTACCAATATTTACAATCTTAATTAACCAGGAAATGCCCTGATTCTCATCCCCCACTGCTCAACTGGTCGAAGTAATGTATTTCCAAGCATCGGGCCTATGAACTCCGGCCCATAAATAACTTCAAGCAATTAAACTAGGGAACAGGCGTGCGTCTGGACTTCCGATTACTTCCTCCTACACGCTATACGTTACACTCCAGTAAGGAAGGGCACTCTTTCAGGCCGCGAAGCTCGCATCGATTACTTGAATGTAAACTATGGTGATTCAACTTTATGTAAAGCTAGTTTTTTCCCGCGGCTTCTCTCACGTGTAATCGCGTTTACTTGAACGCAGCCCGACATTCGTCCTGGTTTGTGGGAAGACCATCCGCCAGGTGGGACGACATCAAGTACGTCGTCGAAAGCAATGGTTCCGTACCGCTGAAGGCCGAGAGGACTTGAGGATAATTGGAGAGGCAGCAGTGAAGGCTCACATCGTTGGCTCTTAAAAATCGGTAAGAAATGCAGAACTTTGTCACATTAGTTTTGTACACGTGCATTTGTGCACGTTGTTAAGACACAATTGCACTTAGGTAATTGTCTATTACCTACATTAGTCATGAGCACTAGCTTTAAGAAAATGATAAGTTTCTCACGATCTCAGATCTTGACCGATCTTGATCCCAGTCAGCCATTATTAGTACTTAAGTACCTAATTACATAATGCACCCAGCCTGAGTCAGTTGGAAACTGAATGTCTATAGACTGTAGATAATGTAAAAAAACAATTTGATCTATATATAGAGTGTGTAACTACCGCTCGGCTTTACTTGTTTTTTTTTACGGTTTACTTTTTATTACTTTACTTTAGTGCAACGGCAAATTGTTTTACCTCGTGCTATTATAGCAGGAAAACAGATGCAGATTTTTTTTATTAGAAAGGTGTGTTAATCGGTATGGTTCTTAGTTATGTTTGATGAAGATCCGGCCAGCCGATTCGAGATCATTAGCACTTTTCCTAATTGCTGAAGGAATGTCTGCTATAAAATAGAAATTTATTACACTTTCACCGACTTTAAAAGGAAATAAAAGGGAATTATTAAAAAACTAATGTTTCTACTTGTAATCTAACCTAATCTAAAATTATTACAAGTTCAAATTTTGTCTCTTAAAAAGCTTGAAATATAAATTTTATTGCACATTTTTAAAAACTTCGACACGTCAAAAAACCTTAAAAAGTATAAAAAATAATTTCCGCTTAGTAATTATAGGCGTCGGGGGACGACATTAATTAAACTCAGTCCCCCGACGATATAGTTAACTAAGTGGAAATAGTTTTGAAATTTTTAAGTGTTGTTAATCTGTCGGGTTTTTTTCTAATTTGTGATTTAATTTTAATCATAATTGCAGATAATCATGACATCATGACTCCACATCACAACAAATACAATTGTATACCACTATCCACAGTGCCGCGCTGGAGGCGTCTACCTCTACTGCGGCTCCGGGAGGGGCGCGGCGGGCGGAAGCATCACAGTGGGCGGTGCGCCGCATACGTAATAGGCTTTTAATTCCACGCAGGAGCCCTGAAAGTTTCACGGACGCCTGGAAACAGGCTGTAAAGTACAGCCAGTCGTATATCAACAGGGAAATGAGAGACATATTTTGCGAAGCCCAGTGGAGGTTTTTGTGGCGCGACTGTTTTGGTATGTAAACGTTGACAGAAGCCTTCGCAGAGGGGCCGTGTGGAAAAGCTTTGTAAAGTTTGTGAAGGACAATGCCAGATCTCGGACACAAAAAGTTATTTTTTGTTTCATGACGAAATTTATTATACAGGATGTTCGGAACATCGACCGACAATTTTTTTTTTTTAGGTAAGTGGGGTCATTTGCAACGTTTTGACTCATGAGCATGATACCTTCTGTCAGATGTCACGTGGTATCGAGATACGATTTTTTGAAAATTACCAAAATCCCAGCTTTAAACCCTTGTTTTGTTTATGATTTTATCAGCACGAAATAAAATTTATTACATTTTACGATGTATCCTTGTTCTAGAAAAACTATTATTTGATGAAGTTAATACCATGGAAAGGTCTTATGACCTCCCAAAGTCCCGAGAACGAGTAAAAATATGACAGAATCTTAAAATCTTAATTCATTAAAAAAAAAAACTAACAGCAATTTATAGCTTCATTTTCTTTTAAAAAGTTCTCTAGTTTACGCCCTTTAAAATTGTATACTACATGTCATACAAATAATTCACTATGTGGCCAAAATTAGGCACAGAGACAGTTTAGTTCAAAATTAACTTTTTTTTTATGGAACCTGACACGGTTTGCTACATCACGTGATGTCAGCCCGTAACACCGGGTGAAATAGGTGCCATGTCAGAGCTTCCCTTCGGTCGTGCCGGCTACACTGAACTGGACCGAAAACACAAACTATTTACATACCCATGTCGACCGACGTTTCATTCAGTGCGGTGGTACCAACCCGGGCGGGTTGAACCCTACCACCTAGTAAGGTAAGAAGGGAAGGAACCTACAGTTTTACTTGGAATCCGAACCACGGTCAGCCTCCAACGGTCGAGCGGCCACCCATCTAACTACTGACCGGCCCAGCGTTGCTTAACCATCAATAGCGACAGTCGACTGTCTGCACCACTGAGCTAAAAAAACTTTGAATAATACTCGTAGTATACGTGTTAAGGAAGTGATAATTTCACCGAACTAAAAGTACAAGAACAATTAGGCGAAACGACACATACTTATAATAACCATCTACCTCCTCTACACTACACTAAGATTCACTAAAATAACCTGTTTTACAGCTGTCAGTCGAACACAAAAAGTAGGTGTCTCTGTCCTAATCACGATCACCTGAGATCACACGGAGGTTTTGATTGATTGATGAAAGTTAAAATTCGCCCTGAGGTCTGACCTTCCGCAAAATTTAAAAACCAGTATATATGACCAGTTATGACGTGGACGCTGACGGTCGGTGTTGTCCAAAGGTTGAAAGTTGCCCAGCGAGCAATGGAGCGAGCCATGCTGGGAATATCGCTACGTGATATGGTGCGTGACGAGGCAATCCGCCGACGCACCAAAGTAGTCGATATTGGATACCGGGTGGCTACGCTCAAGTGGCTACGCTCAGTGGGCCGGGCACGTCAGCCGAAGAGACGACGACCGTTGGAGTAACCGTGTCCTTCACTGGCGCCCGTGGACAGGAAAACGGAGTGTGGGAAGACCACCCGCCAGGTGGGACGACGACATCAAGTACGTCGGCGGAAAGCAGTGGTTCCGTACCGCTGAAGGCCGGGAGAACTGGAGGAAAATTGGAGAGGCGTATGGACGCTTACACGCTTACTGACTGACTGACTGACTGAACCAATTTAACTTTTAATTTCACGAGAACGAAGGCGACAGGGTTTCGTTCTCATGAAATTATCAGTCGCTAAGTCGGAACGTTAGGCTTATTGTTTATTAACGTTAGGTTTATTGTTTATTAACGTTAGGTTTACTGTTTATTAACGTTAGGTTTATTGTTTATTAACTTTAGGTTTATTGTTTATTAACGTTAGGTTTATTGTTTATTAACGTTAGGCTTATTGTTTATTAACGTTAGGTTTACTGTTTATTGAGTGATCTTAAGCCAGTAAAACTGCTTGAAATCGAACTTTTCATTAGTTTTTATGGATAGCCGGCACGGTTGTCTGAGCCTAAAACTTTGACCAGACACAACCAAATAATACCACTCCTCGCAAGAACACGCTGAGAGAGTTCTTTGTTCTATCCGGTTCAATTACACCCGCGAAGAAGAGCCGGCAAGAAACATCAGAGAGGGTTTTTTACAAATATTACTGCAACTATTTTATTTACCTACTATCCACAGTATCCAGGTCTGATCATCTATCCACATCATCCTCACAGAATATCGAAAATACAGTTTGAGAACAATATTAACCATTTTACTAAGAACTCTGAAGACATAAGTCTGTCAGTCATTCAGTGTACTTAATAATCAAGTGTTTATGGTGTAAAAGCCTTTTTCAAAAGAGCTGTGTGAAATTTCAGGCTAGACGAATCGTGCAAGGGTAAAAGAAGTAAAATACAGATAACATTTGAATTTTACAATAGTCGAGAAAATAATAGTATCATGAATGAATTGTACCTAACATACATACATACATACATATCACACACGCTGAATCCCGACAATCGGGGTAAGCAGAGTAATCGGTGTTGTGCTGCAAGAACTTTGGTAAATTGCAGCACAACACCGACCACCACGTTTCGCGAAGTATTCGAACAAGATTCAATCGATCAAGCTGCAAGCAAGGCACGAAGACCCACCTGCTGTACCTAACAATAGTTATAAAGTCTCCGGCTCTACAGTAACGGAGCTCGGAGCAGTCCTATACGGAAATAAACAAAACGTTTAAACTTTGACGAGTCCAATGGAGGACTCCTCACTCTCATGCGGTCAACGCAGAAGAAAAACATAAAGCCTGTGAACCCAGTGAGCTCCACTAACTTCTGCTTCCTCATTACGATGGAAATAAAGAAAGGATTATGCTCCTACTACTCACCTGCGCTTTAAAGTAAGCCGTTTTATGTGTGGATCAGAAGCAAAGCAGAGTCAGTTTTGGTTCCAGCTTTCCGTCGAGCAGGTCTATTCTTGTAAATTCTGACAGCGGAATCAGCGCTGTTGTGGCGCTGAGAGCCACTTTGGTAAGTGGCTCTCAGCGCCACATCAGCGCTGATTCCGCTGTCAGAATTTACAAGAATAGACCTGCAGTTCAGTGTACTCGCCAAGACCAAAGGAAAGCACTGCCATGGCACCTTCTTTACCAAGTTCTCTTGGGCTATCACCATGGTTTTAGTAAGTGAAGAAACCGATGTCCGGTTAAAAACAATTTTTTTTTCAGCATTAGTTTACATAATGTATAATGTATATATGTAAATAATTTTGCATTAGATAAATGCAAAGCCGTAAATGAAGAGAAAAAATACGTCCCGACCAGGATTCGAACAGCGCGTTACCAATTCGGCCACCAAGTCGATGACGTATCTCTCAAAATTTTCGAACCTTTGCTTGCATTTTCTCTAGTAGGTATTAATAAGGTATCCTGCGTTCTTTATATATAATATAAAAAGCGAGTACATGCTTAGTACTAACATATAAAAAAATATATAATATGTAAATAAGTTTTTGAACAAGAAACACTTGACACAAAACACCTTTAAAAATTATCTACCAAACGTAAATACTGAATTAATGTAACTTAAATAAAAAATACAGTATAGGACGTACTGGGCAGTAAATTATTTCACTGCCTAAAAAGGTCCCGAAAGAGTACATACAGCATTCATACGCTTAATCCAGACTGAAAGGGTGCCCATATTATAGGACATAACTTTCTCATTCCTATCTCGTTCATACCACTTTAGAGAGAAGTAAAACACGAATCCCCACTCGGTACCCACTTTATGGCGCGTCCAAATTATCAATCGAAGGATGGAAGTGCGGGGCAGGGACAGTTAAGATGTTTTAGTGTCTGCGGTAAAGTTAAATAGCAGTTCGTGATCAATCTTCAGACAGACGTAATTCTTAAATAAAAAAGCAGACATTCTGTGTGAGCCGAATCTACCGCCACAAAAATTAAGGGAAGGCCAAAGTTGATCATTTGAGCTCGAGAATTAATTACCTCTTAACATTTTGGTATTTATTGCTGATTCTGTAGACCGAATGCATAAGAACAATTCGAAGACAAGATATTATTACCTTCACATTGTTTAAAATTTTCCTAGTAAATTAAAATGTAATGAAGGAACCAGAAGGGACCAAGTTGTTTTATTTTACACGCATGGAGAGGGCTCCGTACCATTCCGCTTTCCGTGAGAACTTTCTCATATGTTATCCTGTAAAGTATAAGAGCTATAATATAAATATACAATAAATATAATTTACCATTTTTTTTTCAAAATTTTAAACTAAGTTGGTTCCGAGATCCTTATCTCTTGGGGGAGGGGATGCTCGATTTTTGCATATTTTCTTTATTATCTTTTAAAATGTGCATTTTAAAATTATAAAAATATATCTTTGTATTCCCTATATAGGTATAACGAGCCCTTTTCTTGATACGTCACATTATTTGATTATTTTTTTCGTCACTATAATTGACCCCAGAAATTAGTTTATTTACGCTA
This sequence comes from Nematopogon swammerdamellus, assembly GCA_946902875.1. Lineage (NCBI taxonomy): Eukaryota > Metazoa > Arthropoda > Insecta > Lepidoptera > Adelidae > Nematopogon > Nematopogon swammerdamellus. The sequence continues at coordinate 15,195,900 of OX336341.1, read as the reverse complement.
TACGTCCGTGATTGGGTCATTAATATGTACCAAATTTCAACCCGAAAGTGAAAAGTCATTTTTTCGAAAGTTTTTCGGCCAGTAGATTCGGAGAAAATAAGGCGTAACAGATTTCCAGAGACATGAGGGTTCAGTTTTTTTCCTCTTTTGAGGTACGGAACCCTGGAAAACTAACGAAAAAATCAAGAATCGGAGATCGTCAAGCTCCTTGTTGAACATTGTGGCGTCCATTTTCATAATTCTACACACTCAAGATTTAGGAACATGCCTATCCTAAACTATAAACGTCATAATACGTCAGCAAATTATAGCTATAAGAAATAATCAACAAATAACTTTATATTAAGTACTAGTGAGTGAAGGATTATCAACATGAGCGACTGACGACAGTAATCTTAGCTTAAACCTCGCTTAGCCGCACTGACGATGAAAGTGCTTGAAGCTTAGGGTGCGGTCACGGCGGAATGTAGATATAGATTAATGGATTTGGAGATTATCTCTTGTTAGCTTATACGATTCCGCCGACGACGCCAGTTTGATGAAGTAAATTCGATAATTGAGCTAGATTCTAGATCTAAGAAGGAGAACAGAAATGCTTTATTACTGTACATTATGTGTGGGGGCGTGCCTTGGGAGAGGCCTATGTACAGCAGTGGACCGATACAGGCTGATGATGATGATGATGTTACTAAAAATTCAAGTCGTTTGACAGAAACGGGTTTAATACCTTGCAGGCATATGCAGGTTATTTCGAGCCAACTTTTGTTTTTGTGTTTTTTGTTAGAGGCATACATTTGTAGACATTAGTTATTAATTTTAAAACTAATTATATTAATGTATGTAATATAATATCTATGTTATATTACCTTAAATGTTTTATTACATTTCATTTTAATAAGTTCACTCACATATAATACTGTGAGTCACAGTATTATACTTACGAGGTTCAGGTTTACAGTATAATATTAAGAACCATCCCGGTTAAACCAGCTTTCTAATAAAAAAACCACATCCATATCAGTCCATCTGTTTGGGAGTTACCAAGATGCCACAGATAGACCCGCAGACAGACAGACGTAGGCGTCAAACTTATAACACCCCTCTTTTTGCGTCGGCGCTTAAAAATAAATTATTGCATATTACTTACTAATGCAACAAACTAAAAATAATTAAAATAAAAATTCCACTAAAACGGTGCACGGAGAGAGGCTACTTACTCAGTTCAGCCGACTCCACCGCACCGCGTTGCCCAATACACTGCTGGTAGCCTTTGAATGGCTAGCCCTATTAGATAAAATATAAGAAAACATACTTGCCACTTTGGGCACCAGACTTATCGACGAGGCGCATTCCTGAGTCGCTTCCACTTCCTCAATTGGCCACGCAGCTATTTTATTATATATTACCATATACATATATATGATAATATTGAAATGTTTCTGCAGTTAGTTGTCAATGTAAACGTTGTCTAATCTTCAATGAAGTCATTATCGAGTGCGGTCGAACATCCACATACGTAGTGCATATGTACACGTATACACACGTACATGCTACATACTAGCGCGATCACTAGAGCTTAAAGCTCCTCTCATCAAGCTGTGCCCCATCGTCCTACAAACATCTAGAGGAGGCATACGACCTGCCGCGGAACTATTCTCTATTATCAATTCATCGCTATTAGGGTTTTCTCATGATCCCTCTCACTCACTTCAATGGGCTTCTCAGAGCGTCTAGTGAGACAGAGCTGCGGCGGCTACAGCAATTTTTGCGACAATCGCTAATAGAGAATAGGGGACTGGAGTCACTAATTCTCTGTAGCTTTTGCCTCGATCGAACGGAACAGAATTTTTAAAAATATTTTTTAAATAATTAAACTTTCACGGTGACAGTGCCCGGAAGTCTATCGCACAATCAGACGCAGCCAATAGACACACCAGTCTTCGCGAAACCACGCTCATTTGAGGTGCCATGCCAGCGATAAGGCTGACAAAAAGTTTGCCGTAGATTTTATTGGCACGCATTTTGAAAATCTAAGTTTATAAGATTCCACATTTTGACAGTATCACGCAGGGACGATTTCGAATATCGGTGAGCACTGTGAAGACGGACAGGTGCCTACGAGACGTATTGATGCTCCAAGCATGCCCGGCGAATGTCGCGATCGATTGTAGGGTTAAACAATATTTATGGAGAGAATGTGAGTGTAACGGTCGGGAAGGGTTGTCTTAGACGCACCGGAGGTGATATTGGCTGGTCGTAGCATGCGCTTTGGCCCCTCCGACTCAGCAACCCATACCGGATAACATTAAAAAAAAAAACCCTACCTAGACCAGCAGGTCTATTCTTGTAAATTCTGACAGCGGAATCAGCGCTGTTGTGGCGCTGAGAGCTACTTACCAAAGCGGCTCTCAGCGCCACATCAGCGCTGATTCCGCTGTCAGAATTTACAAGAATAGACCTGCAGATCGAGTATATGTTTCAAAATGGTCAAGTCAGTACTATGAAAACTAATGAGTGTGGAAGAGGCGTCATTTTTTTCTGTCCGATATGGGTGGCTGAGTCGACGGGGCCAAAGCACATGCTCCGACCAGCCAATATCACCTCCGAGAAGGTAGTTGCCATACAGGAGACTTTCCCGGATTGCTGGCTATACTGGACTAGAGGAGAACACAACCGATGTCGAGGTTGCTATGCGGCCATCTTACATCCAGTACGGTGGTACCAACCCAGTCGGCTACAATTTGAGCCTACCACCTAGTAAGAGGCACGGGAAGGGACCTACAGTTTTACACCGGTTCCGAACGGTGAAGCAGCAGGTGTAGGTATGCACGTAAATTTTTTCGTCAGAAAAACTCATTGGTACACGCCGACCGGATTCGAACCTCGGACCTCTCGCATGAGAAGCTGATGACTAAACCACTCGGCCACCCGCCGCTCATATGGAGATACGTTCTACAGCTTACCCCATTGGGAAACAAAATGAAAAGAATAAAATTAAAATAATTATACACATTATACTCATAAATTGCAAAATTATCTTTGAGGGAGGTCTGCGAGATCGCACAGGCTGCGCGAATGATGCGCGATAATCTGCACACGGTGCGTTAATTAAAACTAAGTTACGCAGCTATTAAACTAAAATAGCAGTCTTATCTAATGTTCGATCTACTATGTATCTTCGCCCATATTGACTTAGTTCTGAGACTGATGTAAAAACGGAGATTTTGTAGCATTTCTAATGTAAACTTGTAGATTTAATCTCGATTGTGATCACAACGCACATTATAAGGCTAGGCGTGTATTTATCTACTTGTCTGTTACTCATGAGGCTGAACAATAACATCATCATACATCAGCCTCGGTAGCTCAGTGGTGCGGTCGGGCAACAGCTGTCGGTCGAATCATAAGCACACATGGGCGTTGTCAGTGGATGGATGGCTGACCGCTCGACCGTTGGAGGCAGACCGTGGTTCGGATTCTACGTAAAACTGTAGGTCCCTTCCCTTCTTACCGTACCACCGCACTGAATGAAAGGTCGGTTGAAACGGCTATTTAAATAGTTCGTGTTTTCTGTTCAGTTCAGTATAGCCGGCACGACCGAAGGGAAGCACTGACATGGCACCTAGTTCACCAAGGTGTCATGGGCTGACATCACGGATGTAGTAGATTATGTAGCCAATCGTGTCAGTTTCCATAAATAAAAAATAAAAATAAACTACAACGTTAAACTTGTCTAAGATGGGGTAGGTGGAAACGACGGATTTTCACGTGATGGCACAACTACTTAAGTTGTACAAATCGTAGATTAGGCCGGTGATGGAATACTGTAGCCACATTTGGGAAGGCGCCCCCAGTGTTTGCGGGCGTCCTTGGACTCAATACATCGCCGAGCCGTCTGTCTTGTTGGAGACCCGAAACTGACTCAAGGTCTGGAGTCTCTGAGTCACAACCATTTGTACAGTCACTCAGTCTGTTCTACATGTTGCGATAAACCTTTGTAAATCAACACAGGTGAAAGCCAAGTGGTGCACTCCCCCGAGTGCACCACTCGGGAGAGTGCACCGTTTCCGTGTCTACACTTTTCTAATCTTTCTATTCTAAACCTTTTGTGATACTAACTTAGATTTAAGAACATGAAATTGTTACTACCCTTCTACACAATAAATAATTTGGAACTTAGCATTGGAATTTAGGAGACTTTACTTACTTATCTACAATAAACGTATCGTTGCGTCATTGAGCCTGTTTTATCGGTACTACTATGGCCGCTGCTCTGACGAACTTGCTTCCCTCCCTCTTCCTCCTGTTCGCCTTCGCCAAACCCGCCATACTCTCGCGGAAGACCCCTTTGTAGTCGACAGAAGAGTTCTTCGAACTACACGATTCTCTAAATCACCTCCTCGGCGGTGAAATTGGCTGCGCCTGTGGCTTCGACCTCGGGCAGAGCCACCCAGTTCGGAAGCAATAATAATAAAAAAAAAATAGCTGAATGAAGACTGAAACAGAACAAAATTGCTTATGTACCAAGCCCCAACATAAATACAATCTTACTTGCGTGTATATGCGAGTAACCGCAGAAGTTATTAAAGGACTTTTATTATAAGAAGAAGACGATTTGTCTGGAGAAATCTGCCTCGGGCTAGGATCCTGATTCTGGCAATAAGGCAGGAATGTGTCTTCTTTATGTCTTCGTATACGTTTTACAAGTGGCTCATATGTTGTAAAATGATAAAGGAATTAATAAGTAATGTCTTCATTTTTAGGGTTAGGTATTCCTATCCCTACTCCAAAAATGCGCAAAGTGTGCCATCAGAGGACAAATTAATCGATTTACATTCGGTGCTGTGCCTACGGCCATTGGGTGTTAGTTTGGTGAAAATCGGATGTAATCTACGAGTATTAGGCCATTCTAGAGTTATAAGTGAAAATAGTTTGTTTATGTATGCCGGTTCGGGTGGCCGAGTCAGAGGGGCCAGAGCACATGCTCCGAATTTTGTTTATGTAACCAACATGGGTGGCTATGCCGAGAGACCAACGGCGCAGTCAACAGTGCCAACATCACCTCTCCTCGCGAAACCACGCGATAGGTGTTAGGTGCAAATACGACGTTTGAAGACAAAAGTATTGTAAAATAAAATACTGGTAAAATGTTTCTGTTTTATTCTCCTCATCTATGTGAAAATGTTATAATTTGGACTAAACAAAATAATAATTTGAATAAGTGCATTATTAATAAACTTTAGATACACTAGCAGCCTAAAGCTGAGGTGGTTTGGTAATTGGCATTGCAATTGTATTTGATTTTTTGTTTTTTTTTTTATGTTTTCCATGTATGCATACTATATAAGGTCTTTCAAATATAGTTAATAGTACGCTAAGGGGGGGTTCTGTATCATATAGGGAGTAAAACCTTTATAATTTTTTTTGGATCTTGGGATTTTTTATGTAAAATATTGTTTTATGTATTAAATAAAAAAATAGGTGGTTGATTTTTATAGCCCAATCGATTCAGTTTCATAACAGTAATCAAAAAGTCATCATTATGAGGTAACACGTGTAAGTTGATAAAAAAAATCAATTTCTTTCTATTCCATACTAATAAAATTAAAATTGTGGTTTTTCACAATTTCTGAAAGAAAGAGATCTATGTGTTGAAAGACTTTTTTGTTCCTGGCATGAAAGTGAAACAATAAAGAATTTTTTTTTTTATATTTTACATTAAAAAAAATTTTTTTGTGAAAAAAAAAATCTTTGTTCTTCAAAAGTGATCTATTTCCGATACAGAACCCCCCAAACCAGTTTAATAATGATAGTTTAAACACATTACCAATGAAATTATAGAAAATTTTATGTACATTTGGAAAATAAAACCTTTTCATATACGTTTAAAAGAAAAAAGTCTAGAAATATCGCCAAAAACGCAGAGCGCACCCGATTTTGACCAAAATTTATTTTGGCCAAAATGGCGACGCACTCAAGGGCTGACAGCTAATCGGGTCCGCTCGCACATGAGGGGATATAGATTTAAATTAACTTTCTTCTTGAATTTAACCTTGGACAACGAAACATGCACGAAACAGTGCCGTAAATGGAATTACTCACAGACAGTAAGGTAGTATCAAATGTCATCGAAGTTATTATTTTCAATAATCCACATAGCCTTGGTTTACGAACTCACAGACCACTCTAAAATAGCAGGTGTCCGTGTGGAACTTTCTCAAAGGCGTGTTCTCTCGACGCGTGGAACATTCATACAATTTGATGTAGATAAATTTGTTATTGTGATATGATTCTATAGTGATATCTTCAGAGCTGACTGAATAGAATAGCATTATTGTCTACTAGCTTTTTCTCGCGGCTTCGCTCGCGTGAAATTCGGATTTAAAAAGAAGAAAGTAAGTAAGCACGCTACCATACCTATATTTCGGTGCGCGGAACAATTCGGCTTGTATGAGAGCCACATCTTAGCGTAACCGGAACTGAATTTTATTACGCCTATCCTGTGTCTCGTATAGCAAAATGTACTAAGTTTCATCGAATTCGGATGATCGGTTTAAGAGTTATGGAGGAACATACATATACATACAGAAAAGATTTGTAAAAGTCGTCAATTTAGTTTTAGTATCATACATAGAGTATACGACCGTTGTATCTCATAAAACAAAGTAACTTACTCCATGACCATCCCTTACAGATTTATTATTAGTATTGATGATTGGCATGTATAATTTTATTCATTATTAAAAAAAAATTCATTCAGACAGAACCGAAGGCTATCGCTGGACAACTGAGGCTGTATTTAGTCATGTATACACAAAATGTTGGCGGGCTTACGCAAACTTTCAGATTTTTGTAAAGTAATTTTCAAATGAAGGACTATTTTTAGTAAACTTGTATGCAATGCAGAATGTTAACAATATCTATTTATTTATTTATTTAGGTGCGAATATAATATGTCTATGCGCAGAATCGGTAGTACGTAATCGCGGTAAGTATACATTCAACCACATTCAACCGTCTGATTGGAAATGTTTCTTAATGCAGTATATAGCAAAACATATTCTAATACATTTATACATACCAGACGCTGTATCTCTACAATTGGGGTAAGCAGAGTAGTCTGTGTTGTGCGGCAAGTACTCTTGTAAATTACAGGACAATACCGACCACCATATTTAGCAAAGTTTTAGGATAAGATAACTATCAAGCAGCAAGTAAGGCACGAAGACCCACCTGCTACATGACGCTCGGGTTATCGTAAGAGATGGAGAATCCTATTATTTACATAGGTGACCTCTTCAGATGTATGCTATCTAGTAGCAGTATAGGTGGCTGAATCAGAGGGGCCAGAGCACATGCTCCGACCAGCCAACATCACATCCTAGGTAGAAGGTACCACATACCGGAGACCTCCCTTTCCAGTGTCCAGTTTCCCGGAGTCCAGTGCTTCGTATAAGCACAGTTAATAAGTACTTAATGATTTCTAAAATGTTAATAATTCTTCAAATGTATGACGAAACATGCGGGATATGCATTTGTTTCAATTAAATATTGTTAACCGAGCCGTAGATTAGAGGAACTTGTTTCCCTTATTCCTCGCCATCCAACCTATCTTCGCAGCACTCGCCGCTGAGAAACCATCGGTTCTCAAAATCGTTTCTTTGTCGCAACGCTAGGGTGTGGAACTGTCTCCCAGCGAGTGTTTGCCGAATCCTTTAATCTGGGTGTCTTCAAACGTCGTATCAACGGGCTAGACAGCCTAGCAGCAGTCCGCAAATCTGCTGGCATGGCGCCTCACTGAGCGGAGTTTTTGGCTCTGTCGCCTGTATCATTCGTCCCTCGGCACAGCCACCCATGTTGGTTTACATAAAAAAAAAGATGAAATAGTTATAAGATCAACGCTCCAAGTGGATTGGAAGAGGCTTCTAAATACGTCTCCGACTCTACTACGTCTGTTTAAACGATAATTTTAAACAATAGCTATGATAAGGTCATGGGTGCAAGCTCTCTTCCGCAATTTTTACAACTCAAGAGACTGAGGTTTCTAGAAAAAAATCCTGTAGGTATAATTTTGTGATACATATTTTTTATTGCAGATAATTGAATTGCGGCGGCGGCGCGGCGCGGCGTGGCAAATCACGAATCGAACCGGACGTAGGCTGCTTGCGAGGTCTCTGAACATAAGTGGAACCTCGCTAGAACCATAGTCAACTGCTAATAATAGTTTAGCTATGATAGCGCGCATAAAGGTATAAGTTCGTCAATGATTCCGCAACACGCTGATATGTATGTAAGTAGTTTACATTTAAGGGCCGGCACTTCCCCACTGCATCTCTCCCCGCGCATGTCATAAAAGGCGACTATGGGATAAGGACATGATGCCGTGCTAAAACAGAGGTTAGATCGTTTGCGGCTTCGATCTCGTGAAATATAAATGATGTGGCGCCTTCGTACGGTACGTAAGTAGTTCGATATTAAACCCTAAGTGGGTTTAATGAAAATTAAACTAAGTATTTGGTTTGAAATGACTTACCGGTGGCGATTTGAAAATTTAAAAAAATGTCTCATTTAGTCGCTTGAGGTTTTAAATACTACAACCCACTATGTATTTTTTTGCATTGAGATAGTAGTTGCGCCTATAATACTCTTATCCAGATTTGAAATAGTGGTTGAAATTTTCAACAGTAGATGGCGCTATTTACATCCATCTATCGACGTTCTAACAAAAAGAAACATAAAAGTGAACACATAGCCATAAATATTTCATAATGTAGGAAACTCCAAAGTCTTCAAACTCAAGAACCGAACAAAATAACTGAATTTAAATCTCATAACCACGTTTTATGCGAAAAAGGAATTGTTTTGTTTGGAAAATCGCAACTTCACTCGTGCGCGACCGGGTTCCAACGTTTTCCAATAGACTCGTGTTGTAACTTCATTTTCCTGGTATCAATGTAGGTATTGACCACAGAACGTTAAAACCGTTAGAAGTAGCGATATGACTCGCTGTGCGTACCACAAATAAGCGTAGCTACGCGCACTTGATCGGAGTCCATATCGTTGCTTGTTATTACTGACACGGAGATCATTCAGTCAAAAAATAAGTACCTACGTAAATGTCTTCTCTAAATGTGGTAGTACAATGTCAAAGTTTAACACTTTGAGATTACAAAACTCACCAATTATTTTTATTAATACATTTAATATGTATTTTTAGGCTTCCCTACCTTAAAAGAGGAAAAAAAAAAACGGAAACCTTATACGGTCACTCTCGTGACTCGTGTCCGTCTATCACACCTTATTTTCTCCGAATCTACTAGACGAAAAAAAGAGTTTTATGAGGGTTTTAGTGGACAAAATAGAAAGCTATTTTTTTTAAGTTCATGCTGTATGAAATACAAATAGATTTTTTTTAATAATTTTAAATGCATACTTAATTGAAAATATATTAAAGAAAATATACGAAAATCGAGCACATAGTCTAAAATTTGGAAAAAAATGGAATAACCTATATTAAATTTATTTTTTGTTATAGTTTACAGGAAAATCTAACGAATATACTAAGTCTTAAAGTTCTCACGGAAGACAGAATGGTACGAAACCCTCTGCACGCGAGTTCGACTAGCACGTGACCGCTTTTTTATATGACCCTAGTTGGCTGAAATAAATAAAGAAAAAATAAGGCATTGTGATACTTCTACTTATTTTTATGTTCTGAGGTATTGACCGTAGCTTTGTGAAACCACATGGGCGGAGATTAAGTGCGTGTAGCTACGTTACTTGTGCCACGCACAGAGAGTCATAGCGCTACTTCTACTGGTTTTTAATGTTCTGTGTCTACCTATATTGAGATCAGGAAAATGAAGTTACAACCTAATCTGCAAATCTGCTGGTATGGTGTCTCACTGAGCGTGGTTTCGCGAGGTGAGGCGGGTTTTACTATTTCGGGTACCTCTCGTTCCAAGGTACGGTCAATCATGCTCGTTTACACAAGGGAAAAAAAACCCGGCCAAGTGCGAGTCGAACTCGCGTACCGAGGGTTCCGTATCGCCATGTCATGGTCAGTGCCACTCACACCATCTATGGATTAGTTAAAATGCTTCATACTCTTTTCGGTAGATGGCGCGCATACACTTTTTAGTTTCTTGTATGGGGACCCCGTGAATTTTTTTACTTTTTCTTATTTTTATTACTTGTTGTTGTATCGGCAATAATAACACATATTCTGTGAAAATTTCAACGGGCTACCTATACGGATACGGACAGACAGACAGACAGACGGCGTAGCGTTAGTAAAAAACGTACCGGATACTTACGGATACGGAACCCTAAAAAAAGTGTATTGATTGAGTAAGTTGCCGAGTGTTAAGCGACACAGAATCGAACACACGGCGTGTCGGTCGTTACAGATTTTCCGCTTGATTTACATCATGATTTCAACGCGTCTCCGAAGGAGTCATTCAGTAGGAAATCTCTTCGTGCCTTACTTGCTGCTTGATAGTTATCTTGTCCTAACACCGAACATGCTGGCAATTTACCCGAGTTATTGCAGCACAACATCGATTACTTTGCTTACGCTCATCTACATCTCTATCTCTACTTCTTATAAAAGGGAACGTCTGTCTTTAGGAAGGATAGGTGTGGAGCTAAGCTTGCGATGGATTCACCGAACATATGCGGGCCCATCGGCATGGTGTATGTTTGAGGTAAACTCCGGAACCACTGAACAGATTTTGATGAGGTTTGCACAAATGTAAAGAGTAGTTCTTGAGGATATACTCGTATATATCATCACACTAAATAGCAATAGGGCTGAGCAGTATGAAAGAAAGTACAGTATGAACGGCATTTAGTGTCGAATGATACTGACGGATGGAGAGGGCTGAGAAGGACGGATGGGAGGGGGGATTGAGGGAGGGAGAGAAGGAGAGAGACAGAAAGAATATAAGATAAGCGATCGTTTATTATGATATATTTGCGTTTGAATCGGATTTGCTATTAAACTGAGTCTACAGCGAGCGAAGTCGCGGGAAAAAGCTAGTTGTTCGCGTAAAGCGGACTGTATGTATATTGGTATGCACGAAGGGCTGGGGTTCCGTCGCTGTTACCTCAGAGAGCACATAAAGTGTGAGTGGTCAGTAACTCCGGCGGCATTGAACTCACTTAGCACGTGTGTCTGTTGCCCCATTTCCCACTAAAGCGGGCCGCGTGAGGCAACGGCGTGCAAATAATGACACAAGCAAAACACATCAAAAGCATAGACATTTTGTGTGCCCCGTGGCACTCGGAGATCCGGTGTCTCCAGCCTTGGAAAAAGGGCGTGATGTGATGTATGAATATTTAATTTAAACATTTACATTTCGAACTCCTTATAACGTTTTAACCTATTATACTACAAAAAATAGACATGCCGAAGGATAAAAATACGACAATAAAAACCCAGCATTAAACTTCATTTTTAGTTAATTATGTGTATGATTTTATTTTGTATGTATAGATTATGTTAGTACTGTATGAGGCCGGTATTTAAAAATAATAGCCCCACTGCGTCTCTCCCCGTGCATGTCGTAAAAGGCGACTAAGGGATTAGGACGAGATGCCGTGTTAAAGGGCGACAGGCTTGCCACCTCTCACCTTGGCACGGTCCTTCCACCGAGTCGTGCAGCAGGTGGGTATTTGTGCCTTACTTGCTGCTTGATAGTTATCTTTTCCGAATACTTTGCTAAACGTGGTGGGCGATGTTGTGTTGCATTTTTCCAGACTTCTTGCAGCACATCACCGATTATTCTGCTTACCCTGATTGTCGGGACACAGCGTGTTTGGTATGTATGTATATGTTAGTAGCATGCACTCGCTTTTATAATTGTCTTAATTTTCAGCTTTGCATCTATCCAGAGAAAAATATAATAATACTAGCTGTTGCCCGCGGCTTCGCTCGCGTGAAATTCGTATTTCAAAGAAGAGTAACTAAGGGCGGGGCCGACGGCCGAGCTGGGTTCAGGTAAGTGATAAACCTACTCGAAGAAAGTGAGTAACTAAAGGCGAGGCCGAAGGCGGAGTTGCGTTCATGTAAACGATAAACCTTCTCGAAGAAAGTAAGTAACTGAGGGGGAGGCCGAAGGCCGAGCTGTGTTCGGGAAGACCATAAACCGTCTCGCAGAAAGTAAGTAACTGAGGGCGAGGCCGAAGGCCGAGCTGCGTTCAGGAAACCATAAACATTCTCGAAGAAAGTAAGTAACCGAGGGCGAGGCCGAAGGCCGAGCTGCGTTCAAGAAGAGGATAAACCTTTTCGAAGAAAATAAGTTACAAAGGGCGAGGCCGAAGGCCGAGCTGCGTTCGGGAAGACCATAAACCTTCTCAAAGAAAGTAAGTAACTGAGGGCGAGGCCGAAGGCCGAGCTGCGTTCAGGAAGAGGATAAACCTTTTCGAAGAAAATAAGTAACAAAGGGCGAGGCCGAAGGCCGAGCTGCGTTCGGGAAGACCATAAACTTTCTCGAAGATAGTAAGTAACTGAGGGCGAGGCTGAAAGCCGAGCTGCGTTCAGGAAGACGATAAACCATCTCTAAGAAAGCAAGTAATTAAGGGCGAGGCCGAAGGCCGAGCTGCGTTGGGGAGACCATAAACCTTCTCGAAGATATTAAGTAACTGAGGGCGAGGCCGAAGGCCGAGCTGCGTTTAAGAAAAGGATAAACCTTATCGAAGAAAATAAGTAACAAAGGGCGAGGCCGAAGGCCGAGCTGCGTTCGGGAAGACCATAAACCTTCTCGTAGATAGTAAGAAACTGAGGGCGAGGCCGGAAGCCGAGCTGCGTTCAGGAAGACGATAAAACATCTCTAAGAAAGTAAGTAATTAAGGGCGAGGCCGAAGGCCGAGCTGCGTTCGGGAAGACCATAAACCTTCTCGAAGATAGTAAGTAACTGAGGGCGAGGCCGAAGGCCGAGCTGCGTTCAGGAAGACGATAAACCATCTCTAAGAAAGTAAGTAATTAAGGGCAAGGCCGAAGGCCGAGCTGCGTTCAAGAAGAGGATAAACCTTTTCGAAGAAAGTAAGTAACTGAGGGCGAGGCCGAAGACCGAGCTTCGTTCAGGAAGACGACAAACCTTCTCGAAGATAGTAAGTAACTGAGGGCGAGGCCGAAGGCCGAGCTGCGTTCGGGAAGACCATAAACCGTCTCGAAGAAAGTAAGTAACTGAGGGCGAGGCCGAAGGCCGAGCTGCGTTCAAGAAGAGGATTAACTTTTTCGAAGAAAATAAGTAACAAAGGGCGAGGCCGAAGGCCGAGCTGCGTTCGGGAAGACCATAAACCTTCTCGAATATAGTAAGTAACTGAGGGCGAGGCCGAAAGCCGAGCTGCGTTCAGGAAGGCCATAAACCTTCTCGAAGAAAGTAAGTAACTGAGGGCGAGGCCGAAGGCCCAGCTGCGTTCAGGAAGACGACAAACCATCTCTAAGAAAGTATGTAATTAAGGGCGAGGTCGAAGGCCGAGCTGCGTTCAGGAAAACGATAAACCATCTCTGAGAAAGTAAGCAATTAAGGGCGAGGCCGAAGGCCGAGCTGCGTTCAGGAAGAGGTTAAACATTTTCAAAGAAAGTAAGTAACAAAGGGTGAGGCCGAAGGCCGAGCTGCGTTCGGGAAGACTATAAACCTTCTCGAAGAAAGTAAATAATTAAGGGCGAGGCCGAAAGCGGAGCTGCGTTCAGGAAGATGATAAACTATTTTTAAGAAAGTAAGTAATTAAGGGCGAGGCCGAAGGCCAACCTGCGTTCAGGAAGAGGATAAACATTTTCAAAGACAGTAAGTAACTATAGGCGAGGCCGAAGGCCGAGCTGCGTTCAAGAAGAGGATAAACATTTTCGAAGAAAGTAAGTAATATTTAAGTATAGTATTAGTTCCTATACTTACTTAGAGTTATAGTAAGTATAGTACCTAATTAAGAACCTTTTTGTATAATACATTTCTGGTATGGCTCTCATCTGCGAATATCAGCAGATTGCTTGAGGAACTGACTCTCGAACAGGCACATAAAACTATCCGTTAGAAAAGCAGTCCTGTCTTAAGTCCACTCCGGCCATCTGCAGCGCTTGCCCCTGAGCTTTATTTATAGTCATAGCGAAACAGACTTTAAGGGGGAAATGCAGTCTTTTTAACTCAAATGGGTATTCTGACGGTATTAAAGGAAATACCTTTAATACCGTCAGAAGGTATGAATACCCTGAAACATCTTATTGTTTATTTATGATGAGTAGCTACAATTCAAATTTTCAAGTTCCTACCTTTAAAAAAACCGATACTCCCTTACAACATTTCGCCCCCCATTTCCCCCCCTTAAAATGTGAAAATTTTAAAACCCACGTCATTGTTTATTTATGATCATCATCATCATCATCATCATCAGCCTGTATCGGTCCACTGCTGGACATAGGCCTCTCCCAAGGCACGCCACCACACGTCATTATTTATTTATGATGAATAGCTATAATTATGATTTTCAAGTTCCTACCTTTAAAAAAACCGATACTCCCTTACAAACTGTCACCCCCCATTTCCCCCCCTTAAAATGTAAAACCCAAAAACCCTGAAACACGTCATGATTTATTTATGATGAATAGCTATAATTATGATTTTCAAGTTCCTACCTTTAAGAAAACCGATACTCCCTTACAACATTTCGCCCCCCATTCCCCCCCCCCCCTTAAAATGTGAAAATCCAAAAACACTGAAACACGTCATTATTTATTTATGATGAATAGCTATAATTATGATTTTCAAGTTCCAACCTGTAAAAAAAACGATACTCCCATACAAACTGTCACCCCCCATTTCCCCCCCTTAAAATGTAAAAACCCAAAAACCCTGAAACACGTCATGATTTATTTATGATGAATAGCTATAATTATGATTTTCAAGTTCCAACCTGTAAAAAAAACGATACTCCCATACAAACTGTCACCCCTCATTTCCCCCCTTTAAAATGTGAAAATCCAAAAACCCTGAAACACGTCATTATTTATTTATGATGAATAACTATAATTATGATTTTCAAGTTCCTAGCTTTAAAAAAACCGATACTCCCTTACAAACTGTCACCCCCCATTTCCCCCCCTTAAAATGTAAAAACCCAAAAACCCTGAAACACGTCATGATTTATTTATGATGAATAGCTATAATTATGATTTTCAAGTTCCTACCTGTAAAAAAAACGATACTCCCATACAAACTGTCACCCCTCATTTCCCCCCTTTAAAATGTGAAAATCCAAAAACCCTGAAACACGTCATTATTTATTTATGATGAATAGCTATAATTATGATTTTCAAGTTCCTACCTTTAAAAAACCCGATACTCCCATACAAACTGTCACCCCCCATTTCCCCCCCTTAAACTTGAAATTTCCAAAAATCCTTTCTTAGCGGATGCTTACGTTATAAAATAAACCTATCTTCCAAGTTTCAGCTTTCTAGACTTAGTAGTTTTGGCTGTGCGTTGATAGATCAGTCAGGACAAACAATTTTATAAGTATAGATATTTATGTTTGAAAGAGTTTGGAAAAGTAACTTGTACCCCTAAAAATCTGGGTCAGTACGCTGTTCGCACACACAGGGATCCGTAGCCATTTATTCCTACCACGCATAGGAGTGTGCGCAGCGATCGTGCAGCCGCTCCGTGCCCGTCAGACATGTGACCGATTTTATAAGGGTGCATGCCAACATCACAGACAACGGAACTATATAGAGAGTGTTGAACCGCCAGTACATTAATTTCGCCAGCGCAATCCTCATGTTTTCCCGAGACAAAAAGCGCATAAAGTTTTTTTCTAAATTGTTTAGTTTTCGAGATATTAATTTTTGAAATGTATGTTTTCGCCAAGTGTAATTTTACGCGCGTGGGGGGAGGGTGCTGGCGCGGGAACGGTCGAGGTCGAAAACCACATGCCGCGCCGCCCCCACGCATCTTCTCTCTCCGCGCACTCATCCCTGCTCGCTCACTCACCACGTGCCTTTCATTGCCACGTTAGTGCTTACATTAGATCTTTTTACACTAAATAAATCAATTAGTTTATATGAAAACTGTAACTTTTTATTTTAAGGGAATTCAGAAAAAAGTGGTTTGACTTTTTTGTTACTATTGATCCCAATATTAGTTTCCTAAATTTAATGTAGTGGCCGTTACAACACCCTGGATAAATAAATTATGACAATGTTTGACAGAAGATTCTCATTGTTATGTGTGAATTTATGAAATAGTACCATATTCTCATTCATAGTTACCCCATAACCTTTGCGCCTGAGTTTAGCCAGATTATATTATCATATAGCAGACATACTTTTTACATTTTATGTTATTTACATACTGCAATTGTATGTAATTAACAAGAAAACAATACAAAAATTTTCGCCTCCTTGGGCAGCCGGATACTTATTCTATCTTTTCATTCTCTAGACACAAGCCTAGGAAAGGATTCGTGTGTCGGTGTGAATGGTCGAGTGTGCTCGCAAACCCCTCACTTTCCTTTGAGTAACGCCTCGATTCGAATGGCTCAATATTTATGTCAGTTGAGACACCACAGGAGAATAACATTGTCATGTATAAGTAGGAATCAGAAAAGAGCTTTCTCTGATTTTCCTTACATTAACCAAATTAGAAGAAGGCGACCAAAAGGCAAAAATAGACGCCTTCAGCGTGGCTTTGCGACGAGTGGTGTTATTTAATTTTCATTCTATGGAGTAACGGCCTGCATGCCAGTTCGTAATAAAACTAATTATGCAAATATACTCGGTGTTCAAGTATAGTGATTCTCCACTTTAAACTAAAAATTTTTGTTCTACGACTTTTTATTTAGAGATTTTGTTCACCTTTTTCATACACAAGTGCGAAAAAATTAAAAATAACAATTTTGGTAGTTTCAAGTTTGAAGTTCCACGTCGAAAATCGTTCAGTTTGACATACATAAATTGTCAGTTTTTAGTGAAAAAAATAATAAAACAAACTCAAAATATAACACCGTGTATAAGAAATAGTATGGTCGTATTTCTTGTCTCTCGCCGATACAGCCACATTCAAGCGGGACTACGAGACATAGGACTACGAGACTATGAGACACAACTTGAAAGATTCATTTAAACTTGTAAAATATACGAATCCGTCAATCCCTTAATCTCTATCTTAAATAGAGACATAACATGAGCGCGCAATAGAGACATAGCATGTTGAACTGCCCCATCTTCCCTTTACAATCTTTCTCCAAAACGTAAGTCTTGTCATAAGGCGCACAGAGTCATAGAAATCTATACCGAGAAACGGCATCGTGAGAAGCGCAACAGAGAGGCTTAGCACGCTTTTGTTGTTGATATTAAACTTCCAAGAGCAAATTTTTCGTAATCGTTCCTCTGTCTACCGCTTCCCTTCTTACCTTACTAGGGTTTATCCCGTCCGGGTTGATACCACCGCACTGAATGAAACGTCGGTCGAAACGGCTCTGTTAAATAGTTCGTGTTTTCCGTCCTTTTTTTTTATGTAAACCAGCATGGGTGGCTGTGCCGAGAGACCAATGGTGCAGTCGACAGAGCCAAAATCACCTCTCCTCGTGAAACCACGCTCAGTTAGGTGCCATACCAGCAGATTTGCGGACTGTTGCTAGGCTCTGTCTAGGTCTTTCAAGTGTCGTTTCGAGCCCCATACAGCCGAATACAGGCCTGAATCCGCGTACGAAGCACTAACACAATTTTGCTTCATTATCTAATAAAATTACGAAGAGGCATCCGAGTAAATCGCAGGCCGTTTAATTAAATCGCATGAAGCGTTAAAATTAATTCGCATTGAATTAATTTCGTTAAGCTTCGCTCGTTGAACGAGTGCGCGGAATTTGAGGATACATAGAAACATCGATGCATGGAAAGGACACACGAGTAGGTCAGTCTCGATAGCTCAGTGGTGCAGACAGTCGACTGTCGCTATTGATTATTAAGCAACGCTGGGCCGGTCAGTACTTGGATGGGTGACCGCTCGACCGTTGGAGGCTGACCGTGGTTCGGATTCCACGTAAAACTGTAGGTCCCTTTCCCTTCTTACCTTACTAGGTGGTAGGGTTCAACCCGCCCGGATTGGTACCACCTCACTGAATTAAACGTCGGTCGAAACGGCTATATAAATAGTTTGTGTTTTCCGTCCAGTTCAGTTTAGCGGGCACGACCGAAGGGAAGCACTGACATGGCACCTAGTTCACCCGGTGTTATGGGCTGACATCACGGATGTTGTAGGTGATGTAGCGAACCGTATCAGTTTCCATAAAAAAAAAGGTAAAATAAGAACTTCACCTTCGCTAAAATAAGACACATCAGATTTATTAGAGGAAGACAGCCAATGCGTACGTCCTTACTCTTACCACTTACGAATTGACTATCCTTCTCTAATGGCCGATGCTTCTAATTATAGTAAAAGTTCAGTACAGTACCCGCCAGTAAATAACGAAGCTTTAGAAGGAGACAATCCGGTTGTAGAGCGTCGTCCCTGTCGCACGAACTGGCACGTCTCTGTGCAGGGACAGGGACGACGCTCTACAACCGGCTTGTCTCTTTCTAAAGTTCGATGTTCATTATTTACTGCCGGGTACTGTACCTGTAACATAAATGTTATGTATATATGTTATTTAATGTATAATCCTATTACTTTAAGTGAGCTAAACTTGTATCTATATATATATAATTGGTTTCTCGGAAACGGCTCTAACGATTTTGATGAAATTTTGTATTTTGATAATGTGATTTTTTTAAGTTTATCTAGATAGGTGTAGACGCCGAGCGAAGCTCGGTCGCCCAGGTACTGTTACTTAAATAATGTATGGTGATAAATAAAAAATAAATAAATAATAATGGGACATACATACATACATAGCGTCACGCCTGTTTCCCGGTGGGGTAGGCAGAGACAACGTATCTCCAAGTGCCACGAACCTGACACACCTCTGCCGCCTCTTCCACTCCCATAATGTTCTTCATGCATGCTCGCCGATTACGGGTACTACGCACTTGACCCTTTTTGAGCACATGCCCGATCTGGTCCAGGTACGTGCGTCTAGGGCGACCCTTCCCGACTCTTCCACTCACATTTGCTTTATAAATTTCTTTCGTTAGTCTCCTACCATCCATTCTTCCAACATGACCGAACCACCGAAGCATTCCTTTCTCAATCCTTGTCACTATATCTTCTTTCAGCAAGTATGGTATATATTATTTGAATGACTGTATGTAATACGGAATAGTACCTATTACAAATATTGATAGCTTGATTGATAATAATGTGTTAAAATAAGAAATACATTGGAATTGTATTTGTATTTTGCAAAGAGTTTGTATTACGTCGTTGCGCGACTAATACCAACTCTTTGGTATTTTGTACATTGAGAAATATAAATACATGTTTGAAATACGGTGCGGGTGAACCATTTATATTCTATTCTATTATTCGTTGTCTTATTTACTTTGTTTGTATTGCTGTTGGGTGTTCGATACCGCTCAATAAAAATAAATAAATAAAGAAAGAAAGAAAGATATGATTTTTATTTTCTCTTAATTAATCCTTAAAAATAATAAACGGTACAAAAAAACTAAAAGAGAAAAAAGAGAAAAATAAGAAAGTATAGAATATATATTTAAATTTGACTAAAAGTGTAGTTTTCTAAAATGATTTTACAACTTACCTGACTTCATATTACAATGTAATTCCTTATTTATAGCATGCTCTTGGACATTTCTAGTAGAAGGCGTGTGATTTGATGTTCTTTGGGTAAGTGCAACCTACTAACACGCCGACGAAATATAAAACATTACGTATAGCCTGTCCTCATTCATACTTCTACTTTATTGTTATAAGCTAAAATATAATAATTAGTTTTTGGTCAACATCTAACATTTTATAGCTTTGAAAAAAAGAAAACTTTGTTTGCACAAATTGAACAAAATAATAATCTATTATAACATTAACTTCAGGTTGAATATTTTAAAAGTAACTAGGCACTAATCAGCTCGGACCACAGCTTGCTTGAAGTACTGCTCGCACTTGTGGGATGGCTCAGCTAAATATCAGCTTGCGTCTCTGTTATCGATCCAGCGTTGAGCCGTGCGACTAGTGGGTGACACCGAGGTGTCCCGCGACGTAGGACTGCAACTTCATAGGGATTTATGTAGGTGTGTTCATGTACGCCAAAAGTCCAGGAAGGAATCCAAGATTGAAAAAAATAATTCCATGCAATAAAATATTGTTATTAATATTTATGAACAAAATGTAGTATCTGCTTAATTATGTTTATATTCTTGTTTCACATTTGAAAAGAAACGTATTTCTACTATTTACATACTTGTACATGCGATTCCATGCAATAGGTCTTATAATAAGGTTAATTTGGGTTGTTTTTGGTTAGGCTTTTACTTTATAAAGTGCTTTTTCTATGTAATCCAGTATGAGTGGCTGAGTCTGAGGGCCAAAGCAAATGCTCCGACCAGCCAATATCACCGTCGAGAAGGTAGGTGCCATACCGGAGACTTCCCTGGATTGCTGGCTATACTGGACTAGAGGAGAACACAACCGAGGCTGCTATGCGGCCATCTTACATCCAGTACGGTGGTACCAACCCAGTCGGCTACAATTTGAGCAAGGGGTAAGAGAAGGGACCTACAGTTTTACATCGGTTCCGAACGGTGAAGCAGCAGGTGTAGGTATGAACGTAAATTTTTTCTTCAGAAAAAAACTCATTGGTACACGCCGACCGGATTCAAACCTAGGACCTCTCGCTACCAGAAGCCGATGCCTAAACCAATCGGCCAGCCGCCCCTTTCGAATACTTAGGAATACAAATTGGCCAATGTATTTTGTAATGCACCATAACAATCGCCACATGAGAATTAAACACTAGATAAAGTTCCGAACTCAGAAACTACCGCAAGGAAACTGCAGTCTGTGTATCGTGGAAATTCTGCCCTTCATAATGAAATTAACTTTGTTAATGATTACATGTTGCGTTTGTATATTTCAGCAAAGAATTAATAATTTATTTAATTTCAGAACGCAGCCAGCGCGATGGTAACTTGATGAGGTCGGAATGGAGCGACTATTCAATTTCGCTGTTGTGCACTGCGTTTCCAAAATGTACGAAAATATATTCCACTAGTATAATTATTGCACCATTAATAATTTACGAACTGTAGGAAAAGGAGATACCCATTAAAGAGAGTTTTTCCTTTACGGATTAACAATAGTTATGTATGATTTACATAAGTCGAGACTTTTTCCAGCAAAGTTTTGAATGTAAGTTTTAAGGTAGTTACCGTGTGGGGTCGGTACTTAAAAAGGCGAGTAAGGGTACTTAAACTTAAAAAGGCGGTAATTAAAAAGGAGACACGATGCCGTGCTAAATGGCAACAGGCTAGGTACTTTCACTTTGGCACGGTCCTTCCACCGAGTCATGCATCATGGGGGTTTTCGTGCCTTACTTGCTGCTTGATATATGCAGTTATCTTGTCCTAATACTTTGCTAGACGTGGTGGTCGGTGTTGTGCTGTAATTTGCAAGAGTACTTGCAGCACAACACCGAATGCTCTGCTTATCCCGATTGTCGGGATACCGCGTGTGGTATATATGTATGTAGTTTTGAATGTATTTAAGACAAACTGAAGCTAAGTCTTGGTATTTCAACATCCACTTAGTGTTAGAAGGATCATTATGTAAAGAAAGTTATACCTAGCACTAAGTTGGAGTTTAAATACCGCCCCTAAGCCTAGGAAGTGTACGTGCACTTACCTAACTTCATAATATTATGCTCCGTAAGCTAGTCCCTGAAGTAGAATTTTAATCTACTTTGAAGTATGCAAGAAAACGCTGAGTGCCTAACTCTAGACATCTAGGGCTTGTACAATTTTTTATTAGGCATTAGATTCACATAATAGGTATGTAAAGCACTTAAGCTGGTCTTGGAAATGGGGATTACGTAAATGCGTTTACATTGAAACTCTCTAACTTTTAATTACACTTGCAAAAGTTGTGTGATAAATTTACAGCTTCAAGAGAACTTGCCGGATATCTTTTGATTCGGGCTTTGGGCCGAGAACAGACGGCATTTGCGAAGCTTTTTGTTAATTTTGGCCTCGCGGAAAATAATTTATTTCGAGAGGCTGTTAAAGTTTAAGCATAATAATTGATACTGTAGAACTGAAAAACATTTAGTAATAGTGCACATTCAAATGAAGATCTAAATTCTAAACTATTCAAAAAGTTAAATTACAAATTTAAAAAACCCCCGACCCTTAAAAAACCCCGACCCTTAAAAAGCCAAAAATAATTTCCGTTTACTTACTTAAAGGAGTCTGGAGACCGCTAAGTAAATTCCCGCGCAGTTCTGAGTTTTTATATTTTATTTACTTAGCGGTCCCCCGACTCCTTTAAGTAAGTAAACGGAAATTATTTTTGGCTTTTTAAGGGTCGGGGTTTTTTAAGGGTCGGGGGTTTTTAAAATTTGTAATTTAACTTTTATTTCAAGCTTTTTAAAAGAAACCGCATGAAAGTCGGTCCACTTTTTAAGATAATAATTTTTTTTATTACTTAATTACTTGATTACTTGATTACAAATATAGCTAAGAACCATCCCGATTAAATAAGCTTCCTAATAAAAAAAACCGCATCCAAATCGGTCCATCCGTTTGGGAGCTACGATGCCACAGACACACACACACACACACACACACACGTCAAACTTATAACACCCCTCCGTTTTTTTCGTCGGGGGTTAAAAAGCGCATGTGGCCCGGTACTTGAAAAGAAAAGGCCCACTGCATTTCTCCCCATGCAAATCGTAAAAACCGACTAAAGGAAAATATGCCGTGCTAAACGGCGAAATGATAGCCACCTCTCACACCTTGTCACGGCCTATCACGAGTCAAGCAGTAGGCAGCTAACTGTCTTTGTTTTTTCGTAGTGGTCGGCATTGTACTGTAATTCATCATAATCATCATAGTTCTTGCACGATAACACCAATTAAGTACTTTGTTAATCCCGATTGTCGATAAATAAAAAAAATCTCTATAAATAAAGACATTTAATACATCCATCAAAGACCATTATGTTAGTCGTCAGCGTGTATGCGTGCACGTACGTGGACGACGGAATCACCGCTTTCTGCCGACGTACTTGATGTCGTCGTCCCACCTGACGGGTGGTCTACCCACACTCCTTTTTCCTGTCCACGGCCGCCAGTGTAGGAGAAGATTACTACATACAACGCTCGTCGTATCGTCGGCTGACATACCCAGCCCACTGCCACTTGAGCTTGAAAACAAAATAACATATACTTAATACTAAATAAATAATAGTGTTCCCAACATGTTCAATATTCTATATTATACAAGTCACAAGGTGTGCCTTTCTGTTACTCTTTAAAGTGTCAACTAAACCTCTTATCCATATTAATATTGAATCAACATGTTGACTCTATGTCTTAGATAACATTTAGCTAGAATATTACTCTAGCTAGCTAGAGGATCTTCGGGTAAAATGGCAAAGCTAGTATTTAACAGAATTGTAGCAAAAGCAGAATAATTGCAAGGTGGACGATGCGGTGTAAGTCAAGAAGGAGAGAGGAGGAAGAATTGAGGAAGGGAGGGAGGATTAAGGGGGAAGAGAATATGGAATAGCTGGATAGTCGGGAAGGTACGTACCGGCTTCATTGTGCGGGCGAATCAATTAAAATGGACAGAGACATCTTAAACGAATTGTCAGCAGAAACGTTAGGCAGACATTCACTATTGTATTCCATATTATTTTCGTACATATTTTAGCGTTTTGTTGCATAATGAAATTTCATCTAACTGACCTTGTTTGCAACCAAAGAATGCGTTGGCATTGATAGTGTAAGAAAGAAAAAAGATAAGGCATTTGAAATAAGCACATAAGAACTTTTACATGAGGTGCGAAGGCGGACTTATTACTAACATGATTTCTTCTAGTCAGCCTTTGGATGTTTGAGAGTCGATTAATACAAATACAAGGTGGGCCAAAAGTAATCAACGTATTGGACGACGCTATAACTATAACTTTTCAAAATGGCGGCAAATGTAAATTCTGTTTTGACATTTGTGAAGTAAACAGATGCAGAATTACACGTCAATAAGCCATGGAACGCTATTCTCCTCAAGAAAGCGGAATAATTGAATCGATTTTTTTGCGCAATAATTCGTCTGTGGTATTGATGCAGCGTGAATTTCGTCGAAGATTTCCGACTTTGGCCAGATCACCCGATTTGACCGCTCCAGACTATTTTTTGTGGGGTTACTTAAAGTCCCGGGTTTATGTAAACAATCCTCGGACTCTTGAAGCACTTAAAGAACCTATCGCCGGAAGTTCTGACACAAGTGATGAAAAATGCCATAAAACGAGCCCATAAAACGAGACCATACGGTCATTAATTCTGACGGCGGACACTTGACCGATATCATTTTCTTGATTTAAAGGAACAATATTCTAATTCATTAAATAAACATAATCCATAAGTGGAACCAATGTTATCCTATTAAAAAAAAATTACAGCCAAAGAACATCAGGCGATTACTTTTGGCCCACCTAATGACTTGAGTGTGAGAATTTGAAGATTAAATAATAAAAATACTTATTATATATTATATACAAATAGATATATGCTAGTCGAATAAAAACATATAATATTATATTATATTTATGGCATATTATATTTTATACATAAAATGTATAAAATATAATATAGGTAGATTGTGTGAAAAAAAGTTTTTTAATAATTATATTTATCGATTTTCTTCACTTGACACTGACACCCAAATAGGTACAGTCTGTTCCACGGAACAGACTGTACCTGTTTGGGTGGCAGTGTCAACTTGTATGTACACAGATTATTTGTCGAGATATAATTTCTTTATTCCTTATTCTTTATTCACCATTCACAGACTGCACTCGGATACATCATATTTTAACATTGCCAGTTCGATTATCACCGCGAAGAAGAACTGCTAATACTTTTTTTACGTCCACTTAGTCTACATTTACAAAAGTGTTTACCACTGCCTACAAGTAGTGGCAAGCACTAACACAATAAGTCATCATTTTTCTAAAAATGCCTCACAAATACTATATTTATTTTCCAAAAACGTAAACCATTTATATAACATGTTGGAGCCATTTGGAGCAGGCCAGTCTCCACAAACAGCACCCGTTCACGAGCATCACGCCAGGGCCAGCCATCTACAAAATACAAAAACAAAATACCAAGAAAATGTCTACTCGCTTTATTTGCCGACCGCACTCGTAAGCGTTGCCGTGGAGTCCAGATAGATGGATCGCGTCCCCGGTAGCTTTCAGATGTCCCGCGGGAGTGGCGGCTACTACAGCCTCCTGCCTCACTGATACATGTTTTATCAATTTAGGTACTATCCACTGCCAGACGGACAATGTAGAAGCCTTGGATAATGGAAGGATTTATAACCGTCGCGGAAATACCGTTTTGGTTTTGTCGTTTAATAGACTAGTAGAATATAAATACTAGCTCGTAATATGTATGTACCTATTGACTTGTAAAAAAATCTACTCTGAATGATGAACTCAATTCAATCTGTGTTTATTTATCTTTATACTCGTATTTGTTAGGTACCGGATTTTATTTTATTTAATCTTTACCTAAACTTGTATATACCTATATACGAGTATACAATTATTTTCTCTGAAACGCCTCTAATGATTTGGATGAAATTTTGTATTTAGATAATTTATTTTTTCAAGTTTATCTAGATAGGTGTAGACGCCGAGCGAAGCGCGGTCGCCCAGGTACTGAAATAATATAAATTTTAAAAACACCTAAAATAAACATGTATTTTAAGTAGGATAAGTAAGAAAATAATTTAAAGTTTTACAGAAATATTTGTATAAAGATGAATTACATTGAATCGTTCCTCACTTAGTATTTTAATATAATAAATACTTCGATGGATGCATCCCTTAGCTACCATTATAGCATTTATCGATTTTTTATCTATAGACCTCTCAACAGAAATGAGTACCAGCACCGCCTAGTAAAGTCTAGGTTAGACAGTGATTTAGTGTGGCTAAATCAATTAGTCCTCGCCTTCGACTCCTGTGAAAGGACTGCCCTAAATTGAATAGCCTAGGAGCCTATAATTATCTTCTCTCCAGAGATTATAAAATGCAAATAGTGTCGGTCTGTCTGTCTCTTACACAGCATCTAGATAGATCACTCTTTAATATGTAATTTTACTTTCTGTTTGCTGAGGTCCTGACTAATCTCCCATGGATCAAACACGCGAGCAAGCCCTCGAACAAAAGTTAATAAGATACAGGAGGAAGTCGTTGTTATTCATCGTTGGAAACTTAAATTGAAAATTACCTTTTCAAATGTGTCTGTCCATCCATCATAGACAAATATCCCAATGAAAAATAAAATCAAAACAGCCTAGGTAAAAATTATTACATTAGAGAAAACTTAAGTTTTCTTTCTTTCCTTATTTATTTATTTATTTCTTTATTCATTTATTTCTTTATTTATTAATTAATTTATTTCTGTTCTTTGAAGGGTAATCGGTTTTCACTCTAAAGGCTTATGTTATAGACGTAATAATTGATGATGTAATACGGGTATCTCACTCCCTTGTGCTAGAATCTGTAAATCGGCGCTGTGTCTCAGCAGACGTCGCCGATGCGGTGTCTCCCCCGATGGATGTGTATTCCGCGGGCTTAGACGAAATTGGTTACTGGCGAGAATTGGATTTGGGGAAAATATCGTGAGGCTTCTGCTTATGTGGAAGACGGAACAAAGACGTTCCAGGCAATACGGCTCGGATGAAAGAAGGAAAGTACCTAAAGAAATGTGGAGAAATATTTCAGCGTGGATTACTAGTATTTGAGATTATTAGTATCGCAATGGTCTGGAAACGTTTCTGGTGAAATTGTTAGAGCTTGATTTAAATTGTCTCTTTCTCTATATCTACGTACACGTATAAGGATAGCTAGGACAACATATTTAAAGGATGAGCCCGTTTTTACTTTTTTTTTGCGTAAATAATCATTTCTATGTATTAATTTGAAATAACGAAAAATTATGCTCAAGATTCCAACATTGGACTTCATAAAATTAAGTCCAATCTCATTAATTGCATTATTGCAAAAATATTTTTTGCAATAAATACCAGCACATAGCTTTCCCAACTCCATGCACATAGCTACTTGAAATTTTAGCGAATGTAATTTGAATTACACCTAAACTTATAGTATTTTGCCTAATTAATGAAAGCAATGAATTAAAAATACGAGAAGCAAAAATAATTAAAACACAATTTTCCAAGTCGTTTCACACAGTCAAGGATCTAACACAAAAATAGTAAATTGGTGCCTTTCGTTCTTCCAATGACGACATGACCATACCACGTAGCGATGTGTACATTGGTTTCACAATTTTATTGCAATTGGAGTCAAGCAGAACCAAGAATGGTTTAAAATCGGTTTAATTTTTTGATAGGTATTTAGGTATACGCGTTCATTTAATAAATTTTATTATTCAAATTTCTTTACCTGTTTCCATTGCTGTTGTCAAATCTCTGCGCCGACTTTTCCTTACATAGGATTTACAATAATCTTAATAAATGATTCCACAATGAAATGGTACAAAATAAATAAATAAAAAAAAAACTTCACACGCAGAGAACATTTTTGTTTCAGCCTTAGAGTACTAGAGTAATAACAAGCACATTCATAAATGACCTCGTCATGCCCCATTTCGTATGTAACTTCATTTTGATCTTTATCAAAACTGAATTCTAGATTGTTACATGATACGCTGCACTTAAAATACCTATGTACAAGCGATTTGTTTTTATTCGCCGACTATAACAGTGAGATAACTTGACATCACCGCAAAATCGCGGACCGTGAAACAGAGCGAGTAGGTAGTTCTCGGTCAAGGCGACCGTTGTCGTAGCTCAACGAACTTATTTTAATCTTATTCAAATTATGTACAGAAGTAGAGACACACTTGTAGTTCCTTGTCACACTCACTACCTTTTTCAGGATTCCGTATCCGTCGTACGGGACCCTATTACTAAGCCTACGCCGTCTGTCTATCTGCCCGTCTATTCGAGGGCTGTATCTCTTGAACCGTAATAGGTAGCCCGTAGAAATTTTCACACAATATGTGTTATTATGGCCGATATAACAACAAATAAGAAAAATAAGAAAAAGTAAAAAAATTCACGGCGGTCCCCGAATGCAAGAAACTAAAAAGTGTATGCGCGACATCTACCGAAAAGAGTATGAAGCATTCTAACTAATACATAGGTGGCGTGAGTGGCACTGACCATGACATGGCGATACGGAACCCTCGGTGCGCGAGTTCGACTCGCACTTGGCCGGTTTTTTTCTGCAAAATTCTAAATGTTGTTTTTAATTTTGAATCGCATTGAGATTCGATTCAGTGCATATTGTTAATAGACATCGCGTGTGTCATTGTCCGTGAGTCACGTTTGCGATCGTTTTTTGAATAAAAAATTCGGTCAAGAGCGAACGCTGAAGGGTTCCGTATGAGTAGCAAGCTGCTCGACAAAACGTGCGACCGACCGCGACCATCTTAATGCTCTAAGCCTTAGAGTCTAAGGCGGCCGCACGCATAGAAAAGTCATACTTAGAGAGATACATTTATGTAGTTGACTTAAAGATACTGCGTTACAATTTTCAGAAACTATAATAATAATTCAGACATTAATATGATGTGTAGAGGAATAATGTTGATCTAAAAACGATTTTAATTTCATAGTGGACGCATCAGTTTCAAAATTATAATTTACATCTCATATTCTGAATGAAAAATATCAACGAATAGCATGAAGAAAGTCTGTAAGTTTGCCGCCGGCTGGTGTTCTTTTTTTGAAAACGAAAAAAACTATTTGAAAATCAATCGTATCCGGATGGAAATATCTTTTATTATTTTTTATTCGATAACCGATTTGAAAATCGAACGCCGCCGCGCGCCATGGCCGTTCGTAAAACGGATTTCACAAAATGCTCGTAATATTGGAACACAAACAATATAATTTTCTAGAAAACAATACAAATTTAAATTTGAACGTACATAAGGCTCTATAAATTCCTTGCCTTATTACGCGCTCCAAATAAAAATACACTAGAATTTCACTCACGAACGATGTGGCGTCAAAACAAGTTTAGAATGTGAAAAATTAAAATTATCTACTAGTCGTAGTATACTCTAAATCGTGTTGGGCGAGTGATGTTTGGGTGTTCTCTGATTTGGCGCGAAACACCCCGAATTAGAAAGGACTAAAAGTGAATGTGGTCGGTTAGCGCCAATTTACGTTCGTACAAGACCTTCGACAATAGTCAGGAAATGGAACATGAGAAGGTATGTGGAAGGCCGTGACTTATGCCCAGACGTTACTTTTTAATTGAAGTTGTCATTGCATCATAATAATAAAATAAAACGTACATTTCTTGTAATTAACTTAGACGAATACACTTTTGACAGATTAATAAGTGACTCAAAAATTTGTTTTTCAAGTGCCTTGAGTTTTCCAAGTACTTTGAGATTTTCTGGGACAAAATTCTCTTTGGTGAGCGGTAGCGTTAGAGTTTGGTTTTTGAGGTTATAGTTGAGCGGGACCGGGAAGGATAGATTAGACGGGCAAACAGCGAAGTTATACCAGAAAAGGATCTCAGAGTTAGACAGGCTGATAAGAAGCAGAATTAAACCGCAAGGTATAATAATAAGTTGTAGAGTAATTTACTTAGTTAGAACGGGTTAGAATAGAAAAATAACATTTTCATGTTCTATGTATATGTACTTAAAATTTAATAACGTTTGTTTCAGAAACTGAATCTCTGAACTTTTTTACGGATTAACAGTTTAAAATGAGTGTAAATTGAACTTTCCATTCAAATACATTCGGGATTGTGAAAAATTATTTTTTCATTCCGTTTTTTTGTTTTTTGCAGAAGTGTTCATGTTAAAGAATCGGCCTGAAGCGCTGCTGGTATTAAAAAAATCCCTGTAAACATGTCGGATGAAAACCTGGAGACACGTAAATCGACATAAGTGTCACCCTCGGTGTCACCTATAGACACAATTGCGGCACAATCGTCGAGGTGTCGGACACGAGCACTTAGAAATAATGGCGGTTAGTTGTAAAAACAGTTCTATGCGCTCTAGACAAGGTCGGAACATATTTTCGTCTAGGCACGTCGCAAAATCTTGTACAGTTGAGTGCGTACTATCTATAAAGGATGTTAAACTGTATTTCTGTAGGGGAAAAAAAAAAACAAAGTAAAATAAATATTTTTTCTAAATACCAAAACTGTGGTTAGCTTTTGCCCTAGGCTCCGCTCGCTTATGGGAGTGAGCCAATTACTATGAAATATTATATAACTAAATGTTATCCAGAGTTATGCCTCATATTTTTACAGGCTTTTCCCCGCGGTTTCGCTCGCGTGGAATTTCTATTTAAAAAGAAGAAAGTAAGTAATCCCGCTACCGTACCTTTATTTCGGCGCGCGGAACAATTCGGTTTCTATGAGAGCCACATCTTAGCGTAACCGAAACTGAATTTTATTTAGCCCATCCTGTGTCTCATGTAGTAAAATGTGCTTGCATTAAGTTTCGTTCAATTCGGATGATCGTTTTAAGAGTTATGGAGGAACATATATAGATACATACACACATACAGAAAAGATTTCTAAAAATCGTCAGTTTAGTTTTAGTATCACACATAATTTTCTACAAACGTAGTATCTCATAAAAAAAAGTAACTTACTCCATGACCAACCCTTACATATTTATTATTAGTATTGATTGATCAATCGAATTGGGTAAGTACCTAATTTTACTCAATGATGATGAGTATAAAAAAATAGAGAGGCAAACGGGCAAAAATTCCAAAAATGATCCAATTATCCTTCATCACTTAATAAAAATATTTTTTTATTAATATTTTGGACTTTCGGCATCACAGTGCCGCTCTCCTAAGTTTCTCCCCCAAGGAGCCCATACAAGAGAGGGATCAAATTGGCGATCTTCTGTTCTGGCTATCTTCTATTCTATTCTGAAAAAGTCGCAACATTATCGTCGCGATACTTTTTTTTAACACATTCGTCGATGCCGTGGTACGCAGTGGTTGCCGTAAAAGTATTTGTCCGTATGTAGGGGTTTTATTATAAAGGAAAGTGCTTTTTTGTGGTTTTGAGTTGAATCTTTTATTACGGCAGTTCAGAGGGAGCGAGTGCGTATTTTTTTTGCGAAGGTTGTTCGGTAAATATAAATTTCTTTATAATGTGTACCTACTCTACATACGACGTTTTTATTCAGTACCTATGTACTATAAAAATAGTCGTTGCGATGAATCACAAGGAGCTACACGATACATGTTATTGCTTTAGTATGGCTATTGTAGGTTATTTTATTTTTCGCTACTGCGCCGTGTGCGTGATAGCCATGAACGACTTGTAAATTAATTTAAAGTACTGTGGGTATTTTAGACTGTACGCTTTGCCCTTGGTGCATATAATGTAATACGCTATGAGTTAAAAAATTTACTAGATAAGGTGTACTTATATTCATTATTATTATAAAATTGAGGCGGTATATGCATGTTTTCTTACTATAAATTCACCATTTATATCGATTAGCATATTAGATATATGTAGATATAGATTATATATAAAAGTTTGAATAGTTGGTGTTTCGATTTTGCGAATAAGCCCAAAATGGGCGGAATTTTCGACATGTCCAAGCGTAGGTTACCTACCAATGGATGAAATTATACAATACCTAATCAATAAACAATGTAAGTGTAATTTGCTAACAGTATTAATTTTTCTTTAGAATTTCGAAAATATTTCTAGGAAGGAACGCGGCCAATGAATTAGAATAAAAGCTATCAAACCATAAAACAATAAATTTGTCTACATCACCCACTCAACTAAGTCATTGTTAAATACAAGAGCTAATTCTAACTGACTTCCATAACATGCAACCGCGAAGCCCATCTCCACCATATTCGCGTTAAGCTCAGCTACGCGGTGAGTCACCGGTGAGGCAGATGGAGCGATTGTTAATCCGCGCTTCTGATGAAGTTTGCTCGCTACAACTCAATCTAAGCTCTCGAGATCTCCGCTATAGATACATTGCGATTTCAACAATGCAGCGGAGGCCCGGTTAACTCGAGTTAAACGGAGCTTTTAGTTTCGTTGTAGAGATTTCAGGATCGTCGTCATTTGGGGAGTGTCGTTTGGGAATATTGAATCTCTTGATCATGTTTAAAGTTTTCTATTCCTTATTAGGCATAATATTAAAATCAATCTATGCGGGTCAAGGAAATAGTTGTACAATTTGCTTACATTCATTTCTATAAAACACGATCTGGGCTCATTACTTCCATTTCCGTTTTTTGTGTTTCTATAAGATAATACAGTACTCCGTCAATTTTAAAATTTTTAAACCAACATATTTTAACCATAGATGTGCTCATGCATTAAAATATTAAAATAATGACATAACAATAAAAGGGAAACGTTCCTGACAAAAAAACACGTCCAACCAAAGTTACTCTCGCTCGTTCTCAACCGGTGACTAATCATAAGGTAATCTGTAGTTAATCTAATCGCAGAGTACCCGGACGCGAAGGCGATGAGACGGTATGGTTACTGGATGCTGTGGTGCAATGGTAGGTATCCGCACACGCCCCCAACGCACTGTTGTGAACCGTACCAACCAATATTCCTTTCTTGCTTATATCGGTCAAAGGTATGTGCGGACGTGCCTTCTCAACAATCAGATTTTAAGACGATGGAAATTGCTTATTGAGCTTACGGAAGATAAATATATCTATACATATAATAAAATCGTAGAGGTAAGAAAGTCTGTACATTGAATGTATTCGGAAAAAAACTAACCAGGGTGGCTTAAAATGAGATACTGAACATGTTAGAACAGTTTTTAAAATTTTTGTTTGTTTGTTTGTTTGTCTGTACGCGCATCACGCAAAAACCACCGAACGGAATTAGACGAAACTTTGTATAGTGGCAGTTTATATGCCGGGTTAACATAATACGTAAAAAAAAATAACAAAAATAAAAAAAAATTTAAACAATTATAAACATTATTGCGCGTTTAAAATCACGTAGTCCAAAGTACATAATTATATCTTGAGAACTGGCAGCAAATACAATTTGAATAAAATATTCATTCGAAGTTTAAAAATAAGTAGATACAACGAAAATGACAGTTCTTCTTTTTTATAACTTGAACACAATAGTCTATACATATCTATTCTTTCTATACATATAATAAAATAGTAAATGCAAAAATGTCTATTTGTACGTGCATCTCGCAAATACCACTGAACGGAATTTGACGAAACTTTTTATAATGACAGTGAATATCCCGGATTAACATAATAATTAAAAAATATAATAAAAATCACGTAATCCAAAGTAAATGCAAAAAAAAACAATTTTAAATGTCATGTTGACAACGGAGAACTGTCATCTCGACGTGAGCTGGCCGGCGACAAATTGCTTGATAAATAAAAAAAAATATTGAAAGTCGAAGTTATGTCGCTGTCATTGGTGCAATAAAATTTATATATCTGTTGCCCGCGGCTTCGCTCGCGTGAAATTCGTATTAAAAAAAAAAAGAAAGTAAGTAACTAAAGGCGGGCCCGAAGGCGGATCTGCGCTCACGTAACGATATTCTTCCTCGATGAAAGTAACTAACGGCGAGGCGGAAGGCGGAGCTGAGTTCAAGAAGAAGAAAAACATTCTTGAAGAAAGTAAGTAACTAAGGGCGAGGCCGAAGGCCGAGCTCTATTCTGGAAGACCACAAACCTTCTCGAAGAAAGTAAGTAACTATGGGCGAGGCCGCAGGCCGAGCTGCATTCAGGAAGAAGCTAAACCATCTTGAAGAAAGTAAGTAACTAAGGCAAGGCCGAAGGCCGAGCTACGTTCGGATAATTGAAAAACCATCTCGAAGAAAGCAAGTAACTAAGGGCGAGGCCGAAGGCCGAGCTGCGTTCAGGAAGAAGGTAAACATTTTTGAAGAAAGTAAGTAACTAAGGCGAGGCCGAAGGCCGAGCTACGTTCTGACAAATGATAAACCATCTCGAAGAAAGTAAATAACTAAGGGCGAGGCCGAAGGCCGAGCTGCGTTCAGGAAGAAGCTAAACCATCTCGAATAAAGTTAATTAATATTAAGATTGAGTTAATTTTATTTAAATTTTATTATAAAGTCCACGCTTCTGACGGCAAATATACCGTGCATCCTAGAACCTCGCGGTTATTCCCGGCTGGATGGCAAGAGGCCCGATGCTATCACCTCAGTGCTATGGACTAAGGGTAGTTCTTTGATGTGGAACGCCACTTGTGTTCTCACATTGGCTCCAAGTCACGTTAGGACATCTTCAAGAGCGGCTGGCGCGGCCGAGGCTGGGGCGGAGAGCCTCAAACGCAACAAATATAGAAATACACGGTGTTGCAACCCCAACCGTAAAACCCGAAAGGGGGCGATTCTGTACGTGAAATAGAAGAACTTTTGTTCTACGACTTTTTTATTTGAAGAATTTTTTTTTCTCCTTACATTTTCATTTAAAATTTGTATGGAAAAAATATTTTTTTTTTGTTTCAAAAAATTTTTTTTCTTCACAGAAGTTGTTTACTTTCACATATAGAATAACCCCCTTATGTCAGTTAAACATATTACGGGGGCAACTGCAACACCGTGTTTCAAGATTTCGAATTGGTTGCGTTTGCGGTTGAAACCCTCGGTCCGTGGAGCAGTATTTTAATGTTTGTTAGGTAGTAGTTATTAATATTACTTTTTATTTTTATGAAATAAATAGATTGAGTAAACGATATTATATTCTATCGAAGAAAGGAAGTCTTTAAGGGCGAGGCCCGAAGGCGGAGGAGGGTTTTTGGTTTACCTGAACGCAGCTCGGCATTCGGCCTCGCCCTTACTTACTTCCTTTATTTGAGAAAGGTTTATCGTTTACCTGAAAGCAGGTCGGCCTTCGGCCTCGCCCTTAGTTAGTTACTTTCATTGAGGAGGTTTAGCGATTCCCTGAACGCAGCTCGGCCTTCGGCCTCGCCCTTAGTTACTTACATTCTTCTTTGGAATACGAATTTCACGCGAGCGAAGCCGCGGGCAACAGCTAGTACAAAATAAAACAATTGGAACAGTAAAGTGTAAAGCAGACTCATCACTGAGAAAGATTTCAATTGAAATATACTTTGTGCACCGTTTGTAACGTTTTACATGAAAGGATGACACAAAAAAAAACTATTCTATTCTATTCTAAAAGGTCAGCTGAATGCCTTAAGGAATTTTAGGTTTATTTAACTCAAACTGAATGTATCCTCAAATATATATAAAAAAAAATTCATTACTATTAAAGCTGGCCTGGTCGGCTGATCCGCCCAAATAGTTGTATATCAATCAATGTAAAAATTACAATGCAATCAAATTTATTTGGCTTACATTCAACACATTTTAAATACAAAATTATTTTATCCAATTCTTCTAATAAATAAATACATACATAGACACCAAAACTACAAAGTAATGTTATAAATAAATAAACATAATTTCGAAATTAAATAAAGTTACAGAACGCCTGAAATGAAGTATGAGTAGGTAGTGAAATACTCTACATTTAAAAGTAACGAAAACGTTTTTCCAGAGGTATGCAAATTACCTACGTGCCTTCTTTCTGGCCTTCCTCCAAGTATCACCACTCATGAGAACGACCTTCCCACAATGACGTATCATGTATTCTCTTTGCCTTCCCATCACAACCTTAGTAGGAAACTAATACAAAACGTTCGAATGTGAAACAACTCAAAAATACTCGTGGGAAAGGCCGCGGCTCCTTAAAATTAGGAAACGATCAATCGTTATTTAGAACAAAGCCTATTAGAAGTTTTCACTATTAAGTAATTAAGTTCGAATTCGTGTATACTACATATATAGTCATCTCTATAATCTGACAATTTGATACCACAGGTATTTTAATATTTTGACATATTATTTTACATTGTACTGTGTGTATTTTGACAAAGGCTTTTTAGACGTGATATACTTATTTACTAAGTCCTTTGTAGTCAGAATTCTCAGAAATTTTTTAATCTCGCTATATACGTTATATCGCTTACCTTTGTAATTCTCTATATAAATTTTTAGTAAGAGTAGTGTAAATGTAAATTTAAACAAAAATGTAATATTGTAGTCATCTATTTAATGTAATTATGATAAAGGCGTCGTTTAATATATAGATAAATATTAAAGGTGATGTTATTAAACAATTCAATTAATTAAACACTTCCCTACTCTCGACCAAAGTTTCGTTACTATAATTAAATACATTCCTATCTAAAGTCCAAGAATTTAAAAAAAATTTACAGCTCTATTCAAATTGCAAAACAATTTGATTACATGTCGACTACTTTGGTGCGTCTGCGGATTGCCTCGTTACGCACCATATCACGTAGCGTTATTCCCAGCATGGCTCGCTCCATTGCTCGCTGGGCAACTTTCAACCTTTGGACAACACCGACCGTCAGCGTCCACCTTTCACACCCGTACGTCATAACCGGGAGGACACACTGGTCATACATACGGGTTTTAAAATTTTGCGGAAGATCAGACCTCAGGGCGAATTTTAACTTTCCGAAGGCAGCCCAACCCAGTTGAATTCGTCTCTCGACCTCCTTTAGCCAAGGTCTGTCTACCAAGCCGCAGAATTTG
This sequence comes from Nematopogon swammerdamellus, assembly GCA_946902875.1. Taxonomy (NCBI): domain Eukaryota; kingdom Metazoa; phylum Arthropoda; class Insecta; order Lepidoptera; family Adelidae; genus Nematopogon; species Nematopogon swammerdamellus. The sequence goes on along the minus strand of OX336341.1, from coordinate 15,159,081 downwards.
GCCGAGATATTTTGGATAGATTGGATACCGGGTGGCTAAGCTCAAGTGGCAATGGGCTGGGCACGTCAGCCGAAGAGACGACGACCGTTGGAGTAACCGTGTCCTACACTGGCGGCCGTGGACAGGAAAACGTAGTGTGGGAAGACCAACCGCCAGGTGGGACGACGACATCAAGTACGTCGGCGGAAAGCAGTGGTTCTGCACCGCTGAAGGCCGGGAGGACTGGAGGAAAATTGGAGAGGCGTATGTCTAGCAGTGCACGCTTACACGCTGACTGACTGACTTACTTGATTACATGTGAATAATTTTACAGATGACTTTATTTTACACGAGTGTGGTGTGATATTTGAAGCTGATAATAATATCAGAGCTACTGAAGGCATTTACAATTCTCGTGATAATTTCTTCACGAATATTCAATTATCTAGAGACAGGTTTACGGTATTACGGATTCACGGATTACTGTAGGCGCAAATTGTGTTACGAAACCCCAGTGATTAGTCACATGAGTTGCAGTGTTTAGTAGACCATTGTTTATAAATGTTTGTATACTAATTGTTTGATTATGAACTATAATTAATTGTTTGTGTAGTAGCTTGTAATTGTTCTCGTTTATTACGGTTAGATAAAAGATAAATGTTTTGGAAATTAATAAACATTTTGTATACACATTTAATCAGACTTTTGTCAAGGCTCATTTGAAGTATTTGTTATATGTCAGCCTCGGTAGCTCTGTGGTGCGGTCGGTCGACTGTTGCTAAGCAACGCTGAGCGCGGTCAGTACTTGGATGGGTGACCGCTCGACCGTTGGAGGCTGACCGCGGTTCGGATTCCATGTTAAACTGTAGGTTCCTTCCCTTCTTACCTTACTAGGTGGTAGGGTTTATCCCGGCTGGGTTGGCACCACTGCACTGAGCGAAACGTCGGTCGAAACGGCTATATAATGAAATGAAGGGAGCACTGACAGGGCACCTAGTTAACCCGGTTTTATGGGCTGACATCACGGATGTTGTAGATGATGTAGCCAACCGTGTCAGATTACATAAAAAAAAAGTGATGTAGTATAACAAAAAATTTAATAGCTTAATATGACAGTCAACGTATCCAGCACTGGCAGAATTTTTCACTGAAGAATTTCTTCAAGCCTCAATTATAAATGATGAAATGAAACTGAAACCCAGCTTTCTTGGAAATATTTCGATTTCTAACAAAGATAGTTCTAAATTAAAGACAAACATTAGAGTGTAAACCGTTCTGATTACTTGAAAATAGCAGTTCAAGAACTAATTTATTTTAAATACATTTTAGCGTATAATTTTTTATTATTTTGACATTAACGTTTACACTATGCTTGCATAATTTATTTTAAATACATTTTAGAGTATAATTTCTTATTATTTTGACTTTAACGTTTACAATATGCTGCATAATTTATTTTATTACTTGAAATTCCAACTATTTTAACTTTATGTTCTAAACAAAGCGTCTGGGAGTATTTCTAAAACACAGCGTTTCGCAATACAGAAAACAGAACTTCAAAACTATTTCGAAACAGTTAAATCACAACTGAAAAACTAAAGGCATAAAGGTAAAACGTAATAAAATTTATAACAAAGAAATTGAAATTTCGAAAAAGATAATCACATTTTTAATTTCAAAAACCGCTACTAGTGAATACCTACCAGCGCGTAAGGTACGGGCGAACACTCAGATTCATAACCTCTTCACAGACCATTGCCACTCTTTCCTAACATCCTTGATATATTAACGCGGTTGGTCTAAAAAAATGAATAGGCTATGTAATTAGGTTGAAGTCGGCAAGTGTTTGTATAAAAGCTGCGCGGAGCTAGACCCCAACATCAGTCAGCACTCAGTGTCGGCAGTGTGTTGTGGGAAATTAGAGAAAACCTGTGACAATGAAATTCTTGGTAAGGTGTTCAGTGCGTTATTGTAGTGAGCTATCGAGATGATTTTGGTAAATTTTCAAAAGAGGCAGGGTGTGTGCGCCTGTGAAAGGGGTGATGTGAGAACGTTTATATAAAAAAAAAATTACATAAAACTATTTATATAAAGCAGCTTTCATAGCATTGAAGTCAAATTTAAAAATCAAGGTTGTATTTTTACATACAAATATTTGATTTAAGAAATACTTTTATTTGTTAAAAGAAATTTATTCACGTACCTAGTTCAAATCTTTATTACACAAATTAATAGTGAAACAATATTTAGAAATTTTATGAAACCTTCCAACCGAAGCGATAGTGGAGCCACATCACATGTGTGTACATAACTTGGGTTGTGATTTTATAGTCTAAAAGAAGTTTTCGAAATCAGAGCCACGTTGCCAATAAATACATACATACATACATATCACACATGCTGAATCCCGACAATCGGGGTAAGCAGAGTAATCGGTGTTGTGCCAAGTTGCCTATATACAACGTGTCCCAAAACTCAACTTCAAGCGGGAACCAGGGAGTAGGCCAGTTTATGACTACCCAGGGAAAAATAAGAAAAACAAATCTGAGTCATTTATTTTTTTAGAAAAAAATTTAACTGAATATTTTTTTGGTAAAACTACAGACGTTTTGCTTTTATTTGGGATACTGATCAATAGCAGAGTTATTTAGGCTACCAATAAAACAAAAACAATTATATTTGAAAATTTGTAGTCGTAGTACCTAAAAATGTTGTACGAGAAATATTCAACGTTTTTCAAAAAAATATGCTCATATCATAAAAAAGAAATGACTCCGATTTTTTTTTCTTATTTTTCCCTGGGGAGTCATAAACTGGCCTTGAGTTTTGGGACATCCTGTATACCTAAATAAATATAAAAATCGGACAACGTAAAAACCATTCGTTTAGTGTGTTGTAATTGTAATTGTACGAATACTCAAAACCTAAATTTTAAGCAAAAAATAAAGTATGTCTGTAATAAGTTATAAGCATACAATAGCAGGCATTTTGTGAATGAAATAAATAAAAAAAGAACATTAAAAAAAAACATTTGCATCGCCAACGTTTAACAATAAGCACACTGTCATACCGCCAATAAAACGTAGCAAGTCCAACATTCTCAGCACTTATTAACTTTAATAAGCAAATATAATCAGATAGTAATGAATACCGCTCGCGGATATTGCCACCATTCGAAATAACTTCAAATTGCATACTATACACCATAATCTTCATGGCCATTCGCCACCTAGTCTCGCTTTGGTCTGCAGGTCTTTGTTCAGTCTAGACAATGTTGCAACTCCTTTGTCTATGGTGTTGGTAAATTAGTCAATGCACTTTGTGAAAACTGCGCGATTGAAAATTAACTCAATGTGAACTCGGAACGTAGACTGGCTAAATTAGCTCACAGAATTTATTTGTATATTCGTATTTATTAACATTCCAAGTTATATTGATACAATAAATCGGTCCACACATCATTGTAGAGATGTATGTACCTACAGTTCAGAATGATTTGATAGGGCGGGTATACAATGGTTGAAGGGGCGACCTCTTATTCCAGATATCTACAATATATCTTGCAATTTATAATAGTATATTTATATGGCGCACTGGAAAAAGTAGCATTTTATCTATAATAATAATACTTTCGGAACTGTAGTAAAGTCTAATATATATTTGGAAACATGACAAAGTGGGGAAATAAATATAAAAAAAGGCTCAGGTGCACTCCGGGAGGGCCGGCAGAAGTGAAAACACCGTAAGATTGCTTAAAAAAAGAAGGTTTAAAAAAAAAAAAAAAAAATAAATAAAAAATTAATGAAATAAAAAAAAAAAAAATTATGAAAAAAAAATAATAAAAAAAAATTGCATTGCGGACAGACATGCATTTGTTACGGAACCCTACATTCATTTTGCAGAACTTAGTAGAATGGACAGACATAAACGTGTTACGGAACCCTACTTTTATTATAAAATAACCGTCGGAGGACCTTGGTTGAAAATTGTAAATATTAGTAGAACGGACAGACATGCATTTGTCACGGAACCCTTCATTCATTTTGAAATAAATGTTAAATTTAGTACAACGGATAGACATGCATTTGTTACGGAACCCAACAGGTTTAAAAATTGTAAAATTTAGTAGAACGGACAGACATGCATTTGTTACGGAACCCTACATTAATTTTGAAATAAATGTTAAATTTAGTAGAACGGACAGACATGCATTTGTTACGGAACCCTACAATTCATTTTGCAGAACTTAGTAGAATGGACAGACATAAACGTGTTACGAAACGAAACCCTACAACCGAAACCGGGAGTGCCGGCAGATCCCGTGCCAATCGTAACTTAACCCTTATTGCAATGACTTAAGGTTACATTTTAAATAAAATGTCGCTGTCGCGGTGTTACGAACAGAATTGATCCCGTGCCACTGTAACTTAACCGTTAATGCAATGACTTAAGGTTACATTTCGCTTTTCGAGACTGACGAGGACGCGATGACGCGAGTTTAAATTTTTTTACCCAAGCGCCGCTAAAGAAGTTTTCACTTCAATAAAAAACATTTCTTTAGGTTGGGTTATCAAAGTCGCACGAAAGTGTTACCAATTTTCATACTCCATGCATCAGGTTTGTATATGACTCGTATCAATTCGGCGTGTCATCATTTGTGAATTATTTTGTATGAGATCGTACCGTCTACGGTGCCTGTACATATTTTTCCTAACAAATCTTTATGATAAGACGTCTCTAATGATTTCCCTTCAGATTGTAGCGGTCGCCCTGGCCTGCGTTGCCCACGCAGCAGAAGAGGCGAAGAAGACCGAGAAGAGAGGTCTCTCATCGCTCGGTTACGGCGGCGGTTACGGAGGCGGCCTCGGAGGTTACGGAGGCAGCCTCGGGGGCTACGGCGGCGGACTGGGTTACGGCGGCGGAGGTTACGGGGGTTACGGCGGCGGGCTCGGAGGCTACGGTGGAGGATTGGGGTATGGCGGCGGTTATGGAGGCTATGGAGGATACGGTGAGTGATGGTATTAGACAACACTCAGGGAGAATCAACGAAAACTGAATGTTCAGTAATAATTTGAGAGTTGTACCGTTTTTCTCTTCGAAGCAAAAATAAACAAAGGCGGAGTTAGGGTAACAAATTTGTCACACGAAAGGTTTAACAATTTTTCATACTCTGTACGTCAGTTTTGTGTGTGGTTGGTATCAATTCGATGTGTCAGATTTTGTGGAATATTTTGTATAGCTGTTGCCCACGGCTTCGCTTGCGTGAAATTCGGATTTGAAAAGAAGAAATTAAGTAAGCTCGCTACTTTTATTTCGGCGCACGGAACAATTCGGTTTGTATGAGAGCCACATTTTAGCGCAACCGGAACTGAATTTTATTTCATCGGATTCTGATGATCGGTTTAAGAGTTATGAAGGAACATACATACATACATAAAATATTTCTAAAAATCGTCAATTTAGTTTTAGTATCATACATAAAATCTACAAACGCAATATCTCATAAAACAAAGTTACTTATTTCATGACCATCCCTTACAGATTTAGGCCGCGGCGGCATCTGTGTTTTATTATTACGTCCAATGTTTTTTCTTATAAATAACATCACTGATATTCTTGAAATTTTGCTAAAGAATACCAATGTTTGAGAGCAGTAGGTTTTTTATGTATTCCAGTATGGGTGGGCCAAAGCACATGCTCTGACCAGCCAATACCACCTCCGAGAAGGTAGGTGCCATATCGGATTAGACGTACTCTCTCGACGAAACGTCTCCAATATTCAAGCTTATTCTCTATAATAAACGTAGGTTTTGTTTATTGTGCGGTCCCGACAAATAGTAAATTATTAATTTAAATGGATGGGCATGTAGTCAGAAGCTAATTTGTCTGTCAACATTGACAAACCTCACTGGGGGACGGAGTTGTCAGAGAAAATTAACATATTACCATAACCGGGTGACAAAATTGAATCAATCATTCTGAGTACGATGAGATGCGAATTAGTTTCGATTTACATTAAACGCGTCACGGTTTGTGTACTAATTCCTACATTGAGCCCCCTTAGATAAAGAAAGAGAAATCTGCAGTAAGAAAGAAAGAAAGAAATAATGTTTATTTTCCCTATTTTAGAGTACATCATGGATTATATAATATATAATCTCTTCTTCTAAACACTCCCATATATTATATAGGAGTGTTGAGAGAGAGAATGTGGCACAGCCTATGCCGCGACACACCAGCTCGGTGCGGAGGCGCTAATACTTATAGCACTATACAGGGTTTTGTAACGGCCATTAAATTAAATTTAGGAAATGATTATTGAGATCAATAGTAACAAAAAAAGTCAAAAACTTTTTTCTGAATTCCCTTTAAATATAAAGTTACAGTTTTCATACAAACTAATTGATTTATTTAGTGTAAAAGGATCTTAATGTTCCGCACAAACGTTGGAATGAAAGGCTCGCGGTGAATGAACGAGCAGGGACGAGTGCGCGGAGGGAAGAGATGCGCGGCGGAGGCGCGCCGTGAGTTTTCGACCCCTACCGTTCCCGCGCCAGCACCCTTCCCCTGTGCGCGTCAAATTACACTTGCCGAAAATATTAAATTAAAAAATTAATATCTCGAAAACTAGACACTTTAGAGAAAAACTTTATTTGCTTTTTTGTCTCGGAAAAACATTAGGATTGCGCTGGCGAAATTAATGTACTGGCCGTTACAACACCCTGTATAATACTTTCCTTTTTCGGCAGAACCTATTGTAGAAAAGTACGATTGATATATTATGTACGCTCAACGTATTACGTATATTCTTTCAACACAAACTTTAAACCATAAATATAAATAAATATGGCATTGATCAAAACGATTACATTATACCTTACCTTGAGTGGAATCTAATGATTACAAGAAAACAATGTAAAAGAAAGAATTGTAAAAAATATAGTTAATTGGGATGACTATTCTGGTCGAATGAATTCTGCACAAAGACTTGTTACATACTTCTAAATATAGTTCTATTAATAAGTTACTTATTCATCTATTTTCGGTAAAGCTAGGAAACTTTTAGGCTCTTCCAAACAAGATACAAATTAACGTTAAAAATTCACTTAAAAGTTTTATCGTTATAAATTCGAATCTACTTGAAATTATTGTATTATCGCTTATCAAACATTTCTTTTCAGTCGTTAAAAACAATAAATAACCGTCCCATAATAAACATACCGAAATCAAAACTAAGAATAACTTAATAGGTAAGTAATAACTTAAATTCAATAAACTAAAATATTTATATTTGTTCGCGGCTACGCTCGCATAGCCTATGTCCATCCTGAAGGGTCATTCTAAATATTGGTCAAAGGATTCATAAAATAGGATGATTTTCGGAGATTACCTCCTACATCCAAACTTACAAACTTTACCTCTTCATAATATTAGTGTAGATAGGATTTAACTTATATTATCTGCACATGTGCAACAAATTTGATACAAATTGTCATTTAATTTACATACATAAGTCCTCCGTGCATTTTGTTAGTTTACGTCGTGAGTTCTATTAAATTGCGGCCCCAGTTTTAATTCCTCAGCAATATTCAGCGAAGCTCCTGAAAACTATAGTCACGACCCAAGCTGCTGGCCGCAGTTAAAATTAACTGTCGGGGATCAGGTTAAAGTTTATTTTAGTTGCGGCCGTTTTAGTGGTCTGCATTGGGTTATATTTTTGTGTACGTGACACATTATTTAATTTACTTATTAAAATTCGAGAGATCTCCTCGATTTATGAAATAGAAAATTAGAGTAAATTTTATTCTGTAAACTTATTGCACATCGACACAAAAGTAAAAAAAAACTGCTCCGTAGGGAAAATCTAATAGACTAACCGTTTCGACATTATTTGAGCACACGGTGGAATCGGCAGTAACTACTTCAACATTATTGAGACCTCAATTTAAGGCGAGCTTGATGATTTGATAGGAATTTTGAAAAATTTGCTTAATGCGAATATGTCTAATTTATTTGTCCCTTCAGTGTCAGTTTAATAAATGATACTCATATTGCGTGGCCTTAATGCGTATCTCAGATAATTTATTCCATTTATGGTTACGTTCAGCATCAATCATACAAACATCTTTGACAGCTGTCAAACTTGTTTCGACCCTCGATCAGGCCCTGTTAAAGTTATTCCAGCCAATTTATGTGTAGGTCGCGGTGGGCTATTAATGGAAGAGGTGAATTAAAGGTTGCCTTCATTGCTTTACTAATGCGATAGTTTAGGCTTATTATTGACTTTGTTGAGCCCTTAGCTTAGTGTTGTCTTTAGTACTTACAAGCGCACCAACACTGAACCGTCTTTTGCATTCGTTTGTTTACTTTATCTAGTTTCTGTGAAGACCGAGGTGAAGACTTGAATTTGAATTGAATGAGACTATAGGGGCTTTCTTAACATTTCATGTCATGGATCCCTTGCCCTTTACTAGGTGATTCAAATTGTAGCCATCTGGGTTGGTACCATCGTACTGGATGTAAGATGGCCGCATAGCAGCCTCGGTTGTATTCTCCTCTAGTGCAGTATAACCAGCAATCCAGGGAAGTCACTGGTATGACACCTTCCTTCTCGGAGTTGATGGCTGGATTGGCAGGTCGGAGCATGTGCTTTGGCCCCTCCGACTCAGCCACCCATACCGGATTACATAAAAAAAAAATTATCTTAATACTTACATTGTATTCCTACAGTGGGTATGATTGGTTGACTTACTTGATGATCGGCAGTCAAACCGCCTATGTAATGACCATCTTTTTAATTCGGTCCAAAATTATTACAAAATTTCTCAGCTTTATTCACGGTCGTCTCCGAGCTATGTGGCTCGACGTTTCGGACCAAACGTATGGCCCATCCTCATCAGCGCGAACTGAGACAGAACTGGTTCTCAGCCGACCGTCGCACCAGGCAGAGCGCTCATGAGGATGGGCCATAACGTTTGGCCCTGAGTAAAGCCGATACATTTTAACAACCACGGTAATTTAAAAACGGTCCAATATTGTCGGACATAATAATAAGAAAGTATCTCAGCATATAATTTAGGCCCATCAAAGTTGTTGACGATCACTAATATTACGATTCTAGTCATTGAAGCAGTCATGTATGTGAGGCCAAATAAAAAAGCGAACCGTCCAAGCATTTGAAATTAGCGAACCAATGACAAAACTATTAATTCATCCATAACCGACGAACTGCGAAAGAACCATAAGATTGAGTTCAAACATCAACGACAATGCACCCATGCGTACTACAATATGCCTACTGCATCTTGGCACAGCTTTATGCAACATTATTTCTTACAAATCTAACATTGGAATAGAGTAAACGACGTACAAAAATAAGTTGACGTAACGTAAGTGTGGAGTAGTAGGAATCCGACGACAAACTATAAGTGTATGTGATTAAAAACGGACAATTTTCTGCAATCGTTCCCGATCTGCGTTCGAAAATACGCGTAGTGGGATCATGACTGTTGATCGAAAAATAATTCGCCGTTCGCCGTTTAGAGGTGCAATTAATAACAAAGCAGTTAAACGAATACAGCATGCACTAATTAATGAATTTTTCTCCACTGTTATCCTTTGAATAAACATGTTGATAATTTGTATGCATTTAATAATACATTCAAAATATACTTAGGTAGCTATTCTCGCTCGTATTAAGAGGTACCTATCTAAAATGAAGCTGTTAAGTCGTATATACATACTTTCATCTCACGGAATAATCAAAACGTAAATGTAATTTCGTTCAAATCTAAGTGCTTCTCGGAAATGTTGTTTCGCCTATTCCAGAAGTAATAACCGCTTTAGAACAATAGAGCTTTTTTATATAAACAGCGGGCACTGCCCTGTGACTGGTCCTATAAGTCCAATGGAAGATCAGACACAGCCAATGACATCACTTATTTCTGTACTGAGGTGGCAAAGATATGGTGTTTGTTCAAATTATAAAGATTTTTTATATAAACAACTCACTGAACTTTCTATTGAAGCGATTGTGAAGCAAACCATTGGCTCGCAGTAAAATCGTTTTTACGTCGCACTGTAAACATATATATGTCTCCATAAGAACGTCAAGTCTCCTGCTTCTGTAATGCCTTTTCAAACTGTTGATAAAATATTTTCTTTCTCTGCAAACATGAGTTCTTCTTCTTTTAATTTAGTTATTCAATGAACGAATATAGTTTATTAAGAAACATTTAGTTCATCTAAGCGCCGGATTAGTGCCTCTTCGAGAGTTAAATTAGCAGTGTCTAAATCTCTAACCTCGAATTCAGTCATTCGATACTATAGAGAAAAAAAACGCAAGGAGTCTTATAGTAGTCGCCAAAGATGTGCAACATTTATTTCACACTGTGTTTATAAAAGCACGGTTGACAACCGTTGACATGCGCCAACTGTAGGCCGCACCAAATAATCATTCACTCATACTTCACTCGCAAAATTACGTCACTTTCTTAGCGCATTTCCGCTTCATATCCTAAATTACTGATCATACCGAGGGTTAACACATAAAAATAAAACCAAAATACATTGAGCAAAAGATACAGTCAACTAAAGCTTGTTAGGTTCTTACAAATGGCTCGAACGCTTCCACCCAAATGTCGCGCTTCGTATAAACAATTTGTATGTATTTCGATATTTCGTACTGGACCCCGACCGTTCAGCATGTAATGGACGGCATTGTCGCATCCAGTGCCGTGAGAAACCGGGAAACAAAAAATACATCTCCTTGACACAGATTATGGCCGTGTCTTGTTGTAGGGTCTGTGGTGTGCCCGTGTCGCGTGAGATCTGGTGGATAATGTGTAATAGCATGAGTGATTTTTGATGATTATTTACACATACCTACACAATGTGTTGTTACTGTAATGTTTTGTCCACTCGAACAAGGTGGAAATGTAGGTGTTTTTGTAATTTTTAATACGTTTATTTTAAATTTTAGTTCTCATGGATACAATGATAATACAACGAATGAATAAAACTTTTATTTTATCTATTCAAGTACGTAGAGTACAGACGGTTACAAGTGGTACCCTTTCTATTTGCTTCTTTCTAATATAACGTAGTACTTAGTAGGTTGCAAACAATTTGAATTTCAGGCGAGCACAGTTCCGTATCTGAAACTGAAAAACTTGTATTGCAGAATGTTTTATTATAAAATGTAAAAATGATGGTGTGAAACATTTTTAAGAACCGACTGGAGACGTCGAAAGTTTCGAAAGTTTCTAGGTCGGAATAATGTTTTTTCACTTTAATAATAAGCGCATTTCAAATACGAAGACCGCAGCTTAATAGGAGCTAGGGAACACATTATTGCCTTTTAAAATTATTTGCCTTTTTTGTTTAGAACATGTGGCGTCGAGCCACCCGTAAGGTTTCTAACTATGCCCATGAAACTTCGATTGCATAATTAATGAGAAATTTGTGCTTGAAAAATATTGAAGATCCCTTTGATGTAAATAGTTCGGTTGTTTTATCTGGACCATCTGGCAACCCGCCGAGCGAATCGACGGTCATATAAGTGCACAGGCCGCTTAGTCGGCCCGTCATGACGGACGAATCTTCATCCGTCACGACGGACACAGTGGACAAACTGTGTTATGCTCTTCCCCAGGCGGAGCGATAGTGGCCCCGGTGGCTTACTCCAAGGTTAGCTACGGGACGACACACGGGCTGGGAGGCTACGGCGGCTACTCCGGCCTGGGAGGCTACGGCGGCGGGTACTCCTCCGGTCTCGGAGGCTACGGCGGCTACGGCGGCGGCTTGGGCGGATATGGAGGCGGCCTTGGATACTCTGGGCTTGGTAAGTACAACGCGCTAGCTTGGCTCATTAGAATTCTATAGTTACATTCCATTTACTATAATAATTAATGAAATTTACCAAATTGACTTATCTTATAAAATTCTTGGAAACAAATTTCAATTAAATTTAATAAAAACTCTCGAGCCTTCACACGCGTATAGTTGAATTGCTACACAATCGTAGGAAGGCTCGGCGGCAATACTTCTTGTACGTCATTGTTTGCATTGAACATTCGTTTCAGTGGAATGTTGTCGGGTGTGTTTCCTCATGCGGTTCGATTGTCTATCGGTTGAAACAAAATTAAGTTTCATGTGCGGTGACCTTGATCTTTACTAATAATTCTATAAGACCAACTGCTGCAACAACTGATAATGATTTTTCTTATACTGGGTGTCTCAGTTCGACTGGGCTTGCTTATCACCACAGAAAAAAGTATTCCATTTTAATAAATAAAAAAAAAAAAAAACAATCTCAGTAGCAATTTTTCCTAATACTCGTATTTTTCTAGATAATCGAGGTTTTGCGCGTTAGGAAAGGATCTTCAAAACCATTTACAACATTATCTCTAAAAATACGAGTCTTAGAAAAACAACTTTACTGAGCTCTTTTTGAAACTTATTCACCGAGGTATGCCGTGTTTGTAAGCAAATCCGGTCTAACTGGAACATCCTGTATACTCGCTGTATTGTAATATAAATGAAATGACAAATTTCAGGAGGCTATGGCGGACACAGCTACGCTCCCGCTGTGAGCTACGCTAACCAGGTGCAGTACTCAGGGCACGGCTACGGAGGCTACGGAGGCTACGGCGGGCACGGTCTCGGCGGGGGCTACGGAGGTCTCGGCTACCTCGGCCATCATTGATACTCTTACGCCAATGCGGTCTTTGTTTTCTTTCAGTTGGAATGTATTGTTATTTTATTTATAAAACGCTTTGACCACTGCTTCGAACGCGTTAAATTTTGGGCACGAACGACTGGAAATGTAAAATTTAAGCCTATCAAGTGGTATAACGGCCGATTTCAATACATTCGGCTAGAATTTTGCTGTCCGTTAAATTTAAAATTTAACTCGGTCAACATTATGAGAAATTATATTTTAACGGACATTTATAGACTGTTGGAAGAAACTTAAAAGGAGATTGGTGAAAACGGTTACAAGACACGTTTATCAGTAACAGACACACCGATCTGAATATTACAACAGTAGATATTTCCATGCTGTCATAATGAAAAAATGAAAATATAAAGATTAAAATGATGGGGAATTTAAGAAAGAAAACAATAGACACGCCATCCACATCACTGCCAAGAGAGTTACATCTATGACATACATAATTTGAGTTACCACATCGATGTACGCCAGACTCGATATGTAAATACTCATAAATCGAGATTTTTGTGTAATCGAAATTTTGTACCATGTGATTGTATTTGTAAATAAATTTTATTTTAGATACGTATCTTAGTTTTATTTGTATACATATACATATATTAATTTTAAACTTACTGCAGTTTACTGAATATAGCTTAAATCACTTTTACATAATTACTTTCTTTAGACTACTATCGTGCGACGAGACATGTAGTTGTTGTAAAACTCAGTATTGAAGAAAAAAACCTTTGAAAATTTTGATTTTTAATTTGTAATTTACAGAATATGGACCTACTTTCAAAATATCAAGTATGACTAGTATAAGATATATTTTTATTAATTTTTTTATTTAAAAATGTTCAACAATAGCTTTGATAATAGTTAATTAAATAACTAAAATAACAAATGTAAATCTAACAACCATAACCGCCATCTAGTGTGATCTACGGGTATTGTAACAGTCGTGTAGTCAGTATTAATAATCCCACTGAAGTTGTATACTCACAGATGGCGCTATACACGAACACCAGTTGTATTCAGTCGAAGTCAAAATTGTGCGAATATTTTAATTGGTTCTAGCCTTTACTCCCGACTTCACTATCGGGAATCGGGATACATTTTGAACCTAATACCAACCACTCGAATCAATTAAGGTAATTAATATTTAATTAAGTAATGTCTTGTACCGTGTAGGACCGGTACTTTAAAAGAATAGCCCCACTGCATCTCCCCCCGTGTATGTCGTAAAAGGCGACTAAGGGATATGACTCCCTTCTTATATTACTAGGTGGTACGGTTTAACCCGCCCAGGTTTGTACCACCGCACTGAATGAAAGGTCGGTCGAAACGGCTATGTAAATAGTTTGTGTTTTCCGTCCAGTTCAGTGTAGCCGGCACGACCGAAGGGAAGCACTGACGTGGCACACCAAGTTAATCCGGTGTTATGGGCTGACATCACGGATGTTGTAGGTGATGTAGCCAACCGTGTCAGTTACCATAAAAAAAAGTGATGTGAGTAAGAAAATATGATAATAATGATTGTTTGAAGGGGAAATTGACAATAAACTCCCAAATAATGCAGAACATTTAGAATTAAACAATATGTTCAAAATGGTTGCCGCATTGTACTTTCTGTATAATTTGAGCTAAATATAATTAAAATTACACTTACCGACATCTCGTACATCTCGTTAATCTTTAAAATATATTTGTTACCCGACTGCGCGTAGCAAAAACAATTAAATAAATCATTTATAAAACTCGACTGCTAAAAAAATTAAGGAAACAAGGAAATATCTGTAAAAATGCTGTAGTTGGGCATGTAGTGGATTAAAGTAGACAGATAGCCCGTCTACAGCATTTTCTACCGATCTTTCCTTGTTTGCTTCATTTTTTTAGCAGTCGGGTATATAATCAGTATCGGTACGTCTGTCTGTAGGTCTGTTTTCATAATATTTATCATTTAGCTTTGTTTATTATATGAGTTTAGTTTATTAATAGTTACAATGCTACTAAGTTAATATTCTAAGTACTGTTTGTTTATACCCGCAACATAATAATTGAAAGTGTAAAAACGTTCTTTAATATCTATAAAGATTCTATAAGCCGAAGTTGGGGGTCAGCCCAAAAAGTGATAGTAGATAGTAGAGAAGTGATAGTAGGTAGGTATTAATAGTAGATTAACTAATATTAGAGGTCGTCGGATTGACCACATTATATGAACTGAAATTCTGTACATATTATATGTTAACATACAGTTATAAATAGGTTACCTGTTATAGTAGGTACATCTGAGGGCCTAAAATTTGATCTAATGTACCTTATATAACTAATTTATGAATACTTAGCGACCCGGCACGAGAGCTGCGTAAAAGCCTATTTTCAGAAGGTAATATAGGCCCCACACGCGCTCTACTCGGAAATTTGGTAGGCCACAAAACGCCCGGCTATGCCTCACAATAAAACTGAAATTTGGGCGAGCGCGCATTACTTGAAGCGTTGATAAATAATTGTAGTTAGCAGAAGCGACATTACAAAGGGCTAAATGGCTCATAGAACGTATCCATACATCACTTTAGTGGGCAGTATTTACATATTACAAACAATAGTGGCGGCGGACGGAATATGGCTGGCGGCGGCGGCGGCGACGGCGCTGGGCAGAGTGTGAGAGAGTTATGTTTATGGTTTGGGCTGAGGCGCGCCTGGTCCCTTACGTTGTGAGAGAACTCACCTCGCCAGAGTGGTTCAACTTTATTTTGAGCTGTTTATGACGGTCTTGCAAGTTTAGACCCTGTAGACTGGTGGCGGTAGAGGGGTCTTAGCAGATCCTGAAATAGCACCCAGCACAACCTAACATTACATCCCCTCTTCTACAAGATAAAACTGTTGTGTAACGGTCATAGGGTGTTATCTCAGACCTAGACATTTTTTCCATTTATTTCAAATCCTTTTTATGTGAGGCTGTTATCATAAGAAATTATTTTATAACAGGTTTATACGGAACGGTAAACAAACGACATATACATAATAGCATGGCATTATAAATATAAATTACGCATTATGCAATTTTAAAAATTGCAACTAAAGGCAAAAACCTTTTTTTTTGGTTTTGAATATTTTTGCTAAGACATCGAGAATAATCTTATTACATCAAGTTCAGATTTTTTTTATTGCTTGTTTTTTGCCCGAGGCTTCGCTCGTGGCATTGTAGGTTATGCGCAATTTGAGACGACGCAATATATTCTATCTTCCCTCGAAGAGAGGGATCTCTTCCTCCCTCCCTCTTAGGGGATGAATTTCCAAAAAAGCTGATACAACTGACTTTTATTTATAAACATAAATCTAAACAACATTTTCCATATTGATGATTTAAAAAAAGATTTCAATGCAAACTTTAATCCCTGATGTTAACTTCCTGGGGTATGAATTTTCATAAATCCTTTTAACAACTGACTTTAATTTATAACCAGAAGCCCAAACGCAAATTTCCATATTTCTAACTTAAAAAATGATGCACTCCCATACAAATTAAATCCTTCCTAGGTTATTAATTATCAAAAATCCTTTCTTAGTGCTCACCTACGTTTTATAAGGAACGTCAATGCAAAATTTCACATATGTATCTACATATCACATACCCACCGGTTTAGGCTGTGCGCTGTCAAGAATTTTATAAAGTAGATAAATATAGTCAAATCTTCTTACTTAATTATGTTTTTTTTTTCAATATAGGTAGTAAACATTTTTGCAGTGATTGTGGGACTATACGAGTGTCGAGTAAGCCCTTAAATGAAAGTCCTTCCGCCGTCTCAGTGTCCCGGCACACTATAATGCTAATTTCGAGACGAGGGTGACCTATCTAGGAGAGTCCTATCGCAGCAATATTAGCAAGTTCTGTGTGTAGATCTAAACTGTTGGAGATACATAAGTACACATAGGTATTATATTAGGGGTTGTTTGGAGGGCATCTTAAGATTTACACAATTAGTGAGTTTATGTTGGAAAAGTATTACAAGAGAAATTAGGACGGCATATCTGTCGTTGAAAGCAAAAAAGAGACGAGTATGTGTTCAGGCGGCGCATTTGACCTGGTTTTAAAGTGCCACTTGTGGAGCTTGGAGAACACATCTACCCACTATAAACATAATGTCATTGATTTCCAGGTTTAAAAAAATCAGTAAAAATACCTGTAGATAGTTTTCCATTTTAGTGGTGCGACAAAGGAACTCAAGGGCCCGATCTCGATAACAAAAGGGGGTTTCTTTCAGTACCTGAAGACCTTTTCAACCCGTATTCACCCCTACTCCTCTTTCAAGGCGCCAATTTCGCTGGTTGGAGTAGGATGCAACACAATCAATCAATAAAAAATTTGGTTTTAATTTTTTTATTCCAAAACTACGGATCGAAACAAAAAAGTAAAAAGCTACGGATGTAGATATATATTCAACAAATAAAATATTTTTTTTCCAAAGCCTTGATTTGGTCACGTTATAACTAAACTCAGAGGCATGTTCGTTCATGATTTTTTTTATCGAGCGAACTTAATCAAATCGTGCTTTCAAAAAGCTATCCATCTGCGCTGATAGATGAAGTATTATATATATTAAAACTGAATCTTTCAGGTAAGTAATATTGGCGGTACATTTCTTGAATTTCGAGTCAGACGCAATCTCACATCGCCTTAAGTTTGCCTACACACTTTTTTTCTCGCGGTGAAGATTCAAGTTGAGTTTTTATTATTAAAAAATGATAATATCTAGCTAGAACGATAGCACAATAGATTTTTTTTTGTATTCTCAGAAATATAAAATACCGATTTCCTTCAGGCCTCTGTGTGTGTGTGGCGGAAAGTGATTTTTTTATTTACATACATATTGTGCAGAGTTTGAATGGGCCTGGCCGCTCGGACAATATCCACGGTGGCGGTCACCTCATAAGGGGTTGAGAAGGGTCCAGGGGTGACTAACTGGCGACCCGCGGCCCACAGCCCTTACGGCAATATTATTGTTTTGCCACAGAGGGAATTCTGCTTACTGTTACGTACACACTAACTTTGTCGTTTTCGTGCGTGATTTAGATTTAATTTTACCGGTCTATCGTTTTATATAGATATGTAGTTATCGTTTTATCATCAGAGGGTCTGGGAGAATAATCTTTTGTGCCCACGTAGATTCTGTAGGTATTTTAAAATGCTGAACGTATTTTTTTTAAGGAAACTGACACGGTTGTTGCCTACCTACATCACCTACTACATCCGTGATGTCAGCCCATAACACCTTGGTGTACTAGGTGCCATGTCAGTGCTTCCCTTCGGTCGTCTACACTGAACTGAACGGAAAACACGAACTATTTACATAGCCGTTTCAACCGATCTTTCATTCAGTGCGGTGGTACCAACCCGGGTGGGATAAACTATACCATCAAGTAAGGTAAGAAGGGAAGGAACGTAATAACGTGTTTTCCGTACTTTAAAAAGCAGAAAATATCTATATAGTCCATTTGGTGCTTGCTCGAGGGTTTACATTTCATGAGAATGTAATATCTATAGGTATTTACTTATAGGCTTAGTAAGATATGGCAATTGTAATGATAGTAGTAATGGAAGGTGGAAGGCACACGATAATAAATTATTATATAAATATTTTGTGCCTTAACATTGCAATAGGCAATGATTTTACAGATAAATCTTTCAGTGAATGGTTCTGACGTAAGGCGGTCAAAGAGCTAGTACAGCAGTGTTACACTGAGAAAATGATACTTATAAAACCTTTTTTAAAAACCTTTTTTTTATTTAAGCCTTGTGCTCAAACGAAGTTTAGGTTTTCAATTTGTTTTCGAAAAGTTTGTCGTGTGAATCGTAAATAAAATACATAGGCAAGTACCTACTTGCTTTGCTTATCTATCAACCAATCAATGTCCGATGAAATTAATTGGTACAACGTTTTATGAACATTTCGCGACAATTTTCTTGAAAAAAAACCGAAAATGGCTTAAAGGCTTGTTTTTAAAAAGCTGCTTTATTTATATGTTCGTTTAGGCGTTTACCGCTGTTGCACATTATAGTAATGTTTTCGGTTCCGCGGTATGGTTTTTTATTATTATTTTATTTTGTGCTTTTTAGTTTTTTTTTTGTATACTTACTAGATTTTATTGTCACCAGCACCAAAATAATGTACAAAATTTCAGCACAATCGGTTGGGTGGAACTGGTCTAAAATTCAGATGCAAGCTTTGAACCACACACGCTATCTAACAGGCCACATACTCGTACTAACAGGCGAATTTAAATAAAAGCTTGTAAAAAAATTACAACCAGTGCTTTGCAAGAAATAACCGAAAACCATGTCGCTGAAATAATGTTGCTTAAAAACCAACTGGCTGGCTTTTTTACCCGACTTCTACGGAGTTGATGTTATATGAGTTTATTTCCGTCACGTTTCGTAGCAAATTTTCTGAGCATAAGTTAACATAAGTAATTTGTCTATTTGCCCGACGTGTGCCTACTGTGCACTACAAATATTAGCTACTGAAAGATTGATCTCCCAACATAAAATTGCCTACTATAAACGTTAGATTTTTTTTTATAATTAAAAACGCACCAAGTAATCGAGATGTTGGTTAAAGATTTGCTGAGAGAATTTTATTTTCTTGCAGTTCACGAGACTGACTATTGACTGTCTCTTGGACTGCTAAATGTGTGAAGAATATAATATTTATTCTGGCGCACTAAGTACGTAGCTAGGTAATACCCGTAAAAGTCATTGGTGCAAGAAATATATTGGAACGTGGTGGCGCGCATGGCGCCGAAGTGTTCACGTGCCGTATCGTATTGAACAGATACGGTGAAGGTAAAGCAGGCCCACACGTGTGCAACTTCCGACTGATTTATCTAAGTGCGAGCGAGGTGTGTCACGGCCTCACTGCGCTACCACCGCGCCGCAGCCGTGCCGCCGCCCGTTGCTTGTCGCCCAACGAGCGTGTCATACATAACGGCAGGACCATTATGAAATTATGACCCAGCACTACAAAAGATCGGTTTATCTCGATTGATGTTTCTGGTAAACTATTGTGAGTTTGGAAGACGTAAGACCTCCATGCATGCGCCACACATTCTGCTCTATACTCAATACACATAAAAAAAAAATAGGTTGTAAACTATACAGGAAGTTTCAGGGTAGGGTTTCGTAACTTTAGGGTTTGAAAGGAATCAATATTTGAAGGCGAAAAGCTCTGAAACTTTTTCCCAGATTCGGTCATTCATTTTATAGTACTTTTTGGTGAAAATCGTATAATCGAGCTTTTGTGGACGGTGCACGTCCGCCTTTATTAAATAAAAATAAAATGACTAACTTACTTACTTAACTAGTAGAACTGCATGTAGGTAAATTCCAAACACTTAAATATGAATGACATCAAAAGGAAAAGGGGACTGGACTACGTCATTGCACTTCCTAGACCTAGACAGCACTATTGCCAAATCTTCCCATACTCACTGTCCATCGAGTTTTTATTAAAATTTTAAATTTTTGAATTAAAAAAAATATCAAATTTCGATTTCAGTCATAAGGATTTGTTTCTTTTAATAATGAGTACTTTCTATTCCTGAAGTTTCTCAAGCCTATCCTGAAACATATGTATATTTTCGGAATCGAAATTTATGTTATTTATTATATATTAATAATATATTACCTTTAATCTGATACCACAGTTTATTTCTTATTCTTTATTCATATGTAATTCGTATGGTAGTAGGTACACTACGCTTGAATTTGTCGGATTTTGCTTTTAAAATCCGGTTCGACTACACCCACAAAGCCGGCAAGAAACTTCGCAGGTTTTTTTAACGACTGTGGTTACAATACGTTGTGACTAACTATTACTTGTCTATTGCTGGTTTGCTGCTACCTCAGCCCGCGCTTCCGCACATCGCGCCTCACGCCACACCCGCTGACGCCTAGCTCAGTAGCGTTAGTATCGCTGTTGCGTAGCCAAAGAATATAATACCGCGTAGCCACGCCCGTATTATATGTGTAATTGAGCTACCTACCCCTCGCGCGTGTACGAATTTTGTTTTTTTGGTGTTATTTGTTTTATTACTAACATTTGTTGTGTTCAAATGCCAATACGAGTAAAAAAAGGAATAGTAATATGACTATGACGTGTGCGCTAGCTTCACTAGTCATGTCACTTAATTACGTAGAATTATTATTACATGGTAGTACATATTAATTCTATGCCTGAAATACGAAGTAACGACAGTTCAGTTTAACACCTGGTGGCGGGAGTATTCGTCTATCCGACTTTTTTGTCGACGGTACCGATAGCTGTTACGTCATAACCGTCAGCGGTGGCATACTGGAACCAGACGACTAATATATAAAAATAGACTCTCAATATAATTTTTTTTATATTATAAAAAAATAACATTTTGACGCCGTGTGTCAGATATTGTAAATTTTGTTTTATATAAAATACCCTCGTGAGTGAGACGAATCCCATTATTCAAATCGGTCAAGTACTTTAGGCTGTATAGCGGAACATAGAATCCTATCTGATAGTCACATATATACATACACGCCAAACTCATAAACCTTCCTTTTTTTTGGCTTCGCCGTAGTCGGCTAAAAAGATATTGGTCCGGCCAGTTCCACGCGCGCATCAACGGCACGGAAATCATTTGGGTCCAATGCACACGTGGGCATACATACCTGTTCGATTTCGCGACATTTCCGCGTACGAGGCTCTCTCTACAGCTCTATTTATCCACACTGTGATATATCTATCTATTCAGTGTTGCCATAGCAAGCAACTTGTCAGGGAAAATAAGATCCCTTCCTGTATCCAGATGTATAAATCAAACGTGGGCGACAGGTGATGTATAAATGAATGTTAGTGATAGTAGCGGAAAGTTAAAATGTAGGTACATATTTAAGTAAAAGTTTTAATACACAACATTTTCTTGTACATTTTTCTCGCCTAACCCTTTCTTTCCTTGTTTAAACAGATGATGCTTTATTACTCCGAAATTCCGAATATATTTTATTTTATAGAATTATCCTTACCTATAATAAAATCCAACGTCTGCTTTCTGTCTGTCTGAGTGTCTGTCTGTCCGCTTATAACTCGAGAACCACTGAACTGATTTTAATAAAAAAAATCTACGGATAGCTTGATTCTTCCCATCAACTATAGGATACTTACTATCACGCTAAATGGCTTATGAGGTTAGCAGTGAAGTGAAATATGAGAGCGGGCGGAGCCGCGGGCACAGCTAGTTACATTTATAAAATAACATACTAATGACATCTTTATTTGTTATGTATTTGAAAATTTAAATTGTAAATATGTTAATAATTATTTTCTTTCATAATTATTTTATCTATTAAAATTTCACTTTTTTTATGTAATCCGGTATGGGTGCCTGAGTCGGAGGGGACAAAGCAAATGCTCCGACCAGCCAATATCACCTCCGAGAAGGTAGGTACTATACTGGAGACTTCCCTGGATTGCTGGCTATACTGGACTAGAGGTGAACACAACCGATGCAGCTATGCGGCCATCTTACATCCAGTACAGTGGTAGCAACCCAGGCGGCTACAATTTGTGCGTACCACCTAGTAATCCGCAAGGGAAGGAACCTACAGTTAGTTTTACATCGGTTCCGAACGGTGAAGCAGCAGGTGTAGGTATGCACTTACATTTTTTCGTCAGAAAAAACATTGGTACACGCCGACCGGATTCGAACCTTGGACTTTTATTTTTCTTTTGAACTTTACTTTGCTTTTGAACTTTAATTTGAGAAAATGTATTAATGGATTTATTAATTTAACTGACTGCAATTAGTAGTTTTTTGTTATTGTTTCGATAAATCTGAATGAATAGACACAGGCGAAAGCCCCGTGGCGCACTCGGGAAATCTATCAATTTGGTTTTGTTTTCTATGTAGGTATACTTTCTCCTCTTTCTGTCTAAAGTTACTATAAGACTTAAGAAAATAGTTCAGTGTTTAATAGCTCAGTGTTGCGGTCGGTCGATTGTTGTTAAGCAACCCTGAGCGCGGTCATTACTTGGATGGGTGACCGCTCGACCGTTGGAGGCTGACCGTGGTTCGGATTTCACGTAAAACTGTAGGCCCCTTCCCTTCTTACCTTACTAGGTGGTAGGGTTTATCCCGCCAGGGTTGATACCACCGAATGAAACGTCGGTCGAAACGGCTATGTAAATAGTTCGTGTTTTCAGTGTAGCCGACATGAAATGAAGGGAAGCACTGACATGGCACCTAGTTCACCCGGTGTTATGGGTTGACATCACGGATGTTGTAGGTGATGTAGCCAGCCGTTTCAGTTTCCATAAAAAAAAATGAAATTGTTACTAACCTCCTACACAAAGAAATTATTTAGAATTTGGAATGATCTTAACGCAAACGTTGTCAAAACAGAAATGCTCATATAAATCGTGTCGGATCTCATGGATCTAGACCAGACACCAGACACACATAGACTTTTGCGCATTCGTTACAACACCCACTCAGTTGTATAGGTTGATTATCCAGACTAGATCTACAATTAAGTTGTTGGCGCACGCGCTGGCCGATTGGACCACGTATGTAGACCACACGTGGGGTCACTTGGAAATGAAATGAGGAAACGTTGAGGTCTGGACCTGGTCTTCGTTTGATATTGCTAAATCGTGGTCTAGATAAACCGGTGCCGGAGTCGGATAAACTTTATTCGTGCACTAGCTAGCTTTCCGTAGCGACGATTTTTAAAGTAAATTTAATTGTTTTAATTATTAAGTTAATATTAATCCTTCTCTGCCAACCATTGCACTAGGCAGAGTGCTCATGAGGATGGGCCATACGCTTGGCCCGAAACTTCGAGCCACATAGCTCGGGAAGACTAGATAAACCGGTGTCGGGGTCGGATAAACTTTATACGTGCACTAGCTAGCTTTCCGTAGCGACGATTTTTAAAGTAAATTAAATATTAATTATTAAGTTAATATTAATCGTTCAAAGTAAATTAATCAGGTGAACACCGAAAGGTGAACGTTCCGTCTCGTATGAAGTACTCGTATTTCCCCCAAGTACAGTCTCGGGCCCTTCAAGAGAGGCGTGAAGGGGCACCTGTCAGGCCGGCATGACATTCGTAGCCCCCGCATGCGACGAAAAAAAAACGTATCGCTATCGGATTTCATTTTTAGGTTTCCGTACCCATTACGGAAGCCTATTATTAAGCCTACTCCGCCGCCTGTCTGTCTCTCTGTCTGTCCGTCCGTCCGTCCGATGGCTATATCATTGGAACCGTAATATCTAGGCGGCTGAAATTTTCACAGAATTTGTGTTATTATGGCGAAATACACGACAACAAATAATAAAAAAAATTTAAGTAAAAAATTAAGTCCCCTATGTGTTTTTTTCAAAACGGTTTTATTTGTGGTGTGGAAATTTTGGCGCGCTAGTCCTATTCGCATTTTTCCGGTTTTTATATTATATCTTATTGAGTACTATAGTATTATATCTTATCTGTCTTCCGGCGAGTGTGTGTTATACAGCCTAGCAACAGTTCGCATCGCAAATCTGGTGGTGTGTCGCATTGTCCATGTGTAATATTACCAATTGTATCAAATATTGCAACTGACATTGAAAACGCGTTGCCTCTCGGGGCGCATTCGTACGTTTGGCAAGGAACTTTTTTTTTTACGGAAACTGACTCATTTGGCTACATCACCTACAACAACCGTGATGTCAGCCCATAACACCGGATGATCTAGGTGCCATGTCAGTGCTCCCCTTCATTGCATGTCGGCTACACTGAACTTGACGGAAAGCACATACTATTAACATAGCCGATTCGACCGACATTTCGCTCAGTGCGGTTGTACCAACCCGCCCGGGATAAACCCTACCACCTAGTAAGGTAAGAAAGGGAAGGGACCTACAGTTTAACGTGGAATCCAAAGCACGGTCAGCCTCCAACGGTCGAGCGGTCACCCATCCTCCAAGCACTGACCGCGCTCAGCGTTGCTTAACAACAGTCGAGCGACCGCACCACTGAGCTACCAAGGAAGGATGCATGATCTGTCCGACTGGAGTGTGTTATATCATACAAGCTGTGCCCGCGGCTCC
This sequence comes from Nematopogon swammerdamellus, assembly GCA_946902875.1. Lineage (NCBI taxonomy): Eukaryota > Metazoa > Arthropoda > Insecta > Lepidoptera > Adelidae > Nematopogon > Nematopogon swammerdamellus. Next base: position 15,134,261 of record OX336341.1, on the reverse strand, counting down.
GCCCGCTCTCATATATCACTTCACTGCTAACCTCATAAGCTATTTAGCGTGATAGTAAGTAGCTTATAGTTGATGGGAAGAATCAAGCTATCCGTAGAATTTTGTTTTATTAAAATCGGTTCAGTGGTTCTCGAGTTATAAGCGGACAGACAGACACTCAGACAGAAAGCAGACGTTGGATTTTATTATAGGTAAGGATATCAGTCTGTCTATCTGGATGCAACAAGCCGGATTGTCTCGAGTGTTGTCCGAGCCGAGTAGGCTGTGTACACAAACTTGTCCTCGACTAATCACACGGGCAAACATGCGACGCGCCGCACATTAGCCATCGCTAAGCTAATTGATAGGTACATTGAAACTGCCAGCAGATACTTGAACATGCTTCAACTCTGTTCAATTGGCTTGTTTGCATGTATTGTTTGTGTACTTTATAACTAAGTTGATCTTAGCGGTAATTGTGGGTGTATTAATGAAATGAATCCTTATTAATATTCTGGAATATTTTCTCACTTCGATATGCATGGATTTTTCGAGAACGTAATTTGGGGAAACGCGTTTCAGTTCTATTTCCATTCTTGATGTCTCCTTGACCCAAACAATAAAGTTTCAGCGGAGAACCGTCATAGAAGGTTCTAGAGGTACGACTGACTCTTACAGAAAGTTCCAGTCCCAAGTGAGGCAAATGCTTTTGGATAAATGTATCTATGATGTAAATGAATATCTTAATTAATATTAAGATGCCAGAATTAATGTATTTTTTTTTATTATAATCGTGTAAATTGACAACATTCTACATTTTATGTATTTGTATGAATATGAAAAATTACTGAAAAATGACATAGCACACTAATCCCTATGACACAAATATAATTGTCTACCTACAGTGTGTTTTTTATGACGAAATAAACAAACATAAACATAAACATACATTGTCTTGAAATATCACGTCATTCTACAGTAGGAAAGGCGTACCATTAAAGGCGCCTAGAATCTATAAATTCATCACGAAATGCAATAATGTTCTCGGTGCGGTCCCCCGTGAACTATTACTTCTATGCTAAATAGTCTGAGCACGCCCGCGCTGCTGCTGAAACGATTCAGTCGTCCTGCGAAGGTGTCCTTTTTCTTTTGACGTTACACTGGAAAATGACATTAATCTTTGTGATTTGCATAATATGTCTCACTGTGTATTTCTACTATTATAAAAATTCATAAGGTGTTTGTCTTTGTGTCTGGCTGTCTGTCAGTCTGTGCATATAGGGGTTGAAACTTTTTTGAACCGAATACGGCGAGGTCAAAAAAGGGAAGAAATATTTATTTGCGGCTTCAATAGTTTGTTAATATAAAAGCCCCATAGTACTATGTTCTCTACCCTTTAGGGCCCAGAGTCCCCAAGGGATAGAGAACGTTCTACGAAGTCCAATACAAATACTAAAACTTAAGAAGTTGGTTTATCTTCAACAGTCCTAGTTTCTGTTTACAAAGGTAGGTAGGTACATGAGCATATGTCTCCAAAATTAAAGAAAAAGGAACTTGCATCAGCGTTCCTTTGCGCGCAACTACGACTTTATGATACCATGCGTACTTTAATATGCGCCGAACTATAATATACAATTACTATAACTTATTAATAATTGTTTTATTGGCATTCTTTCACGAATTTGTTCCTTTCCGTAAATTATTTTATGCGCTGTTATGTAAAGTATTTTAAATTGCAGGAATTCTTGTGTCGGCTATAAAGTCTTATAATTTGTGTTATATTTTAAATTAATTATTAACTATAATATTAGATATTATATGGCTATCACTGGCGTGGATTTGAGTAAAATGTGAATGTGATGTGAAAATGCTTTCTATCTTTACGTGACTCGAGTTGGCAATATTGCCCCTCCATGCTACGTGGTTTATGGATGGTCCCGAAGAGGGACCATGATGAGATGCTTACGGTACACTTGGGAAATGATCTTGGATGCATAATAAGATGAACTGCTCGCATTATTAGTTTAACCTTAGTGGCTCCGACAGGCTATATTTGATGTTTTAACTTATTTGCCAACTTTTAGGGTTATCCAGTAAAAAATCGTACGATTTTTTACTGCATGCTTCTGCACTGATACTGTACGATTTTGTTTGGCGTTGATATTTTGGTGATGGATTTAAATTTTAAATGGTTGGTTTTACCATACAAACCAGGTTGGAAGTTGCCATATTTTAAATTTTAAAATATGGTAACTTCCAAACGTTGACTGGAAGAAAAAATTTGCACTGATCTGTTTTGAATTTATAATATTTTTGACCATTCATTTGAGATTGAATAAATACTTTCCACATACACCTGGCGCCTCACTGAGCGTGGTTTCGCGAGATGTGTTCTTGGCTTTGTCGACTGCACCATTCGTTCCTTGGCACGGCCACGTATGTTGGTTTACATAAAAATAATTAATTCTAATTTGTACATTTCAGAATTAAAATATTTTACTTTAAATAAATATAAAATTTAAATAAATATTATAATATAAATATTATATATTTTTAGTCCATCAGGAACAACCTTATGGCTGTACAGCTTGAGTACAAAGCTAATGAAAATGGGCTGGAATATTTCGCTCGGCCTCTGACCTCGGACAGTCGACTGATAATACTGCCTATTTGCATAGAATGTGTTGGAAAGGCTCTCAAGGGGTAAATACCACGCACCGGGAAGTGCAGGCATTGTCTAGTCGTATTTCACTATGCCACGCCTAGCTTAAACTCTCAACCTAATGACGTATACTTAAAAGGACAGAGTTTAAACTTTCTCCATACTAGCTTTTCCTGTAAATACCTACTCGAAGCTTTATGACAAAAATAATATTCAATCTCGTTTTGTCAGATTCGGTAGCTCAGTGGTGCTGTCGGTCGACTGTTGGTCGTGATCATAGGGACAGCTGGGTGCGGTCAGTACTTGGATGGGTGAACGCTCGACCGTTGGACGCTGACTGTGGTTCGAATTCCTCATAAAACTGTAGGTCGCTTCCCTTCCTACCTTACTTACTAGGTGGTAGGGTTAAACCCACGCGGATTCGTACCACCGCATTGAATGAAAGGTCGGTTGAAACGGCTATGTAAATAGTTCGGATTTTCCGTCTAGTTCAGTATAGCCGGCACCTAGTTCACCCAGGAGTTATGGACTGACATCACGGATGTTGTAGGTAATGAAGCCCGGGTGGCTTCATTTCATTCATGTCAGTTTTCATAAGCCGTGTCAGGCTTCATTTTGTCAAAGTCATCATAGCAATTTATTGTCAGTCCGTCTGAGGCCTGAGCACAATACTGGATATAGGGCTTCCCCAATTCTCGTCCAAGTCGCTCAGTTGCACGACCGACACAGCTTACCAGCAACTCCTAGCCTTCATTTCGTCACCTTATACATGTATGTATGTATCTAACTATGTATAGCATGGACGGCCTATCCTGAGGCGAACACACGTACGCACACAAATGCATTTCTCTTATACAAATGCTTGACATGCACCTAATACATGGTCTGAGCACTACTACACTCGCAGAATTTTATGCTCACCGTCATGCGTGAATGTATTTGTACGCCTCAGGTTAGAACGAACGACCTATACATGCGTCTTTATCACTTTACTAGTTCCCAGCATCTACTATACCGTTCTTCTGGGTGCTCAATACCTACTGAAGATGTGATAGAAATCAAGATTGGTACTTTTAAGTTCGTTGGCGTTCTTGTTTTTGTAAAGTTAAAATTGGCTCAACAACTGAATTAAAGTATGGTAATTTGTTCCAGCGCAAACACCGCCTAATTGGCTAAAGCGTTGTGAACGATTATGTGGCCATCCACGTCAGGAAACTTAAAAAAAACCCGACTGCGTAAAAAATTAACTTGAAATAAAAACTGAAAAGAAAAAAACAAGTCCAGTAGTCTAGAACTCTGTTAAGTAATATTGAATAACTACACCATTGAAATAGTTTCATTATCTCTATACACATATAATAAAACAAATAATAAACTCTAATGCGGAACATAGCGACTTTAACAGTCGGGACCCATTATTGGGAAAATTTCAATGGGTCCCGACTGTTAAAGTCGCTATGTTCCGCATTAGAGTTTATTATTTGTTTTATTATATGTGTATAGAGATAATGAAACTATTTCAATGGTGTAGTTATTCAATATTACTTAACAGAGTTCTAGACTACTGGACTTGTTTTTTTCTTTTCAGTTTTTATTTCAAGTTAATTTTTTACGCAGTCGGGTTTTTTTATTTTTTAAATAAACTTTTTATTTTACACTTTTTAGCCAGGATTATAATACCGTAAATTTCGTAATCTTGTCATTTCATTGAGAAAGTTTTTTTTTTTTTTTTTTTTTTTATGGAAACTTGACACGGTTGGCTACATTACCTACAACATCCGTGATGCCAGCCCATAACACCGGGTGAACTAGGTGCCATGTCAGTGCTTCCCTTCATTTCGCGCCGGCTACACTGAACTGGACGGAAAACACGAACTATTTACATAGCCGTTTCGACCGACGTTTCGCTCATTGCGGTGGTACCAACCCGGCCGGGATAAACCCTACCACCTAGTAAGGTAAGAAGGGAAGGGACCTACAGTTTAACGTGGTATCCGAACCACGGTCAGCCTCCAACAGTAGGGCGGTCATGCATCCAATAACTGACCGCACCATTAAGCTGCCGAGGCTGACAATCCCTTAGTCGACTTTTACGACATGCGACGGGGAAGTTAATATCGTGGGGATTATTAAGTAGCTTGCGGTGGTGTAAACTACTGATAATTTTATTGATTACTAGCTTTTGCCCGCGGCTTCGCTCGCGTGAAATTCGTATTTCAAAGGAAGAAAGTAAGTAACTAAGGCTGATCTGCGTTTAGGTAAACAATAAACCTTCTCAACTAAAGTAAGTAACTAACGGCGAGGCTTCAGGCTGAGCTGCATTCTGGAAGACAATAAACCTTCTCGAAGAAAGTAAGTAACTGAGGGCGAGGCCGAAGGCCGAGCTGCGTTCAGGAAGACCATAAACCTTCTCGAACAAAGTAAGTAACTAAGGGCGAGGCCGAAGGCCGAGCTGCGTTCAGGAAGACTATAAAACTTCTCGACGAAATTAAGTAAATGAGGGCGAGGCCGAAGGCCGAGCTGCGTTCAGGAAGACTATAAACCTTCTTGATGAAAGTAAGTAACTGAGGGCGAGGCCGAAGGCCGAGCTGCCGTCAGGAAGACGATAACCTTTTCGAAGAAAGTAAGGAACAGAGGGCGAGGCCGAAGGCCGAGCTGCGTTCAGGAAGACCATAAACCTTCTCTAAGAAAGTAAGTAACTAAGGGCGAGGCCAAAGGCCGAGCTGCGTTCAGGAAGACTAAAACTTCTCGATGAAAGTAAGTAACTGAGGGCGAGGCCGAAGGCCGAGCTGCGTTCAGGAAGACGATAACCTTTTGGAAGAAAGTGAGTAACAGAGGGCGGGGCCGAAGGCCGAGCTGCGCTCAGGAAGACCATAAACCTTCTCGAAGAAATCAAGTAATTGAGGGCGAGGCCGAAGGCCGAGCTGCGTTCAGGAAGACTATAAACCGTCTTGAAGAAAGTATGTAACTATCGCCCATAATTACTTACTGTCAGCGTCTTCCAGGATACAGCTCGGCCTTCGGCCACGCCCTTAGTTACTTACTTCTTTTTTATGGAAATTGACACGGTTGGCTACATCACCTACAACATCCGTGATGTCAGCCCATAACACCGGATGAACTTGGTGCCACGTCAATGCTTCCCTTTGAGAAGGTTTATGGTCTTCCTGAACGCAGCTCGGCCTTCAGCCTCGCCTTTAGTATGTTACTTACTTTCTTTGAGAATGTTTATAGTTTATCTGAATCCAATGTTTTTAAGTTTACTCTGTTATTATATTAATTATATTCATTTTTAAATTTCCGGATTAACAGTAGGTTTAAAGACTTACATAAGAAGACTTACAGTTTGACGTTTGGTACAACGGACACCAGACGTCGGCTCCAGGAACTCCCGCGGTTCCTGATGAAGCCCGTGACGTAGCGGGCGAAACGTCGACTTATATAAGTCTTTAAACCTACTGTTAATCCGGAAATTTAAAAATGAATATATCTGAATCCAGATCTCCCTCCGGCCCTGGCCTAAGTTACTTACTTTCTTCTTTTGAAATACGAATTTCCCGCGAGCCAATCCGCGGGAAAAAGCTATCGATATTAAAATAAGAAACTTCAGTTAAAATAAATCAAATACTACCTAACTAAATAAAATATTCCACCTATTAGCGTAACCGGAACTGAATTTTATTTAGCCTATCCTGTGTCTCGTGTAGCTAAATGTGCGTGTACTAATTTTAATCGAATTTAGATGATCGGCTTAAATTTTACGGAGGAAATTCATACATACATATTCGCCTCGCCCCGCTGCCCCCCTCATTTTCTTTTAAAAAGTTCGCTAATTTACGCCCTTTCCAACGGCATACCAAATGTCATACAAATAATTCACTATGTGGTCAAAATTAGGGACATAGACCAGAATAGAACGACGACACGGGCACTTTGTAACAGGGCCACTTACTTATCGGTGGTCGCTTCCCGTACTGAGAGCGTTTTCCGGAGCATTTTCAAATTTAGAACATGTACCGGTCGCGCGGGCACTTTGTTCAATTCTCCAATATTAATGTTTAGACTCTTGCAAATTATCTCTAATTTTGATCACATAGTGAATGATTTGTATAAAATGTGGTATACCTTTGGAAAGGGCGTAAACTAGCAAACTTTTTAAAAGAAAACGACGCTCTCAATTGGTGTTGTTTTTTTTTAAATGAATTAAGAAATTAATATTCTGTCATCTTTTTACTCGTTCTCGGGACTTTGGGAGGTCATAAGTCCTTTTCATGGTATTAACTTCCAAATAATCTTTTTTCTAAAACAAGGATACATCGTAAAATTCAATAAATTTTATTTCGTGCTGATACAAACATGAATGAACAAAAAGGTTACAAGGGTTTAAAGCTGGGATTTTGGTATTTTCAAAAATAAAAAAAAAAATCGTATCTCGATACCACGTGACACCTGACAAAAGGTATGTTGGGTCAAAACGTTGCAAATGACTCCACTTACCTACAAAAAAAAAATTGTCTGTCGATGTGCCGAACACCCTGTATAATAAGAACTTTATCACAGCTCTATTATTATAAGAGTGAGAATGGTTGCTAACCAACTTTAAATCGTTATAGATCCTAAATGGTCATTCTATATGAAAAATGATAAGAGAAACCTAAGATCATTTTCAAATACCTATTCAACGATACCCCACTTAACATAGTTAGCCAACTTTCATTTTTTTCTTTTTCACAATATGGCACCTAGTTGTCGCCATAGTAAATTTTGATTACTGTCATGTCTTCAGTGACACTCGCAAGATTAAGACAAATCGATTGACGTAAGAATCATCAAAATCGGCCCACGCGTTTGGTCTCTAGAGTGCCACAAAGGAACAAACATACATACATACATACATACATACATACATAGGCTGATAAACACATTACCCTCCTTTGCGTCGCGCAGTCGGGTAAAAAGAACCTTTTTTGCATATGTTTCCGGTGCGAGAGCGATTAGTGTAAGCTACGGAACATTTTTGCTACAACATGGGCTCGACAAGCACAATATTTTGTTCTCAAATGTTACTGAAAATAAAAAAAACCGGCCAAGTGCGAGTCAAACTGGCGCGCCGAGGGTCCCGTATCGCCATGTCACGGCCAGCGCTACTCACGCCATCTAGATGGCGTGTTATGAAATGCTTCATATTAGTTAATGTCATGCTTCATCTATTCGGTAGATGGCGCTCGCGCACACATTTTTTGGTTTCTTCTATGGGAACCTTTTTACTTTTTCTTATTTTTATTATTTGTTGTTATATCGGCCATAATAACACATTTTTTGTGAAAATTTCAACGGGCTACCTATTACGGTTCAAGAGATACAGCCCGCGGCAGACGGACGGACGGACGGACAGACAGACAGACAGACAGACAGACAGACAGACAGACAGACAGACAGACAAACAGACAGACAGACAGACAGACAGACAGACAGACAGACAGACGGCGTAGGCTTAGTAATAATAGGATCCCGTACCTAATACGGAACCCTAATAAAAAACAATCAAGGGGAGATAAGGCCGTGAAGGGCTCCTCTCAGGCTGGCACGGCTGACGGCATCCGTAATTCCCGTGCGTAGAATGTCCATGGGCATCGTTATACACACTTACACCGAATGGGCCTTAGCGACACACCGAGATGTGCAGGTTCTGTATAAAAGAGGTTTAAACACCCAACACATCTTTGTGAATGTGAAATGCTCATTCACAGTAGAAGCCGTATTCTTGGGGGTAATATTTTTAACCCATGCCAAATACCAGCACTCAAACCCGAGAACATAACTCGGTTCATAGCGGAAATCGAACTTGAGGGTGAACTCTAAACTTTTGAGAGATCACAATAGATCTTCCTTGTTGCAGTGAAACAGGGCTCAGGGGACATAACTCTCACACTTAAAATCATAATCATAATCATAATTATTGATACACCTTCTCGTAGGTCTAACGATGTCACAAGTCGCGAGTTCCATAAAAATAAATGTATACGTATTTGCATCATTCAAAACTGACAGATATACTTACTGATGAAATTATTAACCATTATAAGTCGCACATATTCCTCAATTTAAACCAAAATAGTCAAATTTTTGATCGCCAAAGGTTTAATCCCTCCAGAGCCCAGACCAGATAAATCCTTAGGTCCTGGTATAGATGTTGACGCACCAAAAAGCTACAGGTTGGAATGCACGTAGATATCTCGGTTTTGTGGTTCTTTGGTTATAGTTCAATACAAATATATTCAAGCAAAAATAAGTCACTATCTGAGGTCAACGTAACACGACTTCGCACGTACGCTACAGATGAGCCCAAATAATTTAAAATCATTGTCGGGTCATGAACTCGTCGACCGGGTGAAAAGTCATAGATTATAATTAATGTAATGCATAAAACTAAGTTATTTATTAATTACATAATGTTTATCTCTGTCTGGATTTGTTTAACTTTCTCAATTCGCCCCATCTCATGCAGTCTGCCGCAAGGATATTGGTGGTCTGGTCTGCCGCGCCGCCAATCTGACCGTATTTTGCACCGCAGCATTACTACGTGTTACATTGCTCTAGGTAAACTGTACTTACACATTATTACACGGTACTTACACATTTCCACTGTGAACCACACCATGCGCAAAATGCAAAATCGGCCAAGTGCGAGTCGGACTCGCGCATCGAAGTTTATGCACCACAAAAAAAATGTTGAAAAAACACGTCTATTTTACGGGGGCCCGCATTATTTTACGGGGGTCAATAATAAAACTTTAATTTTTTTTTGTTATATCTGCCAAAATAACACATATTCTGTGATAATTTCAACCGCCTAGCTATTACGGTTAAAAGATATAGCCATCGGACGGACGGACGGACGGACAGACAGACAGACAGACAGACAGACAGACGTTATAGGGTTAGTAAGGCTTCCGTACGGAAACGTAACAATACGTCTTTATATTACGTCGTCGTAGCTCTAATTTTATCGCGACGCAAGTTAGGCACGCGGCGCAAGTTATGCGAGGCAATTATTTTTTCAAAATACGCTCAGTGTGGTTCCAGACAAAATTGTGTGCTTTTGTATTGAGTTGTGGAAGACGAAAAGTTTTTGCTTATGGTTGTCTCAAAATTTAGAATTTATTTGAAGAGCCTAAGTGTTGATTCACCGACGCGTCATTACGACGCACGTGAGCCATCCCGAATAACATTCAAACATTACTTACGAGACGAACATCACGTATACGCGATCTATTAACACAACGCATCAGTAAGTATGATCCATCAATACATAGTATGAATCAACCAAATTAAAATGCTCTTGGTACATACTCGTAAGGTTGGTGGCGATGTCTTGCGTTACAAAATATCAGAATAATTTTGAGAAGGCCAGGCGATTTCGTAACTATTTGGATGTTGGGCGATAGGCTAGCCACCTCTCACCTTGGCACGGTCCTTCCACCGAGCCATGCAGCAGGTGGGTCTTTGTGCCTTACTTATCTTGTCCGAATACTTTGCTAAACGTGGTGGTCGATGTTTTGTTGCAATTTTCCAGAGTTCTTGCAGCACAACAACGATTACTCTGCTTACCCTGATTGTCGGGATACAGCGTGTCTGGCATGTATGTATGTATGTTACATAGACGTGAACAATAAACCTTACTCAATTATCCCATCGAAAAAAATTGCAAATACGTTTTAGAATTAGGTACTTTATTACGTGCCTAGTCTAGCTAGTCTGACATGTTCGCTACACATAATAATATTGTCGTGGTTACTAACGTTGACGCTTTGGCATACATACATGAACGAGTTACGTACGACCACGCGGCAAGTAGGTATTCCGTACGCAACGGTCATAATAATTGATGCCAAACGTTAAATTTATTCTTCCTCTTATTTTCCTGCCGTCAATTCTTTGAAGAGATTTACATGCGATTTAAGGAAGATATTAGCGTGCATGGACGTCATTCACTCCACACCATATTCTTAGTCTTCCGTGAAATAATTTTTTTCCTGTCGGCAATAAGTATCATGCCACACCGCTTCTCTTGTAATCGTGCAGGCTACACAGAACTGAACGGAAAATACGAATTATTTTTCATAACTGTCTCCACCGCCTCACATCTTCAGAGGATTTTACCATACAATCTAGTAATCCAGTTAAAAGAGGAAGAGGGAAAATACATAAAAAAGCCGCCAAGTGCGAGCTGGGCTCGCGCGCCGAGGGTTCCGTACCATCACATGGATTTTTCTTATGTACCTACGTATAAAAACAATTGTGCTTTGGAAAATAACGAAACGCCTAAATAAAAATTACACCAATAGTTTGACTGTCAGGCATTCGTACCTACCTATAGTTGAAATATACAAAAAAATATTTTACATAAATTTTTTTGGATATTTCCTTTATTTGTGCTGTGAGACCTTGCTTCTTGCCAAACATTAATCTAGTTAAAAAAACTATAGGAAGTATCCTATAGGTTTTTATTAGATTTTTTGAGTGCGTTTGCGAGTATTCATATTTGACATAAATGACCGTATCTTGTGATTGCGTTGACTTAGGAGCTTAATTTTTTTACATCTCCGAGGAACCGTAGACCTTTGTATTTGATATCTCTACCCGTTCCTGAGAAAAATAGTCTTGACAGACAGACAGACAGACAGACGGACAACGAAGTGATCCTAAAAGGGTTCCGTTTTCCTCTTTTGAGGTACAGAACCCTAAAAAGGTACGGACGAATTGAGAGCGGTTAAATATAAAAAAATATGACACAGAAATCATAACTATTCCTTGTTGGCATTGCCGCGCCCGCCCCGTGTCGTTAGGTTTAATTAGTAAGAAAGAAGTTCACGCGGCCGCTGGGTTCGAATCGAACCCACTCCCTCTCTCAAATGAGCCGAGATCAGTGCTGAGATAAATAGAATTCACTCGAGATTAATTTCACGTGAAGTTTTTTCTCTCTCGTTGCCTCGTGTACCACGCTCGCCATCTCGCTCTCATGCTTTTGTTTGGAGTTAGTTCACCCTTCGCTTCGCCAGTGACTCACTGCCCTAGGAATAGACCCGCTGTTACTCTTTCTTTATTCACGAAGCACTGAGCCGGACCGGGCCCCCCCGTGACCTAGAGAGGCCTCGTTGCCACCGCCAGCCACATGCCACACACACAATGAGTTCGTCACGGTTTTCCTTATAACAAAACTTCACTACATAGGTACTATGTATCAATGTGTATAGATGCGACCGCGGGAGCGCGTGCGCCGCCGCTCCGCGCCGCGCCGGTTGAAAGAAATAAGTCTTGTGGAGAAACCGGTTCCTTGCTGTGTGGGAAATACCTACCTTAGTAATTTAAATTACTTACATAACGTAAATTAATATTACATACCTAAATTATGTAACAGTACCCACATTTATTTTTATTGGAAGCACGACATATGGCGCTGTCCCACCCATAAGGTGTCTAACGACGCCCATAGACATTCCGCCGTATGCGGGGCTTGCGAATGCTATGCCGGCCTGAAATTGCCGTGGAAGGGGCTTTCAAGGTCTGTCAAGACTATTTCGATTAGGTAACTGCCTACCCCTTAGAGAATCAGAATTAGAAATTTTTTATTTGTCAGAGAGGCAGGCGTGGTGTAATGCACGTATTACATTCATATTTTCTTCTTAGAAACGGCAAGAAAGCTTTAAAGTTGAGAAAACTTCCAGGGACTAAATTCGTTTGTTTCCCAGTGAGGTAGGCAGAGACAACGGATCTCCAAGCGCCACGTTCCTGAGCTTGACACACCTCTGCCGCCTCTTGCACTCCCATAATGTTCATCATAATGGTCGTCCGTTACGGGTTACGGGTACTGCGCACTTGAGCATTTTTGAGCAAATGATATAGATACTTCATAGTGCCAATGTTTTTTTTTCTACGGAACTCTCTATGTGCAAATAATGTTTATATTGGCAGTTTTCTCGTTACTAAACCAGAAAAAAATAAATTCAATAACAGAATCAACCTATAGTCTTAGAATTAATTTTAGCATTTTGTGCTTATGCCAGCAACGCGACTCAGAATAAATTTAGAAAGAAGATCTATATTGTCGGAATGTTTCTTACATCACATTTGTATTTCGAAGAAAACCAATCAGTGTGAATTAATATTATTGTAGCTACATGATTGGTTGGCCCTTGGTTGGCACATGCAGACTACCAAATGACTAATTGACCTCGGTTTGTCTGGTTAAAAATAGATTCAATTCACGCGAAATAGAGACATGTGTGTGTAGACAACTAGGTAGGTAGTACTTATGTTTTTTCTATAGCATCTTGGCACAAGTGTTGGCATTGATATGTACTATAATAGTTCTCTCCGTTCAGTTCAGTGTAGCCGACATGAAATGAAGGGAAGCACTGACATGGCACCTAATTCACCCGGTGTTATCGGCTTACATCACTGATGTTGTAGGTGATGTAGCCAACCGTGTCAGTTTCCATATAAAAAAAAGATGTTTTTTATAATAAAAAAATTATCACCAACCCTGATTGACACTGAACAAAACAACAACAAACAAGGTTGGTTGTAACAAAAAGAAATATTGCCTGATTAAGAAAACAGGTTTTGATTTTATTTTCGTTACTCTACAGCGTAGTTACTTGATAAAATACAAGATACTCTGAGAGTGCTCTAGCATGGCACCATCATTTGGCAGGAGCTCAGTGGTATAACGGGCTAGCATCATTAATGTTTATGTTTATTTTAAAAGATAATTTTGATTTATTTATCATTCATATGGCAGTAAGACTGCAATCGAACTTGTCACAATTTGTTCTATTCGGTTCGATTACACCCACGAAGTAGAACCGGCAACAAACTTCGCAGTTTGATATTATAGGTTAGAAAATAAATTAGAAACGTAAAGTGCATAAGTATAATATGTTTTATTATTTATACTGACCTTCTATTAATTACAATTTAATAAATGCAAGTCTAAAACCTAACAGTATCCTAATCTACGAGTACATCTAAACAAAATTAAAAATAGAAAAACTTCTCAAATTTTCGTAGTAGTAGTTATTGAAAAGCCGAGTTCATGTGAACCGTCACATGAACTCGGCTTTTCAAAATATAAAAACGAAACCTTTGGCATAATCACATAACTATTATTTCCCAATGCGAATAGCAACCATTTTATAATACTTTTTTTTCGGTATTATGTTCACCACGTTGGAAATATAGCAGCTAGAACATAACAATATTAATACAAAAATAATCACGACAATTTTTAGCGCACAGGTAGAGCATATCTAAACCTTGTTTCTCACTTCTTCCTTTCATAAGTAAATATATTATACTTACGGAATATGATTACATTTTACAAAATATTGTGGGACTAACAATACGTTATAAATATTTTCTTAAGAAAAAAATTTAAATTATGATCTTTAAGTTTATCCAATTCTATGTGCATTATTCAAATGACCTCGTACAATATTTGTCAAAAATAAGTACCTAGAAATCCTCTATCCGTGTTCCAAATTTAAAATATATATTCTAAATAACTAAACTATTCGATCTTAGCTTGGATTTTGTTCTACATTTAAAACTGTAATCATGTATACCTTCGCTACTTTAGTTAGACCACAAGTTTTTTTTTCCAGAACAGTTAGGTACCTAATTTTAAAGATCTGACAATCAACTAAAATCAACGAAAGGGAAGCACTGACACAGCACCCCTAACTCCCTCAAGAAGGCGGTGTAATGGGAATGAGCCGACATCGCGGGCGTGGTGGGTCGAAGCACCGCGTGTCCAGCCGTGTTTACAGGACGATCAAAGCTTGCTTCTCCAAGAGCAGCCGTCGTCGTGGCAGAGTCCGGCGCTCTGGCCTGGAGACTCCTGCTCTTCCTCTTCGTCTTCGTCGGCGTCCGGTTCTTCGTCGGGCTTGGTCGTGGTGCTGATCAACTTGCGCTCTCCATCCACCCAGACCTCTCCTTCGGAGACGACGTGACCGTATCTGTCAGCCATCGTTGGTGCCTGGAACGCTGTAACCACAAACGATAAATATATTGTAATTATTTATGCTTTATTGTTTTATATAAAATGTCGGACTTATTGCCTACGGCAACCTCTGGCTGTCAACCAGTCCATTGAAAACATTTAAAAATTAATGAGTACATTTTCCTACATAAAACAACAAGGAGACAGCTTGCACCCCTAAAATAACACTATAATTAATACGATACACGTATATCAACACAAATACAAATAAACTACATATTAATACATAGAGACTTACTTATATAGGTATATAATTAAATACAATATATTATTCATTATTCTTTATTTCACGTTTTTAAAATATATTATATTAATTTTACATACATTTTACAAAAAGTAATAAAAATACACAAAATTAATATAAAATCTAAATAAAAACGGTAATGTACGCCGGCGGCGGGAGGCAAGCCTCCAAGCACGCCGGCGGATGCAGGCCGTGGCTACGGAGCTCTCCGAGACGACGCGAGGCAAGCTACGAGCGATAGGTGGTGGTACTAGACACGTAGGCCACCACCACCTCCATCTCGGAGAGCTCCGTATCCACTTACTGCGGAGCGACGACACGCAGCACTTTAAGTGAACTTGTTCATCGTGCGCGCGCCGCGAGGGTGTTGCACTATGGCACCGGCAGCGGGGGCTGTAAGTGGGGTACGGGACCCCGACGGCCCCAAGCCGGCCGGTGCCGGACACCGTCCCCGTCGTGGATGTTGTGGCGAGGGCAGTGTCGACGGTCCGCCGTCCTCTTTGCGAGCTGGACGTGGATGGTGGGCGTGCAGGAGTGGAAGAAGATGCAGGTCTCAGTTTAAGAAGCGGCGGGCACGGCGGCACCGTCGCCGGTGTATTATTCATTATAATTATTATCATCTGATTGTCAATGGTTTCAATATTGACATTGTACTGTTTTAGTTTAATTCAATGGATTTTAGATAGGATTGTCTAACACATACAGAAAAATACATAATACAAATCTATTAGATAAATTTGTATGCTGGTAATGTTTTAGTAAATTGTTGCCAAATAATAAAATAAAAACAGCACAGGCGTTTATAAATGAGGAATACAAATTATAAAACTTGCTACCAGTAAAATATTTAAACATATGTTACGCTTAAAATGTATTCAGAATTATGATGCAACATGTTATACATAATTCGTGTCTTTCAAAATGAATTAATATCAAATCTATATAACAGAAAAAAACAACTGCATAAATATATAACTATGCACATTGAAGCTTATTATCAGTGAAAGCTTCAAGCTTTTCTCCAAAGCCTAAAAAATTCTAACTGCCTTCCAAATCCTACTACTGAATGTGCATAATATTTTTTTCGTCGCATCTATAGCGATTTATAAAACTCGGATCGGTGAAATTTATATCGCAATAAATGAATAAACTTACATAGATAATGCTGATAAATCCGTGAACGAGCAGCTTGCTATCACTTCACTAGTATTTTAATAAGAATTTCTGGTGCGAGCGCTGTTGTGCGAACGTCTGTTTGCTGGCTGATCAGCAGGTCACTGTGTGTATTCGGAATATCCACGCCACTTGTTATATTGTAGTCTGTCTGGGATGCCGGCTTGAGTGTTTATATCGGGGGCATCACAACAAATGGGCGTATCTACCATACAAACTGTATTATGGTTGTGCCTCTTTGAAATGAAGTCGCTGATGTGCCCACATACATATAGTTTAGGTGTTTCCATAATTTCAGATATGACTCACGCGCAAAGCCCACAATTTTTTTTGTACACCGGCTCGACTCGCCTCACGTCTGCTGACAGCTAATGGCTGATGGCTTAGTTGTTGAGACACCGTTCTCTCGTGCGTGTGGTCGGTGGTTCCAATAACAGGTGTTTTTGTGTGTGTGTGAACTTATGCTGAAGATCTCGATCGGTATAAAGGGCGATTCAGCAATTCCTACTAACATTTTAAGGGGTGATTCAGGTGCTCAAATGAACAACTTCGGACTTCGTAGTTGTTTTAAATTAAAAATAAATTTTCGATCCTTATACATTTTTCGAATTTTCCCCTACAAGAATATGGGAATCATGAAAATTGGTAAGGTTTAAACCATTAAAAAAAGGAGTTATTATATGCTCTAATGAGCAGAATAATACTGCACTGGCAGTTAGCCAGCGCGAGATTTTATTCTTTTGCTCATAGACTCTATCTATGATTTTTAAATTTAAATTGTTTTCCTCGAGTGTTTCGCAGGCGATGGTGATTATTGTGACAACTAGCTTTGCAAAAAGATTGTTTTGAGCTTAGGTCTAGACTAGACTTCGAAATTACAACATGCACTTTGAATATTGATCCTGAATACAAGTTTATGCAATCATCGATACTGTTTCATTAATTCTAAAGAAGAACTGGAGCTGGAAGTTCCAGTACAATACCTTAAATGTTTACGAACTGTAGGAGTTACCTATTATGTAAGTAACTATACCTACACGGTGTTGCAATAATATTTTAGGTGGCACTTTTTTATTATTACTACACTACACCGAAAACTGATGTTGCATGTGAAACTAAACAATTCCTCACATTTGTATTAATTTTTTGACATTTTTAGACAGTAAAAATAAAATAAAGCAAAAAGTCGTAAAACAAACGTTGTTCAGTTTCAGGTGCTATGTATATAATATACTATGTCCAAGTCCGACTTTTTTTTAGGACTCTTATTTTTTGAGATAATCGCCGCTAAAAGATAAAAAAATATTTATTGGTTTGTATATTTTACAATAATCAGTTGGTTAAATATTTACTAATGTATTAAAATATTCTGAGTTTCTTTTGAAGATTCAGCGTTCAAATAAAACCAAAAAAAAAAAACAAAAACAAAATTAAGAAATCACCAGTTGAAAAAAAAAAGAATTTTCAATGTTGGACAAAGTTTTGGCGACCCTTTTAACTCGTTTAATTCGGCATAAAACCTCGATTATCTCGAAAAATATGAGAACTACAAAACAATAATGCCACTGAGCTTTTTTTAAGCTTATTAAAGTAGGAATCCTGTGGTGGTACGCAAACCCGGTCGAACTGGAACAACCTGAATTGAGATTTTATTCTTCATGCATAATTTTCTTACATAGTTAAGTAGGTACGTAAATTTATGTGGCGCTGTCGTAATGAAAACCAAATATTTTTCCACACCATGCAGCCGGAAAGTCCCGCTAAAAATATTTTTTAATAAATTAACATGGTACATGCAAGCTCTTGTTCAGCACGCTTTGCATATATGCTAACTCGCACATTTAAAAAAATAGACAAAGATGATTCAGCTTTTCTTGCGGGCGGAGCATTTTTTTGTTAGCCTACTTCTTTGATATGAAAATAAGTTGTGCATGGTGAGTATTTAATTATTTATTAAATATCAGTATTTAATTATAAAAGGTGAATTCATTCATTATTACGACTAGTTTATTGAGTGATGGATCATTGGTTACTGTAATCTACAATCCATCATATAATACTGTATTTGTATTTATTTGTATATTATATTTTATATATTTCGCAATAAATTATATGTGTTAACCCAAGTACGGCTTTTTATTTAACCAGCACGTACTTACGTGTAATATTAATACGTAATCTTATTATTATTTTATCTTCAATTCGCACGCTTTACTCTCTCTGCTCTGCTCTGCTCTGCTCTGCTCTGCTCTGCTCTGCTCTGCTCTGCTCTGCTCTGCTCTGCTCTGCTCTGCTCTGCTCTGCTCTGCTCTGCTCTGCTCTGCTCTGCTCTGCTCTGCTCTGCTCTGTTCTGCTCTGCTCTGCTCTGCTCTGCTCTGCTCTGCTCTGCTCTGCTCTGCTCTGCTCTGCTCTACTCTATTCTATTCTATTTTATTCTATTCTATTCTGTTCTATTTTATTTTATTAAAAGCAGAAGTTTAAAAAATACGAAGTTGTCAGCCTTGGTAGCTCAGTGGTGCGGTCGGTCGACTGTCGATAGTATTCATAAGCACACTTGGGCGCTGTTAGTACTTGGATGGGTAACCGCTCGACCGTTGCGTTGGAGGCTGACCGTAATGACGGTGGCTCGGATTCCACGTAAAACTGTAGGTCCCTTCCTTACTAACCACCGAGAAGGTAGGTGCCATGACGGAGACTTCCCTTTGGATTGCTGGCTCCTGGACTGGAGGAGAACACAGCCAAGGCTGCTATGCGGCCATCTTACATTCAGTACGGTGCTACCAACACAGTCGGCTACAATTGGAGCCTACCACCTAGTAAGGGGCAAGTTTTACAAATGTTCCGAACGGCGAAGCAGCAGGTGTAGGTATGCACGTACATTTTTCCGTGTTTATCTAAAAGCGTCGCTCTATCTTATAGTGCTTTCAGCTGCATTCAATGATTCAATAAAACAGGGAACACATTTTGTTTGTATGATAAACAATATCTACTATGTGGGCAGTGGGCCGGGCCCCAGCAATCCTTTAGTTAGATAGTCGCGTAATGAGGAAAATCCCGCAGCGCTGTCGCGTGATCTGCGATGTGGGGAGTTGATAATAAAATTGAACATTACATAATATCTATAATTTAACATTTTAATAATCACTTTCAGTTTCTCTATTGCTACAATTAATAAATATATAGGAACATAGTCGGTACAATTAGTTAATTTTTAAAATTATAGCGATTTCTTGTTAATAAACGTGTTTGTCATTAACACAAAAGTCACATAATCTGCGCACATAATAGACTGCGTTTCGATTGATTGTTTCATTGTTTACCTGTTTATTAATTTTTTAGACAGGCAACCTTGGCTGATAATACCTCGGCGTCGTCTCCGTTGTTTTTATCATTACATATTATGTATATATATATTTTTTTTTATGGAAACTGACACGGTTGGCTACATCACCTACAACGTCCGTGATGTCAGCCCATAACACCGGGTGAACTAGGTACCATGTCAGTGCTTCCCCCTTTGATCGTGCTGGCTACACTGAACTGGTTGGAAAACACAAACTATTTACATAGCCGTTTAGACCGACGTTTCATTCAGTGCGGTGGTACCAACCCGGGCGGGTTAAACCCTACCACCAAGTAAGATTAGGAGGGAAGGGACCTACAGTTTTACGATATTTGAATTTTTATTACATTAATTTTTAAACATAAAGTATTTACATTTTTATATATTAACGTTTTTCATCTGTAATCAATGTAGACTCATATTCTGAAATAAATTATTAATATTAAATTAATAGATTTTATTACAGTTAGGTAACTTAGAAGACAATACAAAACTGTTGTCCGTAGAAATAAGTAATTTTGTAAGCATATAAATAAATATTACCTAATGGCCGCGGCTTCGTTCACGTTAAGGATATGGTGATGTTATAGAATATTGAGAATGTAAATCGATTAAGCCGTTATTGAGTTATATCTAAACGAATTTATATACAGACGGTAGAAGTTGCATTCTATAATACCTACGTAAAGGAAAAACGATTGACCGTAAGTGCATGACGGCTCTCTATTCAATGATATTCCATATGAGGCCAAGACGAATTGCAAATACCAAACGCTGCATGCGAAAATACGAATACGCGAACGATGAAAATCATTTCGCTACGCACTCGCCTTGCTAATAATACCTCTCGCTAGTCGATACAACCACGCCTACCTCTGTGACGCAAACTCATTCAATATGGGTTATCTATGGTTGACAACTATGGCCAGTGTACGTGCGCAGACGCAGACGTTACAGTACCACGCGATCAAACCGCGAAAAAACCGGCTCAGTGCGAGTCGAACTCGCGCACCGTGGGTTCCGTATCGCCATGTCATACCTATTCAGCGCCACTCACGCCATCTACGGCGTGTTTATGAAATGCTTCATATTAGTTAAAACGCTTCATAGTCTTTTCCGTAGATGGCGCGCATATACTTTTTAATTACTTCTATGGGAACCCCCGTGAATTTTTTACTTTTTATTATTTGTTGCTATATCGGCAATAATAAATAACACATACTTATTCTGTGAAAATTTCAACGGGCTACCTATTACGGTTCAAGAGATACAGCCCTCGGACAGACATACAGACAGACGGCGTAGGCTTAGTAATATGTAGGGTCCCGTACCGGATACGGAACCCTAAAAATAGGCACACGGATAAATAAATATCTCCAAACTTATCGAAGAGGTGAAAGAAAGTACAACAAGACCAAATTACAATAAATATTATGTCACTCATGTTTACACACACACACATGAATCTCCTGTCTACTGCTTTGGAGTGCGTGCTGCTGTATGTATGAAATGTAATAATTTTTATGGTTCCGTAGCCAGCGACGCTGGCAACGACCCTTGTCAAATCGGTCAGGCGTCCGTCCGTGCGTCTGTCTGTCAAAGCCTGCAGCTTTTCTTGAACCTTGGAATGCATAATTATAGACTCCCGGGAGGTAACGAAATGTTATATGTAAACTTGGGTTACATTGTCTGTAGTGCGTCAATGTTAGACTATGCCCGATGTATGACTATTTGATGTAAACAATAATACAATTTTCACGCGAGCGAAGCCGCGGGCAAAAGCTAGTGCTTTATATTATAAATCTAAAAATATTGAATGAGTCTATTTAGTGCTTACGGCGTGAAAACTATGGGAAAACTCATATATATTATTATTACCCCCGTATATTATTTCTCTATGGGAAAACTGCATTCTTATGAGCGTAGAATCGTCTCACGGGCGGCGGCGGCGGCGGGGAGGCTGCGCGGGGAGCGCGGGTTGCATGCCCGGCAGGCAGCAATACCTGTAATCAATACCATTACAATATTTTAATCTGTGGCAATACGGAGCACGATGCGCGCAAGAAGGTAATATCTAAGGAACCCTCTGAATGTTAACATTAAGCTTTTTTAGGGTAAGCGCGATATGTAGACTCGTTTCACCTACGAGCATGTAGGTACATCACGATGCCCGTGGAAATTCTGTGATACGCAGGGATTGCGAATCCCTGCGCATCGCAGAAACTACGGCTGGGCAGGGGCCTTTCCACACGCCCTTTTGAAAAACCCAGGCAGTGCCTGGGAGGAAAAGATGTGGAAATAAACAATAATAAATTTATGCAATTTATCAATGCTGTTTCTGTTTATTTATTTCCATGACTTAGGGTGTCTACGTAGGTGTAATTATTATTATATAATTTCATGGCTTCTGGGTTTGTCACCAACGGAGAACGTACATGAACTATGGAATCTCCAGTTTATTATAATTTTTATAAATAATAACTTTTTAGTTTCTTTAATAGAAATTATTGTTAGCATGTTGAATAAAATTCTTTTCACCTTTGAAATACAGATATCAAAATATAAAAAATATGTCTGTGGCATTATGGGGGTAAGTATTTATACAAATTGTTAAATTCAAGCGGCTTGGAAATTTGAAAGATATTGTCAAAGAGTTTGTATTAGTCGCTTCGCAGCGACGTAACACATACTCTTTGGATAATGTATAGTGCGAATATCTAAACACTGCCATCTGTTGTGTCTTTGGTGAACGAACATGTATATATTTAATTTTGGCAGCTGTGAGTTTTGTTGTTGTTTTTGTTTGCACCGCTTGAGGCCGTTAGTGTGTTTGTTCGATATTTATTTACAAAATATAATATGTAATCAAAATCAATGTATTTGTTAGCACGACTGAAAATAAACACTGCCATGGCAGTTAATTCCGACAATAAGGTGAAATTGGCTATCCACGAATGAGTTTCCATTGTACGGTAGTAATCAATATTGAAAATAAAAGATTGACGAGAAAAATACTGTTATGTAGATGGGAGTGCGTGCCCGCACAAGTTTTAACATTTTACTTTGACCTTACATTTTCAAAGCGGGACACGATCCACTCATACGGTGTCTAACGACGACCAGGGAGGTACTTAGGGTTCTTACAATAAACTTGACAATAAAAACTGTATTATATAACTACAAAATTGGCAATGGCAAGTTTTACTACCTAATTGCTGTAAATTTAACAGTTTTGAGCGAAAAGCCTAACTTGCAGAATGTCTTTAAGGCAAAACGTCTACAACCAATGTCTAAGTTGTAAAATGTCTAAGAAGCCAAACGTCTAAAACGTAATTTGCCATAATAGCATTACGTTTACTATAGTAAAATGCGAGATAAAATGTCTAAGAAGCAAAATGTCCAAGATAAAAAAAGACAAAATTTAAAAGCTACACGTATTTAATTTTACGAAACTGTTTAATCTAGCACAACACCCATAGAGTTTTTGAAAACAATAATCAAGATAAGAAAACAGATTTTCAAATAGGGAGCAAATTACATTTTCATTATTATTTACCCACCTACATGTGAGTTACTTGTGGGAAAGAAACCGTTTTATTGAGTTATAGACTACCTATGAGAAGAATAATAAGAAGAAGATAAATAAGAGAAGATTTCTTTAATTTTATAATATTTATTACAGTAGATATTTAGTTTTACATAAGACAAGATCTTATTAATTTTATAATATTTAAGTATTTCAGTTATCAAATGAGAACATTTCTCTTTAATAAAGAGCAATGGCGAAATAAAGTTTGACTTTCTCTGTTCATCTATGTATAAACACGATACAAATCTGTTTGGAATAATTTTCTTTGTTTTCAATACTAATAATAAATGATATCGGTCTACGTGGAAAATCGACACCTCCGATATCGGCCGGCGCGGCCGACTACCGGCATCCGATTGTCGTTATCGGCAGCTGTGGAAAAAGGCACGTAGTCGCACATCAGTTGCAAAAAAGTAAAAACGTGACAGGTTGACAAAATAGTCAAATGTTTCATCGCCAAAGGTTTAATCCCTCCAGAGTCCAGACCAGATAAATCCTTAGGTCCTGGTTTGGTCCTGGTATAGATGTTGACGCACCAAAAAGCTACAGGTCGGAACTAGCTAGTAGATATCTCGGTTTTGTGGTTCTTTGGTTATAGGTAGTTCAATACATTATACTAGTATTCAAGGAAAAATAATCGACAAGGTTCGCACGTGCGCTACAGACAAGCTACAGATGAGCCCAAAGAATTTATAAAATCATTGTCGGGTCATGAACTCGTCGAGCGGGTTTTCACAGTCATAGATTATAATTAATGGAATGCATAACACTAAGTTATTTATTAGGCACATAATGTTTATCTCTGTCTGGATTTGTTTATCTGTATTTTGCACCGCGTTACAACGTGTTACATTGCATTGATACCTACTTACACATTTCCACTGCGAACCACACCATGCGCAAAATGCAAAACCGGCCAAGTGCGAGTCGGATTCGCGCATCGAGATTTCCGCACCACAAAGAAAACGTTGAAAAAAAACACGGATATTGTAAGGAGGCCCGCATTAATTATAATATTATATATTATATTATAATATTATACCTATTAACTTTTAAAATGTTTTATTATTTCTTGTTATATCTGCCAAAATTACACATATTCTGTGATAATTTCAACCGGCTAGCTATTACGGTTCCAAAGATCCAAAGCCATCGGACGAACGGACGGACGGACAGACAGACAGACTGACAGACAGACAGACAGACCGTTGTAAGGTTAGTAATAGGCTTCCGTACGTACGGAAACGTAAAAATACGTCGTTACGTCGCCGTCGAAGCTCAAATTGTATCGCGTCGCGACGCAGGCACGCGGCGCAAGTTATGCGAGGGGATTTTTTTTTCTTCAAAATACCCTCATTGTGGTTCTAGACTAATTTGTGTGCTTTTGTATTATGTTGTGGAAGAAGAAAAGTTTTTGCTTATGGTTGTTTTATACTTCTGAATTTATTTGAAGAGCCCAAATGTTCCTTGAGCCGTAGCTCAGTGGTTCGGTCGGTTGACTGTTGTTAAGTAACCCTGGGCGCGGTCAGTACTTGGATGGGTGACAGCTCGACCGTTGCAGGCTGACCGTGGTTCGGATTCCACGTAAGACTGTAGGCCCCTTCCCTTCTTATAGTGGAGGATTTAGTGCGATATACCCTGCATTTTTACTTAGAAGGCTCATACTTGCAACAGTTGTTCCTTAGGTGCTCCTGAGTGGATTTCCACCGGTAGACATCGGGGGTCACCGCGAGGGTGGCGGGGGGAGGGGGTGGAAGTTTGCTTCTGCCGCGCTTCACTTTGTACCCTATTCCTTCAAAACTATAGGTATTAGGGCAAGTGTGATGTCATTTTCGGATAACTCAAGGACGACGGATTCATTTCTGGAAGAAACATTTTGTCTTTCTTTACAAAAAAATATAAATATTAGGCAAAACTCACAAAACGTGAAATTTTTTTTTTAAATAAACGCCGTTTACTTTTGAACTACTAAAGATAAAGATAAATAAAAAATATATGCTAAAAGCTGCATTTACCAGGATTACAAATATATAAATTTTATTGCGATGGCGTAATAATAAGTTAGTGAAAAAAAATTCAAAACAGTGCCGTGTATTTACATTTTGAGGCGAACATCGTGCTAAGATGCGTAGTGAATTGAAAACAGTACCTAGGTGATACGTGATAATTATTATTATTATACATTTGTAAAATTATTGCTAATTAAACATTAAATTATTCACATACACACACACCCACCCTCACATACACACACACATACCTACCTTACCCATGTTTGTGATTGCTACCTAAAGTAAATGCTTTATATTATTACCATGTCGTCATTTTAGATTTTTGGAAACTGACACGGTTGGCTACATCACCGACAACATCCGTGATGTAAGCCCATAACACCGGGTGAACTAGGTGCCATGTCAATGCTTCCCTTCATTTCGCGCCGGCTACACTGAACTGGACGGAAAACACGAACTATTCACATAGCCGTTTCGACCGAAGTTCTATTAATTTCATAAAGTTTTAACAGTTTATATTAGTTATATTAGTTAAAAAGTCGTTCCGGAAGTGACGTAGAAGTTCTGAAAAGGGGAGCCCATATGGCGAACAAAGAAGTATCCACTTCAAAAAAATATTAGTAAATCTACATGTCATCAAAAATAACGACGTATTTTTCAATCGTCGTCATTGCCTTTTCGAGCCGCCCTTCAGTCGCTGACACCAAGCTCTCAGTTAAAGCGGGAAAGGCCTCCCATGCTTCAAAAGCACTTTTCTTGCCTTTTCCGCTGAAGCAAGAGACAGCGTCATACCCAGAAAACGCATGAAACAGAGGCAAGGCCCTCGCTCGCTGTGGTACTGTAAAAAAATTACATTATAATATAAAGCATCTATTGTGTCTATACTTAATATAGGTATAGGTAATGCAAACATTTAAGTCTTTACTTATGGAAGTCGCAATATCATGGCAGCAAAGTTACTGGCGGAAAGCAGTGGTTCCGTACCGCTGAAGGCCGGGAGGACTGGAGGAAAACTGGAGAGGCGTATATCCAGCAGTGGACGCTTACACGCTGACTGACTGACTGACTGACTGGTGGTGTTTTCCAGTACCTATGTGCACCCACAGCTCTTCAAGCTGAGGTAATTTTTGGACCTGTGCAACTGCTAGCACTACGACATCGGTATCTACAGTACGTAGCATAATTTTTGTTAAGCCCATCATGCGAGTATCCGCCTCTTCATGATTACACGGGGCTAATCGCTGTGTGTCACGGGCGCGGGTGATGTTGGTGAAAATATTTGGCCCATCCGTGATGCAAACTTCTTTCCCATTCTCAATTTCGTTTGCGTAGGATTGGCAGAGTATTGAAAGCAAGTGAAACAGTACTTCTTTGTTGAATTGTCCCTTAGGAAATTCCCCCAGCCTTTATTTATTTATTTATTTATTTACTCAAAAACCTCCTATTTACAGATAATATCCAATTCGGTGCGGTATCCAGTGCGGCGCGGGGGCCGACTAAAATCATACGCACCCCGCAGCTATCCCCCGCCCCCTCGGCTCTAATGGATATAGGTAAGTAGGCATAGGTACGTACTGTTACACGGAACTTTCCGCTTAAGTTTTTAAAAATAAAAACTTCACTTAATTATAACTTAAACGTTTATTGGATAATTTTATATGGATTATTATTACACTTATTCAGAAAGTTATATTTGATTTAGAACACTGAACTAGAATAATAGAATTAGCACTTAGAAATAGTAGATATAGAAATTGGTAGTTATTCGGGCATAGCTTCGCCCAGTATGAATTATGGAAATCGACTGAGCTGACTGGCGATCGCGCGCACGCTATTTATAAGGTAAAAAGTGCAGCGCGGCCTGGATGCATTATTAGGGGTATAACAGCCCCCTGAGATAGACTGAGCTTTCGGGAAGAATAGGAAAGCGAAGGGTAAAAGACTCAGTTTACAATTTATATGGCTTAGAATTACATTATATTAAAAGATTGACATCGAAATTAATTAAACAACATAGTAGTGAACTAGTAAGGATATAGCAAACATTTACGATCTAGTAATTATTTAGAAATTGATATTACATGATGCAGTGACGAATTTGCAATGATATAGTAGAAACTTATTATTGAACTAGTAACGATTTAGTACTTAATATTACAGGCATTGAACTTTTGACATAGAATTATTTAGTACGATATAGCATTTTCGACATAGAACTTCCTTAGACATAGTAACTTCTCTTGACATAGTAACTTCTGCTGATATAGTAACTTCTCTTGACATAGTAACTTCTCTTGACATAGTAACTTCTACTGACATAGTAACTTCTCTTGACATAGAACGATATAGCATGACATAGTATTTCTGACATAGTAACTTTTTCTGACATAGTAACTTCTCTTGACATAGAACGATATAGCACGACATAGTATTTCTGACATAGTAACTTTTTCTGACATAGTAACTTCTCTTGACATAGAACGATATAGCACGACATAGTATTTCTGACATAGTAACTTCTTCTGACATAGTAACTTCTCTTGACATAGAACGATATAGCACGACATAGTATTTCTGACATTGTAACTTCTTTCGACATAGAACGATGTAGCACGACATAGTATTTCTGACATAGTAACTTCTTTCGACATAGAATTGACATAGGACGACATGGTAATCTTAACATATACTCTTACATTTTAACTTAATTCTAATTAGTCTAGTTATTAGTATTAAGCCTATTTCTCCTGGGCGATACAGTGGAGTAGGTAGGTTCTACAGATATAGTATTAGTTCTATCTTCTTCAGAGGACTCCATCTCCGTCATTTCAATGGAGTTGCTAATTTTGGATGAATGGCGGACTAATTTCCGTGAGTTACATTGGTTATAGATTGTGACACAGCACTTTGAATTACCACAAATTTTCCTGGCGATTTTGTAAATAATAAAAATTATCAGGGAGATAGATATAGTGTAGACCAGGCCAGAGTAATAGTTTCCATATTTAATATAGTGAGGTTGATTTTCTAATCTATTTAGCTCTTCACTTAAGTGATCTAACTTGTGTGTTGAATATTTTAAAGATTCTAGATTGATGTTGGTTAGTTTGATGGGAGTTAGAAAGTTTAAACTATCGTTAAATTTTTCTTGGTTACAGCAATCGTCTTCTATTATATCGAAGTTAGAGTTTAGTGGTTCAATTGTTGAATTTATCTTTAATGTTGGTTTAAAGGTAAGGATTTTGAAAAATGCGATACAATTACTAGGTAGGGTGAGTATTCCAGTAGCTGAAATGGTGATATCTGAAATTTTATTATTACAGTTTACGGTTAATTTTCCTGATTTAGAAAGAACATAGATCCATTTATTGTTTTTCAAGTTTTGCCAAATTTCAATTTCGGCATACACAGTCTTGAAATCACATTCATTGGGCATGGAAATAATAATTTCCGATATTAATCGGGTTTCGCAGCATGGATTAGTAATGCTGGAATAAATATTCGCCATTGGACATATATATTCGAAATTGTTTACCAATTTACATTCTTCCAGGTTGTCGAGGAGAGAATAAGTGAGTTTGTCTTGTGTGATTGCGAGGAACTTTAATGTTGGGGATATCAATGAATAAGTGTTTGGAATAACCGAGTTATGCGGTGTTGGCAGAGGTATATTGTGGTATAACAGATACCTAGTAGGTTGGGTTAATGGAATTTGCAGGATAAATATTATTTTCTTATCAATGTAATAACATAGTAACTTAGACACGTCCATCAGCGTGTGGATTTTATTTATGCTGAGAGGTGTGGGAAAATCTCTGTTTTTTTTTATAATTGAATTGGAATGTTGATTTAATTCGTTTAGTAATCTTCTAGGACTTGCATGGATGCAGAGAATGTATTCATCAACCTGTAAGAAATGGGATTTAATGTAGGTCAAGGTACCAGCTGTACAGGGCTTCAAGGTTGCTTTTATTATTTTCTTAGAACAATGAGATGTAACGTGACACGGCACGTGTGTCGAGCGATAGCGAAGTGGCGGATATTCTGATTTATATGTAACGTTATTAAGTAAGATTACTTCTAATGGTTGAACATTGCAATATATATATATAATTTCTTTTGTTTACTAATTAATGAGCTGGTTTCATTTCATCGAAATGGTGACGTATCTGTCTATGACCTATCTGTAGGGTAGCGGTGTTCCTTCCGTTTAACTTTATTATTTTAAATGGCCCTTTCCAAATTGGTTCTAACGATTTGCCTTGTCTGGCGTGGTTTTTTAGATATACGAACTCTCCAGATTTGTATTTAATTTCGCGGGAATGTCGGTCATAGAGGTCCTTTGACCTTTGCTTACTTTGGGCGACGTGTTCTAGGGCCTTTTGTCGGCTAAAATTCATTTTGTATTTTAGCGAACGAATATATTCAGGGTAGGTAAGATTTGGGTCGTAACTAAAGAGTGAGTTTGGAATATAGGGCTTTACGCCGAAGACGAGCTCGTATGGTGAGTATTGAGTTGTGCTATGTACATTCGTGTTATATGCGAGGATGGCGGTGTGTAGATATTCATGCCAATTGTTGCGGTTTTCGTTTACGAATGATTTCAAATAGGACTTCATAGTGGAATGTGACCTCTCAAGAGCTCCGTTGGTCTGAGGATGGAATGGAGAAGCAAATAGGTTTTTTATCTTGAAGAATTTACATATAGTTTTAAAAACGTCTGAAATGAAATAAGAGCCGTTGTCTGTTAGAACTGCCTTTGGTATACCAAAGAGAGATATGAAATGGATGAGTTGAATGGATATTTGTTCGGAAGAAATAGCAATTAGAGGGTAAGCGGTAGAATATTTAGTTAAATCATCCTGCAGAGTGAGAATATACTTAAATTTGTATTGGCCTGATAATGGTAGAGGACCGACGATGTCTAGGGCGATCCTTTCAAATGGTTTTGTGGAGGTAGAAGTAATCTCCATAGGGGGTCGGTTTGTCTGCCTAAGGGGCTTGTTGACTTGGCATGGGCGGCATTTCTCTACATAGGTTTCTATGTCCCTTTTCATTCCCTTCCAGAAATATGAGTCTTTTAATCGGTTGTACATTCGATTTGAGCCTGGATGTCCCGCGATGGGTGAGTCGTGATTATCTCTAAGAATGGTCGGCACTTCTGCTGGTAGGGGGTAGATAATTTGATTGCGGTATAGGTGAATCTTTATTCCAGTACCGTGGAAAATGTGAGTAAGCATGTTATAGATTTTAGGGTATAGTAAGCGACAGTAAGGATCTTTAAAGTCTGAAATAGCTATTTCTTTTATTTCGCTGTTTACTATTACGAAACAATCTCGGAAATTTGATAACACTTGGAAGATATCTTTGTAGGACATTTCTTCGTAGTGGTGGACACGGAGAAATAAGTGGACGAAATATTGTTTATCGTTTGAAGTGATTGAGTAGGTATTCTGTTCTCTTTCGGTTTCTCTGAAATTGGGATCGTTTGTAGATAGGTCGATAATTTCCTTGCAAAATGGGATGGAGTCATCTAGGTCAAGAGCTGTCGGATATAGGACGAACTTGCAATGTGTCTTCAATAGGTTTTGGTTGTGTTCTTCTACTTCAGTATCGTATTCGATTTCAGAGTTTCGAATTGACCTTATAAAATCAGCGTAGGAGTCGTTCGGATTACGTTGAGGTGAGGTTTCGTCTTCGGTAGCATGAATCGGTATTCGAGAGAGAGCGTCAGCATTAGAATTTATTTTCCCTGGTTTGTAAACTATCTCATATTCGTATTCTTCTAGCTTAAGGCGCCAGCGGACTAACTTGCTTCCAGGGTCCTTGACATTGAACAACCAAGTTAGGGGACGATGGTCGGTAATTATTTTGAACTTCCTACCGTACAAGTAGGGTCGGAAGGTTTTCACGCCGAACATTATTGCGACTAGTTCTTGTTCAGTTGTAGAGTAATTACCCTCGGCACTGTTGAATGTGCGTGACGCATAAGCTATCGGAAGATCTTTACCTATCTCACCTTGGGAGAGCACAGCACCGCACGCGTATTTACTGGCATCTGTGGTTAATACGAAAGGTTTTGAAAAATCTGGATATTGGAGAATAGGAGCGCTGGTTAGAAGTTCTTTGAGGTTATCGAAGGAATTTTGTTGAGTTTGTTCCCATAAGAAGGGTGCGTCCTTTCGAAGGAGCGAAGTAAGAGGTTTGGAAATTCGTGAAAAATCCTTAATGAAGCGACGATAATAGCCAATAAGGCCTAAAAAGCTTTTGACTTGTTTTGGGTTTTTGGGCGCTGGGAAATCTAATACACATCTGACCTTTTCGGGATTTGGAGTGACGCCCTTGTCGGAAATCATATGACCTAGATAAGCGACCTCCTTACGGAGGAACTCGCATTTATCTGGTTGGAGTTTGAGATTGTATTGTCGAAGGCGGTCGAAGACTAGGTGAAGTTTTTCTAAATGGGTTTTGAGGTCGTGTGAGTATATGACAATGTCGTCAAGGTACACAAAACAGTGGATTCCTTGTAGACCGGATAGGACCGTTCCCATTAATCGGGAAAATGTGATAGGGCTGTTCTTTAATCCGAACGCCATGCGTTTAAAGTGGTAATGGCCGTTAGGGACAGTGAACGCGGTCTTCGGGGCGTCCTCTGGGGACATTTCGACTTGATGAAAACCGGAAGCCAAGTCCAAGGTTGTAAAATATTTTGAGTTGCCAAGCTGATCTAGAATTTCCACTATATTGGGAATAGGATAGGTATCGCCGATTGTGATATCGTTGAGTTTACGATAATCGATCACTATGCGCCACTTACGTTTTCCCGAGTTATCTAGTTTTTTCGGAACCACCCATATTGGGGAAGAATACGGCGAGTTGGAATGTTCGATGATACCTTGTTTTAACATTTTAGAGATTTGATTGTTGACTTCTTCCTTATGAATTTCTGGGTAACGATAGGTCTTTGTGTTGATGGGCTGGTCCGTTTTTGTTTTGATTTCGTGTTGGACAGCTGAGGTAGAAGTAAGAATGTCGCCGTCAAGTTGAAATATATCCGGGTAACTAAAGCATAGATTTTTTAGGAGTTCGTATTCTTCATTATTGAGGTGTTTCATAGGAATAGATTTGAGAATTAAATTTTCTCTTTGGGAAATAGTAGATTTTGGCATAGAAGCAGAGTTTTGGAAGTTGAAATTAAGTACTTGTTCTTTGGTTGGCTCTAGGATTTCGTAAATAGGGATTAAGGTGACCCTTGGGTCCTTTAAGATAATTTCGTGTGGAGATATATTTAAAACGGAAATGTTCACGTGATTATTATGTTTTACTTTTACTATACAATTAGCGATTTTAACATCTTCATGGAAGTTGTGATCAAGGATTAGGCCCGTTAGAATTTCAGGGTTGCTTACTGCGCACTCGATGAATGTTTCTGATCGAGGAGATAGAGTGTACATCGGTTTGTTGAAATTTAATGGAATAGTATTTTCTCGGATGGTGAGCGTTTCCGATTGATAGTCGATAGTGGCTTCCAGTGGTTTTAATAAATTGTTTCCAATTATTCCATCGTATTGGAGAGCGGGTAGAGCCATAACATGAAATGGAAAAGATATGGTACTGATTGGTAGGTGCAGGTTTAGGTCGAAGTCGCCTAGGGTCTCACAAGGTTTGTCCGAATTTTCAATGCCCTTTATCTTCAATCTGGCATCGCCAAGGGTTGGCATCATTTCCATAGAGCTTTGTTTGATTAGACAGACAGAGGCGCCGGTGTCCACTAGGAAGTTGAAAGGCTGGCTAGATACTTGAGTCTGGACGAATATATGAGGCAGATGAATTTTGTTTAATGGCGAGATTTCGTAAATTTCTGATGAAGTTGGCTTCAGCGATGTGATGGACCTGGATTCAGTGATTGTTTCGTTTTCTTGTTTGGAGTAGTTCGCGAGGTCATGGGTGTCTGTAGACACGGATTTATATTTTTTCTTTTGTTTTGAATTAGTAGGATCATTGCATTTTGCACATACAGTGGATTTGGCAGATTTAGTAGATTCAGTGGAGGTAGTAGGACTAGTAACCTTAAGATTTAATAAAGATTTGGCATTGTAATTATGATTCGACGATGATTTAGATCTAGCAGATGTAGCAGGGTTGGTAAAATTTGAATTATTATATTTAACATTTATAAATTCTGCGGCACTGGTAACCTCAGAGTTCAGCAAGGACGTAGAATTATAATTAGGACTCAGTGATGAACTAGACTTAGTAGATATAATAGGTTTCTTAGATTTAGAAGACTCAGTGGAACTAGTATACTTAATATTATTCGAACTTGAAGATTTAGGATTTAGTACGGACTTGGCATTACAATTAGGATTCAGAGACGAATTAGAATGATTAGATCTAGCAGATATAGTAGTATTATTAAAATTAGAACGCTCAATATTATTTGGATTTGCGTAAGGCTTAAGGTTATGATTTAATTCTAAAGAGGTGCCATTTGCGAATTCGAATTCCGAGAGGCACGGTTGCGGAATTGTTTTCAGTTTAAATCGTAATCATTATCATTCTGGGAATTTCCATCGTCCGTAGCGTAATGTACTCGAGGCGGTGGTGGCTTGTAACCTGAGTATTGTTGATTTTGCGGAATCGACCGCGGCGGCGGGCCGTTTGAGTTGCCACGTGTCGAGTTTGCATTTCGATTGTTATAAGCGCGTTTGCGGCACTGTTCGATCGTGTGACCAATATTTTTACAATATCTGCATAATACTTTGTTGGAGGACGGCTGCGCGTTGTAGTTGTTCGAATAGAAATTGTGCATGTTATTATTATAGCGTGGTTGAAAATTTGGGGCACGATGGTGTGTTTGTGGGTTAATACTCGGGGACCGATTATTCGCGATGTCCCTTTTTAGATTTACAATTTTTTCTTCTTGAATCGCTAGGCTGGTTGCTTCACTGAGGGATTTCGGGTTTCTGCACCTAAGAATAATAGATATATGGGGGTTTACCCCTAAGATGAATGTATTTAGTGCGAGGTCCTCGATTTCGGCTACGCGACCTATGAGTTCATTCTTTTGGGTGACGCTGTGGTGAAGGTCCGATTGGATGCGAGTCAAGCACCCTTCGACCCGCATTGCGAACTGGGTCACATTCTCGGATGTTTGCTGTCTGCAGGCTTGCAAGTCAGCCAGCAGATGAGAGTGATGTTTTTGTTCGCCGAATGTGGATCGGAGAAACACCCTAACCTCGTCCCACGAGTCGAAAACTCGGAGGGAGGTGACTGCCTGAGCCTTTCCTTCCAATTGGGATAATATATACTTGAAGAGTGTTATTTTCTGGTCGGAGTTGGCTAACTCAACTGCATTATCGCAGTTGGTTAGGAAGGCGGGCAGGCTAGCCCTATCGCCGTCGAAAGGCTTGATGAACTTAATTAAGACGTTCAGGGGTACCTTTTCAGACGACATGATTGGATCCGACTCTGAATCTGAGTAGGAGTCTGAATCCGATACTTGTACTATGTCAGTTGACATAGAAGATTAGAAGACTTGGGATAAAACTTGTCGCAGGTTATCTTAAGGTCCTTTAGGGTATCTAACAACACAATCTACTCACAAGATGCAGATGCATAGATGCATCGCGCAACACTGCACTGGCGAAGTGGTGACTGAGGATCTGGCTGAAGGTTCGTTCACGGCGTAGAACAGGTACTGTTGGAGGCTGGCTGGAGATCCGGGGTGTGCTGAGGACTGTTCTTCAGTAGTGGTCCAGTCTAGGTGAAGCGAGGCAGCGGATGTTGAACGGTAATCAGGCGGGAGCTACGCTGGCGAGTCGGGAATTCGGTTGATGTTGATGATGATCTGGTCCTAGGCCTTCGTAGACGGCGTGGTGAGGTGTAGCGAAGATAAGTGACCGGCTGTCGGTCACGGGATACAGTGAAGCACTTGTGTTTTTTTTTTGTTGTTTAAACTTTAGGTTTTTTTTTTATTTTATTGTTTGTGGAAGTTCGTGGGGAAGAACTAGAGTTCTAATTACTCAAATCCCACTTCTGACACCAATTTGTTACGCGGAACTTTCCGCTTAAGTTTTTAAAAATAAAAACTTCACTTAATTATAACTTAAACGTTTATTGGATAATTTTATATGGATTATTATTACACTTATTCAGAAAGTTATATTTGATTTAGAACACTGAACTAGAATAATAGAATTAGCACTTAGAAATAGTAGATATAGAAATTGGTAGTTATTCGGGCATAGCTTCGCCCAGTATGAATTATGGAAATCGACTGAGCTGACTGGCGATCGCGCGCACGCTATTTATAAGGTAAAAAGTGCAGCGCGGCCTGGATGCATTATTAGGGGTATAACAGTACTTACTACGTACCTACCTAATAAATAATCTACAAATTAATAGAGTAGTTAATTAGTAATTAATAGTCGAGTCGGCGACTGTCCTCCTGCGAAACTTGGAAGCGAAACCCTACCACACACTAGCTCCGTGCGTTATGTAGGAATGCACTTAGATAGGAGGCAGACATTCAAAGAGCACATCAGGTGCAAAAGACAGGAACTGAACCTACGGCTCAACAAACTGCACTGGCTGATGGGCAGAGCCTCTAAACTGAGCACATCCAACAAACTCCTCATCTACAAAGCGGTCATCAAGCCGGTGTGGACATATGGCATACAGTTGTGGGGCACTGCAGGCAACAGTAACATTGAGATCTTGCAGAGATTCCAAAACAAAGTGCTTCGAAACATATCAAACGCACCATGGTTCTCTAAAAACGATGACATACACGAGCATCTCAAAGTGCCGAGCATAAAAGCTGAGATCCAGTCGAATTGTACCAGATACAAGACGAGGCTAAAAAATCACCCAAATATTCTGGCCACGGCACTCCTGGACCACACCGGCCCTGGAAGGCTGAAACGACACCAAGTGTTGACCCTAGATCTTCGACACTAACAACCAAAAGGGAGAGCCGTCAATGGATGGCTCACCTCAAACGCCATACCCCAAACAACAAATAATTTGCTTATGGTAGAGTTCCGATGGCAGCTGATGGCTAAATCAGAAAAAAAAAATTATAGAAATAATATAAACTGTTAATAGAACTTTATGAAATTTATAGAACTTCGGTCGAAACGGCTATGCGAATAGTTCGTGTTTTCCGTCCAGTTCAGTGTAGCCGGCGCGAAATGAAGGGAAGCAATGACATGGCACCTAGTTCACCCGGTGTTATGGGCTGACATCACGGATGTTGTAGGTGATGTAGCCAACCGTGTCAGTTTCCATAAAAAAATGACGACATGGTAATAAATATAAAGCATTTATTAAGTAGCAATCACAAACATGGGTAAGGTAGGTATGTGTGTGTGTATTTGAGGGTGTGTGTGTGTGTGTATGTGAATAATTTAATGTTTAATTAGCAATAAATTTACAAATGTATAATAATAATAATTATCACGTATCACCTAGGTACTGTTTTCGCTATGTTAGCCTCAAAATGTAAATACACCGCACTGTTTTGAATTTTTTTTCACTCACTTATTATTACTCCATCCCAATAAAATTTATATATTTGTAATCCTGGTAAATGCAGCTTTTAGCAAATATTTTTTATTTATCTTTATCTTTAGTAGTTCAAAAGTAAACGACGTTTATTTAAAAAAAATATTTTCACGTTTTGTGAGTTTTGCCTAATATTTATATTTTTTTGTATAGAAAGGCAAAATGTTTCTTCCAGAAATGAATCCGTCATCCTTGAGTTATCCGAAAATGACATCACACTTGCCCTAATACCTATAGTTTTGAAGGAATAGGGTACAAAGTGAAGCGCGGCAGAAGCAAGCTTCCACCCCCTCCCCCCGCCACCCCCGCGGTGACCCCCGATGTCTACCGGTGGAAATCCACTCAGGAGCACCTAAGGAACAACTGTTGCAAGTATGAGCCTTCTAAGTAAAAATGCAGGGTGTCCATACAAACTATCGCACTAAATCCCCCACTATTACCTTACTAGGTGGTAAGGTTTATCCCGCCCGGGTTGGTACCATCGCACTGAATGAAACGTCGGTCGAAACGGCTATGTAAATAGTTCGTATTTTACGTCTAGTTCAGTGCAGCCGACATGAAATGAGGGAAGCACTGACATGACACCTAATTCACCCGGACATCACGGACGTTGTAGGTGATGTAGCCGACTGTGTCAGTTTCCATAAAAAAAATAAAATAAAAAAACGTTTCAGAATATAGGGTTATTAGGTGCCTAGTCTAGTCTGACGTGTCAGCTACACATGATAATGCTTACTATGGTAATGGTACTTTAAAAGAATAGCCCCACTGCATCTCTCCCCGTGTATGTCGTAAAAGGCGACTAAGGGATATGACTCCCTTCTTATATTACTAGGTGGTAGGGTTTAACCCGCCCGCGTTGATACCACCGCACTGAATGAAAGGTCGGTCTAAACGGCTATGTAAATAGTTTGTGTTTTCCGTCCAGTTCAGTGTAGCCGGCACGACCGAAGGGAAGGCCGACGTGGCACCAAGATCACCCGGTGTTATGGGCTGACATCACGGGAGTTGTAGGTGATGTAGCCAACCGTGTCAGATTACATAAAAAAAAAAGGATGCACAGAACTGAACGGAAAATACGAATTATTTTTCATAACTTTTTCCTCTGCCTCAATCTTCATTGAGTGCCGGTGGATTTTAACATACCATCTAGTAAAGTTAGACGAGGGAAGGTACATACATACATATCACACACGCTGAATCCAGACCATCGGGGTAAGCAGAGTAATCGGTGTTGTGCTGCAAGAACTCTGGTAAATTACAGCACAACACCGACCACCACGTTTCGCAAAGTATTCGAACAAGAATACAACAATAGGTACTAACATATTATTTTTCTCTGAAAGCTGAGCCATGGTCCACGCCTTCTTCATAACAGAAAACTTATGCAAATAATACTCTTTTGTCAGCCTCGATAGCTCAGTGGTGCAGACAGTCAACTGTCGCTATTGAATGTTAAGCAACGCTGGGTGCGGTCAGTATTTGGATGGGTGACCGCTGACCGTTGGAGGCTGACCGAGGTTCGGATTCCTCGTAAAACTGTAGGTCCCTTCCCTCTTAATCTTACTTGGTGGTAGGGTTTAACCCGCCCGGGTTGATACCACCGCACTGAATGAAACGTCGGTCGAAATGGCTATGTAAATAGTTTGTGTTTTCCGACCAGTTCAGTGTAGCCGGCACGATCAAAGGGGGAAGCACTGACATGGCACCTAGTTCACCCGGTGTTATGGGCTGACATCACGGACGTTGTAGGTGATGTAGCCCGCCTGGTATTTTTGACCTTTTCTTTATTTTATTTCTTGTTATATCTATATATATCTG
Organism: Nematopogon swammerdamellus; assembly: GCA_946902875.1. Taxonomy (NCBI): domain Eukaryota; kingdom Metazoa; phylum Arthropoda; class Insecta; order Lepidoptera; family Adelidae; genus Nematopogon; species Nematopogon swammerdamellus. The sequence goes on along the minus strand of OX336341.1, from coordinate 15,095,806 downwards.
CCATAATATCACATATTCTGTGAAAATTTCAACCGGCTACCTATTACGGTTCCAAAGATACAGCAGTAGAACAGACAGACAGACAGACGGCGAAGGCTCAGTAATAGACTTCCGTACGGGATGCGGAAACCTAAAAATTATCATTAACCCTGATTGGCACTGACAAAACAACAACAAACAAGGTTGGTTGAAACAAAAAGAAATATTGCCTGATTAAGAAAACACATTTTGATTTTATTTTGCCTACTCTACCGCGTAGTTACTTGATAAAATACAGGATATTCTGAGAGTGCTCTAGCATGGCACCATCATTTGGCAGGAGCTCAGTGGTATAACGGGCTAGCATCATTAATGTTTAGGTTTATTTTAAAAGATAAATTTGGATTTATTTATCATTCATATGGCAGTAAGACTGCACTCGAACTTGTTACAATTTGTTCTATTCGGTTCGATTACACCCACGAAGTAGAACCAGCAACAAACTTCGCAGTTTGATATTATAGGTTAGAAAATAAATTAGAAACGAAAAGTACATAAGTGTAATAGGTTTTATTATTTATACTGTCCTTCTATTAATTAAAATTTAATAAATGCAATTCTAAAACCTAACAGTATAACCTAATCTACGAGTACATCTAAACAAATTTAAAATTAGAAAAACTTCTCAAGTTTACTTAGTACGGTTCACACGAACTCGGCTTTTCAAAATATAAAAACGAAAGCTTTGGCATAATCTGATAATTAAATACGTTTCCCAATGCGAATAGCAACCATTTCATAATACTTCCTTCAGTATTCTCGTCACCACGTTGGAAAAATTGAAGCTAGAACATAACAATATTAATACAAAAATAATCACGACATTTTTTAGCGCACAGGTAGAGCATATTATGTAAACCTTGTTTCTCACTTCTTCCTTTCATAAGTAAATATGAATACTTACGGAATATTATTACATTTTACAAAATATTGTGGGACTAATAATACTTTATAAATATTTACTTAAGAAAAAAATTTCAATTATGATCTTTAAGGTTATCCAATTCTATGTGAATCTTAGAGATTCTTAAAGATCTAAAGATTTCTGCTGCATTATTCAAATTATCTTGTACAATATTTGTCAAAAATAAGTACCTAGATATCCTCTATCCGTGTTCCAAATTTAAAATATATATTCTAAATAACTAAACTATTCGATCTTAGCTTGGATTGTGTTCTACATTTAAAACTGTAATCATGTATACCTTCGAGTTGTAAGTAAGTATTTTGTCTTCCAGAATAGTACCTAATTTTAAAGATCTGACAATCAACTAACATCAACGAAAGGAAAGCACTGACACAGCATCACTAAATCCCTCAGGACCGCGCTGTAATGGGCCGACTGCGCGGGCGTGGTGGATCGAAGCACCGCGTGTCCAGCCATGTTTACAGGACGATCAAAGCTTCCTTCTCTAAGAGCAGCCGTCGGCGTCGTCGTGACAGAGTCCTGCGCTCTGGCCTGGAGACTGCTGCTCCTCCTCTTCGTCTTCGTCGACTTCCGGTTCTTCGTCGGGCTTGGTCGTGGTGCTGATCTTCTTGCACCCTCCATCCATACAGACCTCTTCTTCGGAGACGACGGGACCGTATCTGTCAGCCATCGTTGGTGCCTGGAACGCTGCAACCACAAACGATAAATATATTGTAATTTTTGTTTAATATGCTTTATTGTTTTATATAAAATGGCGGACTTATTGCCTAAGGCAATCTCTGACTGTGAACCAGTCCATTGAACACATTAAAAAATTTATGAGTACATGTTTCTACATAAAACAACAAGGAGACAGCTTGCACGCCTAAAATAACACTATAATTAATACAATACATGTATATGAACACAAATACATATTAATACATAGAGACTTACTTATATATGTACGTGGGCTGTTCCGAAAATTGTTAGCCACAGAACAAATACAATTTTTTTTTCCTGAATCTATTTTGATTTGACAAACTATTTTGATATGGTATTATAAAACTTGTAAATATATGTTATGCTTCAAATGTATTCAGAATTCTTATGATGCAACATGTTATACATAAGTAATGTCTTACAAAATGAATTAATATCAAATCTATAACAGAAAAAAACTGCGTAAATATATAACTATGCACATTGAAGCTTAATATCAGTAAAAGCTTCAAGCTTTTCTCAATAGCCTACAAAATTCTAACTGCCTTCCAAATCGACTACTGAATGTGCTTAATATTTTTTTTTGTCGCATCTATAACGATTTATAAAACTCGGATCGGTGAAATTTATATCACAATAAATGAATAAAACTTACATAGATAATGCTGATAAATCCGTGAACGAGCAGCTTGCTATCACTTCACTAGTATTTTAATAAGAATTTCTGGCGAGAGCGCTGTTGTGCGAACGTCTGTTTGCTGACTGACCAGCAGTGTCACTGTGTGTCAGTGAAGTCGCTGATCAATGAAGTGTCAATGAAGTCGCTGATGTACACACATACATATTATAGTTTAGGTTTTTCCATAATTTCAGATAAGTTTGACTCACGCGCAAAGCCCACAATTTTTTTTTGTAAACCGGCTCGACTCGGCTCACGTCTGCTGACAGCTAATGGCTGATGGCTTAGTTGTTGAGACACCGTTCTCTCGTGCGTGTGGTCGGTGGTTCGAATAACAGGTGTTTTTCTGTGTGTTTGAACTTATGCCGAAGATCTCGATCGGTATAAAGGCCGATTCAGCAATTACTACTAACATTTTAAGAGGTGATTCAGGTGCTCAAATGAACAACTTCGGACTTCGTAGTTTTTTTTTTTTTTTTTTTTTTTTTTATTATTTAAACATAAAAAAAAGGAGTTATTAATTTGAGCTCGTATGAGTTAGCTATTATGTAAGTAACTTTTAACTAGGTCGTGTGTGCCGTTTACGGACACGCAGGAAGACTGGCTTTATTAAGACTGGGTTTAACTCGCTTTTCAGAATTTGGGAAAGTCTTTATTTTTCCGATGTTTGGCAATTATGTCCATTCTTATCATTGCGCTGACACCAGCGCAATGAATTTTTGAATTCCTTGCGACTAAGGTACCTACATTTCGTTATATGTATTGCCCTGCTTTGGTTTCCCCTCCAGAATCCACATACTAAATTTTAAACGTGCTACTTCATGTTTTTCTCGTACTTGGAAGTTCCAACACTTCCAACCCACGACCACTGGTTTTCTAACAACTTTATTCGCTCGGTAGGTGTTAAACGCGGCAGACTGAAGCGCGTTCACAATTTCGCTATACATAAATCGATGTAAGCATGATGTTCGTGGTTTATGCAGGAAAAACCGCAGGGCAATTCCATGCCAGCAAGTGCCTGAATAAAATACTCATTACACGCATACTCGTATACCTATGTATTTATTTTGATCCTGGGACCTTTGTCCCCAAGCCACTCTGTTTGCGTTCATTGCGCTAGTCACAGTTAATTTTAGCTACTTAAGATTAAAGTTAAATCTAATTCTATGCTTAACGGGAAATGGTCCGACCAGTATACATGTTGTTTACACGACGTTAAGGATGTGGTGATGTTATAGAATATAGGGAATGCAAATCGGTTAAGCCGTTATTGAGTTATAAGCGAATATACATACAGACGGCAGAAGTTGCATTCTACAATACCTACGTAAGGGAAAAACGATTGACTGTAAGTGCATAGACCGCCCGGCGCGGCTCTCTATTCAAAGATATTCCATAAGAGGCCAAGATGAATTGCAAATACCAAACGCTGCATGCGAAATACGAACACGCGAACGATGAAAATCATTTCGCTACGCACTCGCCTTACTAACAATGCCTCTCGCTAGTCGATACAACCACGCCTACCTCTGTGACTCACTCATTATGGGTTATCTATGGTTGACAACTATAGCCAGTGTACGCACGCAGACGCAGATGTTATAGTACCACGCGATCGAGGAAAAAAATTGGCACACGGATAAATAAAATATCTCCAAACTTGTCGAAGAGGTGAAAGAAAAGTACAACAAGACGAAATTACAATATAACCGACATCTTTAAAAAAGGAGGTTAGCAATTCGACACGTATGTATGTTATATCGTTGAAGAAGGTGTGGATCTAAGCTTACGATGGCTTCACCGAACATATCCGGGCCCATCGGCAGTAGAGGAGGGTATTAATCGAGGTCGGGACTAGCGAGTGGCCACTCTAAATTTCCCGCGCATGCTTCACGTTTCGGCTCGCTTCAAGCCCTCGTCAGCTAGTCTGCGTTGACTAGGACGCGGGGAAACCACCAGTCCCGCTCTCGACCTCCCTCTCTCTACCTATCCATATTCTGTAGGATGCTTCCAGTGACGTTTTCGAAGCTCTCTCCATATATGAGCTTAGCGTCGATCTTGGGAGCCCTAGATTCTTGAAGAGACTGTAGAGCGACTTCGCTGGTAGTCCTCTTGCTCCGACTTCCACAGCGAAGAGATCAGTCTTGAATCCGTTTCTCACAATCCGGTCTACTAAGTTGCAGTACTTGTTAAGTTTGATGTTGTGGTCCTTCGGTATGTTACTTTCCCATGGAACTGTAAGTTCAACAAGTACTACATGCTTTGTCGCTTTTGAGAATATGAGTATATCCGGTCTTAATGCTGTGGTACAGATTTCCGAAGGCATTTGGTAATGCTTCTCATGTGTGTCCATCAACAATTCCCAATCCTTTGCTGCTCCCAAAATTGAAGAAGGTTTAGTCCTATCTTTGGGCAGCTTATTGGCTCCAGGTTTCACAAAGTTGACCTTCTGGAAGCCGTTACTGGTTTGCCCTTTCCTGGTCCGTGCAATTGACAGGTTGATGGCCTCTCTGATGATTTGGAGGACTTTATCATGACGGTAGGAATACTGGCCTCGCTCAAGTAGTATTTTGCATCCGCATAACAAATGTTTGGCCGTGCCTACGAACTCCTTACATGACGGGCATAGTCTATTTGTAGATTTCCCCCATCTAACTAGGTTACTCGGGTCGGGGAGAGTAAGCTGGAATGCATTTAAGTAGAACTTAAGCAGCTCAGGGGACCAGTTGTATATTATGGATTTCCACTTCAATGCAGGAGGGATGCAGAAGTCACCCACTGTTAGCCAATCATTATGCATTTCTAGGTTTAAGGCGTGAAGTTTGAAGCCTTGTTCCATGTCCTCCTGAGCAAAACCTTTCAGTATTTCTTTATCAGACTTTGCTGTTTCTATGCCCAATCCAGATCTATTGGTGCGTGTACCAACTTGGAATGATTTGTAGAAGTCGAGTCTCGATTCCAGTTCATCTGATAGTGATGTGTTGGGTAAGGCTTGAATAGCGCTATCATTGGAGTCTTTGAGTATACATCGTTTGGCTATTCTCGCCTTTTGATAAAATATCGACGGTTTCTTAATGTTCAGTCCAAAGTTATTGTGAGATCTGTATAGCGTTGACGAGTCAGCCGGGTGAGCCAGTCCAAACCATGATTTCAGGAATCTGGTCACATACGAGTCTAATTTAGCCAGGTTTTGCTTTGTGAAGTCGTAGACGAGAAATGGCCATGAAAGTTTTGATGTCAGGTAGTTATCGTAAATCCATGCCTTTTGTGTACCCAGGAGGGGAAGATTGTCAGTTTGGCGGAGGCTCTCTTCGAAAAGTTGGACAATATCATCAGTAGGATGCTCCTTTCCTCTGCTGGTGATCCTTTTGCCCAAGAATTTAAAAGGAGCTTCATCAGCCACGGTTGCGATTGGTTTTCCGGCTACTGTCAGACCTGGATTGCTCGAGGTAAACTTTGAACCTTTCCTGGTTAAGCTCAAACAGTAGCACTTCGCTGGTTTTATCTTCATCCCTTTGGTCCATTCACAATAGTCATCCACCACCTTAAGAAGCGCCTGGTTTTGTTTTGGATTGCGGGTTAACAGCGTAATATCATCCGCAAATGCCAGGATGGCCGCCATATATGTGTCTCCATATTTGAACCTGTATCCCCATTTGTTTTCTTTTACGACAAGCGTATCAATTAGAATGTTGATAACAATGTTAAATGTGACAGGAGAGAGGCAGCAACCCTGGAAAAGTCCTATGCCGTAACGAATTTCTGGTGTCTTCTCCGTTTCGCCTTTTACTTGTATTACAAAGGAAAGTTTTTTGTAGTAGGAGGCTATTATATTACAGATCAGAGGTGGCACATTATACCACTCTAGCGCCTTTAATAGTAACTCATGGCGCACCGAACCGAAGGCGTTTTCAAAGTCTAACCACGTGGCAGTTAATTGTCTCTCATTCTTCCTTGCATCTCTAAGACATTCAGTCAGCAAAGAAATGGAATAAATTGCACTATGTTCGTATATGTTATTCTATGTGGGTTTCTAAACAGGTGTGCCAAATTTCATAAGTGTGTGTATATGTATGTTTGTGTGTTTGTATGTATGTATGTTTGTCCACGAATTTCATCGAAACCATTAATCGGATTGTAACCATTCCTTTTCCTTTACATTTACATACTTCAAACTTAGGGAACAGTGCAAGTTTCATCAAAATCGGTTCAGTAGTTTTCAAGATATGAACTTTTAAGTGTGTACCAATAATTGGAATTAAAAACACGTCGTCGGATTTTGTTATGTAATATACCTAACTAAAAAGAATGAAATGAAAAACTGTTTTAAAAAATATTGCACCGACTTCAAAAAACAACTAGGACTGAAAAGTGATAAATAATATTTTGATTCATATTCGGACCCTTGAGTTGAAGGCGGTACAAAAGCCCACTTGAAAATTGATAGATGGACACCTTTTGTGCTTTTATACCGCCTTCAACTCAAGGGTCCGAATATGAATCAAAATATTATTTAACACTTTTCAGTTCTAGTTGTTTTTTTAGTTGATGCACAATTTTTTAAAACAGTTTTTGAAGAAAATATGTTTAATTGAATAAAATGAATGGAAGGGAGGAGTGTACCTGTACAGTTTGCTCTGTTCGAGCGATTATTCCAAAACGAAATGCTTTATAAATCTAAACCATATAAGTCTTTTGGGTCACATTAATCTACTTGTGCCGAGACTTGCGACGAGGAGTAACGCAATAATACACCTCCCCCTTGCCCATTCCAATTATAAACAGAATTCATTTTTCTGGCGTGCTGGTAAGTTATTCAACGACATAAGCGACGATGTTGATTTGTTTTGCACGAGCCCTAGTGTACTTAAGAATAAATTTAGACGTGCTTTCGACTCAACTTAACGTTTTAGATTTATGTTAGTTTTTTTTAAGTATTAATTTGTGTAAGAAATGCCCATTTAAATGTCTGTTGTCTTCATTATCTGTGTTAAATTTTCGCTTTTTTTCTCTCTAAATTTGAACCTAAATGTGTAAACTTGTAATTGGTGTCCTGTAGTTATAATTGTATGTTTATTCAATATGTATCTGCACTGTAAGTTTACCGAAATAAATAAAATAAAAAAAAAAAGTCTAAAAATATTGAATGAGTCTATTTGGCGGCGTGAAAACTATTTTGCAGTTTGTATCTTAAACGGATATAGGGAAAACTGCATTCTTCTGAGCGTAGAAGCGTCTCACGGGCGGTGGCGGCGGCGGGGCGGCTGCGCCTACCTAAGTAATCAATACCATTTTATTATTTTAATCTGTGGCAATACGGAGCACGATGTGTGCATCGGCGGGCGGGGCGGCTGCGCCTACCTAAGTAATCAATACCATTTTATTATTTTAATCTGTGGCAATACGGAGCACGATGTGTGCATCGGCGGGCGGGGCGGCTGCGCCTACCTAAGTAATCAATACCATTTTATTATTTTAATCTGTGGCAATACGGAGCACGATGTGTGCAGCGGCGGCGGGGCGGCTGCGCCTACCTAAGTAATCAATACCATTTTATTATTTTAATCTGTGGCAATACGGAGCACGATGTGTGCAGCGGCGGCGGGGCGGCTGCGCCTACCTAAGTAATCAATACCATTTTATTATTTTAATCTGTGGCAATACGGAGCACGATGTGTGCAGCGGCGGCGGGGCGGCTGCGCCTACCTAAGTAATCAATACCATTTTATTATTTTAATCTGTGGCAATACGGAGCACGATGTGTGCAAGAAGGTAATATCTACGGAACCCTGTGAATGTTAACATTAAACTTTTTTAGGGTAAGCGCGATATTATGTAGAATCGTTTCACCTACGAGCATGTACTAATAATACTAGTACATGCTCTATGTACTAGTAGTAGGTACGTAGGTATATGTACTAGTAGGGGGTGTCCGACTCCGCTGTACCCACGAGTCAGTAAGCCTGGATACGAAATACGGCATCGTTTGTATGAGAACCGAGGTAGCCGCCAAAGGGGTGTGAAGTCTGAGGCGGGAGCGGCGCATGGAACGCCGTGATTGGCCGAGCGAGTAGGTAGCCAAGTGACGCCAGTCTTCCATACGTTTGAACGGGATTCATACAATAAGTCGCTCATTGTGTCGATTCGCGATGAAAAGATGAAACGGATTTAACAATATTTAACCCTTCTTTACATCAAGGGAATAATATAACTTTCTCTTAAATGAACAAAGGCAACGCCCCTTTCACAATTTTGCGAATTTGCAGATTTTCGCATAAACACGATAATAGTTCTAAGTTCTGAGATACCTCGGATACTTTATTATAAATCTACATAAAATTCCCAAAACAATGATATGTAAGACCTCGTACATTGGTATTATCTTATTGGAGTATTTGTTATTGGAATTTTCCAAAATTAAAAAAATAATGTTAGAAAGTCGAAAAGTTTTGTAACCAAAAAAAAAATAATTATATTATTAACAACTATTTGCTAATTACTTAGCCAACGATATGACAAATTATATTGCAATATGACTTCGCGAAAAATTCGCGAAAATCTACCCTACCATAAAAAATTTATGAGTACCCACCTCGATATTTAATTTTTTTACGGTAAAATGAGGTTTTCCAGGCTTTGCCTTTTTTAACAAACTAACCAGCCATACCCACCTGGATATTTAATTTTTTTACGGTAAAATGAGGTTTTCCAGGTATGACCAAAACAAATTATCACGTGATAGATGGGTAGATCTCATCGAGACGTTCAGTTTGAGTACCAACACGATGGGTCTAAGTTCAGTGGTTCTCGAGATATGACCAAAACAAATTAACACGTGACAGATGGGTAGATCTCACCGAGACGTTCAGTTTGAGTACCAACACGATGGGTCTAAGTCCAGTGGTTCTGTAGATATGACCAAAACTAATGAACACGTGACAGATGATAATTCCGACCCCTCACTCGCATGATCGCATCGCATTTCGCATTTAGATGCTAGCTAGCTAGCTAGCAGCGGAGCGCAGGCGCTATATAGCATCTAGCATTTAGCAGTACCACAGATAAATAGCACATACTTCATTGCTTTGTGCGTTCCAAAACAAACGAACCAACAAAGTTTTACGAACGAAACAGCAATGCTAACTAAAATTAAATGTGATTATTGCTTAGCATTTAGCATTAATTTTTATTCATCAGGGCGCTTAGCAGTGCTAAATGCTAACGGGGTATTCATTATGAATTAATTTTGTTAATGCTAAGCATAACAAGACTAATTCCCGGTAGACGCATGACCTAAAGAAATTAATTCCTTTAGAGTCGCTCAAAAGTAAAAACCGTTAGGTACTGGTTGAATGAAGAAAGCGCGATAAACGAATATTGAACGAGGAAACCTGCTGAGGTTGACTAGAAGAAATGTCCTTTGGCAATAAGGCAGAATGCATGAAATATCTGTATACATTTAACATACATATTTATCAATAAACAAACAAAATTACAAGAGCTAACTGCATCCAACACGATAGTCGACCTATGGTGGGTAAGCAGAAAAGAGCTCTCCATACATATTTACGCCGATGTTTGTTACTGAAATTCAAGCGAAAAATGCTATCAAATTGAATGAAAGTACTTACTCGTGAAAGGTGACTCCATCTGTGTTCAAGTTTGAATTTTTCGACGACTTTTTGCACCAAAGCACTGCACAATGAGGCATTTTGTGACAGACGCGCACGTTCGCTCCGCCTGAGCGGCGGACGGAGACTAAGATCGGTCGCCGGCGCTAGACTGACGCGCTGGCGCGTGTGCGCCGACGCGCGGCTACCCCTGTCCTCCTATGTATAGCGTATCCAGGCTTACTGACTCGTGGCTGTACCTACCGATTTATTAGCCTACTCGGCGCGACAGCCTCAGGATGCCAAACTCGCAGGGGCGCGCGGGCGATCGAGCCGGTTATCAGTCAGTTAGTTTGTCAGACGCATACAGTCGCCCACCAGTCGCCCGACCGCATAGTAAGTGTACGCCAGTACTATTAGGTATTCTGTGCTAGCACGAAGAAAGGTAATTGTTTTGTTTAGTAGCATTTTGATTTATTTCTAGTAATTTATTTATTCATATTAGTAGGAGGTCATAGATTTAAAATAATATTATCATATTGCCAATAACATAGTTAGATGACGCCGAACAGCGTGGTGTGTATGACCTAATTCGTATAAAGATAATAAGTAGGTACATTGCAGATGATCATTAAATTTATTGATCAAACAAAACTCAAATCAATCACTGGAAGGTTGCACGCTTCCATGTGAGAAACTAATTGTGATGCTAACGCATGCATGAATTTGTTCGCATGTATTTGCCGTAGCTAAATATATTGTATCGTTGTTGGTAGGTATCATCTTCATTTATTCTTCACAATAAGGCAGCCCAAAGACACAGCCCTTACACGCGCTGAACGACGCGTTTTCGAGATAGAGTTACGCAAAAGAAAGAGAAGCGAAATGTAGGTGGTTATCGTGGTAGGCATGCAGCTCTGTGCGAGTCAATTTGTACTTTATTGCGTCGTCGCAGAGTAGCCATTTCTTTGTGAGTGTTTGTACAGAGCAGCTTCTGTACGCCAGTACTCTTTTCTATTCTGTGCTAGTAGTAGGTACATCACGATGCCCGTCGAGATTCTGTGATGTGCAGGGATTGCGAATGTCACTACGGCTGGGCAGGGGACTTTCCACGCCCCATTTGAAAACTCCAGGGTGCCTGGGAGGACATTTTTTTATTTTTTTTTATGGAAACTGACAATGTTGGCTACATCACCTACAACTTGATATCAGCCCATAATACCGGGTGAACTTGGTGCCACGTCAGTGCATCCCTTCGGTCGTGCCGGCTACACTGGATTGGACGGAAAACACAAACTATTTACATAGCCGTTTCGACCGACCTTTCATTCAGTGCGGTGGTACCAACCCGGGCGGGTTAAACCCCACCACCTAGTAATATAAGAAGGGAGTCATATCCCGTAGTCGCCTTTTACGACATACACGGGGAGAGATGAAGTGGGGCTATTCGTTTAAAGTACCGGCCCCACACGGTATTGGAAATAAACAATAATAATTTTATGCAATTTATAATGCTGTTTCTGTTTATTTATTTCCATGACTAAGGGTGTCCACGTACCTAGTAGGTGTAATAAAAGAAATACTGAAAGGTTTTGCTCAGGAGGACATGGAACAAGGCTTCAAACTTCACGCCTTAAGCCTAGAAATGCAGAATTATTGGCTAACAGTGGGCGACTTCTGCATCCCTCCTGCATTGAAGTGGAAATCCATAATATACAACTGGTCCCCTGAGCTGCTTAAGTTCTACTTAAATGCATTCCAGCTTACTCTCCCCGACCCGAGTAACCTAGTTAGATGGAGGAAATCTACAAATAGACTATGCCCATCATGTAAGGAGTTCGTAGGCACGGCGAAACATTTGTTATGCGGATGCAAAATACTACTTGAGCGGGGCCAGTATTCCTACCGTCATGATAAAGTCCTCCAAATCATCATAGAGGTCATCAACCTGTCAATTGCACGGACCAGGAAAGGGCAAACCAGTAACGGCTTCCAGAAGGTCAACTTTGTGAAACCTGGAGCCAATAAGCTGCCAAAAGATAGGACTAAACCTTCTTCAATATTGGGAGCAGCAAAGGATTGGGAATTGTTGATGGACACACATGAGAAGCATTACCAAATGCCTTCGGAAATCTGTACCACAGCATTAAGACCGGGTATACTCATATTCTCAAAAGCGACAAAGCATATAGTACTTGTTGAACTTACAGTTCCATGGGAAAGTAACATACCTAAGGACCACAACATCAAACTTAACAAGTACTGCAACTTAGTAGACCGGATTGTGAGAAACGGATTCAAGACTGATCTCTTCGCTGTGGAAGTCGGAGCAAGAGGACTACCAGCGAAGTCGCTCTACAGTCTCTTCAAGAATCTAGGGCTGCCAAGATCGACGCTAAGCTCATATATGGAGTGAGCTTCGAAAACGTCACTAGAAGCATCCTACAGAATATGGATAGGTAAAGAGAGGGAGGTCGAGAGCGGGACTGGTGGTTTCCCCGCGTCCTAGTCAACGCAGGCTAGCTGACGAGGGCTTGATGCGAGCCGAAACGTGAAGCATGCGCGGGAAATTTAGAGTGGCCACTCGCTAGTCCCGACCTCGATTAATACCCTCCTCTACTGCCGATGGGCCCGGATATGTTCGGTGAAGCCATCGCAAGCTTAGATCCACACCTTCCATAAAATATCATGGGTTCTGAGTTTATCACGAATCGAGAACGTACATGAACTATGGAATCTCCAGTTTAGTATTATTTATATATATTTTTTTATGTAATCCGGTATGGGTGGCTGAGTCAGAGGGGCCAAAGCACATGCTCTGACTAGCCAATATCACCTCCGAGAAGGTAGGTGCCATATCGGAGACTTCCCTGGATTGCTGGCTATACTGAAATAGAGGAGAACACAACCGAGGCTGCTATGCGGCCATCTTACATCCAGTACAGTGGTACCAACCTATTCGGCTACAATTTGAGCCTACCACCTGGTAAGGGGCAAGGTAAGGGACCTACAGTTTTACACCGGTTCCGAACGGTGAAGCAGCAGGTGTAGGTATGTACGTAAATTTCTTCGTCAGAAAAAACTCATTGGTACACGCCGACCGGGTTCGAACCTAGGACCTCTCGCATGAGAAGCCGATTCCCAAACCACTCGGCCACCCGCCGCTTTAATAAGTTTTTAGTTTCTTCAATAAAAATTATTGTTTGCATGTTGAATAAATTGTTTCACCTTTGAAATACAAGAAAATATAAAATTCAAGCGGCTTGGAAATTTCAAAGATATTGTATAGTGCCATATAGTGCGAATCTCTAAACACTGCCATTTGTTGTGTCTTCGGTGAACGAAAATGTATAATATATTTAATTTCGGCAGCTGTGACTCGTAGTCTTTTGGATGCTGACTAACCGTCACACCATTTTGTCACACCAGTGTGGACCAGAAGAATTTTATGGGCATTATTGATATGACAAACTAGTATGACCACAAGGAAACGGCGGCGGTTTTGTTATTGTTATTGTTTGCATCGCTTGAGGCCGTGTGTTTGTTCGATATTTATATACATAAACGGTTTAACGAGGAAAGTGAGTAGTTTATGAAATAATATGTAATTAAAATCAATGTATTTGTTGGCACGACTATATATAATATCATTGATTGATTATGCTGCCGTTCGGGCAAACGGCGAACGGACTAAAATAACTCGCAACCGACTTGCAGGAAGGCAGACTGGTTAGCGGCAGAAAGACCTGGCGCTCTGAACTCAGCGCAAACTGCAGAGAAAATCGCGCTTCGAAGCGCAGTGTAATAGAATGCAAGACGTCGGTCGCACGAGTGAGGTCGTGAAATTTCTTGGAGTTGTGCCAAGGAAAGGTTCGGCAGCTCCTCTACTTATGAAATGGTCGAATTTAACGGGTGCACGCTTTTGCCTGTTGTAGGTAAAGGTGAAATTTAGTTTTATGTAATGGACATAACACCGACCGTAATGGCATAAAATTTTTCGTAGAGAGAAACACTAGCGTAATTATTGATTGTATGTATGTAGATATATATATTATTAACCTATCGCGCGCCGGAAGGCCTATATCGGCCAAAACTGGCGCTATCTTTACGGCCATTTATTTTATCTTTCTATATCTTCCTTTACTTTTTAACTGCCCCATACACTTCTTCACATCGCGAAGGCTAGTTTGTAAAGATTGCAGCGTGGCATTAAACCCGCCTTTTGTGTGCATTACCTAGTGCGTGTGTACGTTATGTTGTACATATATTTTTTTAGAGTAAATTATATTTTGATGTGATTTAATAATAGTGATTCAAGAAAGGAAGGATTTGGAATGTGGCAATATATATTTTTTAAATATCTTAAAAATACTTTGTTCTCCTTACTTATATTGTTTTCAAGAGTCCACCCATACCTGATTGATTACATAAAAAACTTAAATTAATTGATTAAATATATATTATTTATTCTTTATTCAAAATCCGTAAACAGTGCACTGCACACGGATGTGTTATGTATTAATTAACAATAAAATATTTGCTAGTAAATTTGACAGAATTTTTTTTAACGAAAAATTTAAAAAAAAATATTTTAGTAATCGTTTCAGTTTCATGCCAGGAACAAAAAAGTCTTCCAACACATAGATCTCTTTCTTTCAAAAATTGTGAAAAACCACAATTTTAGTTTTATTAGTATGGAATAGAAAGAATTAGATTTTTTTTACCAACTTACACGTGTTAGATCATAATGGTGACGAAGACTTTTTTGTTACTGTTATGAAACTGAATCGATTAGGCTATAAAAATCTACCACCTATTATGTTATTTAAATACATAAAAAAATATTTTACATAAAAAAATGCCCAAGGTCCAAAAAAAATTGTATAGGTTTTACTCCCTATATGATACAGAACCCCCCCCCCCCCCCCCCCCCCCCCTTAGCGTACTCTGAACTAATTTTGAAAGACCTTATATAAAAGTATATTTATATAGCAGTAAAAGTTACTAAAAATAAATGTGGCCGCATTATTATTTTGCGAGAATATGTTTGCAGTATCTCAGGATTCTCCATCCTCTCTTATAATATTGTCTACCTTGCTGGATTCAATAACTAAGATTCATAGTCCGTTACGTAACTTGGCGCAATACGTTACTCCCAAGAAGATAATGAGGAAACAAGTGAACACCTTTTGTTAGTCGCAAGTTGGGCGATGCGATTGTGCTGGCTGTGTGACATTATCCGCGCCTAGCGGCCCAGCGGCCGTCGTGGTGGCATTTCAGTGCTAGCAAACAATTTAAATTGGTAGAAGGGGCATGGACTCGGAAAGAGAATTAGTTTCAGGATTTAATATTGAGTATAGAAATGGAGGATTTGTTTTAATTTTTTTAGAGAATATTGTAGAATTTTATTTATAAGTTATTTTCAATAGTTTTTTAATTGTAAAATTTATTTTTATAAAAATAAAATAAAATTTTATTTTTAAATTCAATTATTCATAATAAATTAAAAATAATAAATAATATAAATTTTATATTTTTTAAAACTAAATAAAAATGGCTTCTCATAGGTACAGAGCGTACAAAACTATTCAAACATTCTGATACAACAAATTGATACCAGCCAATTTCCTCGAAGCCAGCCACATGCAAAACTGAGGTATGGAGCATAACAATGCAGCACTTCCGTACGACAAATTTGAGGACTAAACTATTTCTTTTTTCTTCAAAAATAAATTGCACCATAAACTTAGATTGAATAGGTTCAATCTCTATCTCTACTTCTTATAAAAGGGAACGGAGTGTATGTATGTTCGAGGTAAACTCCGGAACCACTGAAAAGATTTTGATGCGGTATGCACCAATGGAAAGATTAGTTCTTGAGGCTTACTATAGGTATTATACCATCACGCTTAATAAATAGCTTTAGGGCTGAGCTGTATCAAAGAAAGTATAGTATGGACTGGAGAGAGAGAGAGAGAGTATAAGAGAAGCGATTGTTTATTATCATATTTGCGTTCAAATCAGACTATTAAACCGTACTCGCCGCTACTTGGGCATTTAACTGTAACACTGAGATTTATTTTATGTGTTTTAATGTATATGTTTGCGAAACTCTATCTCTAGACTAGGTTCTAGGTTTTCTTTTATATGTTTAGTTTGTTTTTTTTTGTCCTTTAATTTTAGTTTTGAGAGTTTTAATGCGGGGTTTTGTAATTTCGTGGTGTGCGCGCGCGTTGCATTGAATCGACTGACGTCACTCTTACAGATAAACTTTTTAGCGAAGCTAGCTGTTTAGGAAATATTGACCTTAACACGTAGATAATAAGATCGCCTCTCATATTAGCATTTATGAATCATCAATGCTACATACAAAGGCAACATTATAAATAATACGTTTGTCTATCTCTGTCGCATACGTACGACATACGTACGATAAGGTTTTCATACGTAAACCGTTGATAAGTCACGCTATCGATATGATGCAAATTGTGTGCATTTGTAGATGATGTTGGGGACGAAAGTAAAATGTGTGCAATGAAAATGGTAATTATAAAGTTTTGAATTCTTTGAGGGGTAAACTTTACCATAATATGCTAAAGATGTACCTAGTTTGGCGGTAATTTTACCATTGTGAAAATAAAAGGAGGCAGTCATCACGACTAGAATGAAGTGCTAGACTAGTAATGACTAGTAATGGCTAATAATGACGAAAATTCAAGTGAGATTAGGGTAAATGGAAGTGCAGTGATCGTGGGAAAATTACTCATTAATATACTGACATATTATGTTATTGTATATACGACGAATTTGAAAACTTTGTAACTAAGACTATTGGAAAATTGTTAATTGGTTCGTCTATCTGTGGCAGAAGCCAATATTTTGATTAAAAAAAAATTATGAGCAAAAAAGGAACTATGCTAAATTTGAAGTATTTAATTTGTTTTGTGGTGTGAATAGTCGACTGTCGGTCGTAATCATAAGCAACCCTGGGCGCGGTCAGTACTTGGATGGGTGACCATTCGACCGTTGGAGGCTGACCGTGTTTCGGATTCTACGTAACTGTAGGTCCCTTCACTTCTTACCTCACCAGGTGGTAGAGTTTAACCCGACCGGGTTGGTACCAACGCACTGAATGATAGGTTGGTTGAAACGGCTATGTAAATAGTTCGTGTTTTCCGTTCAGTTAAGTGCAGCCGGCACGACTGAAGGAAAGCGCTGACATGTCACCTAGTTCGCCAAGATGTTATGAGCTGATATCACGGATGTAGTAGGTAGGTGATGTAGCCAACTTAGTGTCAGTTTCCATAAGAAAAGATAGTAAACGTATATATTGCCTTGTATTGTGTGAGGCCGGTACAAAAAGAATAGCCCCACTGCGTCTCTCTCCGTGCATGTCGTAAAAGGCGACTATGGGGTTAGGACGAGATGCCTTGCTAAAGGGCGACAGGCTTGCCACCTCTCACCTTGGTGCGGTCCTTCCACCGAGCCATGCAGCAGGTGGGTCTTTGTGCCTTACTTGCTGCTTGATAGTTATCTTGTCCGTATACTTTGCTAAACGTGGCGGTCAATGTTGTGTTGCAACTTTCCAGAGTTCTTGCAGCACAACACCGATTACTCTACTAATCCTGATTATCGGGATACAGCGTGTGTGGTTTGTATGTATTGCCTTATAAAGAAACAATTTATGAAATAGTTATACCGATCCCTGCACATATAATTTACCTGTCATCACATATTGCACAGTTTCGCAAGCATGCAATCACAGTAGCCGACTCGCGGTGTGCCATACCCTGCCACGCCCCTCGTCCATGATGCCGCGATGCTATGGACGGACAAGCACAGATGCGGCATTCCAATACATTCGTTTCGGAAATATCGTAACTAACTATATTATTGCACTAGCTGTTCCCTCGGCTTCGCTTAGCCACAAAATATCCTTTATTTTTTAGGGTTCTGTATCCGGTACGGGACCCTATTACTAAGCCTACTCCGTCTGTCTGTCTGTCTGTCTGTCCGTCTGTCCGAGGGCTGTATCTCTTGAACCGTAATAGGTAGCCCATTGTAATTTCCACAGAATATGTGTCATTATGGCCGATATATATGGCCAACTAATATAAAATAATAAGAAATAGTAAAAAATTCACGGGGGTTCCCTTAGAAGAAACTAAAAAGTGTATGCGCGCGCGCCATCTATCGAAAAGAGCGTGAAGCATTGGTTAGGCCGAATGCTCTCGCGCAATCGGCTGTATGGTCTTGTGTAATGTACTTTAACCTAGTCCTATCCTTGTTCCCCCCCATACACCTGTCTCTCTCTCTCTCACCTGATGGAGCGAAGACTGACAGCAAGTGCTGTCGAAAATGAACTGAAAAGGCTTTCAGTGTGCAAATTCGCCTTGCTACGCGCGGACCGTTACTGTCGTCGTAGCCCTTCCCGCCAAAATCATACCACGCTACCGCCGGGTCGTTCGTTACCCAGATTTTGAGTACTTCGCCAAGTACTGTGTATGCTCGGATATATAAACCCCAAAGGAACTGCTTCGTTATCTTCATCACCGCGGCTGCAACTCTCAACAACCTGTGGGAGAGGAAGGAACAGCGTGGTGGCCACCAGCGCAATCCAGGAAGTCTCCATCAGGGTGAGTCTTCCCACCTTCCTTATTCTTTTACCCCTAGGACATTGTGCATTGCATAAGACCATCCATACACTTTGTGCGAACCGATATAGGCCTTTTTCTACTTTATAAATTTTCTAAAATCCAGCGACCTACCGCGCCGCCATAAGTTGGTCACTTCGTACCGGATCCCCTGTCGGTTCGCGTATATTTTTTCATTATTCATTTATTTTAGTATGCATTAAAAATGCCTAACGATCCCGCAGATAAATCTGGTGAGAGCGAACGTCAGCAAAGACTGTTTGAGCGTAGCGCGAAGCGCACAGAAAGTAAGGTGTGTACGTACTTCGAGCGCGCTCAAGCTATCTATGATAAGATTCCTCAAATCACACCGCAAAATGTGGATTCGTTCGTCGCAACCGCAGCTACGATCGACTTGATCCGCAAAGAATTTCAAACCGCGTTAGATGAGCACAATATATTACTCGAATCCAATCCAAATGCCGCGGAGCCTAACTACAGCGCTATTAATGCGTTCGAGGATTTATACTCGCAAATAAAGTACAAATATAATGAGATAATCTCTTCCCGCGCAAGTAGGCAACCTAGTCAAAATAATGACTCGCATAAATCACTTCGTCAGGCGCCGAAACTGCCGCGCCTCGAATTATGTGCATTCAATGGAGACGTTCAAAATTGGCCTATGTTCTATGAAACTTTTAGAACAGTCATCCATGAAAATAGTGATCTGTCTGATGGTGAGAAAATTCAATACTTGGTAGGCAGACTCACTGGCAAAGCGCAAAACATTTGCCAAGGTTTCTTACCTACATCAGAAAACTATATTGTATTGTGGAACGCTTTACTAAACAAATACAATGACAAACGAGTTCTAGCCGCTTCCTATCTGGATCAGTTACTCAACTTGCCACCTGTCGTCGGTGAGCCTACATCCAGCAGTCTAGAAAATTTCATTGACAAATTCTCTTCTACAATTGCCGCGTTAAAACAACTGAACATCGATCAATTGGACGATTTTGTGTTCATTCATGTTGGTTCGAAAAAACTGGGTGTAGAAACAGTAAAAATGTTCGAAATGTCTATCAGAGGCGAATCAGAAATGCCTACGTCGGCAAAGTTCATAGACTTTGTTCGAGAACAATCCCGCGTTTTACAGCGCGCGTATGCGGGTACGTCGAAAACTCCGCAACCGCAGCGCGAAAATAATCTGTCGTCCGCCAATAAGTACAACTCGCCATCAGCCAAATCGACTTCCCATCTTCCGCCGACACCGCGTAATAATTACAATAATAAAAACTCATTCAAGACATTCGTAAGTGTCCCGGACGAACGATGTGTTTCCTGTGGAGGAGTTGATCATGTACTGCTATATCACTGTTCTAAATTCACCTCTATGTCCGCCCGGGAACGATTTAATTTCGTTAAAACTAATAAATTATGTGTAAATTGCTTGAGTAGCAAACACATACTCCGCCAATGCAAATCGGAAGCCAGGTGTCGTCTTTGCTCCCGATCGCACCATACGCTACTTCATTTTGAAGTAAATAATGATTTCCCGCTCTCCAATACTGTAAATAATGCAAATAATAGGTATCGAAATGCCTCCGCCACTCCTCCGCCAGCCGCCTTCGCCCCCGCTCCCGCCGCCTCCGCCGCTGCCTACACCGGCGCTCGCGCCGCCGCGCACTCCGCCGCCGCCACCGCTCCCTCCATCGTAGCGAGGCCTCCGCCTCCCCCGCTTCCGCACGCCCCCGCCGATACTGCTTTATCACTTTGCTCTGTCGGGCCGTGTCTCGCTGAAACCACCGGGTTTCCTAATAACACCGTTCTATTGAGCACCGCTTTATGTAACGTACTAGATACCGATACCCGCACCGTGCGTACTATACGTATTTTGGTAGATAATGCCTCGCAAAGAGACTTGATTACCGCCGCTTGTTGTAATAGATTGAACTTAAATATTCATCCGCTACCGCGAAACAACTCTGTTGCAGGAGTAGGTGATATTACTAATCCTATTGAAGGAATCACCTGCCTAACCATCCGCTCCCGCCTCGACGATTCTGTAGGGTTCACAATACAACCGTACGTCGTAAACCGCATCACCAATGAATTACCATGCAATAAAATAGATATTTCGCCCTTCAAGCACTTACATAACATACCGCTCGCAGATGATAATTATTATGAGCCTGGCCAAATCGACGCTATTGTCGGAGCCAACTTGTTCCTCCGCATTCTAGGTAGTAATAAGATCGTTGGTTCTGACAACGAACCGGGCGCAGTCGAAACCTCATTAGGTTATTTAGTTTCAGGAGAAGTGCCTCTAATACCTACCGCTTACAATACAGTGCGTACCTACTGTAACATAAATGACTCGCTCGAGAAAAATATGAATCGGTTTTTCGAGTTAGAGGATGTTCCCGCCGCGTCGCCGTTCACACCGGAAGAGCAGGAATGTGAATTGATTTACGCTAACACTGTCAAGCGCGACGCGAAGGGTCGGTACAGCGTTGCATTACCTTTCAAGGACGAGCCGACCTTGGGTGACTCACTGAAGTTAGCCGAGCGTAGATTTCAGTCATTAGAACGAAAACTGTCATCTGATACTGCGATTAAGTGCGAATATGACAAGGTCTTTGACGAATATCTACAGAAGGGCTACTTAGAACCTGTTGGGCTCTTCTCGGAGCATGTTGCTCAGACGCACGCGCCTATTAAACAATACGTTATCCCGCATCATAGTGTAGTTCGACAAGATAAATCGACTACAAAGGTTCGAGTAGTGATGGACGCAAGTATGAAGACTAGTTCGGGTCATTCGCTCAATGACTTCTTGCACACTGGTCCGAATTTACAAAATGAACTATTTAAAATTATTTTAAACTTTCGCTTATACCCGATAGCATTGAGTGCTGATATACGTCAAATGTACATGCAAATACATGTTGACGAAAAATATAGACGTTTTCAAAGAGTATTGTACCGATTTAATAAGAATGAACCGCTTAGAATATATGAACTGACACGCGTACCGTTCGGTTTACGCTGTAGTCCGTATCTTGCGCTGCGAACCGTACGCCAATTAGCCGCAGACGAGCGCTCTCGTGCGCCACTGGCCGCACTGGTAGCAGAACGAGACATCTACATGGATGATTTAGCTACAAGCTGCTCCACTGTAGGTGAGGCCACAGAACTCTCAAATCAGCTGATCGATTTATTCTTTGCTGGAGGGTTCGAGCTGGTGAAGTTCTCGAGTAACTCACCACAAGTAATGAAAGGCATACCTACTGCTCACCGCGTCTCGGAAGCGGTAGAATTTAGCTCTGATGATCACTATAAAATCCTTGGGCTGCACTGGCTACCTGGTGTTGACGTTTTTACGTTTACCGTTAGCGCAGAAAACCGCAAATGTACGAAACGTACCATTTTATCTACGATTGCCCGTTTGTGGGATTTAATGGGATACGCCGCTCCTGCTATTCTTTTAGCAAAACTGATTCTTAAATCGTTATGGGAAAACAAAATTGATTGGGATGAGTCTCCTCCTGCAGGTGTCGTCTCGCTCTGGCACCAGTTTGTGACAGAGCTTCCCTACCTACAAAATATTCGATTACCGCGACACATCGGTGTCGATGCTGACTGTACTGTCTCACTACTAGGATTCGCAGATGCTAGCGAGAAAGCTTACGGAGCCGTGGTCTATATACACGTGTGGTTCCCGCTAGAACAGCGTTACCGAATGACTTTGGTTTGTGCAAAATCGAAGGTGGCACCGCTGCGTAATATTTCGCTCGCTCGTCTCGAACTTTGCGGAAATTTAATTCTCGCAAAATTAATGCGTGTCGCGATCGATACCTACACCGCCCGCTGCACTATAAACAACGTGCTCGCATTCACGGACAGTACAGTGGCGCTCGCTTGGATACATTCTGCCCCCTCTCGTTGGCAAACCTTTATCGCAAATCGAGTTAGTAAAATTCAAGATAATATCGCAGCGAGTAATTTTTATCACATACCTGGTAAAGACAATCCCGCGGACTGCCTGTCGCGTGGTTTGACGCCCGCACAGCTGATCGCACCCCCGGTTTGATGGACCGAGTTTCGCTCACTTACCTTTCGATGAATGGCCGGTCCACAAATTTGACCCGCGCACCGTAGACGAGCCGCCTGAAATTAAAATAAATGTGATGTCCACTACTACGGACTTACTTGATCCGCCACTGCTTGTCACGGTCGCCTCCCGCATCTCTTCGTGGTCGAAGCTACTTAGAGTCGTAATCTACATTTACAGATTCATTAAAAAATTGTCCAATAATTTCGAAATAGCACATCTAAATCACGCTGAACTGGCCGTGATAAAGGCAGTTCAACACGTTCATTTTATGGAAGAATTTAAAAATGCACGATCGGGTAAAATTCTCTCGCCCGCATTCAGGAAACTGAACGCCTTTGTCGACGAAACTGGTGTTTTTCGTGTGGGTGGAAGACTAGCCAATTCTAGTCTGCCCTACGATAGCCAGCATCCGATCCTGCTTCCGCGCCGCGATCACCTCGTTGATCTCATTATTGATTACCACCACCGCAAATACCTACACACCGGGCCTCAGCTTCTCATGTCGCTACTGCGACAGAAGTATTGGATCTTAGCGGCACGTAATATAGTGCGCAAGCGAGTGCAACAATGCAACATCTGCTTTAAAACTAATCCAAAACCCCAATTCCCGCTAATGGCTGATCTGCCCGCGTGCAGGGTAAATGAAGTTAAGAGTTTTTGTCATTCTGGCGTAGACTACGCCGGACCTCTGAATATTTTGCCTATTCGGCGCAGAGGAACGCGAAGCGTAAAGGCTTACATATGCCTTTTCGTGTGTTTAGTAACTAAAGCCGTACACATCGAACTGGCCTCAGACTTGAGCACTGAATCATTTTTGAGCGCCTTTAAACGTTTCATCGCACGAAGAGGTCCTGTAAGCTGCGTATATTCCGACTGCGGAACGAATTTCGTTGGCGCAAAATCATATCTTGACGTCATCTATGACTTGATCGCCACCGAGGAGTACCAAGATAAGTTCGCCAACGAACTTCGGGAAAATAACATCGAATGGAAGTTCAACCCACCATCGGCTCCCCACTTTGGCTCCATGTGGGAAACGAACGTTCGTTCGGTCAAATTACATCTCTATAAAGTTGTGGGCAACCAGCTTCTTACCTTTGAAGAAATGCTCACCGTCCTCGTCCAAATCGAGGCTATTCTCAACTCGAGACCTCTCTCAACGTTGAGTTCCGATCCTACCGAGCCTCTAGCGCTCACTCCAGCTCACTTTCTCACATTAACGCCTCTTAAATCCTTCCCTTCGGAGGACGTTTCTCGTGAAACCATTGATCTCCTTCACAGGAAACGCAAAGTCGATCATATCATTCAATCGTTTTGGCGAAGGTGGAAAATAGAGTACCTAAATAATTTACAACCGCGTCCAAAATGGAATACTGCCTCGCAGCCTCTTCAGAAGGGCACTGTCGTAATACTCAAATCTGGGGACTGCGCCCCTTTGAACTGGCCTCTAGGTATAGTCGAAGATACCTTTCCTGGGAAAGATGGAGTAGTTAGGGTCGTGAATGTTCGTACTAAGACTGGAATATATAGGCGCCCAGTGGTAAAAATTTGCCCATTGCCTAGCCAGTAACACTTCCTATAGTCATTATTATATTTTAACCGCAAAACAAATATTAATTAATAATAATCTAATTTATAATATTTGTTTTAAGTTTGAGTTCGCTCTTGCTTCACTCTGCAATTTTGCCATTCACCGCATTGTCGCTTATAATCGCATACTTTAATTCATAGTTTAACCGCATTGGAATAGCCATTATTTAACCGCTTCAGTTAGAAATCTGTTCATTAATTTAATTAGTTTTCGCCGCAATATATTAATTTCTTTTCACTTAATTTTGAAAGGACTGGGTCCTCTCAAGCTGGGGGGCATGGTTAGGCCGAATGCTCTCGCGCAATCGATGGCTGTATGGTCTTGTGTAATGTACTTTAACCTAGTCCTATCCTTGTTCCCCCCCATACACCTGTCTCTCTCTCTCTCACCTGATGGAGCGAAGACTGACAGCAAGTGCTGTCGAAAATGAACTGAAAAGGCTTTCAGTGTGCAAATTCGCCTTGCTACGCGCGGACCGTTACTGTCGTCGTAGCCCTTCCCGCCAAAATCATACCACGCTACCGCCGGGTCGTTCGTTACCCAGATTTTGAGTACTTCGCCAAGTACTGTGTATGCTCGGATATATAAACCCCAAAGGAACTGCTTCGTTATCTTCATCACCGCGGCTGCAACTCTCAACAACCTGTGGGAGAGGAAGGAACAGCGTGGTGGCCACCAGCGCAATCCAGGAAGTCTCCATCAGGGTGAGTCTTCCCACCTTCCTTATTCTTTTACCCCTAGGACATTGTGCATTGCATAAGACCATCCATACACTTTGTGCGAACCGATATAGGCCTTTTTCTACTTTATAAATTTTCTAAAATCCAGCGACCTACCGCGCCGCCAAGCATTTTAACTAATCATGAATAACTAGATATTATGAAGCATTTCATAAACACGCCATAGATGCCGCGAGTGGGTGAGTGGCGCTGACCATGACATGGCGGTACGGAACCCTCGGTGCGCGAGTTCGACTCGCACTTGGCCGGTTTTTTTATTGTATAATTTTATTCATAGGTAGGTAACCTACGCTTGGACATTTCGAAAATTTCGCCAGTTCTAATTCAATGCGAAGAGGAACTATAGATAATTTCGCAAGTCAGAAGTACCTTAAACACGGTGTGTTGCAACCCCAACCGTAAAATCCGAAAGGCGTTGATTCTGTACGTGAAATAGAACAACTTTTGTTATACGACTTTTTAATTTGAAGAAAAAAAAAATGTTTTTTCTCCATACATTTTGAGAATAGGTATTTAAAATTTGTATGGAAAAAATAATTTTTTTTTTTTTTTCAAAAATTTTTTTATTTCCACAGAAGTTGTTTAGTTTCACATAATATAGAATAACCCCCTTATGTCAGTTAAATATATTACGGGGGCAACTACAACACCGTGTATATAAGTATTCACTTACAAATAATAATTATATAAGTAGCTATTCACTTACAAAATGTTTTTTTACATTTTTATAATCTTGTTTTGTTATTTTATAGTTATAGTTTTAGCTGAATAAACGTTTTTCTTTCTTTCTTTCTTTTTAAATTAGCTCACAAGAACTTAATTATCATAAACGTTTGACCACTCTGGTTATTTCATCACATCTGGTTTACTTCTCGTTCATTTTGCCATCATTAGATGAGGTCAGAAAACGTCAGTGAAAACCCCATGTGCATTGTTTGAGCAGTTCTCGACTTACAAGCGAACATAGAGTCGACGACGGCGCGTCGTCGGCCGGTTGGTGCGATGCTGTTACTGATTTTCCACGATTTTTTTTAAGATTGAGGTTTAAAATTAAGAAAATTAGTTACAAATAAACGCCACTTTATGCATAAGTCGCACCTGCGCGCCCGTTACTAGATTCTTGTAATATCAGCCCCTGTACGTCCGTGGTGCGATCAGTCGATTGCCGTTTGTGATCTTAAGCACACCTGGGCGCGGCCAGAATTTGGATGTGTGGCCGTGCGACCGCCGTCGTTCGGATTCTATACGTAAAACTGTATGTCCCTTCCCTCTTATCTATAGGTGGTAGGGTTTAACCCGCCCGGGTTGGTACAACCGCACTTAATGAAAGGTTTGTCGAAGCGGCTATGGAAATAGTTTGTTTTCCGCACATTTCAGTGTAGCCGGAACGGTTAAATGGAAGCATTGCCATGGCACCTAGTTCACCAAGGCGTTATGGCCTGACATCACGAATGTTGTAGGTGATGTGGCCAACAGTGTTCATTTCATAAAAAAAAATAAAAAAATTGGCAAAGCAAAATTTGCATATTGGGGTAATCGGAAAATAAACTGTGATATTATTTCCCAAATCGTACAAATGCCAACATACAATTAGTGATCTTGCCGTAGCCTATTGTTTGTGGGATGAAAGGTTTTCGCACTGCAGACTTTTAACCTCTCCCAAACCAGTTTCTACCTAGTTGACCTATGTTAGAATATAATTTATATTATCTTTGCACGCTACTTTCCTCTTGTTTATGTGTGAAGTATGTAAATTTCTATTGATCTTCTGTATGTTCCCTTCCTACCTCACTCGGTGGTAGGGTTCAACTCGTCCGGGTTGGTACCACCGCACTGAATGAAACGTGGGTCAAAATGGCTATGCAAATAGTTTGTGTTTCCGTCCAGTTCAGTGTAGCCGGCACGATCGAAGGGAAGCACTGACGTGGCACCAAGTTCATCCGGTGTTATGGGCTGACATCACGGATGTTGTAGGTGATATAGCCAACCGTGTCAGTTTCCAGAAGAAAAAAAAGAAAAAAATGTTATCTTCTGTCTTCTGTATCTTTGTTGTTGTACAATACAGTATTTATTATATTCTACTCTATTCTTAGTCTTCAACACAACATTTATTTTGATGTCGAGTCTAAATACTTGTAAGTCTATGACCGTATCAAACAAAAGTTATTATCAATCAATTTGTACAACAATACAGTCTTATTAATCTGTAGCGATGTATCGATAGTGATCGCAAGGGAGATCAATTTGGTCGACCAGCTGTAGACAATGGGCTCGTGGTGTTTTGTAATTGAGCGTTTTGTAACGATTCTATGAGTGGCTGATATGATTGATATGAAATTGTTGGTTGGTATTGCTCCAGAATCAGCTGTTCGTTATGCGAGTGGGTTTAACTGGCAGTTCTTCTAACGAAGCCCTACATTTGAACATTTATTTCTTTAGATACATACCACACGCTGTATCCTAACAATCGAGGTAAGAGTAGTCGGTGTTGTGCTGCAAGTACTCTTGTAAATTACAGCGCAACACCGACCACCACATTTAGCAAAGTATTAGAAAAAGATAATTATCAAGCAGGAAGTACGGCAGGAAAGGAAGACCCACCTGCTGCATGACTCGGTCTAAGGACCGTGCCAAGGTAAGATGCCCTCATATTGTCCTTATCACTTAGTCGCCTTTTACGACATGCACGGGGAGAGATGTAGTGAATTTCACAAAGAAAGCCAACGGCATAATATGTTTACTTAACTGAGACCAAAGTACTATTGTCAAGCAATACTGTAATGATGTATAGAGGTTTCCCTAAGCTTTGTTATGACTTTATGGAGCACGAAAACATTTTCTTCACTTACTTTCTGAAATTATAAAATAGATACCTAGTGAAATTAATCTTATAATTGATTATTCATGTTATCCTTGGACGCTTATAACATATTTTTTAGGGTTCCCGATTACTAAGCCTACACCGTCTGTCCGTCCGTCCTACCTTTAAAGGGCTACATATTTTGAACCGTAATAGGTAGAATTTTCACAAAATATGTGGTATTATGGCGGCTATTCTTTCAAATAATAAAAAAAAAACATGAGTTAAAAAAAGAGGGTACAAAAAACGTATTTTTTTTAATGTTTTGTTTTTGCTCTATCGTAATAATGGTAATACACACAAGAGTCAAACATATTGTGACTAATAATTCTAAATTAAAACAATAAATAATAAAAACCGGCCAATTAATTGGCGGTACGGAACCATTGGTGCGAAAGTATGACTCACACTTTACCACTTTGCTTAAAGAACTTGGGTGGCTACACCACCTACTACCCCCACGATTCCAGCCCATCACACTTTGGTGAATTAAGTGCCATGTCAGTGCTTCCCTTTGGACGGATAACAATAACTATAACTTACATAGCCGCTTCGGCCGACTTTTAACACACGATTGCTTCCACAATAACGCCATGAGACGAGACGGAAGTTAACTTTCTCCAAACAAAATCGTGTTTCGGCATTTATGTTTTCTAGCCCCCTAAACCTTATCCGATTTTTACATTTTTTTTTACTTGTCTTAGAACAGTCCAATCTACGTTTCTGTAATTTTTTTTAGATGAAATATACCTACAACACTGGAGCTAAAAAAAAATCATGTCGACCGAAAAAAAATTAATTTTTAATTTTTTGATGTCATGAATTTCATTAAGCTTTATTCAGTCATCACTTTAGATATTTAAAAAATAAAAAGATGTAGGAATGTAGATTCGATTGCACTTATTGCAAAAAAAAAAAGAATTGTAAAAATCGGATAAGATGTAGGGGCGTAAAGAACATAAATGCCGAAAGACGATTTTGTATGTAGAAAGTTAACTTCCGTCTCGTCTAAGGCCCACTTGCACCAACACAAATTTAATATATAAACCAGTTTAACTCGCTAAACCAGTTTAAGCTAGCACCCTTTGACTATGGGAACCGCGTTTAAATCCATAACTCGCTACTTAACTTTAAACTCGTGTTGGTGCAAGTGGGCCTAAGTGAGTGAGTAATATTTCTAGTAACGTGATCTATACGAAGATTTTTGAGAATCCCTACGCGACGCTTTCAGGAATTTAGTAACTCGGGACCCGCCTCAAGGTTTTCCGACAAGATGTAGGTATCTATTGACCTGTTTGGTTTATTTGCGAATAATATGATTCCATTACGTGTACAAGCATCACAGTATGATCCTGAAAATTGGAATAGAATAGAATAGTAATTTATTCAATCGTATTTATTCAACATGTTGTACAAAAGAAAGGGCGTAGGCGTAGCATATGGCCACTTGCGATTACTACAATTACTAGGAGTTTAAGAAAAATATATATTTGAATTAGTTTTCCAGTTTTTACTAAAGTAGTAAGGAATACCATGGGGTGCCGGTACTTAAAAAGAATAGCCCTTAAAGGGCTACTAAAGGTATACTGCATCGCTCCCCATGCATGTCGTAAAAAGCGACTAAGGGATAAGGACAAGATGCCGTGCTAAAGGGCGACAGGTTCGCCACCTCTCACATTGGCACGGTACTTCCACCTAGTCATGCAGCTGGTGGGACTTAGTGTCTTACTTGCTGCTTGATCGATTGAATCTGGTTCGAATACTTTGAGAAACGTGGTCGTCGGTGTTGTGCTGTGATTTGCCCGAGTTCTTGTAGCACAACACTGATTACTCTGCTTACCCCAATTGTCGGGATTCAGCGTGTGTGATATGTATGTATGTAGTAATGAAAAGTATGTTTTAGTTTTAGACACAGATTTCACAATGACACCACTAGATTCAAACGGATGCCCAGTCAAAAAAAATCATAATTTGGTTCATTCTGAGATGTTCCTCCTCCCATCCCACCCATCTTCCCCCTCATTTCTCTCACCCGTATCTTTCACTATCTATCCCCCTCCCTCCCCTACCCGCTCTCGCTACCTGCCCCTTTCTTTCCCTCTTTCCCCTCCCTAGCTCACCTCTCCAGCACCCTCTCTCCCCTCCCTCTCCATCTTAACCCCTACCTCCCCTCTCCACGGGTGAAAGCTTGGCTTCTGTCGGGTGTCTCACGACACCTCACCTTTTTTTCTAATAAAAAACTATGTCTCAGTGATAAAATTGTTCTAAACACGCAATACAGAACTTGCTATCCGTCTATTGCTCAACCATCAACCTGTATATCGTTACGCTCGTACGTCTAACGAAGCGGAGCAAGAAGGAATACGAGGCTTATGTCTAGCAGTCGCGGAGGCCCCGCCGCAAGCGAGGCGACGCCGCGCCGCGGGCCTCCGTTGACCCAAGCTGTACCGCGAACTCAATTTGATGTTATCGATTCGTTCGCAATAACTCTGTTAAAGCTTTCATATATTATTTAATATTATATAGCTTTTGCTCGCGGCTTCGCTCGCGTGAAATTCGTATTTAAAAATAATAAAGTAAGTAAGCCCGCTACCTTTATTTAGGCGCGCGGAACAATTCTGTTTTTATGACAGTCACATCTTAGCGTAACCGGAGCTTAATTTTATTTAGCCTAACCTGTGTCCCAAATAGTTAAATGTGCTTGTACAAAGTTTCATCGAATTCGGATGATCGGTTTAAGAGTTATGGAGGAACTTACATACATACATACATACAGAAAAGATTTCTAAAAATCGTCAATTTACTAATAGTATCATTACATAGAGTCTTAAAACTCAGTATCTTATAAAACAAAATAACTTACTCCATGACCATCCCTTACAGATTTATATTAGTATTGATTATATGTCTTTAAATATATGTGTACTCAGCTGGGTAACGAACGACATTAAATCTTTACGGTCATCCACTTGTTTACTCACAGGGAATAAAATTAGTGTGATTGGCCCGGTATTTATGTCTTTGGAGCGAATGTGAGTGGAAGAGTCGGAAAGGGTCGCCTTAGAGGCACGTACCTAGACCAGATCGGGCATACGCTCAAAAAAGGCCAAGTTCGCACTACGTCCCGTAACCGACGAGCACGTATGACGAACATCACTCTCATAGAGTGGAATAAACGGCAGAGGTGTGCCAGGATCGTTGCATGTTGAGATCCGTTGTCTCTGCCTACCGCACTGGGAAAGACGCGTAAATAATGTAATTAAGTATGTAAATAATGTATATGATGATTAATGTACGAGTATGACCCAGTATTTAATACTGGGCGTACCAGTTTGACCGGATTCCTCGTTGTATAAGCTTAAAAAAGCTCACAACAATATTTTTCGTGGACTTGTATTTTAGAAACAGACATCCCAACAAACAAATCGGTGCTAACGGCAGGTTAAAGTGGTATATTGGATTAATATAACGCGTCACTTCACTACTGTAGAGCTTTTGTCCCACCCTTATAGCACTTACTAACGCTATTGTAAAGTCACTAAAGAACATTAACCTGTATAAGAATGGGCCTTTAAACAGCTCTTATAACGCCTGTCTTAACACCATAATCTTAGTTGGGATCAAATTTATCTTGTTGTTTTCATATGTTTGTCTGATGATGTTATGAAAAGTAAACATACATATTTACTTACAAATAATTAATCTATACTACCGCCCACAAAAATATTGTTATCATAAACATGAATAGCTACCTAAGAATATGACCACTCTGCTGTTTACATTAACTACTGATACGTCTGATTTATAGTACCACTAGCTGTGCCCGCAGCTCCACCCGCTCTCATATTTGACTTCTCTGCTAACCTCATAAGCCATTTAGCGTGATAGTAAGTATCCTATAGTTGATGGGAAGAATCAAGCTATCCGTAGAATTTTTTTAAATTAAAATCGGTTCAGTGGTTCTCGAGTTATAAGCGGACAGACAGACAGACAGAAAGCAGACGTTGGATTATATTAAAGGTAAGGAAATAAGGAAAAGGAAGGATAAGGAAGGAAGGAAGAAAGAAAGGATAAGGAAGGATAAGGAAGGATATCCAATTTTTATATTAAATATGTCAAGTCAACAACAACTAGGAATATTATAGTAGCACACGTTAGTACCTGGGCGACTACATCTATCTAGATAAATTCGAAAAATATAACATTAGCTAAATACAAAATTTCATCCAAATCGTTAGAGCAGTTTCCGAGAAACCAATCATACATATACAAGTTTAGCTCACTTAAAGTAATAGTACTCGTAGTATAAGTATAAACACAGAAGCGCAAGTCGTGCGATAAACGCGCGGTGTTAACATGTACCCATAGAAATAAATATGTAGACATACATACATACCACACGCTTTATCCCGACTTTTAATAATAATCGGTGTTGTGCTGCAAGTACTCTTGTAAATTACGACACAACACAGACCACCACATTTAGCAATTAGGGGATGATATCGGTGCCATATCGAGGGCAAGGCCAAGCTGGCTTCTAAAAAGCTGGACGTACTCAATAAGGTGAGACATGGTGGTTTTAAGACAGGCGTTATAAGAGCTGTTTAATAGAGGCCCACTATCAAGCAGAAAGTAAGGCACGAAGACCCGCCTGCTGCGGGAAGGACCGTGCCCAGGTGAGAGGTGGCATGCTCTCTTTTTTTTTGGGCAAATGAAGCAAGATAAAATATAGGAAAGTATGACAATGCCTTTTCTATGTAAGTATTTATTTCAAAGCTTGTACTATTGAACCCATGCGTTATTACCACGTGCTTCATTTAGTTTCTGATCTACTTTCGTTATAGTGAAAGCGCTGTTATTTATTTGGAGGCAAGTCTTGTCCGATGGGTGAGTGTCGTGTATTATGTCATGTGAGGCGGGGGACAACATGTTATGTACATCTGTCGGATTACGATGTAGGCGCTGTGTGAACGGAAGGGAAGGAATTCGAGGTATTTTTACGTTGATTTTGCCCACGACACCACGACGTAACGGAGACGGTATATGCGTTTAACCTTACCTTTAAGTGCTGATTTTATTATAATTTTATTGGTCGTAGAAAGATAACTATATTGAATTTTTGTTGACGATGTTTGAGTACGACATTACTTAATGTTAATTGTAAACGGTAATATATAAAAAACTTCGTTTTAGAGCGTTTACATAAAACCGTGGTTCGGATTCCATGCTTAAACTGTAGGTCCCTTCCCTTCTTACGTTACTAGGTGGTAGGGTGTATCCCGGCCGGGTTGGTACCACCGCACTGAGCGAAACGTCGGTCGAAACGGCTATCTAAATAGTTCGTGTTAGCACTGACATGACACCTAGTTCACCCGGTGTTATGGGCTGAAATCACGGATGTTATAGGTATGTAGCAAACCGTAACAGTTTCCCAAAAAAAAATACAATTAAATGAATGTATTGCCTACCTACGTTAAATATTTTTTAGGATTCTGCAGCGAGCGACGACGCTGACACGGATCCTTATCAAATCGATCAGGTGTCTGTCCTTCCATTTGTCCGTCCGTCTGTCGCAAGCGCTGCCCGAGGTCATTACTTCGAAATATAAAGCTAAGTAATTCTAAAAAAAGTTCAATTACAAATTAAAAAAACCCCCGACACGTCAAAAACCCTCAAGAAGTCAAAAATAATTTCCGCTTAGTTAATTAAAGCGTCGAGGAGCGAGTTAAATTGTTTAACTTAGCGCTTCCTTTTGCGTCAAAACAAAATATAATAATTATATTCCATATAGTACTTACGTCATGAAAACCTGGCTTATCTTTTACGTTCGGATATATTCGTAACGTGAACGAACTATCTCAAGTAACTACAGGTCCGAACATAAGAATCGGAGTTCTATACCTGAGTCGGTGTTTGCAATAAATAAATAATGCGATACAGATATTCTGAGCGGGCTTTAAATAGTCTGACTTGTAATATTCGCTAATAAGCAATATTTATTGTAACCTTAAATATTACCCTAACATTTACTGAGAGGGCAAATATACAAGTGGCCTTAGGCCGTTCGACAGAAAAGGAAGGGCATGGCTTATTAAATAAATACGATCAGTTATGCGAAGTGAGCTTAAATTAGAGGGTTCCGTACGGATTTCCTTCTTGTTTTCACGCTAGGTACTCATTTTACTTTCTTTTGAGTTTTCTTGAGAGTTATTAGAGTTGTTGAGTGTTTTGTCATTTTTAGAGTTCCGTATCCGTCGTACGGGATTCTATTACTAAGCCTACGCCGTCTGTCTGTCGGAGCCCAATTATTGAGCGAGAAAACGTTACATGTCTCATTAATAATTTATCATACAAAACGCAATTCCGACGATTGAAGTAAAATATATTTGTTGTTATAATTTTAAATTCTTTAATTAATTAAATAGTAAGAAACCCAAACCGTACTTTCAGACAGTAATTAATTATTTGTTTGTAATACTTATGTCCCAATTGTAACCTTTATAGTTAACAATTGGGACATGCATGTAGGTATGTATATATGTATGTATTTGTCGAAATGAGTCTATTATTAACTTGAACCTCAGAGTATATATTGTTACAATCACAAAGCAACAATACACGCACGAACGAGCGCGCGTGTGACACGGGTTAGATGTGTATCTCTACTTTTCAATTCGTGTAACATGGATCAAGGAATTATATACATACATGGAATGGATCATGATGGACTTAAGCGTACTTAGAGAGTCCTCTAGGATAAGTATGTAGGTACCTACACTAAAGGGCAATTTCAACATTTTTCGATAAACTTTACATTACTTGTACTTCGATAAACTAATTAAAATTATAACTAAGCGTGAACTACTGTTATGTATCATATAAAATGCTACATAACAGCATTATTTAGTATTACTAAATAATTAGAATTATTTATTAATACTTGTTAGGGCATTCATTTTTTTTTTCAGTCCAGCTTTGTACGATCATCGGTTCTAAAATTAGTGAATCAATGTAGCAATGCATATAATTCGTATTTTTCTTAATTTACTTTGAATACAACAAGAATAGCCCCTCCTGTTCTTGAGTTTAACGCACCATGTGAATAAATCTTAAATTATTGCTTATAATATGATGTTATTTTGAAAATTGTTCGTTATAGATAAAATTACAAATTACACACAAATACAAATAAAACATATAAAAAAAAAATAAAACAAAAATATTAAATTACAAATTTCATCCAATTGGGGGGGGGGGGGGGGGCAATGCCGCAAGTGTTCTAGGTACATTTGAAAACGCCCCTTTTGATAGTTATTTTAATGTTTAAAAAAAATATTCAAAGAGATCATTATAATTTTTACAACACTATGTTTTATTTAACAAAGATAATGTTTATGCACTTCTTGGAGAGCACTATTGGTTCGTCGTTCTGTCGACTATCTTACCTAATAAATACTTAATCCTGTGTCTGCTCAGTGTCCTAGAATTGTCTTCACAGAATGATGCCACCGGCTATTCTAGAGTTACGGACTGGTCAACCATCTTGAGACATCGGACCAATTTGGCAACCAAACGTTGCTCCGTTTGCATAGGTCAGTATAACTGGTTAAACTTGAGCGTACAACTCTACTTAGAACACTTTTAGGAAATCACCAAAATACATTTTTTGCGTAAGTCTGAATGCAGATGGTACATATGTAGATCGCGGTAACTAAGTAAGCTCAAATTCAATTAAAAAAAAAGACACACATTTGAACATAGTTCAAAAGGTGAATTTGAATGCCTAAGGCATTTTCTGTCAGTCTAAATATATACATACAAATTTTGCTGTATCTAGACAATCGGGGTAAACAGAGTAATCAGTGTTGTGCTGCAGTAACTCGGGTAAATTACAGCACAACACCGACCTGCCAGTCTACCTTTCCTATGTAGACTTAAGTATTTGTACCGCACTGAATGAAACGTCGGTCGAAACGGCTATGTAAATAGTTCGTGTTTTCCGACCAGTTCAGTGTAGCCGGCACGATCAAAGGGGGAAGCACTGACATGGCACCTAGTTCACCCGGTGTCATGGGCTGACATCACGGACGTTGTAGGTGATGTATCCAACCGTGTCAGTTTCCATAAAAAAAAAAAAAAATAATTGTCAATTGAGCAGCAAGCTAAGACTTATGAGTTAAAATTGTTTACATAGTAATTTTTGCACTCGTATAATTTATGTACATAGTAGGAACATCTTGCGGTATTAATTTTATTATCAGTCCATCTTTGTACGATCATCAGTTCTAAAATTAATGATACAACTCTGTAATAGTGTAATTGAGGTTGTGTGACGGTCTTAATAATGTGTGACGAATGTGGTACAAGTCGTAGGTGTCTAGTAAATGTGTGTATTAGTTTTATTTATGCGATAGATTTTAAGAATTTTACCTTCTGAACATAATTGATAATAAAAAATTATACTATATGCCACATAATGTGTGGCCACGGCGAACTTATTGTCTTAGACAATGTGTTCCAGTCAACCCGTAGCATGTGGATTAATGCATTATTTTACCCACTTAAATAAGAAATAATTACAAAAACTTATTTATTACGTAGGTACCTATAATATAACATTAGCAAATGGCAATCATTTTGCACATGCAATATTTGACGGAAGCAATAACGAATATTTTATTTTATTTTTCTATTAAGAGGAACATCGCCGGAGGCCATTTCTGCAATCAAGCTCGCTTAAGAGCTATTTAACTCGCAGAGTATATTATGTGTGTTGGCTGGAAGGTATATGTGTATGTGTAACCTCCGCTCATCTCATTAATCGGGAGCAAACGTCTAAGTTATCTGTCTTGTAAACGTATGATCTGCAATACATAATTTGGTTTTTAATTGTTATGGTTCCGTACTTAAATTTTTATGTTAGGAATCAAATAATTACACGATTCTTTAATTAAACTCACTCACTCACAACATACATTTTTATAAAAATAAAGAACTGTTCAGGGCTCCGCACCTCAAAAGAGGATAAAACACAACCCTTATAGGATCGCTCTAATGCTCGGATCACTGTCTGTCCGTCTGTCACAGCTTATTTTCTTAGAATATTCTAGTCTAAAGCGGTTGAAACTTGGTACATATATAGAGTTTGAGGACCCAATCACTGACGTATGGCGTAAATGAATGAATTTCGGGAGTCAATTTTGGGGGATAAATTAGAATGTATTTTTTTTTTAAAAGGCTCATGCCGACAATTATGGGGGAAAAATTTGAATGTAAATTATATTTAAAGGCTAATTTCACATATTAATTCAAAGGGGTCGTTAATAGAAATAGAAATACATATTTTTTATAGTTCAAAAGATATTAAAGAAAATATATGAAAATCACGCATCTACAAACTACTGAGTCTAAAATTTAAAAAAAAGAATATAGGGCCTCTTTTATAGTTTACAGGAAAATCTAAATGAAAATCCTAACTCATAAAGTCCTCACGGAAAACGGAATGTTACGGAACCCTCTCCACGCGAGTGCGACTCGCGCTTGGCCGGTTTTATATTATAATACAATTAGGCGACGTATGTATGTACGTCGCCTAATTGTGTAGTACTTAAAAGTGTAAGATATTTACTCGCAGTAATTTCTAACAATAATTTTAATTAAGGGGTCCTAGAAAATGGGTCAGAACCGTTCGAGATCAATTTTCCGAGCTATGTGGCTCGACGATTCAGGCCAAACGTACATGCAGACATACGGACATGCTCGTAAATTACTCCAAAACAAGGTGTATCCACCCTATGCTTTAGA
The DNA here is from genome assembly GCA_946902875.1 of Nematopogon swammerdamellus. Lineage (NCBI taxonomy): Eukaryota > Metazoa > Arthropoda > Insecta > Lepidoptera > Adelidae > Nematopogon > Nematopogon swammerdamellus. Next base: position 15,058,103 of record OX336341.1, on the reverse strand, counting down.
AACTGATGATCAAGTCCAGCATAGCGCCCTCGCGGACGTTAAGTTCTGAGACGCGGTTCAAAACGATCATTCAGCTAAACTAAGTGGGAAAATGTTACGTCTACCTGCTGCAACCATTAATAAACAATGTCTAGGCGCTGAGACATACGTGTGTGCACTCTTCACTTTTGAAAGTAACTGCTTGACGAGCTTGTATTTTATATGGCAAAACTTGAAATAAATTTTTTTTTCTTTATTAGTAATCAAAATTTAATAGTAATAGAAATTGATTACAAAATGCGATCCTTTCAACTTATACAATGATTTGACTTCAAAGATGGCCCTCAGGTAGCACTACGCACTGCCCAGCCAATGAGGAGCGTTGAAACTTCCGTTCGTACTTTCGTGACGTTTCATTTTTCTGGTTAGGTCCGCATTCCAGAAGTGCGTTAAAAAGCTTCGCCTCAAAAATTATGAAGATCTAAAAATAGGTACAACTGTCCCCTCAAATTCGACCGGCCTTTCAAACTAGTACTGATTCTAGTGTGGACTCTAAAAAGCCGATTTAAAATTTCAAACCTCCCAAAAGCCTTGAAACATTTTCGTGTACCTATTCGTAAATTTTGTGCGTAAATAAAAACTTCAAATAAGGTCATGTTTGTGACACAATTTCGTTTCGAACCACTTGGTTACTGGACAAGCAGATACCATAGACTTAACTAAGCGTCCTATTTCCTTAAAAAATATTTATAGTTTCTAAAAATATTCATAAAAAAAATCGGTTCCTCAGCGAGTTCAAACTTAACTGTAGTTTATTTTTTCTTATCTTTCTGTATGAGTTAACTCGTGGCTCATGTTATGTTGGATTATGTATAGGTGCTTGCACTCATTGCTATAGTCGGTCCGGTGGAATGTGGCGTCAACAAATAATATCTTCGAAATTAGAGAAATTACATTAAAGTAACACGCAAAGAGCTTTGCTTTAAAAATAAGTTTCTGGATTATTTACTTAATGACAAAATAAATAACATTCCAAATATTTCAACTTTAATATTTTTTCTACAGTGACCAAACAACATTTATTCACAGTTTACATGATTCCAATATCATAAATATTTTGTAAAATTTATAAGCTTTCGGTTAATTTTACCGATTAATGAGCCATTGTTGAAAATTCGTGACGCAGACGGACACGTATGAATAATGGCGTAATGATATAGTCTATAACCTGCCGGAGATACCTATGTCGCAATAAATAGGCAAACATAGCAAGTAAACAAGTTAAGCCGTTCTTGAGTTATTAGCGAACATACATACATACCATTGTCCTGTCCAAAATCAATGATACATACATACGTACGACAGGCGTTGGATCTTGTAATATGTAGTGAAGGGATTCCGTTGATACTCTTCTCTCCAGGAATTACTAAACAGCCATTCTGCGTGCACCGACAGTTGCTCTCTCAGTGTGATGGCAGGTTTTGCCGGAGCGCATATAAGGAGAGACATGTGACCCAGTGCCGCATTTCTTATTCAACACGCATGCGCCTTCCTATACAGCCTCCGTGAAGCAGTTTAGCGAAAATAAAATAATAATTAAAAAAATAGAGTAATAAAAGAAGTCACTTCAAATTACGAATACAAAAAAGTGAGTGAATGAAAGTGAGTGATTGGGACGCATTGAAGTGGTTTTCATTTTGTGAGTGAGCGGAACCGTGGATAAAGATGAAAGCTGTGGTGAGTAGATAGATAAATACAAGTTCTTTAATGATCCGTAATCAGAACATGCATAGAATGAAGTGAATAAAATTATATTCATTCCAAACATGGATTACCTCTTGAAGATTGGATATATTATTATTCTTCCAGGCAACCTTTGGTTGCTTTCAGTGATATTTAGTATGTTAGTAGCAGCACAAAAATATATATCTTTTTTATCTAATCCTATATGGGTGGCTGAGTCGGAGGGGCCAAAGCACATGCTCCGACCAGCCAATATCACCTCCGCGAAGGTAGGTGCCATACCGGAGACTTCCCTAGATTGCTGGCTATACTGGACTAGAGGAGAACACAACCGAGGCTGCTATGCGGTCATCTTACATCCAGTACGGTGGCACCAACCCAGTCGGCTACAATTTGAGCCTACCACCTAGTAAGGGGCAAGGGAAGGGACTAAAATATGCTGTATAGAGCAGGCTCCAATGAGATGTTCGTTTGCAAAAATAGCGCACCGCCAAATGTTTTGTGATTCGTCTACCTGATACCCTCGACATTATAAAAAGCCATGTTGCCGCGCGCGCTCACGGTTCTTTGTCATTTGTCAATTACAGCTATTGAAATTTCTATGCAAGCATGTCTCGACTTATACAAAAGTCAATGAAAAAAGCTATCTATATATAAGGTCTTTCAAAATTTGTTAATAGTGCGCCAAGGGGGGGTTCTGTATCATATAGGGAGTAAAACCTATATAAAATTTTTGGACCTTGGGAGTTTTTTTTATGTAAAATATTTTTTTATGTATTTAAATAAAAAAATAGGTGGTTGATTTTTATAGCCTAATCGATTCAGTTTCATAACAGTAACAAAAAAGTCTTCATTACCATTATGATGTAACACGTGTAAGTTGGTAAAAAAAATTAAATTCTTTCTATTTTATACTAATTAAATTTCTAAAAGAAAGAGATCTATGTGTTGCAAGACTTTTTTGTTCCTGGCATGAAACTGAAACGATTAAGAAAACATTTTTTTTTACATTTAACATTAAAAATTTTTTTTTTGTAAAAAATGTCTGAAGCAATATTTCATCAAAAAAATAGTTTTCTATTGGTGTCCTGGCTAGTATTTTAATTATGACACATATAAGCACCCATGCGTACTAATTTTCTAATGAAATTCCAAAATTAAAACCAAAACTCTTTGTAATTTACTAATAATATTTGTGAGGGAGGAGGGGGGGGGGGGGGGGGGGGGGGGAGAGGGGACCACAAAACTGGTTGGCAACATCTGTTAATTGTATGTCTGGGATCTATACAATATATATCAGAAGTCAGAATGAGGTCCGCAATTTTTGCAAACGGAACTTCACTGAGAGTCCGGTCTAGTAAGAATTTTGGAAAATAGTGATTTCAAAACCTAACTAGGTATAATGCATGCGACGGGAGTTTATAAGTGTACAAATTTTAGTAAATTATTTATTAGTACGTAAGAGCAGATATTCTGTATGACAATCGCCTCTGAGGCTGGTGTGATAATGTGATAGGTTTTGGATTTTGGATTATCATGAATTAAAGGAAGGTACTCGTAACAATAATGTACTTATTTTAATAATATTTATTTCTTTAGTAATTTTTTTTATTCTACTTTAAGAACTTTTCGCCTACCCAGCCTTCCTTAATGTTTGATGTAGATAGGTATGTAAGTAGGTAAGTTGGTATTACAAATGAAAAATAGCAGCAGAGCACTTTGTAAAAATTGAATTCTTTTCTGAGAAAGAACTAAGTTTTTGAGACCAATAAAGGAAATATTCTGCGGCGAAGTAAAATTGTGAGAGAACACTTATATATTTATTTTAGTTTCAAAGATGGAAATCGATAAAATCCAATGATAAAATAAAATAAAATTAACTTATTTTTGGTACGTATATTTATTCAATGGATTCATAGCTTAATTTAGGGTTATGTAGCCAGCGAAGCTAATAGGTTAGGTCTGTCTCTCCGCGCGTCAGTCCAAAAACAATTAAAAAAAAAATAAAAAAAAACTTTTTCATTTAATTTGTTTACATTAAAATGTGGGACAGAGAATCTCCATATTATGAGAAATCGCAAATATGCATACAATATGCACATTCTGTGCGTTTTGATTTATAAAAATTGCTGCAAGAATTAGTTTTTCTATATTTTGCAAAATATTGCTGGGTTAATATTTTAAATTACCATATTTCAAAAGAATTCAATTTACATTCAGATCAAAGTAAAATTAATTATTTTAAATGGTGATTTAAATTGAGCGCAAATTAATATTAAATTAATTATTTATTGATTGATATTTTGCTATAAAACACATTTAAGACGGCATACACCTACAAGTTTAATACAATATAAGTACCCTTACGATTAAGACCGGGATCAAAAATAGGAACCCGTGTTATCAAGTAATGTTCTATTCGAGTTATCTTATTTAGGCTTCAATAAAAATCACAATCGTTATATTGTTATCAAGAAAAATATTTGTCACTAATTGAGTTCCGTCAGATAGCTTTTATTTTGAAAGAGCCCTAAAAAAGTGTTGTTTCCGTACAAGTCTGGACCGGAAATGGCCGATTATTTGTGTCCAATCAGAGTCAATTTATATGACAAGCCATTCATCATAAAGGAAGTTTGTGAAGCAATCACTTCCCCGGAGCAGATGAATGGAGCCTTCCGGAACGGAATTCTTACTGTCGACATAAATATTTTCTTTTGGTGCAGGTGTGTTCTGAGCGAGTGTTGATTTAGCTCATGAAATAAAGATAAGCCTGAAATAAAGATATTTCAGTAAAAATAATTATTAGCTATTTCTTCAAGGACAAACAAAAAATATACGCATGAACAAGTGACTTTGTTAGTGTAGTTTTGTGTGTATATGTTTATGCAAAGATATTCAAACTACCTAATAGACCGGACAACAAGAACAAAATCGTAATCCCATAAATTGTTAACTAGGTAATAAGTCGATTAAATTAGTGTGCCACGCCCGCCTAAAGTTCGTTGCATGACGCATCTGAAGTTCGAGATCAAAGTTTTTGCACGAAAATGACGTTCCTAATGCCAGCTTTATTGACTATGAAATTTCCATTCTTCTTAGATTCTCGTAGGTAAATAATAAAACAATATTATTTCATTCTTATGGTGGTATTCCTACAGCTCCCGTTACTCCTGCTATGTGCATCATGGCAGTGCGCGATCTGCAAGTCAGCGAGCACGTCCGTTAAGGACGACGGCTCGAGCAAGACTGATAAGCGAGCGCTCGTGGAAGGCAATGCAGGCGTCAACAAGCGGGAACAGTTGCTGGGTGAGCTTTTTGTAACTACCCGCAGTTATCAGCGACATTTCAACAACGACTGTAGCGATTGGAGGGTGCTCTATCGATGACCCAGTATTGTGTTTTCAATTAATAGACAAATACAAGTCTTCACGAGTGCATGCGCTAAGAAGGATGAGAGTGGGTCAAGGGGGTAGCTGAAAATGTACCCCTTAAACTGATAAAACATACAGGAAATAGTTGCAAGTTTGATATAACTCGTTACGAGCGTACTATAACTACATAAATTGAAATTAAAACAGAAATAATTCTGTTTTGGTCGCGATACGACGCGGCCATTTAAATTGTTCGAGTCTCCCTCGGTGATCGGAGAACCCTTTGTTGCGATGTGATGATGTAGCACTTAGGCATTTCTGTTGCGCATTCATGATTTCACCATCACAATATATAAAAAAACGGGCCAAGTGCGAGTCGGACTCGCGAACCGAGGTTTCCGCACCAAAAAAAAACATTGTTCAACAAAAAAAACACGTTTCTTGTATGGGAACCTCCCTTAATTTTTGGATGGGAACCAATGGAACCGGACGGACGGACAGACAGACAGACGGCGTAGGCTTAGTAATAGGCTTCCGTAAGGGATACGGAAACCTCAAAAGGGAAAACAAATAAGTTATGATTGTTTTTGTGTTATGGTTTATTTTAACGATGGTTTTTCACAGGATCCCCTGGAATCGAGTACGCGAATACTCAAGAGTCCTTGCCTGACAAGTCTCCACCACAGGTACGTACTTTTACCTTTCAAAACAAATATATTTCGCATAAGCGTATTTAAGGTTTCATAGAATGCTGAACGTTGATTACTTTGGACTTTCGAAAGCTTACATTTTTCTAAGCTCTCTATGAGAGCTTATCATATTGACAATATTTCAGCAAGGATGCTGAAGGCCTTTAAGGTAAAAATTTTAGTCCACGCGATGTCAGAAATTCCGCCGTACTTAGTGTTACAAAGTTTTACATTTTATCTCCGATAATGTGGGCAATCGTAGGTACTTAAATATTTCACCTTTAGTACTATCTGATTTCGCAAATCGTTCACAGGCACCTTATTACAGTACTCGTAAAGATCACGCTGTTGTGAGTATTGTCTTAGAAGAGGATAAAAAAAACGGTCAAGTGCGAGCCGAACTCGCGCGCTCAGGTTCCGTACCGGTCGTGATTATAACATATTATGAGCATAAATGTTATGTTCTTCGGCATTGTAAGCAATGAATGTTAATAACCGTTCTATACTTTTGAACTATTTGGAGATTATTGGTGTCAGTACTACTTTCTCAGTCATATTTTAATTTGCATAGAAATGTCTGATTATGACTTGGATAGAGTGGCTAAAAATGATGTTTGTATAATATAAATACAATTGAGAATTTGAGATAATACGACAATGCTTTACTAATGACAATGTGAACTTACATTATTTTCACAATAACATAAGAATCTATTGTATGAGGTAATGGTGTGAAAAAGTTAAGCTATATTACACAATACCACAGAATATTACAATACCACAATACCCATAAACTAAAGAGTTAGTTTTCTTTAGTAACCACTTTATTTACTACTAGCTGAGCCCGCGGCTCCGCTCGCGTGAAATTCGTATTCCAAAGAAGAATGTAAGTAACTAAGGGCGAGGCCGAAGGCCGAGCTGCGTTCAGGTAATCGATAAACCTTCTTAAAGAAAGTAACTAACTAAGGGCGAGGCCGAAGGCCGAGCTGCTTTCAGGTAAACGATAAACCTTTCTCAAATAAAGGAAGTAAGTTAGGGCGAGGCTGAAGGCCGAGCTGCGTTCAGGAAGACGATAAACCTTCTGGAAGAAAGGAAGGAACTAAGTGCGAGGCCGAAGGCCGAGCTGCGTTCAGGTAAACCAAAAACCCTCTTCCGCCTTCGGACCTCGCCCTTAAAGACTTCCTTTCTTCGATAGAATATAATATCGTTTACTCAATCTATTTATTTCATACAAATAAAAAAGTTATATTAATAACCAAAGAATTAAAACCTACCTAACAAACATTAAAATAACTATCAAAACGGGCATTTTGAAATGTTCTTAGAGCACTTGCGGCATTTCCCCGCTGGATGGCAAGGCTTACCCTTTGAATGAAGTACATAAGCCCTTGATGGCGGGACACCAGTTGCGTCAACCAGCTCAAGCCTCTTTTGGCTTCACTGCTCCACGGACCGAGGGTTTCAACCACAAACGCAACAAATTCGAAATCTTGAATTATATTTCTATATTAGCTGCGTTTGAGGCTCTCCGCCCCAGCCTCGGCCGCGCCAGCCGCTCTTGAAGATGTCCTAACGTGACTTGGAGCCAATGTGAGTACAAAAGTGGCGTCCCACATCAAAGAACTACCCTTAGTCCATGGCACTAAGGTGATAGCATCGGGCCTCTTGCCATCCAGCCGAGAATAACCGCGAGGTTCTAGGATGCACGGTATATTTGCCGTTAGAAGCGTGGACTTTATAATAAAATTTAAATTAAATTAACTCAATCTTAATATTAATTAACTTTATTCGAGATGGTTTAGCTTCTTCCTGAACGCAGCTCGGCCTTCGGCCTCGCCCTTAGTTACTTGCTTTCTTCGAGATGGTTTTTCAATTATCCGAACGTAGCTCGGCCTTCAGCCTCGCCTTAGTTACTTACTTTCTGCAAGATGGTTTAGCTTCTTCCTGAACGCAGCTCGGCCTGCGGCCTCGCCCATAGTTACTTACTTTCTTCGAGAAGGTTTATGGTCTTCCAGAATAGAGCTCGGCCTTCGGCCTCGCCCTTAGTTACTTACTTTCTTCAAGAATGTTTTTCTTCTTCCTGAACTCAGCTCCGCCTTCCGCCTCGCCCTTAGTTACTTTCATCGAGAAAGAATATCGTTTACGTAAGCGCAGATCCGCCTTCCGGCCCGCCTTTAGTTACTTACTTTCTTTTTTTAAATACGAATTTCACGCGAGCGAAGCCGCGGGCAACAGATATATAAATTTTATTGCACCAATGACAGCGACATAACTTAGACTTTCAATTATTATTTTTATTTATCAAACAATTTGTCACCGGCCAGCTCACGTCGAGATGACAGTTCTCCGTTGTCAACATGACATTTAAAATTGTTTTTTACCTTTTGTACTTTGGATTACGTGATTTTCATTATATTTTTTAATTATTATGTTCATCCGGGATATACACTGTCACTGTAAAAAGTTTCGTCAAATTACGTTCAGTGGTTTTTCGAGATGCGCGTACAAATAGACATTTTTGCATTTACGATTTTATGATATGTTTAGAAAGAATAGATATGTATAGACTATTGTGTTCATGTTATAAAAAAGAAGAACTGTCATTTTCGTTGTATCTACTTATTTTTAAATTTCGAATGAATATTTTATTCAAATTGTATTTGCTGCCAGTTCTCAAGATATAATTATGTACTTTGGACTACGTGATTTTAAACGCGCAATAATGTTTATAATTGTTAATTTTTTTTTATTTTTGTTATTTTTTTTTACGTATTATGTTAATCCGACATATAAACTGCCACTATACAAAGTTTCGTCTAATTCCGTTCAGTGGTTTTTGCGTGATGCGCGTACAGACAAACAAACAAACAAACAAAAATTTTAAAAACTGTTCTAACATGTTCAGTATCTCATTTTAAGCCACCCTGGTTAGTTTTTTTCCGAATACATTCAATGTACAGACTTTCTTACCTCTACGATTTTATTATATGTATAGATATAGTTTTTTTTTATGGAAACTGACGGTTGGCGACTTCACTTACAATATCAGTGATGTCAGCCCATAACATCGGGTGAACTAGGAGCCATATCAGTGCTTCCCTTCGGTCGTGCCGGCTACAATGAACTGGACAGAAAACACGAACTATTTACATAGCCGTTTCAACAGACCTTTCATTCAGTGCGGTGGTACCAACCCTACCTTAACTTACCTAGTAAGGTAAGAAGGTAAGGAACCTACAGTTTTATGTAGAATCCGAACCACGCGATCGCCTTCAACGGTTTAACGGTCACCCATCCATCCACTGACCGCGCCGGTGTGCTTATGATCCGACTGACAATCGACCGACGGCACCACTGAGCTACCGAGGCCGACATATTCATCATATCATACTGAAGTACTGAAGACTGCAACATTCAATATTATGCATGACAGTTTAAACATAAACATATTCTATAACTTTATTCGTGTTTCATAATAAAATTGTCTAAATAACATTCTAAGAAGTAAAGAAACAACTTCCTTACATTTCTTAGACCTAAACCCGACTTTAATCGCTCAGCAATAAGGTTCAAACTTGCAAGTATTTCTTCCAGATGACATGCATTACGTCGGTGTCGCCGTAAGGAAAAATGCAATTATTTAATGTGAATTCATAATGACGTGTTATTTATGTGTAAATAGTGTGAGAAATAGAAGAGAAAAGTAGAGCAAACTGCAGGTAATGTTTCTCTAGGTATAGTGTTCACGTACATGCGGAGGTTGCAAGTTGGTCTCTCATTAAGAAATGATTACGAATATTTTGAATGCATAATATGTCTCACCGTAGTGCGGGTAAGGCCGCAAGCGTCATAGGAATTTGGCCATAGGCCTCTTCTACACGCAGGGGAATGCTTCTAGGCGTAGAAGTGGTTACCAATCCGCTTCTAATGATCTGGCAGGCTTTACTACACGTTGGCGAATACGTTGGCTTGATCGATTGAATCTTGTCCGAATACTTTGCGAAACGTGGTGGTCGGTGTTGTGCTGTAATTTACCAGAGTTCTTGCAGCACAACACCGATTACTCTGCTTACCCCGATTGTCGGGATTCAGCGTGTGTGATATGTATGGCGAATACGTTGGCCAACGTTCCAATAACTGCCAAAGTGATAGATAGATAGAAATACTTTATGGCTCCAAAACACATTTTACAGAAACAAACGAAAGTAATTTACATGAGGGGCAAAGGCGGACTTATCCCCTTACAGGGATTTCTCCCAGTCAACCTTTGGATGTTTGAGAGTCGTATGTTGTGCGATATAAGTAGGTAGTAGTAAAAGACTTGAGTGTGGGAATTTAAAATATAATATATGGAAAATAACTATGATAAACTATAATACACACTACATATACATAAGTACGTACTAGTTAAATATAATAATAACTATAAATAACTATTTATAACCTAAATTATATACATATGAATTACAGTTTAAATAATACATAATACCTAAATATACACATACATACTTGTCCATTCAGAATTACAGGATTTTTTAGTTTTTGACTTCACACTGACGGAGATAGTAAAACTTTAAGTGTTTTTTGAATAACGTAAGCGACTTACAGTGCCTAAGCGCCAAAGCGATCAATGCCCCCCTCTACACGCTGCCCAATGAATTAGCCAACATTGGCGAGCGCTTTGGGAGAACCATTGGCCATTGTGTAGAGGAGAACGTCGACCTGAAGTAATTACCAGCGTTCTCCTGCAGTTTCGCTATGTTCGGACGCGATCTACCAACAAGCTAAATTATAGATTCAGAGGCGGTCTGAAGTCGATATTGGATACCGGGTGGCTAAGCTCAAGTGGCAGTGGGCCGGGCACATCAGTCGAAGAGACGACGACCGTTGGAGTAACCGTGTCCTTCACTGGCGGCTGTGGACAGGAAACGGAGTGTGGGAAGACCACCCGCCAGGTGGGACGACGACATCAAATACGTCGGCGGAAAGCAGTGGTTCCGTACCGCTGAGGCCCGGGGGAACTGGAGGAAAATTGGAGAGGCTATGTCCAGCAGTGGACGCTTACACGCTGACTGACTGACTGACTGAATGAGGCGCTGAAGAGTAACAAACAGACACTACATATATTTTTTTTATAATTGTATGTGTAAGGACCAAACGAACACTTCAAAACTTTTTTTTTAAATTAATAAATAATGCGTACTACATGCTGTATCCCGACAATGGGGTAAACAGAGTAATCGCTGTTGTGCTGCAAGGACTCGGGTAAATTACAGCAAAGCAATGACCGCCAAGTTTCGCAAAGTATTCGGGCAAGAGCCGCATGTAAGGCACGAAGACCCACCTGCTGCAAGACTCGGTGGAAGGACCGTGGCAAGGTGAGTGATGGCTAGCCTGTTGCCCGTTAGCACGGCATCTTGTCCTTATCTCCTATACTACATGCACGGTGAGAGATGCAGTGGGACTATTATTTTTAAGTACTGTATCTACATATAAATATAATAATCTATACGTATAGTATTACATTATTTGTAAGTATCAAGAACGTTTATTACGCTAAATCTAGTAGATAACCAGATTGTCAAGTGTGTATGTGCAATGTGTATGTATTTATATATTTCAGATACCTAAAATTATATTACATACTTACATTCATCATCATCATCAGCCTGTATCGGTCCACTGCTGGACATAGGCCTCTCCCAAGGCACGCCACCACACGCGGTCTTCCGCTCTTCTCATCCATCCACTCCCGGCTACCTTTTTTAGGTCATACTTACATTACATGTAAGTAATTATATAATAAAATAAACACATATAAATAATAAAAACATGTGACATGTCCCAACTACGCTCCCCTGTGAAACACCTACATGGAATACTTACATATAGCAAAATCACCGTGAGACTATAGACTAAATAAATTCTCTTTAATTAACCGCACAAAATGTCACGTAGGCAGTCGTCGGTCGTTGACTGCATAATGCACCATAGATAACGTGACATTTAACTTTATCTAAGAAATCTTTGCATACCTATGTAAAATAATTACAATAATCCTAAGCTATCCTTGTTTAAACGAACCTGTTTTTATTTTTTATTCGTAGTTCGATAAAACACAACTACACATTAGGTTTCCTACCTACTAAATATGACCTACATGTCAACTTAGGGAGAGCATTTATATATAAGACAGGTTGATCGCCAATATACTATATGTATTCCCTAGTTTGTGGAAAACTATTCAATATATTAAAATATTTATACCTAGAGGATGAGAATCGAGCTCCATATAAAAATATGTCAAAGTATTTCTTCATCTTCAGGTACAGAATAATTTATTAGCTTCGTGTGTAAACACAGTTTTACTTATTACATTCTAATAGCAAGAAATACTAAACCAGTTCTTAACTAGGCAAATTCTAAATAACTTTATAAGAATACAATTTGTGCCTACAACCTATGTAAATCTGTTGAATAGTTTTCGATGAAAGCTATCCGAGAATTGGTAGATTTTTGTCCGTCTGCATTCGCTTTCGACCCCACTGCTCCGCTCATATGAATAATGGCGTGATGCTATATAGCCTATAACCTGGCGAAGATGTGTCGCATTACACAGGTAGAAACCGCAATCGAATAGGTTAAGCCTTTCTTGAGTTATAAGCGAACATACACAAGACGTCATACGTTGAATCATATAATATGTAGGAATAACTCATATTTCATCACTGTATCAGCCTCGTTAGCTCAGTGGTGCAGATAGTCGCCTGTCATTATTAATTGTTTTAAGCAATGCTGGGCCGATCAGTACTTGAATGGGTGAGCGCTCGACCGTTGGAGGCTGACCGTGGTTCGGATTCCACGTAAAACTGTAGGTCCCTTCCCTTCTTACCTTACTAGGTGGTAGGGTTCAATCTGACGACGTTTCATTCAACCCGCACTGAATGAAACGTCGGTCGAAACGGCTATGTAAATAGTTTGTGTTTTCCGTCCAGTTCAGTGTAGCCGGCACGACCGAAGGGAAGCACTGACATGGCACCTAGATCACCTGGTGTTATGGGCTGACATCACGGATGTTGTAGGTGATGTAGCCAAACGTGTCAGTTTCCATAAAAAAAAGTCTATGTATACGCAATAGGACAGGATGCTTACATTGACGTGTCTTAACACCTAGACGTGAAAATATATCAGTTAGCGCAATAAACGAGCCTATCGTCAGTAAACAAGCTGAGCACTAAATTGATCAACGCCTTTCGCTATAGGTGCGCACAGACTGAGCGAAGGTGGGCTAGCGAGCGCGTGCGAGCAATGATCAGGGAAGGTCTTTTATGGGAGGATTGTAGAGTGCACATTACGTAGTTTAACAAATTACGGTATGGCGGTGGCGGTGCCCGGATTAATTTATTAAAAAGTTTATTTTTATTGATGCAAGGATCCTCGCCCGTGGATTCAAGGATCAGGGCTTAACGTGATATAGTTCAAACCTCGTACTTCTGAAGCCCAAATATGGCAAGACGCACGCATAATACGACGTTAGCGTATAATATTATGAACTTGCCCACGGTCTACTCACAATAACTCAAGAGAACTAACTAGTCGACATTTTCGGCAATAATTTAAGCGCACGTAGAGACGTATTATATCCTTTTTGTGCTGCCAAATACCGTAATATCATCGTCATTCTTTGCAGTGTGAACGCCAATCGTTTACGAGTACATTCGTTCGCTTTCGTTCGTTGCGTGTATACCCACCTTAATGGGACTGGAGGAAATGGTTGCGTACGCGCGTCCGGCCGCTATCACCTGCCAGCTTGACTGCACTTTACTCACACATTAGGTTCTACGTGCCCACTTAACCGGTCTAGATGACAGGCATTTACTCACACGGCGTTTGTGCTACTTAGTTGATCAGTTATCTTGAACTTTGAACCGCTTCGAATTTGAACGAGGTTTCACATCCGTAGATAAAGACTGATTAAAGCTCGTACATATTTGCAATAGAATATATTCTCTATAATTTAGCATTCAATGTGTTTTGCATTCCATCATATTGTATATCTGTATTGCACTCGAATAAATGGGCAATACCGCCCCCGTACTAATTGAACCGGGTAAATTAATATTTCGTAAATTCCACGCAGGTAGTTTTGTATCAAATTAGACAGACTTTCATAGGTGGGTTGTGTATTATTTCGTGTTTTCAGAATGACGCACACATAAATCGATGGTCAATAACTAGATAAACATTTATTTTAGATTAATATGGGGTGTCAGTTTGGTACCAATAAAACAACTTTAAATTAACATATCGCGTAGTATCATTGCTAAGCGTAAGGATTCAAATTTTTTTTTTTATATTTTAAGTCCAGTGGCCTTAATTATATTGCTAAAAATGTACCAAACATTATTGTTCTCCTCCCCTGTTCTCTTGGTTTCTAACGCTAACATTTTGATTTTAATAAGGATTACATTACAGGAAAACTGCAGGTTTTTCGGCAATGTTTATTTAATTTTTTTTATGGAAACTGACACGGTTGGCTACATCACCTACAACATCCGTGATGTCAGCCCATAACACCGGGTGAACTTGGTGCCACGTCAGTGCTTCCCTTCGGTCGTGCCGGCTACACTGAACTGGACGGAAAACTATTTACATAGCCGTTTCGACCGACCTTTCATTCAGTGCGGTGGTACCAACCCGGGCGGGTTAAACCCTACCACCTAGTAATATAAGAAGGGGATCATATCCCTTAGTTGCCTTTTACGACGTACACGGAGAGAGATACAGTGGGGCTATTCTTCTAAAGTACCGGCCCCACAAGGTACAAATTTAATAGTTACGACAAAAAAAAATTAAATACAAGAAGCACTGGTTTGCCTGATAGTCAAACAATTGCTGTACTTATTTATTATTTAAGTAGGCGTTATTTTCGAAAACACTATCTAAACATATTGTGCAATACAGAACAAAAAACCTATAACTTATACAAAACCTAATAACCCTCCTCCAGGTGGCCACATTGATACGCTGCCTCAGGAACTCGAGCGAAGGTAGTTCTCCTGAAGCAGTGTACAGGGACATCCCGATGTTTCTCGCGAGCCCCTTTGCCTCCTCAGACCATGTCCCCATCATCGTCTCCACCGAAAATGCGGCGAAGATGTGCTGGTGTGCCACCGAATTGTATATGGTGTGCTTGTGGCGGGCTGCAGTTTCAGCGGCTGCGCCGGCGCGCTTCGAGCATTTCGAGCATTTAATATTTATTTATTTGTATTTATTTAATAATGTCATGCTATATTCAGATTCAGATTTTTATTTCGCCATAAAGAACACAACAATAACAATATTTCATTGAGACATATGCATATTCAGTATGGTTCGTCATAATTTTTTTTTGTCATGTCCCGTTCAGCAGTGCAATCTATAAGTAAGAACCGGGTAAGAAACCTTACAGAGCTTTTTTAAAATATAACTTACATACTAAGTTTTCATTATGTTAAGTATAACATACTATATCTGAGCAAAACATTACAAATATTAGGTCAAGATAAACCAATAAAAAAAAAATAGAAATACAAAACAAAGAACATAGGGTTCAGTCAAGCTCAGCGTGACATTATTAAAATGTACCTATTTAAAATTTTATCCGTTTTATCTTTTAATAACATTTATAATTTTTGATAAACAACGCCAACTTTGACGTCTTTCCTAACTACGTACCTACGTTTCTAAAACCTAAAGCATAATCTTCAACTTTATTTTATTAATTTTCTCAAACTTATTTAATATGTGCGCTTCCCACGCCAAGCATCTAGGTCTTACAACGCAGGCACTCGCGTAATAGTCAGCTATTCACAGGAAGCAGGCATCCGCACTTCGCACTCGTGAGCAGAGCGCTGATGTGTCGTCATTCGTTGTGGACACAGAATATAGAATCTCTGTGCGCAAGCGCTTTGCCAGAATTGCACAGAGAGATGTCAACTTCTTACTTACTCTCTACTTATTATAAAATGGAACGTCTGCCTGTATGTTTTTTTTTTTTTTTTTTTTTTTTTTTATCGATAGCGCGACATGTGGCATCGTTACACCTACAAGTAGGTGTCTAACGATGCCCATGGACATTCTGTGATGCACGGGGATTGCGAATGTCATGCCGGCCTGACAGGAGCCTTTTCACGCCCCTTTTGAAAAACCCCAGACTGTACTTGGGAGGAAATAGATGGGCAGGAAGTGCGTTCCACATTTTCCCGGTTCTGTGAATAAAAGACCTACAGAACCGGTTGGTGCGCATGCGTGGTAGGTCGATTGAATAGGGGTGCATCCCCTGCCCAGTACGCGTAGTGCGGAGGTGGAATGGGGACGACGGAATCGCGTTAAACAGCTCCTCCGAACACTCCCCATGAAATAAACGATAGAACACACTCAGGGAGCCGACGTCCCTACGGAGTTGCAGTGGTTCTAAGTCGCGGGACGCCACGGGGTCACCCACCAGTCGCACGGCACGACGCTGGATTGAGTCTAGCGGCGCAAGCTGGTATTTAGCTGAGCCATCCCACAAGTGCGAGCAGTACTCCAAGCAGGACCTAACCTGTGTTTTGTACAACGTTAGTTTTTGGCCCGGCGTGAAGTACCGTCGCACTTTGTTCAGTACGCCCAGCTTTTTTGAGGCCAGCTTGGCTTTGCCCTCAATATGGCGCCGGAAGTTCAAGTCGTGCGACAGTTCGACACCGAGGACCCCGAGGTGGTCGCTTAGTTTCAGCGACGTGTTTTGGAAGGAAGGAGCTGGCGTGAACGCCGTTCTCTTCGCACTGAACGCACACACTTGTGTCTTCGATGCGTTGAACACGACCAAGTTGCTCCGGCCCCATTCGGCAATATACCGGAGGGTTTGCTCGAGTTCAGACACAAGTGCTAGCCTCTTCTCGTCCACAACGTTCCGTCCGGCTGAAGGGTGACTGGTGTAGGATCCGTGTGCCGTGCTGTCGTCTGCATAACAATGTATGTTGCCAAGTGACAGCATATCATTGATATGCAGAAGAAACAGCGTGGGAGACAACACAGAACCCTGCGGTACACCGGCATTCACTGACATGGCGTCCGACGAGCAGCCGTCCACGAGGACCTGAATGCTACGCCCATGTAGAAAGTCGGTGACCCAGTCACAAAGGCCAGAGGGGATTCCGTACGCCGGCAGCTTGCCCAGAAGCGCTTTATGCCAGACCCGGTCAAATGCCTTGGCAATATCGAGTCCAATTGCCAAGGATTCACCGTACCCTTCAAGCGCTTTCCCCCAAAGGTGAGTGACGTACGCTAGGAGATCACCAGCTGATCGGTTTGGCCGGAAGCCGTATTGCCGATCGCTGATGAGATTATTTGTCTCTAGGTACGTCATGAGCTGCGTATTAATAACGCGCTCCATCACCTTGCAGAGGAGGGAGGTGATTGCTATAGGTCGGTAGTTTGACGGATCAGAGCGATCGCCCTTTTTTGGGACAGGCTGAACGAAAGCTGATTTCCAAGCTGCCGGCACGCGGCCAGTTGTGTACGAGAGGCGAAAGAGGCGCGTCAGTACTGGAGCCAGCTCGGGAGCACACCTCTTCAACACCAATGCAGGCACTCTGTCCGGCCCACTCGCTTTCCTGGGGTCTAGGGCAAGAAGCTCCTTCCGCACAGTTCTCTGTCGGAACTGTACTTCTGGCATGGAGTTCTCACACCTAGGTATGGATGGAGGAGAAGCTCCCCCATCATCCAGATGGGAATTCCCCGCAAAAAGAGATACCAGGAGGTCGGCTTTATCTTTTGCGGAGTGAGCGAGTGATCCTCCAGTGCGCTGCAGAGGTGGAAGTGAGGAGCGGCTGAAATTCGACTCGACAGATTTGGCGAGAGACCAGAACTCACGGCTCCCAGTTGGGTGCCGGTTCAGCCTATCGCCAATTCTGCCGATATGCTCGAATTTGGCCCTGGCGATAGCCCTCTTGCAAGATCTGGAGAGGCGGTTGTAGTTCTTCTTCAATTCGGAGATATTTGGATCTCGTCTGGTACGAGCACGTGACCATGCTCGATATGCCGCAGCTTTAGCCGCGGCAGCATCGGCACACTCCCGGCTGAACCAAGGTTGGCTCTTACCTCCGAGGCGAAGGGTGGCATTGGGAATAAACATTTCCATTCCACCCAAAATCACCTCGGCTACGGTATTGGCGCATTCCGACGGATCGTCCGAATTGAAGCATAGCTCTCTCCAAGGGAAGGATGCAAAATGCTCTCGCATTCCATCCCAATCTGCCGACGCGTAGTGCCAAATTCGACGTGCACCCTCAGTACGTGTCTGAGGGGGCGACGAAGGCACTGTAGATCCCACTAGGCAATGGTCGGAGGAGCCCAGAGGAGCGCTCACTGTTACCTTATACCCAGCAGGATTAGACGTCAGCAGAAGATCCAGCAGAGAGGGTGTATGACCGTCTATATCTGGTATTCTGGTAGGTTGATCTACCAGTTGAGACAGATCATACGTAAGGGCGAAGTCGTAAGCGGCTCTCCCCGCGAAATCGGTTCTGTTGGAGCCAAGCCACACCTCGTGGTGGGCATTAAAGTCTCCAACGAGTACCATATCCGCTGTAGGGAACCGCTCTTGGACTTCGTCTGCCGCTCTACTCAGGTACTCAAATAGGCGAGCTGTCTCCGCATCACCTGAGTGCGACCTGTAGACGCAGGCGTACACGCGCGATTCCGACCCCAGATCCACGTGGACCCAGAGTACTGAAAACGCGAGGTCTTCTTGACAGCGCAGGCGACGACAGCAAATATCCGCCCTAGCAAACAAGCATACCCCGGCACGGGAACGGAAGGCTTCTTCCAGGGTGTACCCGGGGTAGTGCAAGTACGACGTGTCGGCTGGGCGAGATATTTGCGTCTCCGTCAGAAATAACAAAGCCGGCTTCGCTGTCTCCAAATGGTGGTGGACGGCATCCAAATTGGAGTGCAATCCCCGCACATTTGTTACGTCCACGCTGAAATGTGTGGGGTTGTGCACCGCTGAGCATAAGTTTTTTCTTTTATTTTGTGCTGCCATTATTGAAGGGGGGAGAGAAAGCATTGAAAGGCGGCTGCGACGATTTACGGGCAAAGCGTGGATCGTGGCTTCATCACTATCTGCTCAGGATAGTGGAGCGCCGACACGATAGACGGAAGGGCCCCCGGTCCCCCTCGGAAGTGGCCGCCGGGACCCCTACAACCGGTCACCAACCGGCACGACGGGCCACTCCGAGATTATGCGCCGGTTGACCAGGGCAGCCTCTCGCGCTGGTTAGGCGCGATTGGGCCCCTATACTACCCGGCGGGCGGCCAGCGGGACAGCCGTTTCACCGGGTCTCCCTGGCCATCGTGTCGATGCACTACCCCTGGGCAGTGATTCGGCTTTAGAGCCACTGGCCCACTCCTCGTCACAGCCAGCCCCTCCTGCTACTGGGTCCCCGGGATGTACACCGGAACGCAGAGAACTGTTATGGCGGTGTAATTGTTCCCGGGGTGTGGTGGCGAACCCAGGCGATCCGAAGATCTCCCACACGCTTTTGCTGTTCATTTAGCACCACCCAGGAGGCACGTGTGACTTAAGGACCTTAAGGTGTCACGGACGCGAACAGCGATACCCCCCAATGCCGACATCAGAAAAATATAAATTATGTATGTATGTTTGAGGTAAACTTCGGAACCACTCAACAGATTTTGGTGCGGTTTGCACCAATGGAAAGAGTAGTTCTTGAGGCTATATACGATCAAGCTAAATAGCCTAAATAGCTAAATAGCGTTTCTTGTAGGGTTCCCATACAAGAAACGTGTTTTTTTTTCAATGTTTTTTTTTGTGGTGCGGAACCCTCGGTGCGCGAGGCCGACTCGGACTTGGCCGGTTTTTTACAGTGACACTCGTAACGCCTTTACCGCAACGATAGCACAATATTTCCCTCTCCTTAATTTACCACGCAGCGCCCGAGTCGTCCAAAGCCGTAAATTGTCATTTCCATATGTATATTATGTTTTCTTAATTCCTTGGTGGTAGAGATGTTTGTGGGTAGAGTACTTTGGCCTAACGGCGCAGCGGCGGGTGAGAAGCTCGGTGTCAAAACTCTTAATTATGATATTCGTTATAGTTAACTAGGTGTTTCACTTAGTTCTTTACGTCTCTTAATGATTATGACTATAATAAGGCAGGGTGAAGTCATCAAGTAGAGAGAGCTCTACTATGATATTAAATCCAAATAAAATCTACATAACCTAAAATTATTAATACATATTCAATAATTAAATTACACCTTTGAAATTTAAATGAAAGATTTTGTTGTGTGATTAACGCAAAATAATTATCAACGTAGCGTGCGTTATTTCTTTGATATGTATCTAATAAAATCCTTATATATATAATTCTTCTGTACATGTGTTTGTCACCCGTTTAGGCGGAGCCTAAACGGGTGGACCGATTTGGATGAAATTTTGTGTGTATATTTTAGTGGGTCACTGGATGGTTTGAAAATACAATTGAACCCGGTAGATGGCGTCGTGATAAGTCCACGCGGACGAAGTCGCGGACACAGCTAGTTCATTATAAAAACAAAAAGCGCGACGGAAATCTAAGTCCTAAGCGAAATCTTCATTAATATTCGACAATGACGCTAGCCTGCGAGCAAAAGCAGATTTTGTATATTTCAGTCCTTCAAACATTTTTTAAAGTGGGTGTAATCAATATCTGATAAGGTAAATGAAGGGATGCTTCCAGAGCTTTCCCAAATCAGGTGAGAGACAAATTAAAATATAAATCAGGAGATTTGAGGGTTTCTGCAAAATCACGCCCACAACAGGGCCTTGCATCGCAAAATATTCAATTTAATCCTCCACTTCGGAAATGGAAGGCCGTCCTGCGGAAGATAAATGTACATTTCGAACTACAATAAATTAAACTCGAGAGCCGGATGAAAACGGAAAGTTAAACAATAAAACTCGAATTTGCTATTAAAACGTGAACTCCAATATTCTTCTGGGGATCACTACGCTACTCCGACCACACAGGTTGCGACGCTGAGCTCCGTTCGAAATATTACTTGAAAACTTTACTAACAATGAGTTGGATTAAAAAATCTGTTAGGTTACGTGTAATATGCCGACATCAGAAAAATATAAATTGTATAACATTTTCTAATAGCAGGTAGTGGAAAAATCAAGGAAAAATCCAAGCAAATTCTATAATATTCCAGGAAATAATCCCGAGTGTAACCAATTTGTAAGAAATGCACATAATTGTATACATGTATATAACAAATCTAAAAACTTGGTCACTATTAAATTAAAACTACCCTCAACGCATATATTTTATTATAGCACCACACTTCATGTATACATTACTGTATTTAAGGCAAGTCAGATATTATAGCCTGTTCATCTTGAACGTAAAGCATGTTAAATGTTATCTATGTTGAAACATGAAGATTGTATTTGCATTTTAACCGGGACCTGTGGGGGTGAATGGGTACCTGTCAGGCCGACATGGCATTCGCAACCCCCGCAAACGGCCGAATGTTCATGGGCGTCGTTAGACACCTTATGGGTGGCTCGGCGCCATATGTCGCGCTGTCAATAAAAAATATAAAAAAACTGTGTTCCTCTGGATTGTCTCGCCAGCAGCGGCAGTGTTGGGATTTGGTCTGCACACCGCATTAATTTCCCCGAAAGTTTCATCGCAGTACGAATATTCGTAATGAAGGAATGAATTAAGAGAAATAAATTAATTTTGCAAATACCTTCAGCGTCAGGGGGATCTGATACTCATCTGATCTTCGGTTTGAAGTAGTTATTTAAATAAAATATTTTAATATATAATGCTTTCAGATGTATATTTAAGCCAGTTTATAAATCGGGTTTTATTGGATGGCAATTTTTGTATAACCAATTATAATAAAATCAATTATTCCATTTGGAGCAGAACCATTTTTTTAACAGAATTTAAAGTAACTTTTTAGGGTTCCGTATCCACGCGGAAGCCTATTACTAACTCTACGCCGCCGTCAGTCTGTCTGTCGGTCCGTCCATCGTTGAAATTTTCATACTACGAGTATGTGTGTTATTATGGCGGATATGCCAACTAATATTAAAAAAGCAAAATGTAGAAAAGGGGGTCCTCATACAAGAAACTTGCATAGATTACACGTTAACGAAACTGAATAATGGATGGCGCCACAAGTAGTACATCGCAGACAGACAAAAGATAGATGGAAATAGTTTTTTGACAGGTATAATATCCTACTACAGATCTACGGAATCCTCCGTGCGTAACTAAAACTCACACTTGACCGATTGTTGCTAGAAAGTTCCACTTTTGTTTTAATCGAAATGGAAAAGCTCATACAATTTTGGAAACATTGTTGAAACTAGCTTTGCCCGCGACTTCGTCCGCGTGGACTTATCACGACGCCATCTACCGGGTTCAATTGTATTTTCAAACCATCCAGGGACCCACTCAAATATACACACAAAATTTCATCCAAATCGGTCCAGCCGTTTAGGCGGAGTTAGGTGACAAACACACGTACAGAAGAATTATATAAATAAGGATAAGGATAGATCTTTCCGCTACTTCACTTCGCGGAAAAATATCCTGTAACCATCCTTAGATGCGCCTGAAACGTCAGTGAAAACTGCACGTGAATTGTTGAGTGGTTCTCGACTTAACCGAATATAGAGCTTAATCTCCTTTCCAAGCAAGTGATGAGGCTAAAACTGTAAATACTTAATTTATTAGCCCTGGCGAGGAAGTAAGCGTCTAGCTAGGTGATCCCAGTAAATAAGACCTACCTCGATAAAATAATCTTTCGTCACCAAATACAACTCACACACACACTGTCACATAGCATATACACCATCGGCCATATATACTTGTGCAGTCAGCTGCAAAATGTCTCTACCGTTTGGAGAACGAAAATACAATTGTACAAGCTTTCAATCAAACTCACCTTGTGACACTGTATCTTATTATTTATTAGATTCAATTCTATAATCATTCTGTACCATTGTAATTCTGATGAAAATGCATTTTTTTAAATCTTCGAACTTTTTTTTTTAATAGAAAGCGCGACATGTGGCATTGTTTCACTTACGAGTAGGCGACTTACGATGCCCATGGACATTCTGTGATGCACGGGGATTGTGAATGCCATGCCGCCCTGACAGGAGCCTTTTCACGCCCCTTTTGAAAAACCCCAGACTGTACTTGGGAGGAAATAGATGAGCAGGGAGTGCGTTCCACATTTTCCCGGTTCTGTGAATAAAAGACCTACAGAACCGGTTGGTGCTGATCAATGACTTGTCCAATCATCATATTTTGATCGTATTATTATTTTGTAAATTTTTAATTTCTCGAATTATTTCATTTTTGGTTCCTTGCCAGAGTTACTACCCATAGGTGGTTTCATAAAAAACAGTTTTTTTTTAACTGAATATCTGAAGAGATTTAAGTGAGCATTGATTTGGCCATACTATTTCTGTATGATTTTGTATGAGAATTTTTTTTATAACATTTTTATCATAATATTATAATTTTATATGTCGTACTAAGCACGTAAAACATTCTACTTGCTTTTTTATATTTCTTCATTAGATAAATGCAAAGCCGAAAAAGAAAAAAATATTAATTCGTCCCGACTGATATTATTGATATGATATTACGGATATTATTTGATTCTCTTCATTGTCGGCTTTGCATTTATCAAATTAATACATATACATTTTTATTATTTTTACTTGTTTTATATTTTATTTATTCTCTTAGTTTGTTAGTATTCAAGGAGAAATAGTCGTTATATTTCCTTTTTACACAAAATATTCAGTATATTTTTACTAATTATTATTTAAATTGAATGAAGCATAGGACATACGATATTATTAGTCGACATGAAACACATTAAACATCCTCTTTTGGTCATTTATCTCGCTCAAATGATCTCCTTCTTCAAAGACATAATGGGACCGTGGTAGGTAGACTAAAAGTGATTTTGTACCCGAAATTCGACCCTCCCGGAAACCCTTTTTCCTTCCGGGGTAAGTAAATACCGTACTTGTACGAGTGTGACGCCCAGTTAGATTTTATGTATATGTGGGTATATATATATACATATATTTTTATATTTAAATGCATTCAGAATTTTCAGTGTTGGTGAATATATTTTAATGTTGGAGGCATTTTTAGTAGAAAGTGAGGAATGATGCCTCTCAGTACTTACATATACTTTCCCTATATCAGTATAGGAATAAGGATAGGAAATATTTATATTTCACTAAAGCTTAGGTTCATTCTAACAAAACACACTTAAGAACATTATATATCCTACCTTATCCTTACCTATAATAAAATCCAACGTCTGCTTTCTGTCTGAGTGTCTGTCTGTCCGCTTATAACTCGAGAACCACTGAACCGATTTTAATAAAACAAAATTCTACGGATAGCTTGATTCTTCCCATCAACTATAGGCTACTTACTATCACGCTAAATGACTTATGAGGTTAGCAGTGAAGTGAAATATGAGAGCGGGCGGAGCCGCGGGCACAGCTTGTTAATCAATAAAAGAGAAAAGAAAGGACTGGACACAGCTTTATACTGAACCTAGTTTTTGAACGCTAATTTCACTAGATTAACTTCAGTTAATCTATATTATCGTATCGTAGTTCTACCTAGATAGATAGACGTCTCAGTCGAAGAGACGACGACGATCGTTGGAGTAACCGTGTCCAACACTGGCGGCTGTGGCCAGGCAAACGGAGTGTGGGAAGATTACCCGCCAGGTGGGACGACAACATCAAGTAGGTTTTTTTTATGTAATCCGGTATGGGTGGTTGAGTCGGAGGGGCTAAAGCGCATGCTCCGACCCGCCAATATCACCTCCGAGAAGGTAGGTGCCATACCGGAGACTTCCCTCGATTGCTGGCTATACTGGACTAGAGGAGAACCCAACTGAGGCTGCTATGCGGCCATCTTACATCCAGTAGTAGTAGGCGGAAAGTAGTGGTTCCTTACCGCTGAAGGCCGGGAGGGCTGGAGGAAAATTGGAGAGGCGTATGCCCAGCAGTGAACATATACGCGCTAACTGACTGACTGACCTACATATATACAAATTAACCTCTTGGCTTCCCAATTATTAAATATGCTTAAAAAACACCCGACACACCAAAAACACTCAAAAAGTTAAAAATTATTTCCGCTTAGTTAATTAAAGGCGTCGTTTTTTTTTACGTAGCTGTCCCCGGTGCCTTTCGTGCCCCTCTTGAAGGATCTTGAAGGTTCCCGGGAGGGGGCCAGCTTGGTCTTGCCCTCGATATGACGCCGGTGTACGTACAGGTTTCCTTCTGAATTCTTCACCAGAATGACGCTTATATCGTATATAACGAGTGATCCAACTGGAGTGACGGACAGGTTACCTGTAGGTACGTTAAGAGGTACTTACTCGGCAGACACATCATGCGGTCGACCGCTCGCCCCGGTTGCCAAACTAGTCGGGTCCGGTTCGGTCCACATGTGGACAACTCGATCTTTTTATTAGGACCACTTTCACACACTGCCAGTGCAGGGAGTGGTCGCGAGGGGTTTAGCCTGACAGCCCGCCTGACCGCTCGCGAGCCTTCGCCGAGCCAGTCAGGGGGTGTATCCAGTAGCTGGAAATTAAAATTATTACATTTAAATTTTTACATCGAGACATAATACTTTTGATTAGTGTCACACACAGCACCGAATGAAGGTCGGTCAAACGAAACGGAAAATACGTTTTCCGGCCTGGCCGGACGAGGAAGGTCTGATGAGCCAACCATATCAGGTTCAATAAAAACAAATTTCAGAATGGGCTATTCAGTAGTCACTGACTTCCATAAAGAGCGCTTATCGATAGAATAACATACATAACACACGCTGTATCCCGACAATCAGGGTAAGCATAGTAATCGAAGTTGTGCTGCAGGTACTCTTGTAAATTGCAGCACAGCACCGACCGCCACGTTATGCAAAGTATTCGGACAAGATACAAGCAGCAAGTAAGGCACGAATACCCATCTACTGCATGACTCGGTAGAAGGACCGTTCCAATGTGGCTAGCCTGTTGCCCTTTAGCACGGCATATTGTCCTTATCCCTTAGTCGCCTTTTACGACCTGCACTGCACGGAGAGAGACACAGTGGGGCTATTCTTTTTAAATACCGACCCCAAACGCTACTCGATCGATAGAATAACAATTATATTAATTTTTTTTTTCGAATTATGTAGGTAATTACTCGATTCTGTCTGAATTTCTGCTACTGAATTAACCTCCAGTGCAGTATGGTATAGATCCGATGAGAAATAGTGGGTATAAACATGTATATATTTCGTACGTAGGTTGTGAAGTACATAGGTATTACTCGTAGATACCTAGTAGTTAATGCACTTGTCTCTCGTGCATGAGGTGGGAGGTTCGAATCCCGCATGTACACCAATAGGGTTCAAATTGTCAACAATATACGTGATTTTAAAGCGGTAAAGCGGGGCGGGTAGCCGAGTAGTTTGGGCATGGCTTCTCACGCGAGAAGTCCGCGGTTCGAATCCGGTCGGCGTGTACCAATGAGTTTTTTCTGACGAAACAACATACGTGCATAGCTACACCTGCTGCTTCACCATTCGGAACCGGTGTAAAACTGTAGGTCCCTTCCCTTGCCCATTACTAGGTGGTAGGCTCAAATTGTAGCCGACTGGGTTGATACCACCGTACTGGATGTAAGATGGCCGCATATCTCGGTTGTGTTCTCCTCTAGTCCAGTATAGCCAACAATCCAGGGAAGTCTCCGGTATGGCACCTACCTTCTCGGAGGTAATATTGGCAGGTCGCAGCATGCGCTTTCGCCCCTCCGACTCAGCCACCCATACCGGATTAATTAAAAAAAAATTAAGACTGAAAACGGCTAAGAAATACTTACACTAATGCTGGAACCACAATAACGCCTTTCTCGACGCGTCATACATAACAGTACCTACTCCACCCTAGCTGAGTCAAAAAATATGAGATAATGATAATAGATGTGTCATGTGCACTAACTGAATAATAATAATAATAGAATTCGTCTTCTACGCCCTAGAAAAGTGTTACACAACACTATGTCCTATTTTCATCAAGTCATTCAAGTCTTTCAAACGACACAATTATCAAAAACTTCAAATACGTATAGAATATAAACGAAAGGATATAACTAGCACAAACTAAGCGCTGAAGTTCTGAAAGATTTCCCCGAGGTCCGGAAGGATTCGGCTTGACCTCAAAAGCGGAATTCCGGTACGGAGGCTAATGAGGTGTGGGGGAATTCCGCGGAAACCCCAACTTTAGGATTGGCGTGACAAATTCACTAGCAGTCAATCGAGATTCGAGTAACATCGAGTGCATACCAGTCCGCTGTATTCTGACAATCGGGGTAAGCAAAGTGATCGGTGTTGTGCTACAAAGACTAGAGTTAATCATAGCATAGCACAACACCGACAACCACGTTTAGAAACATAGACAAGAAGACACCAATACTAAGTGTAATTATTACCGTGGCACGGAAAGATGCGGGTATCCCGTCGCCCTTTGGCACGGCATGTTATTCTTATCCCTTACGATATGCACGGGGAGAGGTGCAGTGGGTTTATTCTTTTCAAGTACCTACTTGGCTACACACGGCACGTTTTTGGAGTTAAATTAATACATTCTGCTCCCGACTTTTCGCTTAGAACGAAAAAAAAACACATATAAAAAAAAATAAAAAATAAAACAAAATAAAATAAAAATAAAATAAAACAAATTAAAATAAGTTTCTTCAATTCAATTTAATTTAACCTAAGTAGAAAAAAGAAATTATCATATAAGTAACTAAACTTAAAGTAACTCGAAATTACGTACGCGATGCAAAATTTGGCCTGAGTGAATTGGCCCACAAAAGAGCTTTGCAGTTTCGCGATCGAAGTTCTACGACTATGGCAGTTTGTTGATAGTTTCTGCTAAGTTCCGTAGAGCTGTGGAGTAGTAGAATTTTGAACAGCTTATACAGGCGGCTTTCAAAGTAGAAATACGCCTTTAGAACGTTGTCATCACGTACCAACTTTTCACGTTGAGTAATACATTTATTTAATTTATTTTATTATGTACCTTACTGAAGTGGTTGCTTACATCACCTACTACACCCGCGAAGTCAGTTCTAGATACCATACCATACCATTTTGTTTTGATTTTACCAGCTACACTAAACTGGACGAATTATTTTTATAGCTTCTTCAAGTGACCTTCAAAGTACGGTAGTACCAATCCGGAAATTACAATTTACATCGGGTGCTTTTCTCCGCATTCGGGATTCGAAACTCAGTCCTCTCGCGCGAGAGGCAGACGTCTTAGCCATTAGGCTATCTGCTACTTAAGGTAAGCGTCCACACACATGTCCGTCCACATCGTACTCAGAGTACGCATCAGACGGATCACATCAAACGGATTTTTAGGGTTCCGTAGTCAACAAGGAACCCTTATAGTTTCGCCATGTCCGTCCGTCTGTCCGTCTGTCTGTCCGCCGCTTAGCTCAAAGACCCTTAGTACTAGAAAGTTGTAAGTTGGTATGGGTATACATATTAATAACGCCGACAAAGTGGTAAAAGAAAAATTTTGAAATAATTTTTTTTAGGGTACCCGTACGTAACCGTACGTGCCCGTACACGTAAAGTGGGGATGCATTATTTTTTCACGTTCACCCCATCGTGTGCGATGTCGTTGGATAGGTCTTAATAAATATTGCGGGTTTGTGAAAAGCATTTTTCGATTTAGGGATCCGTTTGCGAATTATTAAGCTTTTAAGTGCTAATTTTTGTTACAGTCAAGTGTCCCCACCTCCTGCCAGATAAACGGTTGTTATTAGATATTATGTGAAAAAATTCACAGCAGTAGTAATACACGGTGTTGCAGTTTCCCCCGTAATATTTTTAACTGACATAAGGGGGTTATTCTATATGTGAAACTAAACAACTTCTGTGAAGAAAAAAAACATTTTTTGAAACAAAAAAAAAATATTTTTTCTATACAAATTTTAAATGCCTATTCTCAAAATGTATGGAGAAAAAAAAATTTTTTTTCTTCAAATAAAAAAGTCGTAGAACAAAAGTTGTTCTATTTCACGTACAGAATCACCCCCTTTCGAGTTTTACGGTTGGGGTTGCAACACCGTGTATATCGAAATTAAAAGGAAAACTATCACAGCTAAGTAGGCTGTACAGGTTGACGAGTAATAGTCGACCAACTTATAAAATGTACGGACGACAGCCATCATTTCACTGTTGAAGAACTTATTCAAATTAACATTCATTTATTTATCCTACAAAATTATACAAATAATCAAATAATTTATTTTGATAGGGTTCCGTAGTTGCGGCCTACACTGCGCGTGGCCCGACACTCACTTGGCCGGTTTTAGAAGTACTGTGTCCACTGCACTGCAGGAATTGGGTTGCCGGTGCGAACGCATTCACACGCCGCCAATGCGGCCGGTGAACGCACGTCATGGCAAACCATAGAAATAATTCATAAAAGACATTAATTTGATACGATCCGTCCTTAGCGCGCGATGCGAACATGTGCTCCTGGTCTGGCTAGTCATCACTTGTTACAGTTTAGATCTTCACGTTCTGGGTTCAGGACTGGGATCAGGTAGCGGTGCTTAATAAGAATGTTACATCAATACAGTGATCGAACAGGTTGAAGAATTGCAGACGCAAGCCTCAGAAATTCTCCGGCTTAGTAGACAAGTTCTGCTTAAGGTGGTCGAGAGTAGAATTCAACTGGGTTGGGCTGCCTTCGGAACAATTCGCCTTGAGGTCTGAAATTCCGCAAAATGTAAAGACCCTTATATATGACCAGTTCGTCCTCCCAGTTATAACGTGCGGGTATGAAACGTGGATTCTGACGGTCGCTGTGTCCAAAGGTTGAATGTTGCCCAGCGAGAATGGAGCGAGCCATGCTGGGAATATCGCTACGTGATATGGTGCGTAACGAAGCAACCCGCCGACGCGCCGAGGTATTCGATATTTAATATTGGATACAGCTCAAGCGGCAGTGGACTGGGCATGTCGGCCGAAGAGACGATGACATTTGGGGTAATCATGTCCTACACTGGCGGCCGTGGACAGGAAAACAGAGTGTGGGAAGATCACCCGCCAGGTGGGACGATGACATCGATTACGTCAGCGGAAAGCAGTGGTTCCGTAGTGCTGAAGGCTGGGAGGACTGAAGAAAAATTTGAGAGACGTATGTCCAGCAGTGGACACACGCTGACTGGCTGACTGGATGTTACATCATCTCAGCCGCATGAGTTTATCATTTTCAGTTCGCCTATTTCAGTAATATCAGTAGGAAACAAGAAAAAAAGTGAAAGAAAACCTGAGTCACGCGTTTCGTTAGTCAAGTGGGCGTTCGGCCATTTAACTTTCTTCTTCTTTTTTACCCGACTACGGCGAAGCCAAAAAAGGAAGGGTTATGAGTTTGGCGTGTATGTATGTATGTATGTATATATGTATGTATGTATGTATGTATGTATGTATGTGACTATCTATATTCCACTCTACAGCCTAAAGTACTGGGCCGATTTGAAAAATTCTTGTGCCATTGGATTCGTCTTATTCACGGGAGTGTCATAGGCTATATAAAAATTTTCAAAATTCAAAATGGCGGACGCACGGCTTCGAAATGTCAAATTAATTATTCAAAATATATTGAGTGGGGTATCAAATTAAAGATAATTAAATTACGATTCCGAAAATATATACTTTGCTATCTATTAAACTTATGTGGACAGAGAAATAGAGCAAAATGTGTGGCGCATGTATGAATCGCGATCGCGATGAAGCGTGGTCGCCCGCGCACCGCGCCTCCGCGCGCCCCCACGGTACTCTTTTCTATTCTGTGGTTTCGGTACGTTACATACACCGAAGACGCGCGACGACGACGCCGCGACGATAAGAAGCGACATGGTATTGTTGTTGGTAATATACCTACATACTTACTCACTGATCTACCGCAAATTTTATATAGATATATAATATTATTATTAGATACAGTACTATGCTAAAATAAATTGGTATTAAAATTTAATGTCCATGTACCTAGTGTAAGCATATGTAGTGAAGGTACATTAAATATAACTAATACCTACAATATTGTCGGATGCAAGTTACCCTTCAGCTAAGCGAGATATTGTGGAAGAGAAGAACCGCCGGCGCCGTTTGCGGAAAAGTATTCCCAATTTTCTGGGTGCAGTTTTAGCCCTAGACTCGATTAGTTGCCGGAAACCTACGTCTTTGGAAATGGTGGTGCCCAGGAGGTCCAGGTGCTTCCAGACAGGTATGACGCTGACTTAGAAACTGACTTGGAAAGCAAAAGGACCTTCAAATCGACCTTCGCAGATAATGCGCAGCACTGAACCTTGCTAACGTTGAAGGCGTGGGCGTAGCATTCAGGGGGCAACATATCATTGTGATGTATACGAGAGTACGGAACACGGGTTCTACACCAGTTACCCTTCAACTAGGCGGGATGTGGATGAGAAGAGGCGAAGACTTAGTCTGAACTTGAGCAAACACTTGGCTCTATTTCCGAATGGACCGTAGCAAGTTAGTCAAGTTCAATATCTCCAAGATACAAGTTTGCGCGTTCAGTGCGAAGAGAGCGGCGTTCACACCAGCTCCTTCCTACCAAGGCACGTCACTTAAATTTTGCGACCACCTCGGGGTCCTCCGAGTCGAATTTTCGCACGATCTAAACTTCCGGCGTGACATCGAGGGCAAGGCCGTATAAATCGCAGATTCGGTCCTGCTTGGGGTACGGCTCGCACCTATGGGATGGCTCAGTCAAATACCAGCTAGCGCCTCTGTACTCGATCCAGCGTCGAGCCGTGCGAATAGTAGGTGACGCCCAAATGTCCCGCTATCTAAAACCACTGCAACTCCGTAGGGATACATAGCTAAATCAGAGCCTGTTGAAATACAAACAGAGAGAAATATTTTCCCCCAAGTACAGTCTCGGGTCCTTCAACCTGGGCACCTGTCAGGCCGGCATGGCAGTCGCAGCCTCCGCATGCTAATGAATGTCCATGGGCGTCGCTAGACACCTTATAGGTGGCTCGGCGCCACATGTCGCGCTTACTATAAAAATAATATCAGTAGCTTTGGCCTCGCCTTAGTGGCTTACCTGCTTCGAGTGAGTACATTATTCAACTATGTACACGAACCTGAAACCTCCCTCGGTCTTCGGCCTTGAACTGATTGGTTTACTTACTTCCCGAATCCGCTTCACCCCAGCCAGATATGTTTACTTACATAGAGAAATAAAATCGTGTACTTACACAGTTCAGTCTTCGGTCTTGCCCTGACTGACTTTTCATTTTACTTCAAGCCTATACATCTTTCAACTATACATAATTTGTTTATAGATGTAGGTACTTACTCATGCGCTATTTGCAGAAAACTTTAGTTTCAAATAGTACATATGACGACAAATAAACGGACGGATAGTATCAATTTTGTACCGTGTGGGGCCGGTACTTTAAAATAATAGCCCCACTGCATCTCTCCCCGTGTATGTCGTAAAAGGAGACTAAGGGATATGACTACCTTCTTATATTACTAGGTGGTAGGGTTTAACCCGCCCGTGTTGGTACCACCGCACTGAATGAAAGGTCGGTCGAAACGGCTATGTAAATAGTTTGTGTTTCCCGTCCAGTTCAGTGTAGCCGGCACGACCGAAGGGAAGCACTGACGTGGCACCAAGTTAATCCGGTGTTATGGGCTGACGTCACGGATGTTGTAGGTGATGTGTCAGATTCCATAAAAAAATCAATAATATACGAGTTACATATAACATTTAAAGTATGCAAACAGTTTTAAAAAAAGCCTAAAATAAAAAAAAATAAGTTATAAAAAACTAAAACCCGACTACGAAAAAGCTAATTATGAAAATCGTTTAAATAAAAAAAATTTGTTATAAAAAACTAAAACCCGACTACGAAAAAGCAAATTATGAAAATTGTTTAACTAAAAATTACAAAATAATATTTTCCATATAATTTATCAGATACAGCAATTCTCTTTTTATATTGATTTTACCTTAGCTTATAAATAATACATTTTGATAATTTATTATTTTTAACGTTCTAAATATAGAGCCGTGGTCGGGCGTTCTTCGTTCAACAAGACAAGTGAGGCTGTCTTCGTGCATTATTAGAGCGAGGAACTTAGGACGGCCATCGTAATTGTGTCATACTGGCATCGGACGGAAGTCGTAACCCCTTTACGGACGCTATAATTTTTGTAAGATCAGTCAGAGCCAATCTAAAATTATTATAAGTAGATACATAGGTACATACCGAACGTCAACGGCTATAATGGCTATACTATGGCTATAATGGCGGCTATAATAAACGGCTATAATGGCTCGGCCTTCGGCCTCGCCCTTAATTACTTACATTCTTAGATAAGGTTTATCGCCTTCCTGAACGCAGCTCGGCCTTCGGCCTCGCCCTCAGTTACTTACTGTCTTCGAGAAGGTTCATGGTCTTTCTGAATGCAGCTCCGCCTTCGGCCTCGCCCTTAATTACTTACTTTCTTCGAGAACGTTTATAGTCTTCCTGAACGCCGCTCGGCCTTCGGCCTCGCCCTCAGTTACTTACTTTCTTCGAGAAGGTTTATAGTCTTCCTGAACGCAGCTCGGCCTTCGGCCTCGCCCTCAGTTACTTACTATCTTCGAGAAGGTTTATGGTCTTCCTAAACGTAGCTCGGCCTTCGCCCTCGCCCTTAATTACTTACTTTCTTAGATAAGGTTTATCGTCTTCCTGAACGCAGCTCGGCCTTTGGCCTCGCCCTTTGTTACTTACTTTCTTTGAGAAGGTTTATGGTCTTCCTGAACGTAGCTCGGCCTTCGGCCTCGCTTTCAGTTACTTACTTTCTTCGAGAAGGTTTATAGTCTTTCTGAATGCAGCTCGGCCTTCGGCCTCGCCCTTAGTTACATACTTTCTTCGATAAGGTTTATAGTCTTCCTGAACGCAGCTCGGCCTTCGGCCTCGCCCTTAATTACTTACTTTCTTTGAGAAAGTTTATAGTCTTCCTGAACGCAGCTCGGCCTTCGGCCTTGCCCTTAGTTACTTACTTTCTTTGAGAAGGTTTATGGTATTCCTGAACGTAGCTCGGCCTTCGGCCTCGCTTTCAGTTACTTACTATCTTCGAGAAGGTTTATAGTTTTTCTGAACGCAGCTCGGCCTTCGGCCTCGCCCTTAGTTACATACTTTCTTAGATTAGGTTTATCGCCTTCCTGAACGCAGCTCGGCCTTCGGCCTCGCCCTCAGTTACTTACTGTCTTCGTGAAGGTTCATGGTCTTTCTGAACGCAGCGCGGCCTTCGGCCTCGCCCTTAGTTACTTACATTCTTCGATAAGGTTTATAGTCTTCCTGAACGCAGCTCGGCCTTCGGCCTCGCCCTCAGTTACTTACTGTCTTCGAGAAGGTTCACGGTCTTCCTGAACGCAGCTCGGCCTTCGGCCTCGCCGTTAGTTACTTACTTACTTTGAGAAGGTTTATAGTCTTTCTGAACGCAGGTCGGTATTCTGCCTCGCCCTCAGTTACTTACTTTTTCGAGAAGGTTCATGGTCTTCCTGAACGCAGCTCGGCCTTCGGCCTCGCCCTTAGTTACTTACTTTCTTCGATAAGGTTTATAGTCTTCCTGAACGCAGCTCGGCCTTCGGCCTCGCCCACAGTTACTTACTGTCTTCGAGAAGGTTCACGGTCTTCCTGAACGCAGCTCGGCCTTCGGCCTCGCCGTTAGTTACTTACTTACTTTGAGAAGGTTTATAGTCTTACTGAACGCAGGTCGGTATTCTGCCTCGCCCTCAGTTACTTACTTTTTCGAGAAGGTTTATCGTCTTCCTGAACGCCGCTCGGCCTTCGGCCTCGCCCTCAGTTACTTATTTTCTTCGAGAAAGTTTATAGTCTTCCTGAACGCAGCTCGGCCTTCGGCCTCGCCCTCAGTTACTTACTTTCTTCGAGAAGGTTTATGGTCTTCCTGAACGTAGCTCGGCCTTCGGTCTCGCTCTTAATTACTTACTTTCTTAGATAAGGTTTATCGTCTTCCTGAACGCAGCTCGGCCTTCGGCCTCGCCCTTTGTTACTTACTTTCTTTGAGAAGGTTTATGGTCTTCCTGAACGTAGCTCGGCCTTCGGCCTCGCTTTCAGTTACTTACTTTCTTCGAGGTTTATAGTCTTTCTGAATGAAGCTCGGCCTTCGGATTCGCCCTTAGTTACATACTTTCTTCGATAAGGTTTATAGTCTTCCTGAACGCAGCTCGGCCTTCGGCCTTGCCCTTAGTTACTTACTTTCTTTGAGAAGGTTTATGGTATTCCTGAACGTAGCTCGGCCATCGGCCTCGCTTTCAGTTACTTACTTTCTTCGAGAAGGTTTATAGTTTTTCTGAACGCAGCTCGGCTTTCGGCCTCGCCCTTAGTTACATACTTTCTTAGATAAGGTTTATCGCCTTCCTGAACGCAGCTCGGCCTTCGGCCTCGCCCTCAGTTACTTACTGTCTTCGTGAAGGTTCATGGTCTTTCTGAACGCAGCTCGGCCTTCGGCCTCGCCCTTAGTTACTTACTTTCTTCGATAAGGTTTATAATCTTCCTGAACGCAGCTCGGCCTTCGGCCTCGCCCTCAGTTACTTACTGTCTTCGTGAAGGTTCATGGTCTTTCTGAACGCAGCTCGGCCTTCGGCCTCGCCCTTAGTTACTTACTTTCTTCGATAAGGTTTATAGTCTTCCTGAACGCAGCCCGGCCTTCGGCCTCGCCCTCAGTTACTTACTTTTTCGAGAAGGTTTATCGTCTTCCTGAACGCAGCTCGGCCTTCGGCCTCGCCCTCAGTTACTTACTTTCTTCGAGAAGATTTATTTTCTTTCTAGAATACAGTTCAGCCTGAAGCCTCGCCGTTAGTTACTTACTTTATTTGACAAGGTTTATCGTTTACCTTAACGCAGCTTGCCTTCGGCGTCGC
The DNA here is from genome assembly GCA_946902875.1 of Nematopogon swammerdamellus. NCBI lineage: Eukaryota > Metazoa > Arthropoda > Insecta > Lepidoptera > Adelidae > Nematopogon > Nematopogon swammerdamellus. The sequence continues at coordinate 15,022,238 of OX336341.1, read as the reverse complement.
CCTTACTCGTACTTACTTTCTTAGATATGGTTTATCGACTTCCTGAACGCAGCTCGGCCTTCGGCCTCACCCAATGTTACTTACTGTCTTCTTTGAAATACGAATTTCACGCGAGCGGAGCCGCGGGCTCAGCTAGTATTTTATAACATGGGAATTGTTAGTATACAGTATCGTTTGTATGTTAGTAGGGAGTGGGACTTTAAACAAATGTAAAGTGGCATATAAAGGAGGGGAATTAACAGCGAGGGTAATTGGACAATCGAAGAGGATATGGTCCAGGGTTCCTTCGTCCAGTCCGCACTCGCAGATTGATGAGTCAAGTACACGAAGTCGGGCTAGATGCACTGGAGTGCAGCAGTGTCCAATTCTCATTCGGCACAGAACTGAGGTTTCCTTTTTATTAGGCCATTTAACTTTCTATCAGGCACTTAAGAAAAGTCAAATTGACATCTGTCACGCAGAGCGAATTTAATAGCGTAATCTGTCTGTCAGTTTGTTTTAGGGACTATTAAGGCGTTACTTTATACAGTGCAGTGCCAACCATAGAAATAACAAATAATCTCTGTCTTCTTAACGTTGAAAGTTAGAGAAGACTCTATCGAAAACTTATCGAGTTAAGGATTTAAGCTGTCGTTCGTTAGTTAACGGGCTAAGCGATTTTTAAGTCTGTGTTGTGGCAATCAGCCCTTATCAATAAACTTCTTTAACTTTTGTTACTAATGCTATTAAGCGGCAGTGAGTGATTTTACTCGCAAAACGTAATATTCTGATTTGGCAAGTTTGCATAATATGATTCAAACTTTAAAAATATATGGCACAGTAAAGCAAATGATTTTGCTCATGCAAAAAACGGGCCTACGCGCACAGAAACAAAGTTTAACTTTATGTAACATGCTGTAAGTGGGTGTGGTCTCAAAGACCCTGCCTTGCACTCTCGAGAGAAAGTGCATCAGCATACAATCGCGAGAGAGCTCATTGTCTGCAATTACCGATGGTAATGGGCCATGATTCTGTTATGAGTGGTCGTTTCGTGTGCCGAGATTATTACGTATGGTATAATACGATAATGCCTATTCAATTATTATAATATTGATATGAATAAAAAAATTACAAGTACTTTTACTATTTACTTCAAATTTTAAATTGTTTGATATAATCTTTGCTTAATGGTCAATTTGCTTAACCATTTTATCCATAGCGCAACGTCTGTGTGCAACAAATAAACATGAATAAAAATATTATACGTAAGACACGGAAAAATACGACCGCGCCACATGAAATTCATGAATTTGAACGGTTTGTTCCCAACGAACCACCCAATCCATCCACCTAGGTGGTCGGTTAGGAATTTTATTATGTCTCATTATCTGTCTGTTAATTAAAGTGGAATTTCTCATACAGTACATAGAAATAGTAGAAAAGATAATACAAATAATTACATACTAGTTAAATAAAACTATAATGAATACATATTATACAGGGTGTTCGGCACATGGACCGACAAATTTAATAATAAGACAAAAGGTGTCATAGGTCAAAACCTTGCAAATGACCCCACTTACCTACAAAAAAAATTGGTCGGTCCATGTGCCGAACACCCTGTATATTAGAAAGTATTTAAAGCAAGTACCGTGTGGGGCTGGTACTTAAAAATAATATCCCCACTGTATCTCTTCCCATGCATGTTGTAAAAGGCGACTAAGGGATAAGGACAAGATGCCGTGCTAAAGGGCTACAGCCTCGCCACCTCTCACCTTGGCACGGTACTTCCACCGAGTCATGCAGCAGGTGGGTCTTCGTGTCTTACTTCCTGCTTGATCGATTGAATCTTGTTCGAATACTTTACCAAACGTGGTGGTGAGTTTGTGCTGTAATTTACCAGAGTTCTTGCAGCACAACACCGATTACTCTGCTTACCCCGATTGTCGGGATTCAGCGTGTGTGATATGTATTTAAAGCAAGCGGGTGGCCGAGTGATCTAGGCACCGGGGTCTCTTGCGGGAGGTCCGAGGTTCTTATCCGGTTGGCGTGTACCAATGAGTTTTTTCGGACGGAAAAATTGCTTCACCGATCGAAACTGGTGTAAAACTGTAGGTCCCTTCCCTTGCCCCTTATTAGACTTAAATTGTAGCCGTCTGGTTTGGTGCCACAGTACTGGATGTAAGATGGACGCATAGTAGGCTGGGCTGTGTTCTCTTCTAGTCCAGTATAGCCAGCAATCTAAAGGAAAGTCTCTGTTATGGCACCTACCTTCTCGGATGTGATATTGGTTGGTATTGGTGGAGCATGTGCTTTGGCCCCTCTGACTCAGCCATCCATACGGGATTGTATAATAAAAATAAATACGTATTTGTCCATCCGAAAGGAGTGAAGCGACGTTTTAACCTATTTTGGTGAAATGGGCCCTTAGCGTGGTTCAGAAATCTTAGCCCTTAGTCCAAACACAATAGCAATTTTTCACAATAATATTATCCGAAAGGCTCATACGATGGTGAATATAACAGTGATATAACAAAATTATCTCTCTGCCTGTATTAGTCTGCTTTGATTTAAAACAGAATATTTAGGTTTACTCACATTTAGTATTTGTTATAATTATTTATTATAATCCATTTATTTAAAAAAAAAATTTATATTAATTTTACATTTATTATATATTTATTACAGTTACACTTATGCTAGTTGCTGTTATTAGAGTTATTACATAGTTTAGATTTAGACGGGCGCAAATGTAAAGGTAAAAAAAAAAAGTTACGGATAAACTCCTGCAAGACAGAACATTCTAGCAGGAGAACTGAAATGTATATCAGGTGCCAATAGTATTGGCCCAATACTATGTGTAAATAAATAAATTTTCATTTTCATATGCAATTTTTCGCCGACTTTATTTTTACAGAAAGAGTCAGTATTTCTGCACACGAGAGCTAACGCGCACCAGATGCGAATAGTATCGCCGACAGCGGGAAGTTCAAGTAGGTACCAGTCTAGGTAGCTCGGCTAACGTGCACAGCCCACTGCCACTTGAGCTTAGCCACCCGATGTCCAAGTTTGGTGAGTCAGCGGATTGCCTCGTACGCTCCATATCACGTAGCGATGTTCCCAGCACGGTAGCCGAAGAGACGATGACCGTTGGAGTAACTGTGCCCTGCTCTGGCGGCCGTGGTCAGGAAAACTGAGTGTGGGAAGACCACCCAGGTAGGACGACGACATCAAGCACGTCGGCGCAAAACAGTGGTTCCATACCGCTGAAGGCCGGGGGGACTGGAAGAAAATTGGAGAGGTATACGTATATACGTCCACTGCTGGACATACCAGCAGTGGATTTATACACGCTGACTGACTGACTGACTAACAGACAATTTCGACTAGGTTGTATACTTTATTAATTTAATTTAATTTTAATATTTATGCATTATTTTTTTTATTTTTTTTTATAGAAACTGGCACGTATGGCTACATCACCTACAACATCCGTGATGTCAGCTCATAACACCCGGTGAACTTGGTGCTACGTCAGTGCTTCCATTCGGTAGTGCGGGCTACACTGAACTGGACGGAAAACACAAATTATTTACATAGCCGTTTCGACCGACCCTTTATTCAGTGCGGTGGTACCCGGACGGGTTAAACCCTACCACATAGTAACATAAGAGGTGACTCATATCCCTTAGCCGCCTTTTACGACATACACGGGGAGAGATGCAGTGGGGCTATTCTTTTAAAGTACCGTACCCACACGGTACAACCACAATGAGACCGAGTGCCCAAATAAAGCAGATTTCTGTTTATATTTTGTTTCTATAGAAATGTTTCGTTTTGTGATTATACTCGCTGTCGGACACGGTACCATATGCCGTCGACGACGTCGGCGCGGCGGAGCGGCGGCGCGGCGGCCGGATGGACCGCTCGCGGTGCGCGTTTTGTTCGGGCCCAGCTTAATTTCCCTCTTATTAAATATTACGACACCGCTGAGATTAATACCGCCGCAGCACTGTGCGGTCCCTTGACGGACATATTCACCGACCGGTCGCGCGTCTAATCGCTTCACAGATCGACGGATTGACTGTTCGAACGAATCGTATCGAGGGCGTAGCGATAATGGGCGGGCACGGGTATGCACTGCTACATTGATTTAAACTGCTGGCTACCACCTTGTATATAATATACACAGGGTGTCTGCAGTAAGGTAAGTAATACTGAAAGTGGTGAATCTGAATAACTTTACTTATTCAGACTAACAACGAAATCTAATTTAAACACAGAAAATAGATTAATCTAAATGCAAATTATATTGAACGAATTGTGAGCTAAAACAAAAAAAATATTTCCGATTAAAGTTTCTGGATTTTTTTTCCATAAACGAGTTTCATTTACCGCTACAACCGACCGAAACAATAATAAAGGTCTTTACAATGTTCTATTCTAGTATACTAGGCACCTTATTAATGCCGTGAAAATGCACGAGAAGCCACTTAGTAGGCCAACAAGTCGAGCGATGAAATCGTTCGCAACAATTATTCCACTGTGGGAAAATTCTTCCAAATTCAATTTAACTTACATTGCGTTAATTCGCAAAAGAATAATTACGCGAGAATTTGGCAGTACTTAATTTTCTTTGCCTTTTGATTTATAAATGTCATTTTCGAGGTTTCAAAGGTTATTTGGCTTGAACCTATGAAATATGCATAGGAGTTTATAATATACGGGCGTGTACAGAAAACAAACCCATCTAAATGATCTAAAATAATTTAAGTCCATCTTTGCGGGGTACGTGTCGTACGTATACGTCGCAGCGCGCAGCTTACTATCGCTCAGTCTATACAGTTATTGCGTGGAATACTGGGTTTCCCAGACGAAAACATTTTTTTTGACGTGATGATGTCACGTCTTATAAATTGATGAACACCGGCTGCACGCACGAAGAAGTGTAACATTCCATCTAAACCTGTGTGTGCAAGCGAGAGCGCGATAGAGACCTGTGTGTGCAAGCGAGAGCGCGATAGAGAGGCATATACAATAGTAGGAAATACAAAATATTTTTCTCCGTCTTTTGCGAGCCTCGAACCCGCGGTCCCTGCCACCATCACTGACCAGACGTGTAATACACCCGGGCTATCGACCGTCTACTTATCGCTGCAAATTTTCTCAACAGTATGTGAATTTCATGGAGCGACATCTAGCGTCCACATCTAGCGTCAATATTAAATTAAATACTTCAGCCAGCGGTATACTTGATTTAGCAGTTAGGTAATTGTTGCAACGTTGAACATGTAGATGGCGTTATGTAGGTTTTTTAAATTTAATTAATAGTCGTTATTTTCTCATATTTTTTATTAGTTATTATCACATCTTTATCATGTACTTAAATTAATTTTACATGGTAAATATCCGCCGGAACTGATTTACTTTATGACATCATCACGTAAAACTATAGTCCGAAAATCAACTTTACAGACAACCAATTTTTTTCCATAAAAATTTAATAGATTTTCTATTTAAAAAATTCGAATTCCAAATACAATATAGTTCCAAATACATAAAGTTGTAATGTTATAGTAAAAGGTTATTTCTATGATTAATATATCGTTGTTATTAATTTGCATTAAGCATTTAAAAATTTAATTACTTTAAACAATCTTTGAAAGGTTTGAAAACCTTTTCACACAATTTTTTTAACTAGTAGTCCGCGGCTTCGCTCACGTGAAATTCGTATTTCAAAAGAAAAAAAAGGTAACTAAGGGCGAGGCCGAAGGCCGAGCTGTATTCTGGAAGATGATAAATCTTCTCGAAGAAATTAAGTAACTAAGGGCGCGGCGAGGCCGAAGGCCGAGTTACGTTCATGTAAACTATATTATTTCTCGATGAATGTAAGTAACTAAGGCCGAGGTAAACGACAAACCTTCTTCAGCCCTCGAGCCTCGCCCTTAATTACTTGATTTCTTCGATAGAATATAACATCATTTACGCGAACGAAGCTCGGCCTTTGGCCTCGCCCTTTTAGGTACTAACTTTCTTCGAGAAGGTTTATTGTTTACCTGAACTTGGCTCGGCCTTTGGCCTCGTTCTTAGTTCCTTTGTAAAAGTATATGGTTTAGCTATACGCATCTCTGCCTTCGTCGTCGCCTCGGCCTTCAGCCTCGCCCTTAGTTACTTACTTTCTTCGAGATGGTTTATTATTCATATGAACGTAGCTCGGTTTTCGGCCTCGCCCTTAGTTCCTTACTTTCTTCTTTTGAAACACGAATTTCACGCGAGCGATGCCGCGGGCAACAGAAATAAACATCGTACCAATATGGCAGCGACATAACGTCACCTTTCAATTATTTTATTTTTTTGTGTTCGTGGCCCGCTGACGTCGAGATGACAGTTCTCTGCTGTCAACTAAAATATTTATATATTTTTTGCGTTCCATGAATCGTGATCAAAAGTCACCGGCCAGATGACGCTAAAAGCAACCTGTACGTTGGAATGCGTGATTTTAAACGCGCAATAATTTGTTTTAATTTTATTTTTGATATTTTTTTACATATTATGTTATTCCGATACACACTCCGTTACACCGATATACACTGTCACTATACAAAGTTTTGCCAAAAACTGTTCAGTCATGTTCAGTTTAAAATTTTTTCTCAGTTCATGTGCGTACTGACAAACACGTTTAAAAAACTGTTCTAACATGTTCAGTTTTTAATTTTTTCTCCGAATGTATTAAATGTACACATTTTTTTTGCCTTTACGATTTTTATTATATGTATAGATTAGTTTCTCGGAAATGGCTAACGATTTGGATGAAATTTTGTATTTTGATAATTTTTTATTTTCCAAGTTTATCTAGGTGTCATTCACCGTCACGACACAGATTACCAATACCTATATACGAGAAAATCTGTTTTCACCAATGAATCTCTTTGGTTTTCACCATAGATTTTGGTTTTCGCTAAAAGAAATCAATCTAACGCCATCTCTTAGGCGCCAAGTGAAGCAAAGAGGAGCGAAGCACGGTCGCCCAGGGACTGCAGAATATAATATCTAATACAAAGATAAAGAAATACACTTTTCTTTATCTTCTAGCAATAATACGAGCCAAAGAGATAATTTAAAATATGAGAGAAGTTTTTTTTGACAATTGTCTTTTTAAGACATTTTGACAAGTGAGGATACATGGCAAAGAGCACAGAGCATGAAATACTACTCCGGGCGCCCCCTGAAGTAATGCGCGCGCAGTTCTATGCTCTGTGGCAAAGAGTAAAGTAATATACATAGTCATACAAGATTAGGCCATACCATGACGGTCATATTGCCGACTGCCGTCAAGGGGAAATAAATTCTGACTGAACAAAGAGTCTTCTTCTTCTTTTTTTAAATAGTGGCAACCAAACGAATAGAAAATACGTTTATTACTGCCAGTATCCAGTGACGACGCTGCACGGTATAAATTTGTGATTACTTATACCTACTTACGGTCGACGTCTCAATGTTGCCGAAAAACTCCTACAAGTGCAACACACACAACTTCGGTTTTTATTGTGACGTCATTTTGAAATATAGCGTTACATAATGTTGCTAGTATTAAAAATTAAAAACGCTTTTGTATGTTTTTGCATTTGCCAACTTGCAAACTATAAACAATATCTTATATTTTTGATTTTTCGCCGAGGTGCTGATAAACTGGTGCAGTGCTAGCAATTGGGTCTGTCACCCTACTTACCTATAATAAAATAAAATAATTTTGAAAGGAACGAAGCATTTGAAATTACTAGTTTGCATGCACAAATTCTGAAAGACAGATGATTGACAACATTTCTTGATGACACAGTCAAGAGTAATTTCATTGTAGGCGGCCAGTACTAGGTGGTGCCAGTGGTTATATTCTCTTTGGGTGGTGCCTTGTTGCCACATGCCCAGCGATCCCGCTCATTTCCTCCGAGTCTTTAAGCCTATTCTGACCTAACCCAAACTTTCTTTTATGGAACCTGACATGGTTTACCACATCGCCTACTACACACGTAATGTCATCCATCACATAACACCGTAATAATGGCTAACCTAACTTAACCTAAGTCAATTCAACCGACACAAACTAACGTATTCACTTTGTTTGTTGTCGAAACATATTATACTAATGATTTATCTTTATTCTTCCGACAGCAAGTGTATGCGACGCCCGTGCCGCAGTTGGCGAAGATCTCCGACGTCCTGACCGGCCATGGACCCGCCTTTCCGACAGCTATCGCTAATCATCTGTATTCACCGCTGCCGGTGTACCAGGCTAAGGTATCACATTCAAGATGTTTCCTCGTCTTATAAGTTTCTCGTCTTATGATGTATAGGGACTTATCTGGGAACAATCATTCAAATTTTTATTGTATAGACTACGTGAGAAGCCTGGCCTAACTAACTACATAATTATATCTATATCAACCCCGTAATGTTCACGACAGAAGCTATTTACAAATATTTTTTATTTGGACCATGTCCTTTTTGTCTTTCCCTGCATAATGGTTTGTTTACCTGGTGGAAATAACTTATTTTTGTCATGTTTCAGGCTTCTCCAGCGTACGAAGTGTCAGCGCCGGTCCCTTCAAACCTCGCGTACACCGAACACAAGATAATCTACCCCGCGCTCGCTCCTCAAATTAACAGCATCCAGTACTACCAACAACCTGAAAAGATATTCACGCAACCTCCCAAGATCTATCACCAGTCGGAAAACTTTGGCAGAGCCGCCATTATTAACTATGCTCCTCAACCTATACCGCAGCAGGAAATTTCTTACGTTCAACAGCCTCTGGTGACTGCTCAGAATCAATTTCATCTGCAACAGTACTCCCAATCACCTCAGCAATACACCCGTGGTCCTCAGCAGTACTTCCAAGCACCTCAGCATTACTCCCAAGTTCCTCAACAGTTCATCACATATTCTCAGCCTGGGTATCTTCAACCTCAGCCTTTCCAAGAGCAGTCACATCCGGGCAACACTCGCCCCCAAACCTTTAACCAGTCTCCGATTCCTTACACTCAAACCGCTGGAGCTACATACGCCCAACCACAGCCCGCTGTGACTTACACGCAACAACTGGCCCCACCAGTGCAGTTTACTACTTCACACGCCCGCTATCTGGCTCCGGGTGTGGACAGAGGGAACCAGAGAGACTTTAATTCGCAGCCTATCAACGTCATAGATAAGGGATCGGACGTGGATAATCAGGTATGTGAAATTTGTAGCAGTAGTCGTCGTTCAGGATACCCTTTTTACATTGTTTTCTAATTAAGATCAATATATTTCCCCGCAAGTACAGTCTCTGGCCCTTCAAGCGGGGCGTGAATAGGCACCTGTCAGGCCGGCATTGCACTCGCAACCCCCGCATACGACTGAAAGTCCATGGGCGTCGTTAGACACCTCATGGGTGGCTCGGCGCCACATGTCATGCTTTCTATAAACAAAATCAATGAACCATTAGTTGACTGGATAAACAGTTTATTCCAGTTACTGCCATTAGTATTGACTGTGACTCCAAATTTGAACGTTCGGGGAGATTATGAAAATAATACTTTGACTGAGTTGACTTTTTCAGAGTACTCATTTTACCGTTTGTCATCATTTTCTAAAACCTGTTTGTAATTTTTCAGGCAATAAAAAATGAAGTGAAGTCACAGGGAGCCGTATCGTTCGCGAGTTTCTCCCAAGGCACATCTGCAAACCTCGCGCAAACTCGTCCCAATGGCTACCTTCCTTCAGCACCAAAACCTGCCACCGTCGTTCCCAAGGCACAGGCAACCAATGTCAACTACATCTCTGCAGTTGACAAACCCACTGGACCAGCGTATGTACAGGTTGGACAACCTATTGGGGGCCAGGTTGTGAGGTATTATCCACAACAGAGCTTCTACCAGGCCGCACCGCAGCAAGTTTACCTTCAGCAGCCAACCTACCACGCCCCGCAACCTGCGTATCAATCCAAACAACTTGGTTATGTTCAAGAGAACTTACCAGCAGTTGCACCTACCTTCCCAGCAGTTCAATACTTTGGAAAATTCGCCCAGAGCCTATTCGGCGGATACCCCCAATAATCAAGTTTGAATTTAATATCATTATAAATAATCTTAAGTGCTGAGAGTTACAGCAGAATTAATCTTAAGCATAGGGTTCCATTTATCAAAAGTATACATAAGCTTTGTGAAACTGTAATGCGCGTAGCCATGACGGGAGTATTCTTTATAACTGTGATGCCATATTTTCCTGTTCTTATTGGAACGATCTTATTTTAAGAGTGTTATTGTACATGCAATGCTTCTATTGGATGAATAAATAAGTATGTTTAAATGTCCATAAAATATAATTTTCTGTATCCCATGTTTTTTTTTTTATGGAAACTGACACGGTTGGCTACATCACCTACAACATCCGTGATGTCAGCCAATAACACCAGGTGAACTTGGTGCCACGTCAGTGCTTCCCTTCGGTTGTGCCGGCTACACTGAACTGGACGGAAAACACAAACTATTTACATCAATGTACGATCAAGACCGCTGTTAAGTTCTAGGTACGGAGTACGAACAAGACACGATGTAAGCTCGTCAACGAACCGTGTAGCTGACATGTAATTCAAGTGTCAATATGCGAACCTATTTCGATACATTGTCATACTCCAATGCAAAGAGATTTTATTTTAGAATACATGATACGTCATTGCTCCAATGTCGATGTCTGTCTGCCTGTAGCCGTACCTATAACGTGGACGGCGGCCATTAGGAGACGCTCAAGAGAGAAGGGTCGGCAGTCCTGGCTGCGGACAGGTGGCCTCTAAGCGGTAGGAATGAATTCAGTTCTCAAAGGAAATCAGTGCAGTGCGTCCGCGGATTGGATCCGGGACAAATGTTAAAGTAAATCGTACATTTTACTGCGCCCTCCGAGACCCAGACGGCTAGACCCGACTATTTTTTATTTAGAGCCCTCTTTCACCTGAGGAATTCTTGGAAGTGTAGTTATAATTACTTTATTTATGCTGTGGATATATAATATATGGCGGGTAATTCATAACATCAATATCGTGCGGGGTCCGAACTGCATTTCTCCCCGTGCATGTCGTAAAAGGCGACTAATGGATAAGGACAAGATGCAGTGCTTAAGATCGACAGGTTAGCCACCTCTCACCTTGGCACGGTCCTTCCACCGAGTCGGGTAGCAGGTGGGTCTTCGTGCCTTACTTGCTGCTTGATAGTGGTCTTGTCCTCATACTTTGCTAAATGTGGTGGTCGGTGTTGTGCTGTAATTTCCAAGAGTACTTGCAGCACAACATCGATTACTCGGCTAACACCGATTACTCTGCTTACCCCGATTGTCGGGATACAGCGTGTGGTCTATACTTACGTATGTAATTCATAACATGTTTCTGTAGCGAACATCTGATAGCTTTCATTTATTTTAGGTACGACTAGCTGAGCCCGCGGCTCCGCTCGCGTGAAATTCGTATTCCAAAGAAGAATGTAAGTAACTAAGGGCGAGGCCGAAGGCCGAGCTGCTTTCAGGTAAACGATAAACCTTTCTCAAATAAAGGAAGTAAGTAAGGGCGAGGCCGAAGGCCGAGCTGCGTTCAGGAAGACGATAAACCTTCTGGAAGAAAGGAAGGAACTAAGTGCGAGGCCGAAGGCCGAGCTGCGTTCAGGTAAACCAAACACCCTCTTCCGCCTTCGGGCCTCGCCCTTAAAGACTTCCTTTCTTCGATAGAATATAATATCGTTTACTCAATCTATTTATTTCATATAAATAAAAAAGTAATATTAATAACTAAAGAATTAAACCTACCTAACAAACATTAAAATAACTATCAAAACGGGCATTTTCAAATGTTCTCAGAGCACTTGCGGCATTACCCCGCTGGATGGCAAGGCTTACCCTTTGAATGAAGTACATAAGCCCTTGATGGCGGGACACCAGTTGCGTCAACCAGCTCAAGCCTCTTTTGGCTTCACTGCTTCACGGACCGACGGTTTCAACCGCAACAAATTCGAAATCTTGAATTATATTTCTATATTTGCTGCGTTTGAGGCTCCCCGCCCCAGCCTCGGCCGCGCCAGCCGCTCTTGAAGATGTCCTAACGTGACTTGGAGCCAATGTGAGAACAAAAGTGGCGTCCCACATCAAAGAACTACCCTTAGTCCATGGCACTAAGGTGATAGCATCGGGCCTCTTGCCATCCAGCCGGGAATAACCGCGAGGTTCTAGGATGCACGGTATATTTGCCGTTAGAAGCGTGGACTTTATAATAAAATTTAAATTAAATTAACTCAACCCTTTGAGTCCCTTTGACTCAAAATAGTCCTACTCCCCTTGGCTCCCAGGCCCTTTTGGCGGCGCTCAAAAACGCAAAATTTTGGCGCGCGCGCTCCCACACAAATTCGAATATCCCGCCTCAATCGATCGATCCATCAATACTCGTTATTCTGTCTTGTTTGTACTGAAATTACGCGTTCAGTGATACCAAACTCTTCAGGATTCACTTATTTAGAAGCACAGACCGATTTTTTGAACTCCAGGCAAAAAAAAACACACTCGAATTTTTTTTTTGAATTTTTCTGACCAAAACTGTACAATTTCGTCTTACATATGGTATACCGAAATAAGCGCATTGAAACGAACTATCAAATACCGAAATACGTTTACGGGTACAATCTTTGTCTATTCCAGGGTCAGTGGAAATGTCAGCTGCCAAAAGTGACATTTTATTTTCTGTCAACTTCATTATTTTTTTTCTGTGTGAAGGTTATTGTGTGCCCAGTCGTGTCTGAGAATAGTTATTAGTAAGTTTTAACCAAGAAATGATACCAGTATTGAGTGTTTTGTTAGAAAATTGGTAGAATTAGATACTGAATTAAAACTAGCGGCGCGCAATAAGTGGAGCGCGCGCTCCACTTGGGAGCCAAGGGTAGGCGACGAAAACGGGAGCGCGCGCTCCACTTGAGACTCGAAGGGTTAATATTAATTAACTTTATTCGAGATGGTTTAGCTTCTTCCTGAACGCAGCTCGGCCTTCGGCCTCGCCCTTAGTTACTTGCTTTCTTCGAGATGGTTTATCATTTGTCAGAACGTAGCTCGGTCTTCGGCCTCGCCTTAGTTGCTTACTTTCTTCAAGATGGTTTAGCTTCTTCCTGAACGCAGCTCGGCCTGCGGCCTCGCCCATAGTTACTTACTTTCTTCGAGATGGTTTTTCAATTATCCGAACGAAGCTCGGCCTTCGGCCTCGCCTTAGTTACTTACTTTCTTCAAGATGGTTTAGCTTCTTACTGAACGCAGCTCGGCCTGCGGCCTCGCCCATAGTTACTTACTTTCTTCGAGAAGGTTTATGGTCTTCCAGAATAGAGCTCGGCCTTCGGCCTCGCCCTTAGTTACTTACTTTCTTCAAGAATGTTTTCCTTCTTCCTGAACTCAGCTCCGCCTTCCGCCTCGCCCTTAGTTACTTTCATCGAGAAAGAATATCGTTTACGTGAGCGCAGATCCGCCTTCGGGCCCGCCTTTAGTTACTTACTTTCTTTTTTTTAAATACGAATTTCACGCGAGCGAAGCCGCGGGCAACAGATATATAAATTTTATTGCACCGATGACAGCGACATAACTTCGACTTTCAATATATTTTTTTTATTTATCAAACAATTTGTCACCGGCCAGCTCACGTCGAGATGACAGTTCTCCCTTGTCAACATGACATTAAAAATTGTTTTTTACCCTTACTTTGGATTACGTGATTTTTATTATATTTTTTAATTATTATGTTAATCCGGGATATACACTCTTACTATAAAAAGTTTCGTCAAATTCCATTCAGTGGTTTTTGCGAGATGCTCGTACAAATAGACATTTTTGCATTCACGATTTTATTATATGTATAGAAAGAATAGATATGTATAGGCTATTGTGTTCAAGTTATAAAAAAGAAGAACTGTCATTTTCGTTGTATCTACTTATTTTTAAATTTCGAATGAATATTTTATTCAAATTGTATTTGCTGCCAGTTCTCAAGATATAATTATGTACTTTGGACTACGTGATTTTAAACGCGCAATAATGTTTATAATTGTTTAATTTTTTTTTATTTTTGATAATTTTTTTTACGTATTATGTTAACCCGGCATATAAACTGCCACTATACAAAGTTTCGTCTAATTCCGTTCAGTGGTTTTTGCGTGATGCGCGTACAGACAAACAAACAAACAAACAAACAAAAATTTTAAAAACTGTTCTAACATGTTCGGTATCTCATTTTAAGCCACCCTGGTTAGTTTTTTTCCGAATACATTCAATGTACAGACTTTCTTACCTTTACGATTTTATTATATGTATAGATAAGGAAAAATAATGAAGGAAGAAAGAACATTTTAACGTTTTAATAGGGCAATTGCAATCCAGCAAAGATAAAAAATTGCTTTTTGTGTTGCATTCGCATTATTGACTCTAATATTACATAACTGAAAATCTCCCTATCAGTTGGGGCGCTTCAATGAATAAAATAAGAAGTAATAAATAAAAATATTGATTATAATATTACAAATCGTTTAAATTCCTACAATTGTTCTAAAATAAAGTATTAATTAAATAAAGTACCGGGATAGAAAATATTAGGTTGCTCGCTGGCACTAGTTTTACTAATGAAGTCTTTTGGATATTCGAAAGCGGAAATCCTTTTTTGCACGGCTTCAAGTTCTTTCAAACGTTGCTCGCCTCTAATGTCAGGGGTGTAAGTTGTATATTGTCTGTCAGCTCGAATTTTAACTAGAGCTTTTGAAGTATCTTTGTAGCCTTTGAACACATTTTTTAATAAATTATCATCACGTTTTTTAAATTCGTCTTCGCTATCGGGTGGGTAATCTGGTTTCTTTTCAATTTCAAGATCTTGCTCTTGCGATCTTTCTTTGTGAACAGTTTCTTCTATGTTACCGTTATTTTCATTGGCACTATCATATAAATTTGGTTCACTTGCTAAGAACACATTCTGGCGGGTAGAACTCATGTAATTGAATTCTTGCAACTGTTTAATTTCGCGTTCATTTGGGATAGTTGCTTTGTCATTGTCCGCATAACTGAAGAGGTTTTCAGATACGTATGCTTGAGGTTCACTAGTTACTCCTTTCGAAAGTGATTCGGCTATGTCTTTCTGACAGTTGAAGCATATGAGCTTACTCTTTTGGTTTCGTTTATCTGTTGGTTTTGCATCCCCTTTGTGATATATAAAAGGAAAGTATATTTTCTTACGTTTTCTGAGCATTCTATATGGATGGGCTTCGCGTAATATATCTTCGTTGTTATTGTGGTCATAGTTTTCAGTGTGATAAATGTTGACAGGACTTTTCATATTTTCCACCACATTTTTCTCCATATTTTCAAACAAATCCACATCCTTTACCATGGCAAGCCGGAACATTTCAATATCTTTCAGAACATCCTCTGCGTTCATTATCGATTGAGTTGTAGTTGTTCGGCTAATGTCGTTGGAAAGTTCTTGATGGAAGATGTACATACCAGTTTCATCTTGACTTTGTGATTTTGATATTGCACAGGGTACAGCTACGAGCACAATGAGTACAGAAAACGGGAGCTTCTTCATTTCAGAAAGATTGTAAATATGCTCCCGAACGTCATAAAAATAAAACGTCAAAATATTTCGACTCGTTCAATTTTTTTTTTATATATTCATACGTACCTTTTCGGGACAGGCAAAACCGGTATTCGATGCTCTGTGGGCAAAACCAATAAAGTAAAGACTAGGTGCGTTCTAAGGTGCGTTCAATGCGTTTCAGGTTTCAGTCAAGTCCAGCGGTTTGGAGTGATCATGAGAGTGATACATTACTATTTCGTGGGAAAAGAAACAAAACTGCACAAAAAATCATCAAATATAATATGCACGTGTATGGACGGATTAAGGGTTACACCATGATAGTTCTGTTAAGGCTTGTGTTTTAGGTGGGATTAGAAGTATAAATTTTTGACATGGAATCCATATGCAATGTCTTACCCGTGCCGTTTGCAAAAATCGACCGTCATTTTTAATGTACTTTCGGCATGCCACTATTTTACGAACCGCTCAACCAATCCCAGCAAACCAGGTGTCAGCAGATCTAGAGGCAGGCAGCTAGAGTCACTCGGTCGCCTTCCACCTATGGCAACGTCAATGAATAATATGAACAATTGATGACGTCATAGCCTTTACAAAAAAGGCTTCGAAAATCAATAAATGCCTATAACTCCTAAACTACTGGTCGGATCGACTTGAAATTTGTTTCCTTCCGTAAATACAATTTTCTCTTTCTGAAATAATTCAAAATCGGTTCAACCGTTTCGAAAAAAAAAGGAAAAAGACTTTGAGAGGGCATATCTCGGAAACTACTGATTCCAGCCTACTCATTCCCATATGGAAAATGATAAGTCACGAACGAGATAAAACTTTTTTTAGGTCATATCTCTGAAACTACTGATCCCAGACTACTCGTTTTATTTTATTATAATTTTTTTTTTGAGAGAGTGCATCATATCTCGGATGCTAGTGATCCCAGACTACTCATCCGCTGGAGGAAATAATAGGTCTCGACGAGAATGTTTTTAAATTTTTTTTTGTGTTATTTTATTTTTAGTAGGTATTACTATAAATATTTTTTTTTTATATGTTTTTATAGTTTTTCTTTTATAATTTTTTTCTTTTAGAATTTTTTTGAACTAAAAAATTTTAAATGCCTCGACCTAAAAGAAATAGGCGGGGAACTTAGAAAATGGCAACCATTTGAATATTGACGAAACCCCGTCAGAGCCACGTCAGGCCATTTGCACTCTATGTACAGAACACTGCTCTCATTTGTCACACTTCAGCAACCCTGTCAAAGTAAAATATTTGATTATTTGAATAATTTTTTAGGGGTAATGAGTGAATGTTAATTTGACAAGGTTCCCAATGTGTGAGAAATGAGAGCAGTCGTGTGTACTTGCGCGATTATTATATGTCGGCCCATGATTCCATGTCTATGTCTACCGGTATTCCCACTACTCCCAGGGCATTTTTTTGTGATGTTTTCGGTTTTATTTTAGTGATTGATCATGGATCACATAATGATTCTAGTAAATAAATAATGCAAGTTATGTACAATTAGAGTACAAAACATAGAGTAAATAGAGCCAATTACAATAGGTCACTCCGCAGTCAATCCTCCATCACTCATACAAAAGTGTTTCCCAAAGATCCTGAAATACCTCTCTAGACTATCGCAATGTCTGTAGATTGTTAACCATCACGTGTTTCCGCTTAATTCAGCCGAGGCGAGGCCCCTGCTCCAGGCCGTGGCGTGACAACAAACTAATCCTTCCTTACCTTTAATAAAATCCAACGTCTGCTTTCTGTCTGAGTGTCTGAGTGTATGTCTGTCTGTCCGCTTATAACTTGAGAACCACTGGACCGATTTTAATAAAAAAAATCTACGGATAGCTTGGTTCTTCCCATCAGCTATAGGCTACTTACTATCACGCTAAATGGCTTATGAGGTTAGCAGTGAAGTGAAATATGAGAGCGGGCGGAGCCGCGGGCACAGCTTGTGATAACTATAAATTGAGCAAGGGCTGGGATCTCAGCGGCAATTTAGATACGACAACGCGCTCCATATGCCGTCTTCATTTGCCCACACGCAGGGCCGCTGGCGGATGTTTCGGGGCCTGCACTGTGTGATTTTTGAGATCCTCAGAAATATCAAAGTGATATTTTGGATAGTTATGTAAGTTGTGTTTATATAAATACGCCTTCCTGCGTTTATCTTTAGTAATGAATGTCTGTTGAATTTACTTTTTTATGAGTAGCTGAGTTAGAGGGGCCAGACAATATGCTCCGACTAGCCAATATCACACCCTAGAAGGTCACACACCGGTTACTTCCCTCTGGATTGCTGACAATCAATCAATATCAATCAATATCATCAATACTAATAATTGTAAGGAATGGTCATGGAGTAAGTTACTTTTTCTTTATGAGATACTGCGTTTGTAGACTCTATGTACGAGTATGATACTAATACTAAAATGATGATTTTTAGAAATCTTTTCTGTATGTATGTATGTATGTTCCTCATATTTTACTATACGGGACACAGGATAGGCAAAATAAAATCAGTTCCGGTTACACTAAGATGTGGCTCTCATACAAACCGAATTGTTCCGCGCGCCGAAATAAAGGTACGGTCAACATGCAATTCAGAGAGACTCCATTAGTGAATACGGTACCGAATAAATTTAAAAAATCACAGAATATTATCAATGGTGTCCGAGGTGTGTCAGAATGTGAAGATCCGTTGTCCCTATCTGCCTACCCCTTACCTACAACAAACGTGACCATATGTCTTATGGTCTGACCCACAGAGCATGAAATGGGCGCGGGCGGTAGGTATTTGATGCTCTGTGGTCTGACCATATGACTTATGTTTGTAATAAATATTCCCAATGCAGAAACGTACGGTGTATGTTCCCTGGTATGGCGTTATGCACGCATAGATAAGAGCTCCTTGCAATACTATTTGAGTGTTCATTCTAATTGTTCTAAAGACATCATGTTGTGTTTTCTTGAAGACATTCCTCTAAAGGGATACCCACAATATATCGACTTTGCATTCTGCGTGAGCGTTCGAATATCAAAATTGCACGTTTAACGCAATTTTCACAAAAATACTCCAACGTCTAAAAAAATACAGTACTGAATGTGAAAATTACTTATACTTTTTTTGGTAAACATGTGCTTAACCTATTTTTAGTCTCGGTAGCTCAGTGGTGCGGTCGGTCGACTGTCGGTCGGATCATAAGCACACCTGGGCGCGGTCAGTGGATGGATGGGTGACCGCTCGACCGTTGAAGGCTGACCGTGTTTCGGATTTCACGTAAAACTGTAGGTCCCTTCCCTTCTTACATTTGGTAGAATCACGGATGTAGTATGTGATTTAGTCAAGTTTAGTTTCTCTCTTTGGGACCCGACCATCGGTAGCCTGGGTTCGCCTCGCCGCCGCGCCGGTGGTGGAAACTCCATTTGTTTTTAATAATTTTATATATAAGTTTTGTATATTCAAATTCAAAATTCAAAATTCAAAATACTTTATTTTCAGAAAAACATAAATTTAACATTTTTACTAATTACAATTAGGACAATACAACAAAACACAGATACTACGAGTATATCAAAGAGACGATCCCTGCATCCTATACTGGCATTCGCCGTGTCACAGGATGCAGGTAACTGTCAGCCTTATACCTACTTAGTTTATATTTAAATTGTTATATATTTTATATCGCTTGTGTGTGTGCGAGCATGTGGGTGTGGAATGGTGCGCAGTCTATTTATATTTTTGTGTGTACATTTATATTTATATAATGTACCCAAATTGTTATAAAGATTTTTTTTTATTAATATTATTACTATTTTTTTTAATGTTGCATAGTGTTATTAATAAATTTATCTATTTTACTATTCGTAAAAGATCTTCAACCTTTGCCCGGCCAATATCTGAAAGCCATTTTTAGCTCCTTTTTTAAATAGGAAATAACTTGCTGACTCTCGGACAGAGGGATCCATTTTGTTGAAGAGATAGGGACCCAGGAAGGTGTGACACTTTTGAGCAAAACTAGAGTTTATGGCGGGAACAATACATTGCTTATTTATTCTCTGCCTGGTGGGATGCCTGTGCGTCGCGTACATTAACATATATTTTTTCTTATAGTAGATCTGTACAATACTTTTTATAAAAGATTGCCGGACAGACAGCAGTTCACATTCTAAGTACATCCTCAGTGGGGTAACGGAACGGTTTCCTGTACATTACTCTAAGGATGGATCTATGAGCTCGTTCGAGTACAATTAGATGACTATGGGAAGCACCACCCCATACAGTAATGCAGTACGTCAGAAGTGAGTGGCACAAGGCATAGTAGACACACTTAATCAGCCGTTGTCCTAGGACGTTCCGAACTGTTTTAAAAAAGTATAATATTTTTTTTAGGCGACATGCTAATTTTTGTATGTGCAATCTCCAATTAAGGTGACAGTCAATAATTACGCCCAAGTATTTAATTGATTGGACCCTTTCCAAAATTTCACAGTTGCAGGTATTACAGTTTATCTGGTCACAACTATGTATTTTAATAGCAAAATTTGCATTTGGTTGTTTTTTTTTATCTATAGAGAAGCAAATATATTTGATTTTGTAGGCATTCAGCGTTAACAAGTTTTCTTGTAACCATAGTTTCACTTTGCACAGACTTAATTCAACCTCTTCTTTTATTGACTCCCAGTCACTACCATAGAATAAAATAGCGGTGTCGTCAGCAAATGTTATTATTTTGGAGTTCCCCAGCTCTGTATTGCACAAGTCGTTTATATATAACAAAAATAAAATAGGGCCTAAGACACTGCCTTGCGGAACACCAAACGTAACTGAACTTAGTGTACTCAGTTCACCATTCACCTTAGTTCTCTGTGTTCTGCTTGTGATATAGTCACGGAACCAGTTCGATGCTATACCCATAGTACCCGCATTCTCTATCTTGCATAGCAGTATTGGTATGGATACCGTGTCAAACGCTTTAGCTAGGTTTAAGAACACACCGAGACACAATTTTCCTTTGTCGAGATTCTTTGTCACATATTCAGCTAGATTTGACACGGCATCCTCAGTGGATCTCTTAGATCTAAACCCAAACTGGTTATTAGAGTATATCGAATTTTCTTCAAGGTAACGAACAAGTCTGGATGCTATAATTTTTACGAGAATTTTCGATAGCGTACTGAGAAGTGATATGGGACGGTAGTTCGTGACTACATGTGCATCACCCCCTTTGAATATAGGGCAAACAACAGCTTCTTTGTGGACTTTGGGAAAACACCGGTAGACATACTCAAATTGTAAGTGTAAAGTAGTGGCAGTACTATATAATTTTTTATCTCTTTAATATTTGAGGTATAATTATAGGTAAAATTATTGTAAATAGATGTGTAAATAAATGCATAAAATAATAAATCTGGTCAAAAAATATCAAAATATGATTTGACTTTGGGAGTAAATTGAAATGATCGACCCCCAGTAAGGGTCCCTACACTAATTTGATCGTTTAGTACGCCTTGCAGACGAGGCTGCCTCGTGAGAGAAACCAAGCGCCTTCTCTGAGAGGAGTTCATAATTTAACTTGGAAATTCCAGTACTTATGCATCCACTGCAACTTGATGTTCGTGAATAGACAGCGCGGCTAATTGCTTAACTATTTTGTGGTATAGTATATAATATACTAAAGAATGCTTTTAAATCCTTGTTTCGTTGAGATTATTGTTTGAAAAGGTTAATTTTGTGGCCGATATCTAATTCCTCGCACCACATTTGGTGACAAGATTCGTTTGTCAAACTATAACTCTTTTGCTACTACCTACTTACATTCCACTATATTATCGAATCTCAAACATCCAAAGGTTGACTGTAAGAAATCTCTGTAAGGGATAAGTCCGCCTTTGCACCTTATGTAAATTTTCTAATGTATTTGTTACTGTTCAATGTCACTGGAGCAATAAAGAATTTTCTATCTATCTAAGTTGTAACATCAAAAATTTATTTCGAAAAACTATCCTTGTCATAAAAAATTCATTTGATATTTATTTTAATCACATTTTTGCTTTTTTTTATGAAAACTGATACGGTTGGCTGCATTACCTACAACATCCGTGACGTAAGCCCATAACACCTTGCTGAACTAGGTGCCATGTCAGGGCTTGACTTCGGTCGTACCGGCTACACTGAACTAGACGGAAAGCACGAACTATTTACATAGCCGTTTCGACCGACCTTTCATTCAGTGCGGTAGTATCAACACAGGTAAGTTGGTAAGTGGATTATTTTTTTTAAATTGAATAACTTTATTGATACACTGGTAATTAATAAAAAAACAAATTAAAAATGGTAAGTTGATTTACGATAATTATGTAAAAATTATTTTAATTTCTAAAATATTATAGATATTAATGTGAGTAGATATTTACTTAGAATGGGTATAATTGAAAAACTAGCTGTAGAAACAAAATGTTTATTTCTCGCATTACCGTCATTACATTTGCTTAGAAATTTGAACTCTACGTAACATAGAAAAAGATAGCTTTAGCCATTTATCTAATTTACAATAAAATATGATAATACACAATGATTGAGATCATTTTGAGTAACTTAGTCTACAATAATTAAAAACTAAGTCTTAGAATCAACTCTACACTTTAGAGACTATTATTTTAAAAATATGTGTCTAACTTGTAACAATTTCTGGCTGATTTTCTATCTATTTACATGCATACAGACGCCCCTACTATGTCGACGGTTTTTGGCAAAATGATTTAGCTTACTTACACGAACCGAATTTGGGCGTATCTGTGCGTGGGAACTAGTTTTTAGGGTTCCGTAGACAGTGTTGCCGGCAGACACCCTCATAAAATCTGTCAGGTTCTGTCTGTCTGTATCCGCTCGTCTGTCTGTCATCACGGCCTGTAGCTCCTGCTTGAACAGTTCGGTCTAAATGAAGTTGAAAATAAAAATTTCTTTTTAACAGGTCGAGTGGTAAGTATATCGATGAAAAGGTCTTTCACAGCCTAGATTACTAATATAAAAAATAAAATAAAAAATGCTTTCAAAGTTATAGTACATCATAGTACATATAGTACATTTGGCTCTTTCCAAATCGATTACTTATTCCAGAACGTAAAGTGGTGTAAAACTCAATAAATAAAAAATAATAAAGTAAGTTCATAGTTTTTAAGGCATGAAACTATTCTGAATTATTTTGTTATAGAAAGAGCGACATGTGGTGCCGAGCCACCCATAAGGTGTCTAACGACGCCCATGGAAATTCGGTCGCATGCGGGGTTGCGATTACCACGCCGACCTGAAAGGTGCCCGTTCACGCCTCTCTTGAAGGACCCGAGACTGTACTTTAAGGGAAAATATATGTGGGCGGGGAGAAACAACCTCGAGAGAGTAGCATTCTTATAAACAAAAGTATCGCGTTTTACGGGCAGTATCGACTAATAAGTTACGAAATAATACGAAAGTATAGTAAGTGAAACAGCATACCTACCTATTTCACTATATACCTATCTATATACTTTCACCTTTACATTAGCACTTTACATTATTGCTACTTGACGATGAGCAGAAAGCTGGAAGGATCTAAAAAAAATCTAAATTATTTTACAGCCTATTATGACGATACCCATAGCTGGCTGCTTTGCATAGAAAAAGGTCGTAAGTCGGTGTTGTTTTTTAATTTTAAAAAATTCATAGTAATAAAATTTAAAAATCTACAACAATAGTGTTATGTGCTTGTGGTTTAGTTATTTATCAGTGCAATAAAAATTTCGTTTTATTCATTCATTTTTGCGTCAGATGAAAAAAATTAAATAATTTAGATTTTTTTCATCTGACGCAAAAGTGAATGAATAAAACGAAATTTTTATTGCACTGATAAATAACTAAACCACAAGCACAGAACTCTATTGTTGTAGATTTTCAAACTTTATTACTTACCATTAATTTTTAAAAATTAAAAAACAACACCGACTTACGACCTTTTTCTATGCAAAGCAGCCAGCTATGGGTATCGTCTTAAGAAACTAATTATTTATTTTACAAAGGAGTTCTATACATGCTGCCCAACTGTCCATGTACAATCGAGTATTGAAGGTAACACACGTTGTTGTTGATGTCGATTTGTTTGGGATTGGCTCTAGGCCTGCAAACTAGTCCCGCTTGGTTTGGCACCTTCGTGCAAAACCCCGCGATTTCACGATCTCCAGCTACCCCAGCCAGCCTATGTCTTCCATGAAAGACACAAGTCGACCGGGGTGTCTGCAGACCTCTGCAACGCAAGATTGAGAACACACGTGTAAGAACTTTATCATACCAATTTTCTAACTATACGCGCTTGTGACATGATATTAAAAAATGTATTGTTATATACAGAATGTTTGATGACTATAGGTCATCCATCATCATAAAGCAAACCAGGTACTCCTGAGCCTATTTGGAGAAAAAAAGTTACATGACATTTTGTTCTACGGTGAACTTTTTTTTTCCACACAAAACTAAATAATTTTATTTAGCTTAGTATGGAAAGAACAATATTTAACCCACATTCTACAACCGAGTAATGTACAAGTACTTTTACTAAAGTAAGAAACGTCGACTTTTAGAGAAGGACGGCCAATGTGTACGGCTTAAGATATCCTCACTCTTCCCACTAACGCATTGGCTGTCCTCCTCTACAAGCTTATTTTTATTTATTTATTTATTTTAGTTATCAGCCTCGTCAGCCTTGTCAGCCTCGGTAGCTCAGTGCTGCGGTCGGTCGACTGTTGTTAAGCAACGCTGAGCGCGGTCAGTACTTGGATGGGTGACCGCTCGACCGTTGGAGGCTGACAGTGGTTCGGATTCCACGTTAAACTGTAGGTACCTTCTCTTCTTACCTTACTAGGTGGTAGGGTTTATCCCGGCCGGGTTGTTACCACCGCACTGAGCGAAACGTCGGTCGAAACGGCTATGTATATAGTTCGTGTTTTCCGTCCAGTTCAGTGTAGCCGACATGAAGTGAAGGGAAGCACTGACATGGCACCTAGCTCACCCGGCGTTATGGCCTGACATCACGGATGTTGTAGGTCAGTTTCCATAAAAAAAAGTTATAATAAGGGGATATTGACAAACACTTTTATGCCACGTCATTTCAAGAGCAGTCCACACTCCAGAATATTAAAATACCTACATAACACGATATGAAATTGATGACGTCTGGATAACATTCATTAATGAAAAACTAAAATGTTGACAATTTATACAAATCTAAATAAAAAACCAAAGCTCTAGATACAATTAAAAAAATTAAAAAACCGGCCAAGTGCGAGTGGGACTCGCGCAGCGAGGTTTCCGTATCACAAAAAAAGAGGTTGAAAAAAAACACGTTCCTTGTATGGGGACCCGCTTAATTTTGTCCTTCTTCTATTTTTTATTACTATTATCAACCATAATAACACATATTCCGTGAAAATTCCAATCGGCTAGCTACGAGTATTACTACTATTCCAAAGAAAGGATAGGTCAGTAAGTAGTAGGACAGACAGACAGTCAGACGGCGAGGTTTCCGTACGGGCTACGGAAACCTAAAAACAAACAGGAAATTAAATTTAAATTCTAGCTAATTCAATATTTCAACTTGAACCGAGTAAGGTGAGACACATTTTCTACGTTTTTTCTAAATGAGCTATAGAATAATGAATATTCTGATATTTATCCAAAATGATTTCTTATAAACACCGATTACTCTGCTTACCCTGATTGTCGGGATACAGCGTGTGTTGTGTATGTATGTATTTCTTATGTATGACAAATGCGAAGAAATATAACCAAAGTAAGCCTTTTTATTTTTACATGCGGAACGTTCTAGGATGCTTAATTTTGTCTATATCTTGTTATTTTATAGTAATACTAAAATAAGAAAGTACTGCACGTAGGTATTTACAAATTAATAGTATATAAGTATACTAGCTACTCTCTATGTTATCATCAAATCACGCAGTGCACTGTCGCATTGTCCTTTCGAGTATAGGACAATCTACACAAACCTTATTTATATAACTTATAAGAAAAGCAAAATTAAAATTTCTACACAACTTTGAAGCCGAATGCTCTGGGAGAATACAAAGTTATTTTAGAATATAAAATGATTAGTTTCTGTTTCAGTTCGTGCTAGTGCGTATGGATGCGTTCATGTACCCATCTTGACATTATTAAAATCACACGAATATCACCTACGTATGTAGGTAGATACCAGTGGCGGCTGGTGACTTCAGTGACCGGTAGTGCGCTAAGTACCTACCTACTTAAATAACAAATTACCCAACACATTCCCCTCATGTTATTTTAAGATCGGGACTTCCGATTTTTTTAAATGCCTGCGTTAAATAATTATGTACGTACCTAGTATGAATATTCTCAAGACACTCAATGAGTTGCAAAAAACAAGAAAATAAATCCAAACAACTTTTTTAACTAATTTTAGTACCTTTATGAACACATCCATAGACCACAACACTACTGCAGCTTTAAAAAAGAAAACAGTAGTAATGCCCCAAAATACTTAAAAAAAAATATATAAAAAAAAATTAAAGCATTTGAAAAGTAGGAATTGAACCCGGGATCACCTGATTGTAAAGCCTTACCTTTAACCAACGCTTAGGCAAATATCGGCACCACTTAATTCACAGTATCACACAGAAAACACAAAACCTAACCATATCCCATTTTAAATATTCGCGCGCTAACGGGTATGTGACATCACATGACAGCGCGCTGACTCTAGCTAGACCGACGGACTCGTGCAAAACGAATCGCTCGCGACGCGACGCGTCGCACGCGCGGCTATTCACGATATAGCGTCCTTGTTTGGCGCTCGTGCACCGCACGCAGAACTCCATTTCGGCTCATACTGTTTCTATGAAGTATCTTTTGTCTCACGCGCCAGCGGTGTTTTGCCGATCTCCATACATTCAGCATGGGAGACCCGCGGGCGCTCTCCGATTCCGCACGGGGCGCGCGTTTACTCGCAAAAAAGTGTCTTGTGATCTATAAAATAAGGTCGAATTCACATTCGTATTTATTTGGAGTACGATTTTTATGGTTTTAATGTAGGTATATTGTAAGATATTATTTATTTTGAGTGAAGTGAAGACTTCTCGTGGTATGGTAGTGCGGCGCACGAGCGCACTTTAGGACCAGCCGCCAGTGGTAGATACATACCTTAGGCGTGCCGAGGGGGGGGGGGGAGGGGGGGGGGGGGCAGTAAATAAAATAAAATTTAACCCCATTCCGAAATTCTGGGCACACCCCTGATACATATGTACATATCCACGAACGCATAAACTCATATAAAACTTCTTTCTTGTGAAATTTTGAAACTTTGTTATGACCGGGAGTCGGAGAATTACCTGCGTGCTCTTTGGTACCTACATTTACATATATATTAGTAATACAGATTGTCTGAATAACTTATGAGGTGCAGCGCGGTGCAAATTTATTTATACCAACTAAATGTCAGGTCAAATTTTTCTTGCCTGTTTTGTGTATCTATGTGTATGTATTGGACGAGAGAAATAAAAAAAAAATCATTTCATTTCAAGTAGAGGGCAGGGCTGAGGTGTAATCAAAATAAAAAATTGCATTAATATTTGAACTATTTATACTGAATAATCAAGACACTCATGATAGTATTTTTTTATGGAATCTGAAACAAAAGTATTAACTCACGATTCTGAAATGTACTTAATAAATAACAAATTATATTGTATGCTAATATTTTCCAGTCCTAATGTCTGCACTACCCTTGCCTCTATTGTTGTCCACTAACTCTTCATCACCCAAAGGTTGACTAGAAGAAATCACTTATAGTGATAAGTTCGCCTCTGCGCACTATTGTTATTTTGTTGTTATTGTTCCTTCTGTATGTTTACATCTTATATCATTGCTCGGTATTGCTTGGTGTGCCGAAAAAAATTTTATCTATCGTAACAAATCGTCTTGTAACTTACCTAGATACGAACGAGAAGCGAACATACAACAGAGAAAAATAAAAAACATAAACTAGATATTATAGTAACATTTCATGATTATCGTATCGTAGGTAAAAAATATCAGTGTTATTTTACGAGTTTGTCTTTTTAATATTTTTTTTTTTAGGGATTTTGAATCCCTAAATAAATATGATGTCGAGAAATATGCCTGATTTTAATATCAGCTGAATTGACCTAAAGAGAAATGATATAAACACTAACTTTTTTAATAACAACAATTATAACTTAATCGCAAAATTATCTATTTATTTTATTTCCACTTTATGTTGACTATTATGCATGAGATCGACATATTAAAAATGGTGATTGTTAAAAAACTATTAAGATAGCTAAAAATGTTTATTATAAAAAAAATTATTAAAAAAAATGAAATAAAACAAAAACAAGTCCACTACAAATTACCAACTATGACGTACAGGCATCAGCTTTAAGCTGCCAGTGTATCTAAACAATAATAAACAAAATATATTATTATGTTAGTTCATTTGTTTATCACATCGAGGAGAAGACATAATGTTGTATGTACATGCAGGTATTATGAAATTAAATTAATATGAGTGTGAAGGAGGCGATATAGGTGTGTCAGGTTCGTGGAACGTAGAGATCCATTGTATCTGCCTAACCCACGAGGAAACAGGCGTGACGCTCTGTTTGAATGCACATTATTATGTTGGTATGAAATAATAAAAACAAACTGTCCACGTAGTGCGGTTTGTATTAATTGAAACTGTTTAATTAAACATTTCTGAACGTGTAATTTGATTGTCAGTTCAATAAACCTTTGTTTGTACTCATTACACAATTTTAATCAACCAAGGTTTATACTGTAAATTGTAAATTCAACAGTAACTAAATGAAATCGTGCATACGTTTAAAAATAATTGGCACTTGATGTTTAAAAAAATCTGAATTTGAATAGAAACATTTGAGATTTTAAATTAACGTCCAATCTGAATATACCTATAATATTGCCTAACAAAGACCTCATTTATCTCTATGATTGCCTTAACCATCGCTACTTGATGTATTCAGTACTAAATATAATATTTACGAGTAAATACCGATTCCTGTTTACCTAACGATCCCGAAGCAGTCAAGCGAAGTCATTTTCTTTTAGTCAATACCCATATTTACAAAATATTACAACTTATCATCAATACTCGATACATACAGGTACACATGTTTAATCTAACTACATATTTTGTTCAGTATTATCTACTGGCATATTTTTTATTTAAAAATAATCGAATGCAGTGAGTAAGAGTTTTGATAATTTTATGAAAATAATATCTCTTACGTATGTAAGTATTTATCACTCGTATTACCAATGAAATTCTATCAGTATTCCTTGGTTATATCGAAGCTTAAAAATTAAGATAAACACAAAATAATCAAGTCCGACTTATAATAATATTATGTTTTCACAACCACAATGGATTTTATTGTAAAATTGCATATTTTGGCATTAAGTATTCACAAGTTAAATAAAATATAAGTAATATTTGAAACAGGGCGTAAACAATCTTAAAATGACGAGATTTAACATTTTCTTAGTAACAACCAGTATGAAATAAAATATTAAATAAATAGCCACTACAACGTGTTAATGTATACAAACATTTTAATACAAATTTGAAAATAGTAAAAAAATGATATGGTGAATTCGTCTTCTGCCTATATAATACTTTATTTTATGCATTGGAGGACGTCAATATAGTTCTTACATTCTAATAATTAAATAGTCTCTAATAAAATATCAATGCTTAGGTATCAATCAGAAATTTTATAACTATTTTCTTTTTAAAATACCATATTTAGGTAATCGCAGTGTCAATATTTACATTTTAATATCACCGAAGCAAAATATTTCAATGCCTACGTACGTACAACAAACCTTAAGGATTAACGAATTAAATTCTTTATTTTGGAATAAATAAAATGCATTCCAAATGCATGACAACGAGTTGTCTTTCATCATTTGAAACAAATTAATTAAAATTCTCGCGACACTTCGACGATATGTCAACTTTTGTCTTTTTAATATAATATCTAAATGGCTCATACTCGACAGTTCGCAATCAAGTGCTGTACGAATATCTACACATTATAATTAAGTATCCACCTATTATAACACATGTTTCGTAAATATATCGCATACCCTTCCCACAGATTTAATTTATATACTTGTTTTCGGAAGTAATTTTACATTTAAACTCATCACATTCATTCATTCATTACTATCATTACACATGATTCTCAATATAATTTGGTCGTCTTCTCTAAGTCTCCTTGTTGCAATAGCAGTAGTCTAAAATTCTGCAAACGTTTTAATCTACATCGAATTATTTTTAACATTCGGCTCAGTTTCATTTCAACAGTCTATTCAATTTACAACTCTCGACTTACACAATTAAACTCACCCTGCATATAATGTACACGAAATTTTGACGTAAAAAACTAATTTTACGCAAACAAGTCAAACATTGCAATTCATGATAGATGATAATAAATAAATCATAATAAAATATTCGAATTTTACGAGCTCAATACAATAATTATAAGCAATATGTCTAACATCATAAGCTCGGAACGAACGATAGACGCACAACAAAAATAGCTGACTGCACCAACTGGAGACTTACTGGGTGAAGACGACCAAATAGTCGATGGGCTAGGTGCCACAATGCATGATCTTCTTGAAGGCCTTGCGGAACTCCGGGTTGAAGATGGTGTAGATAACGGGGTTGAGGAAGGAGTTGATGTAGCCGAGCCACGTGGTGAGGATGAAGGCTGTGACTCCGGGGGAACACTGAGCACCCAGCTTGCCGCATACTGCGTCCAGCACTGAACACGAGAAGAATGGCGCCCAGCAGAATAGAAACACACCTGTCACATGAAAAACCAATAGATTAGATTCTGGCAATGAGTATCCAAAAATTTGACTATGATATTGTTTTCGATAGTAGAAATGAATTAGACAGCAGCAGTAACAGCTAACTTGCTGCTACAGGCCTAAACAAGCCTAAACACTTTACTTAGCACCCAGTATTGTGTTGTCTACGCATAGCACGACTGCATAAATAATACAATGCTGGGTGCCTAGTGAAGTATGTAGGTTTATAATGATCTGTGAATTTTCTTTTGAGGGGTAAACATTGTTTCATTTTTCTAAACGAGTAACTGAGATTTAGAGTAGAGTAAATTTGATTAAAATCATTGACTTATATATTACTGCGTAATAGACTTTACATCAAATACGCTCGATCGGTTCCTACTGACATAAGCCAAACGGCGCGGCGGTTCTCGAGTTCTGTCAGTCGCACGCTCGACGAGCGTAGGCGCGTCGATTTTAGTTTTCTACAAATATAATGCCTACGCCCAGCATACTACTTTACAAAGCGTTGCATTAGTTTACCGCTAGATGGCAATTTTTTCTATTGAATACCAAATTATCCTCCAATATTGTATAGAAAGCTGAATCTTTAAACATTGAACCTTTAAAACATCATTTATTAAAATTGTTTTTCTCCAAACCTGGCACATTAAAATGCCTAAGACAAGGACCACGTTTCTAAAGCGTTTTGGCGTGAGTTTGATGAAATTACGCTTCGCAAGGGGGGCATTCCAGAAAGTTGGCGATATAAAGTACGAGTATGTACTTTCGACGGCTTCGTGCTGCCAAACTATACAACCTACAAAAGTGAACGCATAAATAGTAAATACCCATCCGGCGGCTACACAAACCGTGCACTCCTCGAGTGCACGACCGAGTAGACGACCTCCCCTCACCACCGAATGACGACGTCCCCAAGTGTGCGCTCGCGCTCAGTACAACTTGTGATAGCGTCAAAAGTATTTTTCTAACACGAAAGCACACGGGGTTCGTTCATCGAATTCACGAAACCAAACCAACCCGGCACGGCGGCGGTAGTCTACTACCTGCCGAGATTTCTTGTTTCGATTTAAATTTCTGGTTCATTTATTACTAACTAGGTGGGCTAAATGAAACTTAATGTTTTATTTTTCCTAAATGTTAAAATAAAAAAAGAAGTTAATCGATTTGTCCTCCCTATTTGAATTAACGACTGGTATATAATAAATCTTCGATAAGATTATCTGGAAAATATTCAAAAAGTATGTTTCCTGGGAACTCGTTGATATTTCCAAGACTCACCTAATACAATGGCTAACGTTTTCGTGGCCTTTCTCTCCTTTTTCGCAGAAGACTTTTCCCGCTTCTTCTTGCTGGCCTTGTTCACTTTATAGATAGTGAATCTCGTCGCTGCAGCACTCGCCTTGCGCTCCTTCTTCGAAGAGGTCGACCCAGCTGCGCTGCCTAGCCGGGTCAGCTCTTCCGCACATCTCACTATGGTTGATGCCGTCCTGGAGATAAAAAAATTAATTGTTAGCATTAGTTATAAGCTAATTGTAGTATACTTTTGAAAAGCCAAAGTATGCTACATTGGATTTTCAAATTTTTGTGAAATATTGTCTCTCCATGACATGCCTTGATGATTCACGGCACGCGCCAGTTAAGAAATTCACGACATTTTAAACTGCGACGCGTTAAAAATGTCGTAAAACAATTCGCCTGTTTCAGTTAAGTATAATGCTGTCTCTTTTAGATATGCCTCATGAATGAATTTGGGCAGGTTAACATAAGGAAGGGCAGCTTGGTTACAAGCTAGATAAAATAACACTTCTATTTTGTTATAAATAGGTATTATTTAAATGTTGAGAGTAAGATTTACTAATTGTCTTGAATAAGATAACCCTTAGTTGAATACGAAATTAAACAAAATGTTAAAACCACACCTCCTCGTCTATACAGAGCTATGTGGCAAGGAAGTTCCTACACGGGCGGTACAAAAACGCACAAAGATTCTTTGACCCCACAAAACGTAGCCCCATTCAGAGGTGGCGAGCTCTTTCATCCACTACGAGGAAAACAGCCGAGGAAAATGTCATTAATTTCAGCAGTCGGACTTTAAAAAAAATAACAAGCTAAACGTTAAACAAGTTCTCCCACAAACGGATGAAACTTTCAAACAAAAATTATAACGACCTTTTTTGCCCTTTCGCGCGGACGGCTAAACTGTTTCGTTGCTCATATAAAATGTAAATTACAATCTGCATTTAAAAACAGGTCGAGCGGGTGTGGCCTTTCGTCACGTATTTTTTACACTAATTACTGAAATTAGCACAATGCATCTCTTGTTGATATTTACTAATTAATTTTATACAGGTCGCCCAGTGATTTGACAGCTATTAATTTGCTGGATGCAACATGAAACATGAAACAATATACTTAACGACTACCTATTTGATAGCACCTCTGTGAAATGTTTGTGAAGTTATGGCGATTTTGATCATAATTTGAACTGTCCTTTTGTTAGTTAAATCGTATGGGATAGATCGATTATGCTCGATTTACGCGAAATATGTTTTCAAATGGATACTTTTCAATGTGTAAAATAATGTATATGCTTATACTAATACACCTATAAATTACCTACCTAACAAACCAAATCTACCTTTTTCAAATACATATTTCTCAGTCTTGTTGAAAGTCAGCGGCTGGTCATCGATATATGTAGGTATGTATTGATTCTGTACCTGAAACAAAGCAACTAGAAAAAAAAACGGGGAGAAAAAACATAAAATATTTCCACTTTTCCATGGATTTTGAGAGGTAGATATTTATAAATATACATATGTACATACATACATAGCGTCTCGCCTGTTTTCTGTTTTGTATTTATAAATATGTATGAAGGAAATTATTTTTTTTTCAGTATATTTAGGTTTTTCGCCCATGTTGTAGAAAAACTGTTTTTCAGTTTCAGGCATAGAATCACCCCTTCACTGTTGCTGGTATTCAAAATTGTCATATAAACATAATGTATAGTATATTGGGTATAGTATACTCAATATATGAGGTATATATAACCTATGTATGTATGTAAAAAAAATTATATGAGCTCTGGAGGATCATACTGGGAATGCTACGCTAAGCTCATCAAAATTTCCACACAGCTAGTATGAAACGATTAGGTGCAAAAAAGTCGGGTATATAATTAAAGAAAAAGAACGAAAGGAAGAAGGAATTAACAGAAGGAATATTAATTCTTGGCCAGTATATTATGGAGAAAGAAAGACAGAACTATTTTGGAACACCACCGAAGAACTGAACAAAAATTCAGTCTCTACATTCTGTAAATCTTGTAATGCAATATCTCCACTATCTGACGACCTGACTAAGTAGAAAATATGTTTGGTGGCTTATAGCTTACTTGCCCCAGCATAAAAGGTGTAATGAAATGACATCATGCATTCATCATCATCAGAATACACGTTATTCCTTGTTTCTGTATTCTCCTTGCGATCTTATTCCTTAAATATGTACCCGCCTAACACAATATGTCGTGAAAGCATACCTCGACGACTTGTCGACCCTGGGGGACCTAGTGCTCCCGTTCTTCCTCAGGGATCCCTTCGCATCTTCGAAGCTCTGGTTCTGTAGGACGGTGGCATCGTGCCTGACTAGAGGTGATGGCGGAGGAGACGAGGCCTGCTCCTTGATGGTATCCTCGAGGTTGGAAGGCGCGTACCCCGAGTCGTTGTTTCCATTGGGGTCGACCAGCGGCGGCGCTGGTGATGTGAGGGTCGTCACGCTGTCGGACGAGAGAGTTTTAAGTGAAGTAATGTTTTCTTGAGCTTCAGCTTAGCTTTGAAGCGGTCAAATGCTCAGTGAACAACGATATTAATAGGACAAATAACAAGTATCCAAAGGTAAACTTTTGAACATGGACTTCCTTGGATATGCCAATGTAGTAGTTTCCAAGGAAAGGCTCTTGTACATTGATAGTAGGGTTTTAAATGCAGGCATTCCAGGGTAATGGTTCTTAGGGGTAGCCTCTTGAACACGAGTACAGGTCTTCAAAGCTTTTCTACTTAACTTTTTCGAGATTATTTTGGAGGTCTGGCGGAGGAAGCGCAAAATTCTCCACTCCCAAAAAATTACACGCACTGAAATCATTGCCTTGCTCTTGATTATGTACTCAGGATTTTCGTATTAATTTAGTACGTTGTTTGTTAGTGTGCGGAATAGTGCGGATGAGAATGAGAAAGTTTGAAAGGATAACTTTTCCAAAAGGAATGTAAATTAGAAGCACTAAATAGATACAGTTTCTAAGTTGCCAGATGCTATGCTAAAAGCTTTCCGAGCGTAAAATAGTTATCTTGTTTTGTCTCGGAAGCCTAAAAGTAAATGTAATTACCCATTACTAATGCGGGTACCATAATTATTATTGTTGGGCTATTCCCATTAGACTGCTCTGTGAGTATTTTACGAGTGCCCTAAAAGAAGGAACTGGAGAGAGCAGAGTTCTTAATAAATAGGACTTTTTTTTTATGGAAACTGACACGGTTGGCTACTTCACCTACAACATCCGTGATGTCAGCCTATAACACCGGGTGAACTAGGTGCCATGTCAGTGCTTCCCTTCATTTTCATGTCGGCTACACTGAATTGGACGGAAAACACGAACTATTTGCATAGCCGTTTCGATCGATGTTTCATTCAGTGCGGTGATACCAACCCGGGCGGGATAAACCCTACCACCTAGTAAGGTAAGAAATGAAGGGACCTACATTTTTACGTTTACACTGATATTAAAATTCCTTTGAATTTTAATTGGAGATTCTTGGTTATGTTTTCCTGTGTGAAAGTGTAAATCTGTGGAAAAGTGAAATCAAATGGTTTTAGTTTCCCATTTGATTTCACATTAAAGCTTCTACGCAAACGATGACCAGTCGCTTGAAGCACAAAACTGAACATACATACTAGGAACATGTAATCTTTAATAATTCCGGCGTAACTCATCAAATACACAAATTAATTATATCTATACTTCTATACTAATATTATAAAGAGGTAAAGTTTGTAAGTTTGTCAGTTTTGATGTAGAAGCAAATCTCCGAAAATACTCATCCGATTTTAAAATTCGTTAGCCAATATTTACAATGGATCTGCAGGTCTATTCTTGTAAATTCTGACAGCGGAATCAGCGCTGATGTGGCGCTGAGAGCTACTTTGGTAAGTGGCTCTCAGCGCCACAACAGCGCTGATTCCGCTGTCAGAATTTACAAGAATAGACCTGCTGTACATAGGCTATGCAAGCGAAGCCGTGGCCAAAATCTAGTCTTAGATATAGGTAAGCCTGCGCATTTTATTAGGCACCCAACATTTTTACTATGCATCCTGCGTGAGATAATGCAGGATGTCTAAAAGTATGTAGGTTTCTAAACTTAGTTCAGCTAAAAAAAATATTTTAATTGTCTCTGTATTAAGACATTACGACCAATCATATGGCCGGACGGCTCAATAGAAAGCAAATTGTTTGTATTGAGCCGTATTCCGAAAACTGTATTCTTTTTTTTTTTATAATTTTATCTTCAATGTGAATTGAAGATAAAATAATGGATAACTCATGTTAATAACTCAAGTTTTTGTCTACTACCTACTTATAACTCCCAGACATCCAAGGGTTGACTGAAAGAAATATCTACAAGACATAAGTTCGCCTTTGCACCTCTTGTAAATGTTACATTGAGCTTATTTCTGTGAAATGCGTTCGGAGCATTAAAATAATTTCTTGTATGAGGACACAAGAAAAATGTTTTTTCAAAAAAAAAAAGAAAATTTGTGGTGCGGAGTGCGGAGACCTCGGTTCGCCAGTCCGACTCCGACTTGGTCGGTTTTTTTATTATAGAAAACGCGCCGAGCCACCCATAAGATGTCTAACGATGCCCGTGAACGTTCGGTGGCATATTTCATTTGTACTTGAAAAATCTAAGGGCCCTTTGATGTAAATAGTTCGGTTTTTTTATCTGTACCATCCGGCAACCCTGTCCATGATCCTTCTAGATACTCTCTTATTCCGTGCTCCTAACATACGTGTACCGAACACTGGATAATGTGGATAATCCTTTCCAACGTTTAGAACAGCTTGCGAGCTACGCCGAACTGCAAATGACTGCTCAGTTAGGCCAGCTCAAATTAGACAAAACGCTAAAATTATCTTGAAGGTTGGAAATGTTCCCCTGGCATTAATAGTGCTTCGCCTCGCATTCCGCGATGAATCTAGTGCAGGGCTTTAAATTCGAGATGAACGCGAGCTGGCATGCGGCACAGGCAGCATTCTGTCAGATTTACGACGCGTCATCGCGAAGCTTTGGATGCATGCGTTGGATAAGTCGTTACGTCACTAGTCGCACGACACCGACCCGACACCGACACCGATGACGGCGGACGACACGTTATCTAGAACGCTGTCTCAATTGTCGGCACATTGTCGTCGTGTAGGCGTCGTGAGTTTCTTACCCTGACGTGGCATCAGCCAGCTACACCTGTGATGTCACACCATCGCACCTTGGTGAAATATGTGCCATGTCATTGCTTGCCTTTTTGGTGGTGCCGACTGCAGAGGACTGGACAAAAAACAGTTACAATTTTCATACCTGTTTGGACCGAACTTAATTAACTCATCCGACTAATCCGGATGGGTTAAAACCACCCATTTGGCCGAGGCGAGCCACGACAATCAAATAGGTACCTATCTAAAATCCGACCACACCTCATGTTGATGGTTACACCTCATGTTGATACTTGTGATAATTTCTCACCAGTAATCAACCACCGAGCTTCAGTTACAAAAGTTTAGTTGTCGTGTCGAAAGAAATCGTCTTTGTGTCGGTGACGGTGTCGTGTCAGCATCCCGCCGATGTCGCGTCGGCATCGTGTCGGTATGGCGTTGGCGTCGGTATTTTTTCGTTGTCGGTTTCGTATTAAGTGGTATCGTGTTGGTGTCGGTCACGGGATCGGTGTTGTGTCAGTGTCGTATCGGCTAGTGATGAAACGTCCATTCGCTCTATGCCTGTTCCAATAAAGCAGGGAACGTCGCTTCTCCCGGCTAGGTGCAAAGCTCTGCTGTAAATCTGGCGTGTCAATGCGAGTGAACATATTTTCACGGAATTTTCAGACACCTTTTCATATATTACGTACAGGTTTCGTTTTTAGTTCTAGATTTTACAGTTTACTCACCTGTGTTTGCTTTTTACTACGATTCGTTAAAGTTGTATAATATTCAATTTTTAAACTATTGTTTTCTTGTTTACTAGCTTTTGCCCGCGGTTTCGCTTCGCTTGTTTAGGTATTTATATTTTTGCTCACGTAGCGTAGGTTACCGATAACGTAGCTACGAATTATAGCCTAAAACTATTTTGAGAAGTGACAGAATGTAACAATGAAAACCGTCGTTAAAGTGGTTATCGAGTTATAAGTATATTCATACATTGACGTACGTTACACGGCGGCCCCGGTCGCCCGTGGAAACTTCGCTTTATTTATTAGTATGTTATTCAGAGTTAATTATAGTATATTATATTTTTATGTTACCGTGTTTATGGTTACTGTACTTTATGAACTGGAGTAAGTAGGACAACAGTCAATGTTTTATCCGCTCTATTGGTTTCCCAAGCTACAGAACACTCTAGCTAGTTGCTTCCTCTACCCAAGCCCATATAAGAGAGACGCGCGGCGCAGTCACTTCTATCTAATCCTGTCCGAGTGTAAGACATGAGAGTGTAGAGTCGTAAGGAGCTTATCTCTTAGCTGAGAACCCACTGCGACGTCTTCTATATATATTGAAAGAAATGTTAGCAGTTTTCTTAAATCATATATTTTAAATTCAAGCTATCTAAAAATACATCCCTACTGACCGACTTTCACCAGACCCCAGCCCCTCCCCGCTTTAAGTGCTGCCTAAGCGACTTTGAGTAAAAAGCTTTCCTGAGATAATCGTCACGAGTCTTAAGTCCACTCAAACGCGAATCTGAAGAGTTGAGAGAATGGATGCTTATTGAGTTTCGCTAAATGTGCTATCGTATAAATTAGGTACTGAAAGTAAAAATTATGACAATAAAAATGTTTTCTACGAAAACGTGTTTGAATAATTAATGTCTTTCTATTTTGTTGTACACGCATGTACATGCATGTATGTTACATACACGTAACATACGAGTACATGCATGTTACAACCATATACGTTTCCTGATGTATGCCGGAGATCTTCATTAGAATTTCAGCTTATACATATGTTTCTCAAAACTACGCATATTATCAACACAAAAGCCTCAATAGATAGTACCACGGAATAAGAAGTATCTGGAAGGGTCATGAAACGGTTCTACTAATTGAACTTGTAATTAAACCACGATGATCATACTTACGTCATTTTAGTCCGTACTTCGATAAAAGTAGTCTACTCATATAATTTTCTACTGTGGCTTAACGTCTGCACTGAGACGTGCGATCTTGCACTTAGTATGAAGTCGGTGAACCGGTACTTACTTGCGGAGCACCGACCGGGCCTCACTTTCCCCTCTAACCAAATCAAATGCTCCGTGGTTAGGACCCCAGGTAGAGTGTTTTCATTGTACGAAGGCCCGCGGGTTACGAGGTAGGAAGTGGTGCGAGAGGCGACCGCGCGGAGCTCAGTAGAGAACGAACTCGGTGCCCGGTCGGTACACACGTTCTACGCGTCTCCGCGTCGCTCCGCCGAACCAAGTCGTTCCCTACTGAGCTCCGCGCGGTCTCACACCACTTCCTACCTCATACCCCTCGTGCCTTCGTAAAATGAAAACACTCTATCGGACGATCAGAAGTAATATTTCCAATACAATATTAATAGATCTATGTCTATTGTCTTGTAGAAGTTGTAGACGATATGATAGGCTTGGAACGGTGGTTTTGGATTTTCGTCCGCTGGTTAATACCCCACACAAGGTAAGCAAGCACGGTGCAAATTCCATGGGTGCCACCAAGATAGCGACACACTTTTTTCGGTTAATTTTTTGGCTACATCGCCTACAACATCCGCGATGTCAGCCCATAACCCTGGGTGAACTAGGTGCCATGTCAGTGCTTCCCTTCGGTCGTGCCGGCTACACTGAACTGGACGGAAAACACAAACTATTTACATAGCCGTTTCCACCGACGTTTCATTCAGTGCGTGGTACCAACCCGGGCGGGTTGAACCCTACCACCTAGTAAGGTAAAAAGGGAAAGGACTTAAATATTTACGTGGAATCCGAACCACGGTCAGCCTCCAACGGTCGAGCGGTCACCCATCCAAGTACTGACCGCGATAGCGACAGTCGACTGTCTGCACCACTGAGATATCGAGGCTGACGTAGGAGGTTGACCTACGGGGTTGGAGTAGGATGCATCGAACGGTTTGTAGCGTAGGCGAAAATTCTGTTTTTTTTTTTTGTAAAACTATGAATTTGGTCAAAAAAGTAAAAAGCTATCGTCATAGATCGATCAACGAACAAAATATGTTTATTTTTAAAACCTTGCTTTGGCAAAGTAAATGCAGAGCATTTTCAGGATATTCTTTCTATCGAGCAAGTAAATCAAATCGCGTTTTCAATAAAAAGCTACCCACCCGTCCTGATTTATGAAGTTTTACATTATTAAAACTGAAAGAATAACCCCATTATATATCTCCCCGTGCATTTCTTTGCTTACAAAGGGATAAAGACATGATGCCGTGCTATAGGGCGACAGGTTAGCTATCTCTCACCTTGGCAAGGTCCTTTCAGAGTCATGCAGCGGGTGGGTCTTCGTGCCTTACTTGCTGCTTGATAGTTATCTCGTCCGTCGGAATACTTTGCTAAACGCGGTGGTCGGTGTTGTGCTGTAATTTACGAGAGTACAACCTGCAGCACAACTCCGATTACTCAGCTTACCCCGATTGTAGGGATACAGCGTGTGGTTTGTATGCATGTAAAACCGAATATGTAAGGTGAGTAATATTGATGGTACATCCTTCCTTTCCTTCCTTACCTTTAATAAAATTTAACGTCTGCTTTCTGTATGTATGTCTGTCTGTCCGCTTATAACTTGAGAACCTCTGAACCGATTTTAATACAGTTTGTTTCTACGGATAGCTTGGTTCTTCCCATCAATTATAGGCGACTTTTCATGACGTTAAATGGCTTATG
Organism: Nematopogon swammerdamellus; assembly: GCA_946902875.1. NCBI lineage: Eukaryota > Metazoa > Arthropoda > Insecta > Lepidoptera > Adelidae > Nematopogon > Nematopogon swammerdamellus. The sequence goes on along the minus strand of OX336341.1, from coordinate 14,981,514 downwards.
AGGTTAGCAGAGAAGTGAAATGTGAGAGCGGGCGGAGCCGCGGGCGCAGCTAGTCTCTCATAAAGAGCGGAAATCATCTTCCAAATCCAAAATATTAATTTCTTAGAAAACATAAAAGAAACATAGTAACAGAGACAACATTAATCTAGATAGTAATATGAAAGTTGTTTATGTATTGTTACCATGTGATCGGACATAGGCACTAGATTTTCGTCTGTATTGCCTTACTCCGTTACATTGCATGCAAGGTAAGATACATGCACCATTATAGTCGGCGGCGGCGGCGAAAGCGCGGGTAGCCGAGTGGCTTGGGCATCGGATTCTCATGCGAGAGGTCCGAGGTTCGAATCCGGTCGGCGTGTACCAATGAGTTTTTTCTGACGAAACAATTTACGTGCATACCTACACCTACTGCTTCACCGTTCGGAACCGGTGTAAAACTGTAGGTCCCTTCCCTTGCCCCTTACTAGGTGGTAGGCTCAAATTGTAGCCGACTGGGTTGATACCACCGTAATGCATGTATCATGGCCGCATAGCAGCCTCGCGGTTGTGTTCTTCTCTAGTCCAGTATAGCTAGCAATCCAGGGAAGTCTCCGGTATGGCACCTACCTTCTTGGATCTGATATTGGCTGGTCGGAGCATGCGCTTTGGCCCCTCCGACTCAGCCACCCTACATAAAAAAACAAAACAAAAAAAAAGTCGAGACCAAACAAAGGAGAATGTGGGTCAGTTTCGGCTTCCTTTTAAAAACAGAATATATTTGAATATGTGTAACTTACTGGCCTGATTCTTCAACGACGGTGGCGAGTATGAACTCGGTGGACTTGTCGTTGGGGATCACGTGACAGTCCTCGGCGTCTGCTTCCAACTCCACCGAGCGCCGATCGAAACTGGGCACAAACACACAGGTGTGATATAAACTGGGCACAAACACACAGGTCAATATAAACACAGTCAGTTAAAAAAAAACTGTTACAGTACATTGTTCACACACAGAGGGTTCCGTAGCCATATGTTCTTGCAACCTTCTTGCACGTATAGCAACCCTGAGCGCGGTCAGTACTTGGATGGGTGACCGGTCGACCGTTGGAGGCTGACCGTGGTTCGGATTCCACGTAAAACTGTAGATCCCTTCCCTTCTTACCTTACTAGGTGGTAGGGTTCAACTCGTCCGGGTTGGTACCACCGCACTGAATGAAACGTCGATGGAAACGGCTATGTAAATAGTTTGTGTTTTCCGTCCAGTTCAGTGTAGCCGGCACGACCGAAGGGAAACACTGACATGGCACCTAGTTCATCTAGATGCTATGGGCTGATACCGCGGAAGTAGTAGGTGATGTTGCCAACCGTGTCAGTTTCCTTTAAAAAAAACTAATTACATACATAATTTAAAATGTATTTGATGGTATTAGTGCAATTTATTTCCAATTACTGGCATAAGAGCAGTATAAACTTTTTTCAAGTCGAAATTCAACATTCAACAAAGGACGCTGGCACCCAATGAAAAACTCCACCACAATGCAAATAGCTGTGCCTTCATCGAGCAATAAGCGCCAGCAGCGAGTGGGCCTGGCAGAAACTTCGCCCTCCAGAACAATTTTAATAAAAGCATAGAAAAGGCCCTTGTGGCTGCAATAACCTTCGGCGTTCATCCTGTTGCCCGTAGTCAGAGAGTCGAAAGATAATTTTATTACATAACTAGCTTTTTTCCACCGGCTTCGCTCACGTCAAATTCGTATTTAAAACTTTACTGAATTTTATTAACTTTTAATTATAAATAATACAACAAAGAAACAACAACAAACACACCTTATAAATAAAAGATGTCCTCTATAGGGCCCAAACACATTGTCCTTAGGACGGACGTAGCATTTCTCCTCTGAATGGCGATAGAAACACGCTGACTTCCTTTTTTTAGCCTATCCTATGTCACTTATATTTAAATTGCTTGTTTCATGGAATCGGATGATCGATTTAAGAGTTATGGAGGAAAATACATACATACTCGTATATACATACAGAAAAGATTTCTTAAAAATCGTCAATTAAGTTTTAGTATCATACATAAAAAAAGAAAAATCTGTTAAGTGCGAGTTTTACTCGCACACGGAGATTTCCGTATCTCTCCGCTATTATCCGCCTATCTTTTGTCTTTCAACATTGCAATGTATAAAAGCCTAGGCGCCATCTATATTTGCAATATTCTGGTCTCATTTCACGCACATGCCGCTTGTTCTCCGAGCTGGCTCCTAGGCTCAACCTTGTAGTCTAATGAAATAATCCTCCGGATGGAAGGAGGGGGTGCCTTGAGAATACTCCGGCACGTAGGTAATAAGGAACCGACGACGACCTAGGCACTGCGGCTAAGGATCCTAAGGGTGTTGTCGCCGACTCATCACCTAGTGGCCGAGACGCAACCCTCTCGTGTGAGAGGTGTGGGTTTCCAAGTTTACGTGTGCACCAGTTTGTTTTTATTTTATTTTCGAATAATTCGCATGCAGCATTTATAGGGTTCCGTAGCAAGTGATGCTGGCATTGGCCCTTATAAAATCGATCACGTATCTGCCCATATAGTCTGTCCGCCGTATGTCTGTCTGCCCGTCCGTAACAGTCTGTAGCTCCTAAACGGCTTGAGCTATCTTCTTCAAACTTGAAGAGTTTATAGATTTCAGGAAGGCAACAAAATTTTCAGGGTAAGCAAATCCAGAAGCGGGCATAATTCATTTTAAGTTTCTTTAACTTTAATTACCTACTACTGCAAAAACCAAGTTGAAAAAAAAATTACTTTAATCTTTCATTCTTCACTTCGGTGAAAGGAGCAAGGAAACGTGTGGGCTAGCAATGCTAATGCGGCGTTCTTCACAAGATTGACTGGAAGAGATTGCATTTTGCGATAAGGTCCCTTGCTGTACCTTAGAAAAGCGTGAACTTTTCGATATATTCTTTAGATTTGTTTTCCTTGTGTAATGCTTCATACAATACAAATTTTGTAAGTTTAGAATAGAATTGTGTATGAAAAAAAAAGAAGTACCTATCTGTAAGAGCAATTTTATCTAGATTGTTAACGCCAAATGACCTGGGGCACGCCCTGGTGAAAGATCCACGGAACGTCTTTGCTATTTAAATAGTTCGTGCTTTCCGTCTAGTTCAGTGTAGCCGGCACGATCGAGGGGAAGCACTGACATGGCACCTAGTTCACCCGGTGCTATGGGCTGACATCACTTATGTAGTTAGGTTACAAATTATATAATCAAGCGTTAGATATTGGGATGGAGAACAATGGCCAGGGTTCGAAGCTCAAAAGCGCAAAATGTAAGTTTTCTTAATTTTCTTAACCGTTCGTGTTATTGGTCTAAAATAGCACTTCTGTGGACCGTGTGGAGCCGGTGCTTAAAAAGTATAGCCTCACTGCATCTCTCCTCGTGCACGTCGTAAAAGATGACTAAGGGACAAGGACAATATATCGTGGTAAAGGGCGACAGGCGGCTAGCCTGGCAACCTCCCACCTTTGAACGGTCCTTCCAACGAGTCATGCAGCATGTGGGTCTTCCTGCCCTACTGCTTGATATTTATCTTGTCGAAATACTTTGCGAAACGTGGCGTTCGGTGTTGTGCTCTAATTTAGTACTTTAGAGTTGTATATTACACTGTTTAGACTGCAATTTAGACAGCATAACACCGATTAATCTGCTTACCCCGATTGTCAGTATACAGCGTGTGGTATGTATGTATGTATGTAATAGCACTTCTGGTGAAGCACGCGCGACTCGGTGTTACATGGTGAAAAGATACGCAGCCCGTTTTAAGATTTTCATAGCGTATTATCTTCGGGGAAGGTTTGGAGTGAATGCGTCTCTCCCTACAACCTCTTTGTGCCCTGCTATATTCGCGGCCCGTCCCCCCTCACGAGCCGTCGTCGAGCGTGCTGGAAGTAGGGCTGCAAGATTATATAAATATCGATATAATTGTTTTAAGTCTCTTAATAGTTTTTAGGGTTCCGTATCCGATGTACGGTACCTTATTACTAAGCCTAGGCCGTCTGTCTGTCTCTCCGTCCGTCCGAGGGCTGTATCTCTTGAACCGTAATAGGTAGCCCGTTGAAATTTTCACAGAATATGTGGTATTATCGCCGATATAACAAAAAATAAGAAATAGAAAGAAAATTAAAATAAGAAAAAGAAAAAAATCACGGGGGTGTAATAAGAAACTAAAAAGTGTATGCGCACCATCTACCGAAAAGATTATGAAGCATTTTAACTAATATGAAGCATTTCATAAAACACACCATAAATGGCGTGAGTGGCGCTGACCATGACATGGCGATACAGAACCCTCGGTGCGTGAGTTCGACTCGCACTTGACCGGGATTTTATTAATTTTTTTAAAATATCCGGTTCTGGGTTGATTCTTTCCCAGGGGCAGTTCTTTTTCTGCCACCGGACACGCCACAGGTGGCGGAGAGCAAACCTCTTCGGGGGGTTCTGCTGTGTAAACAGTAGTCCTGGACCAAAAAGTTGGATCTATCATGAGGGGTGCTGGGATAGCCCTTGGCTGAGATTATGCTAAGATATAGTGCGAAAATCTTTAATTGATAGATTAGAGCCAAGTCGAACCGGCCCTCTAAAAAAAGGTCATAGCTCGGGAGGCTGAGACCCGAAAAACTAAATCTCGGATAGGAGAAGGCAACTCCAATAATATAGTGGAATGTAAAACCCAGTATTAAAACCCGAACTTTGGTCAGGCCAACAACGCCGAACTCAGGGTGGCGGGAAATAACCCTCCTGCAGCGGCCAATGAAATGAGGCTCACTATCTTACCTAAGCCCACCTTTCAACAAAATGGAGCCAAGTCCGATAAAAAAATACTCCCCCAGAGGGATACCGGCGGCAAATCCAAGAAAGAATCTCTTCCGGAGCCAGGCACAACCGGCTCAGGCTGCCCTTAATTATGGTAGGGCATCAACTTGGTCAACATTTTAGAAAACGATCCAGCACCTCTCAGTGTCCGGGCTGGAGGGTGGTAAGAAGTCGACCGAAGACAAAATAATAAAAAACCTGGCATATGGACATCAAGTAGAGACGGGCTTCCACGCCACGAACAGAAATCTCGTACAATCCAGGTTAATCCAACAGCATGCTTATTTCTCGGCAGAGAGCTTCATCAATCGCTCTACCTGCCCACATATTTCCCCCCAAGTATAGTCTCAGGTCCTTCAAGAGAGGCGTGAATGGGCACCTGTCAGGCCGGCATGGCATTCGCAGCCCCCGCCTGCGTCCGAATGTCCATGGGCGTCGTTACACACCTTATGGGTGACTCGGCGCCACATGTCGCGCTTAGTATAAAAAAAAAAACGACAACATCAAAACGTGCGTCATACTCAGAACCTCAACATAAAATCACCATAAGATATGGATTGAAGAGTAGCAGGTAAAGAGAGATATTAGAGAGCAATAACAAGTTCAGAGCACCCGACAAGAAACCCTAAACAAAGTAAGCTAAAATTCTACTGGCTAAGTGCACATGGACCAGTGACAAACAATTTCTCGATTTTAGAAAATTACTCTGATCCAGTAGAGGTGACGAAAAACACGTAAAAACAATCTGGCAAAACCTCCCCCTATATTTATCGATTACACTCCTGAACGAGATCTACAATAAGAAATATAAAATAAAAATATTTCGTAATCATCAGGTTAAAGTACGTCACCGGAGAAGTACGCTAAAATAGTAAAGGAGCTCAAAGATCGAAACAAAGAGTTCCCACATATAAACCCACAAGCGTGAGAGGATGTATGTGGTAAAAACATGCATCGATCCACAAACATCGAGCATTTGAAGAACTTGGACACGTAGTACTAAATATCTGGAACGTGGGACAAAGAGGAACGAAATGACCACTTCCACTGTTCTATGTCGAAATATAATCAGACATTTACAAATAAAAGTGTTTACAAAATAGATTCCTGCACCTCAAGGTACAAACAAAAATAACCACCTAGACCAAAAAGAGAATTTTCACAATGTTCTAACTGCCAAAGGTACGGATACACAAAGGGCTTCTGCCATCGAAAACCGAGGTGCGTTAAATGTGCAGGGGAACACGCTACTAAAGACTGCACCAGGAAAGATCGCTCAGACGTGTCCCGCTTAAAATATTGATACAATTTGTCAGCGGTATTATCGATGTTTCGACACATCATCGTCGCTTTGGTCGCACCACTAGATTTGGAAGTAATGCGGGTAATGAATTACTTAATAAGTCCTCACTTTTCTTTTTGCACTCGAGTGGGCCTGAAAATTGGCGTTCACTTATTTTTGCTTATAGAATATAATTTATGCTTATACTTAGCTGTGCCCGCGGCTTCGCTCGCGGTAAGTGAATTTGTTGATCTTTTCCGACTGTTCACTTCCGATCCCACTGTTCGGCTCATATAAATAATGGCGTGGTCAAATAATATGTTAAAATCACTGTTTCAATAAGTACTCCACAGCACAGAAATAGGAAGTAGTAGACATTCCCGGCGCCCGGTAGCACTTTACGGTTAGGATTTTTACTGGCATATATTACATAAATACCTTTTAACCTAACCTAACTTTACAGTATTGGAAAAGACAGACGAGACATCGTGCGGAGACAGCCGATATTGAGGAATAGATGTTGGTAAAGTACCTACTTATGTAACGTGACAGACAGGACATCGTGTGCAGACCATCGATGCGCTGGTGCTTAGGATAAAGGAAATGGATACATGTGATCGTGCGGAGATCGTGTAACCTGATGGATATTACATAGGCAAAAACTTCAAGCGAATTGGCTAAGCCGTTCTTGAGTTATAAGTGAACATACATACATACATACAGACGGCAGACGTTGGATTTTATAATATGTAGGTATTTAGAATTTATGACTTTGGTGAATGGTGTTCTATCATAACTTGTTTAGTAGTAGTAAAACAAATTTATGGCTGTTTTCCGCAAGGAACAACAAATGACGCACTATTCTACTGAGTGTAGATACAAAAGAAAAAGCAATTGATAATTTATTGCTCCATACAAACAACCGCATTAGTAACATATACTTACAACATGCACGGGGAGTGATGTAGTAGGGCTATACTTTTCAAGTACTGACCCCATTATAATACCTACAATACAATTTGACTGCCACGAAACTAGACCCAGCCTGTTCTAGGATAAGCAGGAGGAGATCAAAATTCAACATCTAATACAAGAAAATTCTCTGTGCGATTTCTACAGGTAGGCTGGCTATACTTGCGCAAGAAGTATACCTACACGGTGAAATGGTTTAACGATAAAGAAATAATGTTCATTTTTATTTGCGGTCGTAAATAATATCTTTCATCCACAAAAAAGCGTAAACGCTCTCCGTTAGACAGGTCTAAAAATTCGAATAGAGTTGGTAAGTGAGAAAAAACATCGTAGAAGTTCTTATATACGTATATTTCTATATCTAGTAGGTATATATAGATAGGAATAAGTTCTGGTTAAACAAGAACATGGATGGACAAACATTTCTATTAGTAAATACAGGGTGCCCGAAGTAAATGCTGAAAGGGGTAATTTTTTACGTAAAATTTAATATTTTTTGTTTTAGGATTTTTTTTTTTTATATTTGGGTTCAAAATGTTAAGTATTCCATATCTTACTGCCGACACCATGTATATTCGGAAAAATAATACACTATGCCACTTAATGCGTGGCGAGGGCGGACTACGTTATGCCTTTATAGGCCTAAGGCTTAGGCTATTTCCTCCAGTCAACCCGGTGGAGCTACATTTTTACATGGAATCCGAACCATGGAGCAGTGGGTGAAGGTATAGACGTAATTTTTTTTTCAAATCAGAAAAACTTCGCCTTACGCCGTACACGCCGGTTGGATTCGAACCTCGGACCTCTCGCAAGAGAAGGCGACACCCATACAGCATTGTGGCTATTAGAAAAATATACTTTTAAATTTAAGTAGGTACATAGGTGATACAAATTTAAACCTACAAAAGACTAAGTTTATAACGAGTCCGCTTCGCAGTTGATCGGCTTCTCTAAGGAACAACTTACGAGAGTCGGCCAAGCGGACCAGATTAACTTCCGCTAATTAAAACCCCAAGTCGTTTATTTTCAGCGGAAAAGTGAAAAGTCCCGGCTACAAAAACTTCAGCCCGACGAAAACTTAAGATACGAACCAGCCTTGAAAAATAACGTTCGGCCACTATCCGACATTCTCTCTTATTAATTTGAGAGTAAACGTCTTGCGAGGTTTACACAATTTAAGACTAAGAATAAACAAAAAATAGAAGCCTCATGGACTCGTGGAACAATGAAAAAGTCTGGTGATGAATGGACAAATACGTATTATATATAAAAAAAAAAAAAACCTGTTGAGTGAACTTTATCCATACGCAGACAGAGGGTTCCGTGGTCATTCCCTTCTTGCACGCAAGGCGAGTGCGCAAGACGAAATGGCTGAGAAAAATGTTACTCGTATGATGGTGATTACCGTGTATGTCGTAAAAGGCGACTAAGGGATATGACTCCCTTCTTATATTACTAGGTGGCAGGGTTTAACCCGCCCGGGTTTGTACCATCGCACGGAATGAAAGGTCGGTCGAAACGGCTATGTAAATAGTTAGTGTTTTCCGTCCAGTTCGGTCTAGCCGGCGCGACCAAAGGGAAGCACTGACATGACACCTAGTTCACCAAGGTGATATAGGCGGAAGTTGTAGTTGATGTTGTGAACAATTCTGATAATTTGTCCTTGTGTAAATATTAGATTATTAAATAAATCTTAAATAAAAAATTTACTCACGTATCTTTAACAATAAGCGTATTACGAACAGACTGATACAAATTGTGTACGTTTGTAAAGAATTCCGGGTCGAGTACCTGTGTATGATAATTAGCAGTTGCATGCTTTTATATTCTTTCAATTACGTACATAGCTAGGTACTAAGAGCTATCACACAATCTTGAAATAATTAATTTTAATCTTCAGAGTTAAATTTAGTCTAAATCGGCAAATTAGTAGCATTTGTTAGTAGCTATATTTTTTTTATGCTCAGTTCATATTGCTGAGTTCGTTGGTACATTTAGAAGTAAACTGAATATAGGCAAAGTTTTTTTAACTCTTATCTATTAAGCTTGATAAGTTTTACGCGAATTAAATGAAAGAAAAAAAATCTTTCTGAAATATTAAAAACAGATATCAGAAAGATTTTTAAAACTAAAACACTGAAACTATTACCCTAAAGTTTATGACATTAGGTCAAAATGGACAAAACTACTTGATAAGTCATACATTCCTGACCCGACGTAGATTATCAAAACCCGCAGTTCCTGATCCGACGTAGATTATCAAAACGCGCAGTTCCTGACCCGACGTAGATTATCAAAACCCGCAGTTCCTGACCCGACGTAGATTATCGGCGAAAATGTTTGTAAACATAATCAAATACTTGACCGCATATTATTGTAAATTTAAACTTAATTGCTAAATTTAAAGATCCAAAAATTCCAAGTATGCAGTCATTTCAGAAACAAGTAAATTGAATATGCAAAATAACCAATAGGTGCCTGCAGATTTTCACCAGATGTTTTCTCCTTTGGAATTTTCTGTCTTTGCACTCGCCGACACAAAATCGAATTCTCCACAGCACAGCGGGAGAGGGTAAACAAAAGAACATTTAAAAAAGCAGCAGGTACCCGCTGATTACTTCCCCTCCCTTCAACCCCCAGTGCCCTGGTGGCGAGAAGCGATTTATTTACTTTTAGATAAAGCGCGACGGCAAGTGTGACAAATCTGGTCAAGTTCTATCTTTTTTTTTATTTAATCCGGTATGGGTGGCTCAATCAGAGGGGACAAAGCGCATGCTCCGACCAGCCAATATCACCTCCGAGAAGGTATGTGCCATACCGGAGACTTCCCTGGATTGCTGGCTATACTGGACTAGAGGAGAGCACAGCCGAGGCTGCCATGCGGCCATTTTACATCCAGTACGGTAGTACCAACCCAGTCGGCTACAATTTGAGTCTACCACCTAGTAAGGGGCAAGAGAAGGGACCTACAGTTTTACACCGGTTCCGAACGGTGAAGCAGCAGGTGTAGGTATGCACGTAATTTTTTTCGTTGGTACACGCCGACCGGGTTCGAACCTCGGATCTCTCGCATGAGAAGCCGATGCCCAAACCACTCGGCCACCCACCGCTTATCTGAGTTCAATGCGTAGAAATATACTAAATGGTTCAAAGACTGCACACGTTGTGAGATTTGTTCTGAGACGAGAGAGGCTCATTGATTTCATGACGTGATTGTCACGATCAAGGAATCGAGAGTAGCTCTAAAATGTTTCATAATCACTAGTATGTAAGTGGGCAACGATCAATGTTTTCAAATCAATGTTAAAAAGAAAATATTTTAGAATTTTTAGGTCCTTTAGCACAGTATCTTGTCCTTATCCATTAGTCGCCTTTTACGACATGCACGGGCAGAGATGCAGTGGGACTATTCTTTTTAAGCAATGGCCCCACACGATATAAATAAAATTCATTCAGCATTATTAGCTCTATTATAATATTTTCAATTCTCACGCTCAACTCTTTTGCCACGACCTACTTACATTCCACTACATCAAAATAATCTAAAACACCCAATGGTTGACTGTAAAAAATCTGCGTAAGGGATATGTCCGTCTTTGCAACTTATGTAAATTTTCTAATGTGCTTATTACTGTTGAATGCTTAAAATCTGTTAAGTGCGAGTTTTACTCGCGCTCGGTGGTTTTTTTTTTTTTTTTTTTTATGGAAACTGACACGGTTGGCTACATCACCTACAACATCCGTGATGTGAGCCCATAACACCGGGTGAACTTGGTGCCACGTCAGTGCTTCCCTTCGGTCGTGCCGGCTACACTGAACTGGACGGAAAACACAAACTATTTACATAGTCGTTTCGACCGACCTTTCATTCAGTGCGGTGGTACCAACCCGGGTGGGTTAAACCCTACCACCTAGTAATATAAGAAGGGAGTCATATCCCTTAGTCGCCTTTTACGACATACACGGGGAGAGATGCAGTGGGGCTATTCTTTTAAAGTACCGGCCCCACACGGTACAGGTTTCCGTATCTATCCGCTATCAATAATATCCGCCTATCTTTTGTCTTTCAGCAATGCAATGTATAAAAGCCTGTGGCGCCATCTATTATTCAGTAGCGTGGTTAATAGATTTTTCGCACGTTAGTTGTATGGGAGCCCCCCTTAAATTTTAACATTTTCTTTTTTTTATTATTTTGTTGTTATATCCGCCATAGTAACACATATTCTGTGAAAATTTCAACGGGCTATACCTATTACGGTTCAAGAGATACAGTCCTCGGACAGACGGACGGACGGGCGGACGGACGGACGGACAGACAGCGGAAGCTTAGTAATAGGCTTCCGTATAGGATACGGAAACCTAAAAATAATGCAACACAACAAACAGTCAGACTCTCACCTCTCGCCTTCTTCCTGGTCGTCCTCGTTGCTGCCGGACGCCGTATTCGTCGGCCTGTCGTCGTGGAGAGCCGTCTCCGCCAGCCTCCGCGTCTGCGCCACGTTCTCTATAACCACTGCTGTGGTACCGCCAGTCGCTGTCGGCTCGCCAGACGTCGGCGGCTTGCGCGCCGCGCGTTGCTTTTTCGCGCGGTTCCTCAATGCCTGTGTGGGGTTTGACGAAATAAGGAATACAATAATATATAAGTAATAAAAAAAAAACAATTTACTCCAAAAATTACTTCCTTTCCAACATAAAAAGAATAATCGAAATCGGTTGGCGTGTGTATAGAATTATTCGCCCATTTGCCATGCAAGTGCTTATGCGTAAGCAAATTTAAGAGTTTGATGATTTTCTCATGGATCCTATTACCAAATTTATATGGAACTACCCCAAGGTATAAAAGAATTATATATCGAAAATATTCCATGTAAAAATTTGCCATCGTTTTTTTGAAGTCGGTTAAAAATACATCACATAGTATTCTTTTACACACTTTTGCCATCTGTTAAAATATAGCAAACACTTTATAGTCAGGCCAGAATTTAATGTGTGATTTCATTATTTTTATTTATGATATTTAGACGAAAATGTATTCTAATATCTACTACTAAATTAAATTAAATATCCACGAGATTATCGTCAGGGGTAAAATATTTGTAAATATTATATTAAGAAAACGCTACCGTCCCTCTTTGAGACGGACCATCAAAGGTATTCATCAGAATTCTAATGCAGTGCCAACCGTCCCGACTTGCTCAAACATCTCGGGATGAAATGCCCAATGCAAATGTACATTTTCCCGTACAAATTTAGCAAATAGCACCCGATTTAAATATGAAAAGGCTCCATTTTCAGGCGAGCCGGAACCGTCGGTGCCTTTTAATTTGGACACTCTAAATACAATTAGGGTACACGTCTCTCCTGCACGTATCGAGCGGATTGTCAGACTCAAATTCCGTTTGATATGTATGAGCTTATGAATAAGGCTGATGTATCTGACGGACGTAACCGTGGATATGTAGAATGATAGATATTAGAATGATTTTCCGTATCACAAACGTAGCAGGATAGCGTGAGGGGGCATTTGTGAATGCCATGCCGGCCTGACAGGTGCCTATGCACGCCCCTCTTGAAGGACCCGAGACTGTACTTGGGGGGAAATATATCGGCAGGGAGAGCGTTCCAGAGTTTACCGGTACATATTTAAAGGTAATCAGTAGATGCATAACATTTGCAGAAATTATTTAAAACCGAAGCGTACAGAAACGCCCCTTTCTTATCTCGAAAAAAAAAATTATCTTGCAGAGACTAGCCCGACAATCCATGAACGGCTTAAAAGGCAATTGTGAGAAGTTCAGAAACTGTGTACTCAACAGAAACTGCAGGTCCTTTCCCTTAACTTCTCAGGAAGACAGCCATTAAGGTAGAAATTGCAGATAATCACATAAAATACGCTTAAACAAAGAATGCTCACCTTAAAAATATTATAGTAAAGGAACATCATCATGATACAGGGTATGTAGAAGGAACTGAGCGAGCTGTATATCACATAGTCTCTGCTATTGAAGAGACACTCGTCGAAGCGGCGATCAGGAGTGTTATTGAGTCCCAGCACGATGGGGAGGCCGATCGCTGCGGAGATCAGCCACACGAGGACGATTGTCATCCATACGCGCCGGTTGTTTTTATGCTTTGCATATTTGATGGGCTGCGTGACAGCGATATACCTGCCGAAGAAGATACTTGTAAGGTCGGTGATGATGAGATTAGGGCGGATTAAGATTCGAGTGTTTGTGATTATGGCAGTGCTATTAATAGTATTCAGCTTTGTTTTGTGTCAGCTTATACAGACAGCAGGAGGCATATAAATAAAATGTTGCCCTAAGGATATGTAAAGATGTATTAATCTTATTTCCATACTACATATACATAACATACTACACTATAGTCAAATAAAAATTCAGAAATAAAAGCCTTGTTCCCACTCTTTATCTCTAAATTCTGGAGGAATAAGAAAAATCCTTTGGCGATGATAATGAGCGTACTTCCCCGATCAACTCCAACAGAATTCAACCGGGCGTGCTAAACCTTCTCAGCTAAATACACCAGACTGGAAGTGCCGTGCGCCGGTCGAAGCAGCATATTTTTCGTCGCAACGTATAATGCTATAAGTAATCCTATTACACGCTCCAACGCGGCGGCGCGACTGCGCGACGGTGCTGCGCTCGGAATAGCTGAATTATTAAGGCTACAATAAGCATTATTTATACGGTTTGTGATGCATTTATTTAAATAATGCCTGCTTTAATTTCTACTCGAGAAAACATAGCTTCGGGATTTAGTTCCAGATTAAAGAGTTCTGCCGATTTTTGACTGTGAATACTTCGTGTAAGCGTTTCCATTTAATTCTTTGTTTAGAATTAGAGTTGCTTAACAACGTCATTAAAATTTTGAAATAGGGTTCGGCAGTCGATGAAATATTATAAATAAGAAATATAGGATTTGTTTAAAGTCAAGTGTGGAAGTGGTGGAAGATCTAAAACATGTTATAACTGAGAGTCTTAAAAATATTTAGAAAATTCAGAAATCTCACAGGTCTAATTTCATACTCATCGATTTAAGACTTTCAGCCTTCGTTTATATGAGTAGTTAGAATGAGTAGGCGCATTTAGATCAAACAATAAAAAATATATTTTAGAAATTGACAGAAGTGATTGCTTACCTATCGACGGAGATAGCGACGAGGTTGAAGATACTAGAAGTCGAACACGTGACGTCCATTGCGATATAGAAGTCACACACGAAGGCTGGCAGGCCCCACACACCGTTGGCCTATAACAAGACGATAACAATTGATTAGTATTCTGAAGTTCTGAGACGGAACCAGAAGTCAAGATACACAAATGGGCCAGACGTTTGGCCCAAACTGTAGAGTCACACAACGTCTTTTCAGAAGCAGACCACTATGAAGCACATTCGTGTCTCAAAAGCAGACGATTATACAACATTATTCATTTGTATTTATCACAGAACAGCGATCGGTGACAGTCAGTGCGATATTCTTGGTCTGTGGTATTTAAACTCGCTTACAGAAAATCTCCATACCTATCTCCGTTTTTATCTCACAATTCTGTTTATTATTAATTTTGTAAGAAATTTGAGTTAATCGAAAAAAGCGCGAGACCAAAGGCGTAATGAAATTTCTAAATGACATTGTAAATTGTTTTTACGTAAAACCAGCAGAAACGAAATCAGATCTGGATAACCGCAAAACCTCCCCCTCACCTCCATCTCTCGTTTCTACACCCCTCCGCCCTTGTCCTGCCTGATGTAAGTACTTTATATGGGACTAGCTGAGCCCGCGGCTCCGCTCGCGTGAAATTCGTATTTCAAAGAAGACAGTAAGTAACTATGGGCGAGGCCGAAGTCCGAGCTGCGTTCAGGAAGTCGATAAACCATCTCTAAGAAAGTAAGTAATTAAGGGCGAGGCCGAAGGCAAGCTTCGTTATGGTAAACAATAAACCTTCTCAAATAAAGTAAGTAAATAACGGCGAGGCTTCACGCTGAGCTATATTCTAGAAAGAAAATAAACCTTCTCGAAGAAAGTAAGTAACTGAGGGCGAGGCCGAAGGCCGAGCTGCGTTCAGGAAGATCATAAAGCTTCTCGAAGAAAGTAAGCAACTGAGGGCGAGGCCGAAGGCCGAGCTGCGTTCAGAAAAGCGTTGAACCTTACCTAATAAAATAAGTGATTAAGGGCGAGGCCGAAGGCCGAGCTGTGTTCAGGAAAACGATAAACCATCTCTAAGAAAGTAAGTAATTAAGGGCGAGGCCGAAGGCCGAGTTGGGTTTCAGAAAGACTATAAGCCTTCTCGAAGAAAGTAAGTAACAAAGGGCGAGGCCGAAGGCCGAGCTGCGTTCAGGAATACGATAAACCTTCTCGAAGACAGTAATTAACTATGGGCGAGGCCGAAGGCCGAGTTGCGTTGCGGAAGAGGATAAATCTTTTTGAAGAAAGTAAGTAACTGAGGGTGAGGCCGAAGGCCGAGCTGCGTTCAGAAATACTATAAACCTTCTCGAACAAAGTAAGTAACTAAGGGCGAGGCCGAAGGCCGAGTTGCGTTTAGGAAGACCATAACCCTTATCTAAGAAAGTAAGTAATTAAGGGCGAGGCCGAAGGCCTAGCTACCTTCAGGGAGACCATAGACCTTCTTGAAGAAAGTAAGTAACTGAGGGCGAGGCCGAAGGCCGAGCTGCGTTCAGAAAGACTATAAACCTTCTCGGTGAAAGTAAGTATAAACTATGGGTGAGGCCGAAGGCCGATCTGCGTTCAGGAAGACGATAAACCTTCTCGATCAAAGTAAGTAACTATGGGCGAGGCCGAAGGCCAAGCTGCGTTTAGGTAAACGATAAACCTTCTTAAATAAATTAAATAGCTAACGGCGAGGCTTCAGGCTAAGCTGCATACTGGAATACATTAAACCTTCTCGAAGAAAGTAAGTACCTAACGGCGAGGCCACTGGCACCCCCATCTCTCCCCCCGCCGCCCCCCCCCCCCCCTACCACAACCCCCCTCTTCAAAGGCACCCCCAGTATGGATAAAATTATTTAAAATAATTTAAAATCC
Source organism: Nematopogon swammerdamellus (assembly GCA_946902875.1). Taxonomy (NCBI): domain Eukaryota; kingdom Metazoa; phylum Arthropoda; class Insecta; order Lepidoptera; family Adelidae; genus Nematopogon; species Nematopogon swammerdamellus. Next base: position 14,965,340 of record OX336341.1, on the reverse strand, counting down.
TAAAATCTAATTTTGAAATCATCCCCTATTTTAATTTAAGGGTTGATTTAACAAAAACGCTGAAACACGTAATTCTTGATTTCATACCAAAAGCCTAAATATGAATTTGTCATATCCCTAACTTGAAAAATGATGGGTTCCCCATACAAATTTTCATCCCCTATTTCACCCCTTTAAGGGTTGATTTAGCAAAAACGCTGAAACAGGTAATTCTTTATTTCATACCAAAAGCCCAAATATGAATTGTCATATCCCTAACTTAAGAAATGCTGAGTTCCCCATACAAACTTTCATCCTCTATTTCACCCCCTTAAGGGTTGTTTTTTGAGGCAAAAAGTAGCCTATGTCCGTCCTCAGGATGCAATTCATCTCCGTGCAATATTTTATCGAAATCATTTAGTTCGAGTTACATTCGAATTTATAATATTAGTATGGAGTATGGATATGGATATGCCCTCGTAGCAGCATTTGTTGCAGGCATGCAAACTGGCATTCAGTTAATTTGTCGTAAAAAAATCTAAAACTCCACAGTTCTCTTTTACTCGTAGCCGTGAAGGTAAATGTGTGATTATTGACGAATATTTTGTATAAAAAAAAAAACCTGGCTGGCGACTAGTTTTTGGGTGAATGAGGTTTTCTTGTCCACAAGAGAACCTCATTCACCGAAACTAAAAATATAAGTAACTAAAAAATATATTTGTTATACGTTTCTCCTAATTCGAATAACATGAAGTGATATTCGTGGTTGTAGTAAAAAAAATCGTTATCTTTCATTTATGTTTCAAATAATTTAATATCTTGTCGGCATTCGAATTATTTTAAGACTGGATCGTGGCTTTTTTCCAAATATAAAGTTCACAATTTTATGTACTGTTCAGATGCACCAGATGGGATCCTATTCGGTGGTGGTTTTTGGCCTGGGTCCAACTTGGGCAAACTTTTGCTGCAGCGATAAGATTGCCTCGTAAGTTGGTTTATGGCTGTTGTTTGTGTGCAAGTAGCTAACTCAGGTTTATAAAACCGAAAGTTTGTTCTCTGTGCGATTTATAATGTATTTTAGATTAAGGTAATGTATCGAATTTTAATAAAACACATCCCTCCATTTTGACTTTGCTGTGGTCGCGTGGGTTAAATACGAGTAGATATAAATTTGCTTGGTGATGTTACTCGTAATGTATCTTTTTTATTATTACGAAAACATTATTTCGTATTATTTAAGCATACCTGAAATTTTGTTTAGAAAGATTTACATATATTTTTGAGTAACAAAAGTTTATTCGTTCTTAACCTTAGCAATTCCGGCATTTTATTATTGGAATCTTTCTAAAACACGCATTTGCCGATTGTCTTCAAAGAATTCAACTCCTTACCACCCAATAACCAATTCAATTCTTTGTCTTTATCCATCTCATCCAGTTTAGCCGAAATATTATTCGTCACCACTACGTACTTCACAGCTACAATAGTACCGCGTGCAGCCTTCGCTTTTATTGCTATAACAATAAAAGCAAATAAGATTTATTGAACAACATTCACGGACAAATTCTGGAGATGCCTTGGGGAGGTAGGTCTTCAACAGTGTCTATGTTAACAGGGTTAAAGAAGAAGAAGTTTAGGTACAGCCGTTATCTAGATACTAGATCTCTAAGGTTTTTATACCTATGTGAGATCGTAAAACAAGGACAAACATCACCATATAAAACGCTAGAATAAACTGGATCAGCTGGTTGTGGCACGAGGAACGCTCGTTGGGACATCTCGCCAGGCCCGGTACATTAGGAAGGACGTCGTGAGCTTTTCCGCAAAATCCTTTTTCCCCGTCTAATCTAATACAGATTCCGTGCCATTTAATTTCTCACGTGGCTACGCACCCCCCAGTAAACACCCTTTCTTGCGGGAATTTCGCAAAGTTTTTTTTTTTTGCGATATTTTTTGTGGGGCGTTAAATGTACGGCCCTGTTTCCGTCATTCGTCTCGAGGTAACTCCGGAGATAATACACTTTGTAGATACATATATAAATACGAGTATTGCATATATGTAAAAGAATTGTAACTTCTCATGTTGATATTTAATATAATTTAAATTGACCACTAAGATAAAGTTTATAGAAGACCTTTTTCATTTTCAATTAATTTGGATATGTTTTCTTCTACAGTAACAAAACGTATTTTATGTAATTGAAAACGCCGGCAAACTTCAATTTCACTCAAGACTATTTGTGCCTCTTTCAATAAATTGGTGTGAAGTTTAACGCTTTGAAATCTACGCAAATGTTTTACAAGGGTCTACTTTATTATCATCAAACATTTATAAAATGAAGATATTGTAGGTGATAAATATTTAGTTTCTTTCGTTGTAGAGGTTTCTATCGCCGCCGGTGCAAGACATCTCGCAGAAGCTAGCTGAAATATTTAACGAGCGGGCGCGTGAAATAAATTTCATGCGAATATTTTTCAAGCGCCCGCGAAAAGTCGGAAAATTAATAAAAGTTGTAACCAGAGGAAGTTTGCTCAAAGAAGCGCGTGCAGGTGAGTCGTTTGTTGAATCTTTTATTTATTAGCTGGTGCGCGTGGCGTGCGAGTACAGCTCAGCACAGCACCAGTAGCTATTCATTATTAGGTGTGTGGCTTGTAGCGTATGTCGTATTGTAGCCAGCCAACAACCTGTGGTAGGTAGATTCGCCTCACACAATCCCTCACAAACACTTCATGCCTACATTCTCTCTACATTGTAGAATCTATAGTCGAAATTGCTGTGTTTAATTTATTTATTTTTTGTTGTGTTTGAAAGGGAACTTTTGTTGTGCGACTTTATCTGAGATAAATATTTTTAGCGTCTCCTTAAATTGCACTAACTAAATGTATGGAGACTTTGAATATTTTCAATCGAAAGTTGTGAACACGCGAATAATTTATTTATATCGTGGTCTATTCCAAATTGTTATACCAGAGCCGACTGATATTTCTCCACAAAATTAACATTCGGCTCCTGGTTATACTCAATATTATGCGTGTCTGTTGAAATTACTTTACACGATGAACATCGAATTGAAATAGGTATAATATTAATTCCATAAATTTTTTAAAGTGAAAACTCGTTTTCAGTACTCTAAAATTTCAAGAAAATTGAGTCATTCCTATAATGTTTAGGCACAAGAAAATTTTATATATATCGTTCACCAAGTGACGATATTGAGGCATAATCGACGTTTGATCGCATTACTAAATCACGAAATTTTATATTAACGTAATGGATTTATGAAATGAAAGTACAATAAAGGACGATATAATTCCTATAAATACGGTAACATTTATTTCAAAATGATTAGTTCAGAAAGGAATTGCCATCCTGAAGATAGTACGTAATGCAATAAGCCTGGAACTTAATCTACTGGCGGATTTAATTTTACTATTGCCGTAAATTGGTAAGAAAGTGTAACTGGCTATAAGCTGATAATCTCAACGGACTAGCGTACGGTTGGAATAATATATTTTGAGCGTTTTTAGTAGGTACCATCGACCCATTGAATGAAGACTTTTCTTTTCTTCAATATACATAGATAATGCACATGATTAAGAGAGCAGCAGTACGAATAATTTTTAATTGTTGTGTAGGGATGGTTTAAAAATGTTGACTCTCTCCGAGGCTACCAAGTTGTGTCGGCCCATACAAAAATATTCAGAAAGCTCCCTCAGGAAAAATGTTTTCTTCATCAAAATCTGTTCGATATAAATTTTTTTATTGGTGTCTATAACTTAGTAGTAGTATGTGTAGTATTTTTTGTAAATTGTATCTAAGTACCATATATCACTGAAATATTAAATGGTAAATATGTAAGATTTGTAATAAAAAAATGTACATACTTACATACATAGCGTCACGCCTGTTTTATAGTGGGCTTGGCAGTCAAAGGTCGCATTTACACAACATTTATTCTGCCTTCATGCTTCGTCTGCCATGCCAAACTTTCACTCCCACACTAGCCTCTCCACCAAAAAATCCATATATATAAAATCCTCTAATAAAAAATATTCAAAATAAAAGTGGTAGAAACTTAGTTCATAACAGGAAAAACAAATTTATGAAAACTAGCAGCTACTAAGTTAAAGAAACTAATGAAAAAAAAAAATTATGTCGGACAAAATATGTTGACGTAAAAAAGATATAATATTTTTGTATAGGCCAACGCAACTAAATGGTAGTCTCTTGTCGAGCCTAAATGTGAAAAGTTTCCTAATTTAAAATTAATAATCGATAAGATATTTTACGTTCATATTTTTAAAATCTCTGCTGCCTACAATTCACTTCATCCGCAGGTTTCCTCAAGAATAAAATGCAACTCTTAAAACGCAATCCATAGACTTCACTGACAACGAAACAAAAAAAATATTAAAAGAACCAACTACCCTCGGGGAAGAAAGCGCTCTCATTAAACGTATCCTCACCTTCGCTGCGGACGGTCCGCATTGACGCTTCGAACGTCATGGCCTCACAACAATAACGCCGGCCGAATCGCTCTCCAGCATTCACGATGTCTCATCTCCGGGGAAGAGGGAGATGAATGGAGAGAGAAATAAGAAGAGAGAGAAGAAAGAAAACGAACGGGAGAAGAGGAGAAATGGAACTTTGGACGGACAAAGATGGAGGTGAGGTGAGATCCATTTAGGCGTTCGATCGGATCTTTTCATGTATGGAATTGAATATCTCTATGAAAAGAAATAGCACTAAAAACAACATTCAACGTTTCGTCTACGTTGATAGTCAATAGGTAGGCATCTAAAAATAATAATAATTAATTGAAATATATTATGAAAATTAAATAGCTTTACGAACACTGTGTTAAAATTACAACACTGTAAGCGGCATATATTGTGTAGGTCGTCACAATTTATTGTACGAGTAATTTGAAGACGTTAAAAAAACCCTGCGAAGTTTCTTGCCGGCTCTTCTTTGTGGGTGTAATTGAACCGGATTGTAAAGACAAAACTGGACAAATCCAAGCGTAGTGTACGAATACGAATGATGAATAAAGAATAAAGAATGGTAATGTCGTAAATAAGGAAACTGTCACGATGGCAGCGCCCCAGAGTCCATCGGCAAACCAGATACAGCCAACAACATGACTCCTCGCGAAACCACGATCAGTAAGTCATACCAGTGGCAAGGCGGACATTAAGAATTCTCGATTTTATTGACACGTATTTTTAATACCCCCATCAGTTAGGGAACACACTCGCCGGAAAACAAGTCCATATTTTCGCCGTACGACCCAGGAACGATTTCGAAAAAAGATGGGTTCTAAAAAGATCATTGTCTGCGGCATATAGATATTCGAAGCGTGTCTGGTTAGTGTGGCGCATATGGATTGGGGCAGGTGGGATGAAGGTAGCCAATTCCTCAGAACAACGGCCAATGGCCATGGTAATACCTATGAAACAGGCATTATATCTTTGAAAATGCAACTCAAAATGCAAAAGTACTAATCAATTTTGCTGAAATTTTAAACGTGATTGCTGATTACTTAGTAAGCCGCTGTTTGGGAAAATAATTGTTTGTAGAATGTGTGTAAGTATTGCAGAGATAGGTGATAGAAAACTAACACATCGCGTTAACACAATCGCCCATTGCGCTGCTTGCTCTTACCGTGGTACAACGACAGAGGCGACCTGTTCGCAAACTGGATTCCAGACACATTCCCCGCGGGATGCCGGCTAACATTGTTGTTGCATTTCGTCACAACACTGGCCCTGGCGGTGGACGAACTTTGAGGCTGATATCGAGCACAGTAGCCAGTAAACGGGATAGTTTCACGAGCTAGCGACCAGCTTAGAATCTGCAAAGCTAAGTCTGCATAATTGGCCATCTGGAGAATGTAAATAGACTGTGTTATAATTTTTCAAATATTAGAAAATGTCAACGACACATCAGCAGTCAGCTTGTGTACCATTACCAAAATTATTGCTGTTCTTTGAGGGATACAAAGTTAAACGCATTACGCTCCTTGGTGTTCGCAGTCGGGTAAAAAAAAGCACCGCTCTGCAGACTTAACTTCTCTCTCTTGTCATTCAGTTGAGTATATTTTACACCACTCCCACTTATTAATGTACATCATTATGTAAATCTATTAATTTTTATATGGATATTAAAATATTTATGTAGTATTCCCTTGTAAGTTGTGTTGATACAAAATATTGTGACAATGTATTAAACTGTATACAAATTTCTATGAATTGGTGTTCAATAAAGAATAGATATATATGTATGTATATAAATCGTTAATAATGATTTGAATTTGTTTTTACATCGTCGTTTTTCATAACAGATTTAACAGTTTTTGGTGTTTACGGTGTTTGTCCTGTTATATTGTCATGTTATATTCCCTTATCCCTCCTCCCCTGTTCGCCTTCGCCAAACCCGCCATACCCTCGCGGAACACCCATTTGTAGTCGACAGAAGAGTTCTTCGAACTGCACGATTCTCTAAATCGTTCTTGTGCCGCACCGCAAAGGTGTGGAACGGGCTCCCGGAGAATATCTTTCCCCACTCCTACGATCCACGGATCTTCAAATCGCGGGTTAATAGGCTTTCCCCAGCGAAATTAGTCCACCTCCAAGCCGGACTGGCACCTCCTCGGGGGTGAAATTGGCTGCGCCTGATGCTTCGACCTCGGGCGCAGCCATCCAGTTCAGAAGCAATAAAAAAAAGTAAAAATGATTTCTTACTTTTTTCAGAAAAGCTTTTACGCCTTGAACTTAGATGTATTTTGTAGGCACCTCTCAAGAGACGGTGCGGTGAGCGCCATTAGGGAAATGGGGATCTACGAGAATCAGAATGAATCAGTACACGCGACTGCACGATATAACGGAGTGCTTCCAGACCTAACTACGTTAAGCTGATTGTGTTAGAGCAGACCCATTTACATTGCGAGCGAGAATCACGAATACCTATGTTAGACGAGTCTTAAAGTGTTTTCATCAAGTATAATTGTTTTTATTTACTGTTAATTTCTAATCTGTTCTATTTTATTCTATTATTTTTTTTTCTAGTCTATTCAATTCTACTAATAGTCTATTTATAATAATGTATTCTATTCTGTGGCTTGTAACTGTAAAGGGTTTCATCAAACCCACAACAATAACATGATTTAGTTAATGTAAGTACCTATATTTTTCACAATAACAAATCCTCCTACTGCGTTAACGCCTCTGCTTTTCGCAATGATAATGACAAATTATTTTTCTGCAAGATGGGGATTGCCAAAATCGTTTGTGTCACTCCATCATTTATTATTGCGTCATCATAATTTATCATCACGCTGGCGTAATGATGTATCTGCGCTGTGTGTGCATATTGCAGGGGACGATACGATTGTGTATGTGATGTGTCTAATAAATCTAAGTGTATATTTGAATAATAGTTTGAGAGAAAAGATTACTAATAATCGTCAATTTAGTTTTAGTATCATACATAGAGTCCACAAACGCAATATATCTCATAAAACAAAGTAACTTACTCCATGACCATCCCTTTCAGATTTATTATTAGTATTGATCGATAAAACGGTGTCACCGCCGGCGGCGCGGCGGCGGCGGCGGGAGACAAGCCTCCAAGCTTGTTATTATTTTTGTTTTCCACAGTGTAAGAGAAGCATCATCATCCGTGCACATAATAAAACAGTCAACTTTGCGTCTCTATAATTTGAAAGTACATATTTGCAAAAATATTACAAAATTATAATAATTGGGGGATGAAGGATAAGTGGTATATCGGAAGTTTACGCAGTTGGAGAAATTATAAATATATTAATTATTTTTCGATCAAAGTCAAATATTCTGCATAATAAATCTAAATTTTTAAAATTTTGTTTAGTTGAATATGGGATAAATTTCTCTAAACTGGCATTATTAAATAAAAAAACAACGCGAGCGGAGCCCCGGAGCACCCGGACCCAGCTAGTTGTTACTACCTATATAAAATAAATGCTCAGAAGGGTAGTTTGAGCACACGAACGATTTCATAAACTTCTCCAGTACCTGTAAACGTAAAACGGTTTCCGCGCTAAAGCACTCAAACATTTTCCCGTGTGTTGTTTTGCGAGTTTAAATGTTGAAAATATATCAAAAACGACCTTTGCTGTACCGAACTAACTGGCCGTGAAGTTTTGTGTCTATATAGAAAGGTTTTAATTGTTAACATTTATTTATTTCAGTGCTAACTTTCAGGCAATCAGAGATGCCGTTAGTTTATCTTATTACTTTAAGTGAGCTAAACTTGTATATGTATATACAATTGGTTTCTCGGAAACGGCTCTAACGATTTGGATGAAATTTAGTATTTAGATAATGTTATTTTTTTAAAGTTTATCTAGACAGGTGTAGACGCCGAGCGAGGCTCGGTCACCCAGGTACTAATATTTTAAATTGCATGATTAAAGCACATAAAGCACTGACATGGCACCTGGTTCATAAAGGTGTTCTGGGTTGACACCACGGGTGTTGTAGTTGAGTCTGAACCATGTCTGGTTCCAGAAAGAAAAAAAAACCGAAACATTACAGTGAAGTTTTCTCCATTTTTTCTAAGAGCTATCCGAACTTTTTTATTTAGCGTAGAATCCTTTTCTTCAGGAAATATAATAAGCGTATACAACCGAGGAAGAGCGTATATAAGGAGCTAAGACAATTTTCTTCACAAAATTATGAAGGCGGGTAATTGTTTTATGCGGGATAAACTGAATAAGCCAACGAGGTCGACGCGGGGCACGTACTTGCCCCAAGAACGTGGTTACCGCTCAATTATGTCATAAATTGTTGAATTATTGTATTGAAATTGTATTGAATATGAGTTGACTGCAGTATGACACATACATTGGTTCGTGCTAAGGAATTTGAATTTGGAACGTCCTCGTTTGTTTGTATTTTGTTATCGGTTAAGGGGCTATTTTCTTTTCAAGCCTTTTATCTGGAAAATAATTATCCAACTTTTATGAGTACTCGCAGAGTTATATCGTGGTTATAGTCACATGGGTTCAGATATGGGTAGATCTACTACTTACTCGTGTATCTACATATTATTTCGAGTTCGCAGATCTCAAACGACAACTACATCTAACAGAAGTATTTCCATCATATTGTGATGTAGTAGACAAAAGTTTATAGAACAGAAACTCTTTATTGCAAAAAATGTAAATAAGAACTTTACACGACAAGAAACAAGAAATACAGGAGTGCCCAAAGTCGGACTTATCATTGCAAGTGATATCTTCAACCTTTGGGTGATGATAAATAAAATAATAGAGAAAGAAGTATGGGTAGTGCAAGTGAAAGGTAGAAGGAATGTGCGGTCCCACTTTTACAACATAAAATTCACACTCTTGTCAGTTAAAAATTATGAAATGAAATGAAATGAAAATATACTGAAAGTGCGACATTAACTAAAATAAAACTAATAATATATTTACCTAAATAGCTAACACATAACACACATACATAATCAGAATCACAGATCTATAGGTCATGCATATATAATATTATTATATACCTACATATATAATTCAGTTTTTATACAAACGCCAACACACATGGATTTAGAGCTTAATTTCATTATAACAAAAATGAAAGCTTACATTCTTGCGAATAACACTGTATTTATATAACGCATTCGCGTTTTATCGCCCAATTCGCCATCCGACGATTCTGAGAATTTATAATAAACCCGTCATTTAATAACGAGAACATCGGACGCAGGCGGCAACAGCGAGAGACGTCAAGAAGTAAACGAAATAATAACATTCAACCTCGTCTGCGATCCGCAGCCGTTCGTCAAAGTCGAACGCTTGAGTAGCTTATTTACATGTATTCCTCACTATGCTTCAGGATTCCGCGAACTGAGATGCTTTGAAGTTCGTCTGTCTGTCATGCTTTACGACAAGCTTTCACAGCACTGCGTTGTTCGAAATTGTACCTCTTTTAGGAGTCAACTGTCTGAAATTCATTCAGCGTGTTTCGTAAATTTCTTTAAAGCTCTTAATGCTTTTACTCTGTATTCTCTATTCAGAAAATCCAATCTTGCCTGAATAGAAAAAAAAAGTATTGGGAAATATCGACATTTGAATAGATAACTTAAACGAATTCAATTATAGAAACCAATGAGGTAAGCAAAAAATAAGCCTTTCGAAAAATCCAAAGACGATAACATTGAAGAGTTTATTCTTTAGAATGTTGATTTCAGAAAACAGTTTGCAGACGACAACGACGACACCGAGATCACCGAACGCAATTTAACAGTAAACATTCGAGCCCGGTCTCGCTTCCAATTTCCTATTTCGATATTTCCTTGGAGCGCGATATTCGCAGGTAATCCAGCGGATAGCACCGAGAAGGCTTCGCTAGGAGCTCGCGGTAGCGTGCGAGCACCCTCAAGTGCTACGGGGAATATTCGCAAATGGATGTCGAGATCGGCGAACGGATGCAACTGCATCTGTAGTTAATACTCTGTACAGCCTCCTGGCAGTGAGCTTTTGTATGAGATTTTCGGCTTCATTTTAATTTCCGAATGTCGTATCTTAGTAATAGTTATCTTGATTATATATACCAACTCCTCTGCATGCTCTCCAGTTTGTAACTTCTAACAATGATATTGAAAATGCTTCTAACATCCTCCATTCATGTGGTAGATCACTGCGCGGTTAGTGGATGGATGGGTGCTCGCTCGACCGTTGGTGGCTGACCATGGTTCGGATTCTACGTAAAACTGTAGGTTTTACGTAAAACTGCGGTGGTACCAACCCGCTCGGGTTGGTACCACCGCACTCAATGAAAGGTCGGTTGAAACGGTTATTTAAATAGTTCGTATTTTCTTTCCAGTTCAGCGTAGCCGGCATGGCCGAAGGGAAGCACTGACATGGCACCTAGTTCACAATGAAAGAATGTGCCTTAACAATTTATCTTAAACAATCAAGTGTATCAATTGTATTACTAGTGAGTCATAGTACAAATACAAATAAACACACTTGCATCCACCTCTAACGCGTCGAAATCAAATTAGTTAGATCTCTCTCATCTTTAACTAAACTTTCTGTAAGTACTCTGTACGAATTTAGACGCTTTAAACACCTCATAATATTATTCTCAACTCCAACTTTCTCGAACTCTACACATATTTGAAAGTGGGCACACGTCTAATGAATGACAGCGAACGAATGCGAACGAACACCGTGTGCTCACTCGAATGCGTTCGTTGTCGCGTCGTGCGATAAGTATGTAGTATGTAGTATGAGATATTTATGCTATTCATAACCAGATGTCACAGGAGTAATTGTTCAACCAGCTTTGGCCTGAATCTTCGTTCATTTACACATCAACTACACTGGTGCAATTCAAATTAATGTTGACCTAGATAAGTAAATAAGACCAGCAGTTGCCAGCAGATGACAACAAACACAACAAATAAACCAACATGGTTGGCTGTGCCGAGGGATCAATGGTACAGTCGACGGGGCCAAAATCACCTATCCTCGCGAAACCACGCTCAGAGGTGCACCACGCCTGCAGATTTGCGGACTGTTGCCATAGGCTGTCTAGCTCTCTCTAGTTTGAAGACACTCAGGTTAAAGGTTTCGGGAAATACTCGCCGGAAGACAGTCCTTAGCGTTGCGACAAAGAAACTATTTTGAGAACCGATGGGTTCTCAAATGCCCAATGTCAAAAACAAAAGTGTGCTCAGTTTCTCTGCATACAGTAGCTCTAATACTACTACTATACCCATTGAATTCACACCGGACGATACTGTGCTGTGCGCATGCACAGTATTCTCGGCTATATTCGTATTCGTTCGTTCGATTTCGTTCTTCAGATGTGTACGAAGTAGCTCCCGACCGCACGGTTAACCCCGGAACGGACGGATTAGAAACCTGCACCCTCATATTAGACTCGAAAAGTCGACGGGAGCGGTTGTAAGGTATCTGAGACTTCGACATATGACCTTATTGAAACGCGACCCCGGGTTTGCTCTGGGTTATTGAGGATAAATGAGGAGGTACTGAGGTCGCTTTCAACTGGGGATTTTGAGACAACATTTTCATCTACTTTGTGAGGAATTAATGCCGATGTTTGTGGTGTGGGCTACTGCTATATGCTGATATTCTAAAATAGATCCGCCCGCGTTAAGTTTGAAACAGTAAAATGTATTTTTATATCTTTGGAAAATCAACAGTTTATAGTACATACATATAGTTCCCAGCGGTTTTTCATATAAATTACTAAACCAGTAAAAGATTTTCTCGTGTTTGCATTTAAAGACTTTTACAAAAAAATGTGTACCACAGTGCCGTGAAACAAAGAAATTAATGCAGTTAACATTTAATATTTAAAATAAAGCAAAAAATAAGAAGAATAAATAGGTAATGTATAATAAATAAATAGAATAAAATAGATAATGAACTGTAAAAAAGTAACCCGTGTCGTGTGTCGAAATGTAACAACCCCTGTAGAAATGTAACCCACATGTTGCATGTAAATAGATAATTTTATTCTTGAAGTATGTGAACAAACAAACACACAACAGTCGGCGCATTTTATACTATTCATTCATATTTAGGGTAGAGTTACTTGTATAGAGCGTTCACGTCACCATATTTAGGTCTTCCGAAAGCCTGAAATATGTTTACGTAGTACGCACTTGATCGATTATTCACTGTCAAAACTTGTAATTGGCTTTGGAATAGCACACTTCTGTTACTATATGTTGCGAATGTTACAAGCTATTTTTTATAAACAAAATATGATGAACAAATTATTTTTTTATAGACAGCCGGCGCGGGTGTCTGTGCCTAATACTTCAACGGAAGATCAGACACAGCCAATAACACCATTCCTCGCGAAACCACGCTCAGAGAGGCGCCATGCCGGCTATGAGGCGGACAAAAAGGTTGTCTAATTTAAGCTAGAAACTCATTGGGCCCACGTACGTTACGCACGCGTACGTGGGCGCGTCGGTCTCCATACATTTTATATGGAAGAGTGCAGCACGCAGTGTGTCACGTAGCGTAGGGTGGCGTGGGCGCAATGAAACTGCGTGCTGCACTCTTCCATATAAAATGTATGGAGACCGACGCGCCCAGATTCGCGTGTGTGGCGTACGTGGGCCCAATGAGTTTCTAGCTTTATTGACACATCGGGATGCAACATGTGTGTGGTGTACGTTTTATGTATGTACATAGGTACGCCTACGTATCGTGTGAAGTTGCCGACGAGGAAATATAAATCAAATTATGAATTTCTCGTCTACGTAAGTCTCTTCGCAGCGACATATTCGTCGGTGCAATCTTGAGAGAATGTATTTTTCCGCCCCTTCCGCTTCTTAACATCCAAAGCAAATGTTAGTTTGTAAAGAATGCTTCATTACATTAAATTCGCCTTGTGTGTTCCATGTTTAAGGTGTACAACTGGTATATTTTGTGTTGTGCTGTAATTTATACCGGGTAGTAGGTAAGTTTGTCAGCCTCGGTAGCTCAGTGGTGCGGTCGGTCGACTGTAGTTAAGCAACCCTTAGCGCGGTCAGTACTTGGATAGGTGACGTCTCTCGACCGTTGGAGGCTGACCGTTGTTCGGATTCCACGTTAAAACTGTAGGTCACTTCCCTTCTTACCTTACTATGTGGTAGGGTTCATCATGCCCGGGTTGGTACCACCGCACTGAATGAAACGTCGGTCGAAACGGCTATGTAAATAGTTCGTGTTTACCGTTCAGTTCAGTGTAGCCGACATGAAATGAAGGGAAGCACTGACATAGCACCTAGTTCACCCGATGTTATGGGATGACATCACGGATGTTGTAGGTGATGTAGCCAACCGTGTCAGTTTCCATAAAAAAAAATACGTAAATGAAAGAAGAACATTTATTTCGAAAAAAAAAAATCATGCTAAAAAATATTTTTAGACGATCTGGGGCCATCAACTACATATCTTTAACAACAAAAGAATGTATGAGGCAATAATGAAAAAAAATCTTTTTTTATGAAAAGGACCAAAAGTGCAGTCGACATAGCCAAATTCATATCTCCTCGCGAAACCGGCCTAGTGCGATTACATGCCGGGATAAATTGCTTCCTGGACTGTCTAGCTAGCCTATTAAAACGTTTGAAGAGACCCAGGTTAAATGATTCGGGTAACACACCGCCGCCGGAAGACCGTAGCGGTGCGACAAAGGAACTAATTTGAGAAACGATTTGTTCTCAAAATCCAATATCAACAACAAAAGGGTGCTGAGACTGTGTTGTGGAGAGATAGTAGAGCAATAAGGATGTAAATAAATATTTATCTATAACGTATATGTCTCATGGATCGCGCCGAACACTTGTCCTCCGAAAAGGAACATTAAAATTCTCGCTGAGTGTTGCTTCACTCGAGTGTTTTTATTGCGATCAATGAAGAGAAATGATACAGAAATGCGAATATATTTTTAATCTTTGTGGGGTAAAGAATAAAAAAAATTTTACATCTGGGTTTTTCATGTGATATTTCATAGAATATAATATATTGCATACAATTAACTTCGTCTCTAAATAATATTTTTTTGTATGGAAAATTCTAATCTATAAATGTGTACAATTTGCACCACACAGTGCACAACACACGCGTTGATAAAGACGGGTGAGTTCAAAAGTATCAATTTCGCATTATTATTACAAAAATAACGTATTTTATCTTTTTTCCAGGATACGCATTTAATCTTTTAAATTGAAATGTTTTATGAAGGTCATTTCATAATGTTATCGGACTTACCGTGTTAATTACAGATTGATATCTTTAGTCAAGAAAATATAAAAAAGTAATACAATACATACATATCACACACGCTGAATCCCGACAATCGGGGTAAGCAGAATAATCGGTGTTGTGCTGCAAGAACTCTGGTAAATTACAACACAACACCGACCACCACGTTTCGCAAATTATTCGAACAAGATTCAATCGATCAAGCAGCAAGCAAGGCACGAAGACCCACCTGCTGCACGACTCGGTGGAAGTACCATGCCAAGGTGAGAGGTGGCGAGCCTGTCGCCCTTTAGCACGGCATCTTGTCCTTATCCCTTAGTCGCCTTTTACGACATGCACGGGGAGAGATGCAGTGAGGCTATTCTTTTTAAGTACCGGCCCCACACGGTACTACACGGTAATACAAATAACTAAATAATATAAAAATCAAAAGGGGTGTTTTCAAAGATTCCAGAATACTTTTGGTTTTACCCCACTGGATGGCAAGGCCCTTCGAATAAAGTAGTCCCTTTCGAAACTTGAATGATATTTTATATTTGTTGCGTTTGTGAAGACGTACCCTTAGCCCATCAGGGTGATAACATCGGACCTCTTGCCACCCAGCCGGCAATAACCGCAAGGCTCTAGCATGCACGGTCACAGTATGAAGCGCGGACTTAAATTATAAAACTTGGACTAAAAATACCATTTTCGATCACAATAACATGTTGTACATTTTAGCTTATGTATGATATAGGGGAGCGGTCTAGCGAGATGTTTGCTTAGTAACATTGAATGTTGGTTAAGTAATCACGTTATGTTAATCTTGTATTTTAGGCCAACTTAATAATCCTGAGTTAAATTTTCGATTATATGCTAAGTTAATCATAGGTTAAATCAAATTCGTGTTAATGATGTTCTATAGACAGAATATATCGTATTAAATACTTCAATCGGTAAATATGAATTGTGTACCAAATAATAGTTCTATAATATACATACATATATAGCGTCACGCCTGTTTCCAGGCGGGGTAGGCAGAGACAACGGATCTCCACGTGCCACGATCCTGACTCACCTCTGCCACCTCTTCCACTCTCATAATGTTCTTTGGCTTTCATATTTAATACGATGCTACGTTGGCTTAAGTGGATACATATTTTTAAGTGGGAATAACAGAGAGGACTCATCACAGACCAGTAGTACACTTATCGCCTCATAATTTCCGTCTTACAAGTATGAAGGCATAAAACTTTATCTTTCGATTTTCTGAACACATCCGGACCCCACTGCAGGTTGAAATATAATCAGATAGTTTTCCAGCATTATTAAAAGTGTCTTAATAATTTTTGTTTTACAAATAAAAACCGGCCAAGTTCGAGTCGAACTCGCGCACCGAGGCCGAGGGTTCCATATCGCCATGTCATGGTCAGCGCTGCCTCATACTGTTTTCGGTAAATGGCGCGCACACACTTTTTAGTTTCTTGTATGGGGACCCCCGTGAATTTCTTACTTTTTCTTATTTTTTGTTATATCGGTCATAATATAATAACACATGTTCTGTGAAGATTTCAACGGGCTACCTATTACGGATCAAGGGATACAGCCCTCGGACAGACAGACGGACAGACAGACTGCGTAGGATTAGTAATACGGTCCGGTACGACGGATACGGAACCCTAAAAATGAGAACATGAAGTGCACTCAACATTACAAAGCACATTCAGTTTATAGGTAGCTAGGTACTAATATGTAAAAATAATGGTGTCTCCACATCCAAAATCTCGTGTGCTATGTAATATGAATTTAAAATGTAAACCCATTGAAAACCAATAAAACATTTACTCATTGTTGCCGATAAGACCCCTGTCCTCATTTCTACTACTGACAGTAAAGTTCAGTTTAGCATAATTATAAAGGATCACAAATATCACAATTCAAATTAACAATTCCAGAGAACAAATAGTTTAGACGGCGAAGACTATTTGCATTATACGTAAAGAGAAATCTTTCAGTTTCCGACTAAATCGACATTTCTACCTTAAGAGTCGACCCTAACAAAGCCTACGCTTGGAGCGGGAAGGCCATTTGCTCAATTGATGACATGTCGTATTGATTTGTACGGCCTCGGCCCGCGTTTTCCTGCTCAGTCGAACGAGATATTCATACGCAGTCAAGTGACCCTACTGAAGTCTATTTTCATGTTACTTACACGTGTGAAAATTCGCACTTTGGCCATAGATATAAATGTACCTTGAATAATCCCGTTTCAGGTCGGCAGATTATGAGTGGAAGTTGATGCGAGTTATTTTTTGGGAGCTTACAAGTAGCTCGTCAGCCTCTGTAGCTCAGTGGTGCGGTCAGTCGACTGTTGTTATGCAACCCTGAGCGCGGTCAGTACTTGGATGGGTGACCGCTCGACCGTTGGAGGTTGACCGTGGTTCGGATTCCACGTAAAACTGTAGGTCCCTTCCCTTATTACCTTACTAGGTGGTAGGGTTTATCCCGCCCGGGTTGGTACCACCGCACTGAATGAAACGTCGCGTCGGTCGAAACGGCTATGTAAATAATTTGTTTTCTGTCCAGTTCAGTGTAGCCGACATGAAATGAAGGGAAGTACTGACGTAGCACCTAGTTCACCAAGGTGTTATGGGCTGACATCACGGATGTTGTAGGTGATGTAGAACCGTGTCAGTTTCCATAAAACAAAAAGATGTAAAAATGAGTTGCACGGAAAGGCTTAAAAAAACCTGCAGGCGAGTTTTTCTTGTCCATTCTTTCCATGTAAGGTAATATAATTTACCAATAGAAAAAATTATGCCAACTTGTCAAAGTGCAATCACAAATTATTATTATAAGTAACAGTAACCAAATGTATGAGTAATAAAATTTATGTAAACAGGTATTAGAGTTTATCATACACATTTAAATTTTTATTGATAAAAAGTTTACCGGCACAATGCCGATTACTCTGGCGGGATACAGCGTGATGGAATGTATATTTGCAAGTATGTTTAAATAGTCAGGTAAAGGTATACTTTTACCAAGATTCGTAAATTGTAACAATTTTTAACTGAATTCCGGAAGTATTTGGAAATTTTGCTAACAAACAAAAAATTTGGTACCTAACCAGTTATTAAAAAGAGAAGACCACAAAATTAATTAAAACCGCGCTCGTCGGTGAAATTTTCCGCGGCTCGCGTGAAAACGTGATTTTTCTTCCGAAAAATAAAACTAAATGGACAAATGATTATTCCGCGAGGGAATATAAAAAAGACGGCGGATTTGGATCTGCACACAGACCGAGGGTTCCGCGTGACAAGGTAAATTCAAAAAAATTATAGAGATGGATACTGGTGTCCGGTCCTACACGAGTGTCGGTGTCCAAAATCAAAGAATTAAATTATTTTCATCACCAACATCTAGAATTTTTGGGGGACATATTGCATTTTTCCGAGTATTTTTTGTAATCCAGTATCTGTGACTCTGTCCAGTATGGAGTGACTATGTCCAATATGGGTGACTGTGTCCAGTATGGATGTGCGCACACGCACACCGCGTGTGCGTGTGCGGGGGTGTGCGTGCGTGTGGGACGGCAGTATAATGTGTATTCTATGTTAAAGGTAAGGCAACAATAGCTTAAAAAATCCGTACTTACACAGATTTGCGGTTCCTTATTCACACAGCCCATCGTATTATTTGGAATAGTGCCTGATTGACGTTTCAGAAGGAGCCCAATATTAACGTGGCAAACTTCCTCCTCGCCAAATCTTCACTAATTAATCGTTATTATCGGCCCTCTATCTGGCGCAAGTTCAACTATTTACTAATCGAGAGAACTTGCCAGACCCGATGGGGGCTCCTCTATAAACTTCTGTAGGTATACCTCACTAACAACAACCATTTCGGGTTTCCACGATCTCTGAAATTGTGGGAAAAGTGACCCATATTTGAGGAATCGAAGAGTTGTGTATCGACTGGTGTATAATTTACTTGTTAATGTCCTCGCCTTTACTTGTTAAGGTTCAAAAAATCCCGGGAGTGCACCAGGGAGTCTTTCGAATTTTTGAAGAATTTGCATGTACACCTTTATTTATCACTCCGATGAAAGAAGAAACCGTGAGCAAATGTGTACATTTACAATGCTAATGCGATATTGTGTACAAAGAAGAAGAAATTTCCTGCTGCGATAATTCCACCTTCTGCATCGCAAGAGTTCTCATATAAAGTTTCTGTTTTCTAAAAATAAATAAATAAATTTGCAACTATCGCTGTTAGATTTTAGGTGGTCCTTTTTAGGGTTCCGTAGACAACGAACATAGATATGGCAGCGACCCATATAAAATCAGGTCAGGTATGTGTTTGTTCGTCCTCCGTCTTTATTCCACCAAAAACGGATTTTTTTTACATGTAACTTTTTTTAAATGTCGCATGAATACACTTCAAAAAAGTTCTCAAATTAAAACAGTCGTAGAGAAATTTTTTTTCAGTTTCAGTTGTAAAATCATGGAGCACTACAAACTAGTAATGTAACAACCTGTACATAATAGTGCTAATAATTACACCTGTCAAATTACGTTCATATATTATGTAGGAGTTATAGGCCAGTCATATCTAACATTAAAATCGCAAACTAACGGCTAGTTCTAATTTTTTAATATGTTGTTAGGACCACTACCAGTAGTGTATATCTAAGTTTGCAGCTTCGAAAGACCTGTGCTAACTTTGCAGCACTCGAAAAACGGCGAAATTTTCGCACTTTTTTTGGTATTTTCAGTATAAGTCCTAAACTATACGTTTTTTATCAAATATTTTCAACACGTTTTTAAAGTAGACTAAAATTGCTACAATTTGAGATTAGAACCAGCTCTGTAGGTTCAATACTTACCGAGATACAGCTCTCCAAACATTGACAATTTTTTCCAAAAAAGTGAAATTTTAAGATTTCGTCAATCTTCGACCCCGATATCGGGGAAAATACTCATTTTACGGGTAAAATTACATAAAAAGATGTTATAGCAAATGTAATTAGCTTTAATTTAAGGAAATAACGACTTCTGTAAACCATATAGTTTACTTACAAATCTTAAAAATAAAAAAAATGGAAAAACTACCTTCATCGCAAATTTGCTCTGTTTAGTTCTCACAATGGTTTGAAAGGAAAAACCATGTATATCCCTAAGAAATATATATTAAACTATTGATATTGATTCAATTTGCTACAATTTGATATCAGAACCAGCTCTGTAGGTTCAATACTTACCGAGATACAGCTCTCCAAAAATTTGACAATATTTTCCAAAAAAGTGAAATTTGAAGATTTCACTTCCACTCATTTTAAACTCGAACTATTTTATACAAACTCACTTCCATAATTCAACAATTCTAACCAAAATGTATGTCCTTAATAATGGCATTGTAATGCCTTGTAAATATGCTTAATAAATATTTTCAATATTAATACTTTAAATATATATTTCTTGTGGACGTACATGGTTTTTCCCAAAGAGTTTGTATTAAAACTCTTTGGTTTTTCCTTTCAAATCATTGTGAGAACTAAACAAAGCAAATTTGAGAAAAATTCAGTTTTCCATTTTTTGGACGTTTAAGATTTGTGAGTAAACTATATGGTCCACAGACGTCGTTCTTTGCTTAAATTAAGGCTAATTACATTTGCTACAATATTTTTCTCACAATTTTACCCGTAAAATGAGTATTTTCCCCGATATCGGGGTCGAAAATTTACCAAATCTTAAAAAATCACTTTTTTGGAAAAAATTATCAATTTTTGGACAGCTGTGTCTCGGTAAGTATTGAACCTACAGAGCTGGTTCTGATGTCAAATTGTAGCAATTTTAGTCTAATTTATAAATGTATAGAATTTTTTTTATAAAAAATGCATAGTTTAGGACTTATATTGAAAATACCAAAAAAAGTGCGAAAATTTCGCGGTTTTTCGAGTGCTGCGAAGTTAGCACAGGTTTTTCGAAGCTGCAAACTTGGATATACACTACTGGTAGTGGTCCTAACAACATATTAAAAAATCAGAACTAGCCGTTAGTTTGCGATTTTAGCGATTTTTAGTGTCAGATATGACTGGCCTATTACGGGCTGAGATCTAACAGCTAGCTACAACAACGCATATGATTAGCAAATAGATTGTTGCTGACGTGCTATTACACATCGTTAATTACTATTTTGATAACATTTACATACCTTGATGGCCTCTCACCATAACTCACCTTGAAGTAAGTATTGCTTGTCAATAAATTAATAATAATAGACTAACTTTACCCTTAAGAGATCAAAGGATGAATCATGACATGAATGATCAAGGGATCATGAAACTTCACATAGAGCAGGGTTTTTTTATTATTTACAAATTTTCTGCGATACACAAGGTGAACCGTCTGGGGCCGGTACTTAAAAAGAATAGCCCCACTGTATTTCTCCCCGTGCATGTGGCAAAAATCAACTAAAGGTAAGGACAGATGCCGTGCTAAAGGGCGACACGATAGCCACCTCTCATCTTGGCACGGTGGGTCTTCGTGCCCTACTTGCTGCTTGATATCTTGTTCGAATACTTTACGAAAGGTGGTGGTCGATGGTGTGCTGTAATTTAACAGAGTCCTTGCAGCACAACGCCGATTTACTCTGCTTACCTCGATTGTCGGGATACAGAGTGTGGTATGTATGTATGTAAAAAAAAAGTACAAGGTGAAATTATTACAGTGAATAAAACGTGAATGTATAAACTGCAAAATGTTAGGAACTTGTGAAGATAAATCCACAATTTTAAAAATATAATTTTTAAAACTAGATAATTAAATATAAAAATAAAAAATATAATCTGATTCGACGCTTCTCCTCCCCGAGATCCGCAATCAATCAACTTATACAATGTATATTTTTAGGTTTCCGTATCCCATACGGAAGCCTATTACTAAGCCTCCGCCGTCTGTCTGTCCGTCCGTCCGTCCGTCTGTCCGAGAGCTGTATCTCTCGAACCGTAATAAGTAACCCGTTGAAATTTTCACAGAATATGTGTTACGATCGCGGATATAACAACAAATAATCAAAACAAATTAAGGGGGACTCCCATACAACAAACGTCCGAAAAATCAATTAGTCACACTACTGAATAATAGATGGCACCACAGGCTTTTATACATTGTTGTGTTATTGCAGAATGCCACTATAAATTATATCTACGCATATGTGTACCCACTCAGTACAAACTAAACGAAACCATCCAAAACAGCTAATTCTGAACACGCATTACCGACCCTATTATGAGTAATCCTTTGCCAACTTTCGCCGACCCCGTGCCAAATTTAGGAGGAAACTCACAAAGGGCTAAAGGTTTAAAAGTAAATATCTCAAATCTTGCGGTCTCGCCTCGCGATAAGGGATGGACCATCATATTGCTTCAAAGATTGGTTCAAAGCGAGAGGCGCCGCATCAACTGAGTTCCATTAGCGGAATTTAGTGGGGTCTGTGTTTAAACAAAGGACGACAGGCGGGAAGATCGACTCTGATATCGACATAATTATCGATGATGTGTAGACAGGTGTGAGGATCGACTCTTATATCGCATGATTATGATTTTTTGATCTAATGTATATTGTTAAAGAATGCACTCCTGCAAGACAGATTTATCTAGTGCAGGATGCAAATGCTATGTGCTTTATGTTTTTTTAAATTAATAAATAATAAATAAATAAATAAATAAATAAATATCGACATATCATCGATTATGTGTGACATGTGAAATGATCGACTTTGATAAAATGTTTTATTTTTGCGACAACTCTGTGTGTGTGTGTTCTATTGTGAGTAAGAACCGTTTATGAGAAATATTTTTCTATGTATGTAATTCCAGAATTTGATTCGAAAGGTTATGAACAAAAGGTATCAATACTAATAATACATCTGTAAGAGATGGGCATGGAGTAAGTTACTATGTTTTATGAGATACTGCGTTTGTAGACACTGCGTTTGTAGACTCTATGTATGATACTAAAACTCACCCATAACTCTTAAGCCAATCATCCGAATTCGATGAAACTTTGTACAACACATTTAGCTATACGTGACACAGGATAGGGTAAATAAAATTCAGTTCCGGTTACGCTAAGATGTGACTCATACAAACCGAATTATTCCGCGCTCCGAAATAAAGGTATGGTAGCGGACTTAGTTTCTTATTTTTAAATACGAATTTCACGCGGGCGAAGCCGCGGGCAAAAGCTAGTAATGAATAAATGGGATTAAGTGTGCATGTTAATGTACAATGTGGACAGGTAAACGGAGCGTGGTAAGAGCACCCGCCAGGTGGGACGACGGCATTAAGTACGTCGGAGGTAATCAGGGGTTACATACCGCTGAACGCCGGGAGACTGGAGTAAAAATGGAGAGGCGTATGTCAAGCAGTGGACACATAAACGCTGACTGACTGACTGTAAATGAAGTAAAGTAGTATCGATATACTGAACTGTCGACCTATGTCTGTTGACCTATAGGCGAGCGTGCGGTTTTTGGAAGGAGCGGAGTTCGGAATATGAGGAGTATTAATTTTCTGGCTTGTTATGAAGATATTATGCGGAATATTTTAGTTGGAATGTGGGGATAATGGATTATACACGAATAGGAAGAGTGTGAAGTATTTTATAGTGTTCGGCGAATTTAATTTGATTTTAACTTCGCCGATCTGGCGACGGACGAGATGGCTCGTTAGCTCGTCAAGCAAATTTGATTAATCATCCATAATTTATTAAAGGCTTGGTTTGGGTAAAGTACTGCGGTGTCCTGATTGGCAGGTGATGATTAGTGATAGTTAGTGAGTACTCTATGAAATTTGAGCACAAATTTGTATTGTAATTGTTTAGTAATAATATGCGGGATTAAAACACAATGATCGATCAATCTCGGCT
The DNA here is from genome assembly GCA_946902875.1 of Nematopogon swammerdamellus. Classification (NCBI taxonomy): domain Eukaryota; kingdom Metazoa; phylum Arthropoda; class Insecta; order Lepidoptera; family Adelidae; genus Nematopogon; species Nematopogon swammerdamellus. The sequence goes on along the minus strand of OX336341.1, from coordinate 14,941,654 downwards.
GATGCGGGGTGGGATAAAGATTTTGGCGTCTCGCCTAACTAAGAGGCCATAGACGATTTTTTTTATGAAACCAGAACTTTTTTTTAAAGCGAAGCTTCTATTCTATACGGTCGGCGCGTCGTCGGGTGAATGAGAAACGTCACTGTCACCGTTAATCCGGACACACCGCCGGATAGACACGCGGTAATTCGTTCAGTCGTTTATAGCTCTCGGTAGCCTTTATGGTTTGGAAGTCGTCTTCTTCAAAGAACAAGTGTCGCGCTGGTGGACACGAGTTCGAATCCCGAGTGCTACGGGTATTTGGATGATTTTAACCCTACCACCTAGAAAATTAATTGGCGACTCACTTCCACGAAAAATTCACTTCCACGACGTATCCGTGACAATGAAGGAACTTTGTACAGCAAGATGGGAGACAAGAGAGCTCTTTCGTGCAATAATTATTTTTTCAAATGTTATAATATGACTCGAGCGAGCTCGCGCGAGATAAGGTTTTTTTTTTATGGTAACTGACACGGTTGGCTGCATCACCTACAACATCCGTGACGTCAGCCCATACAACGGGTGAAGTAAGTCCATGTCAGTGCTTCCCTTCATGTCATGAGGCTACACTGAACTGGGCGAAAAACACGAACTATTTACATAGCCGTTTCGACCGACGTTTCATTCAGTGCGGTGGTACCAACCCAGACGGGATAAATCCTACCACCTAGTAAGTAAGGTAGAAAGGGAAGAGACCTACAGTTTTACGTGGAATCCGAGCCAATTCTCTCTCTCTCTCCCCCTCTCTCCCTCTCTCTCCCTCTCTCTCTCTCTCTCCCCTCTGTCTCTCCCTATCTCTCCCTTCCCATCTCTCTCTCCGTCCCCCTCCCTCCCTCTCACTCACTCTCTCTCCCTCTCTCTGTTTCTCTGTCTATTTTTCTTATCACACTCTCTTCCCTATCTCTTCCCCCTCAGCGACGTCCTGAAGCAGAAGAAATTACTTTATATTAGTCTATATGATTACACTTATGCGTTCTAGTTATTTCAGGCAGCCTTGCACACAACTCGCACTTGTCAATGTTTCCTCGCTGCGTTTTCCTCCACCGGTGTGAGGGAGGGGCCTAATGCCATATAATGCCCGCCAATGAATCAAATTGGTAATTGGCTCGCAGGCTCGCTCGCAGGCAAACTTTGCCCGCAACAACGACGGCCATGATTCAGCCCGGCAGCGGTGTCGGCTGATGATGACGTGATGGTAGCCGTCACGGCGCGTCAGCGCGCTCGTCTGACCGGCTTCCGCCCGTCGTGAGCCGCCGATCAATATCAATTGAGAATCAATCAGCGCTCGGCCAGCTGAGGTTCGAGGCAAAACCGTTGAAGACTCATTTTGTGTGTCCAGATTACATTGAATTAAAATGTCTAACTATTACATGCAACCCGCCCGGGTTGGTACCACCGTACTGAATGAAAGGTCGGTCGAAGCGGCTATGTTAAATAGTTTGTGTTTTCCGTCCAGTTCAGTGTAGCCGGCACGACCGAAGGGTAGCACTAACGTGGCACCAAGTTCACCCGGTGTTATGGGCTGACATCACGGATGTTGTAGGTGATGTAGCCAACCGTGTCAGTTTCCATAAAAAAACATAGATACATACATATCGCACCCGACAATCCGGGTAAGCAGAGTAGTCGGTGTTGTGCTGCAAGAACTCTGGTAAATTACACCACAACACCGACCGCCACGTTTCGCAAAGTATTCGAACAAGATTCAATCGATCAAGCAGCAAGTAAGCCACGAAGACCCACCTGCTGCATGACTCGGTGGAAGTACCGTGCCAAGGTGAGAGGTGGCGAGCCTGTCGCCCTTTAGCTCTGGCATCCTGTCCTTATCCCTTAGTCGCCTTTTACGACATGCATGGGGAGAGATGCAGTGGGGCTATTCTTTTTAAGTACCGGCCCCACACGTTACAAGTCTAACTTATGTGGGTACTTTAAAAGAATAGCCCCACTGCATCTCTCCCCGTGCATGTCGTAAAAGGCGACTAAGGGACATGACTCCCTTCTTATATTACTAGGTGGTAGGTAATCCGCCCGGGTTGGTAGCACCGCACTGAATGAAAGGTCGGTCGAAGCGGCTATGTTAAATAGTTTGTGTTTTCCGTCCAGTTCAGTGTAGCCGGCACGACCGAAGGGTAGCACTGACGTGGCACCAAGTTCACCCGGTGTTATGGGCTGACATCACGGATGTTGCAGGTGATGTATCCAACCGTGTCAGTTTCCATTAAAAACAAAACTATTATAGTTTCAATATATGTTTCACATACTCGTATTTCACCGTTCCATACCGACATTCGAGCCTAGAGTTTTTATTCCAAGCTACATACCGGTGAGTCAGAGGGGCCAAAGCACATGCTTCGACCAGCCAATGTCACCTCCGAGAAGGTAGTGTTACCTACTTCACTTTGGATTGTTGACTATACTGGACTAGAGGAGAACACAGCCGAGGCTGATATGCGACGATCGTACGTTCAGTACGGTGGTACCAATACAGTCAGCCACAATTTGAGCCTAATACCTCGCAAGGTACAAGAGATGGGATCTACAGTTTTATACCGGTTCCGAACGGTGAAGCAATAGGTGTCGGTATGCACGTAATTTTTCCGTCAGAAAACACTCATTGGTGCACGCCGACCGAATTCGAACTTTGTACCTCTCGCAAGAGAAGCCGACACGCCCAGACCACTCGGCCACGCGACGGTACAGCTTTCATGAGCTGTATCGTACCTTGTACCACAGTGTATCACCACAACACACAACTTAAGTAACCACAACTTAACCCACAATACCAAGCACGATTGGTAGAGAATGCCTTTAGGCATTAAACTGGCCTTTTGTAATTTATTTCTATTGAGAAGTATACACGGTGTTGCAGTTGTCCCCGTAATATATTTAACTGACATAAGGGGGTTATTCTATATGTGAAACTAAACAACTTCTGTGGCAAAAATATTTTTTTTGAAACAAAAAAAAATATGTTTTCCATACAAATTTTAAAAACCTATTCTCAAAATGTATGGAGAAAAAAATATTTTTTTCTTCAAATTAAAAAGTCGTAGAAGAAAAGTTGTTCTATTTCACGTACAGAATCACCCCCTTTCGGGTTTTACGGTTGGGGTTGCAACACCGTGTATTTCCGTAAATTTCCATAATTTTTTTTATGGACACTGACACGCTTATCAACATCACCTACAACATCTGTGATGTCAGCCCATAACACCGGGTGAACTAGGTGCCATGCCAGTGCTTCCCTTCATTTCATGTCGGCTACACTGAACTGGACGTTTATATTTAATTTTATATTCGCTTTATTTTATTCATTTTAATTTCAAATATACACAATCAAATAATAAGTATGACCTTAATACAATATGCGACCGGCATTGCACTTGAAAAGGCACTAAGCGAACACCCGCAGATAATTTGCTTCCTCTGTCAGTGGAAAGAACAAGTCCTTCGGTTGGTGACGGCCGGAAATTAGTGTACACACAGCCTCCTGCCTCCGGCTCGCGCTAATGTCGTTTGCACGCCCCGACGCGTCTGGGCCCCGCCCGCTTCACACAACCACTCTAGGTCTTAGCAATAGCTCGAAATTCTATTACGTTTGTGACTAGTCGAGATTTGATCTACAGTCCATGGGATTAGCAAATTTTGGTACCGCCGCCGCGCCGCCGCCGCCGCCGCCGCCGGTGCTTCTATATTGGTATTTTGACAACCATCGAGCGTGAATAAAGAATTTTATTCACACGCTCACGAGCTCATCGTTGACTGGAAGAAATCACTTGCACTGATAAGTCCGCCTTTTGCGCACGCCTATCTTTCTTGTTTCTTGTCGTGTACTGTTCTTCTTTCAATTGTGTGCAATAAAGAGTTTCTATTCTATTTTTAAAAATAGTTTTTTTTACATTTTATATTTTCCGCGAGTTTGTATGTTACAAGGAGGTCTTTGGTTTTTCAGTCTTGAGTTTTACTTCTAATTGTTTCACTAGATGGCGTTGGCAAATGCGAGCTAGGTTGCGAGTTACTGTTAAACTTATATTTTTATTTTAAAATATAAGAATTTCAAATTACTACATTGCGTTACACTCAGATCCCGAACCGGCGCTATACATTCTGAGTTATAAGACATTTCACGTTACCCTGCGCACCTGCTCGTATTGTGAAATGTGGATACGCAGGCAGGTAGCGGCTGTTGCCGACTTAATCGTAAGCTCACGAAGCACCGAAATGTTTGACCAGTCGTTAGTCCATGCCAGTGGATTCACCGTCCGATTGACAAACGTATTCAACTGGTCGAGCACGCACGCTGTCCAGATTCGAGCGACGAGTCTTGCTCCAAACTTAATCGATCTGTTCGCATTGGAGCGAACAGAGTTCGATTTGAACAGCGGAACACAATCGCTGAATTCGACTTGAATACAGCATGTAATTGAACATGGGCCACGCAAGGTAGGTATAGTCTTCGCCATCTATATAATCCCAATGAAAAGCCATGCAATGTTTAAGTGTGATAATTTGTATAAGCTGTACTTTAAAGCAGTAGTAGACTAGACATACGGACAAATATTTCTTACGTTTGAAATCAGAACAATGAGTTTATGATTTTATGGTTTTTGGCTGAGTCTAAATGCCGAAGATATAGCACGATCGGCCAAATTGAATAATAATCGATTATTAAATGTGTTTTGAACACAAATTTCGCATTCTATTCTATAGCTAACCTTTGAGATGTAGTCAAAAAATAATAAATTGTAGTAATGTTTTAAATAATTGCGAAATACATCATATTTTTCAGGGAGGACTGAAAACCTTTGAGGAAGAAGAATACAGAATTGGAGGCCACACACTGGCAGGAGAATTACAATGGACAGCATGACGAGCGCAGGATGAGAGTAGCGGCAGCACACCCAATAGCAGAAAGGATGTCGACAGCATCGAGGCTTTGTTCCCAGGATAAGCTACTGTAGAAGAGGAAACTATCAAGCTAAGCAAACATCCGTAGCCAGCGATGACGCTGGCAGGGACCGTTATAAAATATAAATATAAATAATATAAAGTGTGTGTCCGTCCGTCCGTTCGTCTGTCACACACGCTGTCCGAGGTGATTACACCTGAGGTCAGTCAGTCAAACAGTCAGTCAGTCAGCGTGTAAGCGTCCACTGCTGGACATACGCCTCTCTGCAATTTTTCTCCTGAAAGTAAAGCTTAATAAGTAAAAAATAATAATTATAAAGTAGTCCATAATAACGCTCTGTGTGTGAACAATGTTCACACTTAACAGGCTTTTATTTGAAACCAATTTTGTTCAGGATTATCCTGAAACAGATTTCGTGGAAATAATTTGAGAACGTATAAATGAATGGAAAAGAGCCTCATGTCGCGCCTAGTACAAACATTTTTTATAACAAAATTATGGCAGAAGAAAATTAACAACTCATTTATTCGCCTTATTTTATTTCAATTAAAAATTATTTTTTTCCATACATACATACATATCACACACGCTGAATCCCGACAATCGGGGTAAGCAGAGTAATCGGTGTAGTGCTGCAAGAACTCTGGTAAATTACAGCACAACACCGACCACCACGTTTCGCAAATTATTCGAACAAGATTCAATCGATCAAGCAGCAAGTAAGGCACGATGACCCACCTGCTGCATGACTTGGTGGAAGTCCCTATTTTTTTCCACTAAAATATTAAATCATTTAGCAAGCTTAACACGGACGAAATACGTCAAACTAAGAATAAGTATATAGCGTCGACGGAGCGGGGGCGGTTGGCATTTGGGTGGGGGTGGAAGACGAGGCGGCGGCAGCAGTCTTTGTCGGCTTTCTTTTGATGCGATCCCGCCACTTGCCGCGTCATTCCCAAGCGCCAACCCCTCATTGAGAGCAGCAGTTCGTTCGGGCTTTGTTTTTATGAACTTGCGTAGAGCTTTCTCCGTGGTGAGAGCGTGGGATTTGCATAGCTCTCTTTTTCATACGTGCATGTATTTATATTAAAATTTATATTTATATTTATATTTATATTTATATTTATATTTATATTTATATTTATATTTATATTTATATTTATATTTATATTTATATTTATATTTATATTTATATTTATATTTATATTTATATTTATATTTATATTTATATTTATATTTATATCCATTCTTTGATGTGTCAGAAAACGTGAGTGAAAACCCGACAGAAAAATATAATCGATTGAGTACTTCTCGAGTTATTTTGCGAGACATATTTCGCCTGACAGTCAAACCATTGCTGTAGTTTTTATTTAGGTGTTTCATTATTTTCGAAATAACAGCTATTTTGGTAAACACATAACACGACGGTGGTATGGTGCACAATATGGTGTGGTGGTACGGAACACTCTGTACGAGAATCCGACGTACAAAAAAAAACTGTTCAAAAACGTTATCAGAAAAGGTCAACCAAATACACTGAACATAGTATGAGCATCTATTTTACAGTACTCCTTACTTCAGAAAGAAAGAATTGCACTATCGGCTTATGAAAATTATTAACTTGAAGCCAACTTAGGACTTAGTGCTGGAGTTTACATTATTTCATGAAATTTTCTGTACCTAATTCTCGGCGGATAAAGATAGCAAATGAAGCTTTACTCAGGTGAAATGGACTGCTAAGCTCCGAATCCGTACATACAGCTCGCAAATTAAGTCGACACAAGAATTCCGAATAGTGCCATAGGGTTCGTCTACACGCTCAATCTTACTTGCATAAATTCTAATTTTCCCAAGCAAGCATGTATGTTAAGACGGCAAATCGGTATACCGCGCAAACAGTATACACCACAGAGCAGCGAATACGCGCGCCTGCGCGCGCCCCCTACTAGAGGCGCCCTAAGCGATAATATTTGAAACCCAAAAACTACACGCAGTGCTGCTAGCGCTTCGTATGTGTGTGTGTGTGTGCTAGTATCGACACTACACACAAAGAGGAGCAAGTTAGGCACACGCACAAAACAAATGCACACGCACAACACACATATGTAGGTCATAGGCCACGCCCACAGGCTTCAACGGCGCTGTAGGGAAATCGCGCTCAGGGCGCCTCTAGGAGGGGCGCCGGCGGTCGGTATTTGATGCTCTGTGGTATACACAAACACAAATTTGCTAAAATTGAACTTGCACAAGCAAGCATAAGCATTAAGATGGCAAAACGGTATACCGCGCAAATCGCTTGCACAAATACTAATTTACCAAAATTACCCCGCGGCTTCGCTCCCGTGAAATTCGTATTAAAAAAGAAGTAAGTAAGTAAGAACGAAGGCCGAGCTGTGTTCCTGCTTTACATTTATTTCGGCGCGCGGAACAATTCTGGTTGTATGAGAGTCACATCTTAGCGTAACCGGAACTGAATTTTATTTAGCCTATCTCGTGTCACGTATAGCTAAATGTGCATATTTTCTGTATGTACGCATGTTCCTCCATATCTCTTAAACCGATCATCCGAATTTGATGAAACTTAGTACAAACACATTTAACTATATACGTGACACAGGATAGGCTATATAAAATTCAGTTCCGGTTACGCTAAGAAGTGGCTCTCATACAAGCCGAATTGTTCCGCGCGCCGAAATAAAGGTACGGCAGCGGTCTTACTTACTTTCTTCTTTTTAAATACGAATTTCACGGGAGCGAAGCCGCGGGCGAAAGTTAGTACTTATACAATATAAATATATAATACTGTAACGTGTCAACGAATCTGCTACTGCGGCAGTTCTCTATTTCAAGATTCTTAAAGTGTCTCCCGTCTCATATCTCCTCCACTTGAAGCTTTATACTCGCAGCAGTACACACTAAAAGTCTAGAAATGAAATATTTTATTCCTGACCATAAACTGTGAAGACTCCAATCCTCACTCTTTCTGCTCCTTTGTAGGTTGTATATTTCTGCAGTGACCAATTTAAATTTTTGCGTTTACTTTTAAAAAGCATGCACCAGTTTTGAATTTTTGCAATATTGACTAGTGTAAATATTGCAACTGTACTATACCCGTGATATCAGCCCTTAACACCTTAGTGAACTAGGTGTAATGTCAGTGATTCCATTTGTTCGTGCTGGCTACACTAAACGGAAGGAAAACACGATATATTTGCAATAGCCACTTGAAACCGATCTTTCATTCAGTGAAGTCGTACCAATTTGAACGAGTTCCTACCTATAGTCTTACGAACCACGGTCAGCCTCAACGGACATGACGGAAATAGAACATGTTTTGGTTGGTATCTTTTTGCGTATGAGTAGGTATTAAACTCCTGAGTATTTCAGAAACCTGCGCCAAAATAGTATAATGCCGCTAGCAGAACTGCGCGCAAGACAAAAGCGATATTTTGTTTCAAGAAAGTGTATGTGAATATGACGCGGACATTGGACCGAAGTAGAGAAAAGAAGAACATAAGCTCACATGTTTTACCACAACAGTCGTGAAAGATGATATAAAAGCAACTTTGTGCTAACGCTTGAGGCACGATATCATTTTAGACAATAATAAAATATGTAGGTACATAAACATAAGAGCGGTTGGTACAAACCACAGAGCACGGAATAGCCCCGCCCGCGCCCCCTCCTAGAGGCGCCCTAAGCGATAATATTTGAAACCCAATAACTGGACGCAGTGCTACTAGCGCTTCGTATGTGTGTGTGTGTGTGTTATTTATTATCGACACTACACACAAAGAGGAGCAAGTTAGGCACACGCACAAAACAAATGCACACGCACAACACACATATGTAAGTCATAGGCCACGCCTACAGGCTTCAACGCCGTTGTAGGGAAATCGCGCTCAGGGCGCCTCTAGGAGGGGGCGCGGGCGGGGGTATTCCGTGCTCTGTGGTACAAACAAAAGAGACAGTGGCGTTGCTAGACCAAGTCAGCGACATCAGCTTTGCGAGACCTCTTTCATTTGCCAGTTAGAAAGAAAACTATAAATAGAATGAGACTGATGTATGAGTATATGAGTTTTATTGCTAATCAAATGTTGAAAAAAATTACATCAACAATCACAAATTAAAATAAATAACCCAACAAGCAATAGCCCAAAGTGTGCGACCATACTTTGATGATAATTTTGGGAGGGGGGGAGTTATGGAGGAACATACGAACATACATACAGAAAATATTTCTAAAAATCGTCAATTTAGTTTTAGTATCATACATAGACGTAATCACAGCAATCATTTGTAGCAATCGCGGACGTTCCACTATGGCCAGACTCCAATTCACCGGGCGCTCACGGCAACCGAATGTTGGTCATATTTCCGGATCTAGACGTCTTCAACTGCAATACTAAAGTCTTTCAAAAGTACGCGGTGAGATACGTTGAGCTAACTTTGGATTATACATTGTTAAATTTTGGACTTAATTTTAGTTCTAGCGTGTATGAAGTGGTAATTCTAAGTTTTATGTTTTTCTATCTTTATGTATCTTAGCGAACAATAAATATATTTCATTGAGTAATTTCAGTAATGAATAAATCATACAAAGTTATTTTTGAAATGTGTACATTCACAATGTTATTATTTATATGTTTTATAGATCACCTCACCTCGTTTGTTTGCCTGTTTTTTCTTGTGTTCACGTCTCAACTATAATTACTGATGCTTGCATATTTGCATATTTCTACTTTTGTTTCAAATTTCCATTTGGTGCTGACTCTAACAAAATATGCAGCCTACAGCAAATATTTTCCATACCATTCAATTTTCCAATAGATCAATAGGATGTCAGTTCGGCCGGAAATGGTACATCAACCGGTCGTCGAAATGTGAACCGGAAATATGCGGATCACATCCGGATCACAGTTTCCGCCTCCAGCTACTTCCGGCGCTCGTTAGTCGCTGCTTTATCTTTTCGCCTTCCATTTGTTCCATTATCAAAATCAACCGACGACGAAGACATAATCGTTTCTAGAAGCAGTCGGTGAAGGCCATTTATCTAAAACAATTGGTCAAGTGCGAGTTTTACTCGCGCACGGAGGATTCCGTAGATCCGCTATACCATACCTGTCAAAAAACCATATCCGCCTATCTTTTGTCTTTCTACAATGAAAAGTATGAAATCCTGTGGCGCCATCTATTATTAAGTAGCGTGACTAATGGATTCTTCGCACGTTTGTTGTATGGGGACCTTAATTTTTTTAATTATTTGTTTGCATATTCGCGTGATCCGCCATAATAACACATATTCTGTGAAAATTTCAACAGGTCACCTAATACGGTTCAAAAGATACAGCACTCGGACGGATAGACGGACGGACAGACAGATAGACAGACAGACAGACGACGTAGATTTCTCTGTGGATACGGAACCCTAAAAAACCGTTAAAATATGGAACTCTCACTGCCTATACAATTCCCTCCCAAGTACCTACAAATTGAGGTCTCTTAAAAGTGGAAAGGCTCCTGTCAAGTCAGAATGGCATTCGTGCTCTCCTTGCATCACCGAATGTCCCTGGGCATCGTTAGCATACCTACCATTAGGTGAAATAAAACCACATATCGCTGGTAGGTTAAACTAAATAATTGTCTTGTACCGTGTGGGGCCGGTAATTTAAAAGAATATCCCCACTGCATCTCTCCGCGTGTATATCGTAAAAGGCGACTTAATCCGCCCGGGTTGATACCACCGCACTGAATGAAAGGTCGGTCGAAACGGCTATGTAAATAGTTTGAGTTTTCCGTCCAGTTCAGTGTAGCCGGCACCGCCGAAGGGAAGCACTGACGTGGCACCAAGTTCACCCGGTGGTTATGGGCTGACATCACGTATGTTGTAGGTGATGTAGCCAACCGTGTCAGTTTCCATAAAAAAAGGTACTATAAAGAACAGTTTATTATAAAGTGTATATAATTTGTTTTTACAAATAGTACGTTCTGGATGCTCTGACTATGACCTCATTCTGAAATTGAATAAGTATTCATACGTACCTACCTATACGTAATAATATTATGAACACCTGCTTTACGTCACGAAAGCGGCGGGTGGCCGAATGGTCTGGGCGTCGGCTTCTCTTGCGAAAGGTCCGGGGTTCGAATCCGGTCGGCGTGTACCAATGAGTTTTTTCTGATGGAAAAATTTACGTGCATACGGTAAAGGCTGGTAGACTCTAATTGTAACCGACTGGGTTGTTACCACTGTACTGGATTTAAGATGGCCGCATAGCAGCCTCGGCTGCGATCTCCTCTAGTCCAGTATTAGCCAATAATCCAAAGGGAAGCTTCCGGTATGGCACGTACCTTCACGGAGGTGATATTGGCTGGTCGGAGCATGTGCTGTGACCCCTCTGACTCTGCCACCTATGCCGGATTACGTAAAAAATTAAAATGGCACCACACAGGAAGCACCAGCTTTCAAATAAAAAAAGACAAAATCGGTTCACCCAGTCGAAAGTTCTGAGGTAACAAATATAAAAAAAAAATACAGTCGAATTGAGGACCTCCTCCTTTTTTTGAAGTCGGTTAAAAAATAGAAGCACTGGCATTATTGGCACTACAGATCAGATATTATGAACAATGTAACAGGTAACAATGTAGGAGCCACAGACGTCGTCCGGTTTTAAATTCAGACTTAAAGTTCTAATGAATTTTCAATTAAAAACGTACTTACGGGGTATTTTGTAACCGTATCCTTGTTAGGTCTGGGTTTATTCTTACCTGAAACCAAAACATTATTAAGATTAATATGCGAATTTTTAAAGTTTAGTTTATTTTCTATTTGGTCTTGTATTGCCAAAAACAAAATAGTTTAATTAACATTTTCTTCCAGTTAAGATATAAATTTAAGAATTTATTCTGTCTTAATATAATCAACTTTTTTACTATAGGTAGGTACCTAGATATTCAGTTCCCCTCCCCTAAGTGCAACGTCTAACAGCAAACATTGCGTTCCTTTCGTATGATTTTCGAATTTCGTGCGGTTCTAAAAACTACATTCTGCCACTAACTTTCCCAATTCCGATCAAAACTTTGTAACAAGCATGTGCAGCTAACTTCGACGCCGAGTCCTTATAACTTGTTGCGCACTTCAGAGCGACCTATATCGACTTACTTCGGACTTATTTAGATGTTAATACGCCATCTATCATCTATCGGGTAGCAAATTAATCATGTCAATAAGATGGAACTGTTACAGCTGTAGGCGGCTGTGCACAATCTGTATACCTATTTCATAATTTAAACTGCTATCTTATACAGACACAGATAATTATTTCGCCATACTTAAGGCTTCAACGGGTGCAAGCAGGATAGCGACACGCCACTTTTTCGGGTAGGAATAGAATGCATTTCGCGGATTTTTTTTACGCACACTGACACAAAATTGTAAAAAAGAAGCGACATAGTTAAATAACTAAGAAATATAATAATTTTTTTAGGGTTTAGTATCCGTCATACGGGACCCTATTACTAAGCCTACGCCATCTGTCTGTCTGTCTGTCCTTCTGTCTGTCTGTCCGTCTGTCTGTCCGAGGGCTGTATCTCTTGGACCGTAATAGGTATCCCGTTGAAATTTTCACAGAATATGTGTTATTGATGTTATTATGGCCGATATAAAAACAATAAAAATAAGAAAAAGTTAAAAAATTCACTGGGGTCCCCATACAAGAAACTAAAAAGTGTATGCGCGCCATCTACCGAAAACAGTATGAAGCAGCGCTGACCATGACATGGCGATACGGAACCCTCGGTTTGCGAGTTCGACTCGCACTTGGCCGGTTTTTCCATAACCTTGCTTTGCTCACGTTACGTCCTACGTACGTCGTCGTACGTTTTTGTATGTAGATTTTTTATTTTTTTTTCTACCGAACTGCCCTGATAGATAACGTTTTACATATTATATTAAAACTCTCAACAATATCTGGATGTTCCGGGCGAGTCCGACGAGTGTGGCGGATATGAATAGGGGCAGGCAGGAGGGATGAGCATGGAGGTGTCCCGAACTCCATGGGGATGAGAGAAAAAAAAATTTCAACGAAAAGTTGCGGACGCGCTTCAAACTGCAATACTGGTTTATTTTCCTGTTTATATGTAATACCAACCGCTTTTGCACATAAATCGATCATGCATTTCGTGGCGGGGTACGGTGTGGGCGATATGGCGTGGCACGGATATTGGAGCAATAGGGGCGGAACTTGGAGAATAATGGCACGTACAGAGAGCAGGGGACGTCATACGCGGTAATCGATTACGTGGTCGGAATTTTCGCTTTCGAGATATTCCCAATCGGCCGACCGGTTGTACGATTCAGACGAGTCTGCCATAGCGGGATAAAATCTTGGTCACTGGCACCACTGTGACTATTTGAGTAATGTACGAAGATCTTACGGGCTTTGTGAGTAGATAAAAATTTTAATAAATGTTTTGTCTTTTCAAAATAATATATATCGGTAGATAGACATGAATTCAGTATTGCTTCACAAACATTTTATTTGACACAGAATAAATCTAATAAATACTTTGTATCCGATGCAAAGACATAACATTCCTTAAATATATACACTATTAAAAGAGATGTAATATAAAAATCCACATGGAAGCGAAGCAGAAGTCTTAAAGTAAAAGTAATATTTTACTACGTTCTTTACTAGAGTACTTAGATACAAGTACTAACGTAATTAATCAAAAATAACTATTACATTTAGTTTCGCGTATCCAGGATTTTTTCCTATATTACATTTACGTGCCGCTTAAATTGTCTGAATTAGTTTAATTTAGATCTAGGCACCTATATTGTTAATCTTTGTTAAACTCTGCTATGATACATCTGAATGTAATCCAATTTTTGGTTAGACTAGATGTTAATTCCTCTTTCACTACTCATACCTACTGGTTTTCTCATGTAGTTTTTAATATGGATAACAATTACAACCTTTCCCCTTAAAATAATAACAGATAATGTTACAATAAGTAAAAAGAGCACATAATCTTATTTGAAAATATCACTACGTCTCGATTTAAATAACTCTGGATAAGTCTACAGACATATCGTGCAACGGATGTGACTGATAGGTATTCGCAGAAGAGCATTTCCTGCAGTTCAAGCTGGCACGTGAACCAGATAATGTGCAGCGGTAGTCTTCAAAGTAACGTGTACAGGTTTCAAGAAAGACTTACTGTAATAGGAAGGAAATGTACAAACTACATTGTTCCCTTTATTTTTACTTGCGTCGCCGTTTTGATGTGAAGTCATTGTAAAATTAAATAATATCGAAGATTTAAAGATCTCGGAAGGTTTCGATCCTTTTTAGGAACCATTTTCAATAAAAAAAAATTGCTGGTTTGGACCCAATGACATTTTATTTTAAGGCAGGTTCTGACCCTCTTACCATTTTATTCAATAACTAGGTTTTGCCCGCGGCTTCGCTTCGTGTGACTTTTTTCTCACAGCTAAAACTCCCTAAAACCCTATTCGGACTATTACGAACATTAAAAAAAAAAATTAGCAAAATCGGTCCAGCCCGTTCTCAAGTTATGCGCTTACCAACGAACAAAATTTAATTTTAATTAACATATTTTCTATGTATGTTATGATAAAAAATTAAGAGCCCCTGGTCGTCGGCCTCAGCAAATTAATTTTAAAACTTTGAATCTTAGGAGACTAGAACGATAGTGGCATTTCTCCTTTAGATTGCTAAGCTTAGGTCTTGCGTAGACCTTCGCCTGGTTTAGGACTGTCGGCTCTAGCAACAACGAACGTAGCATCTCAGGGACAGTCTTGTGTCAGCAATCCAGGGATCTAAGATTGCGACCACAAATGTAAATGTTAAATACGTTAATAGTGATTTATATTAGTCGTGGTTGAGGTTTCCAGCCTCAAAAGCAGTCGACAAATAAACAGTATTATTTAAAATTTTAAGACTTACCAATTTTATACGTGGTGGTCGGTGTTGTTGTAATAAGTTTATAAATGAGGTAGAGGCAGAGATAATGCATCTCCAAGTGTCACGGTCCTAACATGCCACTGACACCTCTTCCACATTCATAATGTTTTCTGATACATGGTGTTTGGACTAAACATTTAATTAGAAATTATTTATAGTACGAGTAATACTATATTTTTTTACCTATTGTACGAATACACTCATACGTAAGTACATATCACAATCACACGCTGTATCCCGACAATCGGGGTAAGCAAAGTAATCGGTATTGTGCTGCAAGGACTCTCGTAAATTACAGCACAACATCGACACCACGTTTCGCAAAGTATTCTGACGATATAACTATCAAGCAGCAAGTAAGGGACAAGACACGGTGGAAGGACCGTGCGAAGGTGAGGTGGCACTGTGCTTCCAAGGTGGTACCAGTGTCCAAAGTGGCACCAGGTGGCAAGGCGGTTAACCTCTCACCCTTTAGCACGGCCTCTTGTCCTTATCCCTTAGTCGCCTTTTACGACATGTACGAGGAGAGATACAGTGAGGATATTCTTTTTAAGTACCATTAATTGTGCCAACATTACGTAAACAGTGATTATTATTCATTTTTCGGGTGTACTATGTCCAAGTACTTAGGGATTACGAGTAGGTATATAAAACAAGTATCCTTAACTCCGTCCACACGGAACAGAAGTGGCCCGAAAATGTATTCACTTTGAAGAAATTACAAAAGAAGCCAATTAAAGGCTAGCAAATAAAAGCAGTCGCCACCGCACCGCGCTCTGAATTTAGCGAAATAATTAATTATCAAAAGAGACGTCGAGATGAATAAAAATAGGCGCATAAAGGGCCAAGCGCGAATACCAGGCTTTAGCTTCTGAAGTAGCTTTACAGCTCGCTCAATTAACTTCGCTTTGACGCTTTCTAAATTATCATCCATGCCCCCTAAATTAACTTTTCTTTCACCTAAAATAACTTATTTCCCCTCTGAATTAGCATTCATGCCTCAACTACCTTTAATGTTATGATCCACATTCCCGTCTGGTAAATGAACATTTGGCATACCACCTGAACTCTAAATAAATATTCGAAATTCAAATTCCGCAAGATATGGCCCGATTGTTCTGGTTTTTCACATTTTCACAATTCACATTTGAATGAAACTCGCTGACCCCCGGATTAACCTCCGTGTCACATAAATTCAGCCTCATACCGTCTGAATTAACCTCCGAAGCGTCATCGTGTCATACGATTTCGTAAATTACAGCATTTTTAATTGGCTAATCTAATTCAATCTCATTAGACCTGCGAACACCAAACATTCCCACTCCATATTCTTCCCAATCCACGAACAGGTTCAAAATAAACTCCTTTAAAACTGAATTCCCCGCAGCCACACGGGTACGTTCCTGCTCAGTCCCTTGGGACTGCTTTAAATTATCCCGGTTAATTCGTAGCGATAAAATGTTTGTACGGAACCGTGAGGGGGGCACAATAAAATTTCAAATTACCTGCCGAAATTGGTTTAAGTCGAGATGAAAGGGATTCGGCTCGAAGGACCAAAACTAATTTGCTTGAATTATTGGGATTCTGTGCGCAGGCAACCCCGCTCCGTGTCTTGTAAATAAAGACCCATTATCGGACCCGATTGTTTCTTGGACTCGGACAGTGGAAACCTAACATAGTGGAAAACTCTCAATCGGAGTGTTTATCAACAGTGTCTGCGTTTACCGCACGACCTCTTTTGTCGTCCTAAATGGATTGTGCGGTAGTTGAAGCGTCTCGACTTAATTAAATAGACAATAAGGGCGACAGATTCATAATACTGTTAGTTATATTATGTACGTATTTAGTTATTAGTCAAAAATGAAAAAGTACAAAATAATATCGGTATTTGGAAAACTGCGAAATAACTTAAAAGTTTATAATGAAGAACACCATTAATAAATCTACCATTTTTTAGCTAAAATTATCAGTCACACAATTTAGTTTAAATAGGTATCGGAAGGTTCTTACCCATTTTTTAGGACCCCTTAATTAAAATTATTGTTATTTGTTATTGTTAAATTAATGTTTTCACTTTGTAATGAATTGCTGCATCTGCCACAAATCAGCACATGCGTGTCTAGGCAGTGGCAAACATTTTTGTAAACTAGACTAAGTGTACTTACATTGAAAAAAATTCCAGTGAAGTTTCTTGTCAGTTCTTCTTCGCTGTGATACTGATAATCGAACTGGAGGAATGTTACAATGTAAATATGACAAATCCGAGCGCAGTGTACTGCCAATATATGCTAAATAAACAATAAACAACAATAAACAATATGCATTCAAACCCAGAGTTTATTTTTAAGTTAGGAATATTAATGATCAAGAGCATACAGCATTTCGACTTAATGCTATTTATCATGCAAGTGTATGTCAGAGTCATTGTTAGTAAGTCAGTTAGTGTCAGCGAGGTGCCATGTCACTGCTTCCTTTTGGCCGTGCCGGCTGCATTGAACTGGACGGAAAACACGAACTATTTTCATTCATAGCTGGTTCAACCGACTTTCATTCAGTGTGGTTGTATCTTGTACCAACGCAAAGCTACGTAAGTACGGTAAGAGGAGGGCTCTAACAGTTTCACTTGGAATCCGAACCACTGTCAACCTCAACGGTCGCCCATCCGAAGTCTGACCGCGCCCTCGTGGAAAATATAATTATATGAGAGCAAAGCAGCGGTGATGGGACCCTCGACATGTGAACATGTTCGCCTGGACCGGTTTTTTTTTTAAGTTAGGAATGAGAGCTGAAGTTGGACTTCGTTTCCCGAAAGAACGAAATATAGGCACTTAAATAAATAACACATAGAGAAGGACCTCTATTTGACCTGGCTTTCAGGCAGACACTTAAAATCTCAGCACTTAACCACTTGATTTCATTAAGTGCTTCGTATAGGACTTAGCCTTATGAGGCTAGTAACATGTAATTCAAACATTTCGAATAGTTAATTAAATTTATCAGACACCGTGTGTAGAGAGAAGCCGCTGTCCTTACCTGACCCGAGGTCGTCGGCCGTATTTCATGTAATATTTCATGCACGCTTGTACAT
Source organism: Nematopogon swammerdamellus (assembly GCA_946902875.1). NCBI lineage: Eukaryota > Metazoa > Arthropoda > Insecta > Lepidoptera > Adelidae > Nematopogon > Nematopogon swammerdamellus. The sequence goes on along the minus strand of OX336341.1, from coordinate 14,923,623 downwards.
TATATAATATAATAAATAATACCTACAAATAATTTATTTTTATCTTCAGAGGGAAGTCTTTGGTATGACACCTACTTTCTCCGAGGTGATATTGGCTGAATATTTAATTAATTGCTATATTTTGTTTAATATAATAAATTATTGAGGTACTGAAAAAAATAAATAACGTGTTAAAAAAAACCGGCAAATGCGAGTCGAACTCGCGCACCGAGAGTTCCGTATCGCCATGTCATGGTCAGCGCCACTCCATAGATGGCGTGTTTTATGAAATGCTTCATATTAGTTAAAATTCGTGATTAGTTAAAATGCTTCATACTGTTTTCGGTAGATGGCGCGCATAAACTCTTTAGTTTCTTGTATGGGGACACACGTGATTTTTTAAACTTTTTCTTCTTTTTATTATTTGTTGTTATATCGGCCATAATAATTAATAACACATATTCGGTGTAAATTTCAACGGACTACGTATTACGGTTCAAGATATACAGCCCCCGGACAGACAGACAGACGGACAGACAGACGGCGTAGGCTTAGTAATACGGTCATGTACGGATACGGAAATTGTGTTTAATTTCGTGGAGTGTTCTCCATCCCTTAAGGACTGTGGGCTCTAAGGGATGGAAAAGATGAGTAGGTACTATGGGGCTGATATTAACAAATTATTGTTAAACGTCCTAAAAAAAAAACAAGCTAGCGACACTTCGCCTTTAGTTAGAATGCAAGGCTCACCTGCTGGATGAACCTTGTGTAAGTAGATAGGTACTTCAGACCCTTGAAATGAAATGAAAGAAATTATTTTTGACCTCAAATAAACTTTAGTTCATAGTTCTTTTAACTTTCAACCTACGCTGTTCATTTCCACACACAACATATTCTCCTCAATCTACAAGTCCACCATCTAGTATATTTTTGACAGTGTAAGCTTTAAAATACGATTTGGTCGTAAAACAACGACGTAAATCTAGGAATCGAGCGTACGCGGCTGTAATGTTATCGAATGCGGTCGATAAAATCACGCTTGTGCTGTATCATGTCGGCGTGTCTGTCGATAGTTTCATATCGACACCGACGACGACACCCCTTTATGCGTTCCTGCTATCTCCGGTTCGGAATATCGATAGGTACGAACAGAGTGTTTCAGCTTGTTTTTCTTTTTATCTATTTAAGAGAGTGGGTGCGAAAAACGCTTTCGTACAACGTTGTGTAGGTTCTCAAAGAATATTTTTCTAAGTTTTCTCGGTGAATGGAGCCTTTGTCAGCCTCGGTAGCTCGTGGTGCGGTCAGTACTTAGATGGGTGACCGCTCGACCGTTGGAGGCTGACCGTGGTTCGGATTCCACGTAAAACGTAGGTCCTTTCCCTTATTACCTTAGTAGGTAGTAGGGTTTATCCCGCACGGGTTGATACCACCGCAATGAAACGTCGGTCGAAACGGCTATGTAAACACTTCGTGTTTTTCGTCCAGTTCAGTGTAGCCGCAATGAAATGAAGGGAAGCACTGACATGGCGCCTAGTTCACCCGGTGTTATGGGCTGACATCACGGATGTTGAAGGTGATGTAGCCGTGTCCGTTTTCATAAAAAAAAAAATATTTATTTTTTATTGATCATTCAGGCAGTTAGACTGCAATCGAACTTGTCACAATTTGTTCTATCCGGTTCGATTGCACCCACGAAGAAGAACCGACAAGAAACTTCGCACGGTATTTTTTTCCACACATTATTATTGCAAGTATTTTAGTGACTAGCCACATAATAACATCGTCTACCAGTCTATCGAAAGCACAGCTTGAGAGCAAGATTAACAATTTTACTGAGAGCTCTGACTACAAAAATAATTTGTACATTGACGTCTTCGGCTTTCTTCGGAAATACCTAAGAAAACTTACATGTCTCTCCTCCTATTATTAATTACGCTTTGTGTGGGTACTATTTTGGTACGAAATCCTAAAAACTATACCAAGTGTATCTAGTTTCCTTTTAGGCTGTCTGTCTGGTCCCTTTTTAGGGTTTCGTACAGGACCCTACTACTAAGCCTAAGACTTCTATCTTCCGTCTGTACTACCATGCCTGTATCGGTAGTAGCTTTAAAGGGCTGTATCTTTTTAAACGTAATAGTCAGTCAATTTGTCAGCCTCGATAGCTCAGTGGTGCAGACAGTCAACTGTCGCTATTGAATGTTAAGCAACGCTGGGTGCGGTCAGTACTTGGATGGGTGACCGCTGACCGTTGGAGGCTGACCGAGGTTCGGATTCCTCGTAAAACTGTAGGTCCCTTCCCTCCTAATCTTACTTGGTGGTAAGGTTTAACCCGCCCGGGTTGGTACCACCGCACTGAATGAAACGTCGGTCGAAACGACTATGTAAATAGTTTGTGTTTTCCGACCAGTTCAGTGTAGCCGGCACGATCAAAGGGGGAAGCACTGACATGGCACCTAGTTCACCCGGTGTTATGGGCTTACATCACGGACGTTGTAGGTGATGTGGCCAACCGTGTCAGTTTCCATAAAAAAAAAAAAAAAGGTAGCCGCTTTAAATTAAAAAAAAATATGTGTTATTATGGCAGATATCCTAGCAGATAAAAAATAAAAATTATCCCGAACTGAATGAAAGGAAATACTATTATCTTGGCAAATACATAACACAAATCCACACTCTTTCATGATAACCGAAAGGTTGGCTGGGGGAGAACGCCTACGGTGTTAAGCTGTACCTTTTGCAATTTTTTTTCAAGTGCAATAAATATATTTAGATTTAGATTTAATTTGAAATATATTATGTGGTGGTACGGAACCCTCGGTCCGCAAGTCCGACTCGCACTTGGCCGGTTTTTCTATGTGTGTCTAAATTGGTTTGTGTTGTTATTGTTTATATTTAAGAGAAAAAAAAAATTTTAGTGCGTATTTCTTTCTTTATTTGATTCCATTTGTTTGTTTCAATTCAACATGAAAAGTTATGTAATTACATTCCTCTCTAACAATAAGGGGATTTTTTTAATAGAAATCGCGACATGTAGCGCCGAGCCACCCATAAGGTGTCTAACGACGCCCATGGACATTCGGTCGTACGCGGGTGTTGCGAATGCCATGCCGGCCTGACAGGTGCCTACTCACACCTCTTGAAGGACCCGAACCTATTCTTGGAGGAAATACATCTCTAGAGCTTGTTGCATGCGCGTCCGCTCGCCCGGTTAGTTTGGCAGGGTTCCACAGACACATCTCTACCTTTTAGCCGACTGCACCAATGACAAAAGGTTATCTCTACAACCTTATTTCCCAGTTCGCACAGAGCTGATACATACTGTGTATATAACACGCTGTGCCACCCACATTACAAGTGAAACGGTTCCCATAAAACTGGAATCAATTTCCTATGTCGTCGCTCCCGACGCACATCCTGTATTGAAAGGGGGCCCGTTCGCTGATACAGGGTCCTCCTGGCTCAGCACAATATTTCCCTTGTGGAGTTTCCTGGAAAAGCAACCTGAATTATGCTCCATCCGATGTGGAACAGACTATAAAATCTGAGAATCTCGTACGTATAAATTCGGCAGAGATATTAAACGGATAAATGGCATTTTGAGAAGAACGACCAATATAAGCCATGTTATGATAGCACAAACGAGGTTTTGTGGTCATTGGATAGAAAATATGGATCAACACGTGCGCTTGTTTAAATGTTATTAATTTTTAGGGTTCCGTACCTCAAAGGAGGAAAAAACGGAACCCTTATAGGATCACTTTGTTGTCCGTCTGTCTGTCTGTCTGTCTGTCTGTCTCTCTGGCTGGCTGGGTGTCTGTCTGTCTGTCAAGACCTTTTTTCTCAGGAACGGGTAGAGGTATAAAGTTGAAATTAATATCAAATACTAAGGTCTACGTTTCCTCGGAGGTGTAAAAAAATTAAGCTTATAGGTCCACGCAATCACTAGATACGCCCATTTAAGTCACATATTTTGCTACCGGCAAACCAAATCAAAACCTATAGAGTACTTCCCATTAACTTAGAATAATGAAATTTGGTAAGAAGCAAGGTCTCATAGCACAAGTAAAGGAAAAAATCGAAAATTGTAAATTTATAGTTATGTGACATTAAAAAATTTTTTAGTTTGTTTTGTATGTCAAGGTCCCTTTTTCTCAGGAACGGATCAAGATAACAAATTCAAATTAATATGAAATACTAAGATCTACGATCTCTTTAAGGTGTAGAATATTCAAGCTTCTAAATCAACGTAATCAAAAGATACGGCCATCTATGTCATATTTCATACTCGCAAACTCACTCAAAACAAATCAAAACCTATAGGGTATTTCCCGTCAACCCAGAATCATAAAATTTGGTAAGAAGCAAGGTCTCATAGCACACGTAAAGGAAAACATCCTAAAATTTTAAACTTGTAGTTATATGATATTAAAAAAAAAATCTTGTTTTGTGTGTCAAGACCCTTTTTCTCAGTAACGAGTCAAGATATCAAATTGAAATTATTATGAAATACTAACGTCTGCGATCCCTTCGAGCTATAGAAAATGAAAGCTTCTAAATCAATATAATCAAAAGATACGGCTATTTATGGGAACTTTTAATAATTGCAAACTCACTCAAATGAAATCAAAACCTATAGGGTACTTACCGTTGACCTAGCTAGAGTAATGAAATTTGGCAAGAAGCAAGGTCTCACAAGTAAAGATAAAATCCGAAAAGGATATGTCGTTATGTCATATAAGAAAAATATTTTTGTATATTTCAACTTCACGAATGCCGCACAGTCAAAAACCATTGCTGTAGTGTTTATTTAGGCTGTTCGGGATTTTCCAAAACAATTGTTTTTGTACATACATAATACCTACAAATATATTGAGTGATGCTGATGATACGGAACCCTCGGTGCGCAAGTCCAACTCGCACTTGCCGACTTTTTTCTAATGTGTGTAACCACAGGTGTAAATGAACGTTTTTTTTTATGTAATCCGGTATGGGTGGCTAAGTCAAAGGGGCCAAAGCACATGCTCCGACCAACCAATATCACCTACGAGAAGGCAGGTGCAATACCAGAGAATTGCTAGCTATACTGGACTAGAGGAGAACACAGCCAAGGCTGCTATGCCAAGCCTACCACCTAGTAATATTCAAGGGAAACGTTAACATAAAATTGACATGTTAAAATAAATACATTATGTAGGTACATACCGTCACGCTGTATCCCGACAATCGGGGTTGTGCTGCAGGAATAGTAATCGATGTTGTGCTGCAAGAACTCTAGTGAATTACGGCAAGTGTGCAATGATGTGTACAATGATTAACAAAAGTTGGAATCACAAGAAAGTTGAACTCATGCGAACAAACCACAACAGAGACCATCATGTTTAGTAAAGTATTAGGACAAGATAACTTATCCAGCGAGTAAGGCGCGAAGACAGGTAAGGTTCCCGGCAGCAAGTAATGCGTGTCGTTATAGAGCATCGTGCCTGTCGCCACGACGCTCTATAACCAGATTGTCACTTCAGAAACACATTGTTTGCTGTCGGTAACTGTACTCACTAATTGACATTATAATGTCAAGTGTACTGTGTGGGGCCGGTACTTAAAAATAATAGCCCCACTGCATCTCTCCCCGGGCATGTCGTAAAAGGCGACTAAGGGATAAGGACAAGATACCGTGCTAAAGGGCGACAGGCTCGCCACCTCTCACATTGGCTAGGTACTTCCACCAAGTCATGCAGCAGGTGGTTCTTCGTGCCTTAATTGCTGCTTGATCGATCGATGTCTTGTTCGAATACTTTGCGAAACGTGGTGGTCGGTGTTGTGCTGTAATTTAGCAGAGTTCTTGCAGCACAACACCGATTGCTCTGCTTACCCCGATGTCGGGATTCAGCGTGTGTGATATGTATGTATGTAATTTCAAGTGTGCCAAGAATGAAGACCAAAATTAGTATTGAAATAAATTCAGCTTGAAGTAAGGGAAAGGAAACACGGGAAGTGAAGTTTTACCGCTATGAAATCAGAATTTCCCCAAACTCGTAAACAGAGAAGCGCAAATGGAAAATTATGTAAAATAAATAAACATGACTTTTTGTAGGATTCAAACGCATTTTTATCGCGCGTTTTGCTTCGGGGGTCGCCCGAGTTCATCTCGGGCGGGGCGGGATCAAAATATTTGTACTTGTAAATAGGATTGAATGTTTTAAGGGCTCCGGTGGGCTATTACGTTAAATATCAGCTTGCAACTGGAAACACATTTTGGAAAAAGTCGTTCGATTTAATAACAATTTATTGGTTGGCTATGTTCTCCTGCTAAATTCAACGCCCGTTAATTTCAACACATTCTTGTCGAAAATAGATGCTATGCCAATACTTTCCACAAATCTTTTTGCATTATGAGTTTTACTCAATAATCTAGTGGGTAAGGTAAAAAGGGTGACCTACCGTTTCGCATGGAAGATGACCAAAAGGAATCACTGACACGGCACCTAGCTTACTAAGGTTTTTTTATGTAAACCAACATGGGTGGCTGTGCCGAGAGAGCAATGGTGCAGTCGACAGAGCCAAAATCACCTCTCCTCGCGAAACACGCTCAGTTGGGTGCCATGCCTGCAGATTTATGGGTTATGATGGCACCCAATTATGAGCTGCCAGACAGTTATGGGCTGATGTCAGCCCAAATAAAAAAAACGGTTGTTTTTGTGAAACTATTTCGAATGGGAATCTCATAACACTCACAGCTAATGTGTGAGTGCTATCGTTTTTGAGGTACTTATACGTGTAAGTGAAAATATATATTTAATTTAAAACAAAGCTTAACTCATTACGTCGTCGTATGTTTGGTTCATAAAAGCAGTCGTGAAAACTTAATGAAAATTAAACTTCGAAAGCCGATAAAAATACGTCGCATAAAACCGGCTATCCTCCTCCGAAAATCGCAGAGTTTAGTGAAGGAAAAGCGTCGCGTCGTCGTCGTCGCTGTGGAAACTTTACAATGTTGAGAAACAGAGTTTGCTATAGTTGTTGCATCTTAAGAAGACTCGCGATGTGCTTTATAGCGAAACCGCGTATGACCTTCGTCCTCGAAATCCAGGGAAAATTCATAAAAGAATAAACTCGATTACTTAGTTCTCTGGTATTGTTCATTTGCAGTGCGATATTTTTATATTATGTTAAGCTGAACTTTACTACAGTAAACATAAGGACAAATAATCACATGGCTAGTGTTGGCTGTAACAATGAGTTAAGGTTTTTAGCTGGATTTTGAAGACGAAGACTATTTCGTTATGAGATAGCAAGGCAGATGTATACAGTATGGTATACAGATGATATGATCAGATTGCACACCGACAGCGAATGACATGCAACATACTAAATGTAAGTTTTGCGAGGACGCTGGAGGAGGAGGAACAACCACTCGGAATGGAAGGGCGTAAGAACCGGATCAATAATTCTTTAATTGAAGGGGTAATATTTTTTTTATGGAAAGTGACACGGTTGGCTACATCACCTACGACATCCGTGATGTCCGCCCATAACACCGGATGAACTAGGTGACATGTCAGTGCTTCCCTTCATTTCATGTCGTCTACACTGAACTGGACGGAAAACACTAACTATTTACACAGCCGTTTCGACCGACGTTTCATTCAGTGCGGTGGTACCAACCCGGGCAGGATAAACCCTACCACCTAGTAAGGTAAGAAGGAAAAGGACCTAAAGGTGTATATTTTATTGGGACGATCCTCGAAGGGCACAAACAAAATCTAAAAGTCTAAAATCATTTTCATTGGACAGAGTAAATGTATTCACAAAATATATTATGACAAATTACATAACTATAACATGCTGAACGACAGTTCCCAATCGAATATTCGATTGAATTTTTAAGACGATCCTTCGCGATTTTTTAAGCTCTTCGAGGATCGTCCCAATATACAATATTTTAAACTTCTTCATTGGTGTTCTGCTGCATTGCCACTGCGTTCACTTCCGACCGCACTGCTCGGCTCACATGAATAATGGCGTGATGTTTCATTTATAGCCTATAACCTGGCGTAGACATGTCGCATTACATAGGCAAAAAACTTAAGTAAATACGTTATGCCATTCTTGAGCTTCAAGCGAACATACATACATACTGACAGAGAGCAGACGTTGGAACGACGACGCGACGACGTTGAAATGTAGGGATAAGGATAGAGAAAGGATAGACATAGAGATAGAGACAGGGGTAGGGATACAAAGAAGAAATTGACGAGGTAGTGTTATCAAGACGTCCTGTTCTTATCATTAGTGCGAAATTTTATTTATAATATCCGACTACGAAAAACGAATCAAATAACAAGGAAAGTTGTTCGAACATGTGTAGTCGGGTTCCTTGTCTATTTGAATGCTTCCACCGACTACGGCGTTTTACATTATTTGATTTGTTTTTCGTAGTCGGGTTTCAAAAAAAAAAAATTGTTTTTATTTAATTCCTTTTAGTTCTAAACCATTATGTGTGGTATATTTTTTAAATCGTCGTCTTATTCAAAAATATACCAGATTATTGACAGCTCGAAGGGCTTTTAAGAAAACATAATATTAAAAGTTTAACATTTAACAACAACTATTTAGATTTTTTCATAAAATAATTTTTAAATCGAATCTAACAGTGCCTCATATGTTGAAACGGGTTAAGTAGTTTAGGCTCTATATAACATACATACGTTGCCAAAATAATAACAATCCTTTTGGCTTCGCCGTAGTCATGTAAAAAAACGGCAACGCTTGTGCGCCTTCTTGTGATGCGACACCTATACCGATTTATGAGTTTCAAGCTGGGTTCGTTTTTCTAGATATTCGATCTTTCAGGGTTCTAGCGAAGACCTTGGATAAGGTCTAACTTCTCGGTTTAGGTCTTTCGATTTTGACTAGATTTTTGACGTAATACACTTTCATTCAGTAAGTATTCTGGTAGCCGCAATACCTCAGTATTTTCGGTTACGTACTTACATGACCCCATACAAGGTAAGCAAGCACGGTGCAAATCCCACGGGGTGCAAGCAAGATAGCGATAACGACGATTTTTCGGGTCACACTAAGATGCGTCGCATGGTAATTTGTAGAGAAGCAAACATTCTGTTTTGATTTTTTATTGCAAAACTACGAATAGAAAGAAAAAAATCAATTTAGCGCCAGTTTTACTTACGCACGGAGATTACCGTAGATCCGCTATAATAAACGTGGCAAAAATCATATCCGTCTATCTTTTGTCTCTCTGCGATGCAAACTACCTCTAGTGCCATCTATTAATTAGTAGCGTGAATATGTTCTAACTGATTCTTAGCACGTTTCTTGTATGGGGACCCCTTATTTTTGACGTTTTGCTTTTTGCTTGTTGACATATCCGCTATAATAACAAATATTCTGTGAAAATTTCAACTGAGTACCTATTACGATTCAAAATATACAGGCTGAGGACGGACGCACGGACGGACAAAAGATAGACAGACGGCGGCGTAGGCTTAATAAGGAACCCTAGAAAGTAAAAAGCTATCGATATAGATATATAATCAACGGGTAAAACCACTCGTGGGTAAAACAGATAACGAAATAAAAACCCTGCTTTGGTCACGTTACATTACATCCAATACGTTTTTATAAGTAAAGTCAGAGCCATTTTCATTGTTATTTTCTATCGAGCGAAGATAATCACACGGGGTTTTCAGAAAGCAATCTGCCCTAATAGATTAAGTATTACACATAAGTATTAGAACTGAATATGTCAGGTGAGTAATGGTAGAAAGAGAGGAATTTTACCTTTACTGCAATGAAGGAGAGCCAATGCCTACGGCGTAAGCAAGAACGTTATAAGAGGTACGTTTTTGGGCGTAGCGTAAAGGAACTTACTTTCCTTACTCTTCCCACCTATTGGCTGCCCTTCTATAAAATCTTCTTAGTAAAAGTATAGTACACAACAGTTGACTGGACAGAAAATTGTATTGTCTCATCATGCGTTTTTCGCAAAGAAATTTTTCACTACAGAAAATTTATATTATGCTTGTAAATACAATGAATTAGAATAGCGCTAGCTAATTAAATTAAACAACATACATATTTCAAATATACGCATTTAATATCTAACATACTATAAAAATATAACCAAGAAATAAATATTATTTAGTTAAAATATTACTATTTACACGCTATACGTTTTTATTATTATTATTAAAAAGTCTTTGTTTACCTCGTTAGGGCTAGAAATTTATTCACATTCATTATATCGGGAAAACATTAGATGCCTGTTAGAAATGTAACTATAAAAGTTTTAAAGTATTGGCCTTTAAAAACACAAGGCAAGTTTAAAACCGGTTCAGCGTTGTATATTTTCGTTTTACAGAATATTACTTAGAATTTTTTCATAAATCGTGATTTTCATGTGGAGTGAGTGCTCTGAAGAGTACTTTTTAATTAAATTACTTGTATTGGCCTAATATATGTTTATAAAATCGATGATCGCTATTCAATAGCCTACCAATTCCACCTCATATTACACAAAATCTGTAATATTGTGTTTGTGCACACCATTTAAGACTGCGGTACTACAGCGTGAGGCACAATTTGCAAAATTTTCCACATTTTCGTTTCGGTTTATTGTTCAACGAATTTCAAAAATATATATATTAAAAAATCCTATCTAAAAGTTGACCATATTTAAAAGATGGTGACAGATTTTTATTTTTATTTATGTCAATTATATGTGAAAAATAAAATCACAAACGTACTACTAAATGGTCCTAAATACTCCGAAATGCTCTCTTTGTTTCGAAATTGCAGCTTTCTAAAACATTATTTTGAGTTTATACTAATTGCAGATGATGTAAGATAAAATTTTACTTCTTTTGACACATTTGGATATTCGTGTAATGTAAATTGGTTTAACAAACTTTGAACAAATACTATAAAACAAGCGAACGCTTCGCTAATCAAAATGCGCCATATCTGTGCGCATTTTGATGCTCTAGTACCGCGCTCTTAAGACCCTCGTTCTAGAAATTTATGCCACCTATAGCCATGAGAATTCTTTAAAACGGCTTTGTACAAAAGTAAACATATCAAAAAGACTGATTCATATGTTCCTCTTCTTCCCGATTCTTCGGAATCTGGCTGAGCAGGTTCTGTTGTTCTGCCGAATATGACATCTTCAAACCAGCAATTCCTCCCTGATTTAGCATCCTGGATATAGGCCTCCTCCCCTTGATTCGGCCCGTGTACTTATACCGCTTGTGGTTCAGAGGACTTATTTCCGAATCGGAAATGTCGACGCATTTTCGCTTGGACGCTGAAGTGTACATCTCGAGGGATCCTTTCGCCCTGGCGAACGTCAGAGGGGTCATTGACGCTGAAAAAGTTAATTTATAATAAGCTCATAGGTCGAAAGTACACTAAATTAAAAAAAACGGCCAAGTGCGAGTCGGACTCGCGCACCGAGGTTTCCGTACCACCACGTACCTGTACCTAATTGGTTGGTTTTCATTGTTTGTTGTTTACTTTAGAGTTGGCATTACAATTAAACCTTTGAGGCTTTTAATATAACCGTTTTTCCGATAAAGCAAAAGTAAAGTTAAGTAGTTTAAAAAACATGGTTCTTGTATGGGGACTTAATAAAGTTTGTAATAGAATTGTTAATTCCATAGACAATGGGTGAATGATAAAAAATATTATTCTAGGAATATAAATAATAATATTTTTATTATGAAAATAATATAAAAAAATAGTTTAAAATTTAAAATAATAATTTCCTTATTACATTGTTTGGTTGTCCTCTGTGCCCTTATGTTTTATTTATTTTTTATTTTTTATTACATATATCCGCTATTATAACATATATTCTGTGAACGGTTCAAAATATTACAGTCCTTTAAAGGTAGGACATGTAGACAGACGGACAGACGATGGCGTAGGCTTAGTAATAAGGCTTCCGTACGGGTACGGAAACCTAAAAAGAAAGCTAAAGTTTCATAAAACCCGAATATGAAATAACATATTATTCTTGTCATATTGATAATAAGGTTGTCCGCAGTGAGATATTGAATGATGAAAGCGGTGATTCTGTACGTGAAACTGAACACCTCTCAGTTTTACGATTTTTTATTTATTCTAGATATTTATTTGAAGACTAGGGCTAGCCTCCAACAATGCCTTCCTTCCTACCATTCATGAAGGACAATAGTAATCTATCAATCAATCTTTATCATCAATAGTATCTAAGGATATTAGAGGAACGAGACCAGGAAATCATGGAACAAAATATATAATTATGTACCAACTTAAATAGGTAGGTAGTTTGGCATTAATAGCATTAATTCCGACGTACAACCGAAGCAGATGTGAATACAATTTTAAACCTGATACTGATCAATTAAGTAAGTCTACATATAACACAAAATGTTTTAGTCGACTAGAAGAAATCGCTTTAAGGGTTGTTGCTACTTGATTGTTTCTGTGAAATGTTTGCAGAACAATTATTAAGCATTTGGATCTATGTGTCAATGGCTTACGTTTTATTTACAAATTTTTGGCTTCATCATTTAGTCGAATTTAATCTGTTTTCTCTAATGATGAATGCGGTATTAATTATAAAATTCGGAATCATTTTGTCTAAAACTTTCAACAACCAAACTTCAGTGTTAATTTGCTTCCTTATTGAAAAATATACCGGTGGAACATCACATTTTTTTTTTAGGTACATATTATTATCATTGAAGTATTATAAAAAATAATTAAAGTATTATGTACCATGATTGGCTCATTTCTTGCTTCACAAAAATAAATTTTATTACGTAATACGCAAAGCATAGTTCGTTATGTATATTTTTTTTTACTTTCGAGGCTTGCGTTAGATTTTAATTTAGCAGAGAGTGCCTCATAATTGGTCGCCCGGGTGCTTTTATTTTCGCTTATCAAAAGTTTTTACGCATTGCTTGCTTAGTAAATATTTATCAAAGGACATAAAACAGTAATTCAATTTCAGAGCACGAGTGTATGGCATTTAGGTCATAAGTAATACGAAATGTTTTAGGCAAACGTTTTTTAGGGTTCCGTACCTCAAAAGACGAAAAAAAACGAATCTTATAGGATGACTCTTGTGTCTGCCCGTCTGTCACAGCTTATTTTCTCCGCAACTAATGGACGAAAAAAGTTGAAATTTAGAATTTAGATTTCGGGGATCAATTTTGGGGGACAAATTTCAAATTTAACGAAAGTTAAAAATTTTTTTCTAGTTCATCATGTGACATATCAATGAAAAGAGCGTGTCAGTCAGTCAGTCAGTCAGCGTGTAAACGTCCACTGCTGGACATACGCCTCTCCAATTTTCCTCCAGTCCTCCCGGCCGCGTGTATATTTTTATAATTTTAAAATACATAAGATATTAAAGAAAATATACAAAAATCGAGCATCCCTCGCCTCCCCCTCCCCCTATTTCCGAAACTACTGAGTCTAAGAGTTCATAAAAATATGGAATATAGGGGCCTCTCATTATAGTTTACAGAAAAACTTAAACGAAAATTCTAAGGCTTAAAGTTCTCACCAAAAATGGAATGGTAGATACGGAATTCTCTAATAAAACGCACGACTCGCTTGACCGCTTTTTTTTGTGCCTTCAACTTTTCACGGTATGTCTTTTCATTACAAAAATAATCATAAACACTTCTAGTTTAGCGTGGGTGTGCCAGGGATATTATATTTTATGTTAAGATTGGTTGGTGTATATCTGAAGATGGAATGCACTCATCAGTTCGAAACGTCTCGACCAGCAAAATTACGAAGACTATCCATTGAAGTCAAACAAAAACAAAATTTATCCATTAGAATTTTTCTATTCTTACGCAGTTCAAAATTTTGGTAAATTTTTAATAAACCTTTTTATTGATATGGGATTTTATCCCATTTCCTATTCTTAGTTCCACGAAGGTCGCTGTGCTAAGTTTTATTTTTGTTTCAACCCAATCCGATTGTTAGCATAAATTATTCAGGTTACACTCGCTGCACACCGGGCGAACTTCGGAATTTGTTATGCTGATTTTGTAAGCAGCTTATAGAGTTAGTAAAAGGTTAGGTTTTGTATTTGCTAACCGGTGCTATCGATAACTTCCATATACTATATAGGATAGGTAAATATTTACCAAACATTTCTTTATAATTTCATCTGACGAATTTCACACTATGAAATATCAAACAAAAAAAGACGAGAGGTGTCGTGGGACACCCAGTGTTGGAAAGGTTCCTTTCGCTATATATTATGTTTTAAATTACAGGCACAATGAAATAAATTAACAACCTTTGACAGTAATTAAATGAACAATAAAAAAAAACTAATATAATGAAGGTGTGGAACTAAGCTTGCGATGGCTTCACCGAACATATCCGGGTCCATCGGCTGCAGTATATACTGCAGGAATATACGTACTATACATAGACATACGCTTGTAAACACACAAACACATATACTCCGGCAAAAGTGTCGTGACGGACGAAGTCTTACACTTTTTTCTGCCTAGCTCTCATTCGCCAAGTGTCTGGAGTATAACGTGGGATAAGGAACTTGGTTCGAAAATGTGAAGGAAAAAAGATTATTATTAATTACAATGCATTATTATTTTAGTATCATTAAATGTTCCATAAATGGTACAATTCGTAACTATCAGTAAGTATGGAAAAGAACCGGCTATAGATTCATATAAAAGTTAATAGTGCGTGACTTTTCCGAGTGGTCTATTATATTTCCTGATGCTCCGTGATGCCTCTTAAGAGGGAGGCGGTACAAACAAAGCATTTTAGTAGCCATTCGGGATATCAATTAGTTTGCAAAGCTATCTGTCTGCGATCGGACTATCAATGGAGCAATAACGGTGATACATGACGTCGGTTCATTGAATAGGTACGTGCGTGTGGACCACTTATGCGGAGAGTGACAAGTAGTGAAAGTGGTGGGTGACATAGGCCCGGTATTTATACTTCCACTTAGGGCTAGCAATCACTTAGATCCACTTACACTTATAGTGTCAGAAGGAAAGTTTTGTGTCCTGTGACAGATTTCCCTTTTTAGGGTTCGGCGCCTTAAAAGGTAAAAACGGGACTCATATTAAGATCACTACCGTGGCCGTCTGTTTGTCACAGATTTTTTTTAAATTAAGTAAAGTAGAAACTTGAAATTTGGCATAATGATAGATCTTGATGACACGCACGTCGCACATTTATATCGCTCTCAAATTAAAATTAATAAAAATAAAAACAATTATTTTACATTTATATGGGGGACTCAGTTTGGTATAAATAATAAAAAAGTTTAAATTAACATAATATCGTGTGGGGTGCTTTGAAAGCTTTGAAATAAATGGAGCTTTAGGATCGTAAAAAAAATAACAATTTCAAGTCTAGTTTACTGCCATACACTAATATTATAAAATATTCTACACTAATCTACACTAATACTAAATCTACACTAATATTATAAAGAAATGAAGTTTGTAAGTTTGGATGTAGGGGGTAATCTCCGAAAATGCTCATCCGATTTAAAAATTATTTGACCAATATTTAGGCCCGGACTTCATGCATGCGTTTCTGAGCATTTCGCCCCGGAACCGGCGAGCCGGCGAGAACTGGGCCACGCCTACAGCGCTTGACTACAAGTATCCGGAATAAAATTTTCCTCTCTGTCGCTCGCACCAGTGGGTGGACGTCGCGTGCGCCCATAGCACTCTGCTGCTCGAAGCGCTTGTAGCCTAGCCCATACAACTGCATACGGCAGTGACACTCTGTTTCCGCTCGAGTCGCTAAAAACGCTCCGCGCGTCCGGGGCGGGCCGGTTTTTGTCAGGGGAGGGGAGGTTTCTGAATGTTTCCGCTTGCGTGTAGTCGACGAGCGCGGATATCATACATTTTGTTTGGAACGCGGTATCCATCCGTCTCGGAGGTGGGGGTGGGGTGTGGCCTATTTTAGTCAACTCCGGGGAGAAACGGATGCATGAAGTCCGGGCCTTAGAATGGACCTTCAGGGTGGACATAGGCTATGAAAACGGAGCCGCGGGCAAAATCTAGTAAAGAATAAAGCTACACTTAACTGGATTGAAAACACGAACAATTTAAATAGCCGCTTCGACCGACCTTCAGTGCGGAGGTACAAAAAAAAAACCTAAAGAAAAAAAAATTGATATAATAAGGAATTAATAATGAAATTATTAAAGACATTAGAAAACTAACAGCAGAGGAAAATAATAACATATACAGGGTGGCCCAGTTATAGTGGTGCCTTTTTTCGCATTTTGCGACGGGACCCTAAAAATTATATATACAAGGTGTATCAGGATAGGTTTGAGAAACGTCAGGAATAGAAAGTACTCATTATTAGAAGAAAAAAATCCTTATCACTCAAATCGAAATTCCGTTGTTTTTTTTTGTCATACAAAAGTTGGAAATTGTAATAAAAACTCGATGGACAGTGAGACTGGAGAGTGCAGTGAACTAATTCAGTCCTCTTTTTCTTTTGAGGTGATTGAACTTTCAGTGTTTGGAATTTACCTACACGCAGTTCAATTATACTAGTTATGTATTCAACCTACCCATTTTTATTCATGAGTTAGAATTTATTTTTTATTTAATAAAGGCGAACGTTAACCATCCACCAAATCTTGAAGAATAGATTCTCACCAAAAAGTACTGTAAAATGATCGAATCTGGGAAAAAGTTTCAGACCTTTTCGTCTTCAAATATGGGCCCCTTTCGAACCCTGAAGTTTCGAAAACCTATCCTGATACACCCTGTATTAAGATGTGCGGTATCTGTAACCGGTCGGCTGCCGGGCGAAAGCACAGCATATATATGGCTAAAGCAGTATGGAAACTACGTACAAAACGACCGAAACGACGCACTCACACACACGCACGCCTCAACAAGGCCCCGAAGCGAATGTCGCAAACAATCAGTCGCGGGTGCCGCGTCCGAGTGGTCGTGTTTGTTTTTGTTGCATGCGCCACGGACAGTTCGCGATCTTTTAGAATGCAAAAAAATGTTTATAAACGTTTTTCGACTGTTGTCACTTTACATTAACTTTTGACAAATCTTGACAACTTTTGTCAACTTTTCTCATCTTTTGCCAACTTCTGTCACATTTTGTCAACTTTTATCGACTGTTGTCAACTCTTGTAAACTTTTCTTATCTTTTGCCAACTTCTGTCACCTTTTGTCAACTTTTATCGACTGTTGTCAACTCTTGTCAAGTTTTGTAAACTTTTGTCAACTCTCGGTAACTTATGTCAACTCTTGTCAACTTTTGTCAACTTTTCTCATCTTTTGCCAACTTCTGTCACCTTTTGTCAACTTTTATCGACTGTTGTCAACTTTTGTCAAGTTTTGTGAACTTTTGAGAACTTTTGCCAACTCTCGGTAACTTATGTCAACTCTTGTCAAATTTTCTTATCTTTTGCCAACTTCTGTCACCTTTTGTCAACTTTTATCGACTGTTGTCAACTCTTGTCAAGTTTGTACACTTTTGAGAACTTTTGTCAACTGTCGGTAACTTATGTCAACTCTTGTCAACTTTTGTCAACTTTTCTCATATTTTGCCAACTTCTGTCACCTTTTGTCAACTTTTATCGACTGTTGTCAAGTTCTGTAAACGTTTGAGAACTTTTGCCAACTCTCGGTAACTTATGTCAACTCTTGTCAACTTTTGTCAACTTTTCTTATATTTTGCCAACTTCTGTCACCTTTTGTCAACTTTTATCGACTGTTGTCAACTCTTGTCAATGTTTGTCAACCTTGGTCAACTTTTGTCAACTTTCGTCAATATTTGTCAACTTTTGTCATCTTTTGTCAACGTTTGTCAACTTTTGTATACTTTTCTCGACTTTTGTGAACTTATAGCCACTTTCGTCATCTTTTGTCAACTTTTGCCAACTTCTCTCAGCTTTTGTCAGCTTTTATCATATTTTAACCACTGTTGTCAACTTTTGTCACTTTTATGAACTTTTGTCAGCTTTCGTTAACAAGGAGTTGACAAAAGTTGACAAGAGTTTACATAAGTTGACTAAAGTTTAACTCTTGTCAACGAACGTTGAAAACTGGACAAAAGATGGGAAAAGTTGACGAAAGTTGACAAACAGCTGACATAAGTTGACAAACGTAGACAAAATATGAAAAAAGTTGACAATACTTAGTTGACATTAATTAACAATAGTTGACGAAAGTTGACAAACGTTGACAAGAGTTGACAAAAGTTCATAAAAGTGACAGAACTTGGCAAAAGTTGACAATAGTGGTTAAAAGTTGACAGAAGTTAGTAAAAGTTGACAAAAGATGACGAAAGTTGAGAAAAGTTGACGGAAGCTGGCCTAAGTTCATAAAAGTGACAGAAGTTGGCAAAAGTTGACAAAAATTTCCGAAAGTTGACAACAGTCGTTAAAATTTTACAAAAGCTGATAGAAGTTGGCAAAAATTTACAAAAGATGACGAAAGTGGCTATAAGTTAACAAAAGTCGACAAAAGCCATAAAAGTAGACAAACGTTGACGAAAGTAGACAAAAGTTGACGAAAATTGACAAAAGTTGACAAATGTTGACAAAAGTTGACAAGAGTTGACATAAGTTGCCGAGAGTTGATAAAAGTTCTCAAAAGTTTACAAAACTTGACAAGAGTTGACAACAGTCGATAAAAGTTCACAAAAGGTGACAGAAGTTGGCAAAAGATGAGAAAAGTTGATAAAAGAGAACGAAAGTGGCTATAATTTCACAAAAATCGAGAAAAATAGACAAAAGTTGACAAAAGTTGACAAAAGATGACAAAAGTCGACAAATGTTGACGAAAGTTGACAAAAGTAACCAAGGTTGACAAAGATTGACAAGAGTTGACAACAGTCGATGAAAGTTGACAAAAGATGACAAAAGTTGACAAATGTTGACGAAAGCTCACAAAAGTTTACCAAGGTTGACACACATTGACAAGACTTGACAACAGTCGATAAAAGTTGACAAAAGATGACTGAAATTGGCAAAAGATGAGAAAAGTTGACAAACATTTACAATGGTTGACAACAGCTGACAAAAGTTGTAAACAATTTACAAAAGTTAATAAAAGTTGACAAAAGTCGAGAAAAGTTATATCAATTCATATTTATAGCAACCACGTTTTGAACTTATTATTGATGATTGATTATATTGATTATTTGATCATTACATTACAGAACCTAAATAAATGTTTTAATAAATAATAATTTTACAATTTTACAAAAAAATTTGATTGACATCCCTAACGCTCCAATGGAGCGTAGGTACTTATTTTAACAAATAGGCCTAGTTTCCATACTGCTTTAGCCATATATATGCTGTGGCGAAAGACACGTCCCAGGCGACGACACGTGTTGCGTTGCGACTGTCGTTCAGGACGACAGTCGCAGTCGCCTGAAACTGATAGGACGGTCCTATCAGTTTCAGGGCCCACCTAATGTGGGTCGCGACCCATACAAGGGCTGCTCTAAATCAGTATTAGTGTACTGTGTTAAAATTTATATCTGGTGCAGAAGATGGACTTTTTGCAAAATGCAGATTTTTGTTGACACTATTAACACTATTAACCGGTGTCCTACATGTGTGTTCCTTCACCGCAGGGGCAAATATCAATATATTATAAAATTTAAATGGCGTCTTACTGTTCCTCTTAAGTGCATTATTTAGCATGGGCGACGACGTCCGGACCTGTAATTTCGCATGGGGGTTGCGTGCTTGCTCGCATGCAGCCTTAAAAGGAATACTAAATTGTTTTTATACTTCAGGCGAGCGAAACGATCGGAAGTAAAATTATTATTTTTTCAACATGAACAATACGGGTTGATATTACGAAAGAGGTGGTGTATGTAACCAACCGTGTCACATGAATGAAACCTACCGCTGGTTAGCTCCGGCATAGTGCAATCACGCCATGTTTACGTGGTTGTAACGTGATTTATGCCTGCAATATTCTTTCAGGGCGAACTCGGAGCGCGGGCAGTAGTGTCGGTACCCCTGATTGTGTCTGAAGGCTATGTCTACGTAGAGTGTATCTGTACATTTAAGAGCTATAAAAATAGGTACGAACATCTATAGATGGATTTACTTGAATTATATAAAAAGTCTAGGGCGACCGAGCTTCGCTCGGCGTCTTTCGACTTTGCCATGGGAACAACAGATAGCACTACATGACATAGCATGAAGAATAAAATATCATGACATGACATGACATAACTTGACATGACATAGAAGAATGAAATAGCAAGCCTACTGTTACCTCAATATTCTAAGAGATGGAGTTATTAAAACAATGATGGCCTCTTTCTGTATGTCATACGTTTGTTACTCTTATACACCCAATCTCGGTAGTTAACCTGAAATTTTGCATGCGGCAGATGGTATTCCGACTTAGCGAATAGACGCAACATTTTATCTATCGTATATGTATAATAAATGCGTTCTAGATTCTTAGCGATTTAACCGAAGTTTTCAACTAAATCAGTGTTATGAGTCTTAACAATAAGGTGGGATTTAGATTACCTAGTTTGAGTAATTAATTATTCAGGAAAGTTATGCAGTTAGGCGTTATAACTTTTTGTAATTAAAAGAAGAAAAAACGCTCCTTAACAGTTTCGAGACGATCCTTCTTTCATCTTTGATACTGTGTTTTCCTACTTCAGTAAGCAAGACCATAAAGGAATTGAGTAAGGCAGAGATATCCAGGTAGAAGTATTTTATGATGTTTTCAGAGATGATGCCTATCTCCCTGTTAATGTCCCCTTCGCATATAATCTGGATAATTTGTGCGTTACCTAGGCAAAAAAAATACTGACCTAAATTTTCTTTATCGTCGCTCTTGTTCCAAAAGACATTCTTCACGGCTCTCGTAATGGTCGTCCATATATTGTCCCCGCCCTCTTTATCGTGGTACTGTCGATCGAACTCGCTGGTTTTCTCATCGAACATTTTACCATCGTCGACTATCCTTTTGACGCTCACCTTCTTTTTGGTTATTACGAATTTGAATTGTATCTCTGTTGCATCATCTGACGTTTGAAGAGCTGAAGCCAGACAGGTCTGTATGGAGCCAGCTATGTTTGTTGTGAACGCTGCTATAGCAGTATTTATATGAGAGCTCGGTTCGATGTCTGGCGAATCGAGGCATGATTTGAATAGTTCGTTGCCAGGTGAATCTTTTGGTGTATTTTTCTCTTCTACTTGAGGACTTTCGTCTTTGAAGTTTATGGCTCTTGCTGGTAGGTTGGGCATGAGGTCAGCTATGGCGGGTGTGAGATCAGTGGCAGGTGGCTGCTGGTCGTCTCGCTTGTAGGTCGGCGTTCGGACCAGCGTCATGCCCTGGTGGTTCTCGAAACGGTTGAGGAGAGCTTGGAAGTGAGGGTTGCTGAATCTACGCGTTCTCTGCGGCCCCGGTGTGAGCAAACGCTTTGGCCGACGGAACACTGGAAAAGTTAATGTAGTTCGTTACATCACACTTGACAACAAATCGGATATACGAGTACTAACACATCATAAGAAAGAAATACTTAATATAAAAATTTATAATAATAAAAGGAGTTTTCAAAATATATCCTAAACTATTGATTTGCTAACACGTTTTACTTGTCACCTTCTTAAATTATAAATAAGTATGTGTATGACGTACATTTGTGACTCCCGAAGCTACATGCAAAAGACGATGTGGGTGCAAAAGGAATTAAAGTTATTCCTTAGTTTTAAAAATGTTAAAAATAAGTAGGTCCTCTTTAAATCTCACACTGCATGTATGAGTAGTATTGAGATACCTATACACATACTGGTAAGCTTAAAATCTTTAATAGAATACTGTTAACAATTGCCCCTATGAAACAGATAACATACAGTTCGTAAAATATAGCTTGATTCGCGTGACAGATGTCAGAGTGGCTCCAATACCGCTCATTTAGTTACCATAATGTGTTACCATGAGTGTTTTGCAAATGTAGCTAATGCAATAATAGGACTAGAGGCTAATGAATTTAAACACAAGAAATATAGACTTATTTGTAATTACCATTATTTGAGCCACAGACATCTGTCACGCGTATCAAGCTATATTTTACGAACTATACCTAGTGCTCTCTATAAAAATGCGTGATATCTATGCAAATTGGATTAAATTGGGAATGGTGTACTCAAAAGTACTTGAATAAGCTCGTACCTCGTTTCGGCTTGGCATCATCGAACTTGGTATCATCAGCGAACTTGACTTTCTTGGTCTTGTTGACAGAGGAGCACTCGGAGGAGCAGGCCGAGTCTGCGAAGGTCACCTGCTTCTCGGAACTGTCCTGCCCGTCCAGTCGAGGCCGAGGACCAGTTATTATGATGCTCTTCAATTTCTTTGCTACTGCCTTGGAAGCGTTGCTGTCCGTCTCGCCTTTGGATGACTGAAATGTTTAATAGTATTTTGTAAAGCACTTAGGTGCATTATATGTAGGTATGTATGTCAAGACGACAAGTATGTGCAGTACGCGGCATTAAATAATGAACATAAAGCTGTAGAAAGAGGCAATCCAGTTGTAGAGCGTCATCCCTGTCGCACATAGACGTGCGAGTTCGCATAATATTATGCGCCCGTGAATGGAAATTAGCTCCGAAAGTGTTACGAAGTACAGAATTCAGACTTATTGCAGAGTGAAATATGTTCTAGTCAACAAGTAGGTATGTAAAAGTACAAAACTTAAGCATTTATTAGTCCGAACAAATAAAAAAGAAATAAAAACTAATTGTAAGTAAAAAATGAATTTAAATCATACACCCTAAAAAAAATAAAGAATATAATAATCTCATAGGTCTCCTCGGTGTATTGAGTATTGTAACAGGAGTTGACACGGCGGCAGTGCTCGTGTCGGCTACACTGAACTCGACGGAAAACACGTATTATTTACGTCCAGTTGTGTGCCATAGCCGCTTCGACCAACCGTTCGTTCGCACAAGCCGGAATCCGGACTGGTTAGGACGTAGATAATATAATTTTTCGTGTATTCTGTACCAAAAATAGTAAAAACGGGTACTTTCATGGTGACTCATAAATATTTGAAAATGTACATACATAGCGTCAAGCCTGTTTGCCAGTGGGGTAGGCAGAGCAAACGGATCTCCACGTGCCACGATACTGACAAACCTCTGCCGCCTATTCCGCTTGTCGGTTGTTACGAGTACCTACTACGCACTTGACCCTTTTTCAACAATCAATAAAATATTGTCTGATGTTTTAACGATATGAAAGTGATAGATAGGCACTTTATTGCTCCAAAAACATTTTACAGAAACAAGCTCGATATATAAATTCACACGAGGGGCAAAGGCGGACTTAGACCCTACGGTGACTTCTTCCAGTCAACCTTTGCATGTTTGACAGTCGTATGTTGTGAAATATAAGTAGTCGGAAAAGTGGAAAATGTATCGTACATAACCGATAATGTATGAAATATATTTATTTGTGAAAATCTCTCCTCTCCTCACTTTCCTGAAAAAGCTGCTGAATTTTTTTTGGACGTAAGCCAAAGGCGCTCGACCAATAGGTAGGTGTGTAACTCGCTGCCTCTCGACCGCTTTTTACTTCGCTTTGGAGATTTATGTTCCTAAAATGGAAGGAAAATAAAGATAGTTTATGTTATGACGTCATAGACATAAATTTGTAAAGCGGGTATTTGGCACGGCGGCGGCACTAACACCATGGATTGGTACGATTACTATCCGCTTTCTATACTACTAGAACTGGCTGTGCTGACACAACTTACCTAATAAACTTACCTAATAGAATATTCAGTTACATTTTTAAGAGCGCATATTACTGGTTTACAGCCATTTAAATCCAGCTAAAGGCCTCAAAATCAATTACTCATTGTTACCGGTAAGATTAGTCATATGATATTTGTCCTTATATCTACTGATGTAAAGTTCAGTTTAGCATAACATATCCCCCTGCGAATCAACAATACTAGAGAACAAAACAATAGAGTGTAATATTATTTTATGGCCCCTGGCTGGTTCAGTTAGATACGATATTATGTACTGCAACATGCAGTATTAACTTAATATAATAATTAGTTAGGTATTGTAATAGACGTATAAATTATTTGTGAACAATGTAAAGGGCTGTAAGGTTCTGTCCTACCTGCTATACCTGGCCTGGCACACACTGAGCCGCTACCAATTTTGCAATACTAAATAAATTAATTATAAAATGAAAAATATGCGACATAGACTTTGTCTTAAAAAAAAATCAAGATGAAGATCACCAATTTTAGGTTTCCGTATCCGGTACGGGACCCTTTTACTAATCCTACGCCGTCTGTCTGTCTGTTTGCCTGTTTGTCCGACGGCTGTATCTCTTGAACCGTAATAGGTAGCCCGTTGAAATTTTCACAGAATATGTGTTATTATGGCCGATATAACAACAAATTATAAAAATAAGGAAAAGTAAAAATTCACAGGGGTCCCCGTAGAATAAACTAAAAAGCGAATGCGCGCTAACTAACAACAGTATGAACATTTTAACTAAACTTGAATTTGAACTAATATGAAGCATTTCATAATACACGCCATAGATGGCGTGAGTGGCGCTGACCATGACTTGGCGATACGGAACCCTCAGTGCGCGAGTTCGACTCGCACTTGGCCGGTTTTTAGAGTTCAGTATACCTATAACTAAGCCTACGTCTATCTGTCTGTCTGTATATTGTTTGGTCCGTAATAGTTAGCCGGTTGAAATTTTCACAGAATATTCGTTATTATTAGATATAGTTATGTGAATATGCCAACAAATAATAAAAATATATATAAAATGTATGGACAAAACATTATATGATAACTTGACTAGTGATGGTATTTCGTCGTGGTATTACTAAGTGGGAGGCGGTTATTTTTAGGGTTCCGTATTCCCACGGAAGCCTATTACTACGTCTAAGCCGTTTGTCTGTCCGTCCGTCCGAGGGCTGTATCTTTTGAATCACAATAGGTAGCCGTTTGAAATGTTTACATAATATGCGTTATATATGCCAACAAAATTATAAAAAAAAAAACACAAAGGAAAAAATTAAGTGACCTCCATACAATTATGATAATCCTCCGAATGATCATTTGACTAACATTTTAACTTCAAAGTATGATACGAAAGGTATTACCAGGTCACCGATAGATGGCGTGATGGATATGAAGGATAACATTTTACTCCATTGCAAAAACGGTAATACATACAAGCGAAGCGTTAAACTTGGTGTAATTATAGCACAAACTCTAAAGTTAAACAAAATAAAAACGGACCAATTATGTGGTGGTACGAAAACTTCGGTCAGCGAGTTCAACTCGCACTTGGCCAATTTTGTTACATTATACAATCTGTTGAAGCCTGACCATCGCAATAATGATTATAATATACATAATGATTATAATGCACCGTGTGGGGTCGGTACTTAAAAAGAATAGCCCCAATGCGTCTCTCCCCGTGCATGACGTAAAAGGAGACTAAGGGATAAGGACAAGGTGCCGTTCTAAAGCGCGACAGGCCAGCCACCTCTGAGATTGGCGCGGTCCTTCCACCGAGTCACGCCGCAGGTGGGTCTTCGTGCCTTACTTGCTGCTTGATCTTGTCCGAATACATTGCTAAACGTGGTACATTGGTATTGTGCTGTAATTTAACATAGTAATTGCAGTACAATACCGATTACTTTGCTAACCCCGATTGTCGGGATACAGCGTGGTGTGAGTAATTGTTAGCTTTTCTGTTGAGCGACGACCATATTACCTACGGTTTAGAATTGCATGGTCTCTTCATGGGGTTGATAGTCTGTTGACAAAAATATATTCATGCTGTATACCACAAGGACAAGGCAAGAATGAACCAAAAAAGTCCAATTTGCTTAGGCAAGGTCATGGCCGAGTTTCATTCAACGCGGTAGCAAGTAACGAAAACTGAAAGTCATTTGACAAATGACATTCGCGGGGGGAACGCCTACAGTGAAAATTAAATATTGCCATATTTGGCATTCACTACACGGTCCTCCACCGTTCACAGTTTTGGCTTTAACTCTATCACAATATCGCATTGCCTAAAGTACCTATATCTGAATCTAGAGTGTCACCGAAATTCCATTCTGAATAGTGTTGGCTGTAATTTACCTGAAATGACTGGCTGAAATGTCAACTTAAATACACACGAATGACATAATACGCAAACGCTCTTATTCCAGATACCTCCTCCGTGTGTAGTGGTCTGATATTGCTTAGCGATTCGCTAATTAAGAACAGTTTTTGATGTATTGGAATTCGGAAATATCGCTCGAATCACTAGAGAGAAACGTCAACTACGCTGATAAAGCAACACGGAATATCATCAGAAAGCAATCAGTCGTTTAATTGTTTTGTTAGAGAATCACGACTGTACACGATGCCATCTCTAAATTATTGATATCACAGTATTGATTGCTATTACAAATAAACGAAAACATCTAGACTAGTAGAACATAAATGTTACACGTGTGGGGCCGGTACTAAACGAATAGCCCCACTGCATCTTTCTCCGTGCTTGTCGTAGGATAAGTAATGTTCGGTATGGTTCATCCTCGTGAGCACTCTGTCGCACGACGTGGTAGAGTGCAAATGAGAATGGCTCATACGTTTGGCCCTACACTTTGGGTCGTTTTATAAATAAATGGCGGTCACCATGAACCGTACACATAATTTATGGACATTTTTTTTGTAACCTAATATGGTTGGCTACATCAACTACTACCCCGTGTACAACTGCTTGCTGAACTAGGTGCCATGTCAGTACTTCCCTTTGGTCATCCCAGCTACACTATGCTAAACTATTTATCTGTATAGCCGCTTCGACAGACCTTTCATTCAGTTGCGTTGGTACTTAGCTCTACCAACTATTATAGTAAGTAGGTACAGTTTTACGTGGAATCAGAACCACGGTCAGCCTCAACGATCGAACGGCTACCCATAATATTTCTGACCGTGCTGTACTTGAGATCTGTGACGTCAATTTCCTCTTCATCGAACTGTGTAACACTGTACCTCATTGAGACTGCTCTGTCCAGGACTAGCTGTGTCCGCAGTGCCCTCAATCTCAGAGAGCGGGGAGTCAGCTCCCGGCTCGGGGAACAGCGCCCACTGGCTCGTAGCCGGGTGTGTCGGGGTACTGGTGGTCACTGCGGACGCCAGGGCCGCGCATTTGTCCACCTTCAGTGTGTGGGATGTCGGCGTGTGGAGCTCATCGTTAGCTGGAATATACAATTGGGTTTGTGGTTTTACTGATACATATATGGTCAAATAGTGCGATCTTTTGGTTTAATTTTACTATAGTTTTATGGAAAATATGTGACATATATGCAAACGTTCACGAGCATTGGACGGGTCTGATCGATTGGATTTCAGTATTCTTTGTATGGTTTTCCCATCAGTACTTCTAATAAATCAGTTTGATCCAATCCGGTCGATAAACTCCAATGCGTATGATGCAGCCCTGTAGAGTGTGGACGTTTAAACAGTTTCAATGGTGTGCAGGAAAATGGTGTTCGATAAAGTGAAATGCATTCATCTCTTGTATATTCTTACAAACAATTACTATATGGCTAATGAATATGAAAATAAGAAAATGTATCTACAGAGGATAGCAATAAACATTAGGAATTTAAAACGACCACAATCAGGCTCTAAAACAACAAATTAAATAAATTACTTACGTGCTTCGGACTCCAACACCCTTGATGGCGTTCTGGTATTGTCCGTTTCTTGCAATGCCTGAACACCGCTTATTTCCTGATCTTCTTTTGTCGACTGCAATTGGACTTTTGGTGGATCGTGGTTTGGGTCATTGTCATACATCGAATCGTCGTCTTCTTCTACATCCTGAGCTAACTGTCGCATTAAAAATTTCTTCACATGTGGAGTAGCAGTTCTTTTGAATCTTGGCGTTTTAACCGTTTTTGGATAAGGAGTTCGCACAGCGTTACTTTTGGTTTTCTCAACTTTATCACCTTCTCCCTCAGACCTGGAAATCTCCTTAGCAGGATTTTTTTGGATTACTGGTGTTATGGTTGCCGTTTTTTTAGTTCTATTGATAGATACAATCGCTTCGAAATTTTCACCGTTATCGGCATCGAATTCTGTTGAAACTCTTTCGTAAAGTGAATTAAATCTCTCTTCAATCTCTTTTTCTTCGTTCATAATGTTAGTAGTGACTTCATTTTCGCATTCGTCCTCATCTATGTCGGTCGGTTGTAGGTTTTGGTTGTTACATTTGTGTAGGTCGTCAAAGTCGTCCATGCTGGCGAAAACTTTGCCGCATTTGTTGCAGTGGAGAGGTAAATGTTCTTGAGCTAGGTGTTGAAGAAGATGTTCATTCTGGAGGTTGTCCGCGGAGCAGAGAAATTTGTCGAACCTGCAGATGGGGCACTCGTACCGCAGAAGATGTACGTTTCGCTCATGCGCGCGCCGACAGTTGGCGCAGCAGAACGCGAGCGGACAGGCGATACAGTGAACCTTGCAGAGAGCACACCACACACAGTAGAATAATAAATACACATCCTGTATATACTGTTCAGTTCATATTTGTTTTACTCATTTACTTTTTTATTAATTTTTTTATTTTCCAGCACAAATATTTTTTTAGGGCTGTAGTTTGTGCATGCTATGGTGCATGCATAAGAAAATGAAGGAGGATTTTTGTTTAGTTTATAGGCTGATTCTAAATTATGTATAATATAAGTAGATAGATAATGTTGGTATTCGTACAAATTGTATAAAATTTGTTGATTTTTATTTCAATAATAATTTACTGAAGGTAAGATCACTACTGCCGGGGTAATATTTAGGTTATTTCTATGTATTGCTTTATGTATAGTATTCGTAGTTAATATGTATATGTATTATAAAATATAAACTACAATACTACGACATGACAGTAACAATGTTATTAATGCGCCAATTTCTGCGCGAACTGTCAAACCCTTTTGACAAGTTTGCATAAAAAGCACATAGAATATTTTCAATCGAAACTTGGGTATATATAAGGTCTTTCAATAGTAGGTAACGATACGCTAAGGGTCGAAACTTGGGTATATATAAGGTCTTTCAATAGTAGGTAACGATACGCTAAGGGGTGTATGTGTATCAGATACTGATCACGGTCCCATACCAATTTTTTTACGATATAAAAACGTACTTGTTAAAGTGAAATACGCGCACTACACTTTTAAATTGGAGGAGTGAGTAGGTTTTTTATATAGCAAAAAAAAAATTGGTATGGGAACGTGATCAGTATCTGATACACATACATCCCTTAGCGTGTCGTTAGTTACCTACTAATGAAAGACCTGGCTATTAATACTCGTAAGTTAGGTGTGAGGAACTAAAACACTCCGTGAAATAATTTATAGAGCCGCATTCACAGAGTAAAAGAAATATGCTAAAAATGCATGAAAACTAATTACTGGGCAAACCTTTTAAAATGTCAGAAGCTCACCTCAACGGGCACCCTCATTTTGGCGGTGAACTCCGAAACACCATTTTCCACTGACACCACAGCACGATGTCACGCTGCCAAAAAACGCAACACTCTGTGTAGTGCGGCTCGAAAACAACGTTATGAAAACTTTGCTACACTCGGTCGCACTATGCCGGCGCCGCCCGTGACGTTTACGCTCGGTGAAAAATTCGCGTGAGGCGCGACCGCGGTAAATTCGGTTTAAAAATTTGAGGGTATTTGTGAAATCTCTCGACGCAGGCGGGTTCACACCATTATTTCAGTGGACCACACGCTGCTTATAAAACTGTAGCTTAGATAAAATACGTAATTGCCATAAATACCAACCATCAGCGTTAAGTTAAACGAAGCCTTAAAAAGAAGAACATTCGTTTTCAAAGTACCTATTTTAAGTAATTTTACGAACTGAACTAAATATCAGAAGAGGTAAAGCGCCGTGATACACGTTACTTGTCGGTAAATAAGTGTGCGTACCTTAACATGCAATTGTCATGACGAATGCATTCAAAGGATCGCATGAAAGTAATTTAATACTATGAATGCGCTGCTAGCCCCCCCTACCCCATACATCGTATTTACGGACATAAGACGATAAGGTAAATAAAAAAAAATTATACAACACAATTATTGTGAACTCACCTTATAAGCTTATTTGATCGGTGACATATTTTTTCGGGAGTGATGTATGAGAAAGGATCATCTAGAGTTTACGTACGTTTATATTTTTTTTTATGGGAAGCACGACATATGGCGCGCGCCAGACTAACGCGCTAAAAGAAATATGCTAAAAATGCATGAAAACTACATAATTATTACGGCGGTGAAGGATTTTATTTTCTAAACGGATAAATCCTTTGAATAATTGTATGTATTAAATATTGAATGTCTGAACTTTTCCTCTATTCATGTTTTTGTAATCCGTCCTCTTCGTTATTAAACTAATTTATTAAAAATTTTGCAATTTTTAATCAATTACATCTGATATAGTGTTCCGAATAATTATTATTTAATGCAGATTTCGTGAATAAAAGGAAAAAAGAAAATCAGAATAATATGTAATAAAAATTTATGCATGACATCCTGTGTCCCTGTAAACAACAACACAAACAAAGAAAGTGAAGGCCGGGACGAGTATTAATTTTCTGAATAGGATTTGCTCGTTTTTTTGTTGCAACAATTTTCCCGCCGCGTCGCGACGGGTGCTAATCAGCTGTCATTTGACAAACAAAATTCAAACAAAGGCCGGATTAAAACGTGATTAAACGCACGGACATGCTCGGGGATTCACACGTCAACCATCTTTTTTGACGTGAGACGTTTACTAAATTTTCATAAAAATGTTCCTTTTACCAACTAGGTCAAATTGCGTTTTTGGTGTGAAATAAAACTTTCTAAATATCATCCACTGATCTATTAGATAAGATAGTTGTTTATTTTCCAAATAAAGTTAACCTATTTACATTTCATACTAGTACACTTGATTATACAGGGTGTCCCCGGACTTGTGTATGTAGTTCCTTTAAGGAGGCTGTTCTACGCTTTGTAACAAACATAATTAGTAAAAGAAGTAGGGTTCTAGGTACGCCCGTTGCGGAGATATACATTTTTAAAATTATTAATGTAGTGTAATGTTGTAATGCTCTAATCAGGCGCGCGCGGGGCGCGGGGTTGCGGGCAGTGGGAATACGCGAGTTAACGCAAACAGATAGCCCGCCCCGCCCGCGCCCCTCCACGCCGCCGCCGGCTGCTCCGCCCGCGTACCGGGAGGGTCATAGCTTTTCCGAGACGTTGATATTGATGAGTGATCAACATAATTAACATAGAAATAATGTAAACAAATATTTACAGGTCAAGACCTTCGTTTTTCTGCTATTTTTTACATTTTAAGAAACTTTGTTTAACTTTTCCAACTTTTCCTTTTTTGTAAGCCATTCCATATTTTCGCCGTAACGAATTTTTATTTACATAGCTTCCAACGGTCGAACGGTCATCCATCCAAGTTCTGACCGCGCCAAGGTGTGCTTACAATCACTAACGGCAGTCGAAGGATCGCACCGCTGAGCTACTGAAGCTGACAAAAGTCAGTAAATAAAAGTCAGTTGAAAGAGTTAACAAACATCGGGATGTCGTATCCGCCGGTACAAAAAATACCCGTACCTGGATATCACACCGACTCCTGTTATACGATACGAACACAACGGAATATTCGACCCTCATCTATCTGTTAAATCGGCGGCAGACCCTCCATAATCACTTCCGTAAGACACAGAAAAATCACCTGCATGAAATTATCACCACAGGATTTTGTATATTCCAGAGATGATTAATACTGTAGAATGTGTGTAGAATTATATATTTTTTTTATGTAATCCGTTATGGGTGGCTGAGTTGGAGGGGCCAAAGCGCAAGCTCCGACCAGCCAATATCACCTCCGAGAAGGTAGGTGCCATACCAGAGACTTCCCTGGATTGCTGGCTATACTGGACTAGAGGAGAACACAACCGAGGCTGCTATGCGGCCATCTTACATCCAGTACGGTGGTAGCAACCCAGTCGGCTACAATTTAAGCCTACCACCTAGTAAGGTGCCTGTTTATTCCGGAGATATTTCAGATTTCACAGGCGAAACGCAGTGTTGGTTCAGTCGTTCTTGATTTATGTACAAGCAAACAATACATCCGTCATAAAGGCGGCAGATAATGTGTTTTATAATATGCAGAGATACATTTTTGGAATATATTTTTAAACGTTTGTTCAAAATTTATGAATAAAATAAAGCATTAGCTTGTTTAGTTCAAAATGCATAACTTTGGACAAAAAAAAAAGTGATATATCGCATATTGTTTTGCCGACTTACTTTTGACAAACACTGCTATGGAAAATCTGCAGCAATGTTTCCCAGTAAAGCCAACAAAATATATTTTATTTTGCATCAAGAGCTGCGTTCGCAGGTTCTACTTTCTGCAATTGTTTATTGTTTATCGTATAATTTCATCCCTAGGTAGATAACCACCTTGGACTTGTCGAAAATTCCGCCAGTTCTAAATTCAATGCGAATAATAAACAAACTTCGCCAGTCACAATGTTTTGTTAGTCCCTTATAATAATGTATATAGTCACATATAAATTTAACCCATACTACCGCTCTTTACAGCATAACTGTGAATACTTTAGAATCTGACCACTCTGCCTATTTACATTACCTACTTCTTGTGTAATAGTACCAATGTCAGTTTTGATACTTAATATACTACTCTAATATTCCATCAGAGCGATTTCTGTACTTAAATTGTACATTATGTTGTATATCCATGAGCCTCTGGTCAGATGTACATACACTCACCGCAAAGACAATATTCGGGTGGCCGCATAAACAGTCATGTACAGAAGCCATAGGCCTAGACATACAGACAGACAGGTCGCCTTCTGTTTTCAACATGTCTAAAGGTCGGACTACACGAATGAAAAATGGTTACCTATTAGAAAAGTCGTCATCAGGACAGGAACTGCTTACCGTGTACTGGGCGTAAGATGGCCGCATACTAAGCCTTGCCTGTGTTCTCCTCTAGTTCAATATAGCCAGCAATCCAAAGGAAACCGTCTCGGGGGTGATACTGGCTTGTCGGAGTATGTTCTCTCTGCCATTTCTGACTCAACCGCGAATACCGAGTTACATAAGAAAATGTTTGTGTTGTGTTACACATTTCTGCGGTGTGGAAGGTGGCTTAATGGCCGTATGAAATGTCTTTGTTTTAACCATATACTATGTATACATTGTATCGATAGTAATTTAGTCAAATTTATAAATGCAGTACTTCAGTAATATTAGTAGCTATGTAAAAATTTTAATCATAAAACATACATATCTGACCCATCTCTGTCTGTCAATACGAAAAAGACAAGGATTTTGGGCTTATGGGTGGGGCCTTATGGGTGGGGCGGCGCGACACGTCGCGCTTACTATTAAAAAAAAATGTCTGCGAAAGAGATACCTCCAAGCGCTACGGTAAGCCGCTGAAACGCCGCTTACTGTCTGCATACCCCCATATATAATGCTCCTTAAGGTGCAGTTAAACGACGCACGATTGGGCGAGCCGAGCTAGGCTCGGCACGAGGTGCACGCATTTACCGCGCCGCACGCCGCCGCTTTAAGACGAGACGGAAGTTAACTTTCTCCATACAAAATCGTTTTTCGGCATTTATGTTTTCTGGCCCCCTAAACACTATACGATTTTTCCAATAATTTTTTTGTCGTAATAAGGACAGTCGAATCTACGTTCTTGTCTTTTTATTTTTTATTATCTAAAGTGATGGATGACTCAATAAAGCTTAATGAACTCCATGACATCAAAAAATTAAAATTTTTTCGGTCTAAATAAAAATGTCTTACTCCGGCATTGTAGGTATATTTCATCTAAACAAAAAAATAAAATTAAGTCGGATAAGGTTTAGGGGGTTAGAAAACTAAATGCCGCAAGACGATTTTGTATGGAGAAAGTTAACTTCCGTCTCGTCTAAACAACTTCGAAACAGGTCGACGCGGCTCGGCAAAGTTCGCACGATCGATCGGTTAGTTGTGGTCATCCACGAGCCGTCATGTATACGAATAGGCTTGCGTTTAGATTAAGGGGATAACGAGGCCAGGGGTTATTTTTTTATTATATTAGGAAGCCTGTAATCTAGGTATTGAACGTTTTGGTTTTTTTAAGATATGCAATTATACTATTTTTGGAGGTTTTGCGAGTGCGATTAGTGAGACTTTAAAGTCTAAAATTCAATGTTTATGGTTTAGGAATATATATGTTTTATGTATGTTAAGTATAATAAAAATAAAAACGTAGGGGCTACGACTATTCTTTTATTTGACTGAGAAAACAGACACGCGTCATTGTATGGCAATTGATAACTTCATTATCCTCTTAAGACGAGCCGCGCCTACATGGACGGCACAGCTTGTCTGGTTTCACGCTATCACGCGTCGTTTAACTGCACCTTTATACGATACTCTTGTACCCACAAACTATTCAGTAAGAGGTGACGCGCTCAGCCTGCCGCTAGTGGTTTCAGCATGCGACGCGAGTGTCATATCGTGTTTCTACTCCCGGTGAGGTTTTTCCCACAGTTTTTACTCCATCTTACGCTCTTCGCAACTTTTGCCATTGCCGGGAGTCAGGTTTATCCGGTAAATACGCGCAGTACCAGAGCCGTAGCCAGATGTTTTTTTTTAAGAGAGTGTAGGTGTTTTGCAGATACAACCACCCCCTGAAAGTACTACCTACTAGCTATTTTTACTGCAGCGGTGTCATTTGCAGTACACTGCAGGGGTAATACTGTGCCCAAAACTGAATGATTTTTGTTCCATAACTTTGATCGATTGATTTTTCTTAACCTTAAAATGTAAGAAAATTTTAAATTATTATTTTTTAGGTTTAAGAGCATAAAACAAACGTTCTGCAGTTTTGATTATAAAACAAGCCCTTATATTTGTGTATGTATTATACTTCTCTGTTGTGCAGAATGAGGACTTATTGCAGAGTGTAATTATCTCACGTAAATCTATAGATGGAGGGATTGCCCTACTCGGTGTAACAAGTTGTATTATGAGCGGAGCACTGTTTTTTTTTTAGTATTTTCGTAGTAATTTTTACGTCGTGCAAATAGAATTGAACCAGAAAGCTGTTTAATTGAGGGAAGGTAGTTTTTTAAAGGAGTATTTCTTTAAAGTTCATAATAACACTTTGCATCTCTAAATAATTAGGTACGTAGTTGACAAAATTTAAAATAGATATTATAGAGGCCGCACTGAATTGAACAAGAGGGGAAAATGCGATACAGATCGTTTGTTTGGCGAGCCGTTCTGAAGGGCCGTCTATTAGTTTGAGGTGAGATATATTGCTGTTTACAATATATTGCTTGTAATCTTTGCATCTATGTATACGATTTTCAATCGATCGTATCTGTCAACGAACTGATTACAAGTCACGTAGATTTTGCCGTCCTTTGAATATGGAAGGATTTGCGTTACCCCTGGGACCTACGCTCGGAGCTCCCAACCCAAAGAATTCAAAAAGGATATATAAGGGACGAGCTGTGGAAAAGTCATTGCAGGTGCAAAGACGAAATGAGATGGCTATCAGTGGGTTACTTATATTGTGCCGCAGTCTTCCAAGCCCCTGCCGTAAATTGTACCGACTATGGATAATAGTTTCAATTTATTTACTCGTATTAATTAAAGTACCTAGGCGACTGAGCTTCCTACACTATCTAGATAAACGCGAAAAAATTCCATTACCTCAAGACGAGATTGTACAGCTCGCTGCGTGACCGCTTTGAGTTTCAACCTTTCGCCGTGGAGACTTTGGGACCATGGTCGTCTGAAACCAAGGTTTTCACGGAGAAGCTGGGAAAGCTTCTCGCGGAGAGGACTGGCGACCGCCGCGCCGTAAGGCGGATTGGTATTGAAATTCAGAAGGGTAACACGGCGAGCGTACTGGGTACACTTGGCGTCGGCAGAGACGGGGCTTCGGCGGACTTTTCAGAAATTTATTTTTTGTAGGTTTTCTGAATAATTTCATCCAAATCGGTAGAGCCGTTTCCGAGAAAGCAATTTATATATTATAAATAAATAAATAAATAAATAAATATCCAAGTTTAGCTCACTTAAAGTAATAGGATTTGTAATAATCGGGCAAGTCAATGTACTCAGTTCTATACATTTAAATTCTTTGTCGGACCCGCTTGCGGCGCCCCCTTTGGCTACGCCTCTGATGTGGAGTAATGTTTGCAATAGTAATGTGTGCGATAGGGGACGAGTGTTCTTTGATTTGTGTGCACTTGAGTGTTTTTGGGGCACGTTTTGGGCACGTTGTATGGATGTGGCCTCGTGGGAGCGAGTCTAGTGAATGTATCCTATACGAGAGAGATATATATGTCGCGTGTAAAGAAAATTTCGAGAGTTGTTTGTAGATCGCTCTTAGCCCTAAATCTGAAATAGGGTAATAATCTGTTGGGGTTTTGTTTACTTTGGGGTCGAGCGATTTTTCGATAAGAAAACATATACGAAGAGGTTGCTGAATAGTGCGCGTAATCTGCCACGAGCGGTTTACTTTAAGAAATAGGCTAAATGAAACGAAAACCATAATTTTAAAAGAAGATTAGGCAAATTTAGTTTAAAGGAAGCGAGAAATACTTGCGTCTTCTTGCGTGGACTTGATCTTTCTCAGCGTGTTATAAAACGCAACGTGACTCTGTCTGTCCGTTCGTTAGTATGATTCAATTGTTTTGGTGTTTGTTAATTGGGCAGGTTATATACTTCATTGGATAATGAATGACCTACATAAGTGAAGCCGCAACCAATGCTAATTTTTTTACAATAACGCAGTGGGACATTATTTGTATGTACCGGCGGCCCCACGCGATACTTCATTTTATTTAATTCAGATAACACTTTCGATCTATTTATCATTCAGTCGGGTTAAGGCCCCTACCACCTAGTAAGGTAAAGGAATAGACCTCCAGTTTGAAATATTCAATCCGGTATGGGAGGCTGAGCCAGAGCGACTAGAGCACATGCTCCGACCAGCCTATATCATCTCCGAGATGGTGCCAAACCCGGGGCTTCCCTTTGGATATTGGATATACTGGAATAGAGGAGGACACAGCCGAGGCTGCTATGCGGCCATCTTACGCCCAGTACGGTGGTACCAACCTGGTCAGCTACAATTTCAGCCTACCACCTAGTAAGGGGCAAGGGAAGAGACCTAAAGTTTTACAGCGATTCCGAACGGGAAATCATCAATCAACAGGTGTATGCACGCACATTTTTCTGTCAGTAAAAACGTATTTCTTATGTTATCTATATATTTAGCTTTGTTTACACATATGTTTTTGAATATTGCAATAATTTGTTTAATTTTTAAAAATTTGTTCAATTACCTTTGTATACTACTTTTTTCTCTAATTACTGTTGTTTATTAATCTTCCTTCACACAAGTTGCGACTGAAAATCTGCTGGGAGCTGACATGGCACCTAGAGCTGGAAGTAATCTCGTCTATAGGCAAATTCTAAGCCGCTACCTATTTACACATACTCTTATTGATGAGTTATTATTATAGTGTAAAAAAATTTAGGTATGCGTAAATACAAATATTTTATTCGTATTCTTTATTCTTATTCTTTCGACTGGAATCGAACCTCGGACTTTGAGATCAATAGCCAAGACAACCGGTCGCTTATTTTTTTTTTTATGGAAACTGACACGGTTGGCTACATCACCTACATCATCCGTGATGTCAGCCCATAACACCGGATGAACTTGGTGTCACGTCAGTGCTTCCCTTCGGTCGTGCCGGCTACACTGAACTGGACGGAGAACACAAACTATTTACATAGCCGTTTCGAACGACCTTTCATTCAGTGCTGTGGTATCAACCCGGGCGGATTAAACCCTACGATCTAGTAATATAAGAAGAGAGTCATATCCCTCAGTCGCCTTTTACGACATACACGGGGAGAGATGCAGTAGGGCTATTCTTTTAAAGTACCGACGTATTATACAGTAAACACGTCTCTCGTTCTGCCCGCAGGTGCTGTGCTGCTGTCAGTACGCGCATGCGTCGCAGCATGCTCCGCCGCTCGGCGCGCTGGAGCGGCAGAGCAGCGAGACGCCAGCCGCAGCGCCGCCGCCACTGGAACAGCACCTGCATCCTTACCTGCAGCGGAAACTGCACGAGATAGAAGGCGTCTTGCGGCAGGCCAACCTGGTTTATGGGGATCATGGTGAGTTTGCTATTTCTTCAATAGGCTTTTAGGTTTTCGTAGCTAAAAAAAACCGGCCAAGTGCGAGTCGGACTCGCGCACATAGGTATTCGCACCACAAAAAAAACTTAAAAAAAACACGTTTCTTGTATGGGGACTCCCCTTAATTTTCGGCCTTTTCTATATTTTATTATTTGTTGTTATATCCACCATAATAACACATTCTGTGAAAATTTCAACCGCCTACCTATTACGGTTCCAAAGATACAGCAGTGGGACAGACAGACAGACAGACTAGGCTAGTAATAGGGATACCGTACGGGATACGGAAACCTAAAAATAGGCAAACAACTAAATCTTTATTTATGGGATCACTATTGTGTCTGTCGGTCATTTTCTCTGAATCTACTGGAAGAAAAAAGTTAAAATTTGGTATATTATAAATTATAATATACAGAGTTTGATGACACAATCACGGACGTAAAGCGTAAATGAACGAATTTCGAATTATGGTAACAATAATTTTGCGGGAAAAATTCGAAAATTAAATGTTTTTTTCAAGTGCATCTTATGTATGACACATAAAATGGTTATTAGGAATACAAGTACAGTAGAGCCTCGTTAATCCGAACCCCTAAAACACAGGAGGGTTCGAAATAACGGGGTGTTCGGATTATAGTATGGGACATATTCTATGGAGGTGAAAAATAAAAAAAAATAGATTTTTTTGTGTTTTATTTATTTTAGCCATCTTCGATCGTAACTAATTCAAATGAAAAAAAAAATAACAAACACTTTATATTGTCCTGCATATTTCCTTCTACATACTACTTTGGAACAAGAAAATCTAGCATTGACTTTTGCTTTGATTTGGCATTTTTTTGGGATAAAAACATCACTTCGCAATCGGAGCAACAATGTGTCCTGATTTGACACGCCGTTTTCGTCAGCCCATTGAATGCATTTTTTGGATGACTACGCAGCCTCAGTATGGATTATTTTCTTAATTCCTGGGTCAGCTTCTTCTTCGTGATTGATTTATTCGTCGCCCGTTTCTATCGCGATTGCGAGTGCGGGCGAACTAATGAGGCAAGTTCGCGGGTGCGAGGGAATTTGGGAATTTCCTATCGTTCGGATTACCGCGATCAATGGATTAGGCACGGTTCGGACTATTTAGCGCGGCTCTACTGTATATTTATTATTTTATTTTATTTAATATTTTAACAATATGGATGTATATTTTGACATAGTAAATAGATATCTATCTCTATGGTGCTGAGGCCACTGTTTTCCTGTAGAAAAATATTTGTACCTGTGTCCAGTCTGTTGATTATGACATGAATCAAATAGTAATGTGTGTATTGTGTTAATACTGTATATAAATAAAATAATATTTTATTCTAAATAAAAAATCAATAATTAAGATATGTTTTACGCCATATTCTTGCCAGAACTTCCAAGCCAATTATTCCCTTCTATTCTTGCCGGGTCACACTGTACTTAGAAATCGGTCAAACCATTCCCCAACTCACCCTTGGCTAATTCCGCGCACCTGGAAGTTGTGTAAACCGTCATTAGTTGTGTTATTAGTGGCACGATACCTGCGAAATTAAACGATCCTCTTGCTGCGAAGCCTCCGGTGAAATATCAGAGTAAGGCCTCGCAGCAGGGAAATCAATATATAGAATCGTCTACTTTTATTTTTTATGGAACATAACGGGGGTGAAAAAAAATGTTCGGAAACGGGTGTCCGACGGGTCTGGGCGTCGTCGGTTTCTCTTGCGAGAGGTCCAAGGTTCGAATCCGGTCGGCGTGTTTCAATAAGTTTTTTCTGACGGAAAAAAATTACGTGCATACCTAACTGCATCTGTTGGTCAGCCTTAACAGCCGAACGGTCACCCATCCAAGTACTGACTCCGCAGTGGTGTGCTTAACTGCACGGTCGGACGTCGATCCATAGCAACCAAGGTGGGCATCTTGTCGGAGAGGTAAACAAAAAGTACACATATAGACGAAATTGTAAACATACACAGGTCACGTAGTTACACGCGACGCAGTAGCCTTGGCCGTGTTCTCTAGTCCAGCCAGTATAGCCAGCGATATAAAGGGAAGACTCCGCTATAGCGCCTTTGCCCCTCTGACTCTGTCATCATTAGCGGATAGCATAAAAAACGTGTCTTCTCTCTATTGCAAATGAAGTGCATGCAGTTAAATTTTTTGGGAATAGGATAAAATGTGCGCAATGTCGATGCCTTGTCTCCGTATGTATTTTCATGCCTCTCAGCAATTGACACGTGAGTCACGTCCCGACCCACATTACGCATCTGAAGCGAATACCGTTCATTGCGGTAGGCCGTAGGAGAGAGAAATGGTTTCTAGCAAATTTTGGTATCGGGAACATAAAACTGAGTATGAAACACCTGTGAGCATTTTACTCGTATTGGTTGGTAAACACGACCACATTAAAATCATACTCGGCCTTAACTTGACCGTAGATCGCAGCCGGTGCAAGTATGCGGTGCAAAAAAAATTTTTGTAATTTTTTCCGTTAATTTGTTCCGTATCCGTCTTACGGGAACCTATTACTAAGCCTACGCCGTCTGTCTGTCTGTTTATCTATCTGTCCGTCTGTCCGAGGGCTGTATCTCTTGAACCGTTATAGGTAGCCCGTTGAAATTTTCACAGAATATGTGTGTTATTATGGCCGATGTAACAACAAATAATATAAATAAGAAAAAGTAAAAAATTCACGGGGGTCCCCATACAAGCAACGAAAAAGTGTATGCGCGCTATGTACCGAAAAGAGTATGAAGCATTTTAACTAATACATAAATTGAGCAGCGCTGACCATGACATGGCTAAACGGAACCCTGAACGGTGCGCGAGTTCAACTGGCACTTGGCCGGTTTTTTTCTTCATTGCAAACGTTCTGAATTGCAGAAAAATAAATTTGTTCACTGCGTACCTACTGGATGCAAGCAGTCTAAGATCAGTCAACGACGAGTCTGATTTTAATGTGGTCGCGTTATACATACAAACTTAATCACACTGAATCCCGACAATCGGCATAAGTTATATTGCAAGAACTCGGGTAAACTACAGGACAACACCGACCAGCGCGTTTCGCTAAGTATTCCAAGATTTCGGACAAGAAAACTGTGAAGCAGTAAGTAAGGCACGAAGTGCTGCACGAAGAGAGGTTGCTGGCCTGTCGCTCTTTTGCACGGCATCTTTTCCTTATCCCTAAGTCGCCTTTTGCGACATGCACGGGGTGTAATGCAGGGGGACTATTCTTTTTAAGTACTGGCGCCACACGGTACATACCACTTTGCGAAAAAATAGAAATATGCACCTACATAATATTATAGATTTCCTAACATAATCCGGTGCGCCAACCGTATATTGTGTTCACAAACCCGAGTGTATTCAACACGCCAAACTTCCATGGTCAACACGTGTACACAATAGTGGCTAACCCTTTATTTGTATTGGACAGGCTGGAGCCGAGGCAGGGTTGCCATTCGTCCGGGTTTTCCGGACAAAGTCAAGGTTTTTCTAGTGTGCGCGAGAAAGTTCGGGGAGGAATAATTACTTAGTTATTTTTTGAGGAACATAATTCTGTTCTTTGGAATATGATGTAATAGAATTAAAATAATATAACAATAAATACAGAGTAAGAATACAGAGAGAAACAAAA
Organism: Nematopogon swammerdamellus; assembly: GCA_946902875.1. NCBI lineage: Eukaryota > Metazoa > Arthropoda > Insecta > Lepidoptera > Adelidae > Nematopogon > Nematopogon swammerdamellus. Next base: position 14,881,638 of record OX336341.1, on the reverse strand, counting down.
GAACAATATCACGCGGCGGGCTTGTTACTAGTAGTGATTTTTTCCAGTCAACCTTTTGGCGTTTCTTTGTTTATGGAAACTGACACAGTTGGCTACGTCACCTACAGCAACCTTGATGTCAGCCCATAACATCTTAGTGAACCGGTTGCCGTGGCAGTGCTTCCGTTTGATAGTGTCGCCACGTGTCGCTACACTGAAATGGACGGAAAACACGAACTATTTAAATATCCACTTCGACCGATCTTTCATTCAGGGCGGTGGTAGAGTGTTTTCATTTTACGAAGGCACGAGGGGTATGAGGTAGGAAGTGGTGTGAGACCGCGCGGAGCTCAGTAGGGAACGACTCGGTTCGACGGAGCGATGCAGAGACGTGTTAGAACGTGTGTACCGACCGGGCACCGAGTTCGTTCTCTACTGAGCTCCGCGCGGTCACCTCTCACTCCACTTCCTACCTCGTACCCCGCGTGCCTTCGGAAAATGAAAACACTCTACCATACCGGACGGGGTCAATCAAACCTAGCAAGGTAAGAAGGGAAGGGACCTTTAAACTTAATAAATATTCGAGTGCGAGGTTGTTCCATAAAACCCAAAAACGGATATTCGCAAGGATTTAAACATGACAACCCTAAGTAGCAGTGTTGCGAGTTGCGACCGCGACCACCCCCGCCGCACGGCCGGCCCACACGAGCCGATACTGAAACACTTTTGACTATCGAATAACGAGTAGGGAATATTTCTCGCTACGCACGAGCGTAATTTTCAAAATGTGACCGAATCTGTGTTCTGAATTACTAAGTTGGGATAGGTTAGGGGTGATGTATACTTTAGAGAGAATTGTAGATAAAAAAATTCCCTTGTTGTGTCTAGTCCCTTTGGCATTGTTTTGGGCATACACGTTCTACACGTCTCCGCGTCGCTCCGTCGAACCGAGTCGTTCCCTACTGAGCTCCGCGCGGTCTCACACCACTTCCTACCTCATACCCCTCGTGCCTTCGTAAAATTAAAACACTCTACTGAGATTTCATCAGGTGTAATGTATGTGTGGGATTTATAGATTCTTTGTTTCAGAATCTCAAGAAGACACGCTCGATATCCGCGTGGTGAACGTGAACAGAGACGAGTTGACGCGCTACCTGAACGGGTCTGCGGCAACGCTGCACGCGTTCGGCTCCCTCTACGTTCTGGTGGACGATAACGTACTGGTTGTGCACGAACACGCGGGACATATCATCGTCGAGTTCAAGGCTATACTGCCGGACATCGAGGGGTTTCTGACTGCGCAGGTTTCTTATCTTTAATTTCTTAAGAGTGCAGTAACGTTTCGGTGAATTGGTGAAATAGTTCACTATGAATTTGTTTAGGAAAGGCGTAAGTACATTGACGCCTTCAAGAGATTTTCGATAATTGAGTTGACCATACCATTAACTGTAAACACATGCATTTATTTATTTAATTATTTCACGATAGTAATAATTATGTTTATGCATACACTGGTGAAGGTTGTTACAGATGGTGAAAAAACATAAAACAGATGGATAAACATAAAAAAGATGAAGAAATCCTATAAATAACTTACGAATGTTTTAGAATTAGATTATAGCTAAATAAGAAAAATACAATGATAAATGTAAATCGAATCAACAAGCCAAAACTAAACTATGAAATACTATGTATGTATGCCGAGAAGTAGGATTAATAGACGAGAAATATAGTCACACGTACAAGTTAAGGATGACATACAAACAGACTGACAGGCAACTGAGTCCGTGTATTTTTTATACAAAGTTTACAAAATTTAGATGCGTCTGTGTAGAACCGTGGGCTGGGCACGTTAGCCGAAGAGATGACGACAAGCTGGCGGCCGTGGACAGAAAAATTGAGTGTGGGAAAACCATCCGCCAGGTGGGACGACGACATCAATTACGTCGGCGGAAAGCATTGGTCCCATACCGCTAAAGGCCGGTAGGACTGGAGGAAAATTGGAAAGGCGTATGTCCAGCAGTGGACGCTTACACGTTGACTGACTGACTTTTGAACCTTGTCACGCTCGACTTGATGATTACTCACTTGAAAAGAAACCATGAACTCGAGCGATCGATTGTGTGATATGGTTCTAGAAGGCAATCTCCGCTTTTGGAGATGACAGTAAGGTTCTGTTCCTGTTGCCACTTTCGATAATTCAAAAGTTCGTTAAAAATGTAAATATCTGAAACTGCCCGTCATTCTGCACTTATTCCTATTACAACCCCTACGCCACATGTCTGTCTGTCTGGGCGAGGGCTGTATCTTTTGAACCGTAATAGGTAGCTGGTTGAAATGTTCACTGAATATGTTATTCAGGATATAAAAAAAAACGGCAAAAAAAGACAATTTAAGAAATTAGGAGATCCCCATAAAATAAACGATTTTATCAAGGTTTTTTTTCTTTTTCGTAAAAATTTTAATACATACTCGGGTCAAACTCGGTGTTATTATAGTGTAAACTGTAAAGTGAAGCAACAAATAATAAAAACAGGCCAATTACGTTGTGGTACGGAAACCTCGATGCGCGAGTCCGGCTCGCACTTGGCCGGTTTTTTCTGAAATATTTTTGTGTACGCAAGAAATCTATTCCAGTCTATCATTGCAGTAAATAAATCCGCGATATGTGTAAAGGAAATCACTTAGCAGTTTCAGCTGTGGGCGTGGGTTCATTCATATCGCAGTCAGACTCGAGGCAGTGATGTAGTAAAATTTTATTTCTTCGCCCAAATTGTAAGTTATACGTTGAAGTTGCGGGATGCGGGCGGAGTCGACGCTCGGTGGAATACGCAAACAAACATTACACATACACGTAATAACATCGGTCGGACAGGGCATATTCTGTATATTTTTTTTATAGAAAACGCGACATATGGCGCCGAACCACCCATAAGGTGTCTAACGACGCCCACGGCCATTCGGACGCACGCGGTGGTTGAGAATGCCATGTTGGCCTGACAGGTGCCTATAGCCTATATTCACGCCCCTCTTGAAGGCCCGAGGCTGTCCTTGGGGGGAAATATGTTGGCGGAAAAACATTCCAGAGTTACAGATGTACAGTACAATTGCAAAATTTACATTCACTGTTTTCGGAAAAGTGTTTCTATCGCCGAGATATATGTAATTAAATTACTAGAGAGTGTAACCGGGCAGCGAGCCATATGCCACCGAGTTCAAGACATCCAGCCGACGAATAAAATAGGAACGGGGAGACTAACGTGAGGGCAGCGGGAACGGGTGGGGTGCATAAGAATACGGAGCTAGCCAACCACAGCACAGCCAACCACAGCAGGTTAAGAATGCGAAAAGAACCATTCACATCACAACACACATACATCACGAACGTCTGAGTTAACTTTGCCTTGTAGTAAATTCGACCGACGAGTAGAATAGTATGTAATGGGAAAACCAATGCGTTTGAATCGGAAATTGTAGTGTCTGTGTATGAATAATTCCGTAAGGAAAACAATATTAATGTTACTACCAGGTTACACGTCGTGAAGAACAAACACGCGCTTTACACTTTTCTTTACGTATATTTTCTTTTTTGTTTCATCTAATAAAATACAATACTTAAGATATTGGTGAAAAATGATTAGCTTTAACTTTCTATGAAAACAAATGCAACTTGTTTAAAACGTTTTGCGAACTACGTTACAAGGTTACCTCTGCGTATTTCTGATTTGTTCGTGCGGATAGTAATAGTCGATCGCGATCCGCCAACATTGCTACACCACCCAGTACCTCAAACTCATCTTCTCCCCTCGTGCTCGCTCCCCGCGCCCCCACCGCCCCTATATCGCTCGGTTCACCGCGCCGCGCCACCCCGCTTTCTTCCCTCATACCTCAGTTTTGCGACTTGATGTATTTGAAACTTTCTTCGTAGCGCATCCTCTAGTTTATCTCGGTGGTTTCAATTAGATAATTTATTTTTTGAGACATAGAAAATCTGGGCCCTTGGGCTTAGTTGAGTGGATCGTGTCCAAACCGTAATTCATAGCCCAGTAGCTTCTGTTGACGTTTTTTTTTATTATGGCCGCTTTCGTTCCATTTTCGAATTGAATGAGTGAATTTTATTGCACACAATTTATAGGAATAAGCAAGGAGAAAACACGTACTTAGAAACATAAATAAAAATAGAACAACTAGAATAGAATAACTTATCATAATAGTTATTACCAAATAGGTAATCAAAATAATAAGATGATGGTGCAAAAATAATTGCTTGTTTTCTTAGCTCTTTATTACCTCTATGACCCCCTAATATTACCCCCAATTATTATGCAGTAGTTAGGTTTCTAGGTATACTTTCATAGTACGAATAGTTACTGAGAAAGTTGCGTCCTGCTCCAAACAGATCCATTTGGACCGATTCCAAGATCTGTAGGGAATGAATATTGATATACTCGCACACATCGAAATTGATAGTCAAGAAACGGTTTCACGACCTCTTAGCTTCTTATCTTTTAAAAGATAGTCGGACCTCTTGATGTACCTACCTATGTCAGTCAGTCAGCGTGTATGCGTCTACTGCTGTGCATACACCTCTCCAATTTTCCTCAAGTGCTCCCGGTCTTCAGCGGTACGGAACCACTGCTTTTCGCCGACGTAATAAATATTGTCGTCCCACCTGCGGGTCTATTCTTGTAAATTCTGACAGCGGAATCAGCGCTGTTGTGGCGCTGAGAGCCACTTCCAAAAGTAGCTCTCAGCGCCACAACAGCGCTGAGTCCGCTGTCAGAATTTACAAGAATAGACCTGGCGTAACCTATGGCATATAGTCAAATTAGTCATATACCTAGTTGAATTAGTTATATGTTGTTCGTATAAGGTATTTTCGATTCTATATTCGAAATTACGTTTTTTGTACATACCACACGCTGTAATCTCGACAATCGGGGTAAGCGACATAAAATGAAGGGAAGCTCTGACATGGCACCTAGTTCACCCGGTGTTATGGTCTGACATCACGGATGTTGTTGGTGATGTAGCCAACAGTGTCAGTTTCCATAAAAAAAACAAGTAATCAGAGTTGTGCTGCAAGTACTCTTGTAAATTACAGCACAACACCGACCACCACGTTTCGCAAAGTATTCGGACAAGATAACTATCAAGCAGCAAGTAAGGCACGAAGACCCAGCCTCTGCATGGAAGGACCGTTCCAAGGTGTGAGATGGCTACCCTGTCCCCCTTTAGCACGGCATCTTGTCATTATCCCTTAGTCGCCTTTTACGACATGCACGGGAGAGATGCAGTGGGGTTATTCTTTTTAAGTAACTGCCCCACACGGCACGTTTCGTGTCTCGTTATGTATACCTCGGCTGAGTCAACTCTGCAGCGAGAAAAACGGCCAATAAAAAATCGCCTGCAGCAATCGAGATAATATATTGGGACGCTACGAAGGAAGTTTCAAAGAAATGAAGTCACAATAACTGAGGTATGAGAGAAGGAAGCGGGGTGGCGGCGCGGCGCGGTGAGTCGAGCGAGCGTGCGGGAGAGGGGAAGCGGAGTTTGAGACGGGCGGTGCGCGCTGAATTCGCGTGTAGCGACATAGGCGAATCGCGATCGACTGACTCAGTTGCGGCTGGATGGCCTCATCTCAGTGGAACATGGCGCGCTGTTGAGTGCACTCTGTTGTAACAAGTAGATAATTTTATATAAGTTAATCGCTATTATAATAATAATAGCGATATTATTAGTCTGACCACGGACACCTTTTTGTGTCCGTGGTCAGATCAATCTAACTATCCAGTCTGACCACGGATACTGACCGATATTAAATAAATACACACTTGTCTGTAATCAATATTTTCTTGCTGAATTTCAGTACATTCCAGACCGTGGTTCGAATTCCACGTAAAACTGTAGGAACCTTCCTTTCTTACTTACTTAGTAGGTTTAACCCGCCCGGGTTGATACCACCGCACTGAAAGAAAAGTCGATCGAAACGGCTATGTAAATAGTTCGTGTTTTCAGTTCAGTTCAGTGAAGCCGGCACGAAAAAAGGGATGCCTCTGACATGGCACCTAGTTCACCAAGGTATTATGGGCTGACATAATGGCTGTTGTACGTGTCAGTTTCCATAAAAAAACATTCAGTGACAGTAGTTTCTTTTAATAATTGTTTTAAAGGTTGTAACCAAATGACCTATGCATACAAACACTAAAATTGTAAAAGTTTGAAGTATAAGTTAGAATCACTGAATTGGGATTCAATGGGTAGAAGAGTTAGTGCTTCCAACTACCTATTTAGATTCTGACTATAGATTTTTTTTTTCAGTCAACATTAATATCCGACACCACTCTAATACTCTTCCTCTTCGAAGACCACCTAGAGCTGTTCAGTTCTCCAAGCGACGGCAGCTGGTCCACCCTAGCCCACGCACAAAGCATCATGAATGATCGCCTGAAGCCCACGTGCGCGGAGTTTGTGCACTGTTTGGGGCGACTGTACCTTGCAGTGGCGTATGCTGATCCATTTGGAGGGACTGTCAATTCATTGTAAGTAATGTTTTTAACCCGTATACTCTTCTGCGGCCCTATTGGGCCGCAGAATGATATTTACCGTTGTCTATGCAGCGGCCCAGTTGGGCCGCGGCACTGAATCGATACGTGGTCCGCAGTAGTCCGCCATGTTATATTTTTTACGTTCTATCTCAATTTAGTAGTGTGTATTTGAAAGAGACAATTGTAAAGTAGAATAAATTAGCTACACATCGTTACCACTAACTTGATATGTCTGAGACTACAGAAAAATAAAATAATCATCTAATCTGTCGTCTGTTGTCAGTGCGTGGTGTGTGCGTTTGGGCTTGTGATATTTAGCTGTTTCGTCGTAAATAGGACAGGAGCTACTGATACACAAGAAAGGTATGATTAGATTGCACATGTATTCCTTTTTATGATAAAAATACTATATGACCGATTTGCGCTCGTGATAAATTTATAAAAATAGAAAATCAGAGAGAGGTCGCGATTTTCATATAACACAACTTTACGAAATAATTTTGTTAGCTAGAATATGTTGTTTATATAAAAAATACCATTTATAGCTAGAATATTTATCTGTAAATACAATCCATTCATTAGTTTACAAAGTTTCATGGAAAAACATACCAAAATGAATTTTCTTCTATTCTAATATGAAACGGTCAATGTCAAGGTCACGGTCGATTAGGCGATGCCTTTTTTTGTTTTACAATGCTCGCAAGTTGAAGGGTTAATACTCGACCACAGGAGAAGAAATCGACATTCACAATTAATTTTAGAAACATTTGTAGTCTTGAATGACATACATTACAACAATTTAAAAGGCAGAATACTAAGGGTTTTTCAATAGGAACGCTTGAACTTTGACAGCGAATAGCGGCCATCTTGGAAAAGTGACAGCTGTCAAATTTGACGGGAATACATATTTAGTCGTGACATTTCACCATGGAACGCTACACGCTTGAACAACACGTAGAAATTGTTAAAATTTAATATCAAAATAAGTTCTCTGTTCGCCTAACCTGGCGTCCTAACATTCGTCCTTCCGTAACATTTGCCATCTCGCGTGGTGGCGCCTTCAACTTCAACCACCGAGATTGTGTGACTTAACACCGCTCGACTACTTTTTGTGGGGCTACGTGAAATCTCTGGTCTATGCAGACAAACAAAAGACAATTGCCGCACTGAAGGCCAACATAACTCGCGTTCTTCATGAAATTGAGCCCTATTTATTATGCGAAGATGTAGTCCAAAATTGGTCCACCAGGATACACCACCTAAAACGGAGTCGCGGCAACCATTTGGCTGAAATTATATTCCATGCATAATGTCATCGAATGTCCTTTAAAATAAGATAAAAATTGTGGCAATATCACAAACACGTTGTTTTATTTAATTTAAAAGTTCGAGCGCTCTTAATGAAAAACCCTTTATTATATATGACCGTGGTTCGGATTCCACGTTAAACTGTTGTAGGTCTTCTGTGTTCTTACCTTACTACTTACGTAGGGTTTATCCCGGCCGGGTTGGTAACACCGCACTGAGCGAAACGTCGGTCGAAACGGCTATGTAAATAGAGTTTTCCGTCCGGTTCAGTGTAGCCAACATGAAATGAAGAGAAGCACTGACATGGCACCTAGTTCACCCGGTGTTATGGGCTGACATCACGGATGTTGTAGGTGATGTAGCCATGTTTGATTGTTTGTTGGTCTTTTATGGTTTCGTAAACCGTTCATCCAATTACGGTGAAACTTTGGTGGGTTGTTGTGGGCCGCGTCGGAGAAGGTTTCTGAAAAAAAAAAACACGACCGGAGTCGTGGGCGAAATCTAGTTTAAATATAAATGTAGATAAGTATTTATAGTTGACAGGCTTACTATTATTTTATTTTTATTTATATTTTATTTTATATTTATTAGCTCTTCATATAAACATCCTTAGATAATATACCTGAATACGTCAGAGAAAACGTGAAAATTTATTGAGTTGAATCGCGGCGGAGGCAGCACGCCTGTGTCGGCTGTTACAGATTTTCCGCTTCTTTTATTAGAAGATACATAAATAGCGTCACGCATGTTTCCCAGTGGGATAGGCAGAGACAACAAATCTCCGTGTCACGATCGTGACACACCTCTGCCGCCTCGTCGTTGTCATAATGTTTGATTAGGAACTACGAGTTAATGTTATAATAATAGCATCCACATTACATATCGTATGTCGACGCGATGAGCACTAAGTCGTCTATATACTTGCGGTGCTCTTGGTAATATAATTCTCTTTGAAAATTTGATATACTATTGTTTGCCGAGGTTGAAATTACTGGATCCTTTGAAGGCAATTGTGGGATTCTTTAAGAAACTGATATTGGGAGTCAGTTTAACATTTAATGATCTCCTTATGCTTGCAGTGCGGTGGGTAGCATAGTTATAAGGCTTGCATTTAAGCCTAGGCTAGACTTAATATGCTAATGAACTTTCACATTTTACTTACACACATACATAATTTCATGCCTTTTCCCCAATGAGGTAGGCAGAGAAAACGGATCTTCACGTGAGATTACCGTGATGTATGCCTGACGCCGCTACCAAACTCAGGATGATATTTATACACACTCGACGGTTTTCGAAGATTTAAGTAAAATTTTGTCTTTATTTATTTATTAAATAAACAATTCCAGCCAGAGTCAAAGAATATTTAAAACATTTAAATTATATAATTACCCATGTAAACTAAAACTACATATCAAAGTGAAATTAACTAAAACTACAAATTAAAATCTAAAACATAAATGCGGCCGAAAAAAAATATATAAATATAATAAAATTAAATAAATAAAAGTATTATTAAGTAAACACTTTTTACGAGAAACCCAGAAGACGCGACCAGCGTCAGAACTAAATGTTAAAAAACTTGTCCACCACAGTCGCTGTTGGAAAACCGATTACAAAATTGTTCATTATTCAGGATATACGAGTGGACTGGATCACACATGGACGAGATCTACGAGCTGCCGTCAGCTGGAGCAGTAGACCTCACTGTGATTCCTCAACAGAACTACTTCTACGTCGCCATCGCTGAGTCGCCACCCAGCGACTCCAAAGTATGCAATATTTTTTTTTAAACTTATATTTCTCGAAATGGAACTCAGGGTCGCCCTAGACGCACTTACCTGGACCAGATCGAGCATGTGCTCAAAAAGGGGCAAGTGCGTAGTACCCGTAACCGACGAGCATGCATGAAGAACATTATGGGAGTGGAAGAGGCGGCAGAGGTGTGTCAGGATCGTGGCACGTGGAGATCCATTGTCTCTGCCTACCCCACCGGGAAACAGGCGTGACGCTATGTATGTATGTATGGAACTCAGAATCTTAGGAATACAGGGGTTTTTTTATAAGAGAACTGGCATGAAGGCTGTAACTCCACTCATCGCTCAGTGAAGTGCCATGCCAGCGACAATGTTTTTGAATGATTAATTATTTATGTGTTGGACCGTGCCTTGCTTAGTAGTACCTAACTAAGTATAGTACCGCCGCCGCGTAGATACTTAAGTACTTGACAACGGACTTGGGAAATCGTTAGGGTACATTTTCCAACAGGACCACGATTATGGCTTCTGTCATTAAACTAGGCCATTTATTTTTGTTTGTTAATTTATCAACTTAAAAATAAGCGACACAAACATATACCTAACATATACTCAAAACCTAAACTAAATTATAATATACGACGCTAGATGAACAAATAAAATAAGTAGAAAAAAAAGAAAATTATCCCCGCGATGTGGCCAGGTGTAATGACGATGATGTTAATAATAATAATGATGATTATGGCGATAGAGATGATTAAGACGATGACGATGATGGCGATGCTGATGATGATAATGGCCATGATGACGATGATGGTGATGTCAGATAACATACGTTTTTTTCCACAGCACTGCGTGACGGTCTACAAGATAACGCCAGGAGCAGATCTGCGTCGACACAAGATCCCGATCAACGCGCCGAGCCGTGTTCTTAACTACGACTACTTCCACAATCGCGGAGCGGAGGAAACGTTCCTGCTCATACTGAACGCTGCTGGGAAGGGAACCGTGTTTAAACTTGAAGGTATTGCGTTAATGTAAAGAAATGGTCAATCAGTCAATCATTTTCTGCATTTTTATCTGAACCTGACATGGTAGTCTACATCACCTACTACACGAGTGATGTCGGCCCAGCACCTCTTGGTGAACTGGGTACCATGCCAGTACTTGAGATGTGCCGGCTATACTGAACTGAACGCAAAACATGAACCACAGGACGGTACAGAAGACGAACTTATTATAAATAAAAATGTTTTCTAGGTAATATTTCCACTCAAAACTTGTATAGTTAGTGTACTGTGATCCACTCACAGAATTTCTCCCAATGTTTTTCCGTAGCAGAGTCATATACTAATATTCTTTGAAAATCGCAGAAACTCAATGACGGAGGTTACACGCTAGGTTTGGCATCAGTTCAGTCCGTGACCTTGGTCACGACCAGATTGACGCCAGACTGACGCCAGACGTAAAATGCATTCGCACTATCAGTCTGCCATCAGTCTAGTATCAAAATATTTTAAAATCCATGACGGAGGTTACACGCTAGGTTTGGCATCAGTTCAGTCCGTGACCTTGGTCACGACCAGATTGACGCCAGACTGACGCCAGACGTAAAATCCATTGGCACTATCAGTCTGCCATCAGTCTAGTATCAAAATATTTTAAAATCCATCAGTCTGGTCCATCAGTCCATCGGTCAATAGAATAAACGGTCAGTCTGGACCATGGTTTAAACAGACTGATGGAATGAACTGATGCCAAACCTAGCGTAACCTCCGTCCATCAGTCTGGTCCATCATTCCAATCCATCCATCCATCAAAGTAGATTAAACGGTCAGTCTGGCTGGACCATGGTTTAACCAGACTGAAGGACTGAACTGATGCCAAACCTAGCGTGTAACCTCCGTCTAAGATCTCGAACCCCATAATACATGGTATTCGCTTATTTGTAACTTCTGTACAGAAAGTGTTTCAACTTTAATTCGGTTACAATACAAATCCATATACATTTTCTCTAAAACTAATTGTTCTTATATTCATTGTTTTTGACTCGACTATACGTCCTTAAACAAGCATATTAGCCAAAATCAAACAAGACACAACGGACACAACCATTCCAATGTAGGTATCTTACATAAAATCTTTATAGACATGCGCACTGCGGAATCCTGAAAGTACCTATTGGACGTCCCTGCAACTCGGCTCACTGCACTCAACTCAACTGCGTGCCAAGCCTATAAACACGGACGAAGAATATCTTTTGAAATGAATAGAAACTGACTGAAACTTCGTCGTTCCTTATCTAGCTTACTTGGAATGTTTCTACTGGTATTAAGCGAAGTTTGCACTCGAAAGGATTGCTTTGAGTACCTGTGGAGAAACTTTGCGTCAAATTTTTTTAAAATGTTCAAACAGAAAAACGTATATACTTACTACTAGGTTAGTTTGGCTTACCATGGTTGATAGTCGCGGTTATTTTGGCAGACGACGATTTGTTTCGCCCAAATTTATACCTAGTATTATATTAATATTCACGTTAGACTAAAAGTATTATTCATATATTAACTAATCGTTTAGTTAAACTATATTAATAAAATAAGAAATACTGTATACCTGTTCGCATGCAACATTTTAATCATGTTTAAAAAATAAAACTTGGTTGGCTGTGCCTTGGAAACTAGCTTAGAAAGGAAAGGGATCCACCTTAGTAGATAAAGCTTATTAATTTAATCCAATAGATGTGAATAAAGCCCAAAATTAAAATAAAAAAAATCCAATAGATAGCACTGTTAAATTTGGTTTATACTATCGTTTAAATATCTATCGTAAAATAATAATAACATCATCAAAAGTGAAAAGTTTGTTTTACTTCTGCAATAGCCACCTTATGAAAATGTTATAAAGATAATACCAAACAAGGCACCAGAAGAAAAAAATTTTCAAAAATACTTAATTATAAAAAAGTAAGTGTACATTTTTCTCAAGACATCCGGTAATTAGGTAGGTACTACATTTTCATGGTCCATCAAACGTTTTGTGTAGCTATATTTCGTAATTTTATATTTGCACCCTTCGCCGTTTACTGAAGCCAAGCTGTTGTTTTCTCCCGCTCGCAAATGGGTTAAAACCTCCGGTGGAAGCTTTGCAAAAAATTAGGCTAATTGTTATGGTCTTTCGCCCTCGAGGGCCAGATAGCTACGGTAAAGTTGGTCAAGTATGCAATAAATGGGAGCTCGGTTTGAACAAAGTGTAGCTATCTCTAATTGCGGGACAGTTATGTGGTCTATTAAGAATTCAGCCAATTTACGTTAGTTTAGGGTTGTTTTGTTTGCTAATTTATATTATTTAGTATAACAGAAAACTTGTTTAATTTTACATAAAATTTGTAAGTATATTTAAGTACTACCGAAGTAATAAACGATTGTCCGGAAAGTTCGTTCAAACGCGATATCTCAAATTGTCGTATTCTTGACCTAGAATAAGACAAAGTGTCGTATTCTTCGCCTAGAATATAAATTTGAAGTATTCGAACACAATTAACATTCGAATACTGTTCGTGTGTTGATTGCATAATTTCTGAATTTTAAGATGAAACTTACTTGTACGTACTGTTTGAGTGTCAAATCAATCAATATAATATATTGACCGACATAAGCGCTTACCTGAAACAAAAAGGAAAGGTAATTATATATCATGAAACAATTTTCAACACCCGCGCAATTTGAATTATTTAACTTCTTAATGTGTAAACTCATAATTAGTTACATTTTACAAGATAAAACTATTTACTTGGAATAAAGCAACCAAATGGCTACATTTAGCATTTGAGGTTCACGCCGATAATATGACAGTGATGTGGTATGGGATGGAGGTGGCAGGCAAATAAATTGTTATTTCCGCCCCCGACTCATCTTCCGACGACGATGGGAGAGATTTTCCCTACTGTGTTGCAAAATGGTGACAGATGAACATTGGAGTAACCGCTTCGACAGTTTCAATCAATGCACATACACGCATACGAAAATTTAGAAATAGAAATAGAAATAGAATAGATTTAGGGCAATTGTTTTAAATACAACGTAAATTAATAATAATATTACACTTTATGCCACTTAATGTATGGCAAGGGCGAATTTATTGCTTTAAGCAAATTCCTTTAGTCAGCCCGAGATGGACCTACAGTTTTACATAGAATTCGAACCATGGAACAGGTGGTGAATGTATGTACGTAATTTTTTTACTTAAATCAGAAAAAAGTCATTGCTACACGCACAGTCGTATTCATACAATACAATTATGAAAGTCATTAGTGATTTTTCTTCTCAAGGGCATTTTAGGAGAAAAATTAAACCAATATCTCCGAAATATTTTAAGTGTGGAATTAAGTAAGTAAGCATTAAGTCGGTCTGGTTTTTGTTGTTTTGTGCCTCTATACCTACAACCTGTTATGCCTGTTTGGTGCTAATGAACATTGTCACATTAAACAATAAACAATCCACGAACCAATTAATCCATTTCCTCGCTTGGAATTTACAAGATGAACGATCTTATGGTTTAGTTAGGGGGTGGCACGTACGTTCTGCCTGCAAACTAGGCCCTCTTGGTCGGGGACCTTCGTGCAAAAACGAACGATCTTAGAAATATTAAATTGTAATAAATAATTAACTTACATTTCGATAGACCCTGCTCTAGGTGTTCTTAGTTCTCAATGAATCGATAGGACGCTGGAATGAAAATTTTCTACGAGCATTGAAAATGCTCATAGAAAATTGTGCTCTATGTTGTATCTGGGTAGTTATTTGCATTTCCACATTCACTACTGTGTGGGGCCGGTACTTAAAAAGAATAGCCCCACTGCATATCTCCCCGTGCATGTCGTAATAGGCGATTAAGGGATAAGGACCAGGCTGTCACCTTGGCACGGTCCTTCCACCGAGTCATGCAGCAGGTGGGTCTTCGTGCCTTACTTGCTGCTTGATAGTTATCTTGTCCTAATAATACATTGCTAAACGTGGTGGTCGGTCTTGTGTTGTAATTTACCAGAGTACTTGCAGCACAACACCAATTACTCTGCTTACCCCGATTGTCGGGATGCAGCATACGGTACGTATGTATCTATGTACACTCTCAAATTTAAAATGCTCAGTGTGTTATGACGGCGTTTTCTTTTGCTTACAACAAAGAAACCCCAAATCAATTAAGTACGTTTGTCAATTGTAAAAATATAAAAAAGAAGTAAGTATAGAGACAAATGCCATTAAACGTCTTTATCTCTGGGCACCCCCCGCCCCATTCTGCTGCGAAAAGGGACAACGGACTTATTTAAGAAATTCCTGGAACTTAATACAAATAAATAGAGACAAAGTTGCTTTAATTACTTACTTTAAGTCGAATAACATTTCGTGTTGGCAGAATTTGTAATATTAATTATTTAAGTTGTGAAGCGGTAATCATGACGGATGCGCTGAGTATGGTTTGCAGATAATTCTATAAAGGATCTCCGTTGACACACACACACACACACACACACCCTTATATATTTTACACCCTCTACGTAATATATTTATTTTATTTATTTATTTAATATACTTAATTCTTTAATATAAATGATACAACAAATGATGGAATTATTGCCTAAGGCAATCTCTGCCGGTCAACCACCCTATTACAACATTTATGTGGGTATTTAAAGGAAAAACATTTAACTAATAACATGTTAAATAAATTAATTAAAAAAAAACAACAAAGACGACTTGAACGCCTAAAATAACACTATAATATTATATACATACATGAACATAGATAAAAATAAACTACCCATTAATACATAGAGACATACTTATATAATATAAATATTGTGTGCTTCCACAAACTGTAAGAATATTAAGATTGTGTTGTGACGAATAACTACAATTTCTGGCAGCGAATAATGCGCGTCGAGCTTTAGAAAGAGGCAATCCTGATGTAGAGCGTCGTCCCTGTCGCACAGTCACGTGCGAGTTCGTGCGACAGGGACGACGCTGTATAATCGAATTTTCTCTTTCTATAGCTCGACAAGAATTATTCGCCTAATTGTCATGCACATGCTAATGCAAATTTAAGAGTTTGATCATTTTCTCGTGGATTCTATCATCAGAACTTAACAAAATTTATACGATGATTCTTTATTTAATACCTTTCTATTAAATAAAGAATCATCGACATCGGTCACGTAATAAAAAATTATCGCTGAACATACATAAAAAAAAAATCATTTCAATTACTGCAAATTTGTTTTAAGTCGGTAAAAAATAAAATAGGTACCGTGTGGGGCCGGTACTTTAAAAGAATAGCCCCACTGCATCCCTCCCCGTGTATGTCGTAAAAGGCGACTAAGGGATATGACTCCCTTATTATATTACTAGGTGGTAGGGTTTAACCCGGCCGGGTTGGTACCACCGCACTGAATGAAAGGTCGGTCGAAACGGCTATGTAAATAGTTTGTGTTTTCCGTCCAGTTCAGTGTAGCCGACAAGACCGAAGGGAAGCACTGACGTGGCACCAAGTTCACCCGGTGTTATGGGCTGACATCACGGATGTTGTAGGTGATGTAGCCAAGCGTGTCAGTTTCCATAAAAAAATTATAATAATAATAATTAGATCTCAGGTAACATTAACGTCATTAGGTATCTCAGGAATGTATTACAAACAGTATTATTGAAACTATAAAAAAAACTGTACTAAGAACATATGCCACTATCGACGTATAGTGGTGCTCCCCCGGACAGGCGTCTGAGGTATTCGAACATTCTGCCCTTAGCTCCGGAACAGTTATTTAGTAATTTGGCTGGCAGGGTCTTCGGACCAGCATGCGCAGCGAGTGTCGGGCACACGGAGGGCATTGTTGGGATTTTCGAGTCCGTAATTAAGAATTTTACATTTAATAAAAACTTTATTTGCTTTTGACAAGCAATAATAAAAATTCCGCAAAACCTAAATTGAATCGATAGAGCTTGTGTGTACATAGTTTTAATCGGGATGATATTATTTAAATTAATAATAGTCTGTTTGTCACAGGCTGTAGCTCCTAAGCGGTTAGAGATAGCTTCTTGAAAATATGGTTATAGATTCTCGGAGGATCACAAAATTTCATGTGTAATCAGGGGTCTTCAACTTTAATTAATAGGGGCCAAAAAACGGAGTTAAAAGTAAAAATATTGTTTTGACAGGTTGAGTCATCGATGAAAAGGTATTTTAAGGTTCAGATTACTAATATTGTAAACAAATGTTTAATCCTTACATATTTTATATTTTTAATTCCTAGATTGAAAGAAAAAACAATTTAGAAATAAAGCAAATAAATAAAGATACGAGTAACTTATAAATAAAAGATTTCCTCTTTAGGGGCCAAACACAATGTTTAATTGTATAAAAGTTATACTAAGAAATGTGCACTATTTGCTCTATCCGAGGCAATAAATGTAAAAACATGTATTGAAATAGTCCATTTAGTGTTTACGCCATGAAAAATATTTTTAAGTTTGTATATTAAACGGTTATAGAGAAAATCGGATTCTTCTGAGCGTATAGAAAAGTCTCAGAGGCGACGCGGGTTCTCAGAGGCGGTGGCGCAGAGCGCGCGGGGTGAACGATAGCAATACGGACTAGAAAGGAATAGCTACGGAACCCTCTACGTGTGAACAACGTACGCATTTAACAAGCTTTTTAAACAATATTTTTTTTAGATTTTTCAATAATATTTTTTACTTCTTTGACACAGATTTAGGAACTCACACCTAATATTTTAAACATACTTTGTAGATATAAGAATATACAAATATAAAAACATATAAAAATTTAATGGCGAACCCAGGCTACCAATGGTCCCGACCATTGGGGCTAAGGTCAATTACCTCATCTGTGCTAGGGTCATCTATAGCATAGTTAAACCAGTCTCATTTTTATACTATGCCTATAGGGAGAGAAATTTCCGGACAATGGGCGCAGTGTCGAGCAGGGCTATTTTCTCGATCTGGCCTTTGGACCAACCACTCAGCGAGAGCCTCTCAAGGTGGTCGTCGAGGCCTTACTTAACTTTATTTTATTATCATGCTATTTGCCCTATCTTCCGAGTGAGTATTTTAGACAGATAAGATAAAACTGACCGCCTAGGTCGGTCGGTACTCTGCCAGATCCATTGAAGTTTGATTCGAAGTACACCTGAATGTCCACTGGCAAACTTCCTTCACCTCTAGGCCCTTTCATCCGGAGTCGGTCTACTGAGGTCTACACACTGAATCATCGAAATTACACAAACGTAAGCATTTTCCTCAGTGTAGTGTACTTCTACAACACGTACGGAAAGGTTCGCCGCATACTTGATAATGCCCCTCGAATATGGAATTGTAAACGTCGTCGTCGGGAGGCGAAAGGTCGTATTTAGCACATAAATATTTCAACGGATTTGAAAAATCTAATCCTTCTGATTTCGCGAAAATGCCACTCCAGGGTCGCCGGCACCACTAACGCATAACATCACAGCGCGCAACTGGAAACACCGAAAGAATTTTCGTTTACTGTCAATGTTCAAACGGAAAATGTATTAAAAGCGTTTCTTTTGAAAGAAGTTGATTTGAATGATCATCAATACTGTTTTTTTTATTGGCAGCGCGACATATGGCGCCGAGCCCCCCATAAGGTGTCTAACGACGCCCGTGGACATTCGGTCGCATGCGGGGGTTGCGAATGCCATGCCGGCCTGACAGGTGCCCATTAATTCCTGTTGAAGAACCCGAGACTGTACTTGGGGGGAAATATACTGACAAATTATAAAATATACAGACAAGTTGTCCAATTTTGAACGCTATACCATCTGTGCTTGAGTCGTCGTAAATAAGTATCGTGTGTGGAACAGTAAGTAATCAGTTATGTAATGGCAGAAAATGACGTAGAGCCGATTTCATCACCTTCAACTAAGTCACGGTTAAATTTATTATCATCATCAATCAATACTAATAATAAATCTGTAAGGTATGGTCACGGAGAAAGTTGCTTTGTTTTGTGAGATACTAAAACTAAATTGTCGATTTTTGGAAATATTTTCTGTATGTATGTATGTATGTTCCTCCATAACTCTTCAACCGATCATCCGAATTCTATGAAACTTAGTACACGCACATTTAGCTATACGAGACACAGGATAGGCTAAATAAAATTCAGTTCCGGTTACGCCAAGATATGTCTCTCATACAAACCGAATTATTCCGCGCGCCGAAATAAAGGTACAGTAGCGGGCTTACTTACTATCTTCTTTTTAAATACGAATTTCACGCGAGCGAAGCCGCGGGCAAAAGCTGTTTATTATACAGGGTGGCCCAGTTATAGTGGTCCAAAAATTAAGCTACCTTTTATCAGCAAGTCTTGTCCGTTGCAAAAGTATTAAAATGCAATAAATCATTAATTTGTTTCATTATAATATTTCCAGCCGCCAACTGTTTAACGTTTTTCCAGTTTCAAACTTAAATTTTACATCCGATTCGTGCCAAGACTGAACCCTTTCAGCGATTCGCGCGCTCGCGCGCCTAAGCCGCGCGAGTGAAGATGGCCATATTTTGTGAAAATGCGGGTAGAATATAAAAATGTTCGTCTATTGGGAAATACCTCAGATGGAATGTAGCGTCGGGAGTCTGGAACGTCGTCGACAGGCAACTGGATATTGGATCTGGTAGGAGCGATTCGTGTTGCTTCGATTAATGGGGGACTTTTTTTAAATCTGCGCCACGTTTTCAGCTGTATGCTTACTGCAATTAGTACGTAGGCTAACTGTACGAATGTACGAGTACGTTCCTTATTCCGGAGGACTGGAGGAGGCTGACCGTGGTTCGGATTCCACGTAAAGCTGTGGTCCCTTCCCTTTCTTACCTTACTAGAACCCTACCAGGGTTGGTACAACCGCACTGAATGAAAGGTCGATTGAAACGGCTATTTCGTGTTTTCCGTCCAGTTCAGTGTAGTCTGCACGACCGAAAGGAAGCACTGACATTGCACCTAGTTCACCAAGGTGTTATGTACAGGTACCTATATCTACATAATTTCAGATGCTGAAGTTGCTGTACTGAGTAACACGACAGAAACAGACACGAGACATACTAATTCCACAAAAATAAGCTAACCAACAACTCTCTATTGTACAAATTCGTATGCGTAACATTCACCGCAGAACCCTCGTCCCGTAATGCATAGTATGTGCTTATTTTTTGACAGCGTGAAATATTTTTCAATTCCCGTCACCCAAATGAAACTGTAACGTGCCTTAGCCTCGGATTCGTATCGATATCTGCTGTATAAAGATGGATGGATATAAGCACCTAGAAACGGTTTTATCATACAATTCAAGCTCAAGGGTCTACCTCCCTAAAACTTCCCTCTCTTTCTAACATTGCCCGTTTTTCATACATTTTCTATTATTATGAAGAAATTATACACCTTATAAAAAAATCCTCTGGGAGAAAGATGCATGATTAAATTATAAATTTTTTCATATAAAACTATTTTGTACTCCACATATAAAAATAAAAAAAAACTAAACATTTATTAAAGTTTTAGGTATTATTTAATATTTATATGTGGAGTACTAAATTTGTTTATAGGAAAAAATTAATAATTTAATCTAGCATCTTTCTCCCAGAGGATTTTTTATTCGTTGTATAATTTCTTCATAATAAAATAAAACGTGCATTGTTAGAGTAAGAGGCACAATTTAGGGAGGTAGCCCCTTAAGCGGCAAGTGATCGGCGCGGTCTTGGCTTGGACTCTTGATCTCAAGGGCCGAGGTTCGATTCCAGCCGGCGTGCACAAATGAATTTTTTCTGACGGAAAAATTTACGTACGTGTACGTTTAGGTGGAACCGGTGTACACCTGTAGGGATGGCCGTGTAGCAGCCTCGGCTGTGTTTTGCTATAGTCCAATATAGCAAGCAATCGAAAGGAAAGTTTTTTTTTATTTAATCCGACATGGGTGGCTGAGTCAGAGGGGCCAAAACACATGCTCTGACTAGCCATTATCACCACCGAGAGGGTAGGTGCCATACCGGAGACTTCCCTTACGGTGGTGCCAACCCAGTTGGCTACAATTTGAGCCTACCGCCTAGCAAGGGGCAAGGGAAGGGACCTACAGTTTTACACCGGTTCCGAGCGGTGAAGCAGCAGGTGTAGGTATGCACGTAATTTTTTTCGTCAGAAAAAACTCACACGCCGACCGGATTCGATTTGGATTTGATATGGCACCTACCTTCTCGGAGGTGAGACTGGCTGCTTTGGCCCCTCTGAGTCAGCCAACCATTTAGATTAGATTTAGATTACATAAAAAAAAATACCTGGTTGCCAAAATTTGGTGTGCATGCACTCCATTTTTATCAGACAGAAGATACGCAAGCAAACAAGTGCGACACATGTTGTTGTTGTTGTTGTTTTGTTTTGGGGTTGGCTCTAGGCCTGCAAACTAATCCCGCTTGGTTGGGGACCTTCGTGCAAAACCCCACAGTCTCCAGCTACCCCAGCCAGCCTATGTCTTCCATGAAAGCCACAAGTCGACCGGAGTGTCTGCAGGCCGCTTATCGCTTAGTCGCCTTTTACGACATGCACGGGAAGAGATGCAGTGGGACTATTCTTATTAAGTACCGACCCCACACGGTACCGATTATAAGTGCGACACATATAGAAAGATATTATTTGCGATTTCATATTTTTTTCACCTCTTCTTCGCCAAGTCTACGCTTTCTAGGTACTTATTTCTTCGTCTGTAAGTATTTTATTATCATGGGGAATTGAGGGGCTGTAGAAAAAAATTTTTTTTATTATTCCACATGGACTTCTTTCCATTATTTTGTGAGTAGGAGATTTCCTTTGGTTCCGTGGAAAAAACGAAAACCTTTGTGAGACTTCATTGTCTGTCCACCGGTAGATTTATATCGGTAGAATTTCTTATACGACTTTTAAAAATAACTTTGAAATGTGTAACATTTTACCCTAGAAAATATTCTGCCTAATAAATCACACGGATATAAAGAGGTCGGTAAATATTACAAGAAAACTATAGAGAAAATATTTTATTAGTTTTTGAGATTGAGAGCTAAGGTGGGCCTAAGGTCTATGAAAAAGAATAAATCTCATTCTCTTTCGGTTTTATTTATGTTCGGGCCCATTCAGTGTGAGATTACTGTGTTTTTTTATGGCGGTACATGTTGTCAGTAAATCAACGTGACTCTGCCTACCCCACCGGGAAACAGGCGTGACGCTATGCATGTATGTATGTCAACGTGACTTTTGAGAATGCTCTTCTATCGAAGATTGTCTATTTAGTCTATTTGTCGGAGTCTAGCTAGACTGTCTCGCGCGCGACCCTATCGAGTGCCAATACCCTGGGGGCCTGCCTCTATCCGTTTCTGAAAGAGTGGCTTATTAGCGTTCTTCCATCGCCTGTTCCATAACCTCGGCACATGCTGAGCCACGCCCAATTTAGTACATGGTTAGGTAACTTAACTTGAATTATTGTATTGTATTTTTATTTTCGCATTTCCTTTCCATTACAGTATCTACATTTTATTATATTCAATTCACATACAAACTTAATATATACAATTTAAAAATAAACCGTATTGCCGCCGCGGCGCGCCGGCATGAATGTATGTTCAGAAATCTATGCAAAATCGACATATATATTTTTTCATTTAATTATGTAGGTAAGTACTAAAAAAAAGACAGCCTGTGCCGCCCCAAACCTTTTTTAGCGTTCCGTAGCAAGCGATGCTGGCAGGGACCCTTACGAAATCTATCAGGTGTTTGTCTGTCCGTCTGTCTGTTACAGCACGTAGCTCCAAAACCACTTAAGCGATCATCATGAAACTTGGAATATTTATAGATTTCCGGGAGGCACCAATATTTTAGGGATAAGCAAAGTCGGGCGTTCACAGGGGCGGAAAAAATCAAATATGTTTCTAATAGGTTCAGTGGTATATCGTTGAAAAGCTCTAAAATAGCCAATATTGCTACAATTTTTAGATAAAAAATTATATAAAAAGTCATAGGCTGAAATATATCAAATTTGCTCTAAGGTAATACGCCTAAGGAAAAGAAGCCGTGCTAAAGAGTGACAGGCTAGCCATTTTTCTCCTTGTCACGTCCTTCCACCGAGTCGTGGTGTGGGTGGATCTTCGTGCCTTACTTCCTGCTTGATAATTATCTTGTTCGAATACTTTGCGAAACGTGGTGGTCGGTGTTGTGGTGTAATTTACCAAGAGTCCTTGCAGCATAAGGCCGATTACTCTGCTTACCCTCGTTGTTGGGATACAGCGTGTATCTATGTATGTACTGACAGAGGGTTAACTTTTCATTAATAAAATGGTAATGATACTTTTTTTAAATTGTAAATATTACCAGTAAAACATTTAAATTCTAACGACACTTACATTTTTTAATCCAGGAGACGAGTTCACACAACATCACACTTTGGAGATTGGAAGCCCAACAGCAATTGCCACTGTGGGATATTTGGAGGCTCTACCTGTTCTCATAACGGCGTATGAAGTAAGTAAAACCGGCCAAGTGCGAGTCGGGCTCGCGCACCGAGGTTTCCGTACTACCACGTAATTGACCGATTTTTATTTTGTTGTTTTATTTTGTAGTTTGCAATATAATTTACACCAAGTTTAACGCTTGTATGTATTACTGTGTTGGCAATAGAGGAAAAATTTTGAGTCTTTCGTATCCGTCCCGCCATCTATCGGTGACAATTTTATACCCTTCGGTTCATACTTTTGTAGTTTAAACGTTAGTTAAATGATCATTCGGTAGATGGCGCTGACTCATTCATTCTCATTCCGACCCCCCTTAATTTTTAACTTTTTTTTTGTTCTCGGGCGGACGGACAGACAGACAGACAGACGGCGTAGGCTTGAAATGAAATGAAATTAAATGAAATGAAATTTATTCAGAAGTACAAACTTAGCTTAGCTTAGCTTAGTAATAGGCTTCCGCATGGATACAGAACCCTAATTATATTGTCACTGGGGGGTGATGATCTGTCATGTTTTTTTTTTTTCTTTTTTTAATTCTGAACCTATTCTACACTACCCCATTGGGAAATTGGCGTGATGTTATAATGTTATTGCAGGACCAAATCTTCGTGAGCATGTTGTCAAAGACCGGTCTAATCAGTGAGTTGTCCCTGTCTGTGGATGGCACAGTTGCGACCATGTTGGAGCTCGTTGAAATCGAATACGGAATCTACCGGATCGTGGTGGCATCCAAGAGGAAGTCTCAACTTATGATCAATATCATAAACCTGGCTGTCAGGAGGAATATTATGAGTAAGACCACAGTGTTTGTGTAATATGTAAAGGTTGACTAAAGTTATCACCAGCTGAACTAAAGTCCGGCCGCTGAGAGAATGCGGTCCTGACGTGTCTGTCAGTTGGTCATTTCATCCTTATTTTACCAGTTTACTGTTTAATGTTTTGTAAGGTCAGTGGTCTTAATGATATTATAGCTAAACATGTACAAAACTTGACCGTTCCCCCCTATTCTCCTAGGTTTATAGCTAAAATTTTGACTTTCATAGGGTTGACTCGCTCTTATTTGTCCATATTGTTTTAGCGGTCCCAAAGTCCCGACATTCATTGTTGTTTATTTGTCTTGCTTTCCCCGTTTTGTTAGTTTCATTGTTATCATGAGATCATAATGTTGTCTTTGTTTTTAAATGAGCGTTTCTCGCATGTGTACTCACTCAGAGAGAGATACTCTAAGAGTTTATTATTTTTCTTATCTAGCTTTGTTTTCTTTGCTTCCAAAAGAATGGTAAACATGGCATCATATTTTTTTTTATGGAAACTCACACTGTCGACTACATCACCTACTACATCCGTGATTTCAGCCCATAACACCTTGGTGAACTAGGTGCCATATCAGTGCTTCCCTTCAGTCGTGCCAGCTACACTGAACTGGGCGGAAAACACGAACTATTTACATAGCCGTCCCAACCGACCTTTCATTCACTGCGGTAGTATCAACCCGGGCGGATAAACCCTATCACCTAGTAAGGTAAGAAGGGAAGGGACCTACAGTTTTACGTGGAATCAGAACCACGGTCAGCCTCCAACGGTCCAGTGCTCCATAGCTTGAAAGGCTGAATGTTACCTATTAATTATAGTATTCAGAGTCTACATAAATTTCAATGGAGTTCCATCACCTCCATGAAAGTGCGATACCGGAGACTTCCCTATGGATTGCCGGCTATACTGGACTAGAGGAGAACACAGCCGAGGCCAAGTCTGTACCGAGGCTGCTATGTGGAGATCTTACATCTAGTACGGTGGTATAAACCCAGTCGAGTACACACCTCGCCTGGAGAAACCACGCTCAGAGAGATGTCATGCCAGCACATTTGCGGACTGTTGCTAGGCGACGTTTGACCCAGGTTAAAGGATTCGGTAAACTCACTCGCCGAAAGACAGTTCCACACCCTAGAGTTACGACAAAGATACGATTTTGAGAAACGATGTGTCCTCAAAAGTCCAATGTCAACAACAAAAGGATGTTCAGTTTCTTTGCGACGAATGCTGCTGATATTTTTTTTTGTGGAAAGCGCGACATGTGACATCGTTTCACGTACGAGTAGGTGACTTACGATGCCCATGGACATTCTGTGATGCACGGGGATTGCGAATGCCATGCCGGCCTGACAGGAGCCTGTTAACACCCCGTTTGAAAAACCCCGTTAAGATAAAAGATACTTTGGATAGCAAGGAATAAGGGATGCAAGTTCCTCCGAGCAGCGTCCATTATAGTACCTGTAGAATAGACTAAGTGATCCTACAAATCGTCTGTGGCTCAGACACTCTAGCTGTCCATCAGTCAGTTACGGGTCTCCCACCAGACGGACGGGTCGGCGCTGTATTGAGTCCAAGGACGCTAGAACGTACTGAGGACTGCCATCCCAAATGTGGCTATGGTATTCCATCGCCGGCATAATCATAAAACATGGGCTTGTGCGAACCAATCGGTTGTCAAAATCGTTTCTTTGTCGCACAGCTAGGATGTGAAACTGTCTTCCAGCGAGTGTGTTTCTTTTTGACCTTCGTCTTTGACGTCCGTAAATCTGCGTAGCGTAGCATCTCACAGAGCGTAGTTTCACGAGGAGATATAGTTTTGGCTTTGCCGACTGCACCATTGCATCCTCGGCACAGCCACCCATTTCGGTTTATATTTAAAATAATCCCTACGGAGTTACAGTATTTCTAGAACGGGAAACACCCCAAGCTGGCTGAAAGAATATTTTTTTGTTTTCAGTTCAACCTCCCCGAGTGGATCCGCTGGAGGTCTGTATACAGCAGCTGACAGAGGAAACCAATTCAAGACAGACGATCATTGATCAACTACGTTTAAATGCAAGTAAATTTATTTAATCTGCTTCTTGGGAACATATTTTCTACGGTGAAGAAGTCGAACTCACTGCTGGAAATGTTCCCCAATTAGTCTTGTATACACTTTAATATTTCTAATACCACAAATTAGGGTTTCCGCGCTGGATGGTTCTTCGTTGAAGTTACGGAAATTACCGCCTTCAAATGTTGGGTGCACGCACATCTGGGTATCGAATCTGAGACTTTTCGCTTAAGAGGCTGGCCCGAGCTTTACCTGTACATATCAATATTAATTCAACGAGATAATTCTCCCGAATAGCATAAATAACGATTAAATTCAACAAAAGGTTGACACTGACGCGTTATTTAGAACCCGAAATTGAAATGGCAGACGGGACATATTTACTTGAAGCAGAAACTATACGGGCTTAGGTAGTCAATAATTTATACAACTTTAAATTCAGATACAGTACTAGGTAATAATATTATTAATGCGATAGTGATACTAATTTATTTTTCGAAGCATCGATGCGCATTCTAATTCGGTTTAAAGTTCAAATAATAATTTGAACATTTATCCGAATCAAGATATCAAGGTTAAAAAATATTATGTGTAATACTTTTATTATTTAACAAAACAGAATTGTATTGATCCAAAGAAAATTTAAATTTTAGAAATGTTTTTGCTTTTTTTATAGAAAACGCGACATGTACCACCGAGCAACCTATAACGTGTTTAACGACACCCATGGACATTCGGTAGTATGCGGCGGTTGCGAATGCCATGCCGGCCACGCATATGCCTATTAAAAGCCCTCTTTTTCGACATTTTAAAGATTAGATATTTTCCTTGTATTGAAATTGTATAGTAAATGCAGCGGATATCGTAATTTTGGAAGAAAAATCCAAGGTAAATTTAGGAGTACCTACGAACCCTCTTCTGTAAATTATGCACTCGTCACGTCGACTTGGTTAAGCACCTCGGAGAAGGCTTTTAATAGATCCTGTCACGTCAGCCATTATAACCAGCTATTAAAACGTAATTAGGGCCAGATTGGGGGACTCTCGAGCTTCCTAGAGCTTCCCAATGGCTGGCGTTAAGGTCGTTTTAGTAATTCATAAGGTCGTTAATTGCTCAAGGCGGCAAGTGAAGAATATCCTTCAGTGGAAACACGAGCTTTCAGGCAGTCACGGCATGGGAAATTATGGGTTCCTTGCAAATTGCGCCAAGTGTTGCGAGCCATGCAACGCGGACTTTACGCTATAGCTTGCGGTTTTACGAATTATTTTTATTTATTTTTTTGCTTCCGAACTGGGTGGCTTCGCCTTCTGTCAAAGCCTCAGGCGTAGCCGATTTCACCCCCGAGGAGGTGCCATTCCGGCTTGGAGGCGGACTAATGTCGCTGGGGAAAGGCTATTAACTCGCGATTTGAAGATTCGGGGATTGTAGACATTTACAATAAACATTCACAGATTTCGCAAGGATAGGATATTTATTTACTTACAGAAGTTAGAAGCTATCTTTTCGTATTGTCAAAACATCCCTATTTTTAGCCGACTTCAAAAAAGGAGGTTCTCAATTCGACTGTATTTTTTTTGTGTTTTTTTTTTTAATATTGTTTGTTATCTCATATCCGAACTAGCAAATTATCGTAAGTAAGGCTACCTTGCGAACAGGCTAATTTGCAAGATTATACGATCTAGGAGAGCCCTCATTGATAAGTCTGGCTGGTGACCGACGCGCCAAGTCTTTCTTCTTTCAGCGGATAGGGCTGGCGATTCAAAGGGGCAACGCTACCAGCGTAATGGGCACTGAGGGAGAGTCGGCTGAATTTGATGTAATATTTGACTTACAGTAGCGAACAACCTTCTCTATCCGTCAACGGCACACATCCCGTTTCCTCCTTCTTTCCACCTTAAATTTATTTAGTTTTTTTATATTTTTAATATTTTCTTCATTAGGTTAATTTCATTCTAACTAATTTTATTTAAAGTGGCTATGTGAATGACACACTGAACTTTGTTTCTATTATGTACAATGAACAGGCTGAAGCCTTTAAAGTGAAATATTTTTGAGTCCCTATTTGAAGCACTAATACGAGTGGAAAGGGAAATCCTTTCACTGGTTGCATGTCACTTAATTTTAGTTCCCGTCGACACTCGCCAAAGCTTGATGATGTCAAGCACCTAAGTGGCAGATATCTAATGGGTTCTTTTTAAGTTTTGAACATTGTTCGTTTCATTAGTGTGTGGCCAGTGGAATAGCTGGAGGATAGAACTTGAATTTCATTAACTTCACCGAACATTCATTCTAGAGCTGCTTAGAAGGCTGAATGCAATTCGGAATTTCGAATACCGACCTTGATTTTTTTTAACTTTAAAAGTGATTTTTTCTGACGGAAGAATGTACTACAGGTCTCGGTGAGATCTATCCATCTGTCACGTGAACTTTTGTTTTGGTCATAACTCTAGAACCACTGGTGCTAGACCCATCGTGTTGGTACTCAAACTTCAGGTCTCGGTGAGATCTATCCATATGTCACATGCTTCACAGTTCGGCTTTACACCGGAAAGCTATGACAGACGGACTGGCAGACACAAGAATGATCCTATAAGGGTTCCTTTTATTCCTCTTTTGATGTACGGAACCTTAAAAAACTAGTAATCTTAAGAAACCGGTTTGGTTGGCAAAGCTCGAGGTTACAGACTCAGGCGCAACCAATTTCACCGCACAATTTCCAATTCAGCAGATAATTAAAATCAGTTTCATGACGTTTCGAAAACGATTCATTTAAGTCAATAAATTACACTAATTTGCGCTATAAATTTTAACAAATCGCAGACGCACGCATCTAATTCCTCGGTCTAGCTAGGATACAGGCTAGGGGCGCCGATAACCGATAAGGAGGTTTCTCCATTAAGTGAGGTTGGAGCGAGTTAGACGCTCGTTAGGTAAGCGAAGGGGCCGCCACGCCAGTATGAGCTGATTTATTATGTTTTATTTTGCCTAATTGCTTTTTAAACGCAGCCACTTTCACTGTTTTCTTTTCTTTCGAGGCATTATAATTTTAATTTTACACCCTATAAACACTGTGATCAGAGCGAGATAGGATCCGTACCTCAAAATAAAAATAAAACGGACCTCTTATAGGATCACTGTAGTGTCTATCTGTCTGCCTGTCTGTCCGTTCGTCCGTCGCAGCTTACTTTCTCCGAATTTACTAGATGAAAAAAGTTTAAATTTGGTACATATGCAGAGTTGGATGGCCCAATTCACGGACGTATAACTGTATCATAAATGAATTAATTTAGATTCTGGGGCTAAATTTTGGGGGTCTATTTTGGCTGATAAATTAGGAAATAAATTTTATTTTCAAGGGCCTCAAGTGGTCTTTCAATTAAAAGGGCACGTTATATATGTATATATATTTTTTATGGAAACTGACACAGTTGGCTACATTACCTACAACATCCGCGATGTCAGCCGATAACACCGGGTGAACTTGGTGCCACGTCAGTGCTTCCCTTCGGTCGTGCCGGCAATACTGAACTGGACGGAAAACACAAACTATTTACATAGCGGTTTCGACCGACCTTTCATTCAGAGCGGTGGTACCAACCCGGGCGGGTTAAACCCTACCACCCAGTAATATAAGAAGGGAGTCATATCCCTTAGTCGCCTTTTACGACATACACGGGAAGAGATGCAGTGGGGCTATTATTTTAAAGTACCGGCCCCACACGGTACAAATTATGTATAAGGAATGCAAATATATATACTTTAGCAATTTTAAAATGCAGTTTAAGAGATGTTAAAGAAAATATACTAAAATTTATTTATTTAATTGTTAATCTCCGAAACTATTGAGACTAAAAATTCGAAAAAATTGGGAATTAAGGCCTCTCTTATAGATTACAAGTAAACGAAAATCCTAAGACTTAAAATTCTCAAACGGAATGGTACGGAACCCTCTTTACGCGAGTTCGACTCGCACTTGACCGTTTTTTTTTCACAGCCGCTCCTGAGTTGACTCTTCTTGTGTTTTAATTAAACGATACCCAACATTTCCAGCTGCATCAACTGGAGACATCCGAGGACGTCACCTTCGACGGCGAACTCTCCCTAGAGCACGAAGTAAAAATCTCTTCCTCTAAACTCGGACAGCTGATTGTGGACACGGGGACTCCTCTGCGTCTCGGTGAAGTCGAGCTTATGGAGACTGGGAGAACAGTACTTGAGAGAATTGAAAAACTAGAAGATAAACTGAAGGAACTGGTGTATAAGGATCGACCTATTGTGGTAAGACTTTTACTTTTATTTTTTTATGGGAAATGATACGGTACGGTTGGCTAAATCACCTACAACATCCGTGATGTCAGCCCATAACACCGGGTGAACTTGGTGCCACGTCAGTGCTTCCCTTCGGTCGTGCCGGCTACACTAAACTAGACGGAAAACTCAAACTATTTACATAGCTGTTTCGACCGACCTTTCATTCAGTGCGGTGGTACCAACCCGAGCGGGCTAAACCCTACCACCTAGTAATATAATAAGGGAGTCATATCCCTTAGTCGCCTTTTACGACATACACGGGGAGAGATGCAGTGGGGCTATTCTTTTAAAGTACCGGCCCCACACGATACAACAACAACCTGAAACAACGTATGTAAGTTCATACTAGCATGTAGCCGACATTACAGCGTTCGCTAGTTTGATACCAATATTGCGTTTTGTCTACATTTAGGCACAGAATAGAAAAGAATTTAGGCAATATATTTTTGCTTAACCTGGCAAGAGGGTACCTATTTTAAAAATAATTCAAAAATACGTTATTTATATATTTTTGCTTAACCTGGCAAGAGGGTACCTATTTTAAAAATAATTCAAAAATACGTTATTTATATATTTTTGCTTAACCTGGCAAGAGGGTACCTATTTTAAAAATAATTCAAAAATACGTTATTTATATATTTTTGCTTAACCTGGCAAGAGGGTACCTATTTTAAAAATAATTCAAAAATACGTTATTTATATATTTTTGCTTAACCTGGCAAGAGGGTACCTATTTTAAAAATAATTCAAAAATACGTTATTTATATATTTTTGCTTAACCTGGCAAGAGGGTACCTATTTTAAAAACAATTCAAAAATACGTTATTTATATATTTTTGCTTAACCTGGCAAGAGGGTACCTATTTTAAAAATAATTCAAAAATACGTTATTTATATATTTTTGCTTAACCTGGCAAGAGGGTACCTATTTTAAAAACAATTCAAAAATACGTTATTTATATATTTTTGCTTAACCTGGCAAGAGGGTACCTATTTTAAAAACAATTCAAAAATACGTTATTTATATATTTTTGCTTAACCTGGCAAGAGGGTACCTATTTTAAAAATAATTCAAAAATACGTTATTTATATATTTTTGCTTAACCTGGCAAGAGGGTACCTATTTTAAAAATAATTCAAAAATACGTTATTTATATATTTTTGCTTAACCTGGCAAGAGGGTACCTATTTTAAAAACAATTCAAAAATACGTTATTTATATATTTTTGCTTAACCTGGCAAGAGGGTACCTATTTTAAAAATAATTCAAAAATACGTTATTTATATATTTTTGCTTAACCTGGCAAGAGGGTACCTATTTTAAAAATAATTCAAAAATACGTTATTTATATATTTTTGCTTAACCTGGCAAGAGGGTACCTATTTTAAAAACAATTCAAAAATACGTTATTTATATATTTTTGCTTAACCTGGCAAGAGGGTACCTATTTTAAAAATAATTCAAAAATACGTTATTTATATATTTTTGCTTAACCTGGCAAGAGGATACCTATTTTAAAAATAATTCAAAAATACGTTATTTATATATTTTTGCTTAACCTGGCAAGAGGGTACCTATTTTAAAAACAATTCAAAAATACGTTATTTATATATTTTTGCTTAACCTGGCAAGAGGGTACCTATTTTAAAAATAATTCAAAAATACGTTATTTATATATTTTTGCTTAACCTGGCAAGAGGGTACCTATTTTAAAAATAATTCAAAAATATGTTATTTACTATTACTATTTAACCAAGCTAACCTAACAATATTAAATACATACATACAAATCACACACGCTGAATCCCGAAAAACGGGGTAAGCAGAGTAATCAGTGTTGTGCTGCAAGAACTCTGGTAAATTACAGCACAACACCGACCATCACGTTTCACACAGTATTCGAACAAGATTCAATCGATCAAGCAGCAAGTAAGGCACGAAAGCCCACCAGCTGCATGACTCGGTGGAAGTACCGTGCCAAGGTGAGAGGTGGCGAGCCTGTCGCCCTTTAGCACGGCATCTTGTTCTTTATTTATTTGTTTATTTATATTAGAAAACATACAGCCATTCTTATCCCTTAGTCGCCTTTTACGACATGCATGGGTAGAGATGCAGTGGGGCTATTCTTTTTAAGTACCGGCCCCACACCGTACAATACAATATTAAATACACAGCAATAAAGTAAATGAACATACAGTAGCATCAGAATAACTGTCAACACATTAAGATAAAAAAATAAAATAAAGAGCATCAATTTGATGAAATAAATTGTCAAGTAAAACTAAAATCAGATTAAATTGACTGGTAAATCTGGAACGCTCTCCCTGCCCATGTATTCCCCGCAAGTACAGTCTCGGGTCCTTCACAAGAGGGGCGTTACCTGTCAGGCCGGTATGGAATTCACAACCCCCGCATAGGACTGAATGTCCATGGGCGCATACAATACAATATAATTATAACAATGCAATTATTGTTTTAATAATAATATTTGTATTTAAAATTAATGTATGAACCCTATATTCTATAAAAACGTTTAAATTAAGATATTAAATAAAATAAAATAATAAATACAATCATCAAATTATTGGTCTAGAAAATAAATAAAAGTTGAATTCCTAAAAATAAAATGTTACAATTCACTATTCAATCTACGCAACTACCAAACTAAGAATGCTTCAAATATAAAAAAAATTGGTAAACCTTTCGAAGAATCAAACATATTTATAAACGTAAAGATATCATAAAAAGCCAATTTCCATTTGTATAACCACCGTACGCGCTTTATATGAATGGTATAACATGGTAACGAAAGGCGGCTCGAGGAGAAAACGAAATTCTCAAATAAAACTCACCGGAGCACGCGAACCTACGTACATCCGAGCACGTACGGAGAAACGTTAGGCACGAACGGGGTAATGTGAGGGTAACTAGAAACGTCGCTCCGTCCACGCCTAGCAGCGCAATAGAATCGCTCTCGCGTAGCAATTACCTAGCAGTCGGCTCGAGTGAAAGAGCCACTCGCTAGGCAGTGACCAAGCTCGTCCGCTACAGAGATGATAAGTGGCCTTGTAATGTTCACTTGTCTGCTTCAGCTTTGCGAAAGCGCTTTTACGCCTGTGCGAGTAGAATTGCCGAAGAGAAGTCGGAGGGATATAATGTTGTGGAATGAAGTTTATTTTACGTTCTATTGGTACAATAATTCTTTTCACGAAACGAATGATTTGTGTTGCCTGCATTTTTTTTACCAGTAACTAGGTACGAATAAATTGAACTGAATCCTTACCTAAAATCCAAAAAAATAAAAATCCAACGTCTGTTTTCTGTCTGTCTGAGTGTCTGTCTGTCCGCTTATAACTCGAGAACCACTGAACCGATTTTAATAAAACAAAATTCTACGGATAGCTTGATTCTTCCCATTAACTATAAGCTTACTATCACGCTAAATGGCTTATGAGGTTAGCAGTGAAGTGAAATATGAGAGCGGGCGGAGCCGCGGGCACAGCTTGTTTTAGTATAAAATTCAAGAATTATAGGAGTTATTATCTATAAGTAACTAAAGCCAAGTAATATTTTATGTTTATGTTAGTACTAAGCACGTACTCACTTTATATATATTTTTAATTAGAAAAATGCAAATCGAAAATCATTGAAAAAAAATACATCCCCCAGGATCCCATCCTGGTCGGCATGTATTAAAGCCAAATCAAAGTATGTTATGAAAGAAAGATAGAAAAACGTTTATTCAGCTAAAATGATAAAATAACAAGCAAAACAATAAAAATGTAAAATATTTTTTTTAGCTGAAAGGGAGCAGACACAGCATGATGCAAAACCTAACAAGTATGTAAGCACTGGATAAGCCGGCGAAACAGAAGGCAAATATTCGTTTATTAGTTAGTGACAGCCGGACGCGCGAGTCGTACCTTTAGATTCCGTCTTCGTCTCATTGAAGTACGGAACCTAAAAAACTAATAAAATAAAATGTACCCACTTGTATTTTTTTTTATAATCAAGTACTTAGATCATTGACATAAAAAAACGTAAATAACTTACATTGATGGGGAATTGTTTGCCGAATTAATGTTGTAATTGTCACGCAACAAAACAATTAAGGAAATAGTATTTCACTCGAACGTTATCTTCATCGATAGGCAACAGTGGTAAGTTGTGAACTCGTCTGGCTCGTTTCGACCTTGCCACATATTTACGGGAAAAGAGAAGCAGTAAATTTTGCTCCTTTCAAGTTCGTACTAATTACGCAAAACGACGCTCTGCGTCTTAATCTTGTGTTGTATAGAATAGCTTTTATCCTCGGCTTTGCTTGTAAATTTGAACCTTTTATGTAACAACGTCACAGCTACCGTCGCGTCATTTAAAATCCAGATAACTCATTTGACAGTACTGTACAGACAACAGAAAGAAAAACACTATCTTCATATTATAATAGCAAATAAATTAAACACCTATATAGGTTTAAAAAACTTTCCATACGGCTAAATAGCGTACAGCGGAGCATTTTCTATCTGTGATTATCGCAAAAATAGCGATAGCCGCATCTCTGTCTCACTAGACGAATTGAGAACCTCTTTGGAGGGAGTGAGACGAATCATGATAAATTGCTAGTAGCTATGAATTGCTAACAGAGAATAGCCGAGCAGAAAGTTTGCGTTTTCACTATTGTTCAAACGCTAAGTGTAGGTAGTTAGTTCAAAAACGTTCGCAATAAGTTAGTGAAATCTAAAAAGGTTCTACATGTGAATATACTCTTGATCCAGAAATTTATTTCTCTGGATCCACTGGGTAATATACAAAAGTTTACGAACACTATGTATACAATTGAAAAAAAAACTAGTTTTAATAAAAATAAATTGTAAGTGCCGGGACTCACGGTCAAGACGCTTAAACATTACTACCGTCACTGTTGCTGTTACCAAAATGCATTACAGAGAAGAGAACATTATCTTCGAATTGAAAACTTAACAGACGCTACGCCAAAGCCACCACGTTGTGGCTCTTGAAAAGTGCACGATTCACGCCCAGACAAACCTTTGCACAGGCGTTCACAAGCGTTAACCCGAGACGAGTTTGCAACGAGTGTGTGTTCAGCATTAGCCGCGCCTACTCCTGGAACTTACTTTGCCCCACAGACTTTGGCCTAATGAGTGAGGGTGTAAATCGTTGGAGGATCGCTTGCAAATTCGTTTGTGAACTTTTCGCTTTGTGCGGATGGGACGTCGTTTTGTCTGGAGGTGCGACCCAGATACTACTGTATGAATGGGCATTTTAATTCGAATTGTGGTAAATTTTTAGCTTAGGGGCGCATTATTTGCTTACTTACAATTTTATTGAGACAAAGATTCACTAGATGTGATGTAGATGAATATTATGTCTAAAATTGCATGTGTACATAATATATACTGTGTGTATTTAAAATAAAATAAAATAATAAAAATAAAAGTTAAATGTATATAAAAACTAGATATTTGATATTAATTTCAACTTGATACCCATTCCTGAGAAAAAAGGTCTTGACAGACATACAGACAGACGGACAACAAAGTGATTTTATAAGGGTTCCGTTTTTTCATCCTTTGAGGTACGGAACCCTAAAAAGTTAGATTACACGAGTTATTTTGAGTTTTTCATGAAACATTTTAATCCAATTTAGCCTTCAGACAAGAATTGCATGTACAAAAGAATAATCACATTACGTATACTAGAAAAATATCTTGTCAGTTCATGCAAGATTGTATGTATGTTAGAGATTTTTCTACTCAAATGGAGAGAGAGAATATGAGAAATCCTTATCTACACGATACACAACCATAACTTATCTCATACTGTGTGATTTTTGGCGAAGGACAATTTAACACACCAAACGATCTGGAAACTTCCTAATATAAACCATACTTGATGATATATTTTTTCAGTATAAACCCAGTCTTGTTCGAACAAGTACCTACGTCTACAAGTATTTTATGAATCATAAATATTTATCTAACTTAAGATCTTAGAAGAAATGTAAAGAGTCTATAAAGATTTATGAACTTAGTTAGTATATTTTTATTGCAGATAGATTATCCAGTGGTGTTAGAAGGAGATTTAACAGTAAATCAACTAGAAGCTGAATTTATAAAAGTGAACAAAGTCAACGGCGATGAATTTAGCAGTGATCATTTCGTTTGGGATACCAAAGATATAAACATTGAAGCAGAAAACGAACATGTGATTGAAGAATTACATGTTGTGAATCTTACTGCTCCGACTATATTCCTTGAGGGATTTCTTGCAAGTATGTAACTAATAATTTTAAAATTAGTTTCGCTTGGCTCATACAAGGGAATCAAGTGAAGCGTTCAAATTTATAACCGTGTATTTATTGCAGATCCCACGACCAAGAATCTAAAAGTGAATAACATATTGATTCCTCAAGATCAAACAGTAAATGGTATTTATTTAGATCAAATCGTCCTTAAAAACGAAGAAAATATTATTGAAGGTAAAAAGATAATAGAAAATGTGGTGGCTGATACAGTTTACGTTGAAAACGTTGGAGAGGTAAGTTTTATATAGGTTTATTTTTATTTTCACTGTGTCCAATCAATTTTATTTAATACTTAGTCAAAAGTCTACAAAATGTCTTATCAGTAAAACGTCTTCCTACGCTAGTTTTAGTTTTTGAAAGTTAACGAAACTTTATGGTGGCTTGTTTTACAACAGGTAAATATGGAAGAAGTTTTCTCAAAGCCGCCACGAATTGAAAGAATTACAACTTCTGGAGATGTTGTAATTGAGGATTTGATCGTGGAAACCGTAAACAGCGTTAATATGACGGAATTTATGGAAAACATATTCATTCGGGGCGTAGATGATACCATAGAAGGTGCATTCAGTGTTTTTATTTTATATACCTATATTATTTAATAATGTTCTTGAAAATTTAAACGTCTTTAGTATAGTAATTAATAATAAGTAGGTATGATACATGGATAATAACAAAATAACAAACAAATAAGGAAAACATAAACAGATGAACTTAAAGAAGTAACAATCTGAATGACGTTTGGACAGAGCTTTTACTATACTCTGTTTAAAAACCACACGGAAAAAGGACATTGATCTTAGAGCGTTGGCTCTCTTGCAACGTGACGCGTATAGCGCCATCTCTCTTACGCCTTACCTACTGCAAGAGAGAGAGAGAGAGAGATATGCCGCTCTACGATTTAGCGTTTGTGCAAGAGAGCTAACGCTCAAAGGTTGATGCCCTTTTTTCCGCATGATGTGAAACAGACTTTAGACTTACATTTAAAACGCCAGCTGATATTAAAATTCTAGCGCAATATTCGCTGCTAAGTTTTTACACGCTCCTATTTATGTTGCAGGTGATATAATATTCAACAAGGAGCTGGAAATTAATGAATTAGAAACGAAGATTTTCCAAGGAACACCAGTTGAAGAAATGCTAACGAAAACAACGGACCAAGTCATTACTGCTAATGTTACTTTTGATACTCTAAGCTTCGAAGAAGGACAATTTGGTTTGATAAATGGATTGAATATTTCAAAAGATGTCGCACTTTTAGGCAAACATAATGTAATCAAATGTAGGTACAAATTATCATAATTATTTTTATTTTAGTCTTTATCGATATGGCTTCAACAGTTTATAAATTGTTTGATATATTAAAAGGGTATGGGTCTTGTGACCCCTTTGTAATTCACTCGGATCGAGAAGATCTAGTAAGAAAATCTATAAGTAGGTACTGTGATGATAAAAGAAATGAATTTCGGCAATAATTTTGCCTTTTACACCGCAAAACAACGTATAGGTACAAATAAGATTTAAGTTCCACCTATTTATTCATGTCTGTATTTATTAATTTTTATTTTATATTAGCTCCTGTACAAATCGACAAGCTTAACATCCAAGGCAATTTAATCCTAAATTGCGGAAAGCATCAGCGCCATTTCTGTAATCTCCTGGATGTAACGCCAGAAGACATGATTCAGATATATGAAGCCCCAGTTTACATTGATGGATCGCTCACGGTTCATAATGTGGAATTCTCGGAGGGTGCCACGGTGGTGGTGGGGGGCGACTATTTTCATACCGACTTTGAAAAATTATTTTGGATGAAGTCGAAGAAGCAGGTACCTATTTTTTTATGAAATTCCTCTGCTGCAATAAATGTTTTAAAATAAGTATGTACGAGCAATACTGCTGTAAAAGTATTTGACACAAACATATTCTATAAAACGTTTTACAGTGTTTTTAACTTTCTTACTACATCTGAAATTGCGATTATTATGGGCATTACCACAGAATAGAAAAGAGTACGCATTACTATCTATATAATTTAGATATTAGTTAGTGCCATTTAATCTTGAACGGATTTATAGATTATTTCCAAACTACAGTAACGGACTTACATGACAAAATGTCACGCCAAGATAAATAAAATCAGTGTTATCTTAATCCAATTTCTTGTGTCCACAGCGTATACCCGATGGCATCACATTTACCGCAGGCCTAACAGTTCCGCATATAGAAGCGGCCGCGATGAACGACGAGCCTCTGCAAAACTTCGCCACAATTCATACAGACTTTTCTGATACTCCTGTGTTCTTCAACGAACTACACCTCGACGGAGATCTGATGGTACAGCCGGGAACTGAATGCGCTTCTGTCACGGAACTAGGAAGGGATGTCGTCACTTCTAATGGAGAGTGAGTGATGAACGTTTTCAGTCAGCGTTCATGTGTTCACTGTCGGACATACGCCTCTCCAATTTTTCTCCAGTCTCCCGGACTTCAGTGATACAGAACCACCGATTGCCACCGACGTACTTAATGTCGTCGTCCCGCACTCCGTTTCCCTGTTCATGTCCACCACTGTCAGACTCGTTTACACCAAGGGTCTGCGTCTTATCGGCTGACGTGCCCTGCCCACTAGCATGTAAACTTAGTCATCCGGTGTCCAATATCGAGAATTTTGGGGCGTCAAGGAATTTTCTCGTTACGCATCATACCGCGTAACGATATTCCCAGCATGGCTCGCTCCCTTGCTCGCTGGGCAACTTTTACCTTCAGATTTTGGACGACAAGAGTCCGTAAGAGTCCAGGCTTCATACCTGTACGTCACAACCGTGAAGACTGTTTTGATAAAGCGTGGATATAAAACCGCTCAAAAAAAAACTAAAACTAAAACCTCTTTCACTCTAATGTACGTATATTTCTATTTCTTTTCTATGATTGTATTATTAACGCACAAGCGGAAAAACAATGATCCGAACGTACTATAAAGCTAAAAGGCAATTTCAAAAATACTAATTACTCGTATTTCACAAATTGTCTAGGTTAATTTTTACTCAATGTGTAGGAAGACGTGTTAACGTTAAACACACGATTGTAAAATATTCATTTTCACGGAAACGTAATTTGACGAAATCGAACACCATTCGCGAAATATCCCGCCTTGATGTGAGAGACGCTCCACCGTTCGTGAAGCTTCGGTCATTAAACTGAATCGAGCAACACTTCGACGAGCTCTACTTAGCCCACATTAAACGCAGCCTGTCAATAAAATAAAACGGGAATTCGACATCGCCCCTCCCGTCGTCGATGTAAAACTCGCTTAGCGCCCATTCGTCTCCTATTTAGTACGGAAAATAAATTGTTTATTCGCTCTCCGACCCCCGACGGAATAATTCGCCCAAAGATCCTCGCAATAATTGCTTCGGTCCCGAAAATCGGTCGTAAATTAAACAAATTCGAATATCGCTTTAAACGTGAAACTTTATGAATGGTCGACCGAGAGAAAGGCATTAAAAGTCAAACTGAAATTGTAAATGGTTTTAACAAAACTATTAATCGAACGAGTAAAAGGCTCTAGCTTTGTGGAAACTAATAATGATATTGACGAAATATTTCGGCCATGATAAAGTGTTCGATGCGAATAATGGAACTGAACAGAGTCTATAAATCATGGCAGAAACCAACAGAACTAGTAAATTTAAACTAAAATTAAAAGTAATCTATCGCTGTAATTGCGCTTCATTTTTGATTGCAATTCACTACATACATATTTATTTTGATGAAACCAGTTACACCACCTTAGTAAATTTGATTACTTGGTACGTATTTAAACGCAAAAAAAAAACTTTTATGATAATTATGAAGACATAACAGTAACTCAAAGCAATTTTAAGTAAAACAAGAACGTTGCCCAGCAGTGTAATGGATTCGCATTACATAATTTCAGTTTTGTTATAACCGGCAAGAAAATATTCGGAGGCACGGTGGAGACGAAACACTTGACAGTGAGCACAATAGATGGAGTCGACGTGAACGATATCGTCTTACTGGATGATCCGCGCGAGAAAACCTTCCTTGGTACGTCTGCCTTTCTTTCTTTGATTATGTTGATTTATTCTTGAATTTATCATACGTTCCAGTCGCTTATTTAATGTTGTGTATTACATGTTTTATGTTCATAGGTATTTTTTATAACGGTAATTATCTCAGTGAGCATTCTGTGCGGTCCGGCTTGCATAGTAACGTAGACGTACGATTACTAGAAAACTATTTCGCTTAGGGTAAACATTTGACTTTGTATGGATTTCTCTACTCAAGATCTCTGTATCTGTAAAAACAATTTTTTGACATGGAATCCATATGTAATGTCTTACCCGTGCCATTTGTAAAAATCGACCGTCATTTTTAATGTACTTTCGGCATACCACTATCTCACGAACCGCTCAATTAATCCCAGCAAACCAAGTGTCAACGTCAATGAATAATATGAACAATTTATGACGTCATAGCCTTTACAAAAAAGGCTTCGAAAATCAATAAATGCCTATAACTCCTAAACTACTGGTCGGATCGACGTGAAATTTGTTTCCTTCCGTAAAAAAAATTTCTTTCTGAAATAATGTTTTTTTTTTCAAAATCTGTTTTACCGTTTCGAAAAAAAAGGAAAAACGCTTTGAGAGGGCATATCTCGGAAACTACTGATCCCAGCCTACTTATCCGCTGGAGGAAATGATAGGTCTCGACGAGACGAAATTTTTTAGGTATTTTTTTAGTTTTTAGTTTTTTTCTTAAATGTTTTTTATACATTTTCTTTTGTACCGATTATATGTCTGCCCATGATTCCATGTCTATGTCGACCGGTAGTCCCACGACTGCCAGGGCATTTTTATAGAAAGCACGATACGCCGGGCGACCCTTAAGGTGTCTAACGACGCCCATGGACATTCGGACGTATGAGGGGATTGCGAATGCCATGCCGGCCTGACACGTGCCTATTTACGCCCTC
Organism: Nematopogon swammerdamellus; assembly: GCA_946902875.1. Taxonomy (NCBI): domain Eukaryota; kingdom Metazoa; phylum Arthropoda; class Insecta; order Lepidoptera; family Adelidae; genus Nematopogon; species Nematopogon swammerdamellus. The sequence continues at coordinate 14,839,995 of OX336341.1, read as the reverse complement.
TTGAAGGACCCGAGCGAGACTATACTCAGGAAAAAACAATGTGAGCAGGGAGAGCATTTCAGTGTTTAACAGTTCTGTGGAGGAAAGATCTGCAGAACCGATTGTTACGCATTCGCGGTAAGTCCAACGTGTAAGAATGCCAGCCCTGGACAGGGCTTGCATTCTTTCACAGAGGGCGTGCGCGTTGTACGGAGGTGGAAAGGGGACGGAGGCATCGCGTCAAACAGCTCCTCCGAGTACTGCCTAATTTAATAAGCGATAGAACATACTTAAGGTACGTTGACACGATGCGAAGTTTCACGCACGAGAAGCATGCCGCCTTCTCGAACGAGAAAACTCGCTATCGCGAAGCGTTCGTCGAACAGTTTGCAGCTTGCGAGAACTGTCTACACGGTGCGTAAATGCGTTCGAGAAGCATTTCTCGTGCGTGAACTCGCATCGTGTCAACCAGGCATTAGAGCGCCGACATTCCTATGAAGTTGCAGTGGTTCTAGATCGTGGGACATCCACTAGCCGCACTGGTGGACGCTGGATCGAGTCCAGAGGCGCAAGCTGGTATTTACCTGAGCCATCCCACAAGTGCGAGCAGTACTCCAAGTAGGACCTAATCTCTGATTTATACGGAAGTAGCCTTTGGCCCAGCATGAAGTACCGTCGCACCTTATTGAGTGTGCTCAGATTTTCAGAAGCCATCCTGGCCTCTTCCCACATAAGACGACGAAGGTTTAGGTCCTGCGACAGTTCGACACCGAGGACCCGAGGTTTTTTTTTATAAAAAGCGCGATTTGTGGCTTCGTTTCACTTACGAGTAGGTGACTTACGAAGCCCATGGGCATCCTGTGATGCACGGGGATTGCGAATGCCATAGCGGGCCCGACAGGAGCCTTTTCACGCCCCTTTTGAAAAACCCCAGGCCACAGAGCAAAACAGTCCGGTCTTGTCGCCCTCCTTGTGGGGGGCCGGGCGCGGGCGGTGTGGCCCGATCGTTGTTCTGTGTCCCAGGCTGTACTTGGTAGGAAATAGATGGTCACTCAATTAAAGCGGCGGCGTGTCTTGGAAGGAATAGCTGGTGTAGACGCCGCTCTGTTCGTACTGAACGCTCAAGCTTCTGTCTGGGAGGCTTTGAACTCTACCAAATTACTACGGCCCCATTCGCAAATAGACGGGAGCGTTTGTTCAAGTTCAGACACAAGAGGTCTTCGTCTGCCTGAATAGTAGTGTAGGATCTATATGCTGTGCTGTCGTCCACATAACAATGAATCAATATAATATGGATATATAAAATAATTTTATTAAATTAATTTGATATAAAAAATTGCTCCTGTAGAAACAGATCTTGAGTAGAAACGTATGCCAAATGGAGCAGTGATCGATTAGGTTAGTATGGGAACGAGCTATTTGTTACGAGGAACCCGAGATGTCAACAGTGCAGTGTACCTAATCTTAAGAGAAATCTTTGATATGACACGAAATCGGTTTTTCATATCAGCATCTATTGCGAGTTTTTTTTTCTCGAAAGCGAAGTCACTAAAGTATTTCAAGCCTCAAATTCATATATAAGGTCTTTCAAAATTAGTTAATAGTACGGTAAGGCCCCCCCCCCCCCCCCCCCCCTTATTTCTGCATCGAAAATAGATCACTTTTGAAAAACAAAGTTTATGTTAAATGTATAAAAAAAAAATTCTTAGTCGTTTCAGTTTCATGCCAGGAACAAAAAAGTCTGCCAACAAATAGATCTCTTTCTTTCAGAAATTGTGAAAACCACAATTTTAGTTTTATTAGTATGGAATAGAAAGAATTGGATTTTTTTTACCAACTTACACGTGTTACATCGTAATGTTAATGAAGACTTTTTTGTTACTGTTATGAAACTGAATCGATTAGGCTCTAAAAATCAACCACCTGTTTTTTTTATTTAAATACATAAAAAATATTTTACATTAAAAAAAAACCCAAGGTCCAAAAAAATTTATATAGGTTTTACTCCCTATATGATACAGAACCCCCCCTTAGCGTACTATTAACTAATTTTGAAAGACCTTATAATAAACTCATGACTGGATGGTTTTTCATACATATGTTGACACTAACCGCTAGCGTTTTGCTATAAAAATCTGTATACAGGTTTAGAAAGCAAAATTCCTTTCTATATGTCTGATTCCATTTATAAGATAAAAAATATATATTATGTACTTGGCTCACCGCAATGCGGTTTGCGTTGCGGATTAGCGATACCATAAAGGAGCCAAAACCCCCATATCACGGCTGCCTGCATAATGGCTTCCCCATTATACTCTCTTTTCCTCCGAGTGAGCCTGTATTTTTACGCAAACATCTCCCAGGCGATGTATTCGTCAGAAACGTGGAGGTGAAAGGGGATTTGCGAGCTTACTGCGACATCGAAGCGAGTCTCGTCAACGAATACCCCTTGAAGCGAGTGGCGGAGAGGGCGCTGCGAGTCGACAGGGATGCTTACCTGGAGTCTGTCACGTTCAGGAGATCCTTGCAGGGTGAGAGCGTTTTGTGAGCATCTTTATATTTTGAGAGATCATCGATGATTTATGTAATGTGCCGCTTAACTCCTGTCAGCTGTTTGAGAATGGTAACTTTAACCGACCGATAAATGTTAACTGAGACCTAACCGGAGGTGGTAAAATTCTGGCTGTTATTAGGAGTTTGCGTGATTGTTTGACTTGTTCAGCTCAAAACGAAATTAATCAGTGATGATATGATAGAAAGGAACATATCAGTTTCAATTTAATCGGTAATTCATCATCAAAATATAACAAAGTACATATGTTTTTATATATTTATTGGTAGCTTTGATTTTAGTTGGAGGTATTATTTTCATACCAAATATTATTTGATTGGCTATATTATCACTTGCGAGCCTTGTGTTGTCAGGCCAGCCCACTACACCATGCTCCTGTTATAACTATGTGCATTCCAATACTTTTCTGTGACCTGCTATTTAAACTATTATTTCATATTAACTATTCATTTCATAGCCGTTTCGATCTTAATTCAGTGGGATCGTTCATTCACATTATTGCAGTACTTAAAATTATGTTTTATGAGAATAATACTGAAATGGATAATCGATGTAAAAACTGTGTGAACGCACTTTGTTTGTCAGTAGTCATATAATTAACATTTAAAAGAAAGAAGTAGCTTAATAAAAAGGTAAATGGGAAATTCATTACCTCTATCACGCTTCAGTTGAGTTCAATGTCTAAAATAATAAAACACTGTGACATTTAAAGACCAATTTAGATCAGACACGAAACATTTTTGAAAGGCAGAAAAGTGGAAGTCCGAAATAAAAATTCAGATGAACAAAATGTGATGAAAAGCTTCTTAATAGATTGGACTTTGTAATGAATTTGCGGCGGGTGATGGAACATTTTTATTAGTATTATGTTACGGTTCTCTTATTTTCGACAAGTATTAAATTCCACGCGGGAAATTTAGATTAGCCCATAGGAACACTTTTTTGGCCGCATTTGTTTCAAAATGTTTAATCTCGCTATATATTATATATTACTATATATTACTGAATGTACAAGCTTAGTTTAGACATAGGATCATCCAGCGTGGGAATGTAGCTAGTATACTATGAACTATCCCCCATTCCCAAATTAAATTTAACTGAATTTTTTTGTATATTATAATTTATATTACATTTGTATTTCTTTTAAGACTTTTAACATAATAATATCACATAATTTTCGAAATGGCTCGAAATCTGAATTTGGTTTTTATTGTTTGTTTTATTATGCAGGCACCAACATTTTGGTAGAAAACGGACCTCTAGTCGACGGCCTCAGCAATATAGATCGACTATTCGAAGGAATAAACGTAACTGTGGACGGTGAACTAAAGCTAACAAATGGAGTGAACCAAGTGAAATACTTGAACGGAATCGACTTTGAATCTTATATCGGCCAAGTGGTCGACAAGGACATCGGAGGCTTGGTGGCGGGGAAAAAGGTTTTCAACAAAGGCTTACAGGTGACGAAGGCGCTTGAAGCTAAAACGATAAACGGAATCGATTTTAAGAATATAATAAAGAAGGCTGTGAGGAAACAAGGAGTACAAACGATTACAGGAACGCACGAAATAGAACATTTATACACAGGTTGGGATTCTCACTTTCCGTTATTCTTAATTATGTTTTGACGCCCTGGTGCATTGTTTAGTAGTGATGTACATTGTACAAATCTCATTTTTGCTTGTTCTAATATAATAAAGTCATACTACTTAAATTTTATTAATGCAATTGAATACAATTTTATTTTTGAAAGTGTAATATAATTTATGTGTTGTATATCCAGACCGGTTGAATACAAAATATCTCAACGATTTGGATACCGATAACTTAGTCGATGCAAGCCAGCCAATGATAATAAATTCGTCTTTGATTTTTGAAAATGTGAATATCTTCGGAAGTCTAAGCGCAAATACCCCGTTGGATTTGCGTAATTATAAAGAGTCTCTAACAAAATTTAAGTCGCGTTGCTGGGACGAAGTAAACATAGATGGCGCAATAGACTGGGCTACTCCTGGAGCTGTGAGTGAAATTGTGGAGTACGCAGTTCACGGATATCATGACAACATCATCACGGGTAACGTAAGTATTCACTAGTCTTTAAAGAGAGAAAGAGATAAATACAGACGGTGTAGTCGTCCACAGGCACTATTTACTCGTTGGCAATTTTCCAAAATTAATGTTTTTTTTTCACAGGTACAATTCTTAGCTCCGGTGGAGACAAACAATTTGATCACAGGGGTTTATATTGACGATGTTGACATACAATTTATCGCTAACGATGCAGTATTGCGGTCGTCACCGGATCAAGTAAGTTCTCAATCTCATTTGAGTAAGAAAGTGTATATATATGATGTTAATAAAACTAGTTATCTTGGATATTTACAGGAAATTTTTGCCAAAAAAATATTTATGGGATCAAGCGAAATAAATCATCTTTACGTAGATCAAGAATTCCACTCCCGAAACATATCCGGTTTTGACCTTTCCTACATCAATAAAACAATGGCAAGAAAATACGAAGAAAACTATTTCCAAGGTCACGTTACTTTCAGTGGAAATGTCAGCACCAATTATATCAAGGTATATTATCTGACTTTCTTTAGAAAAACAAATGCATTTAAATTTTAAACAGAGTTACTCAGGCATGTTACAATATTATCTACTTATTTATTATTCATGGACTTCGAGATGTCAGAATATTAAACTTTAATTTTAAATTATAACTATAATTAACATTATTAGATTTCTTTAAGTTTATTCAATACTTGTAGCTTTTCTGCGGTTTTGATTTTCGATTATTTTAAAAACTATACCTTACCTTCAAAATCTTCTCATACCGTCACTACTAAATATTCACACTGATGTGACAAAATTGTGTGACGGTTAGTCTGCACGCGAATTTTTCTACATTTTGCATTAGATTAAGTGTTTCCTAAAGTAATCAATATAATTTTCCCGCAGGCTAACTCCATTATCGGCATCCCCGACCTCAAGGACATTCTTACCATAGACACAACACAATCTATTAACAACGTCGACGCCTCTCGTGTCCACGTTACGGGCGATCTGCGCTTGAACGAAATTAATGGTCTCAATTTCACCAACTTCATCCACTCCATTGTCTTTACTGAGGGAGAAACTCAATATGTCTACGGAGATGTCGAATTCGAAGCCTTGCAGATCGGTTAGTAAATTTTCAACCTTTTCAAAAGGTCAGAAAGTTTTAATGAGATCCAGACAAAAGGTGAAACTGTTGACTGTTTATAAATGAGCGGTAAAGTACAGTATACAAAGACAATGCACAATTTTATGTAATCTGCAATACTCTCATACCGTATTTTTGGTTAAGTACATATTTATGACTATCGCAAAAAACTGAAATAATAATTTCAGAATAGTACTACTACTACTACAGAACAAATACTAGAAGGAGTTATCATTTTCTTTCCTCTGTATATAATAATACTCCATATCTCCACATACGTATCAAAAGCTTTCTCCGAAAGAAAAGTTACCTTTAATATTCTACGAACAAAAAAATAAGTTCAAAAACTAAAACCCGACTACTGAAAAATCACGCTCTAAAAAGTATGAAAGAAGAAAATGTTCTCATCTGAAATTGTTATGTACAAACTATTCAATATTTTATCGTCTATTAAGGTGATATTAATGCAGAAACATCTAGTTTTTGATCTAATTTACTGGCGAAACCGCTGAAGTAAGGTATTTGTGAACTTCAACAATATAATCTCCAACTCTTCATTAAATGATGTGACGATGGAAAACGTGAAACAATAAAATAACACGACACAATAAAATAATTTGTAAACCTTCGATTATTTCTTATTTTTTATATTGCCGACAAAACTTACCCCAAAACATTATGATAATTTTTTAGCCAGTTCGGATGAACGATATCTAATTTTGTGTCGATGGATATCTCTGTAAAGTTAATAGATTTTGTAAAAAAAATAATTAACGTTTTCATGTAGATTTGATCAGACACGCCCAACATTAGCTTGCGCGCTCACACCTGGCGTCGTCACGCTCTCTCCTAACTATGACTATATTGGCGTCCTGTTTCCGTGTTGGGACTGGGGAGGAGAGGACGGCAGTCGTGTGGATTAGCTGCGGCGGAGCGCACGCAGCCCTCCGCAGCACGGCTCCTGACCACCGCACGCCCGCCTGCGCGCCGCACGGCTCCCGGCAGCCGCAGCTACCTAACTAGAAATGGGGAAACAAAATAAAAACACTATGATGAAACGCGAGAAGAAGAAATATTTACGGAATAAAGGAATTCGCCTAAATGAAATCAAGAAACAGAATAGTTGGCCACCGGCGGCGGCGGCGATCCCGGCACGTTCCCTACTACAATCAACAGCTTCGTTGGCTACGCCGCGCGCCGGTGCCAGTGTCGAGATCTGCTGAGCCGCTGCTGCTGTTGCTGCCACGATCAGATCAGAACCACCTCATACCTCGCTGCCTCTGCTGCCGGCGGCGGCGGCGCCGGTGTTAGCCGAGCCGCTGCCGTTGCTGCTGCCACGGTCAGAACCACCTCAGAACCCGCTGCCTCCGCCGCCGCCGCCTTCGATGACACCTCCAATATCGCTGTCAACGCCACCACCACCGCCGACCACAAAAATGTACATGTAATTTAATTTTATACCTTACTATTTTATTTGATAATCAGTAGGTATTACCTACATGATTGCTTGTTTACATACATAAGTTTCGTTACAGTTTTAACTAATTTTTTTTTTTTATGGATACTGACACGGTTGGCTACATCACCTACAACATCCGTGATGTCAGCCCATAACACCGGGTGAACTTGGTGCCACGTCAGCCCTCCCTTCGGTCGTGCCGGCTACACTGAACTGGACGGAAAACACAAACTATTTACATAGCCGTTTCGACCGACCTTTCATTCAGTGCGGTGGTACCAACCCGGGCGGGTTAAACCCTACCACCTAGTAATATAAGAAGGGAGTAATATCCCTTAGTCGCCTTTTACGACATACACGGGGAGAGATGCAGTGGGGCCATTCTTTCAAAGTACCGGCCCCACACGGTATTATCAAACTACGGTAATTATCAAACTCCTTCCAATACCCTATCCTTACTTATTATCAAACTCAGAGAAAGAAAGCGGTGCGGTCCCCCTGCACACGTAAGCTCGAACCCGCACCTCTTTAGATCGAAGCTCTAGGCGACGAGCGATTATAACCACTAAATATTCGAATGCAAAATAACTACAAAACGTATTACCAAAGAAAGACAGAAGGTTGATTTTGATGAAAAATTCAATATTGCATAGAGTAATGTAAAAAACATATAAACAAATGCGGTCAGTCCTAGCCTAGGGTTTTAAATGATCTAATTCAGTAGAAATAAACATGATTTATTATTAAAACATTTATAATTATATGTTTTGGTTTTTTACAGGTCATCACCGCACGTGACAGGGAAGAAAAATTACATAATTGAAGGCAGGAGATTGGTAGATTTACAACATCTAATTGATTGTTTAAAAATCATATCTGGACACAAAGCACTTGCTAACTGTAGGTTACAATCCATGAGCGTAATATCGGAAAGAAAAATAGGACTAAATTTAATTATTGTATTAGGCTGTAACATGTGTAATCAAAAATTCACAGTTGATACTTGCATAAAAAAATTGGTAAAAAAACTTTTAAGTTAAACGGTTTTATTAAAAACAACAGCTGTACAAAAAACTAGAAAAAAAAACATCACCTGTACAAAAAGCTAGAAAATAATAAGGACACAAGCCTGGGCATTCTTAAGATTTTACGTCTGGGTAAGAAATCGTGCAATACTAGCGTGCTGTCTTCTCATGTCAGATGCCAAAGGGCACTTTGTGTCGCTGCGTCAGCGGAATAAGTAATAAATTGAGACTTTTAACAGACTAATATAAAAACGTGGGGCGCATGTTATTACGCATATTATACGCCCCACGTTTTTATATTAGTCTGTTAAAAGTCTCAATTTATTACTTATTCCGCTGACGCAGCGACACAAAGTGCCATTTGGCATCTGACATGAGAAGACAGCACGCTAGTATTGCACAATTTCTTACCCAGACGTAAAATCTTAAGAAGGCCCAGGTTTGTGTCCTTATTATTTTCTAGCTTTTTGTACAGGTGATGTTTTTTTTTCTTGTTTTTTGTACAGCTGTTGTTTTTTAATAAAACCGTTAAACTTAAAAGTTGTTTTACCAATTTTTTTATTTACTCGTTTTTAGTTTGATTTTTTTTATAATTTTTTTCTTTCTTTTTGTTCCCACGAGTAATGGAACAATAACAGTAGACCCCCCCAGAGGTCCATGTAGAGGGGCAAGGCTCTCATACAACAAGGTGTGCCCAGCCTTGAGGTTGAAACGCTAACGACATATCATTTTTATCCACCCTAATGCCACACAGTCCTCGGCACGTTTCAAACGTTGAGTTGGGTGGTGTATCGCTAACGACGCGACGTATCATTTTTTGCCACCCTAACGCCACACAGTTCTCGGCACAATACAGAAACCCTAACTTGGGTGGATTCAAATAAATATCCTGATCATTATTTTTGTTTTATTTAAGTTCAACAGTTCACCTCCTGCATCTATAATCAGATCTTCGTCACCAAGTGTATTGGTAGAAGTATGGGACACTCGTCCAAACCAACCAAATGAGCCCAAACTCGAGTGGGTTACTAGTAACGGTTGAAGAGTTCCACTGTATACCTCCTGACTCCATCATCAGACCCTCGTTACCAAGTGGTTGAAGAGTTCCACAGTATACCTCCTGACTCCATCATCAGACCCTCGTCACCAAGTGTATTGGTAGAAGTATGAGACACTCGTCCAAACCAACCAAATGAGCCCAAACTCGAGGGGGTTACTAGTAACGGTTGAAGAGTTGCACTGTCCACCTCCTGACTCCATCATCAGACCCTCGTTACCAAGTTGAAATTATCATAATATTGTATTGTCACGAGAACTCAATGCGTGTGCAAAGTTTCATAAAAATCGGTTCAGTAGAAGTAGTTGAAAAAGTTGTCGCAAGATTTGAAACAAAGATAGAAACAAATATACGGAGTCAAGCTAAATAAAACCGTTTAGTAATAATAAATAAAAAATACAGAAAATCCGGTAGACGTAAACAGGTCCGCTGTTGCGGGTGCAATGGCAATAGAATGTGGTTTTTCGCAATTAGAAGAACTTATGGCAGCACTCAATGTCCCCTTCATGACGAATCCATTTTATTCGAAAATTCACAATGATATTTGTTTAAAATGGCATGAAACGGCTGCCGAAGAAATGGAAAAGGCTGCAAAAAGAGAACGCGATGCTGCTTTAAAAGAAGGTCGTGTTGATAAATTCGGCAACGCAATAATTGAAGTTATTGCGGACGGGTGTTGGTCAAAGAGATCTTACAAACAAAATTATTCCGCCTTATCGGGAGCTGCGGCTATAGCTGGCAAAAGATTTAGAGAGGTGGTGTTATGGGCGTGAAAAATAAGTTTTGTATCGTTTGTAGCCGGGCAGAAAAAAATAAAGTCGAACCAAATAACCACAAATGTTTCAAAAATTATAATGGGCCTTCTACAGGCATGGAGTGTGAAATTATTTTGGAAGAATTTAAATCGTCGGAAGATACGGCCTTGTTTATGCTAAATTAATTTCCGATGGTGACTCCAGTACATATTCTAAAATTTTACAAGCAAAACCTTACCATGGGTGCACGGTCGAAAAGATTGAATGCCGTAATCACGTGCTCAGAAAGGAGACGGATACGCTTTCATACAATCTTGGGCCCGATTGTAAAAAGATGAAAATGATGTCAATTAATAGCCTAAATATTATTAAATCTTCACTGAAAATTCAACAGATTTTGCCAATCTGAGTTTTTATTGATTTAGTTTAACTATTATAGACATAACATAGGCGCAGCAACCAGACCCACCGTTTACTACCCACTCAAAATTCACTTCTATAGATCTTCTGTGTATGTTTGCTTCAAAATAATAAAATAATGCAATATAATATCGAAACTTTTTCAGAATTCTAGTTATTTATGTTTTGTAAATGTTATGAAATGAAATACAACTGACAGCTATGACAGCTCTTCTTCTTTATAAATTGTTACCTTTTATCACAGACTATATATAGTCCTTTTATTATTGTGAATGTTTCATTTTTTTAAATAGTAAAATGTTAATTTGTAATGACTTTATTTAATGTAGTAATTAAGTAATCAAAACAATTAATAAAGATCTAAAACAAATAACTAAAACTAACCTAAAACATAACTTACCTATCTAACAAAAGAAAAATTAAGGAGGACCTATAAATAAAAAAAATCTTCTAGTTCAGCCGAGGCAGCCATAGTCCCTAGGACGCTAATAGCGTTCCCTCTTTGAATTTCTAGGCTTATGCGGCGTATGAAGTAAGCCTTGGCACGCACCTCACCGGACTTATCCACTAGCAATTTCCCGATGGTTTCGGCAAAAGCCCGTGCGTCCGGTGACCACACACCAAGGGTTTCCACCGCAAATCCATCTGTGATGGATTTAATTACTTTAATTGAGTTATTCATTTGGTGCTAGCGTTTTTATTTTTAAATGTTTAAAATCATGTATCTACATTAATATATATTTAGTTTAATCGTAATCGTTCTTCTTAACACTTTTTTTTAAGATTTCTCTTTTTCTAGATAAAGAATTGGGTTGATATTTTATAGTTTAATAAAGAAAAATATAACCATTATTTTTAACCATACCTCATTTTATTACCATCGGGCCCAAACATCCCCGTCTCCTTTTTGTAATAAACTAAGAGCTATGTCTAAAGATACAAAATATCCGATAAAATTGAGAAAATTACTGACTGACAAGTTAATTAAAATCATGCGCAAATCAATATGTAAATCCATTAAACATAATAAAGAGTCAGGAGATTTTGATATCGGCAGCCGAATAAGGAACCTTAATCGAGATATAATGAACGTTCCTATGCATGCTTTCGGACGACATAGCAGTTGCTCTCCATATTACTGTAATTCAGAACCTGTTCTTGATTTTTATGGCTTAGTAAACAACAGCTCTTTTTGGCTAAGAATCAAAGTAATTTTCAGAGCCGTCGCCAATAACGCCAGAAGTTTATTATATGATGTGGACAGTAATATGGTCGAATGCTTCAATAGTGTTGTTGCAAAATTCGTCATGCGCAAATGGGTCAACTATTCTTTCAAACAATCATATCAAGGACGTTGTGCTGCAGCTGTAGTCTCATTCAACACCAAAAAACCTATTTGCACATTATTCAAGAAAATTTCTGGTAGCAATCCCAAAGGCCGTATGCATACAATGGAATTAAAAAGAGTTAAAGCAAAAGAGCAAGCAAAAAAATATTTCTGAAAAAAAAGGTCATAAAATATAAGCATTCTTCAGCATTTTTTTTTTCAGAATTTTTGAATAAGTTTTTGATAGAAAAATACGTGTCTGTGACATGCAGACGGACAGACATAGAGACACCGAGCGATTCCATTAGGGTCCCTTTTTGTAATTTTTGCGACGGAATCCTAAAAATACATATGTATATGTACCTTTCTACATATAAACACCATAAGACAAACAATTCAACATTATTAAGTAGTGGTTGAAAACTAGAAACTTCATTGCCGTTGGTTGACCACGTGGCCGAAGGATGGGTCAATAATTAATATGCTTGGTGTCGGCCTATGTACCTACTACGGTCTTGGCCGAAATACCAAAACGCTGTGCAAGGATAATTTCGTAGCCGAGAAATGGATACAAGGTAAACCAAAAGTACTAGAGTAAAAGAGAAGAACATATATCCATGGCTATATTACGTAGACAGTCATCCTCTTTGGGTTGTTAAAAAATAAGTGGTGGTACCTACAGACTTACGCATTACGTTCTCTACTTTTATTGACTGCTCTGTGCTGTGCTCAACTCGACGGCGCGATGCCGGTGCTGCGCCGCCGCGCCGCCCGTGTGTGTCGGCGCGCGGCGCGGCGCGGGTCAGCGTCGCGCCGCGCGCCGGGGGAGGCGCGGGGAGCCTCGCGGTTCGAGAAGGGTAGTGGAGAAGAAGGGAGGTAAAGCAGGCGGAGCTTCTTGCATTGAAATCACCTTAAATAAACAACTTACACGTAATATATTTTAATGTATTTAATAAATATTCATAGTGTTGTTCAGAGGATAGCCATGGTCGTATGCCACTTTGCCCTATAGGGTAGGTGGCATACGACCACGGCTATCCTCTGAACAACACTATGAATATTTATTAAATACATTAAAATATATTACGTGTAAGTTGTTTATTTAATAGACGATAAAATATTGAATAGTTTGTACATAACAATTTCAGATGAGAACATTTTCTTGTTTCATACTTTTTAGAGCGTGATTTTTCAGTAGTCGGGTTTTAGTTTTTGAACTTATTTTTTATTTTAATTATTTTGGGGCTATAACTTCGTGATAAAGTATTTGCAGAGCCGTTTTACATGTTTTGTTTGTTTAAGTTTTACTGTTTTATAATTTTAATATGTGTACCATAGTCCTTATGGGCAAGCTGGGTTCAGGTAAACGATAAACCGACTCGAAGGAAGTAAGTAACAAAGGGCGAGGCCGAAGGCCGAGCTGCGTTCAGGAAGACGACAAACTTTCTCGAAGAAAGTAAGCAACTATGGGCGAGGCCGAAGGCCGAGCGGCGCTCAGGAAGAGGATGAACCATCTTTAAGAAAGTAAGTAACTGAGGGCGAGGCCGAAGGCCGAGCTGCGTTCGGGAAGACTATAAACCTTCCCGAAGACAGTAAGTAACCATGGGCGAGGCCGAAGGCCGAGCTGCGTTCAGGAAGATGATAAACCATCTTTAAGAAAGTAAGTAACTGAGGGCCAGGCCGAAGGCCGAGCTGCGTTCGGGAAGACTATAAACCTTCTCGAAGAAAGTAAGTAACAAAGGGCGAGGCCGAAGGCCGAGCTGTGTTCAGGAAGACGATAAACTTTCCCGAAGACAGTAAGTCACTATGGGCGAGGCTGAAGGCCGAGCTGCGTTCAGGAAGAGGATAAACCATCTTTAAGAAAGTAAGTAACTGAGGGCGAGGCCGAAGGCCGAGCTGCGTTCGGAAAGACTATAAACCTTCTCGAAGAAAGTAAGTAAGAAAGGGCGAGGCCGAAGGCCGAGCTGCGTTCAGGAAGATGATAAACTTTCTCGAAGACAGTAAGTATATGGGAGAGGTCGAAGGCCGAGCTGCGTTCATGAAGAGGATAAACCATCTTTAAGAAAGTAATTAAAAAAGGGCGAGGCCGAAGACCGAGCTTCGTTCGGGAAGACTATAAACCTTCTCGTAAACAGTAAGTAACTAAGGGAGAGGCCGAAGGCCGAGCTGCGTTCGGGAAGACTATAAACCTTCTCGTAGACAGTAAGTAACTATGGGCGAGGCCGAAGGGCGAGATGCGTTCAGGAAGAGGATAATTCTTGTTCGAAATAAGTAGCTAAGAAGTTACTTTCTTCGAGATGATTATAGTCTTCCTGAACGCAGCTCGATCTTCTGACTCGCCCTCTGTTACTTACTTTCTTCGAAATGGTTATCCTCTTCCTAAACGCAGCTCGGCCTTCGGCCTCGCCCTTTGTTGCTTACTTTCTTAAAGATGGTTTATCCTCTTCCTGAACGCAGCTCGGCCTTCGGCCTCGCCCATAGTTACTTACTGTCTTCAAAAAAGTTTATCCTCTTCCTGAACGCAGCTCGGCCTTCGGCCTCGCCTGTTGTTACTTACTTTCTTCGAGAATGTTTAGGCTTCCCGAACGCAGCTCGGCCTTCGGCCTCGCCCTTGGTTACTTACTTTCTTAAAGATGGTTTATCCTCTTCCTGAACGCAGATCGGCCTTCGGCCTCGCCCATAGTTACTTACTGTCTTCGAGAAAGTTTATCGTCTTCCTGAACGCAGCTCGGCCCTCGGCCTCGCCCTTTATTACTTACTTTCTTCGAGAAGGTTTATAGTCTTCGAACGCAGCTCGGCCTTCGGCCTCGCCCTCAGTTACTAACTGTCTTTAAGAAGGTTTATCTACTTCCTGAACGCAGCTCGGCCTTCTGCCTCGCCCTTAGTTACTTATTTTCTTTGAGTAGGTTTATCGTCTTCCTGAACGCAGCTCATTTACAAACTTTCGCGTTTATAATATTAAGATGGTTTTAAGTAGGATGTATTTGGGTAGGTTTGGAATGAGGCCGAGTACCGTGTGGGGTCGATACTTAAAAAGCATATCCCCACTGCATCTCTCCCCATGCATGTCGTAAAAGGCGACTAAGGGATAAGGACAAGATGCCGTGCTAAAGGGCGACAGGCTCGCCACCTCTCACCTTGGCACGGTACTTCCACCGAGTCATGCAGCAGGTGGGTCTTCGTGCCATACTTGCTGCTTGATCGATTTAATCTTGTTCGAATCCTTTGCGAAACGTGGTGGTCGGTGTTGTGCTGTAATTGACAAGAGTTCTTGCAGCACAACACCGATTACTCTGCTTACCCCGATTGTCGGGATTCAGCGTGTGTGTATGTATGTATATATGTATGTATGTATATATGTATGGAATGAGGCCTGATTTTATTTTATTTAGAAATTATTACCAATTATCGGGTGCATGCAAGCAAATCCGAAAGCAATAGCTAACAATATATATATTTTTGAAATGTGCTAATTAAGCCCTTTCATTCGATACCCAACACGGCATCATTAAAAAAATTTTTTTTTTTAGATCATGACTTTTTGTCATCTAGAGTGCGCCATAGTCAATTTTGTGTGACGTCACATAGCCTATAACCAGCGGACGATCAAGACGCTTTCAACGATACCTCATTTGTCAAATTGTGATAAGTAGTTTAGAAGTTATGAGGGAACAGATGAACATACATACATACATACATACATACATACATACCGGTCAAACACATAACCCTCCTTTTTGCTTCGCCGTAGTCGGGTAAAAAGAAATATTCTCACAGCAATGTACAAAAATGCGCATAACAAAGAGATTTTATGTATAGAGTGAGCACTACGAAGAAAGAATACAGAGAAATGACGGCCAATAACTGAGGTATGAGGTAAGGTAGCGGGGTGGCGGAACGCTGAGCCGCGCGGGGCGGGAAGCGAGCGGGAGAGGGGCTAGCTAGCGAGCGACTAGCGGCTAGCGGCCCGGCCGGCCCGGCCGGTCAGTCAACACGTGCATTGGAATACGTAGGGTTGTCACTTAGTCTACCAAAAATATATTTTTCGATTTATTATTTTACGAGTAGGTATTATGGTTAATTGTGCCCGTAGTCTAGTGGTAACGCTTCTCAATGCAGAAGTTGCGGGTTCAAATCCCGGGCACTAACTAATGTACTTATTTATTTCCTTGATAAAGATTGATATACGTGCATTTCATAACGAATAGGTACGATCGCTCCGGTGAAGAAAAATAAAGTTAGGTAACTAGTGCACACTGGTCTATGAAAGGTATTTTTGTGTAAACTGCTTCTGATTTCCACTGGTCACCATGTACGAGTAATCGAACCAGATATAACAAATTGTGACAAGTTCGAGTGCAATATGACTGCCATAAGAATACTCAATAAACAATAAAACAACAACAATAAAAACAATACCTCCTACGTTAGTGAGCAGAGTCCGTGCCTAGCAGTGGGACGTTTTAAAGGATTATAGAAGAAAACAGATAGTGAATTTCATCGAAAAAAACGTTTTTATGTATTTAAACTTAAAATACAGAACTATAATAACTTGAAATACATACCTAAACTTATATGGGTTTTTAAATCACCGTGGTTATTTGACATTTTAAGAAGTAACAACGGCTTTACTCACTATCGAAATACGAGCTGTGTGGCTCGACATTTCGGCCAGAGTGCTCATGATGATGGGCCATACGTTTGGCCCGAAACGTCGAGCCACACAGCTCATATTTCGACCGCGAGTAAAGCCGTTTTGTATTCTTATAATACCTACACTTAATAACTAGAATAATATCTAAAAAACTAAACTTAATAATAAAGAATTTATAACTGCGGTCTTGGCCTTGGACTAAACTTAAAATCTCCAAACCAAACATACATAAAATAAAGAGTGCAGCATTTATAAAAAAATATATATATATATATATATATAACTAAAAAAACCATTAGGTATACTTTGGACTACACACACAAACACAACTAAAATAACTCTTCCTCCGTACTTAAACAAAATAATTTAAATTTCACTTTACACAAATTTAAATTTTCACTTTCCCTTAAACAATGTATCATCTTGGACTATTTTTATCCATCTTTCTCGTATTGATCCCTTAGAAGGATGTGGAAACCTTGTAAAAAATTTTTTTTCTTGAAAATTTCTCAATTACTTACTAATTAAAAAAAAAAAAAAAGAATAGCGACACCCCTAATTAGCGGTCAATTCACTCTCATATTTTAACGTGGTTTAATACATATTTATTTACTTTCATACATGATATCCCAGAACTCTATTTCTAATCATTCATATGTGGCAGCCCTAATGAGCGCGTTTAATTTATTTGTTTAATTAAATAATGCTTATGTTATTGCAATGCTAGGTCAATACATAAAATGTACAAAATTTTCTAATTGAAGTAGCATTGTGACAGCCCTAATTGGCCAGTTGAACCAAATATTTCTAAGCACATGGAAAACAAGATATTATATATAAGGTCTTTCAAAATTAGTTAATAGTACGCTAAGGGGGGGTTCTGTATCGTAAATAAATCACTTTTGAGGAACAAAGATTTTTTTTTACAAAAAAAAAAAATTATAATAATGTAAAATGTAAAAAAAAATTTCTTTTCTTAATCGTTTCAGTTTCATGCCAGGAACAAAAAAGTCTTCCAACACATAGATCTCTTTCTTTCAGAAATTGTGAAAACCACAATTTTAGTTTTATTAGTATGGAATAGAAAGAATTTGATTTTTTTTACCAACTTACACGTGTTACATCAAAATGGTAATGAAGACTTTTTTGTTACTGTTATGAAAATGAATCGATTAGGCTATAAAAATCAACCACATATTTTTTTATTTAAATACATACAAAACATTTTACATAAAAAAAGCCCAAGGTCCAAAAAAATTTATATAGGTTTTACTCCCTATATGATGCAGAACCCCCCCTTTACGTACTATTAACTAATTTTGAAAGACCTTATATATTAAGATCACAATGAAGTGATACTTACCTATGAAATGAGATGCCATCAGTTTTCCCAATATTTTTGGTATGATTTTTGCAATATCGCAATTCGCAACACACAACCGGGCATAAGAATGACTGGCGCGATGCGAGCCGCAGACGGACGGCAGCGAGCGCGCGGACGGCGCGTCCGCCGCGTTCGGTCGCTCGCGAGCTACTAGTCTCAAGAGGGTCCTTCCGCGTAATGGTTACTCCACCGCGGTGGAGCGAAGGCTGTTGCCCGGGTAAGAGGTCTAGTAGAATACATGATACGTCATTGGCGCATAACGACAATCTTCTCGCCAAGGTCCGATTCCCGATTCCAGCCTCTTCTCGCCTTTGATAAATGATTCTGAAACTCGATCCGTACCTCCATTATGTCTCCATCGAAGGGAGACAATATGTTCTTCACTGTCATTGTTGCGTATACCTACATCTTATATAAGACAATAGATACATAGGTCTCGTTGGAAGCCGGTCTTCTTCAGGACTAAGCGCATTATGCTCTGCTTTAGCGAAGGTATTTCGTCGGAGCTTTCGGTGTTACGTTTAAATAACTTATTTCAAGCTTACTGCGTCTTAAGAAATTAGAATGTTTTTTTTAACTGTTTTATTTTAAAGGTGAGTATAGACTTAAAATTTAAAATACTGCTCCCGATTATACTTTTATAAATATTTTCGTTTGTATACGAAATTTCTAAAATTACTCCGAATAAAATAAGCAGTATTATACACTCGTGTAGTTAGGCATGAGCATTCTCAGTCTGTCTTATTTAGACTTTTAATGTGTAAGAGCAGGACAGCACTAGGAGGAAGGAGTATTGAGTCTCGTTTTGCTTTGTTGTTGAATTTAATTGTGTTTCATTGTCTCGACTGTCGCATTGTCTACAGCCGCGAAGACGCTGCTGTTTGTGACGTAATTAAGATTAATTTGTCGCTGTCGTACACGAAATATTTAATTTTTTACTCCTTAACATTAGACTGGTATGACTCTTCCTACTGTCTCACTATCTGAGCGTTAATTTTTTCGGATATTCAACAGTTTAAACGATTTTTTTTTATATATTATAGATTTTAGTTAATTGTCTATTTAGTACCTATTTTTGCTGTTGAATAAATAAATTCATCTTCAATAGATTATGTAATTACTAAGTGTTTAGTTTGACCGAGTATACATATCATATATTCATATATTTTTAAGTAGTTAGGATGACGAAAGAATATATCTATTTTAGAAATGTATGTATGTCTGTACGTCTACTATATGAGCAGTATATTTGGAAGTTATCCCAGTGATAGTGAAAGCATACAAACAAATTTATATAACTCAAAGGTGTAACTCATAATCAGTATAAGTTACAAACGCCCAGTCTAATCCATTTCAAGAAAGCAGCGCACTCGATAAAACGGCCGTAAACTTTACTATTGAAAATAAAATTTAAGACGCTGTAAATTTCGGTACTCGCGTTTCCCTCCCTGAAAATCCTCTAATATTAACGTACCCGAGGGCTTAGTGGTTAGCTTTACACTTGGAGTAGGCTAAGAGGACCGTTTGGTTCAAATTAATTATAATAATTTTATTGATGAACTCAATTAATTTGAATTTATTGATTACAGTTTTTGTAATTTTGCAAACTTTCCTCTTGCATTTTTATTTATTTTATGAATAGCTTAATTTATTTTTTATTTGACTTTTCGTTAGAGTCCGCCAACGTAGGTTTGCACTAATGAGCTTCGGGGCGGAACGAAAAGTTTTACCACAGCTTACATAAAATGGTGTACCTATCTGGCACGAACATGTTCGGTGAAGTCATTAAAAAAGAAGATATTTCTTATATCTAGTAGAAATTTTTCTATTGATGTCAAGTAATACTTTCTTCCGATCTTCAATACATTAAATCACTAAAATACAAAAATATGAAAATTTATTTTTCAGAAATTCTTCTTAACAATTTCTATACCCCCACATTTTGGCAATAGCAAAACTCATACATCTTCTTACTAAACACGCCACCAACGTAAGCGCTGCACTTTGTCGAAAAAAAGGGTCGCAGATAAGGCCAAGTTAGGCGACGTGACAAATGGAAGGGCTGATCATTTCGCTGATGTCAAATATTGTCACTTCCAAGGCATTCGTCTGGGGGCCAAATAGACTGAGCGTCCATGGGATATCGTAGAATTTGTAGGGGGAATGTAATGATGATAAAATGAGAATATACATTACTTGCACGCGTGGATACTATTTTTATTACCATTTACAGGAGCGAACTAACACATTTAGGAAATATGCACTCCATATTTCAATAATTTGAATAAATGCTTAGTTGTTTTACGTACGACATTCAAAAGCAACATTCACCATGTCGTCATTTAAATATTTACCTAAAACTATATATTTGTTTAATTTATTTTTTATATATAATAATAAAAAAATAACAGTCAAGTGTATGTAGTACACGTAATTGGTATACCAATTACGTGTACTACGTACGCTTGACTGTTCATACAACAATTACGTGCAATTAAATCAAATCAAACCAAACCAAAGACGTAGACAATAAACAATAAACGTTTAGGCATCGATCTGAGTGTAATTTTGGTTTGAACGAAAATCATAAGAAACTTAGATAATTAATTAGTTGCCTATAAATCTATAAACTACGAGTAGTATTAGTCTAAATCTTTCCTACTCTATCACTTCGACAGGCTCTGATTAAAACGATTTATCACTCTGACCCACTCTGCTGCTAATAACGAGGTTCATCTACAAACACCGATTGCCTTTGAATCGCAAAAACCTATCTGATCCAAAAGCAATTCGATCTCAACTAGTTTCAATGAAGCGAAAGTCACTCTACGATGATCCTGACGAATGAAAACTCCGGTTTATCTGACATTAAAATATTACTCATGGAACATTACGAATGTGCTGTGAACAAGTTATGGACACAACACACACACGTAAAACACACATCAAAATTTTTTTTATAGAAACTGGCATTTATTATGGACTAGCTGAGCCCGCGGCTCCGCTCGCGTGAAATTCGTATTCCAAAGAAGAATGTAAGTAACTAAGGGCGAGGCCGAAGGCCGAGCTGCGTTCAGGTAATCGATAAACCTTCTTAAAGAAAGTAACTAACTAAGGGCGAGGCCGAAGGCCGAGCTGCGTTCAGGTAATCGATAAACCTTCTTAAAGAAAGTAACTAACTAAGGGCGAGGCCGAAGGCCGAGCTGCTTTCAGGTAAACGATAAACCTTTCTCAAATAAAGGAAGTAAGTAAGGGCGAGGCCGAAGGCCGAGCTGCGTTCAGGAAGACGACAAACCTTCTGGAAGAAAGGAAGGAACTAAGTGCGAGGCCGAAGGCCGAGCTGCGTTCAGGTAAACCAAAAACCCTCTTCCGCCTTCGGGCCTCGCCCTTAAAGACTTCCTTTCTTCGATAGAATATAATATCGTTTACTCAATCTATTTATTTCATATAAATAAAAAAGTAATATTAATAAATAAAGAATTAAACCTACCTAACAAACATTAAAATAACTATCAAAACGGGCATTTTCAAATGTTCTTAGAGCACTTGCGGCATTACCCCGCTGGATGGCAAGGCTTACCCTTTGAATGAAGTACATAAGCCCTTGATGACGGGACACCAGTTGCGTCAACCAGCTCAAGCCTCTTTTGGCTTCACTGCTCCACGGACCGAGGGTTTCAACCGCAAACGCAACAAATTCGAAATCTTGAATTATATTTCTATATTTGCTGCGTTGGAGGCTCTCCGCCTCAGCCTCGGCCGCGCCAGCCGCTCTTGAAGATGTCCTAACGTGACTTGGAGCCAATGTGAGAACAAAAGTGGCGTCCCACATCAAAGAACTACCCTTAGTCCATGGCACTAAGGTCTCTAGCATCGGGCCTCTTGCCATCCAGCCGGGAATAACCGCGAGGTTCTAGGATGCACGGTATATTTGCCGTTAGAAGCGTGGACTTTATAATAAAATTTAAATTAAATTAACTCAATATTAATATTAATTAACTTTATTCGAGATGGTTTAGCTTCTTCCTGAACGCAGCTCGGCCTTCGGCCTCGCCCTTAGTTACTTGCTTTCTTCGAGATGGTTTTTCAATTATCCGAACGTAGCTCGGCCTTCGGCCTCGCCTTAGTTACTTACTTTCTTCAAGATGGTTTAGCTTCTTCCTGAACGCAGCTCGGCCTGCGGCCTCGCCCATAGTTACTTACTTTCTTCGAGAAGGTTTATGGTCTTCCAGAATAGAGCTCGGCCTTCGGCCTCGCCCTTAGTTACTTATTTTCTTCAAGAATGTTTTTCTTCTTCCTGAAATCAGCTCCGCCTTTCGCCTCGCCCTTAGTTACTTTCATCGAGAAAGAATATCGTTTACGTGAGCGCAGATCCGTCTTCGGGCCCGCCTTTAGTTACTTACTTTCTTTTTTTTAAATACGAATTTCACGCGAGCGAAGCCGCGGGCAACAGATATATAAATTTTATTGCACCAATGACAGCGACATAACTTCGACTTTCAATTATTATTTTTATTTATCAAACAATTTGTCACCGGCCAGCTCACGTCGAGATGACAGTTCTCCGTTGTCAACATGACATTTAAAATTGTTTTTACCTTTACTTTGGACTACGTCATTTTAAACGCGCATTAATGTTTATAATTGTTAATTTTTTTTTATTTTTGTTAATTTTTTTTACGTATTATGTTAACCCGGCATATAAACTGCCACTATACAAAGTTTCGTCTAATTCCGTTCAGTGGTTTTTGCGTGATGCGCGTACAGACAAACAAACAAACAAACAAACAAACAAACAAACAAACAAAAATTTTAAAAACTGTTCTAACATGTTCAGTATCTCATTTTAAGCCACCCTGGTTAGTTTTTTTCCGAATACATTCAATGTACAGACTTTCTTACCTCTACGATTTTATTATATGTATAGATATAGATATTACATCACCTATTACGCTCGGGATGTCTGCCCATAATAGCTTAGTTGACCGGGTGCCATGTCAGTGGTTCCCTCTGGTCGTGCCAGCTACACTGAACTGTTTACCTACATAGTCGCTTCAACCGACCTTTCATTCAGAGCTGTTCGTCAGTCTCGATAGCTCAGTGGTGCGGTCGGTCGACTGGGTCAGTACTTGGATGGGTGATCGCTCGACCGTTGTCAGCCTCGATAGCTCAGCGGTGCAGACAGTCAACTGTCGC
Organism: Nematopogon swammerdamellus; assembly: GCA_946902875.1. Classification (NCBI taxonomy): domain Eukaryota; kingdom Metazoa; phylum Arthropoda; class Insecta; order Lepidoptera; family Adelidae; genus Nematopogon; species Nematopogon swammerdamellus. Next base: position 14,816,962 of record OX336341.1, on the reverse strand, counting down.
TATTGAATATTAAGCAACGCTGGTTGCGGTCAGTACTTGGATGGGTGACCGCTGACCGTTGGAGGCTGACCGAGGTTCGGATTCCTCGTAAAACTGTAGGTCCCTTCCCTCCTAATCTTACTTGGTGGTAGGGTTTAACCCGCCCGGGTTGGTACCACCGCACTGAATGAAACGTCGGTCTAAACGGCTATGTAAATAGTTTGTGTTTTCCGACCAGTTCAGTGTAGCCGGCACGATCAAAGGGGGAAGCACTGACATGGCACCTAGTTCACCCGGTGTTATGGGCTGACATCACGACGTTGTAGGTGATGTAGCCAACCGTGTCAGTTTCCATAAAAAAAAAAAAAAGGCTGATCGTGGTTCGGATTCCACTTAAAACTGTAGGTCCCTTCCCTTCTTACTTACTAGGTGGTAGGATTTATCCCGCCCTTGTCGGTACCACCGCACTGAATGAAACGTCGGTCGAAACGGCTTTGTAAATAGTTCGTGTTTTCCGTCCAGTTCAGTATAGCCGACATGAAATGAAGGGAAGCACTGACATAGCACCTAGTTCACCCGGTGTTATGGGCTGACATCACGGATGTTGTAGGTCATGTGGCCGACCGTGTCAGTTTCGATAAAAAAAACCTGATAATTAGTTCAGTACAAAGAGCTAAAGCAATGTTGTTCTAGGATAGAACTATGTTTATCACAACAAGACCTGACTGCAACCAGATACAATTCCAGACAATGCATTTAGTATTATAACGTACTAAAGAACTTACTGTCACGTTTCAGATAAATTGCGAACTGATAAAATCAACAATGTGAATATTGATAACATTGTTTTCGATGATCCCGAAACTGTAAATATAATCAAAGGAGACATCACATTTAAGGGAGACGTGAGTATTGATGGTGATGTTGAAGCCAGAGAATTGAATACTGTCAATGTAAATGAAGCTTATGAAAAAACATGGTGGTTTGATGAAGATACTATTATTCCTGGAAACTTGGTAAGTGAATAAAATATATAGTAATTCGTGTTTGTAAATACTGTAGGCGAAGTCAAAAAGGAGAAACATAATAAATTATCAAAGAGATTGTATTACGTCGCTGCGCAGCGACGTAATACAATATCTTTATATAAATTACGACGTAATTATATAAAAATGCATTTACTTACAATAAAAAACTAACTAAAATAACATTATTCTAAATTGTTTACAATACTATTAATATAATTAATATAAATGTTCTAAAGTTTGTGTCTATTTTTTTAACCGACTTCCCAAAAAGGAGGAGGTTCTCAATTCGTCTGTATGTTTTTTTTTTTATTATTTTTTTTTTTATTTTTTTGTATGTTTGTTACGCGATTTCTCCGTCAATTGAGGGCCGATTTAGAAAATTCTTTTTTTGTTAGTTAGGTCATACTTCCGAGGTGGTCCCATTTCAATTTTATCGAAATTGGTTGAGTGGTTTTTGAAAAATCAGCATAATACTATAGTGTGTGGTTACCTTCAGCAAAACTTGTGATGTGGTCGTATTCGGCAATTTTCAGTTTGATAAATTAGTATGGTGTGTGGTTACCTTCAGCAAAACTTTTGTGATGTGGACTTATTCAGCAATTTGCAGTCTGACACATATGGCGAATAATTCTGTACCACTTCAATCGATTTCGATTATTCGATTTCGATTATTCTTTTTTATGTAATATTACTAAAAAGAATGAAATAAAAACTGTTTTAAAAAATATTAAACCGATTTCAAAAAAACAAAAAAAAAAAGAACTAAAAAGTATTAAATACCTAATATTTTGAAATTTTCTCTGTCCTGTTGAAATACATGAATCGATATTTACTAGTGATACATATTCGGACCCTTGTTTCATGAATATTCTAAATTTGAAATTTTTTATCTTTTCCGACCGGCCAGGTGCGCTTAATTTATTATGGTACGAGCAAAGAGTTTGTATTACGTCGGCGACGTAATTCAAACTCTTTGGGTACGAGTACCATCGAGCTGGTCTGATGATGGAGACAGAAGGTGGCCATAGGAACTCCTAAACTACACATGATAAACCCATCGTGTTTGGGCTCGTTGCATTTGTCTTCACGAGCAATTTACTTTAGACCTAAGAGATTCTCAATTCGACGGTATGTTTTCTTTTTTTGGATCTTTGTTACGCGATTACTCCGTCAAATGTGGGCCGATTTTGAAAATTCTTTTTTTTTTTATTTGAAAGGGGATAACCCTGAGGTTGTTGAAGTGAAAACTTCTTTAGCGGCGCTTGGCACTTTTTAGGTGGGTAAAAAATGTATAATTCGCGACATCGCGTCAGCGTCATTTTTAAAATGAAACCTTAAGTCATTGCGTTAAGGGTTAAGTTAGAGTGGCACGGGATCTGCCGGCACTCCCGGAGTGCAACTGTTCAGTAGGGTTCGGTAACACGTTTATGTCTGTCCATTCTACTAAGTTCTGCAAAATGAATGTAGGGTTCCGTAACAAATGCATGTCTGTCTTTTCTACTAAATTTTACAATTTTCAACCAAGGTCCTCCGACGGTTATTTTATAATAAAAGTAGGGTTCCGTAACACGTTTATGTCTGTCCATTCTACTAAGTTCTGCAACATCACCTACAACGTCCGTGATGTCAGCCCATAACACCGGGTAAACTAAGTGCCATGTCAGTGCTTCACCCTTTGATCGTGCTGACTACACTGAACTGGTCGGAAAACACAAACTATTTACATAGCCGTTTCGACCGACGTTTAATTCAGTGCGGTGGTACCAACCCGGGCAGGTTAAAGCCTACCACCAAGTAAGATTAGGAGGGAAGGGACTTACAGTTTTACGAGGAATCCGAACCTCGGTCAGCCTCCAACGGTCAGCGGTCACCCATCCAAGTACTGACCGCACCCAGCGTTGCTTAACATTCAATAGCGACAGTTGACTGTCTGCACCACTGAGCTATCGAAGCTGACGTGGTCCTATTTTAATTGGGTCAAGATCGGATTGGAAAGCGAGGCGGAATCGCGAGGCCGAAGGCCGAGCGATTCCGCCGAGTACATTAATAGCAAAAAATTACTAAAAAAAACTGTGAAATAAAAAAAAAGTTTTAAAAAACATAAAACCGACTTCCTAAAAAAAGTAAAACTAAAAAACTATTTAAAATAAAAATATAAAAACCGCCTTCAAAAATATATGAAATAAAAACCTAAAAAAAAAAAGAACCCTAGAGTTGAAGGCGGTGCTAAAGCAAGCAAAAATGATGCATGAAAGAAAACATGAGTGGATGATAATATCCTTTGTGATTTGTGTAGCCTTTTTAGCACCGCCTTCAACTCTAGGGTTCTTTTTTTTTAGGTTTTTATTTCATATATTTTTGAAGGCGGTTTTTATATTTTTATTTTAAATAGTTTTTTAGTTTTACTTTTTTTAGGAAGTCGGTTTTATGTTTTTATTTAAGAAATTGTATGACAATATCAAAAGGCAATTGACATTTTGAATTTTACAAAATCTCTCTGTTACATTAAATTTAATTTTATACAAATTGTATACTTTAACATAGAAAAAATATATATTCTATAGTATTAAGTGCTACATTGTTACAATGTAATAAATACTCAACTGAAACAATAAATTGAACTGAACTAAATTGTCTAAAGCAGACAGTTTAAAATGTATTTATTGCAGAAGCTTAAGGATAAATCTGTGTTCGCCGGAGGACTATCAGGAATGTTAAATGGAATCTACATCAAAAAAGAAGTCCTCAAAGCCATAAGTCGAATGGATGCAAATATTGACAGATCTATCGTTGCTTTGAGGGAGACTGAGGAAATACTCATTGCAACAAGAAGAGCTTACGAAGGTAATAACGTGTTTTATAAATTTTTTTATGCTCTTCAAAAAAAGTGATTTTTTTTTATTGTCTGAACCGTTCATTTTTTATTCAAGTTGTGCAAATGTATGTAAATAGCTGTTAAGTTTCCTTATAAAATAAAATAAATGTGCTCGTTCATTTTCGTTACATTGTTATAGTGATATCAAGGTAACTGATACTGGCAATGACAATAGAGACGCTTCTATCTGCCGTTTCTATTGATTCTGTAGGTTCATATGTGTTCCTTTCTTATTTTTTTTATAGAAAGCGAGAAACGTATCGCGGTACAACCCATAAGGTGTCTGACGACGCCCATAGACATTCGGTCGAATGCAGGGGTTGCGAATGCCATGCCGGCTTGACAGTTGCCCGCTCACGCTCCTCTTGAAGGACCCGAGACTATATTTGGAGAGAAATATGTGGGCAGGGAGAGCGTTCCAGAGTTTAGGAATTCTGTGTATACCATGTATATTTTACCAATTATGTTGTATTTAATTTATACATAAGATAATGTTTTAAGTGTCGAACGAGATTGTCGTTTAATGTACGAACGAGTCTGCACTGACCTGGACTGTACATAATATGCATGACTGTTATATTATGAATAAATTTAACTTAATTCGAAAATTTTATTTTTCAGAAATATTCGAGATTGCCGTTTAATGTACCAACGAGTCTGCACTGACCTGTCTAAACATATATTTATGGCTGTTTTATTATGAATAAATTTAACTTAATTCGAAAATTTAATTTATTTTTCAGAAATGGTCCCCGAATTCCTCTATTTGGAGGCAGTGAAGCGCATGGATCTGAAGGTTGCCCGCAGTGCCCGCTCGACAGCTTCCTGCAGAGCGGACGGTTGCACCCTCATTGTCCACAATACTAACTTAGATTGTCCGCGAGCCGGGACGTGCGCTTGCCTCTCACAACGATTGGTAAAGTTACGTTTAACTTTTATTCCGACCACTATTTGTTGCAATCAGCTCGATTCCCACCCGGTCCCGCGTTGACTTTGACAAATTGTTTGAGTCGCGAAGAAGGATGAGATGCGGAATCACTTATTTTGTGGAATTCTCTAGGTTTACGATCGGAAATTTGTCATAGATTAACGCTATGTACCAGAACTGACATGAAATATGAAATGGCACAAAAACAAATGCGAAGAGGAACACAATTTTATTAACTAAATGGAGGATAGGATGCCAAATAAATAATGTTACATTTGTAACTAAAGACAAGACGTTACAGAATGGGAAGAAGACAACACTATTGAGATGACAACGATGCGATATAGTTAACCACACATAACGCCAAGCAAATAATATTTAAATAATATTATTTAATCTTTCTTTATCTATTTACGGATATTTCTTTATATAAACCTACATGGGTGGCTGTACTGAGAGACCAATGGTGCAGTCGACAGAGCCAAAATCACCTCTCCTCGCGAACTACGCCCAGTTAGGTGCCATGCCAGCAGATGTACATTTGGGTTTTTGTTAGGCTGTCTAGCCTGTTAATACGACGACGTTTGAAGATACCCAGGTTAAAGGATTCGGGAAAAACACTCGCCGCAAGACAGTTTATTATACAGATATTTAGGCATACATTTATTATGCAGTTTATTATATTTTATGACAGAATATACATATAATGTGGCGTAATCCATCCATACTAATATTATAAATTCGAAAGTAACTCTGTTGTCTGTCTGTCTGTCTGTCTGTCTGTTACCTTTTCACGCCTAAACCGCTGAACAGATTTCGATAAAATATTGCACGGAGATGAATTGGATCCTGAGGAAGGACATAGGCTACCTTTTGTCTCAAAAAACAACCCTTAAGGGGGTGAAATAGGGGATGAAAGTTTGTATGGGGAACCTAGCATTTCTCGAGTTAGGGATATGACAATTCATATTTAGGCTTTTGGTATGAAATAAAGAATTACGTGTTTCAGCGTTTTTTGCTAAATCAACCCTTAAATTACAATAGGGGATGATTTCAAAATTAGATTTTAGGATTTTATAAAATTTTGTACGGAGATGAATTGCATCCTGAGGAAGGGCATAGGCTACCTTTTGTCTCAAAAAACAACCCTTAAGGGGGTGAAATAGGGGATGAACGTTTGTATGGGGAACCCATCATTTCTCAAGTTAGGGATATAACGATTCATATTTAGGCTTTTGGTATGAAATAAAGAATTAGGTGTTTCAGCGTTTTAGTTAAATCAACCCTTAAATTAAAATAGGGGATGATTTCAAAATTAGATTTTAGGATTAAATGATGGGGAGGGGGAGGGAAGGCGGAGGGGAGGGGCAGAGGGAGAGGGAGAGGGAGAGGGAGAGGGAGAGGGAGAGGGAGAGGGAGAGGGAGAGGGAGAGGGAGAGGGAGAGGGAGAGGGAGAGGGAGAGGGAGACGGAGACGGAGACGGAGACGGAGACGGAGACGGAGACGGAGACGGAGACGGAGACGGAGACGGAGACGGAGACTGAGACTGAGACTGAGACTGAGACTGAGACTGAGACTGAGACTGAGACTGAGACTGAGACTGAGACTGAGACTGAGACTGAGACTGAGACTGAGACTGAGACTGAGACTGAGACGGAGACGGAGACGGAGACGGAGACGGAGACGGAGACGGAGACGGAGACGGAGACGGAGACGGAGACGGAGACGGAGACGGAGACGGAGACGGAGACGGAGACGGAGACGGAGACGGAGACGGAGACGGAGACGGAGACGGAGACGGAGACGGAGACGGAGACGGAGACGGAGACGGAGACGGAGACGGAGACGGAGACGGAGACGGAGACGGAGACGGAGACGGAGACGGAGACGGAGACGGAGACGGAGACGGAGACGGAGACGGAGACGGAGACGGAGACGGAGACGGAGACGGAGACGGAGACGGAGACGGAGACGGAGACGGAGACGGAGACGGAGACGGAGACGGAGACGGAGACGGAGACGGAGACGGAGACGGAGACGGAGACGGAGACGGAGACGGAGACGGAGACGGAGACGGAGACGGAGACGGAGACGGAGACGGAGACGGAGACGGAGACGGAGACGGAGACGGAGACGGAGACGGAGACGGAGACGGAGACGGAGACGGAGACGGAGACGGAGACGGAGACGGAGACGGAGACGGAGACGGAGACGGAGACGGAGTGGGAGACGGAGAGGGAGAGGGGGCAGCAGCGGGGCGAGGCGAATATTATTTTAACTTAAGTTTCTTATTTTAATATCGATAGCTTTTTCCCGCGGATTCGCTCGCGTCAAATTCGTATTTCAAAAGAAGAAAGAAAGTAACTGAGGGCGAGGCCTACGGTGGAGCTGCGTTCAAGAAGACTATAATCCTTCTCGAAGAAAGTAAGTAACTAAGGGTGTGGCTGAAGGCCGACCTGTATCCTGGAAGACGCTAAACCTTCTCGATGACAGTAAGTAACTATGGGCGATAGTTACTTACTTTCTTCAAGATGGTTTATAGTCTTCCTGAACGCAGCTCGGCCTTCGGCGTCGCCCTCAATTACTTAATTTCTTCGAGAAGGTTTATAGTTTTCCTGAACGCAGCTCGGCCGTCGGCATCGCCCTTAGTTACTTACTTTCATCGAGAAGGTTATTGGCCTTCCTGAACGCAGCTCGGCCTTCGGCCTCGCCCTCTGTTACTTACTTTCTTCGAAAAGGTCATCGTCTTCCTGAACGCAGCTCGGCAGCAGTTACGTACTTTCATCAAGAAGGTTTATAGTCTTCCTGAACGCAGCTCGGCCTTCGGCCTCGCGCTCAATTACTTAATTTCTTCGGGAAGGTTTATCGTCTTCCTGAACGCAGCTCGGCCTTCGGCCTCGCCCTCAGTTACTTACTTTCATCAAGAAGGTTTATAGTCTTCCTGAACGCAGCTCGGCCTTCGGCCTCGCCCTCAGTTACGTACTTTCATCAAGAAGGTTTATAGTCTTCCTGAACGCAGCTCGGCCTTCGGCCTCGCCCTCAATTACTTAATTTCTTCGAGAAGGTTTATATTTTTCCTGAACGCAGCTCGGCCTTCGGCCTCGCCCTCTGTTACTTACTTTCTTCGAAAAGGTTATCGTCTTCCTGAACGAAGCTCGGCCTTCGGCCTCGCCCTCTGTTGCTTACTTTCTTCGAGAAGGTTTATAGTCTTCCTGAACGCAGCTCGGCCCTCGGCCTCACCCTCACTTACTTACTTTCTTCGAGAAGGTTTATCGTCTTCCTGAACGCAGCTCGCCCTTCGGCCTCGCCTTTTATTACTTACTTTCTCCGAGAAGGTTTATAGTCTTCCTGAACGCAGCTCGGCCTTCGGCCTCGCCCTCAGTTACTTAATTTCTTCGAGAAAGTTTATCGTCTTTGTGAACGCAGCTCGGCCTTCGGCCTCGCCCTCAGTTACTTACTTTCTTCGAGAAGGTTTATCGTCTTCCTGAACGCAGCTCGGCCTTCGGCCTCGCCCTTTGTTACTTACTTTCTTCGAGAAGGTTTATAGTCTTCCTGAACGCCGCTCGGCCTTCGGCCTCGCCCTCAGTTACTTACTTTCTTTGAGAAAGATTATCGTCTTCCTGAACGCAGCTCGGCCTTCGGCCTCGCCCTTTGCTACTTACTTTCTTCGAGAAGGTTTATAGTCTTCCTCAACTTTATCATTTTCTTGAACGCAGCTCGGCCTTCGGCCTCGCCCTGAGTTACTTACTATCTTCGAGAATGTTTATGGTCTTCCCGAACGCAGCTCGGTCTTCGGCGTCGCCCTTTGTTACTTACTTTCTTTGAGAAGGTTTATAGTCTTACTGAACGTAGCTCGGCCTTCGGCTACGCCCTCGGTTGAGTACTTTCTTCGAGAAGGTTTACAGTCTTTGTGAACGTAGCTCAGACTTCGGCCTCGCCCTTAGTTACTTACTTTCTTCGAGAAGGTTTATAGTCTTCCTGAACGCAGCTCGGCCTTCAGCCTCGCCCTTTGTTACTTACTTTCTTCGAGAAGGTTTATAGTCTTCCTGAACGCAGCTCGGCCTTCGTCCTCGCCCTTTCTTACTTAATTTATTCGAGAAGGTTTATAGTCTTCCTGAACGCAGCTCGGCCTTCGGCCTCGCCCTCAGTTACTTACTTTCTTCGAGAAAGTTTATCGTCTTCCTGAACGTAGCTCGGCGTTCGGCCTCGCCTTTTGTTACTTACTTTCTTCGAGAAGATTTATAGTCTTCCTGAACGCAGCTCGGCCTTCGGCCTCGCCCTCAGCTACTTACTTTCTTTGAGAAAGTTTATCGTCTTCCTGAACGCAGCTCGGCCTTCGGCCTCGCCCTTTGTTAATTACTTTCTTCGAGAAGGTTTATAGTTTTCCTGAACGCAGCTCAGCCTTCGGCCTCGCCCTCAGTTGCGTACTTTCTTCGAGAAGGTTTATAGTGTTCCTGAACGCAGCTCGGCCTTCGGCCTCGCCCTTAGTTACTTACTTTCTTCGAGAAGGTTTATAGTCTTCCTGAACGCAGCTCGGCCTTCGGCCTCGCGGTCAGTTACTTACTTTCTTCGAGAAAGTTTATCGTCTTCCTGATCGTAGCTCGGCGTTCGGCCTCGCCTTTTGTTACTTACTTTCTTCGAGAAGGTTTATAGTCTTCCTGAACGCAGCTCGGCCTTCGGCCTCGCCCTCAGCTACTTACTTTCTTTGAGAAAGCTTATTGTCTTCCTGAACGCAGCTCGGCCTTCGGCCTCGCCCTTTGTCACTTACTTTCTTCGAGAAGGTTTATATTCTTCATGAACGCAGTTTGGCCTTCGGCCTCGCCCTTTGTTACTTACTTTCTTCGAGAAGGTTTATAGTCTTCCTGAACGCAGCTCAGCCTTCGGCCTCGCCCTCAGTTGCGTACTTTCTTCGAGAAGGTTTATAGTCTTCCTGAACGTAGCTCGGCCTTCGGCCTCGCCCTTAGTTACTTTCTTCGAGAAGGTTTATAGTCTTCCTGAACGCAGCTCGGCCTTCGGCCTCGCCCTCAGTTACTTACTTTCTTCTTTGAAATTCGAATTTCACGCGAGCGGAGCCGCGGGCTCAGCTAGTAATAATATATTTTTCAGATCATCATGGATAAGAGCAACTGGGTCGTTAGTTCGGTGGACGAAACATTGAACCGAAAAAGTTTTATAGTAACTGGACACGAAAGTATTGAAGTTGCAACGATTGAAGCCATTATAAATGAAAACAACGATTACGGGTGCAGGTAATGTTAGTTGGTTGTTGTGTGCTTTATTTATGTTAGATAAATTATATTGAAAACATATTTACTGTTCTTATAAATTTCAGAATTCAGTACATTCTCGTATGGAGCTCGTCAGACTATTTAGACAACGACTATAATAACTTCATAGACATTACTTACGAAATTAAAGGGAACATTGTGGATGTCAAGTCTGCCGCCGTCGGTGACCAGATAATTATTGCCATAATAGTAAATAATGATTTTGATAAGAACGAGGAATCAATAATCATGGCTTTAGATATTCAAGAGGTGAGTGATTTAAAATAAAAATTATGTATTGCCAATTTGTAGCACGTTATAGTTCCATATAGTTGGTAATCAGTATATAGCCGTAGATTGAACATAAGATATAGCTAACAAAATTGCCTAGGTAGTCGTTATGTTAGGAGCAATACAAGCTGAGCAATACTACTTTAAGCACAGCTCATGAATATATTGTTTATTGCACTAAAGAAGTGAGAAAAGTGTTCCTATTTTAAAAACTTAACTGTATGCTACATTCTGTAAAGATATATTTTATTCAGCAGAACTAACAAAACATATAAGATAGATGTCTGGAAATTATTTTATTTTGGAATCAAATTTTTGGAGACGTATAAAATTCACATTTGTTTTTTCGATCTAAATGATAATGATATTGAAATTTCCTACGGTCATATTTGTCTTAATTCAATGCATTGAATTTTCCATTTTCTGGGATCTAAAAGCAAACTAAAAGGTTTATAACTACATCCTCCCGAGCAGCCGGTGGTGCTTTCGTGAACTTTCACAAAAGGGCCTCTCCAACGCACTTTTGAGGCGTATTTTGAAAGCCCCAGTCATTGTCGCTTGAGATTCGTTTGTTCTCGGTGCAAATTGCTTCGAGTCAACGGCCGAAATCAAAAGCGGCATTGTGGTCGGATAAATAAGTTTTCAATTGCATCCGAGCCGCCGGCTTGGCCGGGGTCTCTGAGGAGCCGGCCCCGGTTGTGCAGTTGCCGAGAATTCGTGAAGAAATTCGAGTGGACGGTGGACGGAATGCCTAAACAAACTAAACGACACAATGCGACAAGATTTGTTGCAATTTGTTACGAGATTTATTTTGTTGGTTTAGGTAGAATTCGGTTTACAAAATGGACCAATAAAATATACTAAGAAATATACGTGATTCCTTCCAGAACTCTTCGCTTTAGTTCGCTTTAGTTTAAATTCGAAGCACGGTACATAATAATTAGTATGGTCAGAGCGAGGAATTACGCAGGGAATTCCAGACATCAATAATTAGTGTGGACAGACTCAATTAGTTTTTTAGTAACATAAACTGCAATGTTGGCGAGCCCAAGTGAGAGGTATATTTTAGTGATTGTGTTGGATTTCGTTGAGCGTTCTGTATCCCTTAGGGACTCTGGGTCCTAAGGGATGGAGAAGATAAGCACTATGAGGCTGATATTAACAACTAATTCTCGTGAAAAACCCTAAAAAATATTATACATATACATTTTTATAAAAGGCAGACATACAGATAATTTTGTAATAGGAAAGAAATAAGTGTATATTCTCCATTTATTGATATAATAATTATCATAATTTAATTTATTTTAATTTTATAATCTCCATTGGAGACACATTCACATAGCGAAATGTGATGTCTTTTAGTCAACCTTGCATAGTAATCGTCAAGTTTACATTGTCCAACAGGCTTATTACTAATCTTAATACATCTTTGTTCCAGCGCACAATTATATTTCGAGCCAGCGTTGCGACCTGCGGGGCGCGACAGGTGGCGACTACGGTCGCAGGCGGATGCGTCCACGTGTTCTTCGCTAACGCCGACCGATGCGACCGGGTCGCAGGCCTCGCTTACAAGTATGATGTTGAAAATCAGCAGGTGCGTATTTATTGAGGCTTATGCCTGCTATTTCGTGTAATATCCAGAATAGAAAAAAATATTCGTACCTATATATTATAATATTCGTTGTTAAGTGATAATATTATGGCAGTTGAGATATATATGCCAACTTAATGCTATTATAATGAATAATTAATAAAAAAACCGTTTTACCCGACTACGAAGAAACTGTGCGCGATGCATTAGTATTTTTTCCTTTGTAACTGATTTCGGAATTCATTATAAATCCCATTTAGAGTAAGCGTATTCTTTCTTTGGTAATGAATGATTCTAGTCGCCGGGTTTTTCGGACGTCAGATGGATGGAAACTCAAATGAAATACTTAATATTACATGTTTAAAATCTGCCTAACGAAGTAATATTATGAAATAAAGATTAAATAAATACAACCAGATTAAACAAGACAGAACTGTATCGCCGCCGTTCCGGAAATACTGATTAAAATTCTTTTCGGAGTTTTCTTTCGCATGGGCGACCTCACTTAATGGCGACGATTCATCTACGAAATTACAGGATATTAACTGCTCAAATTAATACTGAATTGGATTAAGTAGGGAATTCATTTACGGGAAGTATTTGCACTGTGAAATTATGTCTAGAAATGAAGGCTGCGTGTGAAGGCTAGGTTATCATAAAAAAAAATCGCGAAAATAGGTATATTTGTAAAAACTTTTAGTTATTACTACGAATTAATTTGCATTACAAAGCCATGCGATGCTTACAAATTTATTCCATGATTATTGTTACAATTTAACGCATTTTTTTTCATTAAGAACACCGAAAAAAACAACACATTTAGACATACGGCGAAATTATCGAGCACTTCTATCACTTTCGTTCTCTCGCCGATTTGCTAGCGTTCATTATCTATTTTATTCTATTTATTTATTATACATTATTTATTTCTTCTTCTTTACTTTATTTTAAATCATGAATGACTTAATTTCTGTGTCTTAATTTCTTAATTAATGACTTAATGTTTTAATTTCTTTGTTTCACGGCATTGTGGACTGTGGTAGAGAGCGTTCCATATAAATCTTCCCTTCGCCGTTATGTTGGCTCCACTGTCTATCTGTCAAAACGGCGTTGAGGGTTGTTATGTGTACAGATTTACCCGTAATTATCAGTATTTACCGTATTTATTATACGGTAAATACCTATTACATTATTAGGTAATATAATCTTCACAATCTGGCAACAGGAATTTAAGCACTGACAGTGACACTGGCAGTGGGGCCAACATAACGGCGAAGGGAAGATTTAGTTGGAACGCTCTCTACAACAATTTTTGTAAATGTCTTGACGGCTGACAGAGAACTGTTTCTCTGTCAACCGTCGCGCGGGCAGAGTGCACTCTGCTTCTCCCGATGGTATAATTATTTACACTCATCAATATGATATGTAAATATAAATATTTTGAAAATATTTAATTCCAGGTATCTTCGATAGAGTCAGACATGACCCTGGCGTATCACGTGACAGCAGCCGCAACGAAAGAAAACGAAATTATTACCTTTGTAGCGGAAATAGTTGAAGGACGAACCGAACTGAAGGAACTTTTCTACGACACCAAAATCAATTTTTATGTAACCAGGCAGCGATTCGAACTTAAGTCTCATCCAGTTGTTGGACTAGAGCTCATAAATATTTACGGTAAGATCACAAATGATTCGAGGTCAATGTAAAATTTTGTGTATTTTTTTTCATAATAGTTGATAAAAATACGTATTAGACCGGTGATAGAGTATAGCAGTCACACCTGGGAAGGTAGTCCCCAATATCTGATTGCGTCCTTGGAGTCGATACAACGCCGAGCCATCCGTCTAGTTGGTGACAACTTACAGATGGTTTGGAGTACCGGAGCCACAGACTATGTATTTGTAGGTTCGCTTAGTCTATTTTACAGGTACTATCACAGGCCCTGCTTGAAGGAACTAGCATCTCTTATTCCCTGCGACCCGTTTTATCTCCTCAGCACTCGTCGCAGAGAGATTCAGCACCATTTGGTTGTTAACATTGGGCTTTGAGAACTTATCGATTCTCAAAGACGTTTCGGAACCTATCTTTCTGCGAGTGTGTTTCCTGAATACTTAAACCTGAGTGTGCTAAACAGAAAGCCTAGCAACTGTCCGAATATCTACTGGAATGGCGCATCACTGAGCGTGGTTTCGCGAGGAGAGGTGATTTTGGCTTTGTCTACTGCACCAATTGGTGCAGCCACCCATGTTCGTTTGCATAAAAAGGGTTCGCTAAGGAGTACGGTCTTGTACGTCCGTCCGTGTTGATACCATCACCGCCATGAATTATATCTATCGAAATGGCTAAATAAATCGTTCTTATTTTCATGTTCAATTCTATTTTAAGAGTTATAAATTTTAATAACGTTTTAATTTTCAGGTCCCAGGAATTATGACACTGTCTTATGCGTAGCGAGTTCAGATGGATCCGTAGATGTCTACATGAAACAACATTTGAAGGTAATCAAGGACTTTTTCTTTAAAAAAAAGGCGGGTGTCGTGGGACTCCCGACAGAAGCGAAGCTTCTAACGATTTGTATTATTGATTTAATTTTGATCGGAATAGAGTCCTTTATGCAATATTCTTCTCAGCTTACGATGGTTCATAGATGGCGTCGCGTTGCCCATCCAAGCGAGAAACGTTGCATCTTCCGTTCGTACTTTCGTGACGTTACACTTTTTCTGGGTTAGGTCCCCATTCCAAATGTGCGTTAAAAAGGTTAAATTCAAAAATATATATATAAAAAAGACACAGCTCTGCCAAAACATAAAATCTATTACTGAAAAAATATACATTTATTATTACAAAATATCGGATAATAAATAATTTAGTTATATTTATGTAATAAAGAATATAATTATATTAGAAAAAAAAAATTAATTACGCATCGTTCGTTGTGCTTGCTAAATTAATGTTCTTTCATTTTGCTTCTGGGCTGAAGCGAAATGAAGAAAAAAGACTTTTTAGGTAAAAATAGCACTAGAAAAGGTCAAAATGATCTTGTTTTTGTTTAGAGGCGAGCTGGGCGCAAAAAAGGCCAGCGGTATAGTTCGGCCACACTAATAAAGGCTCAAGAATTTTAATCTTAATAAAGAGATGCGTTGCCAAGTTTTGATTGGGCCATAAAATGATACTGCGGGGAGTTTATGGCGAATTTAAGTACTGCTTTGGTCAGCGCTGTTGGGCGCTAGTGACGTTCTTGTTTTGAGGGCTTGTTTTATGGATTTGAATCCGATGCGGAAGAAATGAGAGATAGACAACTTGTCGGGAATGTGAGTTTTAAGAGCCCATTTTAAAGCCCGTTTCAGAATGAGTGTACATGATAGTGCGGCTTATGGCAAATCCACGAAAGTACAAGAACAGCCCTTGCCTCTCCTTGCGATAGGCAATGCCTTCGACGCCTGTCGAAGTGTGTAAGTTTCTTATCTTGTCTGCCAGAGGCACTTCTTCGTTTCTCTGCTCAGCTTGGCCACTCGCTGTATGTAGTACAGTCAGTTATTTATTACAGACATTATAAAAATTATTTTTTTTCAAAATTTCAGGGGTGGCAGCTAAAAAGTTCCGGGCGAGTAGAGGGTGCTACAGGGTTGCTACCTTTATCAGGTTCCGTCTGGCCCTTTGTCCTGGTGACGTCATCAAACTCCAGTACAGTGCTATCTCTAACTTCTAATGGACTCTCTTGAATAAGATTTCATATGATTGAAATATTTAAAATGTATACTTAATGTTTTTTTATTGAAATATGTATGGCACAACTTCGCTGGACGAAGTTTAAAATATTTTTTCTTTGTTAATGTATTTAGCAATTGAAATAGTTTTTATATCTATAGCAAATTTTATTACAATGAAATAATAATGTTTTATTGCGATAATAAATTATGTACTAATATAATCTGCATTATTATTTTTTTATTGAAAGCCCAACACATAGCGCCGAGCCACCCATAAGGTGTCTAACGACGCCCATCATCATTCGATCGTATGGAAAAGAGGAAAAGATCGCTGCTTGCTGGAAAAGAGCCTCGGTCCAGCCGGTTCCAAAGAAGGGAGACTCCGCGAACCCCTCCAACTATCGGCTCATTGCGATAACTTCACTATTATGTAAAGTTATGGAGCGCCTCATTAACACCCAGCTCTTAACGTACTCAGAAGCAAATAAACTCCTGGATGACAAGCAGTACGGATTCCGGAAAGCGCGGTCAACAGGAGATCTTCTAACGTACGTTACGCATATATGGGCCGAAAGATTGGACAATTTTGGGGAGTCGCTGGCAGTCGCCCTGGATATTTCCAAGGCTTCGACCGCGTTTGGCACCGAGGCCTTCTAGGCAAGCTTCCGTCCTTCGGCATTCCACCCAAACTCTGTACCTAGATCGCCAGCTTTTTGGCGGGTCGTTCCATCTTCGTTACCATCGATGGCTCGAAATCGGACAACTTTCCAATTAACGCTGGTGTTCCGCAGGGCTCTGTGCTGTCGCCTACGCTTTTCTTAATCTTTATAAACGATCTACTGTCCTTGGGCATGATACACAGCTATGCAGACGACAGCACGGAGCACGAGGGCTATGTTAAGGACTGGAAGAGTAGAGATTCGCGGCACAGGGAGGCTCAACGCTCAGTTGTTGATAAGGTCGATAACGTTCTCGGAAAAGTAGCTATATGGGGCCAGGAGAACCTTGTCGCCTTCAACGTTAGCAAGACTCAGTGCTGCGCATTATCTGCTAAGGTCGATCCCTTTCCTTTCCAAGCTAGTTTCCAAGGCAGCGTCGTACCTGTTTCGGAACACCTGGACCTCCTGGGCACCACTATTTCCAAAGACGTGGGTTTCCGGCAACTAATCGAGTCTAAGGCCAAAACTGCATCCAGAAAATTGGGAATACTTTTCCGCAATCGGCGGTTCTTCTCACCGGCACAACTATTCCTGTTGTACAAAACACAGATTAGGCCGGTGATGGAGTACTGCAGTCACATCTGGAAGGGTAGTCCCCATTATCTGCTAGCATCCTTGGACTCGATACAGCGCCGAGCCATCCGTCTTGTTGGTGACCCGAAACTTAAAGATGGTCTGGAGTCCCTGAGTCACAGACGATTTGTGGGTTCGCTTAGTCTGTTTTACAGATACTATCACGGACGCTGCTCTGCGGAACTAGCATGCCTTATTCCCTGCCACCCGTCCTATCTCCGCATGACTCGTCGCAGAGAGACTCAGCACCCTTTTGTTGTTGACATTGGGCTTTTGAGAACCCATCGGTTTTCTAAATCGTTTCTTTGTCGCACCGCTAGAGTGTGGAACTGTCTTCCGGCGAGTGTATTTCCTGAATCCTTAATCTGGGTGTCTTCAAGCGTCGTATTAACGGGCTAGACAGCCTAGCAACAGTCCGCAAATCTGCTGGCATGGCACCTAACTGAGCGTGGTTTCGCGAGGAGAGGTGATTTTGGCTCTGTCGACTGTACCATTGGCCCCTCGGCACAGCCACCCATGCTGGTTTACATAAAAAATAAAAAAAATTAAAAATTAAAAATAAATGCAGGGATTGCGAATACCATGCCGGCCTTCTTAGGTGCCCATTTACGCCCCTCTTTAATCTAGAAGGACCCCAGACTGTACTTGGGGGTAGGTACACGCATATATTACATTCATCTGACATACACGTACATAGGTGCCACTGTTTTGACTGTCTTTTCCGCCCTCAAATATGTTCTTTCTTTCATTTGTCTTTTAGAAATAATATAAAAATCAGGATGGCTGACTGTGCCGAGGGACAAAATGTACAGTCGACAAAACCAAAATTACCTCTCCTGGCGAAGTCACGCTCAGTGAGGCACCATACCAGCAGATTTGCGGACTGTTACCGCGCTGTCTAGCCTATTGATACGACCTTTGAAGACCCCAAAATCACCTCTCCTGACGAAGTCACGCTCAGTGAGGCACCATACCAGCAGATTTGCGGACTGTTACCGCGCTGTCTAGCCTATTGATACGACGTTTGAAGACCTCAAAATCACCTCTCCTGGCGAAGTCACACTCAGTGAGGCACCATACCAGCAGATTTGCGGACTGTTACCGCGCTGTCTAGCCTATTGATACGACGTTTGAAGACCCCAAAATCACCTCTCCTGGCGAAGTCAGACTCAGTGAGGCACCATACCAGCAGATTTACGGACTGTTACCGCGCTGTCTAGACTATTGATACGACGTTTGAAGACCCCAAAATCACCTCTCCTGGCGAAGTCACGCTCAGTGAGGCACCATACCAGCAGATTTGCGGACTGTTACCGCGCTGTCTAGACTATTGATACGACGTTTGAAGACCCCAAAATCACCTCTCCTGGCGAAGTCACGCTCAGTGAGGCACCATACCAGCAGATTTGCGGACTGTTACCGCGCTGTCTAGACTATTGATACGACGTTTGAAGACCCTAAAATCACCTCTCCTGGCGAAGTCACGCTCAGTGAGGCACCATACCAGCAGATTTGCGGACTGTTACCGCGCTGTCTAGCCTATTGATACGACGTTTGAAGACCCCAAAATCACCTCTCCTGGCGAAGTCACACTCAGTGAGGCACCATACCAGCAGATTTGCGTATGGAAACTGACACGGTTGGCTACATCACCTACAACATCCGTGATGTCAGCCCATAACACCGGGTGAACTTGGTGCCACGTCATTGCTTCCCTTCGGTCGTGCCGGCTACACTGAACTGGACGGAAATCACAAACTATTTACATAGCCGTTTCGACCGACCTTTCATTCAGTGCGGTGGTACCAACCCGGGCGGGTTAAACCCTACCACCTAGTAATATAAGAAGGGAGTCATATCCCTTATACAGCGTAAGGTATGTATGTATGTACCTACTATTAACATTTTAAGCATAACACGTTCGAACATTAGGGCGACAGCCAGAGCAACACTGTTTGTTTAATGAAATCAGTGACATCCGCATTTCTGAAAGTAAAGTTTAACCAGTTAGTAAAACTATCCGGAAATGAAAGTCGCAGCTAAGCTCCGCTCCGGTTCGATCGTTCGAGCAAACACCCACAGGCGGCTGAGCGCCTAATTGAAGGTAATCCAATTTGTACGTGAATAATTTATTAACCGTGGGCCCCGGCCGGCACGGCAGCGGTTTTTTTCTATGGAAACTTACACGTTGGGCTACATCACCCACAACATCCGTCATGTCAGCCCATAACACCTTGGTGAACTAGGTGCCATGTCAGTGCTTCACTTCGGTCGTGCCGACTACACTGAACTAGACGAAAAATGAATTGATGTGCCGGACACGACACATCGGTCCGATGCGACGCGGTTACCGCACCCCGCGCCCCTCTGGCGCGGCGTGCGTCCGCGATCGCCTCGGCCCGCCGCCCTGGCAGTCGATCACACCACGGAGTCAAGTATAGTCGCTTTGAGTCAATAATAATTCTCAGTCGTTTTATTACACGTTTATACACAGCTATCATAGTGTTTCATTTGGACCTTAAACACTAACACCCTACATAGGACACTCGCATATAGTAGCTAAAGTGCTACAGTAGAATTACATAGCCGTTTCGACTGACTTTTCACTCAGTGCTGTGGTATCAACACGGGCGGATTAAACCCTACCACCTAGTAAGGTGAGAAGGATGGATCTACAGTTTTACGTAGAATTCGAACCACGGTCAGCCTCCAACGGTCGAGCGGTCACCCATCCAAGACAGACACAGAGACGTGCGAGTTCGTGCGACAGGGACGAGGCTCTACAACCGGATTGCCTTTTTCTAAAACTCGATGTTCACTATTTACTGCTGGGTAATGTACGGCAGTGTCACCCTAACCACTAAGCCACCAACTACTTCATTATTACGTCCACCATTATTTATTCATTACTAGAAAACCCGACTATGAAATCAAACACGCTTCTTGGTATCACAGATCAGAGAGTGGTTGGTATGATAATTGCCTTTAGGGTTCTTGTGAAATGCGTATAAAGAACACGTAATATTAACTTTGGCCTCTAGGCGACTGTGAATAATATTTTCATATTGGACGCGTATATTTTAATGCAATAATCCTATGCCACTTTATGTAGTACATAAGTATGTTAATAATTAAAGTATTCTTCTCTTCTACACTATCCACACTTAATATTATACATAACAAGCTGTGCCCGCGGCTGCAGTAAGTAGCCTATAGTTGATGGGAAGAATCAAGCTATCCGTAGAATTTTGTTTTATTAAAATCGGTACAGTGGTTATCGAGTTATAAGCGGACAGACAGACACTCAGACAGACAGAAAGCAGACGTTGGATTTTATTATAGGTGAGGAGAAAGGAGAAAGGAGAAGAGGTTTTTACCGTGTGGGGCCGGTACTTAAAAAGAATATCCCCACTGCATCTCTCCCCATGCATGTCGTAAAAGGCGACTAAGGGATAAGGACAAGATGCCGTGCTGAAGGGCGACAGGCTCGCCACCTCTCACCTTGGCACGGTACCTACTTCCACCGACTCATGCAGCAGGTGGCTGCTTGATCGATTTAATCTTGTTCGAATACTTTGCGAAACGTGGTAGTCGGTGTTGTGCTGTAATTGACCAAAATTCTTGCAGCACAACACCGATTACTCTGCTTACCCCAATTGTCGGGATTCAGCGTGTGTGATATGTAAGAGGTTTTGTAAGTTTGGATGTATGAGGTAATCTCCGAAAATTCTCATCCGATTTCAAAAATGTTTTGACCAATATTTAGAACTAGCTGTGCCCGCGGCTCCGCCCGCTCTCATATTTGACTTCACTGCTAACCTGATAAGCCATTTAGCGTGATAGTAAGTAGCCTATAGTTGATGGGAAGAATCAAGCTATCTGTAGAATTTTTTTTTATTAAAATCGGTTCAGTGGTTCTCGAGTTATAAGCGGACAGACAGACATACACTCAGACACTCAGACAGAAAGCAGACGTTGGATTTTATTATAGGTAAGAATGGACCTTTAGGATGGGCATAGGCTATGCGGGCGAAGCCGCGGGCACAAGCACGATGACTGCCTGTGTAGCGCAAAGTGTGTGGTGGTGCGGTGCCTCCTACCTTGATGTTGATGTCTCCGCCCGCAGCCGCACCTTCGATAGCTCAGTCCTTCAGCTTCAGGTAGTGGCAAAGATTACTTAATAGTTACTTCGTAACAGATAAATCACTCCATAGAAAATGTTCCTACCTTCGGGCTTTAATAGCCTACTGCTTCACGTCGCCAATCGCTGCGTGCGAAAATGTACCTTAACGATCGAGTGTAAAGTGGTTATTGCTTTGCAGCTGCGCGCAGTTGCGTGGGCGAGCGTCTATGTATACTTCGCGCGGCTGACGAATTACCACTGAAATAGACCGCCGGCGGCCCGTCGGGCGGTAGGTAGTTAGCGCGCGCAAGTACATAGAGTGCGTGAGGCCTGGTGTGGTGCCTCCTACCTTGATGTTGATGTCTCCGCCCGCAGCCGCACCGATAGCTCAGTCCTTCAGGTAGTGGTCGTCGGCACGGAAACGTCCCGCTGTCCGAGGATCCGCTGGGCCCAGCTACGCAGACACTTCGGAACTACACTCAACTGTACTTATACCGTATTAGGTGAACCACCCCAGAGAGGCCGCGCCGCGCTCGATCAGGGTGGATATCGTCTTTTTCAGGAAAGAAAGTTCCAAATAAACCGCCCGCTGCCGCTCGTATTTTCGGACGTGCCAGATAACAACAGCCCGACGCTAGGCAACCGAAATCTTCTATTCCGCAAGGAGAGCTGTGTGTTTCTTGCATGAAGACCGCTGCAGGTAGAGTCTTGAGGCGAAGAGAATGGAGGCACTATCGTGTTTTGTGTAAATGTAAATGATCGCAAAATACCGAACAGCCTGTATGGATGTAAGGGGTGAACTCAAAAACGACTGGACCGATTCATATGATATTTTCACTAACGATATCGAACATTGTCACATGTACACATATAATTACGGTATTTGTTTAAGGGGCCGGCCTTGTGCGGAAAAATACAGCTGTCCCACTTTTTTTTTATGTGATACGATATGAGTGGCTTAGACAGAAAGGCCAGAGCACATGCTCCGACCAGCGAATACCATCTCCGAGACTGTACCATACCGGAGAATTTCCTTTGGATTGCTGACTAATACTGGACTACAGACCGTGCCAAGGTGAGCCACCTCTCACCTTGGCACGGTCCTTCCACCGAGTCATGCAGCAGTTGGTTGCTTGATAGTTATTTTGCCCCAATACTTTGCAAAACTTGGTTGTCTCCTTGCAGCACAATACCAATTACTCTGCTCACCCCTGACTGTCGGGATACAGCGTGTAGTATGTATGTATGTACAATTAAGTGTATTTTAGTGTTTATTAATTTGAGCTGTCATTATTGTTAACTCCTGAGCATATCCCGAGCGAAGCCACAGCCTAGTATTTATACATATTATACGTAACATAATCTGGTTGGACCCTCCTGGTTTAGATTTAATTATGTATCTAATCTGTATTTTCATACCCGACCGCAAAAAAGGGTACGTATGTGGTAATTAGAATTATGTGCGCTGTGCTCCTGCCATTTTGTGTAGGAAAATAAATTTGTGGGGTAGCTTTTCGTCGCCTTTGTTAGACTTAGAAATATTTTCTGCAAACTTTGACCTTATTCTAATTTTTTTCTACTTTGCTTCATGGACTACGTTTAAATCTCAATTTAGGCTATTGTTCTTTACACTTTTATACAACAGACCGGATAAGAAATTATAAAACCCGACGGATAAAAAAATTAATGTAACAAGGATAGACCAGTAGATAATGCCGTTAGTCTGGCTATCTGTCTATTCGAATCCTTCTACATGCCCGACTAACAACATATTCTACTGATCTTTTCTTAAAGAAGAAAGAAGAAGTCTTATTATTTCTTTCATTCTTTTAGAAGGCGGGTTTTATAAATGTTTTATTTTATTTTTTGTTGCAATGCATTTTAGTTCCAAACCATAAAGTATGGTTTATTTCTGAAATGACTAAGTTTCCGTACCAGTACGGAAGCCTATTACTAAGTCTACGCCGTCCGTCCATTCGTACGTGTTTGTCCTACCTTTAAAAGGGCTGTATCTTTTGAACCGTAACAGGTAGCCGGTGGAAATGTTTACGAAATATGTGTTAAAATGGCGGATACCATAACAAATAAATAAAAAACAAAAATCAAACCCCCATACAAGAAACGTGTTTTTTCAAGTTTTTTTTGTTTTTAATCTATCGTAAAAACGGGAATGCATATAAGCGTCAAGTTGTGTGATAGTACAAACTCTAAAGTAAAACAACAAAAAATAATAAAAACATTGCCAATTACGTTACCTATGGTACGGAAATCTCGATGCGCGAACCCGACTCGCACTTGTCCGGTTTTTTTTTGCGCCTCCTCGGAAAATCGACTCCACTTTTGAATTATTTCCATGCTTCAAGAGGTCAACGTTTCAATATGGCGGGTCGACTTCTCGCTGTGGAGGGGTGACGAAAATTGTGAAATTCTCAAAATTCCGCGAACCGTTCGATTAATTGAACTAGGTGTAGTAATGGGGGCAAAAGTCGGCGTAGTTCGAATACTTTGGCGCACACGCGTCCTACTTCCCCCTGCTCTACTGCCTCGCCTTTCGAACCCCTTCTCCTCCCTGCGCCGTCCTCTTTCCAGTCGAGAGGGGTGAAGGAAGGAGATAAGATTAGTGAAACACCTGGTAGAGTTTGGAAGTTTGTGAAATGGGCTAAATTCAAGGTCTTTGGAGCTATAACAATTTTATTAACTCTGTGACCGTGACCTTGTTTGACAATTCGGTTGAGGTTACAAAACATGCATTCAAAACATTCATGCAGAAGTCGATATTTTGGGCACGTGTATGTTTATATTATATTTAATATGTTTAATAATTTGTATTTATTCATATAAGTATGTATGTAACAAGTTTGTATGTATTTACATGTGTTATTATTATTTATTAGTACATAAAACTACAAGAAAAACAACATTTAATGGTTTAAAATATGTTATCATTATTACGTAGCAAATTATATTAATTGTGCTAGAAATGTAATTAATAAATTACTAACGATACCACTAGAATATAATTTAGCACTGGTTGTTAAAATTGCATAATAATGTGTATAACTATAATTATTATATTTTATTTTGATCTGACGATAAGAGGAGACGCATGAAATTTGTTTGCATATGTATGCATGTCATGTAATGTGTAGTTATTTGATCTCTATGTAGAAATGTATGTTTTGTGAGTTGTATTTTATATAAGAAATTATTACTACACGCTTAATTTCAAAAACAATATCTATCTTCACCTTACAATACACCCACAAATTCCGCTTAGAGGGATCACATATTTATTTCGTCATATTTTTTGTTTAATAAAACTTTTTTCATTTCATTTCCACCTACTCGCATGAAGGGCGAGCAGAGCAATATACGTCGCCTTAATATTTCACGTCCGCGCGAAGGCACGAAATCGGCGCCATTTCTAAAAATAGTACGGTCGGCAGCGCCGTATGGTGTTCACGGGTACATGGAGAGCATAGGGGCGAGGGGACGAGGGACGAGGGGACGACATAGGGGACACGCGCGCGCTCGGCGGGACACCCTGAATGGTCACTCGTTAACCTCTCCCAACGAGTGGGGACCCTATATTACGTGTACGGTCCGTAGGTAAGTCAGGCTATTGAGAGAGCGGCTAATTCTAAACGAGCCGTGTAATTAAAGTTTTTAAGTTACAACGTTTCTTCCCGGGCGTTAGTTCTTTTCAGGTTTCAGCTATCCATATGAAGTCTTAGTTTAAGTGATAGCTTATTTAAGTGTGTTGACTTAAGTGGTAAAATTATTGTAAACAGATATAACTAATTAAATATAATTAACTTACAAATATGATAAATTAAAAACCAAGGTATAATATTTAAAAATAAAGATAAAAAAAACTAAAATATATTGATTTATATAATGAAATGATATTAGTGTATTGTTAATTTTTGTTTATTTACAAATATACACCAATGACCATTTTCGCAAACTCCAGTCTCGTCCAATAGTCAGGCGTCGGTTACAGTGACTTAAATTACTTATTTGACTGGCGGCTAAATTTTAGGTGAAAGTTGTGAAATTGGTCGCTAATATCGACTTGGGTAAATGCGCACGAATGCACAAGTTAACTCAGAAAATATCTTTGTACCTATAGTACATAATATCTATCTATATTTGAAGCATTATACCTAAAGAGTGAGGAAGCCCGCGGCTGAAGCAAGACGACCGCCGAGTCGCCGATCGCTTTTTTTCTTAATTTATTTTTAGGGCTCTTAACAATAATTTGTTAATATCACCCCCATAGTTACTCATCTTCTCTATACATTAGGGCCCTGAGTCCGGGATAGAGAAGGCTTAAACGAAGTTCAACAAAATTACTAAATCCCTCTCACTTGAACTCGCCAATAGTATTTTAAAAAACAAATTGAGTCTGTTCACTCTAAGTGACGTCTGCAGCTATCTTCACAATTCCTCTTTCTGACCACACTCCATCAGCAAATGGTAAATGTCATCCTCCTTGTTACACCGATCACAATTTGGAGAATCTCTCTTTTTCATCAGGAATTTAAATTTATTCAATTGAATGTGGTCAGAACGAAGTCATGCAGCTAGCACTATTCATATTTCCCCACAAGTACAGTCTCGGGTCCTTCAAGAGGGTATGAATGGGCACCTGTCAGGCCGGCATGGCATTCGCAGCCCCCGCATGCGACCGAATGTCCATGGGCGTCGCTAGACACCTTATGGGTGACTCGGCGCCACATGTCACGCTTACTATAAAAAAATTATATTAAAACTATTTTAGGCCTTTGTAAATTGCACGCCTGGAACCATGGAACCTGTGGAGGCTCTGATTGCAAGGTTTCTGTAGGTTTATTTACTGAAAAATTTACGTACCTAAATAATAATAACTTTTTGAACAAATTATGAAAATATAAAAAAATAATATGAAAGTATTTTTGCTTACGGTACCTATTCGTAAACCGCAGCGTAGATTCAAGAGTGACCGTACATAAATATGCAAAATCGGACCGAGAGGACATTTCGGAAAATGGAAAATTATGAAAGCGATTGGCCGAACAAATAAACATATTAAACGCTCGTTAACTTTGCTGGCGAGAAATTTTCCGGGCGACAAATTTTCAAAAACAGTACAAGTTTACTCACCTACATTTTGCCTAAAACTACACTTTTAGAGACCATTGAAAATTAAATGTCACAATTATTAGAATTTTTTTTATGGAAACTGACACGGTTGGCTACATCACCTACTACATCCGTGATGTCAGCACATAACACCTTGGTGAACTAGGTTACAATCAACCTTTGATTCAGTACGGTGGTAAGCGAAACCTATAGTTTTACGTGGAATCCGAACCACGGTCAGCCTCCAACGGTCGAGCGGTCACCCATTCATCCACTGACCGCGCCCAGGTGTGCTATGATCCGACCGACAGTCGACCGACCGCACCACTGAGCTACCGAGGCTGACGAATCATTAAGTAGGAATTATAAGTAGCATTGATTTTATAACCCTGTCGGGACAGATAGACCACTCCATATAACAAATTTGGTAACGTTGTAAATCGTAAAACCAACAGAGGGCGTTAATAATTTTTCTTGATGTTGTCGTAAAACAAACAGGTGGCGTTAATGTTTGTTAATACTTCTATACTAAGGGCGCTATCTAGTTGAAATACAACAGTATCTAGGTACCTTTAATTGTCACTAGGCTGTAGAATTACTGCTACTAGACAAAAGATGGCGCTTTCATTTATATTTATAAAGAACATTATTTATGTAAATTCAAAAATTTTTAATTATATTTGAATAATAAAATTATGACAATTTACAATTAAACTAACACTTCTTATCAAATTAAATAAAATAAAAAAATGTTTTGAAAATTATTTGGTATACGGAACAAAATATTATTATGATTGTAATTTCCTGTTTGTGCGCTTTTAATAGATAGATCCACACAGAGCACGGTATACCCCCGCGCGCGCGCGCGCGGTATTCCGTGCTCTGTGGATAGAACGTATTTATTTAGTTGAACAGTTAAACAAATACTCGTCACTCTTCATTCTAATAATGTCAGCATTGTATGTAAAAAAAAAAAATATGAAAACTGCCTTAAAAAATTTATGAAATTAAAAAAATCGAACCCTAGAGTTGAAGGCGGTGCTAAAGAAGGCTACACAAATCACAAAGGATATCATCCACGCATGTTTTCTTTCATGTATCATTTTTGCTTGCTTTAGCACCGCCTTCAACTCTAGGGTTCGATTTTTTTTATTTCATACATTTTTGAAGGCGGTTTTTATATATTTTTTTAAATAGTTTTTTATTTCACAGTTTTTTTTGGAATTTTTTGCTATTAATGTACTCGGCGGAATCGCTCGACCTTCGGCCTCGCGATTCCGCCTCGCTTTCCAATCTGATCTCGACCAAATTAAAATGGAACCACGTCATGGTTATCCCCTTTCAAACAAAAAAAAAGAATTTTCAAAATCGGCCCACAATAATTGACGGAGTAATCGCGTAACAAACATCCAAAAAAAGAAAACATACCGTCGAATTGAGAATCTCCTAGGTCTAAAGTAAATTGCTCGTGATGACAAATTCAACGAGCCCAAACACGATGGGTTTATCATGTGTAGTTTAGGAGTTCCTATGGCCACCTTCCGTCTCCATCATCAGACCAGCTCGATGGTACTCGTACTCGTATTATAATATATTAAACGCATCTGGCCGGTCGGAAAAGATTTCAAATTTAGAATATTCATGAAACAAGGGTCCGAATATGAATGACAATATCGATTCATGTATTTCAATACAATGACAGAGAAAATTTCAAAATATTAGGTACCTATTCTACCTATTTAATACTTTTTAGTTCTAGTTTATTTTTTTTTTAAGTCGGTTTTATATTTTTAAAACAATATTACATAAAAAACAATAATCGAAATCGAATAATCGAAATCGGTTGAAGTGGTACAGAATTATTCGCCATGTGTCAAACTGCAAATTGCTGAAAAAGTCCACATCACAAAAGTTTTGCTGAAGGTAACCACACACCAATAGTATTTTTTTGCTTTTTCATAAACCGCTCAATCAATTTCAATAAAATTTCAATGGGAGCACCTCTGAAGTATGACCTACCAAACAAAAAAAGAATTTTCAAAATCAGCCCACAATTAACACGTTGAACGCCATACGACCCACCGGTGGGCCTAGCGTACTTTTCGGTTCGGGCCAAGCCAAACTCATTATATCCGTAATTTTCATCAACTTGAGATTTTCATCACAAAGTTTATAAAATGCGGTAATTTGTAAGGAAAATAAAAATTTGCGACTTTTACCGTCTAATTTTCGAGATATAGCAGAAGGCTCACGGGTGGATCGTGTGGCCTCATATGAAGGATTTGTATTTTTCTGTTGGCTGGGGCCGCGGGGTCACGCCGCGGCCCACCCGTTGCGCACACGCCGCGGACGCAGCGATCAATCCCGGTCCGGCTGCGTCGACAATTGAGGATGTTTTACGCTTTTCTCGCCAAAAATGATTATTTTGAAGATTTCGAGTTAACACAAGAAGCGCTAACGCAGTTAGAAAACATCGAGATAGATCTTCTGAACCGTAGTTTCGGAATAGATTCTATGAAGACGTAGTTCAACCAACGAAAAGAAGATGCTGTCGAATTCTTTTGTCGGAGAGTGAGGATAGCGACTATGAAATGCATATAGAAAGACAGAAGAGAATGAAACACACTCTGGAAAGGAAAGAGGGATTGGCCAGAAAAGTGAGAAGAACATGTCACCAATGTTATGCAAAGAACGTACTAATAATGGGTAGCAAACAGGCTAAAACCAAGTCGAAAAAAGTATCCACTTATTGCCAAAGCAGCCCAACTAAACCATTCCTTTGTTTGCCTTGTTTTAACATGACTCACGGATAATTCTTTATTGTTTATGGTTAAACCCTTTGGGGTTAAGATGATTGATTATTTTAAATAATGAAGTGTCATAATGTTGTGATTGTTCAATTTCATAAATATTTTGTTTTGTTCAATTTCATAAATTATTTTCGTAATAAATAATGTCTTCTTATTTGGCAATGAAGAAAATTTTATGTTCATTTTTATTTTGACGAATATTTTCTTATTATTTTCTGGTTTTATTAATTCTATTAATACAAATATTATTTTCTACCTTATCGTTAAGAGCAGCCCTAGCATCGTTACAATTAACTTAATAAAAAACTACAAGTTTCTATTGGATTTGAAAACCACGCCGTCCGCTTCGACAACAAGGCCATGCGGCTCACTTCCATATTGGCTTTGTAGCTGCGCTCTGTGGCTTGTAGGAAGCGTTTACGTAGGCCCTCTCACGCGGCTCACCGGTGACCCCCATGCCCTGAATGGTTCAGTAAGGAAAGGCTCACCGGTGAGCGGTGAGCCCCGTGGCCCAAACGGAAATACTGGATTTTTCATGTGGCGTTGAACGTGTAAGATTGTAATTTCCTGTTTGCGGTTTTACTCCGGTCCAAAGAATTTACAAACTCTTTGGTTGTACTTGGGTTGTACCTAGCTCCGCTTATTTGTTGTTATATCCGCTATAGTAACACATATTCTGTGAAAGTTTCAACGCGCTACCTATTACGGTTCAAGAGATACAGCCCTCGGACAGACAAACGGACGGACGGACAGACAGACTGCGGAGGCTTAGTAATAGGCTTCCGTACAGGGATACGGAAACCTAAAAATAAGGGGTGAAATAGGGGTGAAAGTTTTTGTATGGGGAATCCATGATTTCTCTAGGTAAGGATATGAAAATTTATTATCTAGGCTTTTGGCACAGATTACTCAATAGTTACTGCTTTTGGTAAGAAATAATGAATAATGGTCAGGAAGAGGAAGGGGGAGAGAAAAGAAGGGGGAGTGGGTGGGAGGTACGTTTGTCAGCCTCGGTAGCTCAGTGGTGCAGGCAACCCTGGGCGCGGTCAACACTTGGATGGGTGACCGCTCGACCATTTGAGGCTGACCGTGGTTCGGATTCCACGTAAAACTGTAGCACCCTTCCCTTCTTACCTTACTAGGGTTGGTACCACCGCACTGAATAAAACGTATGTCGAAACGGCTATGTAAATCAAAGAGATTTGATGTAAATAGTTTTTTCGTTTTTTTCCGTCCAGTTCAGTATAGCCGGCACGACATGTCCGACATCACGGATGTTGTAGGTGATGTATCCAACCATGTCAGTTTCCATAAAAAAAAGAAGAAGAGGAGGAGAGGTATGGAGGGAAGAAGGGTTAGTGAATGAGGGTAGGTGTGGGGGAGGGAGGTAGTAGAGGGAACGAGGAGGAATGGATATCGAGGGAGTGAGAGGTTGAAAGGGGGAAGGGGCGGGATAAGAGGGGGTTGCGGACAGGATGAGGGGTAGTAGGGGAGGAATGGAATGCGAGGGTGATGGGAAGGAGGGGCGACATGAGGGGAGGAAGGGAAGTAGGGAGAGAGGGAGGGAATGGGCGAAAGGGAAGGTGGCAAAGAGGGGGGCCGTGAAGGGTGAGGGGAAGGAGGGGAGGAAGGCGGGATCGAGGAGAGAAGACCGGGAGAGAGGTGAGTGAGAGATGGGCGAGGAAGGAATCCCTTCCTTCCTCCCGAAAAAGATAGAGAATATAAGAGAAGCGATGGTTTATTATCAATTTTGCATTTAAATCAGATTTACTATTTTTTTATTTTATTCGTCGTCGTGTCGTCGTCGGTAAAATCTACAATTTTACAATTTTATATAAAATATCATTGACTTATATATTCTGTAAAGCTTATCACAAATACATTAAACCCACCCTCTTTTAATCTCTTTGGTATAACACCACCAGCAGCATCGTAGATGGAAAAAATAGCCCTGGACTCAACTTTTTTTAATTCGGTGCCTGGACTCCCTACTTCATACTCAATGACATTTTGTTCATACTTCAACTATTACTAAAACGAGACACCGCGATTATGGTAGTGTGCGTATCGCGTGAATACAGAACCGACCGTCTCAAGAGATCGCATCGATATTGTGTCATCCTTTTTCCACGCGCAGTAACCCGTATCGCTTGCCTGCACGCTCCACGCAAACATTTGCGTGTTCCAAAACAAGCGAACGTCGCGCGTCGATCGATAAATTGCCGCAACGGCTAAAAACTATGGAGGTGGCTTTTTACTTTCGAGCGACTGTAAGGAGAAAGGAAGTATTGTGATCGTCCAAAATGTCGAAGTTGAGAATGCGACTGATTTTTTTTTTTTTTATTGAAACTGACACGGTTGGCTACATCACCTACAACATCCGTGATGTCAGCCCATAACACCGGGTGAACTTGGTGCCACGTCAGTGCTTCCCTTCGGTCGTGCCGACTACACTGAACTGGACGGAAAACACAAACTATTTACATAGCCGTTTGGACCGACCTTTCATTCAGTGCGGTGGTACCAACCCGGGCGGGTTAAACCCTACCACCTAGTAATATAAGAAGGGGTCATATCCCTTAGTCGCCTTTTACGACATACACGGGGAGAGATGCAGTGGGGCTATTCTTTTAAAGTACCGGCCCCACACAGTACAGATTTGGGCTATATATCTGTCAACGATCCCAAAAAAGTGGTTTTGAGAAACATGTATGTGTGTGTGTGTGTGTGTCCGTCCAGCGACCTTGTGCCTAAACTGCTCAACCGATTTCGTTCAAAATTCGTATTTAGTAGTTTGAAATGATAATCTAGGGGTACCTTTTTTAGTTTTTTTTTCATTAAAAAAAATAAGGGTAGCTGTCATACAAATTATTTCGTTGAGGTCGATTTTCTTATAAATGGCTAACGATTTTTATTATTATTATTATATTTAATCCATCGTGTTTGTTTCCGTTTTCAAAGGTGGTGAGGTAAAAAAATATAATTTTAAAGAAGGTATCTCCACTTTATCCTAACCGCACGCGCGTATTTGAATTGCACGCAGGTTTGGTTGGTGGGTATTTGGCAACTAAAAATATAATAAGAAATAGGCATGCCATCTATAGACAAATAGGACAACTTAACTTTGGTCTGACATCTATGATGCAGAAGCGGCGAAATTATACATTTTATCCGCCAAGCTCACGGACTGACAAAACATGAAAATATTTATTGGAAAAATTATGAAAACCTTAAAATACACTATTTTGAAATTTCTACTTAATATAAAATAATCTTTAAATTTAACTATGCTGTTCCCACTTAGCATCGTTCTATAATTAGCAGATTTAAAAATATAATAATTATTTAATTCAAATTCGATACTCCTGGCGCCATCTTAGGACATAATTGAAGACTAATTTCATGTTACCTTTAAAACATCGCTGACGGTACATCTGACTCCCCCTATAAAATCAATGTAAGTAGGAAGTACTGTGTGAGGCCGGTACTTAATAAAAATAATAGCCCCGCTGCGTCTCTCCCCGCGGATGTCGTAAAAGTCGACTAAGGGATAAGAACGAGTCGCCGTGCTAAAGGGCGACAAGATAGCCACCTCTCACGGCTTGGCACGGTCCTTCCACCGAGTCGTGCAGCAGGTGGGTCTTTGTGCCTTACTTGCTGCTTGATAGTTATCTTGTCCGAATACATTGCTAAACGTGGTGGTCGATGTTGTGTTGCAATTTTCCAGAGTTCTTGCAAGCACAACACCGATTACTCTGCTTTCATGGTTGTCGGGGTGCAGCGTGTGTCGTATGTATGAAAAAATTATAGTAAAAAAATAAAAACGAAATAGTTTCCTACTTACGTATGTAAGTAGGAAACTATTTCGAACATAAGAATAAAATAACCTCCACGCGCGACTTACTATTTCTAGCTGCCGGTCTCGGAGGCTGCCCCATTTTCCGCGTCGTCGCGTCGTTACTCCGGGAAATCAGAAGGAGCCCCACTTTACTCACCTGTGGAATAAAAAATATACTATGTTAAAGTTATACTTTTGAGCTCCCATTTTCCTTTTACTTGGGATATGTTTTTTGGCGGTCTTAGGCTCTATACAAACGGACAAAATATTGCCTTTCTCAATAGAAAAACGAATGGTACCCAGAAGTGACAAAAGATCAGCTGTAAATACATGATTCTTTTGTCTCTTTCCGGCGGGTGGCCGAGTGGTCTGGGCGTTGGTTCTCATGCGAGAAGTCCGAGGTTCGAATCCAACCGGCGTGTACCAATTGGTCTTTTCTGATCTGAAAAAAATGTGCATATCTTCAAACACTGCTCCATGGTTCGGATGCCATGTAAAAATGTAGGCCCACCGGGGTTGACTGGAGGCAACATGAGGGGGCAAGGCCGCTCTTGTCACACATTAAGTGGCATAAAGTGTATTATTATTATTCTCTTTATTTACTCATTTAAAAAAATTAAAACCTAAAATTAATATAAAAACAAACGGAATTTCCACCACCGGCGGAGGGGCGAACCCAGGCTACCGATGGACGGGTCCCAAAGAGAGAAACCTCCGGACTATACTCGCAGTGTCGAGCAGGGCTGCCTTCTGGATCTGGTTCTTGACCCAACCACTCAGCGAGAGCTTCTTAAGGTGGTCGTCGAGGCTCTTCGCTATCAACCCATGCGCCGAAACGACTATGGGCACAACGATCGTCGAGTCGACGGGCTACATTTTGGTAACCTCGTGCTGCAGATCCAGATACTGCCTCCTTACAGACGAGTTTATCATCGTGTGGCACGGCGACATCGACAAGCGTTGCATGCCTCGCCTCCCGGTCCACTATCACAATATTATTATTATTTGGCACCTCGATAAACAAAAATTAAGCAACATGAGGAGCCACAATGCAGAGTAACTTTGAATGGAACATGAAGTCGACGAGGCCTTAAAGATGAAAGAACCATAGCACGTAACGCGCCATGTCCTAAAGTAGAGATAAATAATTTCATTCTATCTCAAATATGCGTTTTATTGATACCACTCTTTCACGTATGCAAAATATACTATTTTCGAATAGAAACTATAATGCTTATCCCAAAGTAATTCAAGCCAGACCTATAGTAGAAATAAATTCAAAAGCAAATCGTAACCCACACCCGGCCGGCGAAATCGCGAATCTAAAATCATAGCCACTCCTCCCCACAATCTATTCCCTGCCCGGCCTAAAGCCAGCCGTTCCCAAAGTGTTATCGACCAAAACCTTTTCCCGATAAACATTATTATTCACCATTAGAAGACAAAGTTCCGCTAACTTAAGGTTGACACTTCCACATGACGAGACAAACAGCGAGGCGCACTTTTCCAGCATTTACATAAAGACCCGTGACTATTTTGCAATTTCAAATAGATAGGGTACGTGGGACGCTTCTTTTTTTATTTTATTTTACAGGAAAAATACTGGGGAACTTGAGAATACAACTTGATATAAAGTAGTATAGTTAGTCAATGATCGTCCTAACGCCTGCATGCTGGAATTATAAGGGGTAGGACTTGGTTTTTGTGCACACGTTTAATTTATTAAAAAAAAACATTTTCGTACATTTTCTTTAGCAACCATGATGGACATAAATTCAATATCTATGGTGAAACACAAATAATACAGATTTTGCCTTATTCTTACTTGAAATATGGAATGGTCCTGTATAAAATGTCGTAGAATTTACATAATGTATGTAGATGAAAAGATAAGATTTGAGATAAAATTTCATTCCGCGTTCAATCATAGGCAAATTTAGTGCCACAATCCGAGCAAACCTACGTCCTTGCCCCACTCAGCGTCAATTCAGGCTCGCGAAAAAGCGAAACTAATAAATCCGTCTCACCTTCGAACGATCATCGAACGAAAAAAAATCTGAAAGTTTCCTCCGCCCGCCCGCCGCCGTCGCCTCTCGCGCCAAGTTGAAACTCACACGATAAGGGCTCAGCAAAGTTAGAGATCAAGTGGAATACTTAGGAGCCACGAACAGAATATTGGGGGCCGCGGGAGTTTTTTTATTGTAATTTTTGCCAAAGTTGGGAAAGATTTATGCGAAAGCGCGGGCGTACCTGTAGTCGATTTAAGAGTTAAACGACCAATTCAATTGAGTCATATCAACCCGTAGTCTAAGGGTTCCTCTGGATGATTTAGTAGTGATAAAATCTAAAGTAGCAGTACTTCGGTGTACTCACTACATTACCCAAACACAAGGTGTACCTACATAGATAGAAACATCACATATTCAGAACATAAACAGTTTTCACGTCTCTATACGGGTTGTCCGTGTTCGACCGGATTTGCTTACAACCACGGAATTCCTTCTTGAATAAGCTTAAAAAAAGCTCAGTTATTCTGTTTTTCTTTAAGACTCGTATTTTCGAGATAATCGCCATTAAAAGGTTAGTTTCTGATGTTGGACGTGGTTTTCAAATAGTCGCAAAAACCTAATAGATAAGGAAAATCCTAATGCATAAAAACTCGATTATCTCGAAAAATACGAGTGCCTACCTATTAGGAAAAAAAAATGCTAACGCGCTTTTCTTGAAGTTATTAGATGAGGAAGCTTGTTGTGGTAAGTAAATGCGGTCGAACTGGGACTTCCCGTATTGTATCGGGTGTGAGAGAAACATCAACGTTATACGCTGACTTTTAGAATACCTATTCATATAATTTTTTTGTTTTTTTTTTTTTCAAAAAATCCCAAAATTTCAAGTGCTATAGAACTGAAGACTCGGTCTCTACGTCTACGTTAATAAAATATATTCATTTTCCTCCTGTTTATAAACAACATAAAAAACGCCCGGTAACAGGACTCAGCGGAAAACATTTCCGACTCAAGAAAATTAACCGGCGAGGAGTTTAAGGCGGAATTTTTCACACTTAAAGCGTCCGACGCAATAAAGCAAACTAATGAGTGCCGCGCTGGCGACATCGAGGGAACAGTGGCCCCTATTCCAAGTTTCGTACGATGTGAACACCGTTCGCGCAAGAGCGAAGTATCAAATTAAAAAAAATATATACGATTAATAACAATTCATCCTTTTATTTACACATTTATATATTTAGATAAATTTTACATACACAGAGTAAAAAACTAAAAATAAACGAAGTTTGTCCATCGGCAAATTAAAAGATTTTCATAATTTGGAGGAATTATTTAATTAATTTAATTGTACTATTTATCCATTGTTGAATTGAGAGTTCATGTTTGGGGTTTGTTGACTATACATTTTTGGTTTTTTATTTGATTTCTTGATTTGAATTAATTTGTTGCTGATTTATTGTTTTCATTTTTACATCTGACATGTATTTTATTACAATTTTATTGATTGTGAATGAATGAATGAAGAATAAAATGAATTAATTAATGTGAGATCAATTTTATAATTTGGAAT
Source organism: Nematopogon swammerdamellus (assembly GCA_946902875.1). NCBI lineage: Eukaryota > Metazoa > Arthropoda > Insecta > Lepidoptera > Adelidae > Nematopogon > Nematopogon swammerdamellus. The sequence continues at coordinate 14,780,524 of OX336341.1, read as the reverse complement.
ATGTGTTAATAATTAATTGCTATTTGCGATTTTTTTGATAAAATATGCACAGCTCGCAAGGCCGAATAGATGAATACGCTGAATAAATGAATGAATATTATATATATGAACTTGTGGCGGGTCACACAAGCGACACCTAGCCACAGCCGAACGAAAGTCGAGAACCACTTACCACGCTACTCTTCAGAGACAACATCAAGCTGCGCAGCCACCCGGTGGATCCAAGGACGCCAACACAACACCTCTCCACCTTTTCCAGCATTCGCTGCAAACTACTGAAAACTTGTAGTCGTAGCCGTAACAGAAGGCTACAGCAAAAGAAGTTTGGTGCCAGTTTTCTTTCCACAATATGTTTCTGATTTAAATTTGTTCTCCGTCCTATGAACATGGATTTGCGTTAACAACAACGAATAAAACAGATAGATTCAAAATACGGTTATTCCATTAAAATGTAATTGTTTTGAAGAGTTTTGAAATATTATCATGATCAAATTTATAACTCATTTCTAAATATATGAAACTTATTATACAAAACGTTACATTCCGTCGTGCAAAGCTTGGAATCGAACCACTGCAGTGCCTCACTCCCACGGTGTTGGCGAGGGAAAACATTATGCCAAGGCGGCATTCATTAGGGAGATTATAAAGTGAAAATTAGTTGTGCTGGCCACGACGGGGAAGACAATATAGATGTAGTTGAGCATAGATGGCATTAACAAGATTATATGGCACGTATATTTATTTATATGGCCCACTACTTAAAACAGTCAGCGTGTATGCGTCCACTGCTGGACATACGCCTCTCTAAGTTTCCTCAAGTCCTTTCAGCCTTCAGCGGTACGGACACACTGCTTTCCGCCGACGTACTTTATGTCGTCGTCCCACCTGGCAGGTGGTCTTCCCACACTCCGTTTTCCTGTCCACAGCCGCCAATGTAGAACACAGTTACTCCAACGGTCGTCATCTCTTCGGCTGACGTGCCCAGTGCACGGGCACTTGAGCTTACACACGCGTAAGCATAACTATTCAATACACACGTACGTACGAACCTTCACGCTGCGCTGGATTCCAACAATCGGGGTGAGCAGACTAATTGGTGTTGTGCTGCAAGATCTTGCATAAATTACAGCACAACACCAACCAACACGTTTAGCAATGCATAAGCCATTAGCAATATTCTGCTCTGTGGCATTAGCATAAGAAAACAGCTTAAAACAGCAAGTAGGCTCAAAGTAACTAAACTACACTATAACTCGAATTTATTCAATTCAACACAATAAAAACAGTAGAACAATAGAAACACAATAGAAACAGTAGCCAAAACATAATTTTTGTTTGTTTAAGTTCAAATCCTTTGCTAGCTAGGATTACCTAAATAGACGGCATTGCGATCGGAACTCCATCCGCTATTTTTTTTCTATCTAGCTCTACCTAAGACAATGACGTCTAAATTATGAACAGATCATGGGAATTTTTTTTATATTAATTATTGGCATGGATTCCGGGTCCTTCTGCCATTTCTTTAATTTATATAATATTATGTATTTGTAAAGCCTTTTATTATATTTTTGTTCAGTTATTAAGTCATTAATTTTAAGATTGCACAACTTGTCTTTGTAATCATCAGAGAATATTGGATCTTGTAAATTTGATAAATTTGGATCTTGTGTGTCTTGTATATCTCCTGCCTGCAATAACCGCTGGACGGCGAACTTCTGGCAACTCAATGTGAGAGCTGACAGGTCGACATTGGCATGGTGGTTGCAATATTGACATTCGCTGTTTGGCAAAAGGTGGAGTCTGTGAAAATGGGCTGGTTTTTGGTTGTGTCCGAATCTCATTCTTTTGATTATTGTTATGCATTTACCGTTATTACAGTCCTTGTTTTTATTGTACCAGGGTGCAAAGGGTGGCTGAGTCGGAGGGGCCAAAGCGCATTCTCCGACCAACCAATATCACTTCCGAGAAGGTAGGTGCCATACCGGAGACTTCCCTGGATTGCTGGCTATACTGGACTAGAGGAGAACACAACCGAGGCTGCTATGCGGCCATCTTACATCCAGTACAGTGGTACCAACCCAGTCGGCTACAATTTGAGCCTACCACCTAGTAAGGGGCAAGGGAAGGGACCTACAGTTTTACACCGGTTCTGAACGGTGAAGCAGCAGGTGTAGGTAGGTATGCACGTAAATTTATTCGTCAGAAAAAACTCATTGGTACACGCCGACCGGATTCGAACCGCGGAACTCTCGCATGAGAAGCCAATGACCAAACCACTCGGCGACCCGCCGCTTTTGTTGCTTGTGTTGCGAATGGCAATGTATCATTTACACAGCTTTTTCGTCATGAGCACGAATGACGGAAATGTATGATTTGAATTTCACATACAACTGTAGATTTTAGGCAACACATTCGCCGGGAGACAGTTCACTGCGTCTCTGCGACGAGCGCTGCGGAGATAGGACAGGGGTGGCAGGGAACGAGGGATGCTAGTTCCTCAGATCAGCGCCCGTGATATTACCTGTAAAACAGACTAAGCGAACCTACAAATCGTCTTTGACTCAGATACTCCGGACAATCTGTAAGGTTCGGTTCACCAACAAGACGGATGGCTCGGTGCTGTATCGAGTCCAAAGGACGGTGATAGAGCCTGTCTGGATTTATATTGTCGTACTGAATAAAGGTTGGTAGAAACAGTTACTAAGTTACTAACATGAAACGCGAGCTTGACGTGTCACGCCTAAAAATATTCGAGGTCTAGGAATACAGGTTGACGCATCAATATTTCTGTTTTCCTTTCAGCTCAGGATAGCTACATAGTTCCGTCAGGGAGATAGTGTAATCAATAATTATGCAGTCAACCATGTATTTATTTTATCTTGTATGTTATTATTGAAGCGATACTTTTTAACGCACGTTTGGGATCTAACTTAGAAAAAGTGAAACGTCACGAAAGTACGAACAGAAGTTGCAAAGCTCCTCATTGCAACGCTAGGCGCTGCCAAATTCATTGGTTTGTCAGCGCCTGCGCTCTGGCTGCGCTGCTCAGCGCCATCTATGAGAGTCTTTTGAAGTCTCACCATTGTATAAGTTGATAGAATAATTGGATTACTTACAAAGCGTAAGGAGCTTCGCTTTCGTCGAGTATCAGATTCAGATTCAGATATTTATTTCGCCATAAGGAACACACAACAATAACAATATTACATTGAGACATTATGCATATTCAGTATGGTTCGTCATAGTTTTTGTTTTATCCCGTTCAACAATGCAATCAATTGGAAGAATCGGGCAAGAAACCATACAGAGTTTATTTTTTAAATGCTAAAATATAACTTACATGCTAATTTTTAATTATTTTTACTATAACATACCTACTACATCTAATAAAAAATAAAAATTATAAGTAAAAGATTATCTTTAAAAAAGAGAATAAAGTACAAAGAACATAGGGTTCAGTCAAATTTATACATATAAAAAGATTCATTTGAAAGATTATCCTACGTCACCTCACCTTTTTATATTATAATTTTTTTCATTTAATTTCATCCTACCCATATCTACCTTACCCACAATTCCAGGCATTATGACTGGTAGATAATGCCTTTAGGCTTGAAGGCCACCTTTTTTCGCTTGTTATTGTGCTGTAAAGTATGTTTTCATTTCATTTCATTTAAACCATAAAAATAAACTAGTGTGGTTGTCCCCATTCTTCCTCGCTTCCATAATCGGATTAAGATCGTTGTGTCAGCAACGTAGTAGGGACAGGTAAGCTAGACCGGCTGATGGATTTATATGCGCGGCTCCAGGCGAGTCGACGCGATGTCGTCGCTGAAAAATGTATAGTCGCAATGTCTCACTGCTAGATGTTCGCCTGGTATAAGCCGAGAGTCGACAAAACAAACTTAGTTTCAGTAAATGGTGAGTTGTTGCTTTGCAAAAGACAACTATAGCCAGTTATGCCAGCCAGTATCAAACATTTCTGACAAAGGCTCTATACACCTGATTTTATTTATACTTTTACTTTTGATTACCTATATGTGGTCAGAATTATCAAGCTTAAATTATAGCTTAAATTATAGTAGCTAGTCACAAAATCGAAGACGTTAAAGAAATCCTTCGAAGTTTCTTGCCGGCTCTTCTTTGTTGGTGTAATCGAACCGGATTGTAAAAACTAAACAGGCCAAATTTAAGCGTAGTAGTGTACGTGTGACGAATAAAGAATAAAGCTGATAGTGCTATTTATTAAATTACATTAAGGCCCTATTCTGCCGATGCTAAAGTTGCGAACAATGAGCGTTTTGGCTTATATTTTGTGCCATTTGTTAGAGTAATTTTCGAAACCAAATACTCATATTTTTCAATCGGATTTTTTTTTCTTTTCAATAAAAATATATGAATTAAACATGCTTAGTGATTTATTTCTTATAACATGTAACTTTTGCCAAAAAAAGAAATACGACAGAGGACCATAAATTACGTTTTTTCGAAGAAATTGTTAAGAAAATCAAGACATCTATACAGAAAGTATTCTGGAGAAATACAAGAAAAAGATGAGAACCATTATTTATCCTGCTTGTTTTTTTAGTTTTTGTAAGGTGACCCTGGAGAAAGCTTGAAAAAACACCATGTTAGCAATTGTTTACGACAAGGTGGGGTTTGAAGGGGGTTTGTTAAGTAAATAAGCCACACTTTGAGTACATTTTTTTTTTAAGTTCTCTTTATTCTTGGCTTTCGTGACCAATTTTTATATTTTTTCTGTGGGGCCTGGTTTTTCTGAAATAAATTTTTGAAAATTTCGTTTTCTCCTCTTTGCGTATCGCAGCCTTCAACGACTACACGGAACTCCTATTTCCCAATGGTGTAAGCAGAGACAACGGAATCTCGCGGAACAACCTTTTGTAGTCGACAGAAAAGTTCTTCGAACCGGCACGATTCTCTCAATCGTTCTTATGTCGCACTGCAAACTTGTGGAATGGGCTTCCACGGAATATCTTTCCCTACAATCCACGGATCTTCAAATCGCCGATTAAAAGCATTTACCCAGCGACTTTAGTCCGTTTATTCCCAGTAGTTCCGTGGTACAGTTCCGTGGCGGAACTACTGAGAGGATTTAGTCCGCCTTCAAGCCGGACTGGCGGCACCTCCGTAGGGGGTGATATTGGCTGTGCCTGAGTCTCACCTCGAGCATAACCACCCAGTTCAGCAGCAATAAACATTAATTAATTAATTAAAACTCCATGTGCCACATATGGAACAATACATACTTACCACACGGTAAGAAGAGTAATCGGTGTTGTGCTGCAAGAACTCTGGAAAATTGCAACACAACATCGACCACCACGTTTAGCAAAGTATTCGGACAAGATAGGTACCTATGTAACTTTCAAGCAGCAAGTAAGCCACAAAGAATCACCTGCTGCACGACTCGGTGGAAGGACCGTGCCAAGGTGAGAGGTAGCAAGCCTGTCGCCCTTAAGCACGGCATCTCGTCCTTATCCCTTAGTCGCCTTTTACGACATGCACGGGGAGAGACGCAGTGGGGCTACCAGTACCTATGAAACAAACGAAATGTAAACCTCGACATGTGGAATGTATCAATATCCGCAAATGAGCTGTAGTGTGCCATGTCAAGTTGCATAAAACAAAAGTATTTCCGAAGTCATCCCACCGCATCAGTTTTAATAAAACTTACCCACTCCGAGCGGCGGGTGGCCAAGTGGTTTGGGCATCGGCTTCTCATGCGGGAGGTCCGAGGTTCGAATCCGGTCGGCGTGTACCAATGAGTTTTTTCTGACGAAAAAATTTACGTGCATACCTACACCCGCTGCTTCACCGTTCGGAACCGGTGTAAAACTGTAGGTCCCTTCCCTTGCCCCTTACTAGGTGGTAGGCTCAAATTGTAGCCGACTGGGTTGGTACCACCGTACTGGATGTAAGATGGCCGCAAGCAACCTCGGTTGTGTTCTCCTCTAGTCCAGTATAGCCAGCAATCCAGGGAAGTCTCCGGTATGGCACCTACCTTCTCGGAGGTGATATTGGCTAGTTAGAACATGTGCTTTGGCCCCTCCGACTCAGCCACCCATACCGGATTACATAAAAAAAAAACTCCGGCCAAGCCTGATAAAAGAATATATTTTCCTTTATCAATCAATGACCATGTCAAAAACGTTTATTTAGGTAAAAGAAGTTGGAAAATACAAAGGAATTATTGTTTAGATAAGCATTTCTCTTACATCATTCCCGAAACCAACATGTCATCGACCAAAGGAGCTGAAAAGCTGATTTAACAATTTACTGATGCTTGTGTTTTATGGCTTGTAGGTAATGCGTTTTTTTTTAAGTATCCATTCGGTGTTTATACGACCAATATCCGAATAAATAAAGCGAAGTTTCTACGGCGCGGCCGTGTAACGCACGTCAATACATGTATATCCTAATAATAACTCGAGATACACTTTATAAATCATAACTTTACGTCATTGGCGCTCTGAGCTGTGAGCAAAGTCACGCGAAACGAAGCCGCAGGCAAAAGATAGTTTTAATATAAAAAGCGCGCAGCCGCACGCACAACACCTAGCCGTCTTCATCATATCTTGCACAACGTGATACCTACTCCTGTATGTTGCTTTAGATTCAAAGAACATAACTTTTGTGTTAAATTACAAAAAAAATCGTGTAAACACGAAAAGTTTTTCGCGAAAACATCGTTACGGGCACCGCATCCGAGTAAAATTCGCTTGAAGGAAAATTCGCAAGGAAAATGTACCCCGTAGCCCTCCGTCAGTGAGTGAATTTAACAGTCATCACGTACAGTCTCCTGCAAAAGCGGTATTACATTTCTAGAATATTTTCGCTTTAAACTAGAACGCTACTAGTCTAACTTAACATTCGTCGTAGGAACTGAACGCGCGTATGATTATTTTCTACAGGTGTATTTGCGCTTTTAAAGCCGACTGTACCTAAATTTGAATTTGAAATTCGAACTGTCTGATGTTCTCCAACGTTAGTACATAAATTAGTAACTTTGCATAACAAGACGTATGTAACTTTGTAGGTACGAATGTACACACTCACGTGATGCTTTTATGATTTCGGGTTGTATCTAACTAACGAATGGCCCACCTAGGACAATGTTTGTTTAGAACTTTTGTCCCTCGTTTCAAGCTTCATATTTGTCATGCTCTCCTAATTTAGGAAGGAGTGTAAACATTCGATAAATTAATATTATTTGTGAAGCCCCATGGCATTAAACTCGTTTTTCTTGTCCCATGTATTTAATGATGTGAAATGAAAAATATTTTGATTTGATTTGATAGAGAATCATGTAGAATGGAATATAATTATCTTCTTTTAATAATACCTATTCTTATTTCAATTATACCTATTTATATAATTTAATAATTTTATCTTCAATTCTCACACTCAAATCAACATTTCACTATTCATTAAAATAAACTATCAACATCCAACATATTTTCACTGGAAGAAATCCCTGTAAGGAATAACTCCGGCTTTACGCCTCATGTAAATGTTATATTGTGATTGAGTATTTATATAAAATGTTTTGAAGCAAAAACGGATTTTCTGTCGAATATTTTATTATTCGTGTAATGTATAGCTAATCGTTGCAAAATTAACAAATTGTCTTATCTGATAAAAAAATCTAATTGAACCGTTCATCCCAATTAAATATGCCTACAGTCCCCACCTATACAAAGTTTTACTGTGTATCGTAAAACGGATCACAATGCCCAGAATTACTTCTTCGAAAAGGTTATCGTCTTCCTGAACGCAGCTCGGCCTTCGGCGAAATATTCCCCAAAAGGAAATGCAATAAAATACCTGTTAGAACGTAATTTGTCCACGAAAATATCTTCGGTTAGACAGACAGGATATACTTTTACTACGTACTTATTGCATTTTTACTGCAAATAGCCTGTTTTATTTTTTCCCGTACGTAAATACTTTGTTTAATGACTTTCATTTTGGCTAGCTTTTGTCAGCGGCTTCTCTCTCGTGACATTTTGAGACTAAGTATGCGCTTTATGCTAACGTGGATGTTATGCGTCACTTTTTACGTTACGAATTATTGGGTAATTTTTTTTTTATTTTTATGTAAATCAACATGGTTTAGATCAATGGTTCTTAAAAATACTTTTTATCGCCTTATCTCTTTAATACAATTAAAAGAAATTGTAAATTAGATATCGTAAACCAGTTCCTTTTTGTCGGTGTCGCACATTCGGCGGACACCGCAGTAGTTATCCGATTTTTAATTCACGCAAAGGTTTGCGACAAAACAAAATAGGTTTTATTTTCATGTCAAATAATTGTCGACACGACAAGTCCGTACAATTTCCGAATTGCATCTTAATATCTCTATTTGTCAATCGGCGCACACCCGGATCAATGTCGCCGGGAACTTTGACACGGGTACACGCGGAAGGGCACACGAATTGGAATTATGTGAAATGGCAAATTTCCGATGGACGCGCGCAACGCGACGTGCGGCACTAGGTGCGAGTGGATAAGTACATCTAAATACTGTCATCTTATTAGACTCAAAGTTTCATTTTATTTGATACGGAATGAGAGAATTACAATCCGCATACAAGGTAAGCAAGCACGGCGCCGATTCAAGCAAGCAAGAGAAGCGACTCGCAGTTTTTATTATATTTCCGTACCCCCCGTACCTATTACTATTACTAAGCCTACAACCAAAATTGAATATGGCACTACACTATACGCTAGATATAGGTAATGTCAATAGGCAGAGTGGTCAGATTCTTAAGTAATCATGCTTATGCTATAAAATATTATTGTTCTAGTAAGCGGTAATATGGGTTAATTATTTGTAAGTTACTATAATACTTATAAATATAATACAATAATACTTATACTACTAACAAACATTGCGACTTGCGAAGTTTGTCAGTTCTTCTTCGCATTGAATTTAGAACTAACGGAATTTTCGAGATGTCCAAACGGCGGGTGGCCGAGTGGTTTGTGCATCGGCTTCTCATGCGAGAGGTCCGCGGTTCGAATCCCGTCGGCGTGTACCAATGAGTTTTTTCTGACGAAAAAATTTACGTGCATACCTACACCTGCTGCTTCACCGTTTGGAACCGGTGTAAAACTGGAGGTCCCTTCCCTTGCCCCTTACTAGGTGGTAGGCTCAAATTGTAGCCGACTGGGCTGGTACCAGCGCACTGGATGTAAGATGGCGGCATAGCAGCCTCGGTTGTGTTCTCCTCTAGTCCAGTATAGCCAGCAATCCAGGGAAGTCTCCGGTATGGCACCTACCTTCTCGGAGGTGATATTGGCTGGTCGGAGCATGCGCTTTAGCCCCTCCAACTCCGCCACCCATACCGGATTACATAAAAAAAAAGTTACCTTCTCATGTATGAAAATAAACAATAAACAATAAAACTTCTGTCTGTCTGTCTATCCATTCATGCGTCCGCCCGTCCGTCCATCCGATGCGATGGGTGCATCTTCGGAACAGTAATAGCTAGCCGGTTAAAATTTTCACTAAATATGTTTAATTTCGGCGAATATAATGAAAAATAATATAAATAAGGGGGGTTCTCATAAGAGAAAGTTTTTTTTGTGGTACCTCTGTGCGCGTGTTCGATTCGCATTTTTAGGTTTCCCTATCCCGTACGGAAGCCTATTACTAAGCCTCCGCCGTCTGTCCGGCTGTCCGAGGGCTCTCTTGAACCGTAATAGGTAGCCCGTTGAAACTTTCACAGAATATGTGTTACTATGGCGGATATAACAACAAATATATGTATGCATAATATAAGAAATAAGGAGGAATGGCCGCATAGCAGCCTCGGCTGTGTTCTCCTCTAGTCCAGTATAGCCAGCAATCCAGGGAAGTCACCGGTATGGCACCTACCTTCTCGGAGGTGATATTGGCTGGTCGGAGCATGCGCTTTGGCCCCTCCGACTAAGCCAACCATACCGGAAGTAAGGCACGAAAATCCACCTGCTGCATGACTCGGCGAAAGGACCGTGCCAAGGTGAGAGGTGGCTACCTTTTCGCCCTTTAGCAGGGCACCTTGTTCTTATCTCTTAGTCGCCTTTTACGACATGCACGGGGAGAGATGCAGTGGGGCTATTCTTTTTAAGTACCGGCCCCACATATTAATTCTCTGACATTTACCTCCGATAAGCATGTAAGTACGTGAAAGATTTTACATAACTTTTAAATGTATGTATGTACGTATTTAGATCGATTTGTATTACACGCAAATAATGATAGATAGATAGGTAGAAAATCGATGGCTTAATCTGCAAATCGGACAACTCCATTTATTGGGGGTATGGACATTTTGATGTCGTTTTATTGGTCTAAATATTATCTATATTCATGCAAAGCTATCAACTCCGAAAATCCTAAGTTTCAGAAAATACAGACCGCACAAATATATTGCAACTCCATCCCATATTGGTTGCAACACCGAAATTGTGACAACTCCGCTGTTGGTGACAGAGCTGTGCGTTTGTATAGCATAGAAAAATATTCTTAAAAATTCTAATATTACTATGTAAGACATTGTTGTGTGTGAATTGAGTGCTCGGTAAGTAGATCTATCACTATAAAGTATTATTTTTGACCGTGCTTACGATTGTAAGCAATATAACCTTCACATAATTTGGTATTGGAGTTGGACGATTTTCCGAAAGTGTAAAATGGTGAATTTGAATTTCATCTGGGAGTTGTCTCATTTTTCATCAATCAGTTTTTTCGCTCTCCTGTAAAATTACCCAAAAGTGAGTTGTCCGATTTGCAGATTAAGCCATCGAAATGCTTTATTGCTCCAGTAAACATTAAATAGTAACAAGTACATTAGGCAATTTGCATAAGGTGCAAAGGCGGACTTATCCCTTACAGAGATTTCTTACAGTCAACCTTTGGATGTTTGAGATTCGATTAATATAGTGGAATGTACTCGTAAGTAGGTAGTAGCAAAAGAGTTGAGCGTGAGAATTGAAGATAAAATAATAATAAGAATTCTTATTATCAGTACATAATAAGTGCATGCTAGTTAAATACAAGCCATACATGTGTTAATACATATAAATTACTAAATATATAGAATGATTTATTAATGAACTATTTTATTACACGAAAAAAATAATTGCTACACGCCGACCGGATTCGAACCTCGGATCTCTCGCAAGAGAAGCCTACGACGACGCCCAATCCGCTCGGACACCCCGACGACGCTTTTTTTTTATGGAAACTGACACGGTTTGTCTACATCACCAACAACATCCGTGATGTCAGCCCATAACACCGGGTGAACTAGGTGCCATGTCAGTGCTTCCCTTCGGTCGTGCCGACTACACTGAACTGGACGGAAACACAAACTATTTACATAGCCGCTTCGACCGACGTTTCATTCAGTGCGGTGGTATCAACCCGGGCGGGTTGAACCCTACCACCTAGTAAGGTAAGAAGGGAAGGGACCTACAGTTTTACGTGGAATCCGAACCACGGTCAGCCTCCAACGGTCGAGCGGTCACCCATCCAAGCACTGACCGGCCGAGCGTTGCTTAACCATCAATAGCGACAGTCGACTGTCTGCACCACTGAGCTATCGAGGCTGACTCACGCTCACGCTCAGGGGCCTTATTCTGAAACCTAACGCCTAATCGATCTCGCTTAGGCGAGAGCGAATATCGCTTAGCTCTCTTTTGTATGAAAATTGGTATTCCGAACGCCACTATGACGTATCGTCGATCGCCGCGAGAGCGAGAATCGAGACCGACTCGGCGGCAGCCAAGACCCTCTCGCCAGACGTCTCTCGTCACGGACGATATCGAAAGTTCAGTGTTACCAACACTTAGGAAAGGTTTGTACTACAAGTATTTGATAATGTATGAAAACCGCTGAAAGCGAATGAATACATGTAGAGAAATGTTTTTAAAGGTGTTTTATTTAGGTACGGTCACTAATATACTAAGCAAGATAAAAGAAAAATATTTTTACGAATAGTTTAAATTTATTATTTTGGTAAATTTTGTATTTATAGCTGTCAACATTCACTCATTCGTGGTGGTCACGCACTCTCATGTCGTTGCGTGTTAGTTTGCGTGTGTGTGCAAAATACTGACACACACACAGACGGCGACGAGACGAGTGCCGCTCTCGCTGATTAGGCGTTAGGTTTCAGAATAAGGCCCCAGATCGCAAAGTCGCAAAGTTATTTAGAACTGGAAATTAAAGCGCGATAGAGTCGCCCAACGAACACTAAGAAGACAGCTACAAAATGGCGCGCGGCCCGCCCTTATCGACGCTTTCAATATCGTTCGGCTCGACAACGCACCCGCTACAAATCATCTCGCGACCTCCCACGCTTTGTCGACTCGCTCGTCGACTTCAGCGACACTTGATCGGTTGTCAATAAAATTGTCTAACTACCGTTTTACGCGTCAGGAAACAGTAAAATGCGAACATCGCAGCGCGTCCTATTGGGCGATTCGGTCTAAAACGCGGCTATAAAGACGACGACGTAAGTAAGGCTACCGACACACGCATGACAGACACGACTTATGTGTTTAAATATTTTCTGTACTTACGAAGCCAACTTGTCATCTGCTTCTACAAAATCGGCGTAAACAATATTAGCAAATCGGGAGAGTTGGGAATTATTATTGATATAGAATTGAAAAGAATACGCCCACTGTCTCTCTCCCCGCGCATGTCGGAAAAGGCGACAAAGGGATAAGGATATGATGCCATGCTAGACGGAAGGCTAGCCAACTATCACCTTGGCACGGTACTTCCTTTCACAGTCTTGCAGTAGGTAGGTACTTAGTCCTAATATTTTTCTGAACTTGGTGGACGGTGTTGTGCTATAGATAATTTACCCGAGTTCTTGCAGCACAACACCGACTACTCTGCTTACCCCGATTGTCGGGATACAGCGTGTGATATGTACGTACGTAATGTAATCCGGTATGGGTTTGAGGGGTTGCCAGATGTCCGGTTTTGGACCGGACAGTCCGGTTTTTGAGGCTTGTGTCCGATCTCCAAAATATTGAAAAACCGGACACCAAAACATCCGGTTTTTTCTTCATATAACGCAAATATTTACTTTTTCAGAACATTTTAATACTAATCTTAACTGTGATCTTAGATTTTGCAGTAAGTTAGATCAATTCAACCCTTTTATCTATCTCCCATCCATTTTCCAAAGTATAGGTCATGCATGACTCATTAAACATTTGGTACTACATAAAATCAACTTGAATTTTTTGCCTGAAAAAATCAAAGGCCCTCTGATGAAAAATGTCCGGTTTTTTCAACTGAACCATCTGGTAACCCCTTTTATACCCTGAGTGAGAGGGGCCAGAGCACATGCTCCGATCAGCCAATATTATCTGCGAGAAGGTGCCATATCGGAGACTTCACTTGGGATTGCTGTATACCTATACAGGACTAGAGGAGAACACACCCGAGGCTGCTAAGTGGTAAATCTTACATCCAGTACCGTGGTACCAACCCAGTCGGCTACAATTTGAGCCTACCACCTAGTAGGGGTAAGGAAAGGAACCAACAAGTTTTACACAGTGAAGCAGCAGGCACGTAATTTATCACGTAAAAAATCTCGGACCCTGAGATCAAGAGTCCAAGCCAAGATCGCGCCGGATACCAGCCGCAACCCGATTCGATATGTTATATGCCTTAGTATCTACATACAACCAGGCCTCACTTACTCTATGTACTTGCGCGCGCTAACTACCTACCGCCTGGCGGGCCGCCGGCGAGCATAATTGAGGGACAATTCGACAGCCGCGCGGAGCATACCTATACGCGCGCCTACGCTACTGCGCGCAGCTGCAAAGCAATAATCACTTTACACTCGATCGCTTAGGTACATTTTCGCACGCAGCGATTGGCAACGTGAAACATTAGGCTATTAAAGCCGTAGGTATGGAACTTTTTCTATGGAGAGATTTATCTGTTACGAAGTAACTATTAAGTAATCTGTGGTACAACCGTACTTAACCGGATTGTCGCGTTACAGTGTTGTGGTATACATACATACATACATATCACACGCTTTATCCCGACAATCAGGGTAAGCAGAGTAATCAGTGTTGTGCTATAAGGACTTTGGTAAATTACAGCACAACACCGACCACCACGTTTAGCACAGTATACGGACAAGACAACTATCAAGTAGCAAGTAAGGCACGAAGAACACACCTGCTGCATGACTAGACTAGGTGGAAGAACCGCGCCAAGGTGAGAGGTGGCTAGCCTGTCGCCCTTTAGCGCGGCATCTTGTCCTTATCCCTTAGTCGCCTTTTACGACATGCACGGGGAGAGATGCAGTGGGACTATTCTTTTTAAGTACCGGCACCACACGGTACCGATACGGTGTTGTGGTATATATGCACATAATATGTATAAATTTATTGACTTTCGAGGTCGCATAGCGTTTGATTTGTAGATATTTTTTATGGAAGCTGACATGGTAGGAACCTGCTACACTCGTGATGTATTGCACCTGTTTGAACTAGGTGCCGTGTCAGAGCTTCAAAATTGCCGGCTACACCGAACTGACTGGAAAATAAATACACGACCGACCTTCATTCAGTTCGGTGGCACCAATATTGTTTTAATGGAAACTGACACGGTTGGCTACATCACCTACTACATCCGTGATGTCAGCCCATAATACATTGGTGAACTAGGTGCCTTGTCAGTGCTTCCCTACGGTCGTGCTCAAATCCGGACGAAGTTAACCGTTAGCACCTATAGTGAGGTAGAGGAAGAGACCTACAGTCTTAAAATACTCTTCTCTATCTTATACATGTATTCCGATGACGCGTTAGGCGTGTGGGGCCGGTACTTTAAAGGAATGGCCCCACTGCATCTCGTCCCGTGTGTGTCGTAAAAGGTGACTAAGCGATATGACTGCCTTCTTATATTACTAGGTGGTAGGGTTTATCCCGCCCGGGTTGGTATCACCGCACTGAATGAAAGGTCGGTCGAAACGGCTATGTAAATAGTTTGTGTTTTCCGTCCAGTTCAGTGTAGCCGACACGACCGAAGGGAAGCACTGACGTGGTACCAAGTTCACCCGGTGTTATGGGCTGACATCACGGATTTTGTAGGTGATATAGCCAACCGTGTCAGTTTCCAAAAAAAAAAAGCTGTAATGATTTTATTATAACATAACCGCCTCCAAATCGGTCTATCCGTTTGGGAGCTACGATGCTACATACAAACACTCAGACAGACAGACAGACATAGCCGTCAAACATATAACCACCCTATTTTTGCGTCGGGGTTAATAAATAAATAAATAAATAAAATCCGAAGCATGTAGCAATTTCTCAAGAATAATTAATTTAATTAAATAATTTACGAAGAAAAGAAGTGCACACCAATGGGGATCGAACCCATGAGATTCCGCTTACTAAGCAAGCATTGGCCAAGAGCCGCTGAGACCACTTGCTCCAATCGGTACTAAGTGCCATGTCAGTGCGCCTTGTCTTGGCACCAAGTTCATCATTTTCATTTGTACGTGTCGGCTACTATACAAATCAAATGCAAGGCCATTTTTTATTAAATGCAATTTATCAATAGAAATCCTAAAACGAAAGTGGAAAATCTGTCGGTCGAACGACGCGAAGCGCGTGGCGTCGTCAATAAGTTCAATAAGTCGAGAACTACTCAACAAATTCGCATCGGGTTTTCACTGACATTTTCTAGCACATCGAAGCATATTTTATATAGTGTATTTATATCATTTATATAGTGTATTTTTCTGCGAAACAAAATCGCAGGAACAGCCAGATTCAATGAGCAACTAAATTCTTTTTCAGATATTTACGAAAACGATACAGTGTCAACGATAATTGTGCTGACGCCCTTAGGGGCAATAAAACGAGCGAGTGAGCTGATGTAAATAACTCTGATGATAGTGGAATAATATCTGACGAGAGGTCGGTAATGGTCGCTCTGATTTGAGATAATAGCCGCCAATGAGACATTGAGAGCCGCCATAAAGAATTACTTTCTGAGCGGAGCTCGGTGCTTCGTCGAGTTTACGCATTCTGTTTGTTTTATGTTTTCAATTAGGGGGCCGAATCCCTCTTAAATACTCGCGCAAACGGGCCACATTACAAGCGCTACAAGAAAACTTTGGCAGTTAAGGGGAACGATTGGCGGGAATTCTAATTACTGGCAGTTTTTCTTTGAGAGCAAACATTTCGAGATGAACAGGACAAAATGCAATAGATATTATTATATCTTTATCGTCTGGGACGCGCTTAAGTAAATGTTCCGTGATCAAAACTGTTCAATCATATTTTGTGACATGCATTCAATAATAAAGATTGTAAGTAAGATATATAAAACTTGAATTATAAAATTACTCCTAAATAAATATGATATTAACAAAACAAAATATATTCATCATACGAGTATTATCGACGATGGGGAAAAATGTCAAAATTCAGTCGCGCCCTATCTCCACCAAGCCCAGTCGAAGCGAAAAACGACTGATCCAATGATTTACTGCTTTCCGTGAATTTACACTCAGCTTCGAGGTAGGGTAACTCGTAATTACTCGGCAGCTTACAAAAAAAAGGGGATAATCCAAGGTTCTCTCGCGTTGTCTCTCATTCTCTCGCTAATCTCATATCGTTGAGGCTGTACGGTAGGTACGAGTATGTAAGTACTCTGTGCTCCTGTCGCGATCGCATTGCTACGTCACTGTCGAACGATACGATCGCGACATACTATTATCATAAGCAAAAGATGACATGTCATAGCCTTACATTTTGAATATCGGTTCACCAAACGAAGACCTGGCTGAATGCCTTGCTTATTGGAAAAAAGAAAAGAAGGGATAACAAATTCAGATGAGTAAGAACAACAAGATACAAAAGACTTGGCTGTACGGTCAAACGGCCCTCGCCTTTCCGTAAGAATAAAAAAGACAAAAAAACATCCCTATGGTTGACTTGTATACTTTAATTTTCAAAACGTAAACAAATTAAATTAATGTCTGATAAAGAATTATATTATTAATTTAGCTATATAAACACTATGCATGTAGAAACGTTTAAAAAAGACTAAATTATATTTGAAACCAATTATAATTTACATATGTACATACACACCACACGCTGTATTCCGATAATTCGGGTAAGCAGAGTAATCGGTGTTGTGCTGAAAGTACTCTTGTAAATAGCACCACATCACGCACCACGTTTAGCAAGTATTAGAATAAGATCACTATCAAGCAGCTAGTAAAGCACGAAGACCCACCTGCTGCACGGCTCGGAGATGCACTGCATCTTGTCCTTATAGAATTTTACGACATGCACGGGGAGAGATGCAGTGGGGCTATTATTTTTAAGTACCGGCTCTATTATATTAAAAAAAACTATTCTTTCTTTCCTTATCAAATTCACCCGACTTAACTTTTATTTCAATAGATCTATGCTTAAAATTATTCCATGCATATTCAGGAAACCTTAAGTATTAATTAAAGAGCAATCCAGGGAAGTCACCGGTATGGCACATATCTTCTCGGAGGTGATATTGGCTAGTCGGAGCATGCGCTTTGGCCCCTCCGACTCCGCCACCCATACCGGATTACATAAAAAAAAATATATATATATTTTAATACTACGGCAACACAGAATTTGGGTTAGAGCAGGCAGTACCGGACGTCATACCTACAAAGCTTCGGTATATGAGTGTCGAGGTAATTATCACACTGTAACACAGCCTCCCTTGCCATCGTTATGGATACTATATATGGTATGTTGTTGTGAGTCGAGCCAAAAAGCCTTATTCATTTGCAGAGGGTTCCGTACCCTTTCCCTTATTACATGCATCTGCGTCTGCGGTCGCTTCGATTTTTTTTTTTATGTAATCCGGTATGAGTGGCTTAGTCGGAGGGAACAAGGCGCATACTCCGACCAGCCAATATCACCTCCGAGAAGGTAGGTGCCATACCGGAGACTTGGATTGCTGGCTATACTGGACTAGAGGAGAACACAACCGAGGTTGCTATGCGGCCATCTTACATCCAGTACTGTGGTACCAACCCAGTCGGCCACAATTTGAGCCTACCACCTAGTAAGGGGCAAGGGAAGCAACATTTATTGCTGCAAAAATATTATATTTTCTATATCTCCGTCCCTCCCTCCCCCTCCCTCCCCCTCTTTCCCTCTCTCGCCTCGTCCCTTCCATCATTGTACCGTGTGGGGCCGGTACTTTAAAAGAATAGCCCCACTGCATCTCTCCTCGTGCATGTCGTAAAAGGCGACTAAGGGATGTGACTCCCTTCTTATATAACTAGGTGGTAGGGTTTAACCCGCCCGGGTTGGTACCACCGCACTGAATGAAAGGTCGGTCGAAACGGCTATGTAAATAGTTTGTGTTTTCCGTCCAGTTCAGTGTAGCCGGCACGACCGAAGGGAAGCACTGACGTGGCACCAAGTTCAACCCGGTGTTATGGGCTGACATCACGGATGTTGTAGGTGATGTAGCCAACCGTGTCAGTTCCAATAAAAAAAAAAAAAAAATCAGTCGCTACCATTCGACACTAAATTCCGTTCATACTATACTTTCTTTGATATTGCTCGGCCCTATTTATATTAGCGTGATGGTAGATGATAGCCTATAGTGAACCTCTAGAACGACTCTTACTCTTTACACTGGTGCAAACCGCATCAAAATCTGTGCGGTGGTTCCGGATTTTACCTCAAACATACGTACATACATACAGACAGACGTTCCCTTTTTATAAGAAGTAAAGATAGAGATAGAGATTTTAGAGCGGTACTTTCCGCAATAATTTCTTAAGATAGCTTCTATGACAGTCAAACAGATATTATCTGAACAATTTTATAAGACTCCCTGGCTACGGAACCCTAAAAAGACCAAATTATGTATGAGATATATGAGAGGTTCTAGTTATGATTAACTTCTCCAAAAGGTCTTTACGTGAAGGGAGCTTGGGTGTAATTTGAATTTATTTTCGGACTACCATTTGGTATGATAAAACGCGCCTGGATTTGATACAACCACGCTGAACGAAGATCAGTTGAAACGTCTATAAGTTACCTACGTATCTTAATTTATTAGAACCAAAATGGAGGCACTGATATGGCAATTAGGTCCGGTAGGAAAAGGATTTTTTTTTGTATGTTTTTATTTATTAATTATACACATAACACAATTTAATAAATTGTCGCCGTAGTTATGATAAGAAATAAATTTTTAGACAGCAGCTAAAATGAATTTTTAGGTTTCCGTATCGTACTGGATCCTATTACTAAGCCTACGCCGGCTGTTTGTCCTACCTTTAAATGTCTGTATCTTGGAGCCGTAATAGGTAGCCATAATTTTCACAGAATATGTGTTATTATGGCTGACATCCTAACAAACAATAATAAAAAAACCGGGCAAGCGCGAGTCGGACTCGCGCACCGAGGTTTCCGCACCACAAAAAAAAAACATTGAAAAAAAACATGTTTCTTGTATTTCCATACATAATAACCCCCCTTAATTTTTTATATACATATAACCCCCCTTAATTTGTTACTTTTTCTTTTTTTTTATTATTTGTTGTTATATCCGCCATAATAACATATATTCTGTGAAAATTTCAACGGGCTACATAATTATTACGGTTCAAGAGATACAGCCCTCGGACAGACAGACGGACGGACGGGCGGACAGACAGACAGACAGACAGACGGCGGCGTAGGCTTAGTAATAGGCTTCCGTACGGGATACGGAAACCTAAACAGCAACAAATGAAGGGGGACCCCTATTTCCTTCCTTACCTATAATAAAATCCAACGTCTGCTTTCTCTCTGAGTGTCTGAGTGTATGTCTGTCTGTCAGCTTATAACTCGAAACAACTGAACCGATTTTATTAAAAAATAATCTACGGATAGCTTGATTCTTCCCATCAACTATAGGCTACTTACTATCACGCTAAATGGCTTATGAGGTTAGCAGTGAAGTCAAATATGAGAGCGGGCGGAGCCGCGGGCACAGCTAGTACCTATAATAAATTCCAACGTCTGCTTTCTGTCTGAGTGTATGTCTGTCTGTCCGCCTATAACTCGAGAATCACTGAACCGATTTTAATAAAAAAAAATTCTACGGATATCTTGATTCTTCCCATCAACTATAGGCTACTTACTATCACGCTAAATGGATTATGAGGTTAGCAGTGAAGTCAAATATGAGAGCGGGCGGAGCCGCGGGCACAGCTAGTACCTATAATAAAATCCAACGTCTGCTTTCTGTCTGAGTGTATGTCTGTCTGTCCGCCTATAACTCGAGAATCACTGAACCGATTTTAATAAAAAAAAATTCTACGGATATCTTGATTCTTCCCATCAACTATAGGCTACTTACTATCACGCTAAATGGCTTATGAGGTTAGCAGTGAAGTCAAATATGAGAGCGGGCGGAGCCGCGGGCACAGCTAGTACCTATAATAAAATCCAACGTCTGCTTTCTGTCTGAGTGTATGTCTGTCTGTCCGCCTATAACTCGAGAATCACTGAACCGATTTTAATAAAAAAAAATTCTACGGATATCTTGATTCTTCCCATCAACTGTAGGCTACTTACTATCACGCTAAATGGCTTATTAGGTTAGCAGTGAAGTGAAATATGAGAGCGGGCGGAGCCGCGGGCACAGATAGTACATACTAAAATACAAAACTTTTTGTTTTTTAACTTTTTTGTTTTTGCTCTACTTATTTGTAAAAATGGTAACACATTCAAGCGTCAATTCGGTACCTATGCTTATAGTGCAAATTTATTGTGAGGTATTCGTACGAATATTTGGTATACGTAACCCTCGGTAAACGAGTCCGACTCGCGCTTAGTGATGCAAAGGCCGTCAATTACCGACGTTGACCAAACGGAAAACTTCCAAAAAATGGAAAACGTCCGTCAATGACCGGTCATTGACGGCTCTTATGCGACGCCGCAAGCTCGGCACGACGACGCCGCGCGACGCCTTCCATAAGGAGTGAGCCAGGCGTTCTTGACGCGCCGCGCGTGTGCAGAAGGGTGGATCTTCTTTTAAATTTTTATTAGTTTTTCTTGATATAATGTAGGTACCTACCTAGGTGATTAAATAAAAAACTATAAAAGAAATCATAATATTCTATGTAGAAAAAAATAGAGCGGGCTACACTCCAATAACTTATATATATATATATAATCAATCATACCTACCCTACCTACCTCGGACTTTTTCCAGCGCTAACAGGGTAGGTAGCACTCAATCACTAACAACATACCTATAACACGGAAATTCACTCGTGGGCATGCATGAGTGCGGTGCGAATAGTCTACCCTACACGTATTTCTATAAGGAAATATTAAATTAAATTTATTATAAAACTAACCTAACCAACCCAACCCGAAAGGACTTGCAATGGAATACTCTAGACTCTAGATTGACAATTGAACAGAGTGGCGGCGTAAACTTTGTACCTATCTCCTTTTATTTAGTGTAGGTAGGTTGATTATTTGAATCGTAGTTGTAGGTAACCAACGTTTGTAGGTAGGTACCTACTATATTGCGCTGCACAACACACATCGCGCGTGCGTGTGTGTGCAACGTGCGACCTTGAACGACGACGAAAATGTCGATGTTTACCTACTTATTTACGCACTGTATTGCACGCAACGCATGCAAGCAACACATGAGCTAAGTAGGTAGGCAGCTGCGCGGCGCACAGAGCACAGACATCAAAAGGCCGTCGCTTTGATGTCTGTGCTGCACCGGCCGCGCGCGAGACGCACTATCACGCCACGCAGTACGCTGTGCGCTGTCTCTCTTTTACCTGTAATAATTGCAAACGAGTGAAACAAATGAATATAGTTAGGGTTAAAAGCAAATCGTTGGCGATGGCGACAAATTGTTTAAAAAATGAACTATATTATATTATTGTAAATGGACGGAAGGAGCGGCGCGGCGCGGAGATGGGCGCGGGGGAGCGGAGGCGGCGCGGCGCGCGGCAGATTCGCGCGCAGCTCCCGCGCCGCCTCCCCCCCCCCCCCCCCCCCCCCCCCCCCCCGCCCACCTCTGCGCCGCGCCGCCGCGCAGCACCGTCCTTATTAATTTTATAATAATTATTTTCTTGGAAACCATTACGAATAGATGCATAGTTTCTTGGCAAAAGTTGTTTATAATACTGGGAAAATTTATTTTCTCGTTTTCTCTTAAAGTTAAAACAGAAACAAACAAAAAAATTCACATAGTAAAAGTAGGTATGTAACGTTATTTTAAAAACACTATATTAAAAGTTTGATAATTAATTAGTTTTTAACACTAATAGATCAATACACAATAAACACTTATATATCTATTTCCCTTTGATTTTTACAGATTATTTAGGGCAACCTACTTTATTAGCAAACGTAAAAGTAGGTATGTAACGTTATTTTAAAAACACTCCATATTAAAAGTTTGCTAATTAATTAGTTTTTTTTAATTAATTCACGTATTCTGTTAGTTCGAAAAAATGCCTGCTTTTTGCCTCCAAAAGCAGGCATTTTTTCGAACTAACAGAATACACACACACAACTAACAAGTCGCTGGCTGACTAACACGTGGTGCAAATGGTGCAATGCAAATGCTAAGCGTGCGTGCGCAGCAAACGGCTACTTAAGTCCGACCGAGTGAGTGCGAGCGACGTCACGTCTCACGTGTCGACGCGAAACGGCAACGTCGTCGTCGCGTGCGTGCGGCGGCGGCGCGCGCGGTCGACAACGCCGAGGAAACATTCCACTGGCATGTTCTGCTGGCATAATACCTACCAGTGGACAGAGAAGGCAAGTAGAAAGCTATCTTGCTGGACTGCTATCAAAATATTGTTTATTGCTTCGTCGATCTTATTTATTACGCTTACAATATTTAGAATGTTTTTTAGTTTTAAGTACATTCGTTACTCACCAATACTTATCTGCTTATGAAATTTCCATTGCGGTAGTGAAATGAAGAAAAAATGATGTTCAAATGTGAATGGCCGCATTGTATGCAAGTATCAAACAAGATAATGTAACATGCATGCTGCACGTAACTTGCACACTTGCTTGCATGTCAACTTGTCCGTCTGAACGGTTCGCGTCATGGACGCCGCTCGCTCGCTCAAACGAACACGAAAACGGAATGAGAGTTGGTCATCCATGGAGTTGCTAGATACAATTTAAAATAAAAATTTTGCTCCAAGGTACCTACGAGTAGTTTTGTTTTTCTGATTTCAAATAGTTTTCATTTAATAATTATTTATTATATGCTATGAGGATTTAAATCACCTGTCGTATCCAGTATATTGTATAATATTAGTGTAGGTTCTTAGTTAAAACGTTAATTAATTTTATTAGGTGGGCATTTTATAATACTGCAAAGTAGATATTTACACTTCCTAACATTAACTTTAAAAAATAGTTATAAGTCTTGTTTAATTAAAGTTTTATTTTATAACACTACCTATTTGTATTTCTTAAGTAATTTTATATTCACATTAATCTATGTTGAGTATAATAATGAAATGATACAACTACATACAGCACACTTATTTTATATTTATATACGCGCGCTAAAATATTGCGACTCCACAACGTATTTTGTTCTCAGAAGTTGTCGATGGATGTTGCCCGAGCAGCAGTGCGGCAACGTTTCAATTTCGGCGTCGGTAGCGGACAACGTCTTGATGACAACGGTCAACGTCGCTCGACGACGCCGAGGCGACGACTTTTTAGGACGTTGACGGTCATTGACCGCTCTTTTAGTGGTCATTGACGGGACTTTTTGGTCATTGACGGTCAATTTACAACACTACTCGCGCTTAGGCGATTTTTCTAGGGTTCCGTATCCGGCACGGGACCCCATTACTAAGCCTACGCCGTCTGTCTGTCTGTCTGTCCGAGGGCTGTATCTCTTGAACCGTAATAGGTAACCCGTTGAAATTTTCACAGAATATGTGTTATTATGGCCGATATGTCAACAAATAATATAAATAAGAAAAAGTAAAAAATTCACGGGGGTTCCCATAAAAGAAACTAAAAAGTGTATCCGCGCTATCTGCCGAAAAGAGTATGAAGCATTTTAACTAATCATGAATTTTAACTAATATGAAGCATTTCATAAACACGCCATAGATGGCGTGAGTGGCGCTGACCATGACATGGCGATACGGAACTCTCGGTGCGCAAGTTCGACTCGGGCTTGGCCAGTTTTTTTACTATGACGTCGGTGCGTTCAATCCATTTATTATACGCGAATATTTGCTCGTTTTTTTTTTCTGAAAATAAATTACCCGTATTTCTGCATTTGTAATTCCCACAGGAACTCTCCAATTTGGTAGAATCTGTTTCGCTGACTTTTATATTGACTGAGTGTTTTATATTTAGCATTTGTTTTGTTATTGGAAATATTTTCTCTCTTAGTTTATATTTAGATTTACGTTCTAAGAAGTTTGATAATTGCCCCAAAATCGAGTTAACGAAAATGAAAAGGGAGGTAAATATTTTTTTTATAATTAATAACCATTGTTATGTTCACTAGTGCACTAGTTTTGCCTTTTTAAGGTTCCGTACGTCAAAAGATGAAAAAAACTGAAGCCTTATCTTATAGGATCACTCTTGTGTCTGTCTGTCTATCTGTCCGTCTGTCAGATCGTATTTTATTCCGAATCTACTGAGGAAAAAGGTTGAAATTTGGTTCATATATAGAGTTTGATGACCCAGTGAAGGACGTATAGCGTAAATGAACAAATTTCGATTTTGGGAAACAAATTTGAAAGTTTGAAACTTTTTATCAAGTGCATTATGTGACATATAAATGAAAACTCGTTATAGGAAAGACAAATGTTTATGTCATTTAAAATGTATAGTTTAAAAGATATTATAGAAAATATATAGAAACATCGAGTATACCCCCCCCCCCCCCCCTCTTATCTCCGAAACTAATGAGTCTAAAATTAAAAAACCTAAACGAAACCTCTCCACGCGAGTCGATTCGCGCTTGACCGTTTTTTTGCATTGATATCATACTGACAGCTTTCTCCAAGAGCAAAACTATTAAAGCACGAGGCGAGCATGTGTTTTTGAAAAAAAATGGGTGCGTGTAGTGCTTATGTACGCGTGTTATTATTATTTTATTAGAAGTTATACTTCTTGCTTTAAACGGGGATAGGTATTTGACGTTTAAAATACGAGTATTCTGGTCAAAGAGATTTGTTTTGGAAATTTACTATTACTCGAACGAGAGGTATACTTCAATTTCAACTTGACCTTTCAAACCTTCCTTGGAATTTCTATGGCACCCGTTTTCCCCCTTTTTTTGCCACCACTGTGTACTGTGCTGTGTACATCGCAAGCCTTAGATTCCTTTCGACCCCTGCGAATGTCAGACGTCACCTGCATATCCATTTCGTCTCATTTCAGCTGCTCCGTCTAAATGTTCTCAGATGGAACTGACTCCAGATCGTCCACTTCTACTAGTCTGTCTGAGGGCTGTATCTCTTGAACCGTAATAGGTGGCCCGTTGAAATTTTCCCAGAATATGTGTTATTATGGCCGATTTAACAAGAAATAATAAAAATAAGAAAATGTAACAAATTCACGGAGTTCCCATAGAAGAAACCAAAAAGTGCACGCGCGCGCGCCATCTACCGAATGGAGTGTGAAGCATTTTAACTAATCATGGTATTTGACTAATATGAAGCATTTCATAAACGCCATAGATGGCGTGAGTGGCGCTGACCATGACATGGCGATACGGAACCTTCGGTGCGCGAGTTCGACTCGCACTTGGCCGGTTTTTTTTCTTTTGTTATAGTATATTTCTTTAATTTTATAATACAATAGGCGACCTCGAAACAATAACCATTACCAATTATGAACATACGAAATTCACACTTGGGAAGCAACAAATATCCCCATTCCCCAGTCATTCGTTCTAAGCTCCACCCCCCATCATAACTCCATCTAGGCTGCTCAAATCTGCCGTAATGTGGCGGCCGCTACACGAGATTGCTGTTAGTGAGGGGGGCATGTCGCGGTATGCCGACCACGTACCCCGAGGCGGAGAGCTGTGATAGTGGCCTAGCCAGTCCTTCCTGGCGCTGAGTGACAGCCACGTAGCGTCTGCTGAGGCTATATTTAGAGACTCAAAACTGCATTGAAGCAGAAAGTCGTAAGAGGCGACTAAGGGATATGACTCCCTTCTTATAATATTACTAGGTGGTAGGGTTTAACCCGCCCGGGTTGGTACCACCGCACTGAATGAAACGTCGGTCGAAACGGCAATGTAAATAGTTTGTGTTTTCCGTCCAGGTCAGTGTAGCCGGCACGACCATGGCACCAAGTTCACCCGGTGTTATTGGCTGACATCACGGATTTTGCAGGTGATGTAGCCAACCGTGTCAGTTTCCATAAAAAAAAGAAAAAAGAATTAAGTTCGATTTGCATTCATATTAACAGCACATCAGTTTGGCAGTGAACAAGATTGTATTGTACTGTGAGAATGACCTATATTAGCCAACGCCTCCTAGCACTGAGTGACAGAGACGTATCGTCTGCTGAAGATAAACTCCAATCGAAATTCTCCTAACACTAAGTGACTGACACGTAAGAGTCCGTAGAGGTTATTTATAGAGACTCAAGACTAATTTTTTAGGGTTCCGCACCTCAGAAGAGAAAAAAAAACGGAACCTTTATAGGATAATTCTCGTGTCTGCCTGTTTGTTTGTCCGTCTGTCACACCTTGTTTTCCTCCGAATCTAGTTGACGAAAAAAGTTATGTGAGACGTATCGGTCTTTAGTAAAACTACAAGTCTAAAATAATAAAAAAAAGTTTTAAAAAACATAAAACCGACTTCTTAAAAAAAGTAAAACTAAAAAACTATTTAAAATAAAAATATAAAAACCGCCTTCAAAAATATATGAAATAAAAACCTAAAAAAAAAAACCAACCCTAGAGTTGAAGGCGGTGCTAAAAAGGCTACACAAATCACAAAGGATATTATCATCCACTCATGTTTTCTTTCATGCATCATTTTTGCTTGCTTTACAAATCACAAAGGATATTATCATCCACTCATGTTTTCTTTCATGCATCATTTTTGCTTGCTTTAGCACCGCCTTCAACTCTAGGGTTGGTTTTTTTTTTTAGGTTTTTATTTCATATATTTTTGAAGGCGGTTTTTATATTTTTATTTTAAATAGTTTTTTAGTTTTACTTTTTTTAAGAAGTCGGTTTTATGTTTTTTAAAACTTTTTTTTTATTTCACAGTTTTTTTTAGTAATTTTTTGCTATTAATGTACTCGGCGGAATCGCTCGGCCTTCGGCCTCGCGATTCCGCCTCGCTTTCCAATCCGATCTTGACCCAATTAAAATAGGACCACGTCAGCTTCGATAGCTCAGTGGTGCAGACAGTCAACTGTCGCTATTGAATTTTAAGCAACGCTGGGTGCGGTCAGTACTTAGATGGGTGACCGCTGACCGTTGGAGGCTGACCAAGGTTCGGATTCCTCGTAAAACTGTAAGTCCCTTCCCTCGTAATCTTACTTGGTGGTAGGGTTTAACCTTCCCGGGTTGGTACCACCGCACTGAATTAAACGTCGGTCGAAACGGCTATGTAAATAGTTTGTGTT
Source organism: Nematopogon swammerdamellus (assembly GCA_946902875.1). Taxonomy (NCBI): domain Eukaryota; kingdom Metazoa; phylum Arthropoda; class Insecta; order Lepidoptera; family Adelidae; genus Nematopogon; species Nematopogon swammerdamellus. The sequence continues at coordinate 14,752,837 of OX336341.1, read as the reverse complement.
TTCCGACCAGTTCAGTGTAGTCAGCACGATCAAAGGGGGAAGCACTGACATGGCGCTGGTGTTATGGGCTGACATCACGGACGTTGTAGGTGATGTTGCAGAACTTAGTAGAATGGACAGACATAAACGTGTTACGGAAGCCTACTTTTATTATAAAATAACCGTCGGAGGACCTTGGTTGAAAATTGTAAAATTTAGTAGAACGGATAGACATGCATATGTTACGGAACCCTACATTCATTTTGCAGAACTTAGTAGAATGGACAGACATAAACGTGTTACGGAACCCTACCTAACAGTTGCACTCCGGGAGTGCCGGCAGATCCCGTGCCACTCTAACTTAACCCTTAACGCAATGACTTAAGGTTTCATTTTAAAAATGACGCTGACGCGATGTCGCGAGTTATACATTTTTACCCACCTAAAAAAGTGCCAAGAGCCGCTAAAGAAGTTTTCACTTCAAAAACCTCAGGGTTATCCCCTTTCAAATAAAAAAAAAAAAGAATTTTCAAAATCGGCCCACAATTGACGGAGTAATTGCGTAACAAACATCCAAAAAAAAAGAAAACATACCGTCGAATTGACAATCTTTTAGGTCTAAAGTAAATTTCTCGTGAAGACAAATGCAACGAGCCCAAACACGATGGGTTTATCATGTGTAGTTTAGGAGTTCCTATGGCCACCTTCTGTCTCCATCATCAAACCAGCTCGATGGTACTCGGTACAGTAGGTACTGGCCAGGTACCATAATAAATTAAGCGCCGGTCGGAAAAGATAAAAAAATTTCAAATTTAGAATATTCATGAAACAAGGGTCCGAATATGTATCACTAGTATATCGATTCATGTATTTCAACAGGACAGAGAAAATTTCAAAATATTAGGTATTTAATACTTTTTAGTTTTTTTTTTTTTGTTTTTTGGAAATCGGTTTAATATTTTTTAAAACAGTTTTTATTTCATTCTTTTTAGTAATATTACATAAAAAAGAATAATCGAAATCGAATAATCGAAATCGATTGAAGTGGTACAGAATTATTCGCCATATGTGTCAGACTGCAAATTGCTGAATAAGTCCACATCACAAAAGTTTTGCTGAAGGTAACCACACACCATACTAATTTATCAAACTAAAAATTGCCGAATACGACCACATCACAAGTTTTGCTGAAGGTAACCACACACTATAGTATTATGCTGATTTTACGAAAACCACTCAACCAATTTCGATAAAATTGAAATGGGACCACCTCGGAAGTATGACCTAACTAACAAAAAAAGAATTTTCTAAATCGGCCCTCAATTGACGGAGAAATCGCGTAACAAACATACAAAAAAATAAAAAAAAAAATAATAAAAAAAAAAATAAAAAAAAACATACAGACGAATTGAGAACCTCCTCCTTTTTTGGAAGTCGGTTAAAATAGGGATTATAGTGCCTCTCTTATAGACAGAAAAACTTAAACAAAAATCCAAAGCCTTAAACGTCTCACGGAAAACGGATGGTACCTACGGAACCCTCTCCACGCGAGTTCGACTCGCACTTGACCGCTTTTTGTTATGGAAAACGCGCCACGTGACTTCGTTACATCTACAAGTAGGTGTGTAACGATGCCCATAGACATTATGTGATGCACTGGGATTGAGAAAGTCGTGCAATTAAGCAGAATGTAGTCAGAATCATATTGCTAGGATTAAAAAAAAATTTTAATCTCCGTCATCGCCTCAATTACTGTTCAAAATCTTCAAATTACTGTCTCAAAACTCGAAAAGTAAAACTTTACATTCGCTTCCTAACTTTACGGGCGCGCGCGAAATTTCAATCGTTGCTCAAAAACTTTTTTACTGCTCACAAATTTAGAGTCGTAAACGTGTGGCGCCTCTCAACGTCGTCAAAAGGTTTTGCTTGGATTGGCACAAGTAAGTTTAGATATAAGGGAAAGTTAAGATCTGCTTTCATATCGCGTAGTGACAACTTTCCTCCAAGTAGTAAAGTTTATTTGATTAGCCGTTAATACGGATGTACATAATTCACAATGAAATTAAACAATTGTAGGTAATAATGACAAGGATGATAAAGATTAAAGGGAAGTATCGGGCTCGGTGCATATTACGAACACAGTTCAGATAATAACTGACTGTATTATTTAGCTTCTCCTTTATGAAATCGATAAGGCAGCGGAGCACGCTTATGAAAAATACATGTTTTTACAGGATATTTTGGCCAAAACTTTGAAGGCCACTCAAAGCATACGAACAGCAAGAAACGTCCAAAGCGAGCTACAATTTCTTGCAATCTTCCGTGACTGAGATAAACATTTAATATTTTCAAAATAAAATTGGTTGGATATCAGAAGTTTTAACGTAATTTCTATCAAAATGTTCGTAATATTCAGAGCAACGATTCAGAATAGGAAACACACGCTGTTATGTGGTAATACTGCAATGCTCTCTCATTTTTATGATGGTACGTTTCTGATTATGCTATCAGTATCACTAATATGTAAGCTACAACATAGACCAAATGCAATATCAAGAGTAGAACAAATAACTAGAAAAGTTAAATTACAAATTTAAAAAACCCCGACCCTTAAAAAGTCAAAAATAATTTCCGTTTACTTACTTAAATAAAGGAGTCGGGGGACCGCTAAGTAAATAAAACATAAAAACTCACAGCAGCGCGGAAATTTACTTAGCGGTCTCCCGACTCCTTTAAGTAAGTAAACGGAAATTATTTTGGACTTTTGAAGGGTCGGGTTTTTTTTTTATTTGTAATTTAAATTTATTTCAAGCTTTAAAAAAAACTCATGCATATCGGTCCCCGTTTTAAGATAATGAATTTTTTGATTACTTAATTACTTGATTAATTTATTACAAACATAGCCAACAACTGCAATCGGCTACAATTAAACCAGCTTTCTAAAAAAAACGCATCCAAATCGGTCCATCCGTTTTGGAGCTACGATACCACAGACACACCCATACACACATGCACCCATACACAGCTCTTTTTTCGTCGGGGGTTAAAAATGACTAGGATAAACATCCTAATAAACTAAGCGAAGTTTCTACGGGCGTGTAATGTACGTCAATATTTATGAATATTCTTATAACTCGAGAAGCACTTTACCAATTTACATACGGCTTTCACTGTTATAGTCACCTCTCAAGACAGTTTTAGGCTATCAATCATAAGTCATAACGCTTTATAGGCGGCGGGTGGACGAGTGGTTTGGGCATCGGCTTCTCATGCGAGAGGTCCGCGTTCGAATCCGGTCGGCTTGTACCAATGAGTTTTTTCTGGCGAAAATATTTACGTGCATACCTACACCTGCCGCTTCACCGTTCGGAACCGGTGTAAAACTGTAGGTCCCTTCCCTCGCCCCTTACTAGGTGGTAGTCTCAAATTTGTAGACGATTGGTTAGTACCACCGTACTGGATGTAAGATGGCCGCATAACAGCCTCGGCTGTGTTCTCCTCTAGTCCAGTATAGCCAGCAATCCAAGGAAGCCTCCGGTATGGCACCTACCTTCTCGGAGGTGATATTGGCTGGTCGGAACATGCGCTTTGGCCCCTCCGACTCAGCCACCCATACCGGATTACATTAAAAAAACGCTACGTCATCGGCGACCTGAGCTATGAGCAAAAAGTCGCGCAAAGCTAAGCCACGGGGAAAAGCTAGTAGGTATAAAAGTTATTCCTAATTTCTCCTCTCCATAATAACGTTGATAAAAATGTAAATCGCAAGCAAGAGCACGTAATTAAATGTAACTCTTAAACGCTTCAAGAAATATTGAGTAACGCTTCAACGCTTGAATGATTAATCTTTTCGAGACGAGAATGCTTCGCGAGCATCAAGCAGCGTCCCGTGAACAGACGTCTCAGACGGAAATTTCCTTTAAAAAATCAATACCTGTCTACTAGTTACGAGGACTTCAAAATTATTATAAGTTATTTTACATCAAAATTTGACATATTCAGATTCCGATTCAGATTCAGATATTTATTTCGCCAAAAAGAACACACAACATCTATACATATAATAAAATCGTAGAGGTAAGAAAGTCTGTACATTGAATGTATTCGGAAAAAAACTAACCAGGGTGGCTTAAAATGAGATACTGAACATGTTAGAACAGTTTTTAAAATTTTTGTTTGTTTGTTTGTTTGTCTGTACGCGCATCACGCAAAAACCACTGAAAGGAATTAGACGAAACTTTGTATAGTGGCAGTTTATATGCCGGGTTAACATAATACGTAAAAAAAAATAACAAAAATAAAAAAAAAAATTAACAATTATAAACATTATTGCGCGTTTAAAATCACGTAGTCCAAAGTACATAATTATATCTTGAGAACTGGCAGCAAATACAATTTGAATAAAATATTCATTCGAAATTAAAAAATAAGTAGATACAACGAAAATGACAGTTCTTCTTTTTTATAACTTGAACACAATAGTCTATACATATCTATTCTTTCTATACATATCATAAAATCGTAAATGCAAAAATGTCTATTTGTACGCGCATCTCGCAAAAACCACTGAACGGAATTTGGCGAAACTTTTTATAGTGACAGTGTATATCCCGGATGAACATAATAATTAAAAAATATAATAAAAATCACGTAATCTATACATATAATAAAATCGTAGAGGTAAGAAAGTCTGTACATTGAATGTATTCGGAAAAAAACTAACCAGGGTGGCTTAAAATGAGATACTGAACATGTTAGAACAGTTTTTAAAATTTTTGTTTGTTTGTTTGTTTGTCTGTACGCGCATCACGCAAAAACCACTGAAAGGAATTAGACGAAACTTTGTATAGTGGCAGTTTATATGCCGGGTTAACATAATACGTAAAAAAAAATAACAAAAATAAAAAAAAAAATTAACAATTATAAACATTATTGCGCGTTTAAAATCACGTAGTCCAAAGTACATAATTATATCTTGAGAACTGGCAGCAAATACAATTTGAATAAAATATTCATTCGAAATTAAAAAATAAGTAGATACAACGAAAATGACAGTTCTTCTTTTTTATAACTTGAACACAATAGTCTATACATATCTATTCTTTCTATACATATCATAAAATCGTAAATGCAAAAATGTCTATTTGTACGCGCATCTCGCAAAAACCACTGAACGGAATTTGGCGAAACTTTTTATAGTGACAGTGTATATCCCGGATGAACATAATAATTAAAAAATATAATAAAAATCACGTAATCCAAAGTAAAGGTAAAAAACAATTTTAAATGTCATGTTGACAACGGAGAACTGTCATCTCGACGTGAGCTGGCCGGTGACAAATTGTTTGATAAATAAAAATAATAATTGAAAGTCGAAGTTATGTCGCTGTCATTGGTGCAATAAAATTTATATATCTGTTGCCCGCGGCTTCGCTCGCGTGAAATTCGTATTTAAAAAAAAGAAAGTAAGTAACTAAAGGCGGGTCTGAAGGCGGATCTGCGCTCACGTAAACGATATTCTTTCTCGATGAAAGTAACTAAGGGCGAGGCGGAAGGCGGAGCTGAGTTCAGGAAGAAGAAAAACATTATTGAAGAAAGTAAGTAACTAAGGGCGAGGCCGAAGAGCGAGCTCTATTCTGGAAGACCATAAACCTTCTCGAAGAAAGTAAGTAACTATGGGCGAGGCCGCAGGCCGAGCTGCGTTCAGGAAGAAGCTAAACCATCTAGAAGAAAGTAAGTAACTAAGGCGAGGCCGAAGGCCGAGCTACGTTCGGATAATTGAAAAACCATCTCGAAGAAAGCAAGTAACTAAGGGCGAGGCCGAAGGCCGAGCTGCGTTCAGGAAGAAGCTAAACTATCTTGAAGAAAGTAAGCAACTAAGGCGAGGCCGAAGGCCGAGCTACGTTCTGACAAATGATAAACCGTCTCGAAGAAAGCAAGTAACTAAGGGCGAGGCCGAAGGCCGAGCTGCGTTCAGGAAGAAGCTAAACCATCTCGAATAAAGTTAATTAATATTAAGATTGAGTTAATTTCATTTAAATTTTATTTTATTATAAAGTCCACGCTTCTAACGGCAAATATACCGTGCATTCTAGAACCTCGCGGTTATTCCCGGCCGGATGGCAAGAGGCCCGATGCTATCACCTTAGTTAGTGCCATGGACTAAGGGTAGTTCTTTGATGTGGGACGCCACTTTTGTTCTCATATTGGCTCCAAGTCACGTTAGGACATCTTCAAGAGCGGCTGTCGCGGCCGAGGCTGGGGCGGAGAGCCTCAAACGCAGCAAATATAGAAATATAATTCAAGATTTCGAATTTGTTGCGTTTGCGGTTGAAACCCTCGGTCCGTGGAGCAGTGAAGCCAAAAGAGGCTTGAGCTGGTTGACGCAACTGGTGTCCCGCCATGAAGGGCTTATGTACTTCATTCAAAGGGTAAGCCTTGCCATCCAGCGGGGTAATGCCGCAAGTGTTCTAAGAACATTTGAAAATGCCCGTTTTGATAGTTATTTTAATGTTTGTTAGGTAGGTTTAATTCTTTAGTTATTAATATTACTTTTTTATTTTTATGAAATAAATAGATTGAGTAAACGATATTATTATCTATCGAAGAAAGGAAGTCTTTAAGGGCGAGGCCCGAAGGCGGAAGAGGGTTTTTGGTTTACCTGAACGCAGCTCGGCCTTCGGCCTCACACTTAGTTCCTTCCTTTCTTCCAGAAGGTTTATCGTCTTCCTGAACGCAGCTCGGCCTTCGGCCTCGCCCTTACTTACTTCCTTTATTTTAGAAAGGTTTATCGTTTACCTGAAAGCTGCTCGGCCTTCGGCCTCGCCCTTAGTTAGTTACTTTCTTTAAGAAGGTTTATCGATTACCTGAACGCAGCTCGGCCTTCGGCCTCGCCCTTAGTTACTTACATTCTTCTTTGGAATACGAATTTCACGCGAGCGGAGCCGCGGGCTCAGCTAGTTAACAATATTTCAATGATACATACGCATATTCAGTATGGTTCGTTATACTTTTTTTTTGTCATGCATGTCCCGTTTGGCAGTACAATCTGTAAGGAAGAGCCGGGTAAGAAACCTTATAGAGCTTTTTTTAAAACATAACTTACATACTTACTATGTTTTCATTACTTTAAAACATAACATATTATAACTTTATTATATTATTAATAAAAATTGAGTTTATGCATATAAACAGTTTGAATCATCAAAGTGGCAAAATTTTTATTTACAGTAAAAAAATCACTTACCATTTATGAAATGAATTGTCTAAAAGAAACATTTTCAGCTGACTCTGGAACACATTGTGACGATTTATGGATTTAATTTCGGTATTAAAAAAATTTGCTTAATGCGATAAGGCATTCTATTCTAGCTACCCTTCGGGATATGTAGGAGTTGTGCATGTACGCGAACATGCGAGGCGTGAGGAAAGTAGAAAATCTAAAAGATGTTAATCCATATACTAAATAACACATAAATAATAATTAATTAATAGTCCAGCATGTACTTTTACCTGGAAAGTATTCCGAAGTTAATGAAACTTTTACAGGTTGTTTGGGGGTACACTAGGAATACAATACTAAGTTTTCGACCTCGAGGACCCTGTGCTAACTTGGGGGTGGGCAAAAATCTCAAAACATTTCTGACTTTTTTCACCTTTTCGCCTATATCTCTTAAACTAAGGATATTTTGCTGACCATATCGCTTTTGGTTGGGGAGCATAAAATTTCCTCAAATTTGGTTGTTGAACCAGCTTTTCAGGCCCAACATTAACGGAGATACAGCCGATCAAAGTTAGACAAAGTTTCTTAAAATGTAAAAAATAGCAGAAAAGAAGGTTTGAAGGTTTTGGCCCTATAACTATTTGTTACCATCATTTCCATGTTAATTACATATGTTGATCACTCATCAATATCAACGTCTTGGGAAACCTATGACCCCCTTCCCCCAAATATGACAAACTAGTATGATCACAAGGAAACGGCGAACTTGGTGCCACGTCACGTGCTTCCCTTCGGTCGTGCCGGCTACACTGAACTGGACGGAAAACACAAACTATTTACATAGCCGTTTCGACCTACCTTTCATTCAGTGCGGTGGTACTAACCCGGGCGGGTTAAACCCTATCACCTAGTAATATAAGAAGGGAGTCATATCCCTTAGTCACCTTTTACGACATACACGGGGAGAGATGCAGTGGGGCTATTCTTTTAAAGTACCGCTCCACACGGTACTATTACTTCAATAGTAACTTATTCAAACCCTCGGTCGAACCATTATAACTAAACAAGGTAAAACCGCATAAACAAGTGTTAACTCTCGAAGAAGTGTACATTCTAAGTCAAGAAAATCAAAGTTTCATAAAATATCATAATTCACAGTAGCTTTCAAACATTCGCGCGCTCACGTCTCCCTCCTCACCTCGAAACGCGACGCCGCGCCTCCCCCGCGTCGCCGCACCGCCGCCGCTCCGCCGCGCCGCCCGCTCCGCCGCCGCCGCGCCGACGTCGCCGCTGCCCTCGCGTCGTCGTCGTCGGCCATCACGACTGTCGTAGGCGCGTCTTTCTTTCTCAATGCGACAGACGAATCACGAAACGCTCGCTAGCACAGATTACCAATATTATATGCTCGCTAGTTCGCTGGCTGATTGGTCAAGCATACATCAATAAAAAAAAAGTAGTCAAGTGAACCGTGTTCACGTGCCGAGGGTACCGTATCAGCTGTTTCGCTTTCATTCATTTCATCATATTTACTACTAGGGTGCGGAAAGGTTTTGGATGGGTGGCCGTACGACCGTTGAAGTTGGCAGTGGTTCAGATTCCACTTGAAACTGTTGTGTCGTCCCTTTATCTTACTGTGCACATATTTAGCTGGTAGGGGTTAGTTAACCCGTTCGGATTGGTACACCGGCCAGCACTGAACGAAGGTCGGTCGAAGAAAACGGCTATAAAAATTAAACGTGTTCTAACAGACGACAGCGATATGTGCGGGGCTATGCGGACGTTCTACATGGACATTTACATGCAGTGCGTGCAGTGAAATGAAAAAAAAAATTCTAGACAGTATCAAATCGTAGTGAGTGCAAGCGATACGCGCTGCGCTCGAAACTCTGTGACCGGCCGGTAGGTTAGTCCTCATCTCGCAAGTTCCGCACCCTTATTACGATAATGCAACCGGTCCGCCGGACCAGTCCGTAGCTCCAAATCTGACAGTTCGGCGACTGTTTTATGCGATTTTGGAATGCAACCAGTCCGTGCAACTGGTATTGCGGTATCAGTCCGCAGATGTGTCATACATTTTACTGCATATTGGTATTACGATCGCATTTGCAGTCGCACAACTGTCAAACTTGCGACCGATCGCAGCCCGCGAGCTGTCATCCGTGATGCTCCTCCTGAGCAGCATCATAGCACCATTCACGGCTAACGAGCGACGATCTTTTCTGTGTTTTTGGTGGTGACATCGTATAGGTTTATTTATAGTGGGTAAAATAAGTAACGTATGTTTATTTATATTGTTTGAATTATGTTGTTGTAGGAAATGTTGTATTTTAATAGTATTTATGAAATGTATATAATTTTAACTTGGTCTTGAATTTATATCATATATATTATAGAATATATAATAGGAATGATAAAGAAAATATCTCTCTCTCTCTCTCTCTCTCTCTCTCTCTCTCTCTCTCTCTCTCTCTCTCTCTCTCTCTCTCCCTCTCCCTCTCTCCCTCTCTCCCTCTCTCCCTCTCTCCCTCTCTCCCTCTCTCCCTCTCTCCCTCTCTCCCTCTCTCCCTCTCCCCTCTCTCCCTCTCTCTCTCTCTCCCTCTCTCCCTCTCTCCCTCTCTCCCTCTCTCCCTCTCTCCCTCTCTCCCTCTCTCCCTCTCTCCCTCTCTCCCTCTCTCCCTCTCTCCCTCTCTCCCTCTCTCCCTCTCTCCCTCTCTCCCTCTCTCCCTCTCTCCCTCTCTCCCTCTCTCCCTCTCTCCCTCCCTCCCTCCCTCCCTCCTTTTTAATTATTGGTACGCGAGACACTTGGCGCCGTCAGCATGGATTGTTGAGCCGACGACGCCCATATTTATCATCTATATATAGAATTATCTATATTGTAATAGGAATAACAAAAAATTTTGAAGTTTTAGTTGATAACACATTTTGGTCTTCTGCGTCATAGAAATTATAATACAAGTGACAATATACGGTGTTGCAAATGCCCACTCAATATTTTTAACTGCCATCAGGAGGTTATTCTGTATGTGAAGCTAAATAACTTTTGTAACAGAAATGTTTTTTTCGAGACAAAATATTTTTATATCAGAAATAACTTTGTAGCATACCACACTCACGATTACAACCCACAACCTCCTGCATTGAATTCAAGCACACGATATGAGTGAGATAGCATGAAAGCGGCCGTCATCATATCTTTATGTGTATATATCAGTATGTATACATACACCGCCCGACAGACCGCCGCGCCGTGCAGGCAGAAACGCCTTTCCTAAGCAATCCGTAACACAATAAATAATTTGTTCAATCATCATCATCATCATCATCATCATCAGCCTGTATCGGTCCACTGCTGGACATAGGCCTCTCCCAAGGCACGCCACCACACGCGGTCTTCCGCTCTTCTCATCCATCCATCCATTTGTTCAATCGCTTGTATTAATTATCATTGCTTTATGTTCCTATATTTGGCATGTTAAAAGTAACATACGTTATTTATTATTGATTTTAATATATACTTTTACCATTCGTAGTAACATTTTACAAGTTTCTTTCAAAATTTGGCACCTTACCTGAACCAACAACCAACCTTTGATGTCGGTCCGCGGGACCGGTCGCAATAACGTAATACCAATTTTGTCCGTCGCAGTCGCAACATCAACACCAGTCGCAACATCAGCACCATTATCGTAATAAGGGTGCCGGACGCGTTCGTTAGTGATTTCTTCCACCACTAGGTGACACTTGTGTCTATGGACATGAAGAAATCATTGCAAATTTAGCAGAATAAATTGTAATTTTTTCTTAAAAATAATTTTAATTACACATAGTAGACCTAAGGCATAATAAATTGGCATACGTCCAGAACCCCTTTGGGGAAATGGGGATACCTAGGAATATCACAAAATTCTTGATTGTAAAAAAAAATTGGGTTTTCAGCAATAACTCTGTAAATAAAACACGCACAATAATGATTGATGTACCGAGGAAATGCAAAGAAAAACAATTGTAATGAGAGGAAAGTTATTGATCTGAGCACATTGCAAAAAAGTTAAATTACAAATTTAAAAAACTCCCGACCCTTAAAAAGTCAAAAATAATTTCCGTTTACTTAAAGGAGCCGGGAGACCGCTAAGTAAATTCCCGCGCAGCTGTGAGTTTTTATATTTTATTTACTTAGCGGTCCCCCGACTCCTTTAAGTAAACGAAAATTATTTTTGACTTTTTAAGGGTCGGGGGTTTTTTAAATTTGTAATTTAATTTTTTTTCAGGCTTTTTAAAAAAAAAGCACATGAAAATCGGTCCACTTTTTAAGATAATTATTTTTTTTTTTACTTAATTATTTGATTACTTGATAACAAATATAGCTAAGAACCATCCCGATTAAACAAGCCTCCTAATAAAAAAAACCGCATCCAAATCGGTCCATCCGTTTGGGAGCTACGATGCCACAGACAGACACACACACTCATACACACACACGTCAAACTTATAACACCCCTCCGTTTTTTTCGTAGGGGGTTAAAAAATAATTTGCAAAGAGACTTTTCATAAAAAATTATGGTCATTAAAATATAACTGCCTACTTTACGGAAACCTATCGAAGTACGTTCATTCATTCGTGTAGTTCACTTCAATAAATCGCTCTATACTTAATACCAACAAGAAGCCTCAAGACTGCTGAACTCTGCTGAAAAATCTACTGAAAAAGTTAAATTACAAATTTAAAAAACCCCCGACCCTTAAAAAGTCAAAAATAATTTCCGTTTACTTACTTAAAGGAGTCGGGAGACCGCTAAGTAAATTCCCGCGCAGCTCTGAGTTTTTATATTTTATTAACTTTTATTTCAAGCTTTTTTAAAAAAACCGCATGAAAATCCGTCCACTTTTTAAGATAATTAATTGTTTTATTACTTAATTACTTGATTACTTGATTACAAACTAACTACAGCTAAGAACCATCCCGATTAAACAAGCTTCCTAATAAAAAAAACCGCATCCAAATCGGTCCATCCGTTTGGGAGCTACGATGCCACAGACAGACACACCCTCACACACACACACACACACACACACACACACACACACACACACACACCCTCACACACACACACACACACACACACGTCAAACTTATAACACCCCTCCGTTTTTTTCGTCGGGGGTTAAAAACTATTGAAAACTCTGCTGAAAATCAAAGAAAGAAGACGTACAGTCCACATCTTGTCTACTGGCTTTATAATTCAACACCATACGAGTGTTTTCTGTCCAGTTCAATGTAGCCGGCATGACCAAAGTCTAGTTTTTAGGTTTCCGTATCACGTACGGAAGCCTATTACTAATCCTACGCCGCCACTAACGGGTATTGGAATGATCTGGGCGGCCATAAGTACATTTTGTAAAAATGAACGCAAGTTGAAAATACGGGCAGGGCACCAAAGATGACTCATGGGGGAACTATCCTGTAACATTCGTTACGTTGCCCGCGTAACTACAGGCCCGCACAGGTGGGTCGAAACTTGATTGTCGGTTCGAGCGTACGTGTATTTCTATGAGTTCCGTGCGAAACAACATTTTCTTAAATTAATATTAGAACCGTGGGTTTTTGATAACAGTGAAGCTTTATGAATTTTAACAGAGCGGGTAAGTGTGTATAGTTTTTATATAGTTTCATTGAAATAAGTACTACTATGACCACTGGAGAAAAAATTTAAATAATTCTAAAATAATTATTGTTTTTGTCCCATTTTTATAGCTATCGGAGATGTTTAGTTGCACTTCCCGGCATTTCCCGGCAATTCTTTTTTATGTATCAACTACTTTGATCTTTCTACTATATAATTTTGTAAAAAGTAGTCCCGGAATCACTTGGTCTTGGGAAAAAATGGTCATAGAACGTCATAGGTCGTAATTGCATTTAATTACGAAGTGTAAGTTTTCCTTGTATTTTTAGGGTTTCGTACCTTAAAAAGTAAAACGGAGCCCTTATAAGATCACTCCGGTGTCCGTCCGTCCGTTCGTCCGTCCGTCCGTCCGTCCGTCCGCCCATCCGTCCGTCCGTCCGTACGTCCGACTGTCAGAGGTTTTTCTCGAAAACTAAGAAACGTAGAAACTTGAAATTTGGCATAATGATAGATTTTGATGACGCGCACATATATCGCTAGTCAATAACTAGATAAAATTTTATTTTAGATTATTAAGGGGGTCAGTTTAGAATGAAAAAAAATCTTTTTATTAACATATCGTGTGGGGTATCGTTGAAAAGAGCTAATTGTAAGGATTTTAAAAATATTGGATTTTTTAGAATTTTTAGTGTAGTGGTCTTAAAGAAATACCTAAAAATGTGAAAAAAATTACCGTTCCCCCCCTGTTCTCCTAGGTTTCTAAAGCATTTTTTTTTATTTTAATAGGGTTTGTAGACATTAGGCCATAGACTACAGGAAAACAGGAAAAAAACAGGCAGATTTTTTCGAATATGTTATAGTTGCTGAAAAAAAGAAAAACTATTATGTACATAAATAAAGAAAGTTTATTTGTTGTTTTAGTACGGAACCCTAATTGTGAGAGCTTGCCTCGCTCTTGACCGTTTTTTTTTCAGGGCCAGCTGCAAATGCTAAAATAATGACTCGAATGGAAAAAAGAAACAAAAGATATGCTGCTTCCTACGGAACCCCATGAAGCACAAGACACCGAAGAGTCTGATGATGGGGAAAATAGAGGTGAATCTGAATTGTCATCTGACAAGGAATTCTCATCTTCTGACTGATCTACGTTGTAAATTGGGTTATTCTTATTTCATGCACATAATTAAATGTAGTGAAAATAAGAAAAAAATCATTTTATTCAATGTAAAAATAGTACCTATCACTAAAATTGCTATAAATTAGTTGGATAGCACACTTACAACCGATTAAACTACAAAAATAATTTTGGCCGCCCAAATCGCTCAAATACCCCACCGTGGCGCCGTCTGTCTATCTGTCTGTCCGTCCGTCCGTCCGTCTGTCCGAGGGCTGTATCTCATGAACCGTAATATGTATGTATGTATGTATGTATATATTCTTTATTGAACACCAATTTATCAAAATTAGGTACAACAGGCGAGCTTAATGCCGCGAGGCATTCTATTCTAACTAACCTTTGGGATGTGGGAGAAGTACATGCAGGCGAACAAGAATAGTTTGTGACAATGTGTTAGATTAAAGAAATATGTATGATAAACTACGTACGAATACTACATAAATACTTTAATAAGCATAATATATATGTATATAATAAACTTACATATTATATGTACATTAATCGGTGGTACCGTTGTGCAACACAATCAACTGAATGACAGGAGAGTAAGAGAAGGGGCGTAAAGATATGTACTTATGTAATATAATTTTGCATTTACTTCGGTAAGGAAAGGAGAAGTTTGTTTAAATTTATCTTAAATACATTCATAGACGTAGAGGAGCGTAAATGCACAGGCAGATTATTCCAGAGGCGAGCTGTTTGTACTGTGAAAGAGTCCGTGTAGAACGAGCTTGAGTGAGCCGGTATTGCCAAGAGTAAGTTGTCAGCAGATCTTAAAGCCAGGCCGTGAGAAGAAAGAAATTCAAATCGTTCACTCAAGTATTTGGGAGCAGCAGGATCATTAAGTGTGCGGAAGAGAAGAGAGAGGGCGTGAGAGTTCCTGCGACCACGAACATCGAGCCAATGAAGGCGAGCTCGATATTAAGATATATGGTCATACTTGCGCAATCCGAAAATATAGCGAATGCACAAGTTAAGAATACGGTCAAGTTTGTTGAGGAGATCCTCATTTAGGTCAAGATAGCACACATCAGCATAATCTAGAATTGGCAATAAGAGAGATTGAGCGAGCGTAATTTTTGTGCCAGTGGGAATGAAGTTGAATAATAGGTAGCCCGTTGAAATTTTCACAGAATATGTGTTATTTATTATGGCGGATATCACAAAAAATCATAAAAAATTTAAAAAGTAAAAAATTAAGGGGGTTCCCATACAAGAAACGTGTTTTTTTCCATGTTTTTTTTGTGGTGCGGAAACCTCGGTGCGCGAGTCCGACTTGTACTTGGCCGGTTTTTTTATTGGTAACTGACACGGTTGACTGCGTCACCTACACTACAACATCCGTAATGTCAGCCCATAACACCGGGTGAACTTGGTGCCATGTCAGTGCTTCCCTTCATTTCATGTCGGGAAAATTTGGAACGCACTCGCTGCTCATATATTTCCTCCCAAGTACAGCCTGGGGTTTTTCAAAAGGGACGTGAAAAGGCTACTGTCAGGCCGGCATGGCATTCACAATCCCCGTGCATCACAGAATGTCCATGGGCATCGTAAGTCACCTACTCGTAAGTGAAACGGTGAGAAGGAAAGGGACTTACAGTTTTACGTGGCATCCGAACCACGGTCAGCCTCAACGGTCGAGCGGTCACCTATCTAAGTACTGAAGAATGACATAAATTTCACTCATATACTTATCGATTTTACTGTTACATTCTGGTATATAAATCGTTCTTGTTTCCGTCCAGTTCAGTGTAGCCGGTACGACCAAAGCATATTTTATTCTTTTGTACCTAGGTAAGGTAAGTGATTTCGTTTGGTAGGTAATTCCTAATAAATAAAGCGAAGTTTCTACGGGCAACCCACCGTCTAACGTACGTCAATATATGAATATTCTTATAACTCGAGAACCACTTTATCTATTTACATACAATTTTCACTGTTACATTTTATCGGATGGTTTCCGGCTACCAATCACAACGCTACGTTATCGGTGGCCTGAGCTGGTGAGTAAAAAGTCACAAGCAAATAAATTGAAATTTTGGCTGATCAGACATTTAACTTTTTCTCAAAATGTATGACATTTTGAGCAAAATGAATAGTTTTGTGCACAACTACATAAGAATGTCAATTTTTTTTATTTTTTTCATAATTTTCAAACAACCCTTAATACGCCAAAGTTCGGAGACAAAACTGCAGTTTTTTGTCAACTTTTAAACGAAATATTTGTTAAATCAAACTTATTGATTATGACAAAGTTATATATTTTTGAAATTGCCGTAACAATATCTATAGAATGACATGAAACTTGATATATTTAAAAAAACAATATTTATTTTTCGTTCACATTTTGGGGTACCCTATACTTTCCACAAGACAATTAGACAAACTTATATAGAAAATATCTAGCGGCAAAAAATATAAAAATTATACGTAATTTGGCGTTAGTTTCATCGAAATCGGTTCAGTAGGTCCGGAGATATCTGCGTGTGACCGACAGACAGACAGACAGACAGACACCAGAGCGATCCCATAAGGGTCCCTTTTTTCGCATTTTGCGACGGGACCCTAAAATAAGAATAAATAAGAAAAAAAATTTAAAAATATATATAAAAAAATACCCTGCGAAATTTCTTACCGTTCTTCTTCTCTAAATCTAATCGGATATAACAAATTGTGATCTAATCTGGTGTAATCTAACCGGATAGAACAAATTGTGACAAGTGCCACAAAATACCTAATAGTACTGGCGTACACGTGCCAGTGCAGTCCTAAGGCTCGGCTACACGACCGATTGCATCACCAACTAAACAGTTTGGTTGAGTTGGGCATGACGACGGACGACTGCCGATTTCGCTTTAACTCAACTGTTTGTGGGTTGAATCGTTGACGATCGTTCAGTCGTTCGCTCTGCATAGTGCAGCGTAGGTTGGCGGTTGACTAAAAAGTCGGTCGCCGATTAAAAAGTTGACCGCTGTAGGCGTTGTATGCATTCTGGAAGTTGTTTTTTATTACGACTCAATAGTTTAGTAAGAAAGAGTCGGTCGTCTGTTCGAGACCTGCCATAAGAATGCTCACAAAACAATAAAAAACAATCTGCTATTTGAATGAAATCCTTTGAAAAATAAAGGTAGAATAGGCGAAGGGCGAACTCGGGAGAATCACTGGTTGTGGTTCATTCGCTGATTCGCTCTAGGTCGTTTCGTTTGTAAACACCAAAATGTCGTGTACACACGTATCTTTCCTTGATTATGTCCAATTCTTAAGTATGCGCGCGGCGCGCTTAGGCAAGCCGTGGCCATGCGGAAGCCTGCTACTATTTGCTTCTATGGGCCGCCGTCCGGCACTGAGTACCCATAAATTATACATTATCCGTAGATTGAATAAGTAAAACTGAATACTCAATAAATCTATAATTTTTACTTAAAACACATTAGTCAGTGGCAAAGGTAAAGAAAATCAAAGGAGTAATTTTTGGACAGGTAACAGCTGATATTATAATTAATTTATTTTAAATTATAACAAATATTTATATTAGACATTAAATAATAAATACCAAACTAAGTATACAGGTTAGGTAAGTTTTAAAACAATTGAATTACAATGTAAAAATTGCTATTTAAATGCATCAACACCATTTAACTTAGGTGTGTATTCAAATGCCATATAACGTTTATTCATTATTCAATACAAGAACAATAACACAATATAACAAATCAAAACGACTACTAGAGAAGGAAGCAAAATGCATTGTGAATCCATAACAGTCGGAATCATAATCGGTTCTAATTCTTTGCCTTCCATAGTTGCATTAATGATGGCCACATACGGACGGAGAAGCGTCAGAACTGTCCCAGAAGACGCTACAGCATTCTTACTGCTACATTCTGCTGGGCCCATGGAAGTAACTCCAATTATAAATACACTTAGGAAAGCAGGTCCGCCAGAGTCTCCTTCGCAGGCCCCAGAGGTTTTAACTGCGAGCGAACCGAGCGGCCACGCACACATGCAAAATTTCCAGCCATCCACGCCGCAATCATTCAGTATCATTTCCATCTTCATCAACGGAGAACCTATTCCTCTTTCCGTCCTTCCAAATCCGTATATCGTTACGATGCTATTTTTCAGATTCACATAGTCACCGATGACTGGGAAAGGTAGTGACGTTTGTATGTTCATCTCGTCATTCGTGCTAATCAAACCGACGTCGTGTTCGAGTTTCGTGACGTTAAGGGCACCGTCGACTACCTCTTCGAGGACTGCGAAGTCCGGGTGCCTGTACGCTTTATGGACTCTTGTCAGATATCCACCTTTGAGCGAGTATTTGGAGTTATAACGAATGAAATACGCTGAATCTACTCCCATGAAGCAGTGGGCGGCGGTTACGCACCAGTGGTTGGAAATAGCAGTGGCTGTGCAGGACTGTTCCCTGTAAAAGTTCAGAACGGAGACTACAAACGGAGACTCGGCGATTTCTGCAGTATTCCCGCCGTAGATACGACGATTCGGCATGGATCGAAGGAAACCGAATGTTGAAGTTTCTTCGAAGCTTTTGCAGTAGCATGCCGCGAATATTGTGATGAATAAGATTATAAAAATAGAAAAATACGGCCGCATTAAAGGCATGACATGACAGATGGATCAACTAAGAATCAAAGAGATTAAAACCACCTAAGGATGACATTGATATGGCCAAAGATAAGCAGACGTAAAGTCTGTTTTTTAGGTTTCCGTATCCCGTACGTAAGCCTATTACTAAGCCTCCGCCGCCGTCTGTCTGTCCGTCCGTCCGTCTGTCCGAGGGCTGTAGAGAAAGCAACTTGGCTTTTCCTGGGTTACCAGTTTTTGGCATTTCTGGCTAGTGATGTTGTGAGTGAAAAAAACATCACAGAACATATTTTTCTAATATTTACCATCGTAAAATAGTTTAGACATAATTAAATTTAAACAAATACATAATAAGAGAAAAAAATAACCTTATGTTTGACAAGGTTATTTTTCTTGTCAAACTCAAACTTTATTCAATTTTAAATAATTATCTGTTCTGTCAGGCCTATAGATGCGAAGCCAGTTATTTTCGTTATTAATCAATCGGTTAATAACGAAAATAACGGTTAAAAACGGGTTAAAATGGTTATTAACTACTTTGATTGGGTTATTACGGTTAATATAGTCTGTTTAGGGTCCCGTCGCAAAATGCGAAAAAAGGGGCCCTTATGGGATCGCTCTGGTGTCTGTCTGTCTGTCGGTCACACGCAGATATCTCCGGACCTACTGAACCGATTTCGATGAAATTTACGCCAAATTACGTGTAATTTTTGCCGTTAGATACATTGAAGATAACCTTATCTAATATTACTGTGGAAAGTACAGGGTACCCCAAAATGTAAACCAAAAATATTTTTTTTATTTTTTAAATAAATCAAATGTCATGTCATTCTATAGGTATTGTTAAGGCAATTTCAAAAATATATAACTTTGCTGTAATCAATAAGTTTACTTTAACAATTATTTCGTTTAAAAGTTGACAAAAAACTGCACTTTTATCGCCAAACTTTGACCTATTAAGGGTTGTTTGAAAATTCTGAAAAAAATAAAAAATATAGGCGTTTTTATGTAGTTGTGCACAAAACTATTCATTTTCCTCAAAATGTCATAGATTTGGAGATAAAATTAAATGTCTGAACAGCCAAAATTGCAATTTTTCGCGTGCCTTTTTGGTCACAGCTCAAGCCACGGATAACGTAGCGTTGTGATTGATAGCTTAAAATCATCCTAAGAAGTAACAAAATGTAGCACAGAAAACCGCATGTAAATCGATAAAGTGGTTCTCGAGTTATAAGAATATTTCATATATATTACGTACGAGTACGTTACACGGTGGTTCGCCCGTAGAAATTTCGGTTTATTTATTGTCAGCTTCCGTAGCTCAGTGGTTTTTTTTTATGTAATCCGGTATGAGTGGCAGAGTCGGACGGGCCAAAGCACATGCTCCGACCAGCCAATATCACCTCCGAGAAGGTCGGTGCCATACCGGCGACTTCCTTGGATTAAAAGATCCTCCGAGTACTCCCCCAGGAATGGGTTTATAGTCTTCCTGAACGCAGCTCGGCCTTCGGCCTCGCCCTCAGGTATTGACTTTTCTCGAGAAGGTTTATCGTCTTCCTGAACGCAGCTCGGCCTTCGGCTTCGCCCTTTGTTACTTACTTTCTTCGAGAAGGTTTATAGTATTCGGCCTTCGGCCTCGCCCTTTGTTACTTACTTTCTTTGAGAAGGTTTATCGTCTTCCTGAACGCAGCTCGGCCTTCCGTTTCGCCCTTTGTTACTTACTTTCTTCGAGAAAATGTATGGTCTTCCTGACCGCACCTCGGCCTTCGGCCTCGCTTGCTGTTACTTACTTTCTTCGAGAAGGTATATCGTCTTCCTGAAGGCAGCCCGGCCTTCGGCCTCGCCCTTAGTTACTTACTTTCTTTGAGAAGATTCATAGTCTTCCTGAACGCAGCTCGGCCTTCGGCCTCGCCCTTTGTTACTTACTTTATTCGAGAAGGTTTATAGTCTTCCTGAACGTAGCTCAGCCTTCGGCCTCGCCCTCAGTTACTTACTTTCTTCGAGAAGGTTTATCCCTTCCAGCTAAATATGTACATAATGGGATGGACAGTTTCAAGTGGAATCCGAACCACAGCTGGCCAAACCATGGTCGTACGGCTACCCAACCAAAGTCTGACCGCACCCTGGTAGAAAATATATTTACATGAAAGCGAAGCAGTGCGGTTACGGGACCCTAGGCACGTGAACACGGTTCACTTGACCACTTTTTTTTTTTAACGAATCAGTATTATACCTCATGCAATTGTTAGGTAATAAATAGACCTACTTTGTTTTATTGAATGCCTTTTTTAATCCTATAAGAAAAAAAATATTTGACGTAATTTAGTTTCAATTAAATAACAGTTTTTTTTTTGTTCATGGTAACATCATCATCAGCCTCTATCAAGTATCATTACACAAAGTAATATGCAAAAACAAATGAAGAAAGAGTTTTTTTACCAATAGAGTTACAAGCTTCCCTATGAAATAGTCTGCTTAACCTCTGCGACGGAGTCGTTTCGTGCGCTTTTCGAATAGTTTGATATTGGCTGTATGTATCGGCGATACCGATATATCGGCCTAGCCGTTACATCCCTAGGATGAACTATCGATATTAGGAAAACACTTCTTTTTTTATTTTTCTTCGGAGCTATCGACTTTAGTGAAAACAGTGCAAGGTATAAGATACAAGTATATTAAGATTTTGGTAGAAATAAGATTGCGGCAGAAAAACAAACATTTCAGAAATAAAAAAAAATATTTTAATTTTTTTCTCCGGAAATATCAACTTTAGTGAAAAACTTGGTACAATAAAAGTGTCTTATATTTTGGCTAGAAATAAGATTGCGGCAGAAAAACATAAACATTTCAGAAATTAAAAAAAAATAATAATTTAATTTTTTTATCCGGAAATATCAACTTTAGTGAAAAACTTGTAAGAATAAAAGTGTGTTATATTTTGGCTAGAAATAAGATTACGACAAAAAAAACGTCAATATCCGAAAAAAACTTCAATAATATAACCACCTGCTTGACCACGGGGTCGGTTAATAACCGAATTTAACCGGTTACAGGTTAATAACCGCGAATTTGGTTAAAATCCGGTAGTTTACCGTTACTTTACAACTATAGTCAGGCCTCACGCACTCTATGTACTTGCGCGCGCTAACTACCTACCGCCCGGTGTGGACCGCCGGCGGTCAATTAGTAGAGTAATAAATTAATTCAGTAGGGATTAGTCAGCCGCGCAACTGCGCACAGCTGCAAAGCAATAATTCACTTTACACTCGATCGTTTAGGTACATTTTCGCACGCAGCGATTGGCGACGTGAAACATTAGGCTATTATAGCCGAAGGTATGGAACTTTTTCGATGGAGTGATTTATCTGTTACGAAGTAACTATTAAGTAATCTGTGGTTCTGTCAACAACAAATACAGTGCGACAAGGCTTGAAATGAACGTGGGTGACAGCTGAACTAACGCCGCCACAGTGCTGCCAGATGACCGTTTCGCGTTTCACCCGTTCACGTGTAGTCGTGGGAATAACGGCTGTTTTTCAACAGCACGTTAGAATGATCTGCTGTTTTTATATAGCTGCTGTTAGTCCTATATTGCTATATTGCTGTTTTTAGTGCTGTTCTTGGAATTCGAATCTAACGCTGTTGGAATAACTAGCATAATTGAAAAAGGAAATAAATATTAGTGTTATAACAATCACGGGAATACAGCAGGCAGACAGATCAATAATCTGTCTGTGGTCAATATTTTTTAAATTATTTGCTTGGATGCCAGGTCCTTCTGCCATTTCTTTGAAATTTATATAATACTAGCTGAGCCCGCGGCTCCGCTCGCGTGAAATTCGTATTTCAAATAAGACAGTAAGTAACTATGGGCCAGGCCGAAGGCCGAGCTGCGTTCAGGTAGTCGATAAACCATATCTAAGAAAGTAAGTACGAGTAAGGGCGAGGCCGAAGGCAAGCTGCCTTAAGGTAAACGATAAACCTTGTCAAATAAAGTAAGTAACTAACGGCGAGGCTTCAGGCTGAACTGTATTCTAGAAAGAAAATAAACCTTCTCGAAGAAAGTAAGTAACTGAGGGCGAGGCCGAAGGCCGAGCTGCGTTCAGGAAGACGATAAACCTTCTCGAAAAAGTAAGTAACTGAGGGCGAGGCCGAAGGCCGAGCTGCGTTCAGGAAGACAATAAACCTTATCGAAGAAAGTAAGTAACTAAGGGCGAGGCCGAAGGCCAAGCTGCGTTCAGAAAGACCATGAACCTTCACGAAGACAGTAAGTAACTGAGGGCGAGGCCGAAGGCCGAGCTGCGTTCAGGAAGACTATAAACCTTATCGAAGAAAGTAAGTAACTAAGGGCGTGGCCGAAGGCCGAGCTGCGTTCAGAAAGACCATGAACCTTCACGAAGACAGTAAGTAACTGTCGGCGAGGCCGAAGGCCGAGCTGCGTTCAGGAAGGCGATAAACCTTATCTAAGAAAGTATGTAACTAAGGGCGAGGCCGAAGGCCGAGCTGCGTTCAGAAAAACTATAAACCTTCTCGAAGAAAGTAAGTAACTGAAAGCGAGGCCGAAGGCCGAGCTACGTTCAGGAATACCATAAACCTTCTCAAAGAAAGTAAGTAACTAAGGGCAAGGCCGAAGGCCGAGCTGCGTTCAGGAAGACTATAAAGTTTCTCAAAGAAAGTAAGTAATTAAGGGCGAGGCCGAAGGCCGAGCTGCGTTCAGGAAGACTATAAACCTTATCGAAGAAAGTATGTAACTAAGGGCGAGGCCGAAGGCCGAGCTGCATTCAGAAAGACTATAAACCTCGAAGAAAGTAAGTAACTGAAAGCGAGGCCGAAGGCCGAGCTACGTTCAGGAAGACCATAAACCTTCTCAAAGAAAGTAAGTAACGAACGGCGAGGCCGAAGGCCGAGCTGCGTTCAGGAAGACCATGAACCTTCTCGAAGACAGTAAGTAACTGAGAGCGAGGCCGAAGGCCGAGCTGCGTTCAGGAAGACTATAAACCTTATCGAAGAAAGTAAGTAACTAAGGGCGAGGCCGAAGGCCGAGCTGCGTTCAGAAAGACCATGAACCTTCACGAAGACAGTAAGTAACTGAGGGCGAGGTCGAAGGCCGAGATGCGTTCAGGAAGGCGATAAACCTTATCTAAGAAAGTATGTAACTAATGGCGAGGCCGAAGGCCGAGCTGCGTTCAGAAAAACTATAAACCTTCTCGAAGAAAGTAAGTAACTGAAAGCGAGGCCGAAGGCCGAGCTACGTTCAGGAATATCATAAACCTTCTCAAAGAAAGTAAGTAACTAAGGGCAAGGCCGAAGGCCGAGCTGCGTTCAGAAAGACTATAAACTTTCTCAAAGAAAGTAAGTAATTAAGGGCGAGGCTGATGGCCGAGCTGCGTTCAGGAAGACTATAAACCTTATCGAAGAAAGTAAGTAACTAAGGGCGAAGGCCGAGCTGCGTTCAGGAAGACTATAAACCTTATCAAAGAAAGTAAGTAACTAAGGGCGAGGCCGAAGGCCGAGCTGCGTTCAGAAAGACCATGAACCTTCACGAAGACAGTAAGTAACTGAGGGCGAGGTCGAAGGCCGAGATGCGTTCAGGAAGGCGATAAATTCTATCTAAGAAAGTATGTAACTAATGGCGAGGCCGAAGGCCGAGCTGCGTTCAGAAAAACTATAAACCTTCTCGAAGAAAGTAAGTAACTGAAAGCGAGGCCGAAGGCCGAGCTACGTTCAGGAATATCATAAACCTTCTCAAAGAAAGTAAGTAACTAAGGGCAAGGCCGAAGGCCGAGCTGCGTTCAGAAAGACTATAAACTTTCTCAAAGAAAGTAAGTAATTAAGGGCGAGGCTGATGGCCGAGCTGCGTTCAGGAAGACTATAAACCTTATCGAAGAAAGTATGTAACTAAGGGCGAGGCCGAAGGCCGAGCTGCATTCAGAAAGACTATAAACCTTATCGAAGAAAGTAAGTAACTGAAAGCGAGGCCGAAGGCCGAGCTACGTTCAGGAAGACCATAAACCTTCTCAAAGAAAGTAAGTAACAAAGGGCGAGGCCGAAGGCCGAGCTACATTCAGGAAGACCATAAACCTTCTCGAAGAAAGTAAGCAACTGAGGGCGAGGCTGAAGGCCGAGCTGCGTTCAGGAAAACTATATACCTTCTCGAAGAAAGTAAGTAACTGAGGGCGACGCCGAAGGCCGAGCGGCGTTCAGGAAGACTGTAAACGTTCTCGAAGAAAGTAAGTAATTAAGGGCGAGGCCGAAGGCCGAGCTGCATTCAGAAAGACCATGAACCTTCTCGAAGACAGTAAGTAACTGAGGGCGAGGCCGAAGGTCGAGCTGCGTTCAGGAAGGCGATAAACCTTATCTAAGAATGTAAGTAATTAAGGGCGAGGCCGAAGGCCGAGCTACGTTCAGGAAGACCATAAGATTATAATATTACATAAAAAAAAACAAAAACTTTCATACAAAGTCGTCGTCCCCATTTCGCCCCTTAAAGTTGTAATTTCCAAAAAATCCTTAACGGATTCTTACGTTATGAAATAAACCTATGTTCCAATTTCAGCTTTCTAGACTTAGTAGTTTCGGCTGTGCGTTAATAGATCAGTCAGTCAGGACAAACAATTTTATAAGTATAGATATCTACTCTTTATTCTACTCGTATCTTCTACCAAAAGCATCTATCTACACTACACCAACGCAACGCAACAGAACTGCTAACGCCATATATTACGACCATTCGACACTAAATTCCGTTTTCTTTGACACTGCTCAACCCTAAGGCTATTTATTATGGTATATAGCCTACTATAGTGAGCCTGAAGAACTACTCTTTACATTGGTGTAAACCGCATAAAAATCTGTTAAGTGGTTCCGAGTTTACCTCAAACATACATACATACATGCAAACAGACGTTTCCTTTTATAAGAAGAAGAGATAGAGAAAAGAAGATAGAGATTAAATTATCCTCCCTTCCCCTCTCCCCGCGGACTCCTCCCCCGTACCTCAACCCCACTCTTCAAAACCACCCCTAGTATGGATAAAATTATTTAAAATCCTAAAACCTAATTTTGAAATCATCCCCTATTTTAATTTAAGGGTTGATTTAGCAAAAACGCTGAAACACGTAATTCTATATTTTATACCAAAAGCCTAAATATGAATTTTCATATCCCTAACTTGAGAAATGATGGGTTCCCCATACATTCTTTCATCCCCTATTTCACCCCGTTAAGGGTTGTTTTTTTTTGAGACAAAAGGTAGCCTATGTTCTTCCTCAGGATGCAATTCAGCTCCGTACAAAATTTCATAAAATCCTAAAATCGAATTTTGAAATCAACCCCTATTTTAATTTAAGGGTTGATTCAGCAAAAACGCTGAAACACGTATTTCTTTATTTCATACCAAAGGCCTAAATATAAATTGTCATATCCCTAACTCAAGAAATGCTCAGTTCCCCATACAAACTTTCATCCCCTATTTTACCCCCTTAAGGGTTGTTTTTTGAGACAAAAAGTAGCCTATGTCCGTCCTCGGGATGCAATTCATCTCCGTGCAATATTTTATCGAAATCTGTTCAGCGGTTTAGGCGTGAAAAGGTAACAGACAGACAGACAGACAGACAGACAGACAGACAACAGAGTTACTTTCGAATTTATAATATTAGTATGGATTTTCGACGGTATTTATTATGTATTTGTAAACGCTTTTATGATATTTTTATTCAGTTAATAAATCAGTAATTTTAAGATTGCACAACTTGTCATTCAGCTCGGCGGCATTTTCACAAATATTGCTAATCCTATGGTTCACTCACTATATTATTTAAACCATGTTTTTATTCTTATTAAAATATATCTAGTAGACACTAGCTAGACACAATAATTGCTAGACACGTTAAGTTGCTATATAAACTGCTGTCTGCTGCTGCTGTATAAGTCTGCTCATAGCAAGCAAGGAGCGCGTACTGCTATACTGCTGTTTTATTGTTGCTGTTGCTGTTTCTAACAAACAGCAGTCTAATTCTATTATAATATTTCTAATGTGCTAGTCTGCTGTTTTATTTATATATTTAAAATGTAACCTTAAGTCATTGTATTAAGGGTTACGTTGCAAAATACTATTAACACTGCCCTCTATCGAGCGAGAGCTTCACATACCTACAGACTACACTACAAATAATTTTTATTATATCAACTAGATGGCGGTACGTACGAGTATAAATAGCAAAACAGCATTTTAGCAAACACCAGGAAAGGTGGAATATTTCTAACGTTATAACTGCTGTAAATTTATAATAGAACAAGCTGTGCCCGCGGCTCCGCCCGCTCTCATATTTCACTTCACTGCTAACCTCATAAGCTATTTAGCGTGATAGTAAGTAGCCTATAGTTGATGGGAAGAATCAAGCTATCCGTAGAATTTTGTTTTATTAAAATCGGTTCAGTGGTTCTCGAGTTATAAGCGGACAGACAGACAGACAGAAAGCAGACGTTGGATTTTATTATAGGTAAGGAAGGATAAGGAAGGATATATTGCCTGCTATATAATATATTTCCCAGGACTATTCACGCGTACGTTAGTATCACTTCTTAGTATGTGGCGTTGTTAGCAGAAATCTTTCTAAATAAATGAAGTCTGTTATTTTATTAGAGAGCAAGTCTTCCTAAAATTCAATACATAAAATAAAAAATAAGTAAGTACCTACTTACCTTATAGGTACTATTCATACATTTTCTTTTGCAGCGATATTTTCCCCTAGTGTAAGGAAATTTTCAAAATTGACAACCCTAATGCTGCAACAGCGCCCTCCCACAAACGTCATCCACGTTCATTTCAATCCTTGCCGCACTGTACCATGGCTTGCGTCACAAAGTTCTATTGGACTAATCAGAGACATTTAATCCACGAAACAACAATAATTTATGCACAGGCTTTTTATGCACTTTCAATCTAGGTAATGCGGTAAGGTTGGCCGAGCCAGAGGGGCCAGAGCGCGTGCTCCGAC
This sequence comes from Nematopogon swammerdamellus, assembly GCA_946902875.1. NCBI lineage: Eukaryota > Metazoa > Arthropoda > Insecta > Lepidoptera > Adelidae > Nematopogon > Nematopogon swammerdamellus. The sequence goes on along the minus strand of OX336341.1, from coordinate 14,725,234 downwards.
CAGCCAACATCACCCGCGAGAAGGTAGGTGCCATACCGGAGACAATAGTCCATAGCCCGACGCCCAGACCGCTCCGTTTATTGCCCGTGGTCTTACTGTGTAGTCCTACTGGTAGAACCATAGGTCATATTACTTACCCGTAGTCCTACTGGTAGAACCACGAAAAAAAAAACATTGCCCTTGGTTCTACCAATAGGACTACGCAGTAGGACCACGGGCGACAAACCGAAAAATCAATCACCCGACGCAGGTTGCAGAAATCGCGTGATATGAAAATGCCCGTAATCTACTTAGAGGAAAACATTTATAGAGGCGCGAGCTCATACAGAAAACCTGTTCAGTCGTTGTTCACAAACAAAGGCTTCCGTAGCCATATGTCTCATCTTCCATCTATTCGTAGCCGTTCATACTTTTGAAGTTAAAATGTTTGGTCATTCGGTAGATGGCGCTCTTCCGCATATCATTATACTTGTATCGAGACCCGCCTTAATACTTTTTGTTAGGGTTCCGTATCCACACGGAAGCCAATTACTGAGCCCACGGCGTGTGTCTCTGTATATCCGTCTGTCCGTCTGTCCGAGGCGAGGACTGTATTTTTTGAACCGTGATAGGTAGGCGGTTGCAATTTTCACAGAATATATGTTATTATGGCGGACTATGCCAACAAATAATAAAAAATAAAAAAATTAAGAGGGACACGAAACGTGCTAAGTATCGATTAGTACATTTTATATAAGCTACTAAATAATAAATGACGCCACAGGTAGTTTGCATTGCAGACAGACAAAAGACAGATGGAAATATGTAGGTCCCTACATATGTAGTGGTAGGGTTCAACCCGCCCGGGTTGATACCACCGCACTGAATGAAACGACGGTCGAAACGGCTATGTACATAGTTTGTGTTTTCCGTCCAGTTCAGTGTAGCCGGCACGATCGAAGGGAAGCACTGACATGGCACCTAGTTCACCCGGAGTTATGGGCTGACATCACGAGTATTGTAGGTGATGTAGCCAACCGTGTCAGATTCCATAAAAAAAATATGTTTTTTTGACAGGTATGGTATAGCGGATCTACGGAACCCTCCGGAATAAAACTCGCGCTTGACCGATTTTTGTTATATTATTTGTTGGCATATCCGCCATAATAACACATATTCTGTGACAATTCCACCCGGCTACTTAGTACGGTTCAAGAGATACAGCCATCGGACGGACAGAAAGACAGACAGACGGATACGGAACCACTTAAAATCACAAAAGTGTCGCACGAAAGTGTTTTTTTAACATTGAAAATGTTTTTTCGATCGCGTTGGTAGGGCACCCATTTCAAGGAAAAGTGCGGCATCGCCCTGGTGTCGTGAATTTTACAGCTACGTGGTTTAATGGGGTGTCAAAAGATGCGTCTCGGCGAGGGCTACAATATGGAGCATTTTGACTTTTCCAAATTTTTTTTGGAAAAGTCAAAAAGTGTTTCCAAAAAATTAAAAAGTGTCGAAAAATGACGTGATTTTTTGGTGTCTTCTCTCATTGAATCGGCGATTTCTCGAAAACGAAAAACGATATCGAAAAAATGAAAAAAACCCTTGGGGTATTGAGTTGGGCTACAATTTGCAAAAAACGGGATCTCGCTATCTCTCACGGTCTAGGCTGTAGCTTATCCTTTATGCGGCGGAATTTTGATTTTTACCTAACCTATATTCCTATATCCAACGAGCCCAAATATGGTGGATTTATCATGTGTAGTTTAGGAGTTCCTATGGCTTCCTTTCGGCTCCATCATCAGGACCCTGAAAATAACATATGACTAGAGTACTTGCGAAGACAAATCCAACGAGCCCAAACACGGTCGATTTATCATGAGTAGTTTAGGAGTTCCTATTGCTTCATTCCGGCTCCATCATCAGGACCCTGGAAATAACATATGACTAGAGTACTTGCGAAGACAAATCCAAAGAGCCCAAACACGATGAGCTTATCATGTGTAGTTTAGGAGTTCCTATGGCTTCCTTCCGGCCGGCTCCATCATCAGAACCCAACTAACCTTTTCCTTATCCCGACTTTCTCTTAATATTTTTTCGAATTCCGTAGATTCATTTTCAATGTGCTCGATAGTCGTGTAAGGCACGAAATCTGTGAATTTTTTAAACAGGGATTAATACAGAGACAGGAAAAAGTTAACATAAAAAATAGTACACGCTATTATGAACAGCCAAAGCATGTCAACTAGGGCACGTTTGGCTGTCCATGGTGGAGTGCTGGCCCCTACACTTATGTACGGGAGTGAAAGTTGGGCACGGCAGAAGAAGCATGAAAGCAGGATTAATGCTGTGGAAATGCGCGCGTTGAGGAGTATGTGTGGAGTTACAATGAAAGATAGATTGAGAAATAGTGTAGTGCGAGAGCGCTGTGGGCTGAAAGAAGATATAGTGACAAGGATTGAGAAAGGGATGCTTCGGTGGTTCGGTCATGTTGGAAGAATGGATGATAGGAAACGAAAGAAATTTATGAAGCAAATGCGAGTGGAAGAGTCACCCTAGCTAGACTCACTTACCTGGACCTGATCGGGCATGTGCTCAAAAAGGGGCAAGTGCGTAGTACCCGTAACCGACGAGCATGCATGAAGAACATTATGGGAGTTGTAGAGGCGGTAGAGGTGTGTCAGGTTCGTGGCACGTGGAGATCCGTTGTCTCTGCCTACCCCACCGGGAAACAGGCGTGACGCTATGTATGTATGTATAAGATTTATGACCTGCCTCCGCTACACAATCCTCCAAAACACAATTTGTGAATAAAATGACCAAACAACTAATACAATAAAAAAAGGATACAATTTTAAATTTTGATAAACAAACAAACATGTACAATACTGCAATACTATAGTGTTATCAATTACATACAAAACTAACGCATGGAGTATGATATTGATAGCATTTTCGTCGAAGGTAATGTATGCAACGATAAAGTGTGGTGTGCTTTAATATAATGCACTCACCACAGCGTCATGCACCACACTCCGGCCCTACACGCAGCCACTGCTGCACTCTATTTCATACATATTTAAAACTAGCTTCCTCCCGCGGCTCCACCCGCGAGAAATTCTGAAATTTTTTAGTATGTTCAGTAAGTCATAATGTCAACCAGTTTCAGGCGAAATTTAAGGTATAGTAGTGGATTGGCTATGATATGACTATTACTTTAAGTGAGCAATAATTGTATTTTATTGAGCAAATATATATACATATGTATATAAGTACCTAATTAGTTTCTCGGTAACGTCTATAACGATTTGGATGAAATATATTATGTTATATATATATTTAATTTTCCAAGTTAATCTAGATAGGTGGCATCCATGCGAAAATCCGTTTTCACGAAAAAAAAAAGCCGAGCAAAGCTCGGTCGCCCAGGTTATTGAATTTACAATTATCTGAATTTTTCAATAGTTGAGATGAGATGACGTGCCCGGTGCATAATTTGTAATTTTTTAATATCAGCAGCGCTTCAGAGAGTGATTTTGTTTCTAAAAACCAACAACAATGAACTGAGTGAGAATTAAAAAAAAATTAATACAATGGTTTAATTTTTTAACCTTAAAATATCTGTCGATTGTGAGTTTTGTTTTATTCAAACTAATTTTTTTGCTCAATTTGAGATACTAAATCACTCCCTAAAGCGTTGCAGATATTCACTAAATCACCCTGTAATATAGAGTTCTGAGTTCGTATGAAAGCTACTTGGAAACAAATATTCCTTGCCCGATTTCTTCTTCCTTATAAATTGCATTGCTAAACGGGACAAAACAAAAATGATGACGAACTAAGTATACTGAATATGAATTTGTCTTAGAGACCAATTAATATAATCTAAGGAATTTGTGTCAATGAAATATTTCTAACGTTGTGTGTTCATAATAGCGAAATAAATATCCTAATCGGAATCTGATGAAAAAAAAATTGGTTGTCTGTAAAGTCGGTTTATGGACGATAGTTTTACGTGATGACTTGGAATAATCGTAGTACATAGAGCAAAGATCAGTTATTCTATTTCCAGTAGAAAGATTAATCATCTTGTGACTGGCCATCAATAAACTTCTGTTGTCTGATCTTGACAGTTTTACTTCTTAAGACGTTTCCATGGTAACTTTGACTATACCGATTGCGCCTCTCTATCGCTTGTTACGCGCTCTCGCTTGCACACACAGGCTCAGATGGAACGTGACACTTTTTCGTGTGTGCAGCCGGTGTTCATCAATTTATAAGACGTGACGTCATCACGTCAAAATGTAAATTTAAACATTGTGTTCATAAATATTTTTTTATAGTAAGCGCGACATGTTGCTCCGATAAGGTGTTTAACGACACCCATGGACATTGGGTCGCATGCGGCGGTTGCGAATTCCATGTCGGCTTGACAGGTGCCTATTCACGCCTCTCCTGAAGGATCCGAGACTGTACTTGGGGGGAAATATGTGGGCATTATTGGGTAGGTGCCTTTGGTATTTCTCGTCGTCAGCTTGACCTGTGCGAAACATTAGATCAGAACCTTTAAATGGCGCAGCAACAAACAAACAGACACATATATTTTTTTATAATAGTATTGTTGGCGAGACTACTGCTGTAACATGATAACGCTGATTTCAAATATTCCCAACGAGTTTTACATGCGTCGAAACCGCACATTCGTTGCTCGGAATAAAATAATCATAAAACAATCGCTGCTAACTCTCCCGATACCGGAGAGCAGAGTCCTTGAAAATTTCCTCATCATAATAAAACATCGAAAAACCCGAAGGGGAGAATATATTCATACTTTACTCGTCTCGATGTTTGCTCAGAAATTGCTTAGCTGGGGCGTTGACCGTGGCACTACCGGTAGCACTACTAGTAGTGCCACGGTTAAAATGTATTTACCGTAGCACTACTAATTTAACACGGTAGTGCCACGGTTAAAATTCATTTACCGTAGCACTACTGATTAAATTTGATAGGTTTACTCCCAAAATACGATAAACCAAAACAGTAGCAAAACCCGGGAAACCTGCATTGTGAAACTTCCAAAGTGAAACTTTTTTCGCATTATTACTCTAGGATTCTAAAAAAAAAAAACTCGATCTTTACCGCAGAGCAGAGTCCTTGAAAATTCCCTCATCATAATAAAACATCGAGAAACCCGACAAGGAGAGAATATATTCATACTTTACTCGTCTCGATGTTTGCTCAGAAATTGCTTAGCTGGCATAGAATTGGGTGAAACAATCTATACATATAATAAAATCGTAGAGGTAAGAAAGTCTGTACATTGAATGTATTCGGAAAAAAACTAACCAGGGTGGCTTAAAATGAGATACTGAACATGTTAGAACAGTTTTTAAAATTTTTATTTGTTTGTTTGTTTGTTTTTTTGTTTGTTTGTCTGTACGCGCATCACGCAAAAACCACTGAACGGAATTAGACGAAACTTTGTATAGTGGCAGTTAATATGCCGGGTTAACATAATACGTAAAAAAAATTACAAAAATAACAAAAAATTAACAATTATAAACATTATTGCGCGTTTAAAATCACGTAGTCCAAAGTACATAATTATATCTTGAGAACTGGCAGCAAATACAATTTGAATAAAATATTCATTCGAAATTTAAAAATAAGTAGATACAACGAAAATGACAGTTCTTCTTTTTTATAACTTGAACACAATAGTCTATACATATCTATTCTTTCTATACATATCATAAAATCGTAAATGCAAAAATGTCTATTTGTACGCGCATCTCGCAAAAACCACTGAACGGAATTTGACGAAACTTTTTATAGTGACAGTATACATATAATAAAATCGTAGAGGTAAGAAAGTCTGTACATTGAATGTATTCGGAAAAAAACTAACCAGGGTGGCTTAAAATGAGATACTGAACATGTTAGAACAGTTTTTAAAATTTTTGTTTGTTTGTTTGTTTGTCTGTACGCGCATCACGCAAAAACCACTGAACGGAATTAGACGAAACTTTGTATAGTGGCAGTTTATATGCCGGGTTAACATAATACGTAAAAAAATAACAAAAATAAAAAAAAATTAACAATTATAAACATTATTGCGAGTTTAAAATCACGTAGTCCAAAGTACATAATTATATCTTGAGAACTGGCAGCAAATACAATTTGAATAAAATATTCATTCGAAATTTAAAAATAAGTAGATACAACGAAAATGACAGTTCTTCTTTTTTATAACTTGAACACAATAGTCTATACATATCTATTCTTTCTATACATATCATTTTTTTTTTTTTTTTTTTTTTTTATGGAACCTGACACGGTTGGCTACATCACCTACAACATCCGTGATGTCAGCCCATAACACAGGGTGAACTAGGTGCCATGTCAGTGCTTCCCTTCATTTCATGTCGGCTACACTAAACTGGACGGAAAACACGAACTATTTACATAGCCGTTTCGACCGACGTTTCGTTCAGTGCGGTGGTACCAACCCGGCCGGGATAAACCCTACCACCTAGTAAAGTAAGAAGGGAAGGGACCTACAGTTTAACGTGGAATCCGAACCACGGTCAGCCTCCAACGGTCGAGCGGTCACCCATCAAATCACTGACCGCGCTCAGCGTTGCTTAATAACAGTTGACTAACCAACCGCGCCACTGAGCTACCGAGGCTGACGAATTTTCTTATCCCTTAGTCGACTTTTACGACATGCGACGGGGAGAGATGCAGTGGGGCTATTCTTTTTAAGTACCGACCCCACACGGTACATTCATATCATAAAATCGTAAATGCAAAAATGTCTATTTGTACGCGCATCTCGCAAAAACCACTGAACGGAATTTGACGAAACTTTTTATAGTGACAGTGTATATCCCGGATGAACATAATAATTAAAAAATATAATAAAAATCACGTAATCCAAAGTAAAGGTAAAAAAACAATTTTAAATGTCATGTTGACAACGGAGAACTGTCATCTCGACGTGAGCTGGCCGGTGACAAATTGTTTGATAAATAAAAATAATAATTGAAAGTCGAAGTTATGTCGCTGTCATTGGTGCAATAAAATTTATATATCTGTTGCCCGCGGCTTCGCTCGCGTGAAATTCGTATTTAAAAAAAAAAAAGTAAGTAACTAAAGGCGGGCCCGAAGGCGGATCTGCGCTCACGTAAACGATATTCTTTCTCGATGAAAGTAACTAAGGGCGAGGCGGAAGGCGGAGCTGAGTTCAGGAAGAAGAAAAACATTCTTGAAGAAAGTAAGTAACTAAGGGCGAGGCCGAAGGCCGAGCTCTATTCTGGAAGACCATAAACCTTCTCGAAGAAAGTAAGTAACTATGGGCGAGGCCGCAGGCCGAGCTGTGTTCAGGAAGAAGCTAAACCATCTTGAAGAAAGTAAGTAACTAAGGTGAGGCCGAAGGCCGAGCTACGTTCGGATAATTGAAACACCATCTCGAAGAAAGCAAGTAACTAAGGGCGAGGCCGAAGGCCGAGCTGCGTTCAGGAAGATGCTTAACCATCTTGAAGAAAGTAAGCAACTAAGGCGAGGCCGAAGGCCGAGCTACGTTCTGACAAATGATAAACCATCTCGAAGAAAGCAAGTAACTAAGGGCGAGGCCGAAGGCCGAGCTGCGTTCAGGAAGAAGCTAAACCATCTCGAATAAAGTTAATTAATATTAAGATTGAGTTAATTTAATTGAAATTTTATTATAAAGTTCACGCTTCTAACGGCAAATTATACCGTGCATCCTAGAACCTCGCGGTTATTCCCGGCTGGATGGCAAGAGGCCCGATGCTATCACCTTAGTGCCATGGACTAAGGGTAGTTCTTTGATGTGGGACGCCACTTTTGTTCTCACATTGGCTCCAAGTCACGTTAGGACATCTTCAAGAGCGGCTGGCGCTGCCGAAGCTGGGGCGGAGAGCCTCAAACGCAGCAAATATAGAAATATAATTAAAGATTTCGAATTTGTTGCGTTTGCGGTTGAAACCCTCGGTCGGTGGAGCAGTGAAGCCAAAAGAGGCTTGAGCTGGTTGACGCAACTGGTGTCCCGCCATCAAGGGCTTATGTACTTCATTCAAAGGGTAAACCTTGCCATCCAGCGGGGTAATGCCGCAAGTGCTCTAAGAACATTTTAAAATGCCCGTTTTGATAGTTATTTTAATGTTTGTTAGGTAGGTTTAATTCTTTAGTTATTAATATTACTTTTTTATTTTTATGAAATAAATAGATTGAGTAAACGATATTATATTCTATCGAAGAAAGGAAGTCTTTAAGGGCGAGGCCCGAAGGCGGAAGAGGGTTTTTGGTTTACCTGAACGCAGCTCGGCCTTCGGCCTAGCACTTAGTTCCTTCCTTTCTTCCAGAAGGTTTATCGTCTTCCTGAACGCAGCTCGGCCTTGGTCCTCGCCCTTACTTACTTCCTTTATTTGAGAAAGGTTTATCGTTTACCTGAAAGCAGCTTGGCCTTCGGCCTCGCCCTTAGTTAGTTACTTTCTTTAAGAAGGTTTTTCGATTACCTGAACGCAGCTCGGCCTTCGGCCTCGCCCTTAGTTACTTACATTCTTCTTTGGAATACGAATTTCACGCGAGCGGAGCCGCGGGCTCAGCTAGTAGAATATAAAATGCTTTATTGGTCCAAGAAACATTAAACGGTAACAAGCACATTAGAACATTTACGGCGCAAAGGCGGACTTATTTCATACAGAAATTACTTACAGTCAACCTTTATAACAATATCAATATCGCGGCTTCCAATACTAACGTAAGTAATAGAACGCTCACTTCAAAATCATTGGCATATAGGGTAAACATTTTACTTTGTAACTACTTTTTTACTCTAGTTAGGGTTCCGTATCTGGTACGGGATCCTATTACTAAACCTACGCCGTCTGTCTGTCTGTCTGTCCGAGGGCTGTATCTCTTGAACCGTAATAGGTAGCCCGTTGAAATTTTCACAGAATATGTGTTATATTATGGCCGATATAACAACAAAATAATAAAAATAAGAAAAATTCACGGGGTTCTCATAGAAGAAACTAAAAAGTGTATGCGCCATCTACCGAAACGAGTATGAAACATTTTAACTAATATGAAGCATTTCATAAACACGCCATAGATGGCGTGAGTGGCGCTGACCATGACCATGACGCGATACGGAACCCTCGGTGCGCGAGTTCGACTCGCACTTGGCCGGTTTTTAGGGTTCCGTAGTCAAAAAGGAATCCTTAAAGTTTCGCCATGTCCGTCCGTCTGTCCGTCTATCTGTCTGTCCGTCTGTCTGCCTGCGGCTTAGCTCAGAGACCCTTAGTACTAGAAAGTTTTAAGTTGGCATGGGGTGTACATATTAAAACCCCGACAAAGAGGTAAAATAAAAATTTTGAAATATTTTTTTTTTTTTGGGTGAGGTACCCCTACACGTAAAGTGGGGATGATTTTTTTTCACGTCTACCCCATCGTGTAGGATGTGTAGGATAGGTCTTTGGAAAATATTGCGGGTTTGTGAAAAGCATTTTTCGATTTAGGGATCCGTTTGCGAATTATTAAGCTTTTAAGTGTTAATTTTTGTTTGAGTCAAGTGACCTCACCCCCTGCCAGCTAAACGATTGTTATTAGATATGTTAAAAAATTTACAGCAGTAGTATATATATCGAAATTAAAAGGAAAACTATCACAGCTAAGTAGGCTGTACAGGTTGACGAGTAATAGTCAACCAACTTATAAAATGTACGGACGACAGCCATAATTTCGCAGTTGAAGAACTTTTTCAAATTAACATTAATTTATTTCCCCTACAAAATTATACAAATAATCAAATAGTTTATTTTGATAGGGTTCCGCAACTACGGAACCCTACACTGCGCGTGGCCCGACACGCACTTGGCCGCTTTTTTTATTCCCTCAATCATTGTGGGAACATTTAGTATTAAATTAATTAATTTAAATTTTTTAAGTGTAAATGAGTAAAACGACAGGTTCAGAATAATTATAGATTATATTTTAAAAAGGTCATTTAATAAAATTATTCTTTATATAACCATATGTTGATAACTTGTTTCTTACAGATAGATGTATATTGAGTAGAAAAGTAGATATATAAAAAGTAAAATGTTTACCCTAGGCCAAATGCTTTTGAAGTGATCCTTCGATAAGGTACGTTGGTATGGGAAGCTGAGGGAATATCGGCTGGGTATCGGTACTTACACCAAGGATAATTAATACAGGTTGATTCAGCACTAAAAATTAAAAGGGGATTGATTGCTTCTGGAGCTCTGATGAACAACTTTGACCTTTGTAATTTTGTTGAAGAGAAACGTAAAAAATAAATGTCATGATCCGTACGTTTTTCGAGTTTACCGCCACAAACATGAAATGTAATTGTGATTTTGATAAAAAATAAATTACAAAGCCAAAGTTATCCATTTGAGCTCAAGAATCACCTTTTAAAATATTTAGTAGTTATTGCTGAATCAGACTGTATTGTGATTTTGTGAGTATCTAACAAGCTTCAGAGATTGATTCTGTGTCTCATACTGAAAATATTTTGGGGAAATGATCGTAAGGAAGTTCGAAAAAAATCATCACCCCATCCGAAATATGTTTAGCTTGTAAAAGTTCGAAAATGTGTAGATAAGATTCCAATAGTAAGTACATATAATGTATTTTGGTTCCGCATTTTGAGGTAGTGAAATGTTTGTACATATTCAATGGGTTAAATATGTTTAAAAACTGCAACAGCAGTATTAGACCAAAATGTTAACTAGATAGATTAAAAGATCACCCCGTCGTCGGCCACAAATATCAATTAGGAATTAATTTAAAGTAGAACGCCCGCAGCGTGGCGCCTCGCGCCAGATTTGGTTCCGTCCATGGGAATACATAGCTAGAAGCGACTTGTCGAGAAGGTGAAAGATATTAAGTCCACAATGGCGAAATTTATATGTTTTCCGACGCAGTGTTACCATGCAAATTAATTAGAAACGGGTAAATGTTCAAACCAAAGACATTAAACTCACCCTCTTCCATATAGACCGGACAACAAGAACAAAATCGTAATCTACTACTTAGATCCTAGTGGTACAAAGTCGTTCAGTCTAGCGCCAGCAGTCCGCATGTGAGGTCGTATTCGTGTGCTAGAGAAAGAAGAAAATCTAAGAAAATATGCCGAGTTGCGCATTGCGGTATTGCAAATCTCGATATAAAAATACGACTGAACATGTAATCAGTTTATTTTCATAAGTATTGTGTATATTTATTCAATATTTGAATATAATACATAATTTCCATAGATTATTCTAGAACAACGATCAACTAGGCCATATTGAAAAAATAAAAAGCGCCCTCTGTTATACAGTAGCTTTACTACTATTATAGTACGAGATCCCACAACCAATATTTTTGTCTCATAGTATTTCGTTCAATTGCCCTCAACCCGATACTAAATGTTTTTCGTGTAGCGTCTCCTGACAGTATTTTTTAAAAATGGCAACCAATTTGACCGAACCCTGTCATGGTATTCCGTTTGATTTTCGGAATGTTGCTGAATTACCGATCTAAGATAACCAGAACATGTTTTTCAGACGTCAGTAGCGGTGCGCGTACCAACCTTTACAAAAATGCCAAATGAGGCAAAACAAATATTAGGTCCTTGCCTATGAAATTGCCGTTTTACCTATATAGAAAAAATAAAAAAAATTTTTTTATGAAAAATATATATTTGTTTAATCGAAGTATTGGCCATTATTATCAATGCACTTTTGCCATTTTACTGGAAGTTCATTGATGCCTCTACTATAGAAATCCTGGGGATGGGAATCGATGAACTCTTTAAAGGCGTTTTTCACTGCCTCGTCGGATTTGTTTTGACGTGATGATGTCACGTCTTATAAATTGATGAACACCGGCTGCACGCACGAAGAAGTGTAACGTTCCATCTAAACCTGTGTGTGCAAGCGAGAGCGCGATAGAGAGGCATATACAATAGTTGAAAATACAAAATATATTTCTCCGTCTTTTGCGAGCCTCGAACCCGCGGTCCCTGCCACCATCACTGACCAGACGTGCAAGAAGCTGTAATGAATAATCCCGGCACAGGTCCACCATACACTGACAAGCAACTTCTTTTGACTCAATTTGCGTTTGGGACATGGTTTGGCTGCCTCCCCTGTGTCCAACCAGTGTGACGGACGTTTTCGATTGTCATACAGGATCCACTTTTTATCACAAGTGACAATCCGATTCAGAATCCCCCCATTTCTGTGCTTATTCAAAAAGTTAAGACAAGCTTCGACGCGATTTTGTTGTTGTTTTTCAGTGAGTTCATACAGTAACCAATTTCCGAGCTTTTTTATCTTTTCAATTTGACGTAAATGAATCAGTATCGTTTTATAACTTACATTGAAGGCTGCTGCTAATTCCGACGTGGTTTGTGATTAATCTGCTTCAACTATGGCTTTAAATTCATTGTTATCGACTCTCGTCTCCGGTCGGCCACGGGGCTCATCATTGAGATGAAAATTTCCAGAACGGAAGCGATCAAACCAAAAACGCACAGTCAGTACGTTCACTTGTCTGGTCCATACACGTCGATGATATTGCATGCCGTCTGTGCTGCGTTGGTGCTGCGACGGGATTCATATTCGAAAATAACGCGCAATTTAGATTTTTCCATGGTCACAGAACCAGCGATGTAAAAAAACCCGAACGGTGGGAAAACAAATGAACAACTGATTTGGAAAAAAGAATAATTTGCCTTTATAACAGAAAATATTTGAAATTGGAATTCCTACGCAAAAAAAGGTAGCCACTTTCAAAGTTTTATTTTGATTTTTATTTTTTTTATGGAAACTGACACGGTTGGCTACATCACCTACAACGTCCGTGATGTCAGCCCATAGCACCGGGTGAACTAGGTGCCATGTCAGTGCTTCCCCCTTTGATCGTGCCGGCTACACTGAACTGGTCGGAGAATACAAACTATTTACATAGCCGTTTTGACCGAAGTTTCATTCAGTGCGGTGGTACCAACCCGGGCGGATTACACCCTACCACCAAGTAAGATTAGGAGGGAAGGGACCTACAGTTTTACGAGGAATCCGAACCTCGGTCAGCCTCCAACGGTCAGCGGTCACCCATCCAAGTACTGACCGCACCCAGCGTTGCTTAACATTCAATAGCGACAGTTGACTGTCTGCACCACTGAGCTATCGAGGCTGACATACAAGTGGTCAGTTTGTAGAAACGGCAATTTCATTTTCAATTTCAGCACCTAATATTATAGCTCAAACAGTCTCAAAATCATTTTTACAAGTGAATTTGGGTCAATTGATCAAAACGGAATAGTAAATTAAATTTAACGATTTTATCGCTCATATAAAATCAACTATCATTTTGGTCGTTGGCTCTCGTCCTATTAGTCTATTGGCTTCATCTATCGACCGATAGATGAAATGTGTTCTAATTATGTGTTCTATATTACGTCATGTTTTTGCTATTCAAAGCTAGATGGCGTATTATAATCTTGAGCTCAAAAAGTTTATATGGAAATATTCGCAATGTCCTCTCTATAGCCCCTTTTAATCTCTTTGGTTCAAACACACACCACTCGATGACTAACATCAATTTATATAGGTACTACTGGCTTTTGCCCGCGGCTTCGCTCGCGTGAAATTCGTATTTCAAAGGAAGAAAGTAAGTAACTAAGGGCGAGCTTGGTTCAGGTAGACGATAAACCGTCTCGAAGAAAGTGAGTAACTAAAGGCGAGGCCGAAGGCGGAGTTGCGTTCATGAAGACGATAAACCTTCTCAAAAACAGTAAGTAACTATGGGCGAGGCCGAAGGTCGAGCTGTATTCAGGAAGAGGATAAAACATCTTTAAGAAAGTAAGTAACAAAGGGCTAGGCCGAAGGCCGAGCTGCGTTCAGGAAGAGGATAACCTTTTCGAAGAAAGTAAGTAACATAGGGCGAGGCCGAAGGCCGAGCTGCGGTTAGGAAGAGGATAACCTTTTCGAAGAAACTAAGTAACAGAGGGCGAGGCCGAAGGCCAAACTGCGTTCAAAAAGAGGATACCCTTTTCGAAGAAACTAAGTAACAGAGGACGAGGCCGAAGGACGAGCTGCGTTCAGGAAGACGATAAACCTTCTCGAAGACAGTAAGTAACTATGGGCGAGGCCGAAGGCCGAGCTACGTTCCTCCTCCTGAACGAAGCTCGGCCTACGGCCTCGCCCATAGTTACTTACTGTCTTCGAGAAGGTTTATCGTCTTCCTTATTTTTTTTTTTTATGTAATCCTCTATGGGTGGCTGAGTTGGAGGGGCCAAAGCGCATGCTCCGACCAGCCAATATCACCTCCGAGAAGGTAGGTGCCATACCGGAGACTTCCCTGGGTTGCTGGCTATACTGGACTAGAGGAGAACACAACCGAGGTTGCTATGCGGCCATCTTACATCCAGCACGGTGGTATCAACCCAGTCGGCTACAAATTGAGCCTACCACCTAGTAAGGGGCAAGGGAAGGGACCTACAGTTTTACACCGGTTCCGAACGGTGAAGCAGCAGGTGTAGGTTCCTGAACGCAGCTCGGCCTTCGGCCTCACCATATATTACTTACTTTCTTCGAAAGGGTTATCCTCTTCCTGAACGCAGCTCGGCTTTAGGCCTCGCCCATAGTTACTTACTGCCTTCGAGAAGATTTATCGTATTCCTCAACGGAGCTCGGCCTTCGGCCTCGCCCTTTGTTACTTACTTTCTTCGAGAAGTTTTATGGTCTTTTTGAACGCAGCTCGGCCTTCGGCTTCGCCCTCTGTTACTTACTTTCTTCGAAAAGGTTATCCTCTTCCTGAATGCAGCTCGGCCTTCGACCTCGCCCATAGTTAGGTAAGGTTTATCGTTTTCCTGAACGCAGCTCGGCCTTCGGCCTCGCCCTCTGTTACTTACATTCTTCGAAAGGGTTATGCTCTCCCAGAACGCAGCTCGGCCTTCGGCCTCGCCCATAATTACTTACTGTTTTAGAGAAGGTTTATCGTCTTCCTGAACGCAGCTCGGCCTGTGGCCGCGCCCTCTGTTACTTACTTTCTTCGAAAAGGTTATTCTCTTCCTGAACGTAGCTCGGCCTTCGGCCTCGCCCTTTGTTACTTACTTTCTTAGATGGTTTATCCTCTTCCTGAATGCAGCTCGGCCTTCGGCCTTGCCTATAGTTACTTACCGTTTTCGAGAAGGTTTATCGTCTTCCTGAACGCAACTACGCCTTCGCCTCGCCTTTAGTTACTCACTTTCTTCGAGACGGTTATCGTTTACCTGAACCAAGCTCGCCCTTAGTTACTTACTTTCTTCCTTTGAAATACGAATTTCACGCGAGCGAAGCCGCGGGCAAAAGCTAGCACTTAATAAATCTAGAATTTTTACTTAAAAGATATTAGTCAGTAGCAAAGGTAAGGAAAATCAAAGGAGTAATTTTTGGACAGGTATTAGCTGATATTATGAATTTAAATTGAAATTATAACAAATATTTATATTGGACATTAAATAATAACTAAGCATACAGGTTAGGTTAGTTTTAAAACAATTGAATTACAATGTAAAAATTTCGATTTAAATGCATCAACACCATTTAACTCAGGTGTGTATTCAAAAACCACAATATACAGTTTATTCAATATTCAATTCAAGAACAATAACACAATATCACAAATCAAAACGACTACTAGAGAAGGAAGCAAAATGCATTGTGAATCAATAACAGCCGTCATAATCGGTTCTAATTCTTTGCCATCCATAGTTGCATTAATGATGGCCACATAAGGTCCGAGAAGCGTCAGAACTGTCCCCGAAGACGTTAAAGCATTTGCACTGGTACATTCTGTTGGGCCCAAGGAAGTAACTCCAATTATAGAAACATTTAGGAAAGCAGGTCCGCCAGAGTCTCCGTCGCAGACCCCAGTGCTCTTAAGACCGAGCGGCCACCCACACATGCAAAATTTCCAGGCATCCACGCCGCAATCATTGAGTATCATTCCTACCTTCATCAACGGAGAACCTATTCCTCCTTCCGTCCTTCCAAATCCGTATATCGTTACGATGCTGTTTTTCAGATTCACATAGTCACCGATGACTGGGAAAGGTAGTGACGTTTGTATGCCCATCTCCCCATTCGTGCTGATCAAACCGACGTCGTGTTCGAGTTTCACGACGTTAAGGGCACCGTTCAAGAACACTGCGAAGTCCGGGTGGCTGTACGCTTTATGGACTGTTGTCAGTTGTCCGCCACTGAGCGAGTATTTGGAGTTAAATCGAATGAAATACGCTGAACTCACTCCCATGAAGCAGTGGGCGGCGGTTACGCACCAGTGGCTGGAAATAGCAGTGGCTGTGCAGGACTGTTTCCTGTAAAAGTTCAGAACGGAGACTACAAACGGAGACTCGGAGATTTCTGCAGTATTCCCGCCGTAGATACGACGATTCGGCATGAATCGAAGGAAACCGAATGTTCCAGTTTCTTCGAAGTTTTTGCAGAAGCATGCCGCAAATATTGTGATGAATAAGATTATAAAAATAGAAAAATACTGCCGCATTAAGCATGACATGACAGATGGATCATTAACTAAGAATCAAAGAGAATATAACCACCTTGGGATGACATTTATATTTTAAATCTGTTCTAAGGGAATCCTTTATTAATATAAATATCACAGTAATAAATTAAAATTATTAAATAAACTTAAACTACCTATCAAATAAAATAAAAAACTATAACTAAAAACTACTAAAAGCTAACTACAAAATAAAATATAAACCTACTAGCTGAGCCCGCGGCTCCGCTCGGGTGAAATTCGTATTTCAAAAAAGATAGTAAGTAACTATGGGCGAGGCCGAAGGCCGAGCTGCGTTCAGGAAGTCGATAAACCATATCTAAGAAAGTAAGTACGAGTAAGGGCGAGGCCGAAGGCAAGCTGCGTTAAGGTAAACGATAAACCTTGTCAAATAAAGTAAGTAACTAACGGCGAGGCTTCAGGCTGAACTGTATTCTAGAAAGAAAATAAACCTTCTCGAAGAAAGTAAGTAACTGAGGGCGAGGCCGAAGGCCGAGCTGCGTTCAGGAAGACTATAAACCTTATCGAAGAAAGTAAGTAACTAAGGGCGAGGCCGAAGGCCGAGCTGCGTTCAGAAAGACCATGAACCTTCACGAAGACAGTAAGTAACTGAGGGCGAGGCCGAAGGCCGTGCTGCGTTCAGGAAGACGATAAACCTTATCTAAGAAAGTAAGTAATTAAGGGCGAGGCCGAAGGCCGAGCTACGTTCAGGAAGACCATAAAACTTCTCGAAGAAAGTAAGTAACTGAAGGCGAGGCCGAAGGCCGAGCTGCGTTCAGGAAGACTATAAACCTTCTCGAAGAAAGTAAGTAACTGAGGGCGAGGCCGAAGGCCGAGCGGCGTTCAGGAAGACTATAAACGTTCTCGAAGAAAGTAAGTAATTAAGGGCGAGGCCGAAGGCCGAGCTGCATTCAGAAAGACCATGAACCTTCTCGAAGACAGTAAGTAACTGAGGGCGAGGCCGAAGGCCGAGCTGCGTTCAGGAAGGCGATAAACCTTATCTAAGAATGTAAGTAATTAAGGGCGAGGCCGAAGGCCGAGCTACGTTTAGGAAGACCATAAGACCATAATATTACATAAAAAAAAACAAAAACTTTCATACAAAGTCGTCGTCCCCATTTCCCCCCTTAAAGTTGTAATTTCCAAAAAATCCTTAACGGATTCTTACGTTATGAAATAAACCTATGATCCAAATTTCAGCTTTCTAGACTTAGTAGTTTCGGCTGTGCGTTAATAGATCAGTCAGTCAGGACAAACAATTTTATAAGTATAGATATCTACTCTTTATTCTACTCGTATCTTCTACCAAAAGCATCTATCTACACTACACCAACGCAACGCAACAGAACTGCTAACGCCATATATTACGACCATTCGACACTAAATTCCGTTTTCTTTGATACTGCTCAACCCTAAGGCTATTTAACTTTATGGTATATAGCCTACTATAGTGAGCCTGAAGAACTACTCTTTACATTGGTGTAAACCGCATAAAAATCTGTTAAGTGGTTCCGAGTTTACCTCAAACATACATACATACATGCAAACAGACGTTTCCTTTTATAAGAAGTAGAGATAGAGAAAAGAAGATAGAGATTAAATTATCCTCCCTTCCCCTCTCCCCGCGGACTCCTCTCCCGTACCTCAACCCCACTCTTCAAAACCACCCCCAGTATGGATAAAATTATTTAAAATCATTTAAAATCCTAAAACCTAATTTTGAAATCATCCCCTATTTTAATTTAAGGGTTGATTTAGCAAAAACGCTGAAACACGTAATTCTTTATTTTATACCAAAAGCCTAAATATGAATTTTCATATCCCTAACTTAAGAAATGATGGGTTCTCCATACATTCTTTCATCCCCTATTTCACCCCGTTAAGGGTTGTTTTATTGAGACAAAAGGTAGCCTATGTTCTTCCTCAGGATGCAATTCAGCTCAGTACAAAATTTCATAAAATCCTAAAATCTAATTTTGAAATCAACCCCTATTTTAATTTAAGGGTTGATTTAGCAAAAACGCTGAAACACGTATTTCTTTATTTCATACCAAAAACCCAAATATAAATTGTCATATCCCTAACTTAAGAAATGCTGAGTTCCCCATACAAACTTTCATCCCCTATTTCACCCCCTTAAGGGTTGTTTTTTGAGACAAAAAGTAGCCTATGTCCTCGGGATGCAATTCATCTCCGTGCAATATTTTATCGAAATCTGTTCAGCGGTTTAGGCGTGAAAAGGTAACAGACAGACAGACAGACAGACAGACAGACAACAGAGTTACTTTCGAATTTATAATATTAGTATGGATGGATTGATATGGCCAAAGATAAACAGACGTAAAGTCAGTTTTTTTAGGGTCCCGTCGCAAAATGCGAAAAAAGGGACCCTTATGGGATCGCTCTGGTGTCTGTCTGTCTGTCTGTCTGTCTGTCTGTCGGTCACACGCAGATATCTCCGGACCTACTGAACCGATTTTGATGAAACTAACGCCAAATTACGTGTAATTTTTGCCGCTACATATATAATTATTATTGTCAAATAGTCTTGTGGAAAGTATAGGGTACCCCAAAATGTGAACGAAAAATAAATTTTGTTTTTTTTTAATAAATCAAGTTTAATGTCATTCTATAGGTATTGTGAAGGCAATTCAAAAAATATATAACTTTGTTATAATCAATAAGTTTGCTTTAACAAATATTTCGTTTAAAAGTTGACAAAAAAGTGCAGTTTTGTCGCCGAACTTTGACCTATTAAGGGTTGTTTGAAAATTATGAAAAAAATAAACAATATAGGCATTCTTATGTAGTTGTGCACAAAACAATTCATTTTGCTCAAAATGTCATTTATTTTGAGATAATGTTAAATGTCTGATCGGCCAAAATTTCAATTTTGCCTTGGACTTTTTACTTACCAGCTCAGGCCACCGATAACGTAGCGTTGTGACTAATAGCCTAAAACCATCCATTGAAGTGAAAAATGTAACAGTGAAAATTGCATGTAAATCGATAGAGTGGTTCTCGAGTTATAAGAATATTCATATATTGACGTACGTTACACGGTGAGTTGACTGTAGAAACTTCGTTTTATTTATTAGGAATTATCTATCAAACGAAATCACTTACTGGCATCTAGGTACGACAAAAAAAAATATGCTTTGGTCGTACCGGCTACACTAAACTAGACGGAAACAAATCCGAGGGTCTGATGATGGGGACAGGAGGTATATAGTGGAACTCTTCAACCGTTACTAGTAACCCCCTCGAGTTTGGGCTCGTTTGGTTGGTGTGGATGAGTGTCCCATACTTCTACCAATACACTTGGTGACGAGGGTCTGATGATGGAGTCAGGAGGTGTATAGTGGAACTCTTCAACCGTTACTAGTAACCACCTCGAGTTTGGGCTCATTTGGTTGGTTTGGACGAGTGTCCCATACTTCTACCAATACACTTGGTGACGAGGGTCTGATGATAGAGTCAGGAGGTGTACAGTGGAACTTTTCAACCGTTACTAGTAACCCCCTCGAGTTTGGGCTCATTTGGTTTGTTTGGACGAGTGTCACATACTTGTCGAAAGCAAATGTATGAAACAGACATACCATCTGTTCAAATTGATTTTGAAAGGGACGGCGTACACCTTATCCATCCAAAAGCCATACAGTTTCCAATAAAGTTTAATAATGGAATAGCTGAGAGACGGATGTTACCGATAATTTTGTCATGGGCCTCCACTGTCCATAAAATGCAGGGCAGTAATGTTGACCATGCGGTCGTGTATTTGGGCTCCAGACTATTTGAGGAGGGTCAAGCGTATGTTGCATTAAGTTGCGTAAAGTCTTTAGAAGGGCTATGTATTGAGGAGCTTGATTGTGAGAAATTGACAGGTAAGAAACCGTGCAACAAAGATACAATGAGAGAGTTGGAAAGGATGAGGAGTTTGCGTAATGATACGAGCCAAAAATCAAACTAAAAACGAGTAAATAAAAAAATAGGTAAAAAAACTTTTAAGTTAAACGATTTTATTTAAAAAAAAACTAGAAAAAAAATCTGCTGTACAAAAAACTAGAAAATAATAAGGACACAAACCTGGGCCTTCTTAAAATTTTACGTCTGGGTAAGAAATCTTGCAATACTAGCGTGCTGTCTTCTCATGTCGGATGCCAAAGGGCACTTTGTGTCGCTGCGTCAGCGGATTCAGTAATAAATTGAGACTTTTAACAGACTAATATAAAAACGTGGGGCGTATAATATGCGTAACAACATGCGCCCCACGTTTTTATATTGGTTTGTTAAAAGTCTCAATTTATTACTGAAAGCTGTGCCCGCGGCTCCGCCCGCTCTCATATTTCACTTCACTGCTAACCTCATAAGCTATTTAGCGTGATAGTAAGTAGCCTATAGTTGATGGGAAGAATCAAGCTATCCGTAGAATTTTGTTTTATTAAAATCGGTTCAGTGGTTCTCGAGTTATAAGCGGACAGACAGACACTCAGACATACAGAAAGCAGACGTTGGATTTTATTATAGGTAAGGATAAGGATTCCGCTGACGCAGCGACACAATGTGCCCTTTGGCATCCGACTGATCCGACATGAGAAGACAGCACGCTAGTATTGCAAGATTTCTTACCCAGACGTAAAATTTTAAGGAGGCCCAGGTTTGTGTCCTTATTATTTTCTAGTTTTTTGTACAGCAGATTTTTTTTCTAGTTTTTTTTTAATTAAATCGTTTAACTTAAAAGTTTTTTTACCTATGTTTATTTTATCAGAGAAAACAACTCGGTTGCCAGTTTTTAGCATTTCTGGCTAACGATGTTGCGAGTGAAAAAAACCTGTCAAGTGCGAGTTTGACTCGCGCACTGAGGTTTCCGTATCTATCCGCTATCAATAAATAATATGCGCCTTCCCGCTCAGGTGGCATGGCCTTCGAATTTTAATTTCGTTGATATGTAGGACGATCGGAGAGAAGCCTCAATGAGGTCGATGGCAATTGACGGTGGGAAATTAACAGCATCTCAATGAGGTCGTTGGCAATTGAGCGGCTATCTTCTGTCTTTCAACAATGCAATGTATAAAAGCCCGTGGCGCCATCTATTATTCAGTAGCGTGACTAAGCGATTTTTGCACGTTTGTTGAATGAGAGCCCCCCTTAATTTTTAACATTTTCTTTTTTTTTTATTATTATTTGTTGTTATATCCGCCATAGCAACACATATTCTGTGAAAATTTCAACGGGCTACCTATTACGGTTCAAGAGATACAGCCCTCGGACAGACTGACGGACGGGCAGACAGACGGCGGAGACTTAGTAATAGGCTTCCGTACATGATACGGAAACCTAAAAACATCATAGAAAATTTTTTTGTAACATTTACCATCGTAAAATAGTTTAGACATAATTAAATTTAAACACATACATAACAACAACAAGACAAAAATAATCTTGTGTTTGACAAGGTTATTTTTCTTGTCAAACTCAAACTTTATTCAATTCTAAATAATTATTGGCTCTGTCAACAACAAATACCATGTCTTACGTCACCAAGTTCTATTGAACTAATCAGAGATATTTTAATCAACGAAACAACAATAATTTATACACAGGCTTTTTTATGCACTTCACTTTAGGTAATGCGGTAAGGTTGGCCGAGTCAGAGGGGCCAGAGCGCATGCTCCGACCAGCTAAAATCACCCGCGAGAAGGTAGGTGCCATACCGGAGACAATAGTCCATAGCCCGACGCCCAGACTGCTCCGTTTATTGCCCGTGGTCTTACTGCGTAGTCCTACTGGTAGAACCAAGGGTAATGTTTTTGTCCGTGGTACTTCCAGTAGGACTGTAGCAATGAAATGATTATATTGTATGGGCGTTGTACCTACTGATCGTGTACGGTACATTCACCGTCAACATTATTAATTATTTTTCACGAACGGTCCAGGAATGGTATTAGACTAGTAATATTAGTTTCCCGTGTGGGCCCGGTACTTAAAAAGAATAGCCCCACTACAGTACCGTGTGGGCCCGGTACTTAAAAAGAATAGCCCCACTGCATCTCTCCCCGTGCATGTCGTAAAAGGCGACTAAGGGATAAGGACAAGATGCCGTGCTAAAGGGCGACGGGCTCGCCACCTCTCACCTTGGCACGGTACTTCCACCGAGTCATGCAGCAGGTGGGTCTTCGTGCCTTACTTGCTGCTTGATCGATTGAATCTTGTTCGAGTACTTTGCGAAACGTGGTGGTCGGTGTTGTGCTGTAATTTACCAGAGTACTTGCAGCACAACACCGATAACTCTGCTTACCCCGATTGTCGGGATTCAGCGTGTGTGATATGTATGTATGTATGTATTAGTTTCGTTTTGTTTGTTTTGTTTTTTTTTAACTGACACGGTTGGCTACTAATGGCTAATTCACTTACAACATCCGTGATGTCAGCCCATAACACCGGGTGAACAAGGTGCCATATGTCAGTGCTTTCCTTTATTTCATGTAGGCTACACTGAACTGGACGGAAAACACGAACTATTTACATTATTATTATTTTCTTTTTCTTTTAATATAATGCATAGTAAGACTTCAAAGAATTTTAGTTCAATTCCTAGTCCATGAGTTACACTTAAAATACA
This sequence comes from Nematopogon swammerdamellus, assembly GCA_946902875.1. NCBI lineage: Eukaryota > Metazoa > Arthropoda > Insecta > Lepidoptera > Adelidae > Nematopogon > Nematopogon swammerdamellus. The sequence goes on along the minus strand of OX336341.1, from coordinate 14,702,031 downwards.
TGACATGACAATTTATTCATCATGAAAAAATAGACAACCTATTTTATTTAAAATCATTACCTTACTTGAAGGAATTTTACATATATAAAATCTTTAATTAGGTACAGTAGAACCAGGATAAAAATAAATCTTATTACTCCTAGTCTAACTACGGGCAATGCTACTTGTCCGTGGTCCTACTGGTAGAACCAAGGGCAATGTTTTTTGTTTGTGGTACTACTAGTTGATCCATATGTCATGTTACTTGCCCGTAGTCCTACTGGTAGAACCGCGGACAAAAAACATTGCCCTTGGTTCTACCAGTAGGACTACGCAGTAGGACCACGGGCAACAAACCGAAAAATCAATCACCCGATGCAGTTTGCAGAAATCGCATGACATGAAAATGTCCGTAATGTACTTAGAGCAAAACATTTATAAAGGCGCGAGCTCCTAAAGAAAACCTGTTCAATGAGAACGTTGTTCACAAACAAAGGGTTCCGTAGCCATATGTCTCATCTTCCATCTATTCGTAGCCGTTCATACTTTTGCAGTTAAAATGTTTGGTCATTCGGTAGATGGCACTCTTCCGCATATCATGATATCCATTAGTCACGTGAGCAAAAAAAGGGGGGGGGGGGGGGGTCTGGCAAAGTCTCACCAAATCTCACTAGGGGGAGAGGGGGGGTCTACAACAATCTCACGTCATCTTTTTTTTATTTTTATTCCCCCGGGGCTACGTTCAGTTTGTGACCTTGACAGATCGGACTGGACCGAATATCCAACACCGAATAATGCCTTGCTAACTGAACGGTCACTTTACAATCTAAAACGGGATATTGTATCCTAACCTCTAAATCGCATTTGATAAACACTTTATGTAGTGATACAAAATAAGTTTTCACTTTATTTTGAGCGTCGATGCACTGACACTAGAGTAATATGCGAATCTGACTAGTGTGCATTCATTAAAAAATATGTGCAATAAAATTCGAATTTGCACGCCATAGACGCCATGCAGCGGCGAATCCTTTCAGTTGGCGAGTTTGGCGCCACGAAACCAAATAAAATGAATGACACCATTAATACAGAAGTATCATGCTAAAATAAATGTGAAAAAATATCGGAGTTATATTATTTATTTCATACATAATATAACCCACGGTTAATAAGATAAAACATCAATCCCGTACCCGTTACATAATTTGAAATTTCGCGCGCGTCAAACGCGGGCGACGACGAATGACGACACATCAAGGCATTCATTGGCCGGTTGGCTACATTTTGAAGCGCCATCGTGTTCCATACAAGGCGGAAGCGGCCGAATGTCCCCGCCGTCCCGCGCGGACCCGCTGCTCAGCCTTTCGAGTTGGCGCAGCGGGGAGTGCATTTAGTGACGCGGTAGCGAGTAGAGCGACTAGCGAGCGAGCTAGGTGTGTGTGTGTGTGTTGCGTGTGTGGATGTGTGCGCCCTGCGACCACATGACGAGTATTCTTGTGCTGTGCGACGTGCGATGCGATGCGACTAGCGAGCTAGGCTAGGCGTGTTGTATGCGCGTGTGTGTGCGCATTGGCTCGCGAGTTGATAGCTCATATATTCCGTTATGTAGGTATGGACTTTGTATGGATGAATCCTGTGTAGTGTTGTTAAATTTAAAGTGATTTATTGGTAATTATAATGGCAAACTCCTACCGAGCTATCTACGGAGCACTCAAGGACAAGAGAGACTCAGTAATTTGGCACCATCGATGTTGGCACTCTTATCTGTGGAAAAGATGTTCCTAACAAAATTGAAGAAGAAAGAAGATTTTCACGATCGAGTTATCGAAAATTTCTTGTCTGTGGAACGAAGAGTGGACTTCATCCATATCCATATCCATACTATCCATACTAATATTATAAATTCGAAAGTAACTCTGTTGTCTGTATGTCTGTCTGTTATCTTTTCACGCCTAAACCGCTGAACAGATTTCGATAAAATATTGCACGGAGATGAATTGGATCCTGAGGAAGGACATAGGCTACCTTTTGTCTCAAAAAACAACCCTTAAGGGGGTGAAATAGGGGATGAAAGTTTGTATGGGGAACCTAGCATTTCTCGAGTTAGGGATATGACAATTCATATTTAGGCGTTTGGTATGAAATAAAGAATTACGTGTTTCAGCGTTTTTGCTAAATCAACCCTTAAGTTACAATAGGGGATGATTTCAAAATTAGATTTTAGGATTTTATAAAATTTTGTACGGAGATGAATTGCATCCTGAGGAAGGATATAGGCTACCTTTTGTCCCAAAAAACAACCCTTAAGGGGGTCAAATAGGGGATGAAAGTTTGTATGGAGAACCCATCATTTCTCAAGTTAGGGATATAACGATTCATATTTAGGCTTTTGGTATGAAATAAAGAATTAGGTGTTGCGTTTTGGTTAAATCAACCCTTAAATTAAAATAGATTTATTTATTGATTTCAAAATTAGATTTTAGGATTAAATGATGGGGAGGGGGAGGGAAGGCGGAGGGGAGGGAGAGAGAGAGAGAGGGAGAGGGAGAGGGAGAGGGAGAGGGAGAGGGAGAGGGAGAGGGAGAGGGAGAGGGAGAGGGAGAGGGAGAGGGAGAGGGAGAGGGTGAGGGAGAGGGAGAGGGAGAGGGAGAGGGAGAGGGAGAGGGAGAGGGAGAGGGAGAGGGAGAGGGAGAGGGAGAGGGAGAGGGCGAGGGAGAGGGAGAGGGAGAGGGAGAGGGAGAGGGAGAGGGAGAGGGAGAGGGAGAGGGAGACGGAGAGGGAGACGGAGACGGAGACGGAGACGGAGACGGAGACGGAGACGGAGACGGAGACGGAGACGGAGACGGAGACGGAGACGGAGACGGAGACGGAGACGGATACGGGGACGGAGACGGAGACGGGGACGGGGACGGGGACGGGGACGGGGACGGGGACGGGGACGGGGACGGAGCCGGGGACGGGGACGGGGACGGGGACGGGGACGGGGACGGGGACGGAGACGGAGACGGAGACGGAGACGGAGACGGAGACGGAGACGGAGACGGAGACGGAGACGGAGACGGAGACGGAGACGGAGACGGAGACGGAGACGGAGACGGAGACGGAGACGGAGACGGAGACGGAGACGGAGACGGAGACGGAGAGGGAGAGGGAGAGGGAGAGGGAGAGGGACATGGAGAGGGGGCAGCAGCGGGGCGAGGAGAATATTATTTTAACTTAAGTTTCTTATTTTAACATCGATAGCTTTTTCCCGCGGATTCGCTCGCGTGAAATTCGTATTTAAAAAGAAGAAAGTAAGTAACTGAGGGCGAGGCCTACGGTGGAGCTGCGTTCAGGAAGACTATAATCCTTCTCGAAGAAAGTAAGTAACTAAGGGTGTGGCCGAAGGCCGACCCGTATCCTGGAAGACGTTAAACCTTCTCGATGACAGTAAGTAACTATGGGCGATAGTTACTTACTTTCTTCAAGATGGTTTATAGTCTTCCTGAACGCAGCTCGGCCTTCGGCGTCGCCCTCAATTACTTAATTTCTTCGAGAAGGTTTATAGTTTTCCTGAACGCAGCTCGGCCGTCGGCATCGCCCTTAGTTACTTACTTTCATCGAGAAGGTTATTGACCTTCCTGAACGCAGCTCGGCCTTCGGCCTCGCCCTCAATTACTTAATTTCTTCGGGAAGGTTTATCGTCTTCCTGAACGCAGCGTGGCCTTCGGCCTCGCCTTCAGTTACTTACTTTCATCAAGAAGGTTTATAGTCTTCCTGAACGCAGCTCGGCCTTCGGCCTCGCCCTCAATTACTTAATTTCTTCGAGAAGGTTTATATTTTTCCTGAACGCAGCTCGGCCATCGGCCTCGCCCTCTGTTACTTACTTTCTTCGAAAAGGTTATCGTCTTCCTGAACACAGCTCGGCCTTCGGCCTCGCCCTCTGTTGCTTACTTTCTTCGAGAAGGTTTATAGTCTTCCTGAACGCAGCTCGGCCCTCGGCCTCACCCTCACTTACTTACTTTCTTCGAGAAGGTTTATCGTCTTCCTGAAGGCAGCTCGGCCTTCGGCCTCGCCTTTTGTTACTTGCTTTCTCCGAGATGGTTGATAGTCTTCCTGAACGCAGCTCGGCCTTCGGCCTCGCCCTCAGTTACTTAATTTCTTCGAGAAATTTTATCGTCTTTGTGAACGCAGCTCGGCCTTCGGCCTCACCCTCGGCTACTTACTTTCTTCGAGAAGGTTTATGGTCTTCCTGAACGCAGCTCGGCCTTCGGCCTCGCCCTTTGTTACTTACTTTCTTCGAGAAGGTTTATAGTCTTCCTGAACGCAGCTCGGCCTTCGGCCTCGCCCTCAGTTACTTACTTTCTTTGAGAAAGTTTATCGTCTTCCTGAACGCAGCTCGGCCTTCGGCCTCGCCCTTTGCTACTTACTTTCTTCGAGAAGGTTTATAGTCTTCCTGAACGCAGCTCGGCCTTCGGCCTCGCCCTCAGCTACTTACTTTCTTTGAGAAAGTTTATCGTCTTCCTGAACGCAGCTCGGCCTTCGGCCTCGCCCTTTGTTACTTTCTTCGAGAAGGTTTATATTCTTCATGAACGCAGCTCGGCCTTCGGCCTCGCCCTTTGTTACTTACTTTCTTCGAGAAGATTTATAATCTTACTGAACGCAGTTTGGCCTTCGGTTTCGCCCATAGTTACGTACTTTCTTTGAGAAGGTTTATAGTCTTCCTGAACGCAGCTCGGCCTTCGGCCTCGCCCTCAGTTGCGTACTTTCTTCGAGAAGGTTTATAGTCTTCCTGAACGCAGCTCGGCCTTCGGCCTCGCCCTCAGTTACTTATTTTCTTCTTTGAAATACGAATTTCACGCGAGCGGAGCTGCGGGCTCAGCTAGTGTACAAATAAAATGTAACAATTCAAGCTTGTATGCCTGTCTCGTCGTCGTCGTGCGTGCCAGAGGGGACGCTGTTGTCGGCTGCAACTCGACTGCTTTGACACAACCAGTAGGTACATATTATCTACAGACAAAAAAATCGTAAGTGAGAAAAATAAATAATTTAAACGAAATATTATAAACTATCTATACCTATCGTAATCGCCTTTCAGTTTTTGAACTCATTGTTGTAGAAATAAATTAACGCGTAGGTACCTAAGTTATGAAATTGTGAAAAAGAAATTCCTTAGCCAGAGCCAACCCAATATTCAGGACCAGGAGTCGCCACTGACGCCATGACACTCTCTTTATAACCATTTTACACTAATTTCAAATTATTCTTGTAAACGCTCTATGTGATGTTAAAAAATAAGTTTTCATTTTATTTTGTGCTATGATGCTCGGACAATATGAAATACGCACAATACATGAGTTTTTATACATGAGTGTGCATTCAACAACAAATTGCAAACAATAACATTCAAATCTACGCGCCATTAGGTATAGAATAATGGAAATAAAATAAAATGTCCCCATACTTGTATGGAGTTAATACTTTTGTTGTTAATAATACTTTTAATAATACTTGTTTTGTTAATACTTTTTGTTAGGGTTCCGTATCCACACGGAAGCCTATTACTAAGCCCATGGCGGCGTGTGTCTGTCTGTCTATCCGTCTGTCCGTCTGTCTGTCCGAGACGAGGACTGTATTTTTTGAACCGTGATAGGTAGGCGGTTGGAATTTTCACAGAATATAATATGTTATTATGGCGGACTATGCCAACAAATAATAAAAAGTGGTCAAGTGAACCTTGTTCACGTGCCGAGGGTGCCGTAACCGCACTGCTTCGCTTTCATCTAATTATATTTTCTACCAGGGTGCGGTCAGGCTTTGGATTGGTAGCCGTACGTACGACCGTGGTTCGGTTGGCTGTGGTTCGGATTCCATTTGAAACTATAGTTTCATCCCTTTATGTACATACTAGCTGAGCTCAGGAAGACTAAAAACCTTCTCGAAAAAAGTAAGTAACAAAGGGCGAGGCCGGAGGCCGAGCTGCGTTCAGGAAGACGATAAACTTTCTCGAAGAAAGTAAGTAACTGATGGCGAGGCCGAAGGCCGAGCTACGTTCAGGAAGACCAAAAACTTTCTCAAAGAAAGTAAGTAACTGAGGGCGAGGCCGAAGGCCGAGCTGCGTTCAGGAAGACTATAAACCTTCTCGGTGAAAGTAAGTAACTAAAGGCGAGGCCGAAGGCCGAGCTGCGTTCAGGAAGACTATAAACCTTCTCGAAGAAAGTAAGTAACAAAGGGCGAGGCCAAAGGCCGAGCTGCGTTCAGGAAGACAATAAACCTTATCTAAGAAAGTAAGTAATTAGGGGCGAGGCCGAAGACCGAGCTACATTCAGGAAGATCATAAACCTTCTCGAAGAAAGTAAGCAACTGAGGGCGAGGCCGAAGGCCGAGCTGCGTTCAGGAAGACTATAAACCTTCTCGAAGAAAGTAAGTAGCAAAAGGCTAGGCGGAATGCCGAGCTACGTTCAGGAAGACGATAAACATTCTCGAAGACAGTAAGTAACTATGGGCGAAACCAAAGGCCGAGCTACGTTCAGGAAGAGGATAAACCTTCTCGAAGAAAGTAAGTAACAGAGGGCGAGGCCGAAGGCCGAGCTGCGTTCAGGAAGACTGGAAGACTATAAACCTTCTCGAAGAAAGTAAGTAACAAAGGGCGAGGCCGTAGGCCGAGCTGCGTTCAGGAAGACGATAGCCCTTCTCAAAGAAAGTAAGTAACTGAGGGCGAGGCCGAAGGCCGAGCTGCGTTCAGGAAGACCATGAACCTTCTCGAAGAAAGTAAGTAACTGAGGGCGAGGCCGAAGGCCGAGCTGCGTTTAGAAAGAAACTATGGGTGAGGCTGAAGGCCGAGCTGCGTTCAGGAAGAGGAAAAACCTTCTCGATGAAAGTAAGTAACGAAGTAACGAAAGAACGTAACTAAGGGCAAGGCCACTGTTACCCCAAATCCCCCCCCCCCTCGCCCCTTAAAATGTGAAAATCCAAAAATCCTGAAACACTTCATTATTTATTTATGATGATTAGCCATAATTAAGATTTTCAAGTTCCTACCTTTAAAAAAACCGATACTTATATACAAACTTTCACCCCCCATTTCAAAATGTCAGCTTTCTAGACTTAGATTTAGATAGAGAAAAGAAGATAGGGATTAAATTATATTCCCTTCCCCTCAGCATCCCCCCCCCCCCCCCCCTACCTCAACCCCCGTCTTCAAAGCCACCGACCGACCGACCGTGTAACGTACGTATATATATGAAATGTTCTTATAACTCGAAAACCACTGTATCGATTTACATGGTTTTCACTGTTACATTTCGCTTCTTCTCAGGATGATTTTAAGCTATCAATCACAACGCTACTTTATCGGTGGCTTGAGCTGTGACCAAAAAGTCACGCGAAAAAATTTTATTTTGGCTGTTCAGACATTTAACTTTATCTCCAAATTTATGACATTTTGAGGAAAATGAATAATTTTGTGCACAACTACATAAGAATACCTATACATATTACTTATTTTTTTCAGAATTTTCAAACAACCCTTAATAGGTCAAAGTTCGGCGACAAAAGTGCACTTTTTTGTCAATTTAAACGAAATAATTGTTAAAGTATACTTATTGTTTATAGCAAAGTTATATATTTTTGAAATTGACTTAACAATACCTATAGAATGATTTATTTAAAAAAACAAAAAATATTTTTGGTTTACATTTTGGGGTACCCTGTACTTTGCACAGGACTATTAGACAAACTTATCTATAATATATCTAGCGGCAACAATTACACGTAACTAGGCGTCAGTTTCATTGAAATCGGTTCAGTAGGTCCGGAGATATTTCCGTGTGACCGACAGACAGACGGACAGACAGACAGACAGACACCAGAGCCATCCCATAAGGGTTCCTTTTTTCGCATTTTGCGACGGGACCCTAAAAAAGGTAAAAAATTAAGGGGCACACAAAACGTGCTAAGAATCGATTAGTACATAATATTATATAAGCTACTAAATAATAGATGGCGCCACAAGTAGTTTGCATTGCAGATAGACAAAAGACAGATGGATGTGGTTTTTTACAGGTATGGTATAGCGGATCTACGGAACCCTCCGGAGTAAAACTCGCGCTTGGCCGATTTTTGTTATATTATTTGTTGGCATATCCGCCATAATAACACATATTCTGTGACAATTCCACCCGGCTACTTAGTACGGTTCAAGAGATACAGCCATCGGACGGACAGACAGACAGACAGACGGATACGGAACCATATAAAATCACAAAAGTGTCGCACGAAAGTGACCAATTACATACAAAACTAACGCATATGGAGTATGAAATTGATAAAATTTTCGTCGAAGGTAATGTATGCAACGATAAAGTCTCCGGCCCTATACGCAGCCACCGCTGCACTCCATTTCATACATATTTAAAACTAGCTTCCTCCCGCGGCTCCACCCGCGATAAATTCTAAAAATTTTGGTCTGTTCGGTGAGTCGTAATGTCAACAAGTTTCAGGCGAAATTTAAGGTCTAGTAGTGGATTGGATATGATATGACTATTACTTTAAGTGAGCAATAATTGTATTTTATTGAGCAAATATATATACATATGTATATAAGTAATTAGTTTCTCGTTAACATCATAACGATTTGGATGAAATATCTTATATTATATATATATTTTATTTTTCAAGGTAATCTAGATAGGTGTCATCCATGAGAAAATCCGTTTTCACGCAAAAAAAAACCGAGCGAAGCTCGGTCGTCCAGGTTATTGAATTTACAATTATCAGAATTTTTCAATAGTAGAGATGAGATGACGTGCCCGGTGCATAATTTGTGATTATTTAATACCAGCGCCGCTTCAGAGAGTGATTTTGTTCCTCAAACCAACAACATTAAACTGAGTGAGAATTTTTTTTTTTCTCCATGATTCCACTGCAATCTGCTGCCGCAGCCGCAATAAGCAGTGATGCTGGTTGCTTCTCACGCTGGGATCTGGCTCTTACTGGGGTGAGGTCCATTGACCCCATTACCCACTTCTTGTTTGGATTAAAATCCTTTTTTTTTTAATTCTCACTGAGAGAGAATAAAAAAAAAATATGTTAAATTTTCTAACCTTAAAATATCTATCGATTCTGGTGTTTTTTTTTTATTTAATCAAATTTTTTTGCTCAATTTGAGATACTAAATCACTCCCTAAAGCGTTGCAGATATTCACAAAATCACCCTGTAATGTAGAGTTCTGAGTTCGTATGAAAGCTACTTGTAAACAAATATTCCTTGCCCGATTTCTTCTTCCTTATAAATTGCATTGCAGAACGAGACAAAACAAACATGATGATGATGACGAACCACACTGAATATGAATTTGTCTTAGAGACCAATTAATAATCCATGGAATTTGTGTCAATGAAATATTTCTAACGTTGTGTGTTCATAATAGCGAAATAAATATCCTAGTTAATCGGAATCTGATGAAAACTGTCAATTTAAACATTGTGTTTATAAATATTTTTTTATAGTAAGCGCGACATGTTGCTCCGATAAGGTGTCTAACGACACCCATGGACATTGGGTCGCATGCGGCGGTTGCGAATTCCATGTCGGCTTGACAGGTGCCTATTCACGCCTCTCCTGAAGGATCCGAGACTGTACTTGGGGGGAAACATGTGGGCATTATTTGGTAGGTGCCTGGTATTTCTCGTCGTCAGCTGGACCTGTGCGAAATATTAGATCAGAACCTTTAAATGGCGCAGCAACAAACAAACAGACACAGATATTTTTTTTATATTATGGTTGGCGAGACTACTGCTATAACATGATAACGCTGATTTCAAATATTCCCAACGAGTTTTACATGCGTCGAAACCGCACATTCGTTGCTCGGAATAAAATAATCATAAAACAATCGCTGCTAACTCTCCCGATACCGGAGAGCAGAGTCCTTGAAAATTTCCTCATCATAATAAAACATCGAGAAACCCGAAGGGGAGAATATATTCATACTTTACTCGTCGCGATGTTTGCTCAGAAATTGCTTAGTTGGGGCGTTGACCGTGGCACTACCGGTAGCACTACTAGTAGTGCCACGGTTAAAATGTATTTACCGTAGCACTACTAATTTAACACGGTAGTGCCACGGTTAAAATTCATTTACCGTAGCACTACTGATTTAATTTGATAGGTTTACTCCCAAAATACGATAAACCAAATCAGTAGCAAAACCCGGGAAACCTGCATTGTGTGAGATTCCAAAGTGAAACTTTGTTCGCATTATTACTCTAGGATTCTAAATAAAAAAATAAAACTCCATCTTTGAAATTTGTTTGTAAATTTTGAAAAATAGACAAAAATTATAAAAAATATATTAAGTATATATACAGGATTAAGAAACTGCATCTCTCCCCGTGTATGTCGTAAAAGGCGACTAAGGGATATGACTCCCTTCTTATATTACTAGGTGGTAGGGTTTATCCCGCCCGGGTTGGTACCACCGCACTGAATGAAACGTCGGTCGAAACGGCTATGTAAATAGTTTGTGTTTTCCGTCCAGTTCAGTGTAGCCGGCACGACCAAAGGGAAGCACTGACGTGGCACCAAGTTCACCCGGTGTTATGGGCTGACATCACGGATGTTGTAGGTGATGTAGCCAACCGTGTCAGTTTCCATAAAAAAAAAAAGAAATATTAACAAACATGAAGTAACCAAAGTACCAGGGCAGCAGAAATTGAAAGGAAGTTTTCATAATTTTTCGCTATTATAATAGCGATTAACTTTTATAAAATTATGGAAACCTCCTTTCAATTTCTGCTGCCCTGGTACTTTGGTGACTTCATGTTTGTTAATGTTTCTTAATCCTGGCCTATACATATATGCAGGGTGTTTGATGACTATAGGTCATACATAATTCATAAAGCAAACCAGGTACTCCTGAGCCTATTTGGAGCAAAAAAGTTAGATGACATTTTGTTCTACGGTGATTTTTTTTTCCATACAAAACTAAATAATTTTATTTAGTTTTGTATGGAAAAAAAAAGTTTTGCTACTGTTTTGGATTATCGTATTTTGGGAGTAAACCTATTAAATTAAATCAGTAGTGATTACGGTAAATGAATTTTAACCGCGGCACTACCGTATTAAATTAGTAGTGCTACGGTAAATTAATTTTAACCGTGGCACTACTAGTAGTGCTACCGGTAGTGTCACGGTCAATTCGTCGCTTAGCTGGCATAGAATGGGGTGAAACAATAGAATATAAAATGCTTTATTGGTCCAAGAAACATTAAACAGTAACAAGCACATTAGAACACTTATGTAAGGCGCAAAGGCGGACTTATTTCATAATTGCTTACAGTCAACCTACATATATAACAATAACAATATCGCGGCTTCCAATACTATCACTTCAAAATCAGTGGCATATAGGGTAAACATTTTACTTTGTAACTACTTTTTTACTCTAGTTAGGGTTTCGTGTCCGGTACGGGATCCTATTACTAAACCTACGCCGTCTGTCTGTCTGTCGGTCCGAGGGTTGTATCTCTTGAACCGTAATAGGTAGCCCGTTGAAATTTTCACAGAATATGTGTTATATTATGGCCGATATAACAACAAAATAATAAAAATAAGAAAAAGTTAAAAATTCACGGGGTTCCCATAGAAGAAACTAAAAAGTGTATGCGCGCCATCTACCGAAACGAGTATGAAACATTTCAACTAATATGAAGCATTTCATAAACACGCCATAGACGGCGTGAGTGGCGCTGACCATGAATGACGCGATACGGAACCCTCGGTGCGCGAGTTCGACTCGCACTTGGCCGGTTTTTAGGGTTCCGTAGTCAACAAGGAACCCTTATAGTTTCGCCATGTCCGTCCGTCTGTCTGTCTGTCCGTCTGTATGCCCACGACGTAGCTCAGAGACCCTTAGTACTAGAAAGTTGTAAGTTGGTATGGGTAATACCCATACTAACTGGGTACCATTGTACCCATTAATAACGCCGACAAAGTTCTAAAATAAAAATTTTGAAATAATTTTTTTAGGGTACCTCCCCTACACGTAAAGTGGGGATGAATTTTTTTCACGTCCACCCCATCGTGTGCGACGTCGTAGGATAGGTCTTTGGAAAATATTGCGGGTTTGTGAAAAGCATTTTTCGATTTAGGGATCCGTTTAGGCAAAAGCTAGAACTCAATAAATCACATTAGTCAGTAGCAAAGGTGAAGAAATTCAAAGGAGTAATTTGTGGACTGGTAACAACTGATATTATAAATTTACTTTTAAATTATTATTACAAAATATACTTATATTAGACATTAAATAATAACTAAGTATACAGGTTAGGTTAGTTTTAAAACAATTGAATTACAATATAAAAATTACGATTTAAATGCATCAACACCATTTAACTCATTCATAAACCATATTATACAGTTTATTCAATATTCATTACAAGAACAAAAACACAATATCACAAATCAAAACGACTATTAGAGAAGGAAGCAAAATGCATTGTGAATCAATAACAGCCGTCATAATCGGTTCTAATTCTTTGCCATGCATAGTTGCATTAATGATGGCCACATAAGGTCGGAGAATCGTCAAAACTGTCGCCGAAGACGCTAGAGCAATTGCACTGGTACATTCTGTTGGGCCCAAGGAAGTAACTCCAATTATAGAAACATTTAGGAAAGCAGGTCCGCCAGAGTCTCCGTCGCAGGTCCCAGTGCTCTTAAGACCGAGCGGCCACCCACACATGCAAAATTTCCAGGCAACCACGCCGCAATGATTGAGTATCATTCCTACCTTCATCAACGGAGAACCTATTCCTCCTTCCGTCCTTCCAAATCCGTATATCGTTACGATGCTGTTTTTCAGATTCACATAGTCACCGATAACTGGGAAAGGTAGTGACGTTTGTATGGCCATCTCGTCATTCGTGCTGATCAAACCGACGTCGTGTTCGAGTTTCACGACGTTAAGGGCACCGTTCAAGACCACTGTGAAGTCCGGGTGCCTCCACGATTTATGGACTGTTGTCAGTTGTCCGCCAGTGAGCGAGTATTTGGAGTTAAAACGAATGAAATACGCTGAATCCACTCCCATGAAGCAGTGGGCGGCGGTTACGCACCAGTGGTTGGAAATAGCAGTGGCTGTGCAGGACTGTTTCCTGTAAAAGTTCAGAACGGAGACTACAAACGGAGATTCGGCGATTTCTGCAGTATTCCCGCCGTAGATACGACGATTCGGCATGGATCGAAGGAAACCGAATGTTCCAGTTTCTTCGAAGCTTTTGCAGAAGCATGCCGCAAATATTGTGATGAATACGATTATAAAAATAGAAAAATACTGCCGCATTACATGCATGACATGACAGATGGATCACCCCAAAGAGGATATAACCATAGACTAATATTGTATGGGGGGAAATAGACTGTTCTCTTGATAGTTTTAATGGAGCTAGAGAAATGCTGCCATCTACCGAGAAAAAACTGTGTATTTACGGTGTATTTTTGGTCGTGACCACTAGATGGCAGCCTTAAGATTTTTAGCTTTAGGTGCTTTATATTATTTATTATTTTCATTTCCTTATTTTATTTGATTAATGATTATTTACATCAAACAAAAACAAGGAAATGAAAATAGTTATTTTATGTAGGATAAACGGCAGAGATATAGTAGGACTCGAAGAATAAAACAAGGTTTATAAAAATATTATTTTATTTCCTAAATCTATTGTTTTTGTCTTATATAATAATTATATGCTGCCACTTTCATTTCATCCTCATAATCGTACAATGGTGACTTCCCACTCAGAATATTATTAATTTCTTTGCACCAGTTGTGAAGAAAAAAAAACAGTTTTTCACACATTTTCACAATTATACAGTTTTAATTCACCACACTGATAAATAAAATAATGTATATTCACCAGCAGCTACGAGACAGCCAGGAACACAACACAATTTTGATGAAATTTTTGATGTTATTTATTTCGTGGAACAACAAAATTCTGATGAGATGACATCTTTGAGGTTATTTTAGTTATGCAGTGGTTATATCCTCTTTGGTTATTTATTCCGTGACGGTGTGGCCATTAAGAAATAATCTCTAATGTTCATTTGCGTGTCGAAATTTTAATGGAATATAAATTAGACACTTTTGCTAATTAAAAATTTAATTTATTTAAATTATTTTTATTATAAATTTCAATGGTTAAACTGTTTTAATATTAATTTTTTGTCGTATCTTAAGTTCCAGGATTCCTTTATTTTGAACTGAACATTTCTTAAGTTAGGGATATGACAATTTATATTTAGGCCTTTGGTATGAAATAAAGAAATACGTGTTTCAGCGTTTTTGCTGAATCAACCCTTAAATTAAAATAGGGGTTGATTTCAAAATTCGATTTTAGGATTTTATGAAATTTTGTACGGAGCTGAATTGCATCCTGAGGAAGAACATAGGCTACCTTTTGTCTCAAAAAAAAAACAACCCTTAACGGGGTGAAATAGAGGATGAAAGAATGTATGGGGAACCCATCATTTCTCAAGTTAGGGATATGAAAATTCATATTTAGGCTTTTGGTATAAAATATAGAATTACGTGTTTCAGCGTTTTTGCAAAATCAACCCTTAAATTAAAATAGGGGATGATTTCAAAATTAGGTTTTAGGATTTTAAATAATTTTATCCATACTGGGGGTGGTTTTGAAGAGTGGGGTTGAGGTACGGGGGAGGAGTCCGCGGGGAGAGGGGAAGGGAGGATAATTTAATCTCTATCTTCTTTTCTCTATCTCTTCTTCTTATAAAAGGAAACGTCTGTTTGCATGTATGTATGTATGTTTGAGGTAAACTCGGAACCACTTAACAGATTTTTATGCGGTTTACACCAATGTAAAGAGTAGTTCTTCAGGCTCACTATAGTAGGCTATATACCATAATAAATAGCCTTAGGGTTGAGCAGTATCAAAGAAAACGGAATTTAGTGTCGAATGGTCGTAATATATGGCGTTAGCAGTTCTGTTGCGTTGCGTTGGTGTAGTGTAGATAGATGCTTTTGGTAGAAGATACGAGTAGAATAAAGAGTAGATATCTATACTTATAAAATTGTTTGTCCTGACTGACTGATCTATTAACGCACAGCCGAAACTACTAAGTCTAGAAAGCTGAAATTGGAACATAGGTTTATTTCATAACGTAAGAATCCGTTAAGGATTTTTTGGAAATTACAACTTTAAGGGGCGAAATGGGGACGACGACTTTGTATGAAAGTTTTTGTTTTTTTTTATGTAATATTATAATCTTATGGTCTTCCTGAACGTAGCTCGGCCTTCGGCCTCGCCCTTAATTACTTACATTCTTAGATAAGGTTTATCGCCTTCCTGAACGCAGCTCGACCTTCGGCCTCGCCCGCAGTTACTTACTGTCTTCGAGAAGGTTCATGGTCTTTCTGAATGCAGCTCGGCCTTCGGCCTCGCCCTTAATTACTTACTTTCTTCGAGAACGTTTACAGTCTTCCTGAACGCCGCTCGGCCTTCGGCGTCGCCCTCAGTTACTTACTTTCTTCGAGAAGGTTTATAGTTTTCCTGAACGCAGCTCGGCCTTCAGCCTCGCCCTCAGTTGCTTACTTTCTTCGAGAACGTTTATGGTCTTCCTGAACGTAGCTCGGCCTTCGGCCTCGCCCTTTGTTACTTACTTTCTTTGAGAAGGTTTATGGTCTTCCTGAACGTAGCTCGGCCTTCGGCCTCGCTTTCAGTTACTTACTTTCTTCGATAAGGTTTATAGTCTTTCTGAATGCAGCTCGGCCTTCGGCCTCGCCCTTAGTTACATACTTTCTTCGATAAGGTTTATAGTCTTCCTGAACGCAGCTCGGCCATCAGCCTCACCCTTAATTACTTACTTTCTTTGAGAAAGTTTATAGTCTTTCTGAACGCAGCTCGGCCTTCGGCCTTGCCCTTAGTTACTTACTTTCTTTGAGAAGGTTTATGATATTCCTGAACGTAGCTCGGCCTTCGGCCTCGCTTTCAGTTACTTACTTTCTTCGAGAAGGTTTATAGGTTTTCTGAACGCAGCTCGGCCTTCGGCCTCGCCTTTAGTTACATACTTTCGTAGATAAGGTTTATCGCCTTCCTGAACGCATCTCGGCCTTCGACCTCGCCCTCAGTTACTTACTGTCTTCGTGAAGGTTCATGGTCTTTCTGAACGCAGCTCGGCCTTCGGCCTCGCCCTTAGTTACTTACTTTCTTCGATAAGGTTTATAGTCTTCCTGAACGCAGCTCGGCCTTCGGCCTCGCTCTCAGTTACTTACTGTCTTCGAGAAGGTTCATGGTCTTCCTGAACGCAGCTCGGCCTTCGGCCTCGCCGTTCGTTACTTACTTTCTTTGAGAAGGTTTATGGTCTTCCTGAACGTAGCTCGGCCTTCGGCCTCGCTTTCAGTTACTTACTTTCTTCGAGGTTTATAGTCTTTCTGAATGCAGCTCGGCCTTCGGCCTCGCCCTTAGTTACATACTTTCTTCGATAAGGTTTATAGTCTTCCTGAACGCAGCTCGGCCTTCGGCCTCGCCCTTAATTACTTACTTTCTTTGAGAAACTTTATAGTCTTCCTGAACGCAGCTCGGCCTTCGGCCTTGCCCTTAGTTACTTACTTTCTTCGAGAAGGTTTATAGTTTTTCTGAACGCAGCTCGGCCTTCGGCCTCGCCCTTAGTTACATACTTTCTTAGATAAGGTTTATCGCCTTCCTGAACGCAGCTCGGCCTTCGGCCTAACCGACAGTTACTTACTGTCTTCGTGAAGGTTCATGGTCTTTCTGAACGCAGCTCGGCCTTCGGCCACGCCCTTAGTTACTTACTTTCTTCGATAAGGTTTATAGTCTTCCTGAACGCAGCTCGGCCTTCGGCCTCGCCCTCAGTTACTTACTGTCTTCTTGAAGGTTCATGGTCTTTCTGAACGCAGCTCGGCCTTCGGCCTCGCCCTTAGTTACTTACTTTCTTCGATAAGGTTTATTGTCTTCCTGAACGCAGCTCGGCCTTCGGCCTCGCCCTCAGTTACTTACTTTTTCGAGAAGGTTTATCGTCTTCCTGAACGCAGCTCGGCCTTCGGCCTCGCCCTCAGTTACTTACTTTCTTCGAGAAGGTTTATTTTCTTTCTAGAATACAGTTCAGCCTGAAGCCTCGCCGTTAGTTACTTACTTTATTTGACAAGGTTTATCGTTTACCTTAAGGCAGCTTGCCTTCGGCCTCGCCCTTACTCGTACTTACTTTCTTAGATATGGTTTATCGACTACCTGAACGCAGCTCGGCCTTCGGCCTCGCCCATAGTTACTTACTGTCTTATTTGAAATACGAATTTCACGCGAGCGGAGCCGCGGGCTCAGCTAGTTATATATAAAAGTCTGTTTTTTTTTATCAGAGAAAGCAACTTGGCTTTTGCAGTTCTATTGAACTAATCATAGACATTTTAATCAACGAAACAACAATAATTTATATACAGGCTTTTTTATGCACTTTCAATCTAGGTAATGAGGTAGGGGTGGCCGAGTCAGAGGGGCCAGAGCGCGTGCTCCGACCAGCCCACATCACCCGCGAGAAGGTAGGTGCCACACCGGAGACCATAGCCATAGCCCGTCGCCCAGACCGCTCCGTTTATTGCCCGTGGTCTTACAGAGTAGTCCTACTGGTAGAATCAGGGGCAATGTTTTTTGTCCGTGGTACTACCAGTAGGACTTTTTTTTTATGGAAACTCTCACGGTTGGCTACATCACCTACAACGTCCGTGATGTCAGCCCATAACACAGGGTGAACTAGGTGCCATGTCAGTGCTTCCCCCTTTGATCGTGCCGGCTACACTGAACTGGTCGGAAAACACAAACTATTTACATAGCCGTTTCGACCGACGTTTCATTCAGTGCGGTGGTACCAACCCGGGCGGGTTAAACCCTACCACCAAGTAAGATTAGGAGGGAAGGGACCTACAGTTTTACGAAAAAGCCTCGGTCAGCCTCCAACGGTCAGCGGTCACCCATCCAAGAACTGACCGTACTCAGCGTTGCTTAACATTCAATAGCGACAGGTGACTGTCTGCACCACTGAGCTATCGAGCCTGACAACATTTCTGACAACAGGACTGCAGGAATAAAATGATTATATTGTGAAATGAGAGTGAAATGAGAGTGAAATGAGATTGAAATGAGAGTGAAATGAGAGTGAAATGAGAGTGAAATGAGAGTGAAATGAGAGTGAAATGAGAGTGGAATGAGAGTGGAATGAGAGTGGAATGAGAGTGGAATGAGAGTGGAATGAGAGTGGAATGAGAGTGGAATGAGAGTGGAATGAGAGTGGAATGAGAGTGGAATGAGAGTGGAATGAGAGTGGAATGAGAGTGGAATGAGAGTGGAATGAGAGTGGAATGAGAGTGGAATGAGAGTGGAATGAGAGTGGAATGAGAGTGGAATGAGAGTGGAATGAGAGTGGAATGAGAGTGAAATGAGAGTGAAATGAGAGTGTAATGAGAGTGTAATGAGAGTGTAATGAGAGTGTAATGAGAGTGTAATGAGAGTGTAATGAGAGTGAAATGAGAATGAAATGAGAATGAAATGAGAATGAAATGAGAATGAAATGACAATGAAATGAGAATGTAATGAGAATGTAATGAGAATGAAATGAGAATTAAATGAGAATGAAATGAAAATGGAATGAAAATGAAATGAAAATGAAATGAAAATGGAATGAGAATGGAATGAGAATGAAATGAGAATGAAATCAAAATGGAATGAAAATGGAATGAAAATGGAATGAAAATGGAATGAAAATGGAATGATACTGAAATGAGAGTGGAATGAGAGTGAAATGAGAGTGAAATGAGAGTGAAATGAGAGAGAAATGAGAGTGAAATGAGAGTGAAATGAGAGAGAAATGAGAGTGAAATGAGAGTGAAATGAGAGTGAAATTTTGTAAAATTGTAGTTATTGACATAAAAAAAAATTTTTGTTTTGTATGTCAAGGCCCCTTTTTCTCAGGAACTGATAAAGATAACAAATTGAAATTAATATGAAATACTAAGATCTACGATCTCTTTAAGGCGTAGAATATTAAAGCTTCTAAACCAACGCAATCAAAATATACGGCCATCTATGTCAGATTTCATAATCGCAAACTCACTCCAATCAAATCAAAACCTATAGGGTATTTCCCGTCAACCTAGAATCATAAAATTTGGTAAGAAGCAAGGTCTCATAGCACACGTAAAGGAAAAAATCCTAAAATTTTAAACTTGTAGTTATATGATATTAAAAAAAAAATCTTGTTTTGTGTGTCAAGACCCTTTTTCTCAGTAACGAGTCAAGATATCAAATTGAAATTAATATGAAATACTAACGTCTGCGATCCCTTCGAGCTATAGAAAATGAAAGCTTCTAAATCAATATAATCAAAAGATACGGCTATTTATGGGAAATTTTAATAATTGCAAACTCACTCAAATGAAATCAAAACCTATAGGGTACTTACCGTTGACCTAGCTAGAGTAATGAAATTTGGCAAGAAGCAAGGTCTCACAAGTAAAGATAAAATCCGAAAAGGATATGTCGTTATGTCATATAAGATATATATTTTTGTATATTTCAACTTCACGAATGCCGCACAGTCAAAAACCATTGCTGTAGTGTTTATTTCGGCGGTTCGTGATTTTCCAAAACAATTGTTTTTGTACATACATAATACCTACAAATATATTGAGTGATGCTGATGATACGGAACCCTTGGTGCGCGAGTCCAACTCGCAATTGCTGACTTTTTTTTTAATATAAATTATACCTGTATCCTCCATGTAGTAATACCGGTTTATTTTTTCTGACTACTTGCGAATTTCATTTCACTTTTACTGCAACTTTTACTATTATAAATTTTCAGAATTTGTTTAAATTAGTCTTATGGTTTTTCTTACACAATCGTTGACTATACTTATTATTTTTATATACTTATACTTATACGTATAATATGCGTAATAAATAACATGCGCCCCACGTTTTTATATTAGTCTGTTAAAAGTCTCAATTTATTACTTATTCCGCTGACGCAGCGACACAATGTACCCTTTGGCGTCCGACATGAGAAGACAGCACGCTAGTATTGCACGATTTCTTACCCAGACGTAAAATCTTAAGAAGGCTCAGGCTTGTGTCCTTATTATTTTCTAGTTGTTTGTACAGCTATTTTTTTTCTAGTTTTTTATTTTTAATAAAACCGTTTAACTTAAAAGTTTTTTTACCTATTTTTTTATTTACTCGTTTTTAGATTGATTTTTGGCTCGTATCATTCATTACGTAAACTCGTCATCCTTTCCAACTCTCTCATTGCATCTTTGTTACTCGGTTTCTTACCTGTCAATTACTCACAATCAAGCTCCTCAATACATAACCCTTCTAAAGACTTTACGCGACTCAATGCAACATACGCTTGACCCTCCTCAAATAGTCTGGAGCCCAAATACACGACAGCACGGTCAACAGTACTGCCCTGCATTTTATGGACAGTGGAGGCCCATGACAATATTATCGGTAACATCCGTCTCTCAGCTGTTCCATAATTAAACTTTGCTGGAAACTGTATGTCTTTAGGATGGATAAGGTGTCCGCCGTCTCTTTCAAAATCAATTTGAACAGATGGTATGTCTGTTTCATACTTTTGCGTTCGACAAGTATGGGACACTCGTCCAAACAAACCAAATGAGCCCAAACTCGAGGAGGTTACTAGTAACGGTTGAAGAGTTCCACTCTACACCTCCTGACTCCATCATCAGACCCTCGTCACCAAGTGTATTGGTAAAAGTAAGGGACACTCGTCCAAACCAACCCTATGATCCCAAACTCGTGGGGGTTACTAGTAACGGTTGAAGAGTTCCACTGTACACCTCCTCACTCCATCATCAGACCCTCGTCACCAAGTATATTGGTAGAAGTAAGGGACACTCGTCCAAACCAACCATATGAGCCCAAACTCGAAGGGGTTACTAGTAACCGTTGAAGAGTTCCACTGTACACCTCCTGACTCCATCATCAGACCCTCGTCATCAAGTGTATTGGTAGAAGTATGGGACACTCGTCCAAACCAACCATATGAGCCAAACTCGAGGGGGTTAATAGTAACGGTTGAAGAGTTCCACTGTACACCTCCTGCCTCCATCATCAGACCCTCGTCACCAAGTGTATTGGTTAGAAGTATGGGACACTCGTCCAAACCAACCAAATGGGCCCAAACTCGAAAGGGTTACTAGTAACGGTTGAAGAGTTCTACTGTACACCTCCTGACTCCATCATCAGACCCTCGTCACCAATTATATTGGTAGAACTATGGGACACTCGTCCAAACCAATCAAATGAGCCCAAACTCGAGGGGGTTACTAGTAACGGTTGAAGAGTTCCACTGTACACCTCCTGACTCCATCATCAGACACTCGTCACCAAGTGTATTGGTAGTAGTATGGGACACTCGTTCAAACCAGCCGTATGAGCCCAAACTCGAGGGGGTTACTAGTAACGGTTGAAGAGTTCCCCGTCCACCTCCTGACTCCATCATCAGACTCTCGTCACCACGTGTATTGGTAGAAGTATGGGACACTCGTCCAAACCAGCCAAATGAGCCCAAACTCGAGGGGGTTACTAGTAACGTTTGAAGAGTTCCACTGTACACCTCCTGACTCCATCATCAGACCCTCGTCACCAAGTGTATTGGTAGAAGTATGGGAACCTCGTCCAAACCAACCATATGAGCCCAAACTCGAGGGAGTTACTAGTAACCGTTGAAGAGTTCCACTGTCCACCTCCTGACTCCATCATCAGACCCTCACCAAGTGTATTGGTAGAAGTATGGGACAATCGTCCAAACCAATCAAATGAGCCCAAACTCGAGGGGGTTACTAGTAACGGTTGAAGAGTTCCACTGTACACCTCCTGACTCCATCATCAGACCCTCGTCACCATGTGTATTGGTAGAAGTACGGAACACTCATCCAAACTAACCAAATGAGCCCAAACTCGAGGGGGTTACTAGTAACGGTTGAAGAGTTCCACTGTACACCTCCTGACTTCATCATCAGACCCTCGTCATCAAGTATATTGGTAGAACTATGGGACACTCGTCCAAACCAACCAAATGAGCCCAAACTAAAGGGGGTTACTAGTAACGGTTGAAGAGTTCCACTGTACACCTCCTGACTCCATCATCAGACTCTCGTCACCAAGTGTATTGGTAGAAGTATGGGACACTCGTCCAAACCAACCAAATGAGCCCAAACTCAAGGGGGTTACTAGTAACGGTTGAAGAGTTCCACTGTACACCTCCTGACTCCATCATCAGACCCTCGTCACCAAGTGTATTGGTAGAAGTATGGGACACTCTTCCAAACCAACCATATGAGCCCAAACTCGAGGGGGTTACTAGTAACGGTTGAAGAGTTCCACTGTCCACCTCCTGACTCCATCATCAGACCATCGTCACCAAGTGTATTGGTAGAAGTATGGAACGCTCGTCCAAACCAACCATATGAGCCCAAACTCGAGGGGGTTACTAGTAACGGTTGAAGAGTTCCACTGTCCTCCTCCTGACTCCATCATCAGACCCTCGTTACCAAGTTGAAATTATCATAATATTGTATTGTCACGAGAACTCAATGTGTGTGCAAAGTTTCATAAAAATCAGTTCAGTAGAAGTAGTTGAAAAAGTTGTCGCAAGATTTGAAACAAAGATAGTAACAAACAAATATACGGAGTCAAGCTAAATAAAACCGTTTAAAAAAAGTTTTAAAAAACATAAAACCGACTTCCTAAAAAAAGTAAAACTAAAAAACTATTTAAAATAAAAATATAAAAACCGCCTTCAAAAATATATGAAATAAAAACCTAAAAAAAAAAACGAACCCTAGAGTTGAAGGCGGTGCTAAAGCAAGCAAAAATGATGCATGAAAGAAAACATGAGCGGATGATAATATCCTTTGTGATTTGTGTAGCCCTTTTAGCACCGCCTTCCACTCTAGGGTTCGTTTTTTTTTTAGGTTTTTATTTCATATATTTTTGAAGGCGGTTCTTATATTTTTATTTTAAATAGTTTTTTAGTTTTACTTTTTTTAGGAAGTCGGTTTTATGTTTTTTAAAACTTTTTTTTGAGAATATCATGTTTAAAGAATGTGATATTATGCGAATGTGGTGTTATGGGAATGTGGTGTTTTGCGAATATGGTGGTTTGTGAATGTGGTGTTTGGCGAATGTGGTGTTTTGTGAATATGGTATTCAGCGACTGAGCGTAAATTGAACCCTAAAATGTAATGTTCCATATCCATGCGGAAGCCTGCTACTATTTGCTTCTATGGGCCGTCCGGCACTGAGTACCCATAAATTATACATTATCCGTAGATTGAATAAATGAAACTGAATACTCAATAAATCTATAATTTTTACTTAAAACACATTAGTCAGTGGCAAAGGTAAAGAAAATCAAAGGAGTAATTTTTGGACAGGTAACAGCTTATGTTATAAATTTACTTTTAATTATAACAAATATTTATATTAGACATTAAATAATAAATACTAAACTAAGTATACAGGTTAGCTTAGTTTTAAAACAATTGAATTATAATGTAAAAATTACGATTTAAATGCATCAACATCATTTATTTAACTCAGGTGTGTATTAAAAAACCATAATATACAGTTTATTCAATATTCAATACAAGAACAATAACACAATATCACAAATCAAAACGACTACTAGAGAAGGAAGGAAAATGCATTGTGAATCAATAACAGCCGTCATAATCGGTTCTAATTCTTTGCCATCCATAGTTGCATTAATTATGTCCACATACGGTCGGAGAAGCGTCAGAACTGTCCCCGAAGACGCTACAGCAATCGCACGGGTACATTCTGCTGGACCCAAGGAAGTAACTCCAATTATAAATACACTTAGGAAAGCAGGTCCGCCAGAGTCTCCGTCGCAGGTCTCAGTGCTCTTAAGACCGAGCGGCCACCCACACATGCAAAATTTCCAGGCATCCACGCCGCAATGATTGAGTATCATTCCTACCTTCATCAACGGAGAACCTATTCCTCCTTCCGTCCTTCCAAATCCGTATATCGTTACGATGCTGTTTTTCAGATTCACATAGTCACCGATGACTGGGAAAGGTAGTGACGTTTGTATGGCCATCGCGTCATTCGTGCTGATCAAACCGACGTCGTGTTCGAGTTTCGTGACGTTAATGGCACCGTTGACTACCTTTAAAAGCACTGTGAAGTCCGGGTGCATGTACGCTTTATGGACTCTTGTCAGTTGTCCGCCTCTGAGCGAGTATTTGGAGTTAAAACGAATTAAATACGCTGAATTTACTCCCATGAAGCAGCGGGCGGCGGTTACGCACCAGTGGTTGGAAATAGCAGTGGCTGTGCAGGACTCTTCCCTGTAAAAATTCAGAACGGAGACTACAAACGGAGACTCGGCGATTTCTGCAGTATTCCCGCCGTAGATATGACGATTCGGCATGGATCGAACGAAACTGAATGTTGCAGTTTCTACGAAGCGTCTGCAGAAGCATGCCGCAAATATTGTGATGAATAAGATTATAAAAATAGAAAAATACTGCCGCATTAAATGCATGACATGCATGACAGATGCTTTAGGTATTATTTTTTTTGTTTTTTTTATCCCTTTTTTGGGATATGCAAAGGCAATATACCATTTCTATGTGACAGATGAATCAACTAAGGATCAAAGAGAATATAACCTAAGATAATGATTTTTTTCATCTTTGAATATAGCCACCTATGCTCTCCACAGATGTGTTTGTGGCGAAGCTGCTGATGAATTCGGGCACCATGGTTTATGCTGCCAGAAGAGCGCAGGTAGAATCCCACGCGATCATATGCTAAATCATATTTTGAGGAGATCACTCATATCAGCCGGCTTTCCCGCAACGCTCGAGCCAGTGGGCCAATTTCGGGATGATGGTAAGCGTCCTGACTCCTGACGGAATGACTATCGTATCGTGGAGTGAGGGAAAGTCCCTAGTTTGGGATGCTACCTGTGCTGATACTCTTAGTTAGGGAGGTGAGGTCGCTAAATGGCCGCATTCTCGAGACGAGACCTATTAAAATCGAAAGATGAAGTAATTTCGAAAAGAAAAGCTAGTATGGTAAAAACCATTTTAGCGGTGGGTTTGGCGTGTATGGTTTTTCAAAAATGTAAAAAAAAACAGTTACTTGGGCATTCTCGAGCACGTCAGATATTCATACCACGTATGCCCCAAGTGCCTCTGATAACACCGATATACTAATCTGCCGGTTTGCGTGGTGGGGGTAGGCATACGAGATAGTCAAAAATCCGAAAAAAAAAATTTACTCGAGAGCGTCAGATTTTCTGAACGGGTGTTAAGTAGACCCCAAGGAAGCTCACTTAAAAAAAACTGACGATTTCGGCGTGACGATAACTTACGACAAATTTTTGAAAATGCAAAAAAAAAATCTTTTGAAATACTCGAGAGCGTCAGATTTTTATTGGGAGGGTTTATCTCGGTGTCCTGAAAGCATATTTTCTTAATATGACAAAAATGTTGGTGGGTTCTCTTAATCTGACGAAAAAAAGTTTTTTTTTTTTTCTGATAAAACTGGGAATTTAGGAATGACAATAAAGCGATAGATACAATCAATGTAAATGTAGATGAATCGTAGTAAAAAATCTATTTTTATTAAACGGTTTTATTTTAGCTTGACTCCGTATATTTGTTTGTTTCTATATTTGTTTCAAATCTTGCGACAATTTTTTCAACTACTTCTACTGAACCGATTTTTATGAAACTTTGCACACAAATTGAGTTCTCGTGACAATACAATATTATGATAATTTCAACTTGGTATAACGAGGGTCTGATGATGGAGTCAGGAGGTGGACAGTGGAACTCTTCAACCGTTACTAGTAACCCCCTCGAGTTTGGGCTCATTTGGTTGGTGTGGGCGAGTGTCCTATACTTCTACCAATACATTTGGTGACGAGGGTCTGATGATAGAGTCAGGAGGTGGACAGTGGAACTCTTCAACCGTTACTAGTAACCCCCTCGAGTTTGGGCTCATTTGGTTGGTTTGGACGAGTGTCCCATACTTCTACCAATACACTTGGTGACGAGAGTCTGATGATGGAGTCAGGAGGTGTACAGTGGAACTCTTCAACCATTACTAGTAAGCCCCTCGAGTTTGGGCTCATTTGGTTGGTTTGGAGGAGTGTCCCATACTTCTACCAATATACTTGGTGACGAGGGTCTGATGAAGGAGTCAGGAGGTGGACAGTGGAACTCTTCAACCGTTACTAGTAACCCCCTCGAGTTTGGGCTCATTTGGTTGGTTTGGACGAGTGTCCTATACTTATACCAATATATTTGGTGACGAGGGTCTGATGATGGAGTCAGGAGGTGGACAGTGGAACTCTTCAACCGTTACTAGTAATCCCCTCGAGTTTGGGCTCATTTGGTTGGTTTGGACGAGTGTCCCATACTTCTACCAATACACTTGGTGACGAGGGTCTGATGATGGAGTGAGGAAGTGTACAGTGGAACTCTTCAACCGTTACTAGTAACCCCCTCGAGTTTGGGCTCATATGGTTGGTTTTGACGAGTGTCCCATACTTCTACCAATACACTTGGTGACGAGGGTCTGATGATGGAGTCAGGAGGTGTACAATGGAACTCTTCAACCGTTACTAGTAACCCCTTCGAGTTTGGTCTCATATGGTTGGTGTGGACGAGTGCCCCATACTTCTACCAAAACATTTGGTGACAAGGGGCTGATGATGGAGTCAGGAGGTGTACAGTGTACACTGTTCAACCGTTAGTAGTAACCCCCTCGAGTTTGGGCTCATTTGGTTGGTTTTGACGAGTGTCCCATACTTCTACCAATACACTTGGTGACGAGGGTCTGATGATGAAGTCAAGAGGTGTTCAGTGGAACTCTTCAACCGTTACTAGTAACCCCCTCGAGTTTAGGCTCATTTGGTTTGTTTGGGCGAGTGTCCTATACTTCTACCAATACACTTGGTGACAAGGGTCTGATTATGGAGTCAGGAGGTGTACAGTGGAACTCTTCAACCGTTGCTAGTAACCCCCTCGAGTTTGGGCTCATTTGGTTGGTTTCGACGAGTGTCCCATGCACTACACCAATACACTTGGTGACGAGGGTCTGATGATGGAGTCAGGAGGTGTACAGTGGAATTCTTCAACCGTTACTAGTAACCCTCTCGAGTTTGGTCTCATTTGGTTTGTTTGGATGAGTGTCCCATACTTGTCGAACGCAAATGTATGAAACAGACATACCATCTGTTCAAATTGATTTTGAAAGGGACGGCGTACACCTTATCCATCCTAAAACCATACAGTTTCCAGCAAAGTTTAATTATGCAACAGCTGAGAAACGGATGTTACCGATAATTTTGTCATGGGCCTCCACTGTCCATAAAATGCAGGGCAGACCTGTTGACCATGCTGTCGTGTTTTTTGGCTCCAGACTATTTAAGGAGGGTTAAGCGTATGTTGCATTGAGTCGCGTAAAGTCTTTAGAAGGGCTATGTATTGAGGAGCTCGATTGTGAGAAATTGACAGGTAAGAAACCGAGTAACAAAGATGCAACGAGAGAGTTGGAAAGGATGAGGAGTTTGCGTAATGAAAATGAATGATACGAGCCAAAAATCAAACTAAAAACGAGTAAATAAAAAAATAAGTAAAAAAACTTTTAAGTTAAACGGTAAAAAAAAACTAGAAAAAAAAACATCAGCTGTACAAAAAACTAGAAAATAATAAGGACACAACGTACGAAATCGCGCAATACTAGCGTGCTGTCTTCTCATGTCGGATGCCAAAGGGCACATTGTGTCGCTGCGTCAGCGGAATAATTAATAAATTGAGACTTTTAACAGACTAATATAAAAACGTGGGGCGTACAATATGCGTAATAAATAACATGCGCCCCACGTTTTTATATTAGTCTGTTAAAAGTCTCAATTTATTAATTATTCCGCTGACGCAGCGACACAATGTGCCCTTTGGCATCCGACTTGAGAAGACAGCACGCTAGTATTGCATTGAATGTATTCGGAAAAAAACTAACCAGGGTGGCTTAAAATGAGATACTGAACATGTTAGAACAGTTTTTAAAATTTTTGTTTGTTTGTTTGTTCGTTTATTTGTTTATTTGTCTGTACGCGCATCACGCAAAAACCACTGAACGGAATTAGACGAAACATTGTATAGTGGCAGTTTATATGCCTGGTTAGGATAATAAGTAAAGAAAAATATCAAAAATAAAAAAATTATTTTTACAAATTATCAAAGAGATTTTATGTAGAATACATGATACGTCATTGCAAATTATAAACATTATTGCGAAAAAAAATGACAGTTCTTTTTTATAACTTGAACACAATAGTCTATACATATATATTCTTTCTATACAAATAATAAAATCGTAAATGCAAAAATGTCTATTTGTACGCGCATCTCGCAAAAACCACTGAACACAATTTGAGGAAATTTTTTTTAGTGACAGTGTATATCCCGGATTAACATAATAATTAAAAAATATAATAAAAATCACGTAATCCAAAGTAAAGGTAAAAATCAAATGTCATGTTGACAACGGAGAACTGTCATCTCGACGTGAGCTGGCCGGTGACAAATTGTTTGATAAATAAAAAAAATAATTGAAAGTCGAAGTTATGTCGCTGTCATTGGTGCAATAAAATTTATATATCTGTTACCCGCGGCTTCGCTCGCGTGAAATTCGTATTCGCCCGAAGGCGGAGCTACGTTCGGATAATTGAAAAACCATCTCGAAGAAAGCAAGTAACTAAGGGCGAGACCGAAGGCCGAGCTGCGTTCAGGAAGAAGCTAAACCATCTTGAAGAAAGTAAGTAACTAAGGCGAGGCCGAAGGCCGAGCTACGTTCTGATAATTGAAAAACCATCTCGAAGAAAACAAGTAACTAAGGGCGAGGCCGAAGGCCGAGCTGCGTTCAGGAAGAAGTTAAACCATCTTGAACACAGTAAGTAACTAAGGGCGAGGCCGCAGGCCGTGCTCTATTCGGGAAGACCATAAACCATCTCGAAGAAAGCAAGTAACTAAGGGCGAGGCCGTAGGCCGAGCTGCGTTCAGGAAGAAGGTAAACATTTTTGAAGAAAGTAAGTAACTAAGGCGAGGCCGAAGGCCGAGCTACGTTCTGACAAATGATAAACCATCTCGAAGAAAGTAAGTAACTAAGGGCGAGGCCGAAGGCCGAGCTGCGTTCAGGAAGAAGCTAAACCATCTCGAATAAAGTTAATTAATATTAAGATTGAGTTATTTAATTTAAATTTTATTATAAAGTCCACGCTTCTGACGGCAAATATACCGTGCATCCTAGAACCTCGCGGTTATTCCCGGCTGGATGGCAAGAGGCCCGATGCTATCACCTTAGTGCCATGGACTATTTTCACATTGGCTCCAAGTCACGTTAGGACATCTTCAAAAGCGGCTGGCGCGGCCGAGGCTGGGGCGGAGAGCCTCAAACGCAACAAATATAGAAATATAATACAAGATTTCGAATTTGTTGCGTTTGCGGTTGAAACCTTCGGACCGTGGAGCAGTGAAGCCAAAAGAGGCTTGGGCCTCTGCTGGTTAACGCAACTGATGTCCCGCCATCAAGGGCTTATGTACTTCATTCAAAGGCTAAGCCTTGCCATCCAGCGGGGTAATGCCGCAAGTGCTCTAAGAACATTTGAAAATGCCCGTTTTGATAGTTATTTTAATATTTGTTAGGTAGGTTTTAATTCTTTAGTTATTAATATTACTTTTTTATTTATATGAAATAAATAGATTGAGTAAACGATATCATATTCTATCGAAGAAAGGAAGTCTTTAAGGGCGAGGCCCGAAGGCGGAAGAGGGTTTTTGGTTTACCTGAACAAAGATCGGCCTTCGGCCTCGCACTTAGTTCCTTCCTTTCTTCCAGAAGGTTTATCGTCTTCCTGAACGTAGCTCGGCCTTTGGTCTCGCCCTTACTTACTTCCTTTATTTGAGAAAGGTTTATCGTTTACCTGAAAGCAGCTCGGCCTTCGGTCTCGCCCTTAGTTAGTTACTTTCTTTGAGAAGGTTTATCGATTACCTGAACGCAGCTCGGCCTTCGGCCTCGCCCTTAGTTACTTACATTCTTCTTTGGAATACGAATTTCACGCGAGCGAAGCCGCGGGCAACAGCTAGTTATATATATACATACAACGTGTCCCAAAACTCAACGTCAAGCGGGAACTAGGGAGTAGGCCAGTTTATGACTACCCAGAGAAAAACAAGAAAAAAATCGGAGTCGTTTGTTTTTTATATGATACTAGCTTTTGCTCGCGGCTAAGAAAGTAAGTATGCCCGCTACCGTACCTTTATTTCGGCGCGCAGAACAATTCGGTTTGTATGAGAGCTACATTTTAGCGTAACCAGAAGTAAATTTTATTTAGCCTATCCTGTGTCCCGTGTAGGTAAATGTGTTTGTACGAAGATTCATCGAATTCAGATGATCGGTTTAAGAGTTATGGTGGAACATACATACATACAGAAATGATTTCTAAAAATCGTAAATTTAGTTTTAGTATCATACACAGAGTCTACAAACCCAATATCTCTAAAAACAGTAAAAACAAAGCAACTTACTCTATGACCAAATCTTACAGATTTATTATTAGTATTGATTGATATTGATGATATTGATTGATGAGAATTTTTTGAAAAACGTTGAAAATTTACATCTCGTACAACATTTTTAGGTACTACGACTACAAATTTTCAAATATAATTGTTAATATTTTTTTATTGGTAGCCTAAATAGCTCTGCTATTGATCCGTATCCCAAATAAAACCAAAATGCCCATAGTTTTATCACAAAAAAATATTAAGTAAAATTTTTTTCTTCAAATTTTCAAAAATAATTATTTTTAGTTTACTTTGCCACTTCATAGTATAAAAAAATGTACGTACACTACTATGGCAAGTTTTCACAAAAGTTGGCGCGACTAATCAAGATTTTATAAAACCGACTTCCTAAAAAAAGTAAAACTAAAAAACTATTTAAAATAAAAATATAAAAACCGCCTTCAAAAATATATGAAATAAAAACCTAAAAAAAAAAACGAACCCTAGAGTGGAAGGCGGTGCTAAAAAGGCTACACAAATCACAAAGGATATTATCATCCGCTCATGTTTTCTTTCATGCATCATTTTTGCTTGCTTTAGCACCGCCTTCAACTCTAGGGTTGGTTTTTTTTTTTTAGGTTTTTATTTCATATATTTTTGAAGGCGGTTTTTATATTTTTATTTTAAATAGTTTTTTAGTTTTACTTTTTTTAGGAAGTCGGTTTTATGTTTTTTAAAACTTTTTTTTTATTTCACAGTTTTTTTTAGTAATTTTTTGCTATTAATGTACTCGGCGGAATCGCTCGGCCTTCGGCCTCGCGATTCCGCCTCGCTTTCCAATCCGATCTTGACCCAATTAAAATAGGACCACGTCAGCTTCGATAGCTCAGTGGTGCAGACAGTCAACTGTCGCTATTGAATTTTAAGCAACGCTGGGTGCGGTCAGTACTTAGATGGGTGACCGCTGACCGTTGGAGGCTGACCAAGGTTCGGATTCCTCGTAAAACTGTAAGTCCCTTCCCTCGTAATCTTACTTGGTGGTAGGGTTTAACCTTCCCGGGTTGGTACCACCGCACTGAATTAAACGTCGGTCGAAACGGCTATGTAAATAGTTTGTGTTTTCCGACCAGTTCAGTGTAGTCAGGACGATCAAAGGGGGAAGCACTGACATGGCACTGGTGTTATGGGCTGACATCACGGACGTTGTAGGTGATGTTGCAGAACTTAGTAGAATGGACAGACATAAACGTGTTACGGAAGCCTACTTTTATTATAAAATAACCGTCGGAGGACCTTGGTTGAAAATTGTAAAATTTAGTAGAACGGATAGACATGCATATGTTACGGAACCCTACATTCATTTTGCAGAACTTAGTAGAATGGACAGACATAAACGTGTTACGGAACCCTATTTAACAGTTGCACTCCGGGAGTGCCGGCAGATCCCGTGCCACTCTAACTTAACCCTTAACGCAATGACTTAAGGTTTCATTTTAAAAATGACGCTGACGCGATGTCGCGAGTTATACATTTTTACCCACCTAAAAGAGTGCCAAGAGCCGCTAAAGAAGTTTTCACTTCAAAAACCTCATGGTTATCCATTGGCGTATATAGAGGGGGGGCCGGGTGGGCACGGCCCACCCCAGAATTGCCTGGTGCCCACCCCAGGATGTTGGATTGCCATTGCCAACCCAAAATTCTAGGGTGGGCACTAATAATTTCACACCAAAAATAATCTACAGCTGAGGAATCAACATAAAATTCCATTTCCATCCAGGTAATCAAAATAAACACTTTAAAAAAATTTTTTTGTTTAATTTTTTTAGGTAAAGAAACTTTCCGAAATCAATGGTCGAAATACGGCTCAACACTTCAAGTTCAAATTACCTACTTTTATTGTGTAGGTACATCGGGTTTCGGCTTCATCGGCCATCGCTTTTCAGGGGCCAGGCCCACCCTGGAAAATAACCCTAGATACGCCAATGTGGTTATCCCCTTTCAAATAAAAAAAAAAAGAATTTTCAAAATCGGCCCACAATTGACGGAGTAATCGCGTAACAAACATCCAAAAAAAGAAAACATACCGTCGAATTGAGAATCTTTTAGGTCTAAAGTAAATTTCTCGTGAAGACAAATGCAACGAGCCCAAACACGATGGGTTTATCATGTGTAGTTTAGGAGTTCCTATGGCCACCTTCTGTCTCCATCATCAAACCAGCTCGATGGTACTCGGTACAGTAGGTACTGGCCAGGTACCATAATAAATTAAGC
Organism: Nematopogon swammerdamellus; assembly: GCA_946902875.1. Lineage (NCBI taxonomy): Eukaryota > Metazoa > Arthropoda > Insecta > Lepidoptera > Adelidae > Nematopogon > Nematopogon swammerdamellus. The sequence continues at coordinate 14,669,131 of OX336341.1, read as the reverse complement.
GCCGGTCGGAAAAGATAAAAAATTTTAAATTTAGAATATTCATGAAACAAGGGTCCGAATATGTATCACTAGTATATCGATTCATGTATTTCAACAGGACAGAGAAAATTTCAAAATATTAGGTATTTAATACTTTTTAGTTTTTTTTTTTTTGTTTTTTGGAAATCGGTTTAATATTTTTTAAAACAGTTTTTATTTCATTCTTTTTAGTAATATTACATAAAAAAAAATAATCGAAATCGAATAATCGAAATCGATTGAAGTGGTACAGAATTATTCGCCATATGTGTCAGACTGCAAATTGCTGAATAAGTCCACATCACAAATGTTTTGCTGAAGGTAACCACACACCATACTAATTTATCAAACTGAAAATTGCCGAAAACGACCACATCACAAGTTTTGCTGAAGGTAACCACACACCATAGTATTATGCTGATTTTGCGAAAACCACTGAACCAATTTCGATAAAATTGAAATGGGACCACCTCGGAAGTATGACCTAACTAACAAAAAAAGAATTTTCTAAATCGGCCCTCAATTGACGGAGAAATCGTGTTACAAACATACAAAAAAATAAAAAAAAAAAAAAAAAAATAAAAAAAAAAAAAACATACAGACGAATTGAGAACCTCCTCCTTTTTTGGAAGTCGGTTAAAAATGATGTAATACCTCCCACATCATGCTTTAAAAAAGACTTGGTACTTGCGTACTTGCCAATTCGCTTGCCAACATAAAATAATACCTTACTCCAAAGAGCTTGTACGTCGTTGCCTTACTCACTGAAAATTGCCTTCCCGCTTGACGTTGAGTTTTGGGACACGTTGTATATATTCCGTCAGCCTCGATAGCTCAGTGGTGCAGACAGTCAACTGTCGCTATTGAATGTTAAGCAACGCTGGGTGCGGTGAATACTTGGATGGGTGACCGCTGACCGTTGGAGGCTGACCGAGGTTCGGATTCCTCGTAAAACTGTAGGTCCCTTCCCTCCTAATCTTACTTGGTTTGGTGGTAAGGTTTAACCCGCCCGAGTTGGTACCACTGCACTGAATGAAACGTCGGTCGAAACGGCTATGTAAATAGTTTGTGTTTTCCGACCAGTTCAGTGTAGCCGGCACGATCAAAGGGGGAAGCACTGACATGGCACCTAGTTCAACCGGTGTTATGGGTTGACATCACGGACGTTGTAGGTGATATTGTAGCCAATCGTGTCAGTTTCCATAAGAATATATATATATATATTCCGAATTTCCGATGGTTCAATGTGTAGACATTGCTACACAAATACAAGTATTCTATTTAAGTATGACAATGCCAGTTCTGTGTATGTATGTTCACGGTTCCGGTAGTTAGCGCCTTAATGGCTCCTTTGAAACGGCTCTATTGACCCGATGAGGGACGTCGCAGGACCAGAAGCCTCCCCGTGGAACCTTGACGGCACAGCTGACAGCCTTCGGCAATTCGACACTGGAGAGAACTGCAGAGGTTGTTACAAAACAAATTGTGTGTACTGTGATTTCGATAGTATCGAAGTAAGTGATTAACGCAATTACTTATTATTATAAAGAGCAGTGTAACCACCTATGGGCGAGGCCTCATGATGTATGTCTGCGTATAGAAATTTACAAAACATTGATGAAAATTACATCAAAATCGGTTCAGTAGTTCTGGAGTTTACCTCAATCAGACAGACCATGCATACCACAGACGCTTGACTGCTCCCTGACATAACGAAGTAATTGTATGTGTACTGCCTAATGCCGGCCGGTGTCTAGACCTTTTTTATCGTTCTAGGCCGGTGTTGTGTATTGACGACTGAAGGATAAAAATAAAATGCATCTATCTACCCTTAATACGTTATCTATCATACTAATTATATGCTATTTCGTTCAAGCAACTCTTGTACTACTTTCTTCTGGTGCAATTTTAAAGCAACTTTATAAAATGAAGTGTTGGAAAAAAGCACACGAAAGTTGAAACAAAAACAATGACCTTGTTTTTTGAACAATTGATTTTATTTTTCCACAGCTAATTTAATTAAAAACGATGGAGATAGTGCCGTACTTAATTTATTACTTTTCGTTATTGCTAAATATTTCTTGTTTTATTTTATTTTCCGTTAATATAAGCAAGGTCGAATTTCTGTTGTAGTGTAAATTTTACATTCACGGAGATGTAGAGTGGGTACTATATCGCGTCTCTTAATTTACTCGTACAAAAGGTCGCTTTCACAATTGGGCCTGGGAGAGTTTCGCAGAAGTCAAAATTCTAGATTATTTATGAGACTAATTTAGAGGCGACGAAATTGCTCCTTCGTCGAGTTGATTCACTGTACATATTCAGAATTGTTTTGCATTTGATGTTTTTGTCTCTATAATTTATATCACGTTATTTTTCTTTTGAGTTTGAAATATTATAACAAAGCTAATACTTATACAGCACACGTCAAATCCCGACAATCGGGGCAAGCTGAGTAATCGGTGTTGTGCTACAAGTATTCTGGTAAATTACAGCACGACACCGACCTCCACGTTTAGCAAAATATTCGGACAAGATAACTCAGATCAAGCAGCAAATAAGGCATGAAGGCCCACCTGCTGCATGACGCGGTGGAAACACCGCGCCAAGGTGAGAGGTGGCTAGCCTGTCGCCCTTATGCACGGCATCTTGCCCTTATCCCTTAGTCGCCTTTTACGGCATGCACGGGGAGAGATGCAGTGGGGCTATTCTTATTAAGTACCGGCCCCACAGGGCTAATACGTACCGAACATTTTCTAGGTTAGTAGACTGTGATCTGATTTTTGAGCTATCGTATCGATAAGATGTTTTAGAGCTGAAAGGGTTCTTCGCAAGTGCCTAGACTGGACGGCCCGCAGACGAGAACGGGCAACCCGGGCTGGGGCTCCTTGGCTTGAGCAAGCCGGAACTCGTGCAAGATGTCGCTCCCGCGGCAGTTGCCAGGAGCGATAAGCGACAGCGCAGGCGCGCCGGCAGCGGTGGACACTGCGATTATATGGCGCTGCATTGGGCGAAGTTCGGTTGGTCACCGTGTACAGGTCGCCCCGTTGCTCGCTGGTCACCGCTGGTGCATCGGCCACGCAATCGGAAGTCACGTTCCAGTAGGAACGCGACAACCGTGCGTAGAGTCTTTCAGAGTACCGTGTGGGGCCGGTACTCTAAAAGAATAGCCCCACTGCATCTCTCCCCGTGTATGTCGTAAAAGGCGACTAAGGGCGGCGGTCTGCAGACACCCCGGTCGACTTGTGGCTTTCATGGAAGACATAGGCTGGCTGGGGTAGCTGGAGACTGCGGGGTTTTGCACGAAGGTCCCCAACCAAGCGGGATTAGTTTGCAGGCCTAGAGCCAACCCCAAACCTAACAACAACAACAACAACAACCGTGCGTGCACCGTTGCCGCCCCTCGTGCTACTCGGAGACCTTAATGTATGTCGATTTCACTAAAATGCTCAACGCCCAACAATAGGCTCACACAGATGTCCGGCCTTCGAACCGTTCTTCCAACCAAAGTTCCAAAGCGAGATTTGGCTGCTATTGATGACATTTTCTCCAACATTCACTTCGACGGTGTTGTCCAGGAGACAGCTCTTAGCCACCAGAAACAGCAATGGCTTAGATACAGGTAAAAAATAAAGAAATATATCATATTATATGCTCATAATATGTTATAGTCACGATCGGTAAGGAACCTGGGTCATCATCATCATCATCATCATCAGCCTGTATCGGTCAACTGCTGGACATAGGCCTCTCCCAAGGCACGCCACCACACGCGGTCTTCCGCTCTTCTCATCCATCCACCTGGAACCTGGGTGCGCGATTCCAACTCGCACTTGACCGCTTTTAATACATTTTGAAAATATATTCTAGAGTTTATGCAAAATAATATTTTCTAATTTCATACTAAATTACAACTTGGTACAATCGACCGTTTAAAAGTTATGACCCTGTGACAGACGGACTGACGGACGAACGCATGAGTCACTGCATTAGGTTCCGTTTTCACGAGGTACGCAACCTAAAAAACATATGTATCTAGATAAAGTTTGCTAGAAGAAAAGATACGTTTCATAAAGTGTCATCCTCCAAAAATAACAAAAAATCGGTAAAGTGCGAGTTTTACTTACGCGCGGAGGATTCCGTTGATCCGCTATCTATACCATACCTGTCAAAAAACAGATCCGTCTATCTTTTGTCTGTCTGCAATTCAAAGTACCTGTGGCGCCATCTATTACTTAGTAGCGTGAATATGTACTAATCTATTCTTAGCGCGTTTCTTGTATGGGGACCGTCCTTAATTTTTTTACTTTTTCTTTTTTATTTCTTGACATATCCGCCTTAATAACACATATTCTGTGAAAATTCCAACCGGCCACCTATTACAGTTCAAAAGATACAGCCCTCGAACGGACGGACGGACAGACAGACAGACGTACGCTTAGTAATAGGCTTCCGTATGGATACGGAATCCTAAAAAGGAAACCATTTTCAGTGGCAGAGTAAATAAAGGAGGTCGAGCTCAAATTCTTATATTGATAAATCGGTCCAGACTTTGTCTAATCTAGTGGACTACTATCGAGATATATGTCTGAAGAACAAGCAGATTGTTTTCTCTCCGGATCACAGCTTCGCATCGCGCCTTTTTGTGTGGAATTTATCTAGTTGTTTAGCTGGAGACACCGTCTAAACATACAACGTATTCTTTCTTACTATATTCCGCTCTTTGTTCGAGGAATTCTTCCGAACTGATGAACCCATTCTGCTCGTTGTTAAGGTGACGAGACGCGTCGGTTCTGAGATGTGCCTGAACTATTATACTATCTTGCTTAATCCCCCACAAGTGCGTTATAACGGTCGATATTATCGCAATGCGTTATTGTGATGTCTGTTTTCAGTACATATTTTAGGTGGACGCATGCGATCTAACACACTGCTGCGATAATATTGACGGAACGCAGCGTTATTGCGTTATTGCGATATTTGTTCTTACTACATTTTGTATTAGGACGCATACGATCTTTCATACAGCTGCGTTAATAACGCTGGTAGGAGTAATTTTCTAGGTTTTCAATCTACAGGATTATCTTTAGTGAACCAAAACGTTGAAACGTTTTTGACGTGATAACGTCTTATAAATTGATGAACACCGTCTGCGCGCACATAAAAGTGTCACGTTCCATCTGAGCCTGAGTGTGCAAGCGAGAGCGCGTAACAAGCGATAGAGAGACACAATCGGCCCAAGCTTCGCGTCGGCTTGTTTGTACACATTTATCTCTCTTCTCGCGTGACGTCAGAGCTAGCAATTCGAACTCCTTCTTTGTAATATACAAAATAATGATAATTCAGTGACAATAATTCAATTCAATTCATAAAAGTATGCAATTTTTCATCAATGTTTCTTTATGACGTTATCACGTAAAACTATCGTCCGTAAACCGACTTTACAGACAACCAATTTTTTTTAACTTCGCTTGAAAGAAAAAAAATATTGTAAAAATTTAAAGAATTAATGTACATTTTTTTATAATTTTTCTCCAAATACAATTTATATTCTTTAGTAAACCATAATTTTAAAAAGTCACAAAGCTAAAATGCTTCATACTTATTAAAATAAAAAAGATTTTCACGTTATTCGCCTTCGCTTTGTTTTATCGTAAGCGCCTTGTGGCGATTCCATCCCGCTCTAGTAAAGAGGAAACTGCCTAAAGAGGAAACGGGGTGGCGGCGCCCCTGTTCCTGCTCCCCATTCCGTTGAGCGCATGACGTCACTATGAGTGGAAGAGGCTTAACGCAATATCGCAATATCGCATTGCGATATTATCGACCGATAATAACGCACCTGTCGTCTTATAAAATTTTCAAAATCTCAGAAAAAACTACGACATCATTAGCTATACAAAATTATTCAATTTCATTAATTTATCATTTACGTATTATGGTTACACATCTCACACGTAATTTAGGATTTAGTTATACATTTTTAATAATAGTTTTTTTTTTTCTTTTTAATAATATTTTTTTTAGATTTTTAATAATAATTTTTCTAATCAATAAAGAGAAACATCCGTAATGATGCGCCGACCGACCTATAGTCACCATCCTATGTTCGCTTATAACTCGAAAACTACTCAATCGATTCACATTGGGTTTTCAATTACGTTTTCTGGAACATATGTAAACGAATACTTATATGATATTTGGCTGCGAAGCTTGGTCGCCTAAGTACAGATGATTTATCTCACGAGCGCGGGTGATCCACGCTTGTGTGTGTAAATACATGCACACTGTCTTTGACTGCGTAAGCTCGGGAGCGCTCAGTGTTGGCTACCTACACACACAGGAGCGTGTGTCTATAAGCATTGCAACTACAAGTATGGCTCACACGCGCTCGTGAGATAAAACATCTGTATCAAGTTCTACATACAATAAAGAAAACCCTAAGATTTGAATATTTGGATGCGATCACTGATATACTTGATAGGTACTAGCTGTGCCCGCAGCTCCGCTTGCGGCAAAGACGGGTTCATAGCAAATCGGAAATAATCAGGTTCTCTCATTTTCTCACTGCTCTGCTCATACGAATAATGGCGTGATTATGTATATAATAATAACATTGCATAGGTATGTCTTATTCATAGGTAAAAACCGTAAGTAAAGAGGTTTAGCCGCCTTGACTTATAAGCGAATACATACACACAAACAGCAGGCGTTGTATTTTATATTAAGAATAGAGAGAGAAAAGAAGAGGAAGAGAAGAGATTAAAATGTACGTACATATTTTGCGCTTAATAAATTAATGAAATGAACAATAATTTTATTTTTAATTGATCTACAAATTATAAGCACAAATCAATTTGTCCACCCAGCCATCTCTCTTCACTCTTCAGTCTCTTTCCCCAAGTTAGCACAAAGTGGACATTTTGAAGAGTTTAATTTTCAGCCCGAGAGTAGACGACATGATCGATAGACTTTCAGACGACAGAGAGCAATAAATGACACTATGTTAATTAATTTGCTGTAATGAAAATCAGTTTTCACTAATACAATATTTTCTCTCCGTTAAACAAAATATTATAAGCAATGCCGAAGAGACGACTGGAAAATGGATATACATAATTAAATATATAAGTAAACATAAACAGTAATTAGTTAATCGAACCGCATAGAACAAATTGTGACAATTTCGAGTGCAGTCTAAATGCCATAAGAATAATCAATAACACATACAATACAATACAAAGAACCTAAATAGCTATCTTTTACTGAATATAATATAAAAAAGCGACCTAAATGTGGAAAGTGCCCATCAAAAGGAAAAAGAATATCAAGCATAGTTTCTCATCGCCCGTCTGACTATTCTTTATTTAATATTAAAGTTAACATTCGCTGTGAAAATTGAATAAGTGTTTGTATTTAATTTTATCGTTGCACCGTGTTATTACCGCGCCATAAACTGCTTACAGAACTCGCTTTGAATATTATATTTGGATATAAAAAGTTATAGTTAATGTGCTTGAAGTTTTTTTGCATTCTGAGATAAATCATTTCAGTAACTTCATGTCATAGAAAGTATTCGAGGGTTGTTATTTAAAATGTTACATGTTCCCAGAACGGCATATACAAATATCAATGAGCACGCACCGCCCAAGAGGTTACATAATTCAATTTCATCAGAAGCTACGAGTGCCAACCTTGTTTGAACCACATTACCAATTCGCGGCACACTCGTACTCGGTAAATCAAACGATTAATGTGGCTCTACGGCTCCCGAGACGACAGGCCCTTCTTTTTATTAAGGCTACAAAATTAAATTTAGGTCCCGAAATTTTTTCGAATAAATAAGCAAATTAGTAGGGTCGACCTCGGGCGACTTGGAAAATTTACATTTAATTTATAGTAAGTAAATACTAATTTTTGATAAATCTTTTTCGTGATGAAAATATTTGTATAAGACTACTTAGGTACTTACCATTTCGTAGGAGATGAAAACCAAATGGCGAGTATTTAGTATTCGCGTCAAGTCAACGATAAACCTATATCGTTAGAAGGATCATGTTTATAACCCTATGTGATCCCTGATACATTTGCTGCGTCGTTAAAAATTTCAATCACACAGTTTCAGCATAGTGGATCTCCCCCGGGGCCCATCCTAACGAGATTTAGTTCAACCTTGGCTCGGCCGAACGTCGCACCAGAGGACCAATTCACAACGCGGATCCAGAATCTATATCCAGGATCGAATATAATATTTGGATAAAAATGCATATTTTGCTACTCTAGGGCAATTCCAATGAAGGCTAATTTCAGCTCGGCCGAGAAATAGCCCTTTTTATTACACGATTAAAATTCTGATACGTGATAGCAATAACACAAATGGCAGCATTGCATTTTGGGATTTCATAATATTTTTTTATTTAAATAAATATAATGTCGAATAAAAGGCCTGTCGGTCGACTAATGTCAGTCGCGAAAGCATTTACCGCATAACCGAAAAGCATCTAAAATGTATGCAGAATGTGTAATAAATAACAATATTTTCTGTAATAAAATAAAGAAATCGCAGTTGAGAGAGAAACGTGAAGTATGCCAAAACAAAACAAAAAATTGAAAATAACTGAGTTTTCTTACACACAGTTATATTACTAGCGCAACCGAGAGATTTAGAAGATTCCCTCATTTTTTATGTCACCTCCAAAATTTTTCTAAAACAATTAAATGTATGGTACACTCAATAACCTGATGGATGAAAAATGTTAAAAATAAATAACCAAATAATAATAATAAAATGGTTTATAATAGTTAGGCATATTCTAGGTATTTCAAAGACATTTCAAATAAAAGACACGACAGTGTAAGAATTTAAAAATTTGATCTACAGTGCACCTCCCACGCACGCACGGCCCGTAAAACGTAAAACGCGAGACCTTTGCTCATAAGAATGTAATTCTCTCTGTAACCGTTTAAAATATCATATACTTCAAAATAGTTTTCATTCCGTAAGGGAAAAATGGACTGCTTTTTTTGGGGTTCGGTTTCAATTATTGAGTTTTACATTCAGGAATAATCGCCTCGAACTATTGAATGAAATACCTCGGACAGAGCAAAATAAATCTACACATTTATACAAATAAACTTCTTTTTTTTTCGAAAAATTATACCAATCAAGGTTTTGAAAGACTTTTCATCGATGTATCTGGCCTGTTAATATTTTTTTGTTTATTTTCATCTTAGATTTTGAATCCCCTTGTTTACGGATGAAATGTTGTAACCTTCCTGGAATCTGTAAACATTCCAGGTTTCAAGAAGATAGCTAGAACAGTTTAGGAGCTACAAGCTGTGGCATACAGACGGACGGACGGACATACTTATAACCAATTTTATAAGGGTTCCTGGAGGCGTCGCTGGTTACGGATCCCTAAAAACCAATTTCAAAATTACCAGGAGCCAGTGGTTAGACTTTTATCGTCCCAAGGATTTATACTGAGTTCCCCCCTCTGGATGCCGAGGCAATTTTTTTTTTGTAAGTAACGCTCGATCGAATTTCGTATTCGATTCTCGATTGGCCTGCTACTGAATTGGCCTCCTGATCCCTAGATGACGGAGACAGATCGCTTCCTTCTGCCGTAAGATCCGAAGCATTACGCGGACGGATGAGATGCCTTCCTTCAACTTCCGAACTATATCTTGATTAAAACTAGTCGTATATTGGGATGATTTATCGTTTCATTTTTCACTAGATGAACATCGATTAATACATTGACACGGAATTTATTATTTGCTGAAACTTTCGCAATTCTTCCGCGCTTGATGCGAGCCGAAACGTGAAGCATGCGCGAGAAATTTAGAGTGGCCACTCGCTAGTCCCGACCTCTATTAACACCCTCCTCTACTGCCGATGGGCCCGGATAAGTTCGGTGAAGCCATCGCAAGCTTAGTTCCACACCTTCCTTTCCTAGGTTTATTTCAACGTATCACAGAGAAGCAATCGCGTACGGCCGCCGATAGCTGTTCTGTGCTCATGACAGTAAATATTAGCTTTATTCTAACTTATAACTTATATGCCGTCTCGTGCGGTCCTGAAATTTCTTCTCACTCACTTTTATCTAATAGCGTACAATAGAGGTTTCCTATTCTTTTCATTTTAAAATTTAAATAAAATACATCGCGTTGTTCGTGTCACAAAGACGAGCGGCAAAAAATATCTCTGTATTTTTATTAAACATTATTTTAGATTTATATTTTTTGTACGTACATTAATATCATATATTAAATACTGTTACCTACATTTTTATGCTCACATAGAAACACGCACAAATGTAAAACAATTCATTTACTAGCTCCTTCTAAACTTAAACATATTGAAACAGACCTGGAGAAGGTTGCTGTTTAAATAGAATCTCTACGGTAGCTCTATTTTGAAAACCGCTCGATAATGTATTCGGTTTTGAAAGATTTTCACCAGCATGGTTTTCATGAATTATTGAAAATTGAATTGGTTTCTGAAGAGTTTTCGTATAACTGACGGCGACACGGGGCACTATCGCTCTATTTCATTACTATCGAAATTTATTACATTATGTAAGCAAGTGTTATGCTTCACATCGACGAGGTGAGAGGACGAGCGACGACAGAAGAACCGCGCCAAGGTGAGAGGTGGCTAGGCTGTCGCCGTTTTGCACGACATGTCCTTATACCGTGGTCGCCTTGCACAGGCAAGCACAGGGAGAGATTCAGTGGAGCTATTATTTTTCATTACGAGCTTCACACGGGACCACATATAAAAAAATGGCTATTACAGTTGTATTTTTAACATTCCTGAAGTTTTACAGGGTTTCCTTATTTCAAAATGCGTTTTCTTATTTATGTAGTTAAATATGTAACGTTGATTTAGAACACCATTTGTAGTAATCCTATTTCTTTCTTCTTCCTTTCCCCCATCCCCCACCCTTCCCCACTTCCTCACACGCCCCCTCTGTCACATTCTGTGTTCATGTCGGAGCCGGCATTGCTCAACACAATCCGGCTAACTTGTTATTATATTCGTACAGGTAGGCAAGTTAATTGCCTTTTAGCTTTCTAAATTTTGTCCGTTTTGTTTCATTAATTTTTTTTTATTAAACTTCCGTTATTAGACTTCAGTAAATGATCTTTAATACTGTGACCACAAATGTGGGATCGGACAACTTGTGGAGGACCTAAATTACTGCCTAAAGGTAGCCTATTCCGGGTTTGCTGAGGTTATATAAGAGACGTGACGGGCATCTCAAAGAATTCTGAAGAATAGAACTGCTGTTGGCAGACAATTCATACAATTTACTTCGTACCAAATATGATTTGTATGTATACACTACAAATGCACATAATTTGCATCAGTCGGCTGTTTTGTGTGTGTTGAATGCACAAAGGTGATATAATATTTGTAATAGCGACATATTGTACAGAATTCTTAAATATTGACTGCAGGCGAATTTTTCGTTTTGCCCGTTCTTTCTCAACAAGTCAATAAAATGGGCGGATTAAAATTATATTGACTTATCCGAGTGTAATTTAGGTATTATCAATTAGATTAGAAAGTAAACTGATATTGAATAACTTAAAAAGCATTATTTTAAAATTAAATAGCTTTCTCGCGGTCGTTTTCCGAGCTGTGTGGCTCGACGGCAGAGTGCTCCCGATTAGGAGCCATACGTTTGGCCCGAAACGTCGATACACACAACTCGGAAAACTACTGCGATTAAAGATATAAAATTTTTAAGCGACGGGTGGCCGGTGGCGGGGTTTGGGCATCGGCTTCTCATGCGAGAGTTCCGCGGTTCGAATCCGGTCGGCGTGTACCAATGAGTTTTTTCTGACGAAAAAATTTACGTGCATACCTACACCTATATTCACCGTTCGGAACCTGTGTAAAACTGTAGGTCCCTTCCCTTGCCCCTTACGAGGTGGTAGGCTCAAATTGTAACCGACTGGGTTGGTACCACCGTACTGGATGTAAGATGGCTGCATAGCAGCCTCGGTTGTGTTCTCCTCTAGTCCAGTATAGCCAGCAATCCAGGGAAGTTTCCGGTATGGCACCTACCTTCTCGGTGGTGATGTTTGCTGGTCGGAGCATTTGCCTCAGCCTCTGAATCAGCCACCCATACCGGATTACATAAAAAAATATATATATATTATTAAATAATGTATAAGATCAACCACGGTGATTAATAAATCTCTATATATAAGTGACTCATGAAAAAATTACTTCTACTCAACGAGCGAAGCCCCTTCCGTCCTATTGAACTGTTTTGTTTAATACACTTCTCCATGTACTCCTCATTAGAGCGGAGTGTATCGATTAACCCTGCTACATTTCCAAGTCGAATAGTCAGGCTTAATCACTGGCTGAAGCCTAATCCAGATTGGTAGTCTCCTTTGTAGGAACACTTTTTCATCTCTTCACACTATACACATGTGACTTGGCATGAACAAGACAGCGATATAGCTATTCTCCTTCAATGTCGAATACTATTGCTGTATTTAATTAATATAATTTCCTTAACTTTTCCTTGTTATATTCCTAGTTATATTCCTTATATTGTATTTTACATTTCCACACTCAAGTCTTTTGCTATCACCTGTTCATTTTCACAACATACGAATCTCAAACAACAAAAGTTGACTGGAAGAAATCCAGGTAAGGGATAAGTCCGCCTTTGCCCCTCATGTAAACAATGTATCGTGCTTGTATGTATGTATGTAAAAGTATGTAAAATGTTTTTGGAGCAATGAGGTATTTTTATCGATTTATTCTTTTCCAGTCACGGTGCACCGTGATGAATTTTTCAAGGCACAACGGTGCCTTGAAAAATATATCTCCCCAAAAACGCTCCCCAAAATCCCGTTTCTCAAATAATCGACAGTTGTTATCCGTCCTCTTTCGCCGTACATCTTCATGTCATAGACTATTTAGCCATTCCGCATATGTAACCCGCTGTCGCCAGTCCGATAGCAAAGTATCTCTAATTTTCAATGAAAAAAAATAGGTAAAAAAACTTTTAAGTTAAACGGTTTTATTAAAAAAAACTAGAAAAAAAAAATCAGCTGTACAAAAAACTAGAAAATAATAAGGACACAAGCCTGGGCCTTCTTAAGATTTTACGTCTGGGTAAGAAATCGTGCAATACTAGCTTCTCATGTCGGATGCCAAAGGGCACATTGTGTCGCTGCGTCAGCAGAATAAGTAATAAATTGAGACTTTTAACAGACTAATATAAAAACGTGGGGCGCATGTTATAATACGCATATTATACGCCCCACGTTTTTATATTAGTCTGTTAAAAGTCTCAATTTATTACTTATTCTGCTGACGCAGCGACACAATGTGCCCTTTGGCATCCGACATGAGAAGACAGCACGCTAGTATTGCACGATTTCTTACCCAGACGTAAAATCTTAAGAAGGCCCAGGCTTGTGTCCTTATTATTTTCTAGTTTTTTGTACAGCTGATTTTTTTTTCTAGTTTTTTTTAATAAAACCGTTTAACTTAAAAGTTTTTTTACCTATTTTTTTATTTACTCGTTTTTAGTTTGATTTTTGACTCGTATCATTCATTACGCAAACTCCTCATCCTTTCCAACTCTCTCATTGCATCTTTGTTACTCGGTTTCTTACCTGTCAATTTCTCACAATCAAGCTCCTCAATACATAGCCTTCTAAAGATTTTACGCGACTCAATGCAACATACGCTTGACCCTCCTCAAATAGCCCAATTAGCATGGTCAACAGTACTGCCCTGCATTTTATGGACAGGTGAGGCCCATGGCCAAATTATCGGTAACATCCGTCTCTCAGCTGTTCCATAATTAAATTTTGCTGGAAACTGTATGGCTTCAGGATGGATAAGGTGTCCGCCATCCCTTTCAAAATCAATTTGAACAGATGGTATGTCTGTTTCATACATTTGCGTTCGACAAGTATTTTTTTATTTTTTTTTTATTTATTTATTTTTTTTATTGGGAAAACATACAGTCATCGTAAAAAGGAGTAAGTACTAACATTAATTACACAGAGACCAGTAAAGTTTTCTACATAAAGTTATCCGTATTAAGTGCGTTCATGATTAATAAATTAACCTAAAAGAAAGAAAACATCAAAAACTAACTAATACCAACACACGAAAATCAACCAATTACTTAACCATAGGAGATACGTTGATAAGAAGTACATACCTACCATGTACCTAGCAAGAAAACCAACCCAACCTACCCTCACACAATTCTCATCTGCCCGCTTTAACATCTGTTTCATCATTTACTGTTTCGATCGCTGACCTTTTGAGATGGCTGAGTGATACATGAAATATATCAAGACAGGAGAAGAAGTTGTCATAAGTAGCACAACTCCGGTTAGTAAAAGAATTTTTACTATAATTGGTACTCACTTTGGCGATATGAAAAGTGTTAAGACATCTCGTTGCCTTAGTAGGGCAACGAAAACTTAACTTACTTAACAAATAAGGAGAATCTATGTAATGATGGATCAACTTGTATATGAAAGTAATATCCTTGATCTGCCTTCTTTTCTCGAGAGACATTATTTCAAATGTGTTATCGTCGCTCTCACTTCCCCTACGAGTTCTATAGCCAACATATTTTAAAAACTTTTTTTGATTTTTTTCTATTTCAGTTATATAGACTGCATACTGCGGGTTCCATACTATGGAGGCATATTCAATAATAGGTCTGACAAACGAGGAGTATAGGGTTATGAAAGTGGAGACATTTTTGAATACATTGCAAGTCCTAAATATAAAACCGAGTAGTTTATAAGCTTTCAATGTTATTGTGTCAATATGTGATTTAAAAATTAATTTACTGTCAAGCAGAACTCCTAGGTCTCTGACTTCGGTAACTCTATTGATTAATCTATTAGAGAGATTATAATTGAAGTGAACGGTATTTTGCTTACGAGAGAAGGAAATGGTAGCGCATTTGTCAACATTTAAATGGAGGTAATTGTTTTTACAATAAGTTACCAAGTTATTCAAATCTTTTTGCAAATCATGACAATCAAGAAGTGATTTTATTACCTTAATAATCTTTTTGTCATCCGCGTATAGCAATAAAATTGAGTTTTTGACAAAATTTGTTACGTCATTAATGAAGATGTTAAACATCAGAGGTCCGAGATGGGAACCCTGAGGGACCCCAGAAGTAACAGGAACGAAAGAGGAGCAAAAACCGCTAACTGTGACCGCTTGGGATCTATTCTGTAGGTAGGAAGTCAGCCACCGAAGTAGGTCGCCGTGTATACCAATTGATTCAATTTTTTGTAATAATAGGTTATGTGGAATTTAATCGAAACATTTCGAATAATCAGTATACACGACATCTACCTGATACCCGTGATCCATTGCCCCAAGAGCTATATCGATAAATTCGGCGAGGTTGGTCTCAGTCGACTTCTTACTGACAAAACCATGTTGGTTTTCTATTAGCTGTGGCTTTATGATTGGAAAAATAACGTCAAAGATAATTTTTTCAAAAGTTTTACCTAAAGGGCATAGTTTGCTGATAGGTCGATAATTAGATATATCGAGCTTATCGCCTTTTTTGAAAACGGGTGTTATGTAAGTACGCTTCCATTGACTCGGGAAAACTCCAGTATTAAGGGACTTTTTAAATAACATGCTAACAGGGAGAGATAATGATTTAGCACAACGCTGGATAAATAGTGGATGTAGGCCGTCCGGGCCAGTACCTTTATTAGGATTTATACACTTCAGATAGCGCTCAGTCTTCTCGACAGATATGTATGGGACACAGATAAGTATGGGACATTCGTCCAAACAAACCAAATGAGCCCAAACTCGAGGGGGTTACTAGTAACGGTTGAAGAGTTCCACTGTACACCTCCTGACTCCATCATCAGACCCTCGTAACCAAGTGTATTGGTAGAAGTATGGGACACTCGTCCAAACCAACCATATGAGCCCAAACTCGACGGCGTTACTAATAACGGTTGAAGAGTTCCACTGTACACTTCCTGACTCCATCATCAGACCCTCGTCACCGAGTGTATTGGTAGAAGTATGGGACACTCGTCCAAACCAACCAAATGAGACCAAACTCGAGGGCGTTACTAGTAACGGTTGAAGCGTTCCACCGTTCATCTCCTGACTCCATCATCAGACCCTCGACACCAAGTGTATTGGTAGAAGTATGGGACACTCGTCCAAACCAACCATATGAGCCCAAACTCGAGGGGGTTACTAGTAACGGTTGAAGAGTTTCACTGTACACCTCCTGACTCCATCATCAGACCCTCGACACCAAGTGTATTGATAGAAGTATGGGACACTAGTCCAAACCAACCAAATGAGCCCAAACTCGAGGGGGTTACTAGTAACGGTTGAAGAGTTCCACTGTACACCTCCTGACTCCATCATCAGACCCTCGACACCAAGTGTATTGGTAGAAGTATGGGACACTAGTCCAAACCAACCAAATGAGCCCAAACTCGAGGGGGTTACTAGTAACTGTTGAAGAGTTCCACTGTACACCTCCTGACTCCATCATCAGACCCTCGTCACCAAGTGTATTGGTAGAAATATGGGACACTCGTCCAAACCAACCAAATGAGCCCAAACTCGAGGGGGTTACAAGTAATGGTTGAAGAGTTCCACCTTACACCTCCTGACTTCATCATCAGACCCTCGTCACCAAGTGTATTGGTAGAAGTATGGGACACTCGTCCAAACCAACCATATTAGCCCAAACTCGAGGGGGTTACTAGTAACGGTTGAAGAGTTCCACTGTACACCTCCTGACTTCATCATCAGACCCTCGTCACCAAGTGTATTGGTAGAAGTATGGGACACTCGTCCAAACCAACCATATGAGCCCAAACTCGAGGGGGTTACCAGTAACGGTTGAAGAGTTCCACTGTACACCTCCTGACTCCATCATGAGACCCTCGTCACCAAGTGTATTGGTAGAAGTATGGAACACTCGTTCAAACTAACCAAATGAGCCCAAACTCGAGGGGGCTACTAGTAACGGTTGAAGAGTTCCACTGTCCTCCTCCTGACTCCATCATCAGACCCTCGTTACCAAGTTGAAATTATCATAATATTGTATTGTCACGAGAACTCAATGTGTGTGCAAAGTTTCATAAAAATCGGTTCAGTAGAAGTAGTTGAAAAAGTTATCGCAAGATTTGAAACAAACAAAGAAACAAACAAATATACGGAGTCAAGCTAAATAAAACCGTTTAAAATTAAAAACAAACTCACCACGACTAAAGCCACATGTCATGAATGCTAATCCAATCGCGTAGACGCTGACGACGACGTTGAGAAAAACAGACTTACTTTTATTTCATGCCGAGCTAAAAGATATTTGGATACGGTCCAGTACTGATCTATGCTTTTCCGCTTTATGTTTGTTATCTTGGTTAAAATATGAAACAAGGGATTAGGAGAAACGTTCTCACACCACGAAACTAAGTAAAATAACAAATAAACCATCGAGTTATAAAGGTGTGAAATACACTAAATCTAATTAGCAATTTTAATTATATTATTATTTTATTTATTTAATGTCAGGTTTTTTTATTCTATGTATATATTTATATTAATTCGATACAATTAATTAAACAAACATATGCAAACAGAATAAAATATTAAAAAACTGTAATACCGCCGCGCGCCGGCGGCGGAAGACAAGCGTCCAAGCGGGTGCAGGCCGTGACTACGGAGCTCTCCGAGACGACAAGCGAGACTAGCTTCGAGCGATGGGTGGTGGTACTAGACATGTAGGCCCGCCATACTCTCGCGGAACACCCCTTTGTAGTGGCCAGACGAGTACTCCGAACTGCACGATTCTCTAAATCGTTCTTGTGCCTGCAAAGGTGTGAAACGGGCTTCCGGGGAATATCTTTCCCCACTCCTACAATCCACGGATCTTCAAATCGCGGGTAAATAGCCTTTCCCCAGCGACATTAGTCCACCTCCAAGCCGGACTGGCACCTCCTCGGGGGTGATATTGGCTGCGCCTGAGGCTTGGACCTCGGACACAGCCAGCTAGGTCGGAAACAATAAAAAAAAAAGGCCGCCACCACCACCACCAGCTCGGAGAGTTCCGTATCCGTCGGGCTGCACGGCGACGTCGGCGTCGCGTCGACGTCGCGCGCGTCCCTTGATGTTTGCACGTCACCACCACCGGTAGCGGGGGCACTAGACGGGAGTCGAGGTCCCGATAACCCCAAGCTGGCCGAAGGTTGACGTCGCCCTCCTAGTTGTTGTGGCTCGGCCAACGTCAACGCTCCATCTTCGTCATCGATGGAATGCACCGGTGGTGTGGAGCTGGGTGGTGGGATGTGCATGTGCAACCTCCAATATGGTGTCTTATGACGCCAATGGACATTCGGTCATAATATGCGGGAGTTACGAATGCCATAGCGGTCTAACTGGTACCTATTCGCGCCCATCTTAAAGGATATATTTGTCAACAATTTCAACTCTATTTACAAAATGTACAAAGTTAGATATTATCTATAATTTCGGCATATTTCCCTACGGGTAGTGTTCATCGCCATCCTATGAATATAATTTGTGTAAACTCCAAAAGTTTTAAACAAATACATTTATATAATCGAATTGAAATACAGAGGAATAATCCTACAATATTCATATTCCGCTGAGTTCAGCGCTATCGTTTAGCCTTTCATCCCCAGGCATTGGAAAATGCTCAAGTTTATGAGCGATAAAATTACTATCTGCCAGCCAGATACACTAGGTAGGTACATCTAAATATGCATACATTTGTACTTCGATCTGAACTAGATGTTTGCCGGCATACTAGTTTTTATTTCGACTTTATATTACCGTTTACGTATTATTTTTCGAAACGTACACATCTTTGGACGAAAATACGACGATGTACTAACATATTGGCTTCGTAAAATAGCGAGAGCGTTCAAAAACTCTCTCCATTCTTTGTTCCGAAAATGGAGAATATTTTTCACAATCTCGATGTATACAATATCTCAATTTCACCGTGTACGAAGAACACGGTCATATTGTAACCGGCATGAGAATCAGCGCTGCAGTCCTGGACCAGCAAGCAACACAGTGGAAACTTCGGCATTACCACAGGAAAAAACATTACAGAGCTAACCGTAGACGGAAAAAAAATTCACAGATCTCGTGCATTACACGACCTTCGAGGTACATTGAAAATGAACTCGAAGCGGCTATGTGCATTGTTTGTGTCTTCCGCCCAATTCAGTGTAACTGGCACGACCAGAGAGAACCACTGACATGGCACCTAGTTCACCAAAGTGGGCATGGTGAGCTGACATCGCCGGTGATGTAGGTGATGCAGCTACAGATAGATAGATGCAACTATGTCAGTTTCGTTAAAAGAAATATCGTAATTCATACTAATCACAAATATCACCCCAAAGAATAGAAACCGCCAGGAATTACCACGGCTCGACGCACTCAGCTATCTGGAAATCCAGAAAAAAAAACGTTCAATCATTCCCGCACAAGAAAGAGAGAGAGAGAGAAAGCTGTAGCAGGTGCGCGCAGGAGAAAGAAGGGTAGACGACTTGAAAAAGTGCGCTCTGTCCCCGTCATGAATTATTTAGGGACCACAGAGTAATTACACGAGCGAGAAAAAACAAAGGCTGTGAAAAGTAGTAATGGATTCGAGGAAGGGTGCTGAATAAAAACAATCGGCAAGTAAACAAACATGAAAAGAGTTTTTAAGTAAATAGGGACTAGACGAAATAGAATTTCAAATTCACTACACTGCCTTATAGTATGTGGTTGCCCATCAACCGTTGTGATTGGGCTGAAGTTGTAGTATGCTCCTGTTACTCGCTAGGTACGCGATCAATGACAGTTTCTGTCCTACTGATGTATCTTTGGAACCGTAATACCTAGCCGGTTGAAATTTTTCACAGTTATGTTAGAACAACAAGTAATGAAAAATTTAAAAAGTAAAAAATTAAAGGGGTCCCTCACAAGAAACATGTTTTTGAAACTTTTTTTTGTAGTGCGGAAACCTCGGTTAGCAACTCCGACTTGGCCCATGGCCTTAGTTGGCTGAAATCACAGAGCACGGAATACCCCCCGCGCGCGCCCCCTCCTAGAGACGCCCTAAGCGATAATATTTGAAACCCAATAACTGGACGCAGTGCTACTAGCGCTTCGTATGTGTGAGCAAGTTAGGCACACGCACAAAACAAATGCACACGCACAACACACATATGTAAGTCATAGGCCACGCCTACAGGCTTCAACGCCGTTGTAGGGAAATCGCGCTCAGGGCGTCTCTAGGAGGCGCCGCGCGCGGTATTTCGTGATCTGTGGCTGAAATAAAGAAATAAATTAATAAAATTAATAAAATAAAAAAATCTAATAATTAAAAAAGCAAAATACAAATCATATCTATCGCTTTGGAAATTCTATACGACCGTTCTAAATGTTTTATGAAAGAATAAAAAAAACTACTAACTACAATTAGAGATACTACTTCGTAGTATGCGTGCTGTCTACAAGTAGCCAGCCTCTGTACGCGGCCAGTGTCCTGTGCTCTAATCGATTTACCGCCAGCCCCCGCTGAAGCGTCGCCTTCGCATTTTAACGAAAAGAAATGTATCCTAATGACTTCAATAAAAGTACCGCGTGTAATTACCGTACCACGTGACCGAGTGTTCTCCCTTCCGCCCCGGCGACGGAGGCGGCGGCGGTGGCGTCGTTCATAGCGTTGTTCTGTTACGAATCCTTGTAGGTACACCGGTCTTTCATTTTTTAAGGTTGCGAACTTGGAATTGACGGGATGGAGGCTTCTCCGAAAATACAGTTTATCTAAAATAAGGTTTGACATTAAATCAGTAAGATTGTTTTTAACCGACTTCCAAAAAAGGAGGAGGTTCTCAATTCGTCTGTATGTTTTTTTTTTTTTTATTTTTTTTTTTATTTTTTTTTTTTTGTATGTTTGTAACACGATTTCTCCGTCAATTGAGGGCCGATTTAGAAAATTCTTTTTTTGTTAGTTAGGTCATACTTCCCATGGTCCCATGGTTGAGGGGGTCCCATTTCAATTTTATCGAAATTGGTTCAGTGGTTTTCGAAAAATCAGCATAATACTATGGTGTGTGGTTACCTTCAGCAAAACTTGTGATGTGGTCGTTTTCGGCAATTTTCAGTTTGATAAATTAGTATGGTGTGTGGTTACCTTCAGCAAAACATTTGTGATGTGGACTTATTCAGCAATTTGCAGTCTGACACATATGGCGAATAATTCTGTACCACTTCAATCGATTTCGATTATTCGATTTCGATTATTCTTTTTTATGTAATATTACTAAAAAGAATGAAATAAAAACTGTTTTAAAAAATATTAAACCGATTTCCAAAAAACAAAAAAAAAAAAACTAAAAAGTATTAAATACCTAATATTTTGAAATTTTCTCTGTCCTGTTGAAATACATGAATCGATATACTAGTGATACATATTCGGACCCTTGTTTCATGAATATTCTAAATTTGAAATTTTTTTATCTTTTCCGACCGGCGTTTAATTTATTATGGTACCTGGCCAGTACCTACTGTACCGAGTACCATCGAGCTGGTTTGATGATGGAGACAGAAGGTGGCCATAGGAACTCCTAAACTACACATGATAAACCCATCGTGTTTGGGCTCGTTGCATTTGTCTTCACGAGAAATTTACTTTAGACCTAAAAGATTCTCAATTCGACGGTATGTTTTCTTTTTTTGGATGTTTGTTACGCGATTACTCCGTCAATTGTGGGCCGATTTTGAAAATTCTTTTTTTTTTTATTTGAAAGGGGATAACCCTGAGGTTTTTGAAGTGAAAACTTCTTTAGCGGCTCTTGGCACTTTTTTAGGTGGGTAAAAATGTATAACTCGCGACATCGCGTCAGCGTCATTTTTAAAATGAAACCTTAAGTCATTGCGTTAAGGGTTAAGTTAGAGTGGCACGGGATCTGCCGGCACTCCCGGAGTGCAACTGTTAAGTAGGGTTCCGTAACACGTTTATGTCTGTCCATTCTACTAAGTTCTGCAAAATGAATGTAGGGTTCCGTAACATATGCATGTCTATCCGTTCTACTAAATTTTACAATTTTCAACCAAGGTCCTCCGACGGTTATTTTATAATAAAAGTAGGCTTCCGTAACACGTTTATGTCTGTCCATTCTACTAAGTTCTGCAACATCACCTACAACGTCTGTGATGTCAGCCCATAACACCAGTGCCATGTCAGTGCTTCCCCCTTTGATCGTGCTGACTACACTGAACTGATCGGAAAACACAAACTATTTACATAGCCGTTTCGACCGACGTTTAATTCAGTGCGGTGGTACCAACCCGGGAAGGTTAAACCCTACCACCAAGTAAAATTACGAGGGAAGGGACTTACAGTTTTACGAGGAATCCGAACCTTGGTCAGCCTCCAACGGTCAGCGGTCACCCATCTAAGTACTGACCGCACCCAGCGTTGCTTAAAATTCAATAGCGACAGTTGACTGTCTGCACCACTGAGCTATCGAAGCTGACGTGGTCCTATTTTAATTGGGTCAAGATCGGATTGGAAAGCGAGGCGGAATCGCGAGGCCGAAGGCCGAGCGATTCCGCCGAGTACATTAATAGCAAAAAATTACTAAAAAAAACTGTGAAATAAAAAAAAAGTTTTAAAAAACATAAAACCGACTTCCTAAAAAAAGTAAAACTAAAAAACTATTTAAAATAAAAATATAAAAACCGCCTTCAAAAATATATGAAATAAAAACCTAAAAAAAAAAACGAACCCTAGAGTTGAAGGCGGTGCTAAAGCAAGCAAAAATGATGCATGAAAGAAAACATGAGCGGATGATAATATCCTTTGTGATTTGTGTAGCCTTTTTAGCACCGCCTTCAACTCTAGGGTTCGTTTTTTTTTTTAGGTTTTTATTTCATATATTTTTGAAGGCGGTTTTTATATTTTTATTTTAAATAGTTTTTTAGTTTTACTTTTTTTAGGAAGTCGGTTTTATGTTTTTTTATAGAAAGCCCAACATGTGGCGCTGATAAGGTGCCTAACGTCGCCCATGGATATTCGGTCTCATGCGGGGGCTTCGAATGCCATGTCGACCTGACAGGTGTCTATTCACGACCCTTCTGAAGGACGCGACGCGACGCTGTATTGAGTCCAGAGACGCAAGCTAGTATTTAGTTGAGCTATTCCACAAGTGCGAGTAATACTCCAAGCAGGACCTGATCTGTGATTTATAAAAAAGCAGCCTTTGGGCCAGCATGAAGTACATGCAGTATATGAAATGCTTATTTCATTGAGACTGATTAGACATGGGTAGTAAAAGAAAAATATCTGCATTCTGCTTACTTACCTTCACATACTACGACTTCTAAATAAAATAAAAGAGCACACAGTAAGAAATGTTTTAGGAAGTTGGCTGAAAAACTGGTAAGAAGGATTTATTTAGCTGTGCTTGTTTAATAAAAATATAGCCACTTTTGAGGTGATTTTTTTTAAACACCTGAAATGATGTCAAAGTTAGAATAGACGATGGGCAAAACTTTACCGACAACGGCAAAATAAAATTCAAGAAATTATTCATTCAAAAATGTTTATCCGTTCGAAACTGGGCACATTATAAGTAAGCTGGGTCTATTAAAGGTTGTATAAGGGAGGGGGGCGCTTCCGAGTTTCTCGCTTGAAACTCTACAACCGCCCCCATCTAATGGACTATTAACTTTTATTTTTCGCAGATCTCTTAAGTCGTAGATAAGTTAGAATTAAGCGTGGCTCAAGGGAGATATGTCGTATATATCACGGGGGCTCGAGGCGTTTATTTTCCTCTTTCGTTCGGTCAGATGGAACGCGGAAGTTCCTCCCCGCAGTGCAGGAGAACTCTGGTAATAAATATATTGCTTTCTATTATAATTGGGAGTGTTATGCGGCCGAATGGACCGTAATTAAATTCATTTTGTAAAATTTGCATTACTTAATAATTTTATAATGGTCTGGTCATTGTTAATCTTAAAAACGCCGCTAACTCCATTTATTTACCTGAAATATTAAAATTTCGACATAGCAAATTCATATATTTTCAAACATAACTGCACGCAAGCGAAACCGTTGACAAAAGCTAATACTGTAAGTATTATCAAAAGCAAAGCAGTGCCAAAGTAACTTTCCTACTTTTCTTGACGTTAGCTACACCTTAGTAATAGTTACGAGCTAGAACGATCATAGCTCCAGTCGAAATGTGAGAATCGCGATCCGAATTTGTTTAGTCCTAATGTATCTGAACGTTAAATTAAAATCGAAAAAGTTATACTAGTATTTCCTGAGGATTTAAATGAAAGCGTCACAGTTCTCAAATCGATTAATGAAATTAATTGATCAGTATTCTTTCTAGCATTGAGTTCAAATCTAATCAGTCGAAATTCCAAGCCAAACTAGAGTTCAGGACAGGCAGGGAATAAAAGTTTTAAATTCCGACACGGCTGGATCGGAAACTATTATCCGTTCTGAGTTCTGTCGACTGAACATTGGGTAGGTATCTGTAGAGCGGGAACACGGGAAGACAAAGAGTTACCCTTATAAACTAGGATCAACATTCAGTGACCGGGCTGAAAGAATGTCAAGAATGCCTGTGCAGAAATACTTCCGAATATTGGGAAAAATAAAAAATGTGCCCAGTAGAACTTTGCCTTTAGGTGGAAAGTTTCTTAGAAAACCTTTTAAAGTGAATGTAATATTAGTATTACTGCAATTCTCTTGAAAATAGAACAGTGCACTAGAGCGATCATAAGTTGTAATAATTTCCTGGTTTTAGCTACGGATGCCTAAATAGAGTTAAAAATAAAAATATAAATAAAATATTGTAAAAAAAAGGTGGGTTTCGAACACGAGCTTGTTCTAATGATGTACCCCATACGCCCAAAAATTTAAATGTAGATAAACTTTTAATACTTAAATACTAAATAACTCATTCAACGTGGGACGAATTATTAGTGACCTGATATAATACGTGCTTCACAACACATAAATCCGGGTGACTTAATCAAGAAAATAATCAGGCAGAAAATCTTATACGGCTAGTATTATTTTTCTTATAGAGTTGCTTGCTTATAAATATACACATAATACGAAAACGTAAAAGCGGGCACATAAATACTATTTACACATAAATAAGTATTATATTATAGGTTTATAAGTGGTTATTCTTAAAATTTTAGGGATTTTCAATATATTTCATTGGCATCACTAAATTTTATATGGCAAGGAGATTATCGTAGGTAGGTAGAAACTTCATGAGTAAAATTAAAATTCCTTTCCAAACCTACGTCCATATCATTTTTTCAATCGCATTCGTTCTCCCTGACTTCCAACAACCAACCGGTGACATAAAGAAAGTTCATCATCTTTATCGGAGCAAGAACATTAAAAGGACATTCCATTCAAGAAAGGGTCGACCCTGGATACCACCGAAAACCGTAAGCAGGAAATACCGACGGAATCACGCCTATGGAACTAAGGTCAGAAATCCACACATCATCCTACAGTCCACTTTCAGCTTTCCAAATCACCAATAAGATTTAAATTAAATCATACACCAGAGCTAAATAAGTAAATACCCAAATGTAATCACCAGTAGTTTGACCAAAGTAAGTCGCCTATCATATGAAACAGCTTTAGAACCAGTTTAGGTGACAGTATCCAATAAATACCTACACGATCTCGTGTCTCTTCCATTTTTTTTTTACTGTATAAAGCACTTGTAAATTTATTTATTTTTACTTTTTGAATGATCAATCATTCTTTTTTAGGTTTCCGTATCCCAGATGGAAGCCTATTACTAAGACTCCGTCGTCCGTCCGTCCGTCCGTCCGAGGGCTGTATCTCTTGAACCCTAATAGGTAGCCCGTTGAAACTTTCACAGAATAAGCGTTACTATGGCGGATAAAACAACAAATAAGAAAAATAAGAAAAAGTTAAAAATTAAGGGGGCCCCATACAAGAAACATTTTATTAAAATAGATTAGTCACACTATTTAATAACAGATGGCGCAAATGACTTTTATACATTGCATGCATTGTTAGGTGCTGTCATTTTCCCACCGTAAAGTGCTATCGATCTCATTGAGGCGTCTCTAAAAGATAGCAGCTTCTTAATTTTTGGTCGTTCCAAAAAAATAATTTTCAGAAGTTTGATGTTTGACAGATCACTTTTAAAAAATAAAGTGACGTTACTATGGTAACAGCTGTCAGTGGGCAAACATGGAGACCTGCCATAACATAAACATAATATATCTGATAAATTCAAATTCGAAGACCATGCCACCTGAGCGGATAGGCTGATATTATTGATAGCGGATAGATACGGAAACCTTCGCGCGCGAGTAAAACTCGCACTTGACAGATTTTTTCTTTAACCTGGGTGTCTTCAACCATCGTATTAACGGGCTTGACAGCCTAGCAACAGTCCGCAAATCTGCTGGCATGGCGCCTAACTGAGCGCGGTTTCGCGAGGAGAGTTGTTTTTGGCTCTGTCGACTGCACCATCGGTCTGTCGGCACAGCCACCCATGTTGGTTTACATAAAAAAATGTCTGTCACAGTCACAGGGCCTAACTCCTGAATGGCTACTTGTAGAAAATTAAAATCGTATTCGATTAAAACATTTGTTTAAACAAAACACTACTCCACCCCTCATCACTCGCAGGCTTCTAGAAGCTACGGACAGGCTTCAGCGTATCGATGGTACGTTCAATACGGAAAGTTGTTCCTGAATCGAGATATCAAATAAAACGCTTCAGATTCTCGCAGTTTGCACGAGACTTCCGCGCCCGGCCGAGCATTATTAGTTGTTTTTACATTCCGGCATTTTCCTGTGAGCCGTTCGCTAGGAGAGGGTGAGAGTTTGCAGGCCACTTTGCAGCTTTTTGTATTGTTTTTCAAAATAAGAACAGAATTCCCGGTTTCATTTTCAAAGCAGCGCTTAAAATGTAGAAAATTCGAAAATCGAATTTTTGCAACAAAGTATATTCAGTACCCGGCAGTAATTTTTTTTTTTTATGTAAACCAACATCAGTGGCTGTGCCGTGAGACCAATGGTGCAGAGCCTAAATCACCTCTCCTCGCGAAACCACGCTCAGTTAGGTGCCATGCCAGCAGATTTAAGTAAATAATGATCACCGGGCTTTAAAAAGTCTATCGCATAGAGACGTGCGAGTTCGTGCGACAGGGACGACGCTCTACAGCCGGATTGTCTCTTTCTAAAACTCTATGTTCACTAATGCCGGGTTCTGTGCATACTTTAATGATGTACTTGCATGCGTGGTAACTTTAAATCAAGATATTTTATTCTGAAAAATATGTCAAACATATTATACAAAAACAATACTGTAATATTTTATGTAATTTTCTATTATTCTTTATAGCTTGAGTGAGTAATAAAAACAGGTTGCTATTAAACAAACAACTAAGTACATAGTTTGGCTGCCAAAATATATTTGTAATTCAGAAAAAATTTTGTCTTGTTATGTTAGTATCTAATAATACAGCGGTTCCCAAATAGTGGTAGGCGTACCCCCAGGGGTACGCAGGCTCAAGAGAGTACGCGTGATCGCACTTAATTACGACCTCTACGACCTTAGGTAAAGAGAAAGGGACCCACTTAATTCATTAGTGAAAATTATCTCAACTCATGAAAGGTCGATTGGGACCTATTTCGTATTTTAATGTGATTACTAAGTAGATAATTAGAACCTAATACTATATAACTAATATTATGATTAAACAACATTATTACTTATGTGAAAAAAACAACCATATGATTTTTTTTTTATTTCAAGATCTTGATCTTACTTGGGTCTCACAAAATTCCCTAAGTGGTACCGACATGACTGGGCAACACAATCACCTTCACACAGAAAATAATTTTTGAAAATGACGGAATAAAAAATTTAACTTTTGGCAGCTGACATTTCCACTGACACTGGAATAGACAAAGATTGTATCCGTAAACGTAGTTCGGTATTCGATAGTTCGTTTTATTGCGATTATTTTGATATATGACTTCTAAGGCGAAATTATACAGTTTTGGTCAGAAAAAATCGAAAAAACACGTCGAGTGTGTTTTAATTTGCCTGGAGTTAAAAAAATCGGTCTGTGCTTCTAAATAAGTGAATCCTGAAGTATTTAGTATGACTGAATGCGTAATTTCATTAGAAATAATAGTGAAACAGATTATTGATGGATCGATCGATTGAGGCGGGATATTCGAATTTATGCGGGAACGCGCGCGCCAAAATTTCGCGTTTTCGCGCGCCGCTAAACTAAAAGGGCCTGGGAGTCAAAGGGGAGTAGTACTATTTTGAACGTTTGTGAGTCAAAGGGTTAAAATGTTATTGGAAACCGCTATACTAGAACAGAGAAAAAAATACAGACGAATTGAGAACCTCCTCCTTTTTGGAAGTTAGTCGGTTGAAAAATACTTTTAATCCGAGTTTCTTGCCAATTTCCACTCACCGAGCTGTTGTACCTAATGGGCGGATGCGAAATTGTGATTTCTCTAATAGGTGTCGATAAAGAAATTTAAACTGAAACATAGTTTGTTAAATGAAGTATTTAACTCGGTATATGTGTGCTGATTTCAATAATTACGTAAAATCACATATCGCCGTAATTTTCACATGTATGCCAGTGTAGCCATTATGTAAATGTTTTAAACATCTTCCTTCCATTTAGTCGTAAAGTGAAAACTAATGTGGGTTAGATACGTCTAAATAGTTAGGACACTCCAAGTTTCTAATTGTTTAATTAATATTTCATATGACCCTGGAAGGTCCCAAATTGATATCTAAACATCCTAATTTCAAAGTAACCCGAAGGCTAATTAATATGTACGCAAAACTTTAGTTTTATAGATGGGCTAAGGCATATTACTTGTACATTTGCAGGTGTGGTGGACAACACCGCAAATACTATGAAAATGACGAATGAATGGAATGACTGGAGTATCAGAAAGTGAACAACTGCGAAGAAAGCCGCGAGTAGTTTCTCATGTCATGTAAAGCTGGCTTCCCACGGTGCGGAATTCTGCGGATTACCGCACGCACGGCCGACCACCACGGACAGCTACGCACCCCGCACCGAGGCTCTTCCAACGGTGCGTGATTCTGCGGATCATTACGCACGGCCGACGACCACGGACCGTTACGCACCGCACATGTTGTCATTCCAAAATGCAAAGTGATAGAGAACATCTGTGTTTATACGGACGAACGCGGACGGCCGCACCTCACAGGCACGCGCGAGGTCGCAACGCACTTTTAAAGTTACCAACTTGCGGCGCGGCTCCGGCGCACCGCTGCGGACGTGTCTGCGCTTTCACAGACGACACTCTTCCCATGGTGCGTCGTGCGGGCTGGTCCGCGTACGTCCGCAATATCACGCACCGTGGGATGCCAGCTTTAGAGGATCGAAATCCAAGTTTATATCAATGGTTGTCGTGTAGGTAAAATGTGTATTCAGAAAAACGAAAATGACATCTCACTTTCGAGCCTCACTGATACTAGTATTACTGCCGCCACTAGTGTTATATTACCAAATCGCAATTCACTCTGGCCTCGAAAAATCCTCTAAGCCTCGGTATAGATATTTACACATAAAAAAAACTAGTGCGTTTGTATTGTGCTTAATAAGAACACAAACTCTATGGAACCTATTCAAATACATCGAGTATTATTTAAAGACGAAGAAAACATAAAATATATATAAAAAAACAGCTAAAAATCCGTTATTATCTGAGTACAGGCTGACCGTGGTTCGGATTCCACGTTAAACTGTAGGTCCCTTCCCTTCCTACCTTACTAGGTGGTAGGGTTTATCCCGGCCGGGTTGGTACCACCGCACTGAACGAAACGTCGGTCGAAACGGCTATGTAAATAGTTCGTGTTTTCCGTCCAGTTTAGTGTAGCCGACATGAAATGAAGGGAAGCACTGACATGGCACCTAGTTCACCCTGTGTTATGGGCTGACATCACGGATGTTGTAGGTGATGTAGCCAACCGTGTCAGGTTCCATAAAAAAAAAAAAAAAAAAAAAAAAAAAAAAAAAAGAGTACAGCGAAGGCGAGGAGGACCATGTGTTTTTATTATCAAATATTTAATGTGTTAGGGTCGATCGATAATTGATAACTATTTTTCACACAATAATACCTAATATGCATTGAAAAATACATTTTAATGTTCGAGTGGATATACAGTCCAAATGAGTTACCCGGGCGCATAATTCCAAAGTCAAAACACAAACAAAAACAACATAACAACAACAACGAGTGTTTTCCAGAATCTGCGTTCAGTCACAATTTTGAAAATGACCGCATCTGTTGATAATGCATCATCACTGTACGTACATGACAATGGCTGACCAAATTTTTCAAAAATACAATCAAAGAAAAAAAAAGAAAAAAAAAAGGTTTTTGAAATATGCAACCCGGGCAGAAATTGAAGAACTTTGGAAATATGCAACCCGGGCAGGTGAACCCCAATCTTAACGAGGCGAGGACATGCTAAACTTGCTCTATGGTCATGCAACTTTGTTCACGTATAGATCAATTCATACGTAAACATTTTATATCAGTCCTCCTTTCCCAGCCAATCCGGCTGGGGAATCTTAAAAACGTACCACAATCAAAACAGTGGTTTACGAATACGTAAAGAAGATACTCAATGTTTTACGATTTGTGTACTAAAGAAAGCAAATAAAATGTTTCGAGCGAACCTAGCATTGGTCTTTGAGAAACGCTTCATTGCTAGATTTGCAACATTGTGTAGTTTGGGGAATAACAAGTTAGAGATGTAAATATGATATTGTCATGAAATTGTGATTTTTAAGTTTATAAATCCATACGGAAGCCTATTCTAAGCCTACACCGTCTGTCTGTCTGTTTATCCGTCCGTCCTAGGGCTGTATTGTTTGAATCGGAATACTCGTAGATCGCCGGCTCGGTGGCCGGTTGAAATGTTCATAAAATATGTGATAGATAGATAGATAGGTAGAAAATGCTTTATTGCTGCAGTGAACATTAAACAGTAACAACTATACATTAGAAAATTTACATAAGGTGCAAAGGCAGACTTATCCCTTACAGAGATTTCTTACTGTCAACCTTTGTGTTATTATGGCGGATGTGCCAACAATAGCAAAAAAAGCAAAAAGTAAACAATTATTTAATACACAATAGAAAGGGAGACATATTATGGCACCGAGCTATCCACCCATAAGGTGTCTAAAGACGAACATGAACTTTCGTACCGTGTGGGGCCGGTACTTTAAAAGAATAGCCCCACTGCATCTCTACCCGTGTATGTCGTAAAAGGCGACTAAGGGATATGACTCCCTTCTTATATTACTAGGTGGTAGGGTTTATCCCGCCCGGGCTGGTACCACCGCACTGAATGAAAGGTCGGTCGAAACGGCTATGTAAATAGTTTGTGTTTTCCGTCCAGTTCAGTGTAGCCGGCACGACCGAAGGGAAGCACTGACGTGGCACCAAGTTCACCCGGTGTTATGGGCTGACATCACGGATAATAATGTAGCCGTAATAATAACGTGATGTAGCCAACCGTGTCAGTTTCCATAAAAAAAAAAAAAAAAAAAAGAACATTCGGTCGTATGTAGGGTTTACGAATATCGTTTCGGACTGACAGATGCCTACTAATACCCCTCTTGAAAAACCCGACACTATACTTGGGGGAAAATATGTGGCCAGGGAGATCGTTATTACGGCTTTTCGTAGATTATTATGAAGTTTCCCATTTATTGGCCCTCCAGTCGTAAACTCTTCCTTTTTATTTTAGGCTGTGCCCACATTTCCGCTCGCCTAAGGAAGAGTTCAGAACTATACAGGCTGCGCGCCACATGTCGCGCTTTCTATAAAAAAGCCACAGTTGCACTCCGGGAGTGCCGGCAGAAGTGAAAACTTTTTGTATTTCCGAAAATAATTCTTAGGTGGTTATAAAAAAAACTAAACACCCTAAAAAAATGTAAACACCGTAACATTGCTTAAAAAAGAAAACAAAAGAAAAAAAAAACAAATAAAAATTTTAGGTATTCGAACCCATGGTCAAAAAGTCGGCAAGTGCGAGTTGGACTCGCGCACCGAGGGTTCCGTATCATCAGCATCACTCAATATATTTGTAGGTAATATGTATGTACAAAAACAATTGTTCTGGAAAATCACGAACCGCCTAAATAAACACTACAGCAATGGTTATTGACTGTGCGGCATTCGTGAAGTTGAAATATACAAAAATATATTTCTCATATGACTAACGACATATTATCCTTTTCGGATTTTATCTTTACTTGTGAGACCTTGCTTCTTGCCAAATTTCATTACTCTAGCTAGGTCAACGGTAAGTACCCTATAGGTTTTGATTTCATTTGAGT
Source organism: Nematopogon swammerdamellus (assembly GCA_946902875.1). Lineage (NCBI taxonomy): Eukaryota > Metazoa > Arthropoda > Insecta > Lepidoptera > Adelidae > Nematopogon > Nematopogon swammerdamellus. The sequence goes on along the minus strand of OX336341.1, from coordinate 14,636,634 downwards.
GAGTTTGCAATTATTAAAATTTCCCATAATAAATAGCCGTATCTTTTGATTATATTGATTCAGAAGCTTTCATTTTCTATAGCTCGAAGGGATCGCAGACGTTAGTATTTCATATTAATTTCAATTTGATATCATGACTCGTTACTGAGAAAAAAGGTCTTGACACTCAAAACAAGCAATTTTTTTTTAATATCATATAACTACAAGTTTAGGATTTTAGGATTTTTTCCTTGACGTGTGCTATGAGACCTTGCTTCTTACCAAATTTTATGATTCTAGGTTGACGAGAAATACCCTATAGGTTTTGATTTGAGTGGAGTGAGTTTGCGAGTATGAAATCTGACATAGACGGCCGTATCTTTTGATTACGTTGATTTAGAAGCTTGCATTTTTCACATCTTAAAGAGATCGTAGATCTTAATATTTCATATTAATTTCAATTTTTTATCTTGATTCGTTCCTGAGAAAAAGGGACCTTGACATAGAAAACAAAAAAAAAATTTTATGTCAATAACTACAATTTTACAATTTTCGGATTTTTTCCTTTACTTGTGCTATAAGACCTTGCTTCATAACAAATTTTATGATTCTAGGTTGACGGGAAATACCCTATAGGTTTTGATTTGAGTGGAGTGAGTTTGCGAGTATGAAATCTGACATAGATGGTCGTATCTTTTGATTGCGTTGATTTAGAAGCTTGCATTTTTCACACCTTAAAGAGATCGTAGATCTTAGTATTTCATATTAATTTCAATTTTTTTATCTTGATTCGTTCCTGAGAAAAAGGGACCTTGACATACAAAACATTTTTTTTTTATGTCAATAACTGCAATTTTACAATTTTCGGATTTTTTCCTTTACTTGTGCTATGAGACCTTGCTTCTTACCAAATTTTATGATTCTAGGTTGATGGGAAATACCCTATAGGTTTTGATTTGAGTGGAGTGAGTTTGCGAGCATGAAATATGACATAGATGGCCGTATCTTTTGATTGCGTTGATTTAGAAGCTTTAATATTCTACACCTTAAAGATATCGTAGAACTTAGTATTTCGTAATAATTTCAATTTGTTATCTTGATTCGTTCCTGAGAAAAAGGGACCTTGACATACAAAACAAACAAAAATTTTTTTTAATGTCACATAACTATAAATTTACAATTCTCGATTTTTTCCTTTACTTGTGCTATGAGACCTTGCTTCTTACCAAATTTCATTATTCTAGGTTAACGGGAAGTACTCTATAGCTTTTGATTTGGTTTGCCGGTAGCAAAATATGTGACTTAAATGGGCGTATCTAGTGATTGCGTGGACCTATAAGCTTAATTTTTTTACACCTCCGAGGAAACGTAGACCTTAGTATTTGATATTAATTTCAACTTTATACCTCTACCCGTTCCTGAGAAAAAAGGTCTTGACAGACAGACACCCAGCCAGCCAGACAGACGGACAACAAAGTGATCCTATAAGGGTTCCGTTTTTTCCTCCTTTGAGGTACGGAACCCTAAAAATACAAATCCTACACTCTTACCATTGAGCCACGAAATCACATAAACGACCAAACGAATATCGGATTCCCTTGATTCGCTTTCGGCTTTACTGTCACTGAGAGACGAACAGAATTGATCCCGAGCCACTCGTAACTTAACCCTTAATGCAATGACTTAAGGTTACATTTTAAATAATAAAAATAAATCTGTCGCTTTTCGAGATCTGACGCGAGTTCAACATTTTTTACCCACCTGAAAAAGTGCCAAGCACCGCTAAAGAAGTTTTCACTTCAAAAATATTCTATTCTTTCTATAAAATAAAAAATAACGTAGCAAGGGCTCGCGGAAACCTCCAGAAGAAATTCCCACATACAAATAATAAAATGGGTTTACCACAATAATTATACGAGTACAAGTGCCGAAAGATAATCACAACCTCTATCAACATTTACCCAGCAAAATCTGCGGTATTTACAGAAATAACCGTTCACCAGTAAAACCGATCGAACTCTATCGAAGTGTTTCCGCGTCCCAAAAGTTCGGGAATTACCAACGCGTATTCGATTCTATGTCTACGTTAAACCAGAACTAACGAAAAGTGTCAAATAAGTCGCCAAACAAATTAGCATCTGCTTTCAGCCATTCGGCTGGGTAAGGTTAGGCCGCCATGTTTGTTTCAGGCACTCTCAAATTAGAAAGCAAACTATTTTAAAACAGGTTATTTTGTGCACTTTTACGGTGGGCACTTGCAAGATTGTTGTATAAATAAAAATTGATAAATGATGGCTGCAATGATACTGATTATTAATTATTACATAATTATTTGCTTAGACTTGCGAAGTTTGTTTGTCAGTTCTTCTTCGCATTGAGTTAGAACGGGCGGAATTCTCGACATATCCAAGAGTAGGTTAGCTACCAATGAATGAAATTATATAAACAATTGGATTATGAGCTTTTATTATAATTAATCTAGCTCTTGCCCGCGGCTTCGCTCGCGTGAAATTCTTGTAAGCCCGCTATATACATGGCCATGTATATATGAGGGGTACAACTGCAAAACTTCTTGTGTCCACTATTTACCGAGAACGAGTTGTGTATGAGGTATATAGAGTGTGGAGCAAACGCAGTTTTTTTATTGACGTTTCTTTAAGGGCTTTTCATGCACAAGCCGCCGTATACATTTATTTCAGCGAGCGGAACAATTCGGTTTGTATGAGAGCCACATCTTAGCGTAAACGAAACTGATTTTATTTAGCCTATCCTGTGTCACGTATAGTTAAATGTTCTTGTATTAAGTTTCATCGAATTCGGATGATCGGTTTAAGAGATATGGAGGAACATACAGAAAATATTACTAACAATTTTCAATTTAGTTTTAGTATCAAACATAGAGTCTACAAACGGAGTATCTCACAAAACAAAGTAGGTAACTTACTCCATGACCATTGACCATCCCACAGAGCATCAAATACCTACCGCGCGCGCCCCCTACTAGAGACGCCCTAAGCGATTATATTTGAAACCCAAAAACTACACGCAGTGCTGCTAGCGCTTCGTATGTGTGTGTGTTTGCTAGTATCGACACTACACACAAAGAGGAGCAAGTTAGGCACACGCACAAAACAAATGCACACGCACAACACACATATGTAAGTCATAGGCCACGCCCACAGGCTTCAACGGCGTTGTAGAGAAATCGCGCTCAGGGCGCCTCTAGGAGGGGCGCGCGCATTTGATGCTCTGTGGACCATCCCTTATAGATTTATTATTAGTATTGATAAACCAATATCTACACATGCACATAGGTATGCACTTAACCAACATTTGTGTGATACGGTGAACCTTTGCCCGTTGTAAGCACACCCCTTCCCTCAACCCCCTCCCCTTCCCTCTCTTAATTAGCATGGGTGCTTATGCCGAGGGACCAATGTCGAAGTCGACAGAGCCAAATTTACCTCTCCTTGCGAAACCACACATTAATACGACTTCTGAAAACACCTAGATTATCTCTTTAGGTCCACCATCACCGTTCAAAATGTGCACACAATAACACAGCACTCGGTTTTGCTATTTTATCTGGATATTACTACTGATAAAATATCAAAGTTGTGTAATGTATGCTATGTATGCTAAAGATGTCTCATAGGTACTTACAATATTAGTGATTCTACAAAATCTCTCGAAGATCTCGCGCTTACCTGAAACAAAAACACATCAGTTACAGCAATAAGGAAAACCAGTACAAACATAATATGAAAACTGGAAAAACCATTTTCAATGTCAAAAGATGTCTATTGTCCATAAAGTTATGATGACTGATCATTTCAATGTAAACACAGGTTGATTCAGCAATTGGGGCTGTTTATTTTATTTTATGATGCCGTGAATGTCTGTACTGAAAGAATTTCGAGTCGAAATACTTGGTACAAATATTTAGCAGTAATAATAATTTGAAAATACGAGTACAAAATGAAAATTATTAATTTTTTAGAGAAATATAATTTTATCGTGGATAATAAAGGTATATAGTAGCATGATTCTGAATCACTCATTCTCTCCGCATCTAGTAAAGGCGCACTCTCCGGCCTGTGTGGTGTGTTTAATTTTGTAGCAAACATTTAACTCGATGCGATATTTTGATTATTCCTCACATCAGTTAGCAGCATTGTTTTTACTGAAATTCTAAAAGAAACGTAGCAACATGACGGCGGACAACGCGTCGCTTCGATACAAAATAAAAAAGTGCTACAGGCGAAAGCGAATTCCCGAAATATGTATTATTTTTGCTTAAAAGGGTTCAAAAATGAGAGATGAAAAAGCGTCACTTATTTTCATTTCACTGGATTTGGTTTCGGAAAAAAAAAACGGCGCCGATCCGTTTGTGGTGAGAATGCTTTTTATTGTGTGGAGATACTTTTTAAAACAACAACTCGTGAAACAGTAACAGTAAATATCACAAAATATGCGTATAGGCACTGTCCAATATTGTGGAGGAAGTGGGATAAATTATTATGTTTTTGTGATTCTCCCCACAGCATAGCATAATCAAAATTTATCAATAATACGTTCCAATAAATAAATAAAAGTTATAATAAATTTATAATAATAAAATTTTCTAAAAAAAAATATTTTAAAGTTTGAAATCCTGAATACGTTAGTCATAGATAACCCCATGCGAATTGATTAAGTATTTCTCGACGTATAAGCGAATATAGAATCGAAGAAAACATGTTTAAATAAAACTGGATATTTAGAACCTTTAATCACATTGCGTTATTAATACCTATTAATTTGTTCGTATTTTAAAGTCATAAAATCATGCATTCATTCCCGAATGGCACACTTGGCACAAATCTGTACGCACATAAATCATGAAAGCTTTCTGTTGATTTATTGTTCTTAACCAGTCAGATAAATCTTGACCGTCGGAATAAAAGTCAATACCGTATATATATTTATGTAGGTACTCACTACGTTTTTTACTTATTTACCTTGTCTAATTATTATATTAGTTATCCAGTTTCCGACTAAATCGTTTTATTTTTGTTCATTAAATTGCAGACGCAAAACATGTTCAAATCTCTTAACTGGTTCCCGAAAACCATTAAAACAATTTAGAAACGCTTATTCGTCATACAATTTCATAACGATTTATTCCGAATAATTTCTCTAGCTAGCTAGCTAGGAGTTTGAATAGTTACTGTTCATTATTACAAAATTTCTCAGCTTTCCTCACGGTCGTCTCCGAGCTATGTGGCTCGACGTTTCGGGCCAAACGTATGGCCCTTCCTCATGAGCGCTCTGCCCGGTGCGACGGTCGGCGGTAAACCGGTAACATTTTTAATAATGTTTAACGACCACGGTAATTAAAAAACCCATATAGCTACACCATATACACGGTAAAAAAGGATTGCTCAAATTAAGAAAAAATATTTTCTTGGGTCTGTTGTCTATATTCAAAACAATTTCATTTTATCTCTAGAATATTAACTTAAATTATGATTTTCTGTAGCCTTCATTTTAGACTACGATTTTGTCACTACATTATCTTCAATTAAAAAAACTACTTTTAATGTAAGAAAGGTATTACTTTTATTTAAAACTAAGTAATTTTATCCATTTAAAGTCCAATATAGTCTTGAAGCATCGTCATAGCATTTTTGCTACAACACAATCATACTCTTAGAAAAAAATACAAATAAAACTCTTACTTTGAGTTAGGAATCTTAATACAAAAAATAAAATTTTGAATTAAAAATATATAAGCTATCCAGTGAAAGCAATGCTCTCCTTGTATGTTGCCCATCACTTCAAGGCAATTCAAATACATTACTTCAATCAAGCGTGTTTTAGTCTGGTTTAACATATTTTTATAATCTTAGATCAAAATTGTCAACGTGTTCAGGACAACAACAACAACTTCAATGTCCAATGTCCCTGCAACTTAATTATTTTTTTAATTGTTTTAACTCGAGAGCGAGAATATTATTTAAAGAACATGTTTTTTTAAACTTTTCATTCGGTACCTATCTTCATTCAAGTTAGCCATGCTTACCTACAAAATAATATATTTTTATTGTTTTAAATGGAGCACGATTGTTTTGTTTAAAAAATTATTCGGCAAACTCAACTACTACTAATTTTACAGCAGAATCATCATCATGTTGAATCCATCCATTGTTCTCGATAGCGTGCGCCGCGCCGTGCGCCACCATTTACGATCTTGTCATCCACCCATTCCCGGCCATATAAAAGATATAAGTATAACATCATAATTTGGAATAAATAATGTTACATGAAGGAAAGATTTTTTTTAATAAATTTACATTATCCATACTTAATGTAAATATGTTTCTTTGTCATTTTAAGAGCCAAGGATTTTGTATTATGACAATAATGTATTTTTAAAACGATGCAATTCGGTAACTTATTTCAAGTTAGCAGTACTAATTTCAAAATACTAAATATTTTCATTGTTTTAAACGAAGCACGAGTGTTTTGATTTAACAAAAAGTCTTTCTCCGTGTTTTTGCATGATATAACGACTATTCAGCAAACCCAACTACTTCATTGCATAGAATCATCATCATCAGGCTGAGAACATCCAGTGCTGTATGTAAGCCTCTCTCGGGGTGCGCCACCCACCCACCACACACGATCTTCTCGTCATCCATCCAATCCCGGCCATATATAAAACATCCGAAAGTTTCCAAACATCCCAATTCAGTATCTCATTTCAAGCGGACTATGCTTAATGTAATTTTAGAATTTTGTTAAATCAAGACCAAAAATGTTATTTTAAGATAACCACGTATTTTAAAATAATGTAATTCCGTATCTTCATTGAAATTCGCTATGCTTATTGTAAAAAAATAAAAAAAATAATTAGTTTTAAACGAAAAACGATTGTCTTGTTTTGAGAAAATTATTTTCTCATTTTAAGATAACCACGTATTTTAAAATGATGTAATTCCGTATCTTCATTGAAATTCGCTATGCTTATTGTAAAAAAATAAAAAAAATATTAGTTTTAAACGGAACACGATTGTCTTGTTTTGAGAAAATTATTTTCTCCTTGTATAACGGCTTAACCGTGGCTTAACCAATCATAGCCAAGCCCTATATCGAAAAAATGCGTAAGTCTAAAAATTTACATTCCTATATAGAAATTAATGCGAACGCCATATGAATTTCTGTAATTTTAGAAATCATTATTTCAGATGTAGTAGCATTGCTTGCTTTCCATCTTCCCACACTTGCTTTCATGTTTGAATCAGTCGTGCGTGCGTGGTAGAGGAATAGACGGATGCGATGTATCCCTAACCCTATAGTGGCCGGCCGGCACGGATCTTAACCCCTCTGCAGTTCGTACGTTGCGCGCGAGTAGTTCTGCGCAGTAGCAAAAAATAGGTCAGTTTGGCGGTGAGATACGAGGTGCGGGCCGAAGGGAAGAGTTCAACTTCTGCGTCGGTCATTAACATTATACTACTCACAATTCCGCCTTTTCTTATTAGTTTACTATCAATATTACTCACCTTGCATATTCAGTTTACATTTTAACATTTTTGCTTTTTTTATTCATTAAATTTTTTTAAATGTTAGAATTTTTTTTTATTTGTTTCTCAACGGAGCTTCCGTTTTGCCAAAATGGCTACGGAAAATAATAAAAAAAAATTTGCGCCTTTGTGTTGGCCACCCCCTGCTTGCAGTAGGGTGACCTCAATGACTATGAAGGCAACAATGACTTACTTCACTTTTGTACCTTGTTGCCGTGTCGTAAACTCGACCGCACGCGCCGCTTAATTTTGTTATTGAGGTCCGTCCCGGGTGAGTTTGGCCGCCTGGAAAGCCAACCTATTGTGAATATTGAAAAATCGAAAGAATTGTGTTGAAAAAGATATTGTATAAAGTGCGAAAACCCCGCTGTAGTTTTAAGCCAGTGTATAGATTTCACTTCGGTCTGTGTAGTGTGCGTTTGCCTTTTTCAACCGGGCACGGCCCGCTCACGTCGAAAAGCTACGTCTTGAAGTTACTAAAGGTAAAAATAGTTATTCATAGTATAGATTTTATTGTATCACATCACTAATACATTAAACATGGCAACATTATTTTGCAAAGTGACATTAGCTTCTGTCAGTTTACTTCATCTGATTAAAAGTAGGATTCCTTCATCGCAGGAGAGTTTTGACGCAAAGGACAAACTGCACTATGGGAGTTTTCAACAAAACTTAACAAAAACGACATGCGCCGCCTCAAGATTAGGTTAAGTTAGGTTAGGTTAGGTTAGGTTAGGTTAAGTTAGGTTAGGTTAGGTTAGGTTAGGTTAGGTTAGGTTAGGTTAGGTTAGGTTAGGTTAGGTTAGGTTAGGTTAGTTTAGGTTAGGTTAGGTTAGGTTAGGTTAGGTTGAAATGAAATGAAATGAAATGATTTATTTCGTCACACATAACAACACAAATAATTACAAATACAAATAAACATATAACATGTGACGAAAAGGGAGCCCACTCAGCTGACTCACTATCCGAGATAGCGAAGCTGATTTTCAGGGGCTCCCCAGGTTAGGTATTTGACCGTGGGGTCATCTGAAGAAGAGTCCACGAATTTTATTCGGTGAGAAAAGAAATACCAACCATTCGTAAACTTCTGGATGTACTAGAAAAACAAGGGAAAACACAAAATAACTGCTTGGAGAGCCAGATATTCGCAAGAAAAAACCATCCAAAACAATATGCCTATTGATCACGACTATCATAATACGTGTACAACCGAAATCAAGTGATCATACTTATTGTAAACCAGGATTTGAATAAAAACAATTAGTTTTGAGTACCTACATACTCATTTTTCACATTGAAATTGCATCCTCTACTTATTTCGTTAACGTTTCGTGGACGTCTTGTGGCTGATAATAATTGTAGCAAAATAGCTATTCTAAAATAGTCAACCACATATGACGTAAAATATCTTCACTTAGGGCCCGGCCACATCACCACGGCGCGGCGCCGTCACCGCCCTGGCGCGGTGCGACGGCGGCGCCGCGCCGTGACAACACCGAAGTAGGTAGTACCTAGTAAAGTTCCGGTGCAATCGTGAATGCCGCCGTTTTATTTGATGTTACACTCTCGAACCGTTCCTCTACTAAGAATATCAATAAATCAGTATCAATATTGTTTGCACAAAGCAACATACGAACTGAACTGTTCAAGAATGAAACATCAAATAAAATGGGTACATTCACAAACCTGGCAACAATGAAACGACGGCAGCGCACCACTTTCACAGATAACTTGGTCGGTCTGTAATTTCGTTCCTTTAAAGAGCAATGGCGAGCTATAGTTGGCATTATTTGGCATCGTCTAGAAATAAAAAAAATGTGATTAGGTTCTGTTAAGGCCTCTTAAAATTGGTGTATATTTTTTTTGCCGGACGAAGTCACAAAAACAAATTATTAAGGTTTCCATTTTTAGGTTATGTTTGACTGGGTCTCTTATTCTGTCCAGTCTATTCTCGATACCTTGCTATGTAGGTACTTACTTAGTAATAAGTAATTAGGTGAATTATTTATTTTTGCCGCGTTCTCTCGTGGTCATATTAGTTGCTTGCTTCTGGTTGCTAGTCAACTCGCATCTCAGCGCAGCGGTGGTAAGATATCTGGATCTACATCTGTGATACTCTAAGGTGCACTGGATCTACATCTGTGATGCTCTAAGGTGCAACAGTATATCTAAATAAATAATCTTTGAGTAATAGGTCACATTCATTTAGAAGTCAATAAAGCTTCTTATAGTAATAAACGTGGCTTTTATAAATCAAAGCAATTATTGCAATTATTAAGACAATTAAGACAATTATTCCAAGCAGATTTACTAATATCGTGTTTATGACGCTAACAAACAAAGTCAAATTTTATTTCGCCATTGCTCTCCCGAAATTTTATTAGTTCCATGACTTAGCCCTTTTCTCTCCGCACGCAGGAACGCGTTCGCTCGCCCCCCCCCCTCAACACACTCGCCTCATCGCCTGACGAGTGACGCCTCGCTCTTTCTGTCTGTGGTTCGTCATCGTGGGTGCGCGTGCGAGCGTTATTCAATAATTAATTGCGTTATCGGTTATTTCTGCTGTTTTACGGACACTGAATGAACGTGAATGAACGTGAAACGATGAGCGAATTCCTAACGACCCTACCTCAACTACTGGAGTGCTGGAATGTGCCGCCCGACATCATCCAAAACTTCATAAGTAAGTACCTACCTACCTAACTTTCTAAGTCATTCTAACTGACTTTCCTCTGTAATGGATAGTTCGTAGCTAACTACATAGGTAGGTGTGTTATTTATTTGTGTATTTCTTGTTTTCCGCGCCTAAGCCCGCTCCAATGCAGGCCTTTTGCGCGTCCTACGGCCTTAGTCCAACCAGCCGAGTTCTTCCAGGATGCGGCACACTCTCTTTGGGTCTTGGCACGCCTCTCGAAGTGTAGTAGGGCCTCCCAGCTCCTTCGCCCTTATGTCTGCCAACTCCTCGCACTCCAGCAGCACGTGGGTGGGTGCTTCGTCCGCCTGCAGGCATGCTCTGCACAGTGGACTTTCCGTTACTCCAATTACATAGAGGTGCCTGTTAAGTGTACAGTGACCAGTAAGCATACCTATCACGACACGTAGTTTTGATCTATGGACACGGAGCAGCGTCTTGGCGAGACGGAGGTCCGGCTTCGCCATCGCCTCCCTCGCCTGTCTGCAGTCGCTGCCCGCTGCCCATCTTTCTATGTATAGTTTATACGTACGTTTGTGTATCCAACTTTGGTTGTGTGGTAGTAGTACTAGAGGTTCGGGTCCTTCGGGTTTTTTTTTTTTATGGAAACATAAAAAAAAAACATATCACATAAGACATCATTTTCATGGTACCTCATGCCAAACTTTGTTACGCTTAGTGCATCGGTCAGTGCAGCACGCACTGCAAACGTGGAGTGATAGGTAAACAACTAACATCAGACACTAGGAACTAATCTTGAGTTTTGCGATTTCATTTTTTGTTATACATTCTAATAAATAAATTATCTTGAATTTCAGACAAGAAAATACCAACACAAGTAGCACTGCTTGCAGTTCTAGTTCCTCCAAAAGGACGCACGGGAAAGCGCTGGAAATACTCAACTGCGGAGTCCATAGAAGGCCTGATGAACCTCCTGCTCCCGCCGTTCGCCGCAATCCCCGCTACCCAGTTCGGTACCGATAGCAACGCCGCCCTTGCAAATAGCTAATTTCAAAAGCTTATTTTTTTATTCACCCTACTGATAGGTATTCGTGGAGCCGTATAAAGTCAAGCCACCGGCAAACTTGAAGCAGACAGGTTATATGTGTATCAGATACTGATCACGTTCCCATACCTTTTTTTTACAATTTAAAAAACCTACTCCTCAAATTTAATACGTAAAGTGCGCGTATTTCACCTTAATAAGTATTTTTTTTATATCGTAAAAAAAATTGGTATGGGAACGTGATCAGTATCTGATACACATACACCCCTTTTAGCGTATCGTTACCTACTATTGAAAGACCCTATATATAGGCTACAGTAGGGTTTATGAATATAGAAATTTTATAATAAATGTTTTTTGTAAAACAGTAATTGGGCAAGAGATTGTCTCGTTTAAAATTTTTAAGGAAATTTTAAAGCTATCAACGTCTGAATTCCACATTTACTAATTTAATTTCTGCATTGTACCAGGTATAGTTACTACCTATATCTAAGTTCTTAATAGTTATAGATTGTAGTTTTTCGTTTATTTTTGACAGAATATTCTATTTGTTAATAAGTAATTATTTTTCGTTCAATGTCACTAGAGGCTAAAATTTTTTCCACTGAAAATGTTTGTTTTACCGATTTTATTTAAAATTGTGTGAGCGAATACAAAATGCTGTCCAATTTTGAAACACAATTAATTTATAATATTTTTTTTTCATTTAATGGCATTAACGCCTAAACTTGTTTCCGAAGAAAAATAAGATATTGTTTTCCAATTTGGACTAAAATTATTATTCCAGTGAATGTGTGTCACTTTGATATTACCTTATAATACATAAATACAACTGAAAGAATATGGGAAATATTGCGTCCAAATTTGAGCCCCAATTTTTTTAAAAATTAATACCATACTTTTCTTCTTTTATTAGCGCCGAAAATTGCTTCCATATAAAATAAGAATTGGTTTTCCTATTCTATTTGGACTAAAATAATTTATGCAGGGAGTGTGTCGATTCGTATATTAGTTGTAGTAGGTAGATAGTAGATTTTAGTTTATGTATGAGAGGATATTTCATTAAGTATGTACCTATAATAAATTACAACTGAAAGGATAAGAGAAAATGTCTGCAAAATTTTAGAGCTTTGTGCTAGACCCGATCGAAAACTTTCGCTATATCCAAGCCGATAGCCGATGCCTTGACCGTGATTTTCGAGCGCATCACCCATCCCATGACAGTCATGAACCAAGAGGTCTCCAGCTGACCGTTTTGGGCGAAAGCCGTATTGGCGGTCGTTGAGAAGATCGCTCTCCTCCAGGGGCATTGAAAACTATGTTGAATTCCGTGTACATATTCGATGTGAAAAATGTATTTCTTGTAATTAAGAAAATCTTTACCGCACTTACCGCACTTCATGTTTATGAAGATGAAGTTAGATTACTTATAGTGAAAGAATGTGAAGTAGGTATGGAGCAACGTCATCATACTCTGTCTTGATATTGTAGACACACCGTTGTACAACCAGGTATAGGTGATTGCTCATACACGGATATTTAGCATTTAGTACGTGGTAGGAGAGCTTGTTCCTCCTCGCTCGACATAATATGTACATACATTCTTTATATTATAAAATGTGCTTAGAATATAGAATATAACAATTTTATATTGTCTTATTTATAATGTACATCTACCTAAAAGTGACCAAAGTACCTAATAAACAGTTTAAAAATTATTGATTTTTATTTTTATCCTTTGTCTTTAGTTACCTACATAAGTTGAATTTAATATTATGTACACCTACTTTCGAATTTAAAATAAGTGTTCTTGGCAGCCACAGCCAGTTCAGGAAAAAAGAAATTTCAATATTTAATAAATTAATGATAAATTAATTAAAGCGATATTGGTGACAAAATTTTCTTTACTGTAAATTTACAGTAAATAAATTTTGTCACCGATATCGCTTTAATTAATTTATCATTAATTTATTAAATATTTAAATTTCTTTTTTCCTGAACTGGCTATGGCTGCCAAGAATATTTCTTTTTATTTTGAAAGCATACATTTCTTGAATTAAAATAGAAAATGAGTTATATCAAGAGAATAAATAATCTTATTCTGAATCACTTACTCTCTTACATCAAAAAGTAATTTTAGTCTATTCTAGAAGTGAAAAACTCCATTCAAAATTATGGTTTAATAAAAACAAAACAAATTATTTTATTATAATAATACCATTTACTCTGTATAACACTGAATATATTCAGTTGAAATACAATTAATTTTATTTCAAAGTTAAAAAGATTTCATTGAAGAAATCAATTCATTAAAACAAAATATAAACTTTTTATTTTTAAATTGGCAAAGTTTTAATTCAAGTTTTAAATTAATTGCCTGAAGAAAATCTTTGTGTCACTTTAGCAATACATTTTCTTAGAATAAGAAATTTAATGTTTGCTTTAAGTTGACGAACGTCCACATTGAAGAACAGATAATCTTATTCCAAGTAAATGTAGCATTATAATGATAATAACATATACTCTATACAACACTGAATATCTTCAGTTGAAATACAGTAAATTTTATTTCAAATTCATAATATATGTATTGGAAGAAATCAGTTCATTAAAACAATATATCAAATGTTTATTTTGAAGTTCACAAAGTTTTAATGCAGGATTCAATATATTTCACTTTAATATTATATTTTCTTAGAATAAGAAGTGTAGTGTTTACTTTCAAGTTAACGAACTTTTAAATTGAATAGGTCATTATTAGATGGATTCCAGTAGAAAATTGCATTGAGATTATAATATTCTTATATTTACACGGTGCTAATTTCAATGGTAGAGAAGCTTGATCTCTCAAAGAAAGAATATAATTACTTGTAGTAATGCAAGAATTTCAAGAATATAATTATTTAATTTTAAGTAAATGATTGTTTTCCGAGTATTGAAATCGCGCATTCACTTAGACCAATGCAATTTGCTTTATTTCGAGCAATCCTTTTTTTCCGTGTAGCATCACATTATTGATTTAATTTTTTTGCATGATTTTAAATAAATAATTTATTATTTTAAACATTTGGTAGGTGCACCGAAACAAAACATTAGTCTGGAACACCCGTTCCGCTTATGAGTTAGGTATGCAATTCGAAAATTGCCTCACAGGTACACTCGAGCACGTTTAGACGGCGCGAAAATTTCATCTTTTTATTCATAAGTTTGCGAGACCCGCCCGCAGCCTTTTAAACAGCTTCTGCCAGGAAACGGGAAAGGACGTTCCATTTCTATCGGATCCTTCTATTATATTTATCTAAGCGATAAAGTTAAGCCGGGATTAAAGTAAGGGTTGGGCGTTTCAAAATGGTTAAAAGCATTTTCCTCACATCATAAACACCTCAAAACTAAATGACTGTTAACATAAGCCATAGGCGTTTACATAACGCGGCCTATTTGAAGCTTTCCCTTCATTAGACCGTTGAGTTCATTGACCCTTCAGCGGTAATCTTTTACTTAATCGATTCAATTTAATATTTATAACAACATGTCCATGCTCGGTGATGCCACCACTGGACTGTAGCAATTCGCATAAATTATATAATTATAGTTCTTTTTGTCTATAGAAATTGAGCTTTAATGCATGTGCATAAGCGCTATTTTTGCATGCATTAGTGTGATGCCGCAAGTGTTCGGACTCCATCTGGCCGAAACGTCCCTTTTTGAATACGGACACTTTATAAATGCCCTCAGAGTCTAGTTGAGGGACAGGAGATTTGGGGCAGAGTTATTATAGCGGAGAGGGAACACCGCTATGGTTTCATTTGCCACCACAAAATTAAGCAATAGTTTTATTTATCATGTATTTTGGGCATGTCTTCGCTCGTGTGAAATTTGGAACTACTTAAGTGAAAAATCACATACATTCATGTAAAATGTCCGGTTATCTAGTATCCTGGACAGCGTTTTTAAGATAAGGCAGGTACCGTCTGAATTTTTTACGTTATTCTTTTCGAAATGCAAGATTCTCCAGTCAATTAACACATGAAAAATTTTGCGTTATTATAGTGAACAGGTTTCCTTGTAGTGAAATTTTAAAAAGTCACACCTTTTCTCCAGACCCTAGCTCCAGGACAAGCCGCGAGACTAGTTCTGAAAAAAGGTAAGCTTTTTTATAGAAAACCGGCATGGGTGGCCGTGCCGAACGGTTAGTCAGACAGTCAATTCCAAATAGCCCCGCAAAACCACGCTCAGTGAGGCGCCAGCTATGAGACAGACGATAAGATCAACAGGAAAATAAATGTAGTATATATCCACAGTAGAGCCATAGCTATCCATCCTCTTAATTTGAAGAGAAAAATGTGACCTCAGATAGGGACTCAATAGATTTCCGACGTGAAATATTAGAGAGCTCTATCTATTCGTAAGACATGTTCGGGGTCAACCCTTGTCCAAACTTGCGCAGGTTCCGACATGGCGAGCTTGACGGGATGCGAGTACCTACGCTGAATTGGGTCGGATACAAATTAGTTTCTTTCAACGCTCCGTTTATGATTTTTATCTAACTGGATACAACATCACCTGTTTTTTTTTTCATCTTTAAGGTTGACTGGAAAAAATACTTACAACCATTGCTTACAACAGTCCGCCGCGTACTCCTGTATTTTCTTGTTTCTTTCGTGTATGTACTGTTTTTCGTGTAATGTTGTGCCATAAAGAGTTTCTATTCTATCTATTATTATATTCTCTTACTGTAGCATGGGACAAATTAAGATTTCTGTATTAGATATTCTATTTTTTATACAAACTAAGGATATTAGCCAGCATGCATGGTTAGCTCAAATTCTTCAACGGCTGAAGACGATTTCCTCAAAAAAAAAAAACACGCTCAGCGAGGTACCAACAGCTATGAGGTGAAAAAGGTTGGTTAAAAAAGTTGAGTCATGATTTCAACTCCATATACCACAGTCATGTCGAAATTGCCAGGTCGTCTTTTTTTTATTGAAGGCGCGACATGTCATACAGTGCGGACCTTTTCTCCAGACCTCTCATTGAACTAGTCAGTCAGTTGGTCAGCGTGTATGCGTTCACTGCTGGACATACGCCTCTCCAATTTTCCTCCAGTCCTCCTGGACTTAAGCGGTACGGAACCTCTGTTTTCCGCCGACACACTTGATATCGTCGTTACCTAGCGGGTGGTCGTCCCACACTCCGTTTTCCTGTCCACGGCCGCCAGTGTAGGACACGGTGACCCCAACGGTTGTCGTCTCTTCGGCAGACGTGTCCAGCCCACTGCCACTTGAGCTTAGCCATTGAACTACATAGGTGCGACACTAATAATTCTAAAAGAGGAAAGCTTTTTATAGAAATCCGGCATGGGTGGCTGTACCCAACAGACAGGTTTATTCATGGAGAACCAGAGCTTTGTCAATAGATAGGATTTCATAGGCTTACACTCTTGTCACCTAGTTTACAGCCTAGAGCTGTGCATGGAATTTGAATTTTCATCACAAATTCAGAATGAGTGGATAATACAACACAAGTAAGCGAACAATATTTTTTTTTATTTTAGCCATTTCACGCAACCAAAGGATTTTTCTGCATTCGTCAAATTAGGTCCTCATTTGCTCCATGTATCGCCAATATCAACAACTAGAAACTAGACCAAACTATAGCTGTCCAAGTACCGACACCGGCGAACGAACAAGCAAAACACTGGACTAGGGGTCATAAAAGCATTACCGCTCAGCACACACGGTAACACCGCGACAACACCGACTTAGGATGTCACATCGTAAAACTTGACTCGCTGAGTTATTACGATAAATAGCAGCATGCGATTAAAAAAAAACCGGCCAAGTGCGAGGCGCACTCCGCGAACCGAGAGTACCGTTATCGCCATGTCATGGTCAGCGCCACTCACGCCATCTATGGCGTGTTTTATGGAATGCTTCATATTAGTTAAAATTCATGATTAGTTAAAATGCTTCATACTGTTTAGCGGTAGATGGTTTTTTTTTTTTTTTTTTTTTATGGAAACTGACACGGTTGGCTACATCAGCTACAACATCCGTGATGTAAGCCCATAACACCGGGTGAACTTGGTGCCACGTCAGTGCTTCCCTTCGATCGTGCCGGCTACACTGAACTGGACGGAAAACACAAACTATTTACATAGCCGTTTCGACCGACCTTTCATTCAGTACGGTGGTACCAAACCGGGCGGGCTAAACCCTACCACCTAGTAATATAAGAAGGGAGTCATATCCCTTAGTCGCCTTTTACGACATACACGGGGAGAGATGCAGTGGGGCTATTCTTTTAAAGTACCGGCCCCACACGGTACTTTAAAAGAACTTTTTAGTTTGTTGTATGGGGACCCCCGCCCCGTGAATTTTTTACTTTTTCTTATTTTTATTATTTGTTGTTATATCGACCATAATAACACATATTCTGTGAAACTTCAACGGCTTACCTATTACGGTTCAAGACATACAGCCCTCGTACAGCCGGATAGACATACAGACAGACAGACGGCGTAGGCTTAGTAATAGGGTCCCGTACGACGGATACGGAACCCTAAAAACATTAGCCGCCTGCTCATTCATCATCCATAGGAAACTCTGGATGACAAATTTTTCGATTGTCCACAAATTGACTAGCAACTCGAAATATTTCGGCAACATTACAACATTGAAATAATTTCCAGTTCTTCTAAACCTTTTGAAACGCTTTAAGGCACAATTAAAAAAAAACCGATCAAGTCTGAACCATGTTCACATGCCGAAGGTCCCGTTACCGCTGCTTTGCTCTCATGTAATAATTATATTTTCAACGAGGGCGCGGTCAAACTTTGGATGGGTGGCCGAACGACCGGTGAAGTTGGCCGTGGTTCGGATTTTTTTTATGGAAACTGACACTAGGTGCCTTGTCAGTGCTTCCCTTTGATCGTGCCGTTTACACTGAACTGAACGGAAAACACGAACTATTTTCATATCCGTTTCGACTGACCGTTCATTAAGTGCGGTGGTACCAACTCGAGCTTGTAAGACCTACAGTTTTACGTGGAATCCGAACCACGGTCAGCCTGCAACGGTCGAACGGTCACCCATCTAAGTTCCGACTGCGCCCAGATGTGCTTATGATCACGAACTGCGTCTACTATCGTACGACTGAGCCACCGAGGCTGACAAGGCTGACTGGATTCCACTTGAAACTATAGATCCCTCCCCTTACCTTACTAGGCGGTAGGGTCTTAGGCAGATAAAATGTGCTTGATCTCTGGAAATGTTTTAGAATATGCGGTCAAATTTTACCGCATGACTGATAACTTGTCCCTTTCAAAAGGGTAACAAGTTATCAACGCGTGACAGCTTTTAAGATACCATACTTTATTAATCTAGGACAGAGATTGCATCTAGTTCTCGTACTAAAATGACAGCTGTCATATGAGAGTTATTTTATTTTACAATAAAAACTTTTAAGTAAGGCTGATCCGTTTCCACTCCAAGCAACTTTCCAGGGCAGCCAAGTCCCCAATGATGGTAGTCTGGGCGTCCTGGGTATAGAGGTGTCCGGGGACGTTGGATTTCGATCGTTCATAGAATCCAAGGCGAAACTAGCATCTCGAAAATTAGGGATACTCTACCGATGTCGGCGATTTTTCACACCGGTCCAATTGCTTACACTCTATAAAGCACAAGTAAGACCGGTGATGGAATATTGCAGTCATCTTTGGGAGGGTTCCCCTGAGTACCTTCTTTCAGCCTTGGATTCTATCCAACGACGAGCCATTCGCCTCATTGGCGACTCTGTACTCACAAAGGACCTTCAACCTTTAAAACACAGACGTATCGTTGGGTCATTGAGCCTGTTTTATCGGTACTACTATGGCCGCTGCTCTGACGAAATTGCTTCCCTTATCCCTCCTCCTCCTGTTCGCCTTCGCCAAACCCGCCATACTCTCGCGGAACACCCCTTTGTAGTGGACAGACGAGTACTTCGAACGGCACGATTCTCTAAATCGTTCTTGTGCCGCACTGCAAAGGTGTGGAACGGGCTTCCGGGGAATATCTTTCCCCACTCCTACAATCCACGGATCTTCAAATCGCGGGTAAATAGCCTTTCCCCAGCGACATTAGTCCACCTCCAAGCCGGACTGGCACCTCCTCGGGGGTGATATTGGCTGCGCCTGAGGCTTCGACCTCGGACACAGCCAGCTAGTTCGGAAACAATAAAAAAAAAAAAAAGTAGCTTAGTTGCTGTTTTTTTTAGTGGCGCTCTTCAATGTTACATAATAGGCCCGCTCGTAGATCGGCCTGATACCGCACGCTCGAGCCACGTAAGGTTGTGTTGATCTGAAGGCTTCTGCCCCTAGTTGCTATACAGTTACAGAGCTCAACAAGCCGCTAGTCAGAGGGACCTTCGAACTTCGAGAGTGGAACCTTCTGTCGGTGCACAGTCGAAGCTCTTACGGGCTCTTTGGCAAAGCGTTGTCACTGGAAAAATGGTCTCGGAAGGTTCTGACCCATTTTCTAGGACCCCTTCTCTTCATCTTCATCATAGATTTTTCTCGTGTGATATAGCAGTGTGTATTTTTTATGAAACCTGGTATGCCCATAACGGCTTGGTGAACTAGGTGCCATGTTAGTGTTTCCTTTTGGTCGTGCTAGCTTCGCTGAACTGAGACGGAAAATACCTGCTATTTACGTAGCCGCTTCGATAGAGTTAGTGAGGATTGGTCCTTATTTTTATGATCGAAGGTCCCACCACCGTGCCAATCCGGGCGGGTTGAACCCTGCACCTAGTGAAGAGACGAAATCTACAGTTTTACTTCCAGCAGTCGAGGGGTCACCCATTCAAGAACTGACCGCGCCCACGTGTGCTTAACAACAGTTGACCGACCGCACCACTGAGCTACCGTACATATCCTTATAACTCGACAACCACTTTATGGATTTAAATACAGTTCACTGTTACATTCTGTCATTTCTCAATATGGTTTTAGGCTATTTTTTTATGTAATGCGGTATGGGTGGCTCATGCTCCGACCAGCTAATATCACCTCCGAGAAGGTAGGTGCCATACCGGAGACTTCCCTGGATTGCTGGCTATACTGGACTAGACGAGAACACAATCGAGGCTGCTATGCGGCCATCTCACATCCAGTAAGGTAGTACCAACCCAGTCGGCTACAATTTGAGCCTACCACCTAGTAAGGGGCAATGTATTTATAATGCAACGTCATCGGTGGCCTGAGCTGTGAGCATAAAGTCACGCAAAACGAAACTGCGGATTGAAGCTAGTTTAGTAACATATTTTATTTCAATTCTAAATCATTTACTTAAAATCATAAATACAGCGCAATTGGCAAAATCGTCAGAAATCAAAAAATAGACAGACAAGGAAATGTCAATAAGTGTCTGTGATTAAAAACAGAGTTTACTAAAACGAACGGAAGTAAAAAAAAAAATTGTTGTAATTTTGTTATATGTATATGTAGGTATCCTTTAATGTAGATTTAATTACAATAACATTTAACGCTAGGCACCTTTGCTAGACACGTTTTTGGCACACTCAAGAACAGTTTATGAATTCAGTCAAGCGCATTCTCGATTTTAAATTTCCCATACGAGCGCCGTTATTGAAAAACTTCACCACTTTTGAAAGCTTTATAAGTTTAATTTCAAAAGCAATTTTTCCCCCTTTACGGCACCGCGGGGTCCTAGGGTATATGCCCAAAGTGTTGCCATGATGTAAACACGGTTACGTGGCCGGCCAATATTGAAAACGGCGCGGTCAGTGGAAAACAGGGAAGTTAAACACTTTGGGAAATTGTCGGAGCACAAAGAACCCAAAATAATAGAACTGTTTTTTCGTATATAACACGATACTTTTAACACCCAACCTTTTGCGTCGGGGTTTACAAGGTGAAAAAGGTTAGGTGTAGTTGCCACCCGAGAGAATAGAAGCTTCACACGCTTTTTATCTAAAAATCCTATTACATAGGATCGGGATAGCGCCATATATGCGCTATACAATGGTTCGACTTCAAAGACTGTCATAGATGCGCCGATGACGATGAGCGTTGCAACTTCCGTTCATATTTTCGTGGGGTTTCACTTTTTCTGAGTTAGGTCGCCATTCCAAACGTGCGTTCAAAAGTCCGCTTCAAAAACAAATGTATGTCTTCTATGTGCACACTATTTTACATGACTTGTGTGACAACCCCTCTACACATTTGAATTCTTTGGCGGAGGATGTAGTTGCTCTCCACACGTGCTGCTGGGAGCCTAATTTATGTCTGGACAGTAGACTGTGGACTTTGAACCAACTTGGAGCCTACGGTTAACTAAAGTTGATCCTTCGCCTGGCAAAAAGCTCAACATCCTGCGTAATCTATGGGTTTAGTTCTGTTTTGTCTTGACTTGAAAATAGCTGAGAGTTTACTCAACTCATAGTGTGGGGTAGCGTGTGGGGCCGGTACTTAAAAAGAATAGCCCCACTTCATCTCTCCCCGTGCATGTCGTAAAAGGCGACTAAGGGATAAGGACGAGATGCCGTATGGGGTGACAGGATAGCCACCTCTCACCTTGGCACGGTCTTTCCACCGAGTTAGGCAGCAGGTAGGTCTGCGCGCCTTACCTACTTGCTGCTTGATCTTGGCCGATTGAGAGATCACAATAGATTATCTAGGTCGCAGTGATAATAGGAATGAGGGGCCCAACCTCTCAACTTCAAATCATCTGCATTACTCAACACATCTGCTAGACATAGGTAGTACATATTACATAATATGTTTTAACTAACTAACTAATCACCTACTACATCCGTGATAGATTGGTAAACTAGGTGCCATGTCAGTGCTTCTCTTTGCTGGTGCTAGCTACACTGATCTAAGCCTGTATTCGCGCCAATATTTCAGGAGAGTTTCAGTCGCTGAGATTAGCATGACACAAAAATGTCAGCAAATTCTCTGCGACTGAAACTCTCCTGAATCTTTCCGCGATTAGAACCGCTAGTACGACCCGCTAGTAGACGAAAAACACGATAGTACGACTGGACTGTGATATCTGTATTGAATTTGTTGTTTTTGCCTATCCCATTGGGAGACATTGAAGGTACATAATTATGTATCTGTATCTTCAGTCGTGTGTAACAAATAAACAATTAACTTTACATACATACATATCACACACGCTGAATCCCGACAATCGGGGTAAGCAGAGTAATCGATGTTGTGCTGCGAGAACTCTGGTAAATTACAGCACAACACCGACCACCACTTTTCGCAAAGTATTCGAACAAGATTAAATCGATCAAGCAGCAAGTAAGGCACGAAGACCCACCTGCTGCATGACTCGGTGGAAGAACCGTGCCAAGGTTGGAGGTGGCGAGCTTGTCGCCCTTTAGCACTGCATCAACTTCTTTCAAATATGTTTAAATTTGTAAGTCTTAGTTTAGGATCAACACATTTTCATTTAATATTGAAATATTCTTTAGTCTCAAGGACGAAAGTCTGTAAACATGCGGCGATACACTTCGATTTCTAATCTCTTATATCAGGACACAATGGGAGCAAAACACCCGGCTTACTCGCTATCGGCATCCCACCTAAACCCACGCGTTTGCGTTTTCATACTCGTTCAAATTTAAGGCGATGTTCGAGAATAACGTTCTGATTCGGTTAGGATGAAGATCGGAGACTCGGCGGGGCAGTTCGATCAGTGATGCCAGACAGTTTATTAACCCATATCAAAACATAGATTCGGGCCTCAGGCTCGGAAACGTCAAAAACATAGCGTGAATATTTTGGGACCTAACACAATGAACTTGTAACATTCGGTGCCGAAAGGGATATTAGATATTACACATACATTGTAAGTTACTTTCAAAGGCCTTTTGTCTGTCGCTTTGAAAGGGCTACAAAATAGGTTCTGGTTGTAATGGTGTAATTTGCACGCGCAAGTTGTGACTTTCAGCGTGGCCTTGGAAATGAAGTTTCTAGGTTTCCGTAGCTCGTACGGAAACCTATTACTAACTGTCTGTCTGGTTGTCCTACTGCTGTATCTTTGCAACCGTAATAGCTAGCCGGTTGAAATTTTCACAGAATATCAAATCAAAGCAAAATATGTTTCAAAATGCATTTTTATTGTAGTATGCACTAAATTTTTGAAAAGGTACAGCTTAACGCCGTAGGCGTTCTCCTCCTGCCAACCTTATCGTGAATTAATGTGGAGTGGCCGAGAATTAATAGGAATGATGTAGGTAGATTTACAATATGTGTTATAATGGCGGATACTAATTATAAAAATAGAGAAGTGAACTATTAAGGGGGTTCACATACGAATATCTAAATTTTCGAAAGAGTTACCCGCCCACTTTGGATAATTCGGCCACTTACCGAATTATCCAAACATTTTAACAACAAAAGTATGAGCTTTCACCGATAGATGGCGATGGACTGAGATAGGTGCGAGTGCAACTCTAAAGTAAAATAACAAGTAATAAAAGCCAACCATTTAAAGCCTGACCAGGAATATATGAGAGCTGTCAAAATGGAGCCACTTTTTAGATTTATATAGCAACATTTAGTATAGTACGTACAAATTTAATTGACCGATGTTTTTATTCAAAATGTACTTTTGCACTGAAATACACAATAAGATATACAAAATGTATTTTAATTTAATGCATCTTTTATATATATTTTGATGTCAATGTAATAAGAACTAGCCTTGACATTTACATGTTCACAACATTTTTTCCATGTATCTGCAGATATGTCCTGAAGCAAAGTGTACAAATTATTAAAAAAATTATTAATCGACCTTGCTGAAACACTAAACTTTTTAATAAAAATTCTAGTTCAGAAAAACTTAACCTAAGCTATTTTTATTCGAATGTTTCGTATTTCTGTAAAGTCAAAAAGTGTTTTTTGTTCAGAACGAATAATATTTACGTCCCTCTTTTGTTTGCTATTCTGTAAATAGATGCTTGAGATACACCTTGATAGAACAAAAAATAATTACCTAATTGTACAATACGGCGGCCAATTCATGACAATCTCACTACAATGACATAACGTTTCACCTAAATTACAGTTCAGGAGCAATTTTGACATTGACAACAGATTATCAAGCATCAAACATAATTGTGGCCAGTGTAAGAAATTAGTTCCAACGAAATTCCGCAATATGGCGGCCCCTCATATATTCCTGGTCAGGCTTTACATGGCGGTATACGGAAACCTCGGCGCACGAGTTTGACTCGCACTTGGACGGTTTTTTTTATCGTTATCGCCGTGAGTTGGTTCTATTAACGTTAAAATCTCAAACATTTTCTTTGCTTGCTGAAATAACTGTAAAACTGTGATCTTGGTATGGATGTCTGCTTTCAAGGACGGAATTGCTGCTAAATTTAACTAGTATAATAAACCATACAGTTAGGCAAGAGAAAGAGGACGACAGAAGGAGTTAGGCTGGGCGGCATTTTGGAAATTCCGCCACATCTTCTCATCCTCCACCCCATGCCCCACAGTCATTAAAAGCATTATTATAAAGGATTCAATCGTCGTCTTCATTACCGTCGCACGTAATTTAAAAAAAATAAAAAATAAAATAAAAAATAAAAAAATCTTAAATTTTTCTATGTTTATGGGAACTTACCGGGGGATAGTCGGAATGTGCTTACAACGTCATTGTTAATATAAGGGCGCGTTTTAACAGTTCCGACGAAGTCTTGGGAATACAGAAACTCCCACATGTACTGGACTTGTGGGGTTTCAAAAATTTCTCAGCACAGATCCCTGTCAGAAATGTATGAAAAGGAGTGGACTTGTGGTGTTTCAAATATAAACATAAGAGCGTCTGTGGATTCTCTGTCGATCGCCATTAAAACCTCACTTTCGAAAAAAAAATGGATTTGTGGGGTTTCAAAAATACCTGATTCACTATAATCAGTGCGTTCTACCAGTAGTAATGATGCGCGAAGCTGAAACGTGGATTGTGACGATGGGCCTGCTCCACAAATTTAAAGTCGCTCACCGAGCTTTGGAAAGAGCAATGCTCGGCATTTCTTTGATCGATAAAATGCGTAATGAAGAAATACGACAAATAACTAAAGTAGTCGACACTTATATGAAAATAAGCAAGCTGAAGTGGCAGTGGGCTGGGCACATCTATCGCTGACCAAAGAACCGCTGAGGTAGACACGTACAAGCAAACGTAGCGTGAGACACCCCCCGGCTAGGTAGACAGACCACCTACAAAAGGTAGCCGGGAGTGGATGGATGAGAAGAGCGCAAAACCGCGCGTGGTGGCGTGCCTTGGGAGAGACCTATGTTCAGCAGAGGATCGCACGAAAAATTTTCCGTCAGAAAAAATCTTTGGTGCATGTCGGCAGGATTCGAACCTCAGACGCTGATATAAAGAGTTAAAGCCAAGGCCGCGCCGACCACCCGCCGCTCAGAACAACTACGAAACCATAATTTGAAATAATATCTTGAATGCCAGTGATAACCTAAAATCCTAAACAAACATTAGTCCCTTAAAACAGTACCTAAAGTATCTCACTGGAGGAAAGTCACTGACCTGGCACTTCACCAGGGTTCGGTCTGGTAAAATAGGTTCGATAAAATTATGTTTAAGTCACGCCAGCGAATTATAAAACACACGTGTAATCCTTTAAATATTTTATGAAGGGTAGGTAATAGAATTTTAATAAGTAAATGAGTAAGTAAATATTTCAGTCCTGTTAATAGTTAATAGATTAAGGTTTCCGGGGGAAAAGGTCGCTCGGACGTCTTGCGCTATTTATTTTGGTAAGTGTCCAAAATTACCGGGCTTCCATGAAAATCTGAAGGACGGACGGATAGATGAACAGACATTGTATTGACACTGATAGGGTTCTACGTTTTGCTTGGAACGCAAACACATTTATTCTATTAAACACATGCCTTGCTTAATATACGTACTTGGTGAAATGTTCAACAACGAATCGTAGTTAATCAACCCTAGAACTAGAATAGGCTGTACAGGTGGCGGCGACCTTGTCCGACCCGCTTCCGTCGAGTGACATACGGCCTGCAACCATGCAACCTACCAAAAACCTTACATAGAGCTAATATAGTCCAGGACATGGACACAATACCGAAATCGAAGAAGCGAAAGAAATGTATTTACTTTTTTGTCTTCTTAAATTTATTATTGGTTTAGGACTTTACCCGTATTACTTACGACTATGCCAGCCCCATGGTGACTATTATACCCTTCAAAGATTATCTAGTCTCTCAGAGATAGAGAAGATGATAGCCTTGAAGAATCTAATGAGTGAAGCACACAGTGATCTGAGCATTTAAAAAAAGTGGTTTAGTCTCCCCGTGTTGGCTTTCGGGCCAGGCCGTTCTTTAGATTTTCGTTCCGTTTACACTCTCATCAATATATGGAAATGGTCTTCCACTTTGGCACAAAGGTTTTAAAATTAGGCTCGCCATTTCTCGCATCATGTGTGCATTTTTATTCAATGGAGTGTGACCAGAGCGAGTCTAAAAAGCCGGCCAAGTGCGAGTATGACTCGCGCACCAAGGGTTCCGCACCACCGCAAATATATACTTGGGCCCGACTTAAAATCAGCGTCCCTCTCACTAGCCCCCGGACTCGGTGGTGAGGGACAAAGGCTGTGTCAGGTCCAATTTGTCTTGTCCGTATTGTGTTTTTATTGTATCTACTGTGTGTGTATGTATTGGATGAGATAAATAAACTCATTTCATTTTATTTCATGAGTAGTGTTAAAAAAAAAATTTTTTTTCATCCAGTTCGCGATCTTTAGCGCAAGCCCGTATCATATTTGGCCCGTTTTTAATATTTTTTATTTGACTTTAGAGTTTGCACTATAATCACACCACCCTCGTATGTATTACCGTTTTTACGATAGAGCAAAAACAATAAAAAAAACTTGAATAACTTGAAATTTTTTTCTATTTGTTTTTAGGGTATCCGCCATAATAACACATATTTTGTGATTACTTATTACGATTTGAGCATACAGCAAAGGTAGGACAGACGAGCGGACAGAGGGCTTAGGCAATAGTGTTCCGTACAGAACCCTAAAAAATATTTGTACAATTCCAATCTGGTAAGTCCAGAGTCCATGATTCACAACTAACAGTTTGAATGAAAAAATGTATGCAATTATGAAAGGTTTCGGGTACCTTCACTGATGCCTACATTCAAAATCTCAAGCTTTATAATAAAACGACAAATACTCATTGCAAGCACATTGATTTCAAATCATTTTAGCTGGATTTGTTGCAAATATCTTCAATATGACACAGTTTCAGATATGTATTTCGCCATATAAGAACGCAAAATAACATTATTCCCGAAATAAACATATAAAATTTAGGCGTGAGCCAACAGTAACGCAAGTCTTAAACTAAACCCTAAGCCTAATTAAAGAACATCCAAACAAATTAACTGGCATTACTCGCATACAAAGTTTAGTCAGAGCTTTTAAGTTCTTATATCTTAAATAGACTGGAGTTTCAAAAACATTCTACCGCTATAGGAAGCGGCATCTGTAGAGTCAGCTTCGCATCGCAAGCACAGAATACTTGTCGCAAGTCGCAACTTCAAGGCGAACTCGAAACTTAAAGGTCATTGTACAAACAGTTTGGGGCAATAACCTCGTCCACGAGCCAGTTCGGGCAGTTTGCTTTCAGCTGAGAATTTACTAGGTTTGCGATACGAACAACTTTATACGTACTCGTGGCATTTTCGAGTTTTGTATGAAGTATCTCTGAGAAATATGGTGATGGCATAGCCTTTCCGAGACATATCAGACTTGAATAATGAAAACCGTATGTGAACCAGTTCAGCAGCTTTCTAGTTACCCATTACAGATAGACGGACAGGAATGCGAACATGGTTTTGTGTAGTCGCCGAAGCCGTCGAAAGTACATACTTTATGTCGCCAACTTTCTGGAATGCCCCCCTTGTTGCGAAGCTTAAGACGTTCATCGAATTCACGTTAAAATCTAGACCACATAAAGTTTAATCCTTCACTAAGTATGCACGTAAAGTTTTTTTTTGCTTTTAGACCTCGAAAGTAATGAACAGCTGTATTTATTTTTATCTGTCCTTTACAGGGCTATTTTTTCGTCCTTAAAAGGCACACTCGTAACATGGGCGAAGCATTAGCGAAACGAGAGTTTTTCGCACTATCCCTGGCCGTAGTGGATAAGAAATATCGTCTAGAAACAGTCGCAGCTACACGCAAAAAGTCGGAACTAGATCTAAGTACAAAGGAATGAGCTTGTAGCAAAACCTTCTCTAAATTGAAAACCAGAATATGGCGGAAGAAATTGTTAGCTCATGCATGACACATTTTCATACACAATAAACCTTAATATTTTTTTCTTATATCCGCCATAATATTTTGTGAAAATTTCAACAGGCTAGCCAGTTCGGTTCCAAAGATACAGCCATTGGACGGACGGACGGATGGACGGGCAGACAGACATACAGACTATTACTAATCCTACACCGCCGCCGTCTGGCGTAGGCTTAGTTTATTCGAAGCTGAACAACTTCTACTCTGCCACTACAAGTCATCGTTTCGCACTATTTTACCTGAAGTCAAGCATTCACACCTCAAGCCAAAATTCGTAGAAAGAAAGTTATTCTAATTCGCATAATAAATTAAAAGCGATGTGGTGAGGTCGCCGAGATGGGTCGGCCTATATAATCACTTACTTTCGAATCAAACACGTACTTATGAAACCGTGTGCATGTATTTTCCACGTCTTTCTTCCGGCGAGTGTGTTTCCTGAATCCTTTAACCTGGGTGTCTTCAAACGTTGCATTAACAGGCTAGAAAACCTAAAAAAACAGTACGAAAACCTGCTGGCAAGGCGCCTCGCTGAGCGTGTTTAGCGAGGAGAGGTGTTTTTGGCTCTGTCGACTTTACCATGGGTCCCTCGGCACAGCCACCATATTGGTTTACATGAAAAATTAAGATATATAAATATTTTCCTTCTTCCATGGTCCTAAACTAACATAGCGTGCGTGCGACTGTCTATACGTGAGAATGATGTGCTATAATAGTTTATCAACCGCGCTCGTAGAAAGAGCGTCCGGCTGCCAAACGTGTGCGAAAAAGGGGGTGGCGTGTGAAATGATTATTTGGCTACCCCGCGTGTCGAGGTGGTGCCGAGTCACGCATTCCGACGGCGTAACGAGACGGCGACAGGCCACAACACGTACTCTCTGACACGCCACGACGCGCGGATCCATACGATAGCCAAACCCAAACACTATTGGTGTTGCAGTTTTGCCGGTTAAATAATGCAATAAATGAAAAATACTATTCCTGTGGAAACCTCTTTACCGCGGCGCTGAAGATTTCGGGGCTGAGCAAAATGCGACTTAATTGCGAATTGCGAGTCCCGGCACTCCGGTTTGAGGTTCCGTACCTCAAAGAAGTGAAAACGGAATTATATGGTGAGACTCATGCGTCCGTCCGTCTATCTGTCACAGGGTCAAAAAACTTCTAAGCGAGTGATCGTATTAAGTTGATATTTGGTAAGAAATTAAACATTCATTTGGCATAAACTCCAGAAGACATTTTGAAAATGTATTTAAAATTTCCCCCCAGGGAGTTCAAAATTATACAAATAAGTTTTTATATAATACCGAGCCTAAAGAATCACGTTACAATAGACTGATCCATTTGTTACAAGTAAACTTACTAGGCCAATCCCTAAGGTTCATAATGATCGGCACCGGTTCTGGGCATATGATTAAGTTAAAAAATTCTATCGGAAAGTCTGGTAAGCGTATGAATCCCGCCTGCGAAGCTTGTCGACAGCGTGCACGCTTCCTTATTTATATTTATGCGAAGCTTGAAGGAAGAGAGTTTCTGTTCGAGAATACTGACATGCCCGCGATCGCTAAGGTAAAATACACACGGCAAAGTGGTCCCTATATTGCGTCGGTTATTGCCATTTTGTCGGTGTTTGAGCACTTTCCTGCCAGAATTTCTCGCACATTCCCCGCGTAGTCTTTGTATTTCGCGGGAAATGCTCTACTGAGCCTGAAAAACTGCGATGCTCCCGAGATAGGTAACGCGAGAGGGATGATAGAGAGGGCACTTGAGCAACGAAGGGTTAAATACTAAGGTAGGTAATATGGTGGTACGGTTTATTTTGCATACTTTTTGAATGAACTAAAATATGAATAAATATTTTTATAAAATCTACATATTATTATTTAAATATTTTTACATTATAGGTAAGTTAAGTAAACTTATATTTTGTATACTATTTCTATACATATAAGGACAAACTATACTTACCTACAATGTTTCAACATCATCAGTCGAGTTTAACATCCAAAATCCTAACCACGTTCTAAAATGAAATGCACATCCCTCAACTAAAAGTTGATACTAGCTAAGATTGCATACAAAATTTCAGATTTTGCAGATTTCAGAGATTTTCAGAATTATTAAATTTGTTTTTAAATTACTTAATTTTGTACACTTTACATTTTCTAACTGGTTAAATGTGATAAAATAATAAGAATGAAAATATATTTCACACAAATAAAAAGCAAGTCCAATATTTTTTTTTGTTTTCAGAATAGAATGGAATAGAAACTCTTTATTTCACACAATTAAAAGAAGTTTTTTATTATGAAAACTGACACGGTTGGCGACATTACCTACTAAATCCGTTAAGTCAGCCCATAACACTACACGACATGAAACAAGAAATACAGGAGTGCGCGAAGACGGACTTACAGTGGAAGTGATATCTTCCAGCTTTATTTTTTATTTTTGATTTTAGTATTTTCTTACTAACGTAAGCATTCGTCTCATTTATATTTTAGCAGATAAGACACTTCATATTCCGCACATGCAAGATCGAACAGCCGCCGCCTCGCCCAGTTACTGAAATTTTCAACGAAATAAACACGGCCCGCTCATAAAAGAGGAAGTCGACTTAAGAATTTAATTTAGTGTCCATAAATTCGGAAGCGCGGCCCGGATGTGCGTGTGTGACGTATGGGGGCGCCGAGATAGGAGCAGGCGGGCGCGCGGGAAGGGCGGGCGAGGAAGAACGGCGGGGTGAAGGAAGGGCGGGAGAGAAGGAAAGCTCGGCGATATTATGTAGCGTTTTTTTGCTTTGCGTTAAAGATTTCGCTATTGCGATTTTATTGTGTAGCACAAGGCCGAAATACCGAGCGCATGTACCTGCAGGCGCAACTGAATGACGAAAATTGATCCTAAGCTTTACTAGGTGGTAGGCTCAAATTATGGCCGACTGAGTTGGTACCACCGTACTGGATGTAAGATGGCCGCATAGCAGCTTCGGTTGTGTTATCTCCTCTAGTCCAGTATAGCCAGCAATCCAGGGAAGTCCCCGGTATGGCACCTACCTTCTCGGAGAGGATATTGGATGGTCGGAGCATGTGATTTGGCCCCTCCGACTCAGCCACCCATACCGAATTACATAAAAAAAAAACAGGTGCGTGGTGGAAGTTTGACTCCAGTGTGTAACTGGATGACTAAATACGACCCCACAGTTAAACAAATCTATTCGGTGGCATAATGGAATAGCGAAAAAATCTGACAGCATAACTAAATAGCGAACACTGACTTCACTACGCAAATCAATGGTTTAATATTACCGAACTGAGTAACTGAATGAAAGATCAACTGAATGGTGAAAAGTCGTAAGGACCACACTAAGTATACGTAAAAGGCATGGCATTTGAAATACCCGTGTATCACAGAATGTCCATGGGCATCGTTAAATACCTACGCGTAGGTGAATAGATTTTTTTTTTTTTATGTAATCCGGTATGGGTGGCTGAGTCGGAGGGGCCAAAGCGCATGCTCCGACCAGCCAATATCACCTCCGAGAAGGTAGGTGCCATACCGGAGACTTCCCTGGATTGCTGGCTATACTGGACTAGAGGAGAACACAGCCGAGGCTGCTATGCGGCCATCTTACATCCAGTACGGTGGTACCAACCCAGTCGGCTACAATTTGAGCCTACCACCTAGTAAGGGGCAAGGGAAGGGACCTACAGTTTTACACCGGTTCCGAACGGTGAAGCAGCAGGTGTAGGTATGCACGTAATTTTTTTCGTCAGAAAAAACTCATTGGTACACGCCGACGGGATTCGAACCGCGGACCTCTCGCATGAGAAGCCGATGCCCAAACCACTCGGCCACCCGCCGCTTAAGATGCCACATGTCGCGCTTTCCATAAAAAATAAGTGCATACATTATGTTCTCACCTATCTCAAGAATCTTCATAACTAATCTCCATTTTATCTGCATAGGAGCTAAATTAACATTTTCTATATTTAACCGTTTGGATATGATGTACACACAGACAGACGGACAGATAGACAAACAACAAAGTATAACTTTTAAAGTACGTGTGAGGTCGGTACTTTAAAAGAATAGCCCCACTGCTGCATCGCTCCCCGTGTATGTCGTAAAAGGCGACTAAGGGATATGACTCCCTTCTAATATTACTAGGTGGTAGGGTTTAACCCGCCCGGGTTGGTACCACCGCACTGAATGAAAGGTCGGTCGAAACGGCTATGTAAATAGTTTGTGCTTTCCGTCCAGTTCAGTGTAGCCGGCACGACCGAAGGGAAGCAATGACGTGGCACCAAGTTCACCCGGTGCTATGGGCTGACATCACGGATGTTGTAGGTGATGTAGCCAACCGTGTCAGTTTCCATAAAAAAAAATATGTATATATATATAAGCGTTCCTATTTTACCATTTTGGTACAGAACCCTAAAAATAATAAAATAAGAATGACCAGTGCTTCATAACTTGCGCTATAATAAATACAAATAAGTGGTCCACTGCAAGTTCCAAGAAATTTACTAAGCAGAAAATTTCATACATATGTATCATCAACGACATTCCTATAACACGCATTTATGTGAAAGATAAATAAAAGGTCCACAAAGTTAACCCCGAGACGCGCAAAGTTTACGTAACATTTTCCTGGTTGTTTTCGCGCACGCTAGACGCCGCGACTTCATTTACTTACGTTTTCCGAAACATTATCGCGGCACTGCAATGATTTATGGCGTGAAGTGCTTCCTCTATGCAAATAGGCAACCTTCAGGCTGTTACACGCTGCTTGAGGCGCGCCCGCCTAGCGCTTGCCGGTAGCGAGATTCCAAGCGTGGCGCGTGCAAAACTATTCACTCATATGCTCCTTTTTTATACTATCTTTTGCCCGCGGCTTCGCCCGCGTGAAAGTCGTATTTAAAAAAGAAAAAGTAAGTAAGAAAGAAGGCCGAGCTACGTTCAGGTAAACAATAAACATTCGCAATGAAATTAAGTAACAGTTGTATGAGAGTCACATCTTAGCATAACCGGAAGTGAATTCAATTTAGCCTATCCTGTGTCACGTGCAGTTTCACGTAAGTTTAATCGATTTCGGATGATCGATTTAAGAGTTAAGAAGGAACATACATAATTTTTTTTTTATTGATACGCGAGACACTTGGCGCCATCAGCATGGATTGTTGAGCCGACGACGCCCAAAATATTTCTAAAAATAGTCAATTTAGCTTTAGTATCATACATAGAGTCTACAAACGCAGTATCTCATGAAACAAAGTAACTTACTCCATGACCAACCCTTGCAGATTTATTATTAGTATTGGTATATAGTCCGGTGAGTCGGAGGGCCCAGAGAACATGCTCTGACCAGCCAATATCGCCTACGAGAAGGCAGGTGCAATACCGGAGACTTCTCTATGGATCGTTGGACTAGAGGAGAACACAACCGAAGCTGCTATGCGGTCATCTTACATCCAGTGCGGTGGTATCAATCCAGTCGGCTACAATTTGAGCCTACCGCCTAGTAAGGGGCACGAGACTACTGACTACTGATTAAACATTCCTGCAATCTAAAAACTTTATATTTTATGCAATGCTTAATATGCATGTATAATATTAATGAAAGGTTGTGCGACTTCAAAGGTACAGCTCGTTTAATCCAACCATCATGACGCGCCCACCTCAGTGTAGCGAACTGTAGGTCTATTCTTGTAAATTCTGACAGCGGAATCAGCGCTGATGTGGCGCTGAGAAACACTTACCAAAGTGGCTCTCAGCGCCACAACAGCGCTGATTCCGCTGTCAGAATTTACAAGAATAGGCCTGCTGGTCTCGCGCATTCGGCAACGATGGCGCTGTATATGTATAGTGACGGGCCTATGCGTCGTACCTAACTTGGAATCGACCCACAGGAAATGTTTACCATAGAGCTCAATTTCTCTAACGCTACAGGCGATTTTGTAAAACTGGCATGTGGGGGTTAATGTCGACCAATCAGGGAAGGCCAATGTAACCGTAGAGCCTCGGACGATCGCTGCAGCTTATTTTAAGTGCGATCAGGTGCAGTTAAGCAAATGTAATGTGCATTTACATAATGAAGGTTAGTTTTAGAGATAAGCTAGTCTACAATGTAGGACTTTGTTAAGTGGGGTAGTACATACATACCACACGCCGTAACCCGACAATCGGGGTAAGCAGAGTAATCGGTGTTGTGCTACAAGTACTTTTGTAAATTACAGCACAACATCAATCACCACATTTATCAATGCATTAGGACAAGATTACTATCAAGCAGCAACTAAGGCACGAAGACCCACCCCCTGCTTGACTCGGTGGAAGGACCGTGCCAAGGCGAGAGATGGCCAACCTGTCGCCCTTTAGTACAGCCCCTTGTCCTTATACCTTAATCACCTTTCACAACATGCACGGGGAAAGATGCAGTGGGGCTTTTTTTTTTAAGTACTAGCCTGACACAGTACTGATATTATACTGGGGTAGTATACTGATTAAGATCTAGCACTCACAGCGAGTATTATCCGTGCGGCTTTTTTCCATGCGGATAACGTTCAGTGCGTTAAATCCGCCACACCCATGATGTTAGCTTATTTTTTTTTTATGGAACCTGACACGGTTGGCTACATCACCTATAACGTCCGCGATGTCAGCCCATAACACCGGGTGAACTAGGTGCCATGTCAGTGCTTCCCCCTTTGATCGTGCCGGCTACACTGAACTGGTCGTAAAACACAAACTATTTACATAGCCGTTTCGACCGACGTTTCATTCAGTGCGGTGGTACCAAACCGGGCGGGTTAAACCTTACCACCAAGTAAGATTAGGAGAGAAGGGACCTACAGTTTTACGAGGAATCCGAACCTCGGTCAGCCTCCAACGGTCAGCGGTCACCCATCCAAATACTGACCGCATCCAGCGACAGTTGACTGTCTGCACCACTGAGCTATCGAGGCTGACAATTATTGTGTCAGTGCTTCCCTTTGGTTGTGTTGGCTACACTTAACTGGACGGAAAACTCGGAAAAACACCTATTCTTGTTCGCCTGCATAAACCTCTCCCTCATCCCAAAATTATTTAGAATAGAATGCCTCACGGAATTAAGCTCGCCTATTGCACATAATTTGTATAAATTGGTGTTCAATAAAGAATATAATATACAAATACATCCAAATTTTCAGAGCCCCTTCGACACGAATGTGTGTTTTATTTGCGAATAATAAAAATAATGCACAAAACCTTTCACTTCAAGACACTGTGCATGACATCATAATAATGCTACAATTCAACGTTAATTGGAAGAAATTGCATTCTGCACTAAGTTACCCGCACAAATACTGATACTTTTGTATATTATGTTTGCTCCAAAGAACTTCAGTTTTCAACGCCCAGTTTCTGCTGAATCTGTAAGGGTTCATTCACATTTGTTCCAGCAGTCACAATCTGTGACATCTGACCTCGCCGCTGTATTCACGGCGTCCCTAGTGGACGGGCGGTAGCAAAAACTAGCGTCGTTCTGTCGTTACAGGCCTATTAGCGGCCATCTGACGCCATGTCGTCGGTCTCACCGCTGCTGGTTGTCTGCGACAAAAATCGGTCAAGTGTGTACGTTGTGAAATCGAGGGTTTCGGAATAAACTAAAAAAGATATAGTTTCAGTTGTAAAATGTACATATTTGAAACAGATCTTAAACAATGTTGTAGGATATATTAATAAATAATCCTATTAAATTAAACTAACAATCTTAAACTATCTTAAAAATTTAAATCTAAACCTAAAAAAATCAATAATAAAAACCGTCCAGGGACAGGCGAGCCCGAATAGCAGCGTTGCCGGGAGCCACCAAAAATCTCATCCATGGGCACCGACGGCGGAAAGGCGCCCATAACGCTCGCAGCGTGCCCCCTCTGCACGGCCAGACTGACGCGCTGGAGGAGGAACGAGCCGGCCCGACTGTCCCCAGACGATTCGCCCAGCCTCTTTTTTTATGGAAACTGACACGGTTGGCTACATCACCTACAACATTCGTGATGTCAGCCCATAACACCGGGTGAACTAGGTGCCATGTCAGTGCTTCCCTTCGGTCGTGCCGGCTACACTGAACTGGACGGAAAACACATAACATAGCCGTTTCGCCTCTTGCCCAGCTCCCTCAACAAATTGTTTTCCGGCTGCGCAAATCGGACCTAAAACTTTTGCCACCGTGCAAAATGCGAAGAACAAACTTATTAAACGTTTACCCATGCTTTTGCCATTCCCAACCTACATATAGGGCTAGGGTATATGGCATTGCATCCATGACTATATGTATGAGTGATGCTTCACTACTCTACCAGCCACTTACCTACCTGTTCTCATGTCATGTTTTGAGCATAATATAATGTGCCCACGCGGTCTCGAAAATTGAGTATCTGCGTAGGTAGCAATCCGCATAGGCACCGAGGCAACAAAGTGACCTTTTCAATTTTAATTACTAAGTTAATAAACTAGTGTCTCAAAATAGCAAACGCTTTGCTTTATCGAGGTACGTACCACTTAAATTGGCACCTATTGTGTGGTCCAACGTACAATTTTTTTTATTGTAAGCGCGACATCTTTCTTCATTGAACGCCATTTTGGCCGTCTTTCAATAATGAAAGCTACAGAAACGTTTAACAAATATAGCTAACACCGCTTCATGCTTAATAAAAGATAGAATTATGCGTGGCGCTTATTTTTAATTAAGTTATTTATAATGGTATTAGGTACTTATTATGTATGTAATGATTTTTTTCTACCTTTCATTATGAAAGGTTGAAAAAACTTCAAAGCTTGCTGATGTTGAAAATAATCTCTCTACAAAAGAATCCCTTTGGAACTCTAGGTTCTTAAATGTACATGCAATTAACAAATTCAATAAAAGTAAAAAGTAATTTAATTTTCTATAACTGATGCGATAATACTCCAAAACATTTCTAATTTTGAAAGATTTGAGCATGGAATTCT
Organism: Nematopogon swammerdamellus; assembly: GCA_946902875.1. Lineage (NCBI taxonomy): Eukaryota > Metazoa > Arthropoda > Insecta > Lepidoptera > Adelidae > Nematopogon > Nematopogon swammerdamellus. The sequence continues at coordinate 14,599,031 of OX336341.1, read as the reverse complement.
GCTTAAATATGTGAATTTTTATTTTATTATTGTACCAGCTAGCATAAATAAAACCACGAAGAAATTCTTACCGCAGCAAAATATGCAAAATTATGCGTATTGTTTACACAATAAAATCTAATTTATTTTCAATTCCTCCATTCCAACCGCAACAGGCCGTAGATACCCACCCTCATAGTAGCTCGTAATTGGAAATACCAAGAAAGTTTCCAGTCAGTATTCGTGCGATACGAGAATCAGTTCACTGATAAATTTGTTCATGAAAATTGTTCACAATAAATCAACATTCCGCATAAATTACTCGGCGAGAAGCGGCTCACTGTGTCAACTTATTGAATTTACACCTAAATTTGAACTTGTTTATCATTTATAATTTCTTAAGTGCAAAACTTTTGTATCCTCTTAAATACTTTAAGATTCTAGTGGCATAATGTATTTGTTTGATATTTCGTCACTGTGAACGGGAGTCATAACAATTTTAGAGTATTAATTGCTTGAAATCTTGCCACTGTGAACAATAAACATCACATTTTCATAACTTGGTTGCCATTTCAAAGATCATTAACAATATGAAATTTACTGTTATATTTCTTAGTGGAGTTTTGGACTGATGGTTGCGGTCTATTGATCAGCGTTTAGAGTTTTGTCAAACGGGTATCGATCACGCGCACAGACCTTGAAGATGGACTGCACGGGCCAGACCGAAAATTCATTGGCCAAAGAGACCGCGATGGCTAGCCATGGCTAAATGTCCCTATTAATATTTATAACCCCTTGTAGATTAAAAGTTGCTTGATAGTTAGGTCTTCCTAATACATTGCCAAACGTGGTGGTCGGTGTTGTGCTGTAATTTACAAGAGTAGTTGCAGCATAACACCGATAACTCTGCTTACTCCGATTGTCCAGATACAGCATGTGGTGTAGCCTAAAAGTTTGTAGACTAAAGACACACAAACTTTGTACCAGCAATGTGTCCATTTCCAAGAATTTGTTTATTCTTTATTGATCATTCATATGGCAGTAGGATGCGCTCGAACTTGTCACAATTAGTTTTTTTTTTTTTTATGGAAACTGACACGGTTGGCTACATCACCTACAACATCCGTGATGTCAGCCCATAACACCGGGTGAACTTGGTGCCACGTCAGTGCTTCCCTTCGGTCGTGCCGGCTACACTGAACTGGACGGAAAACACAAACTATTTACATAGCCGTTTCGACCGACCTTTCATTTAGTGCGGTGGTATCAACCCGGGCGGGTTAAACCCTACCACCTAGTGATATAATCATATAAGAAGGGAGTCATATCCCTTTTTACCAGAATACTTTCCAGTGACCTTAAATACATCACTATTTATATACATCCGCAGTTATTATTACTGCTAAATTGAATATAAGTAATTCCTTTTTTAAATGAGCGAATGTCGCAAGCCCCGGGCAAACAAAACTGAAGACTGGAATGGTCCCTAAAATCGAACTCCATTTCGCCCACGCAGCCTAATTGCGCCTTGACGCTCGTTGACCCGTGGGCCTCTCGACCTTCACCCTCATCCCGTAATTACACCGAAGGGCTGACCTCAAAATATCTCCATTTAATTAAGGTTCCTTTGTTAGTTCCACTCTACATGCTTTGGTAGAATTCCTTTAAAAAGGAACCATAAAAAACAAAAAGAAATAAAATATGAATGACTATACTAATTTTGAATTTCTTAGATTCAAAACTTATATTATTAAAACTCAAATACGCTGAGATTTCAACTTAATATTCATTTTCAAATGCGATTATTGCTTAAAATTTAAACAATACTTACCTAAAATTATTTTAATCAATTTATTAATACATTCAATCAGCTCTACATAGTGCTAAATCATTCCAAATGCCCATACTTTACTCGCCTTATTGTCGACTGTGTATTTTCAGAATCATTATCGACCGAAAAACCGCACTAAAATTAAATTTGACTCAGAGCAACAAAATAGGAAAATAATGATTCGTCGGCTCCTCTTGCGTTTAGAGAGATGTGGTGGGAGTTTTTTTATTTCTACAAGAAAGAAAATAAACGATAATTTTGTAAATTTTAAAGTTACGACGATTCAGTTAATTATGAAGCTTAGAAAACTCCTTATTCGTAGATACGAATATCTACGAGACACTTTGCGAGAGAAAGCTACTTCCCACGCGCTGGCTTTTAGTTGTCAGATGGTGAGTAAGGTAAGAATATTTATTTATTTATAAATAAATGTTTCTTACTTATGACCATATTGCATGAATAAAATAAATTAAATATAGCACCAATTTCAGTACTTAATTAAAGCAGTAAACTAGGTGGTAGGGTTTAACCAGCCCGGGTTGGTACCACCGCACTGAATGAAAGGTCGGTCGAAACGGCTATGTAAATAGTTTTTGTTTTCAGTCCAGTTCAGTGTAGCCGGCACGACCGAAGGGAAGCACTGACGTGGCACCAAGTTCACCCGGTGTTATGGACCGACATCACGGATGTTGTAGGTGATGTAGCCAACCGTGTCAGTTTCCATAAAAAAAAAACAATTTATGGTTTTGTCGAAATTATTTTTCTCATTGTTCAGTCGAAACAGCACCATTCTATTGACAGTAGGATCTGGGAATAATCATTTTTACAAAGAATCAATTATGTCCGTTTGTGTGGGAGGATTTTCACGGGCGCTATGGCCTTGAGCTCGTATCCCAGTTCCGTACGAAACTCAAAGAGAATACCCGGAGAGTAAGCTGTATCGCTACATTAGCACTCCAATAAGAATGATTTACGCTCTCTGCGCCTCTTTTAGGCCCTCGCCCCTCGTAGACCACCCCTCCTCCGTCCCTCTTAGGCCTTCTTTAACCCCTCTTAGACCACCCCACGCCCCGCAGTCCTGCTGGTCAATTCACTAGAAGACAAATCAATAATCGTGTACGATTAACACATTGTGGTGTCGTAACAGAGTTTGATCACTTCCGGACTTTCGTTCCGGCGAGACTAAAAGTGAATTGGTGTGTATTAAACACCGCTCAAGACGAAGTAGCAGGCGAGCTCGCCCCCAACGCCCCTGTAGAAGGTAAAATGTGAAGCGGTGTCGTGTCCTCTGACTCCACGTATAGCTGCAGCTGATGTTCTATGGGGTAGTGCCCGGTTGTTCTGCCAAAAGATCTGTATTTATGCGAGGCGTGTTTGAATATCTATTCGTGCGAGGCGTGACGTAGGCCCGCTATACCATACCTGTCAAAAACCATGTCCGTCTATCCTTTGTCTTTCTGCAATGCGAAATATAAATACTTGTGGCGCCATCTATTATTCAGTAGCATGAATATGGACTAATCTATTCTTAGCACGTTTCTTGTATCTTACCCCACCTAATGTTTTTTTTTTACTTTTTTCTTTTTTATAATTATTTGGTACATTACATCCATCATAATAATACATATTCTGTGGAAATTTCAATCGTATGGATACGGAACCCTAAAAAGTCACATTTAAATCGAAAAAAGGCGCACAGAGGACACATGTCAGCTCGATTAGAGCTTACCTGTTCTAAATGTCGCAACGGAATTGAAATGTATTCATTCTTAATCGAAACATCGAACTCGATTCTCGATTTAGCTGTCAGTGAATGAGCGTCCTGTTTCAGCCTCGGTATAAATCTCAGGCGTGAAATATAACAAACAAATAATAGCGAAAAATCGTCAGCAATTTGCACGCCCAGAACGAACGAAGAGATTCCACACAATTTTGGCGCGTCTCTTCGCGAAACCGATACAGGTTTCATTGAAAAAGAAATCTGCTTAGTTGGCAATATAGGTGGGATGTGGCGTACGGCTAAAATTAATTTACGTCATCTATTCATTTCTTCAGCCTTAAGTCCTGCTACTCTCATATAATATATACATTTTCACTAATATAAGCACATTTTTTTATTTATCACATAACTTTTTGCATTATGTAAATAAATGACTTGAATTTAAAAACCAATATAAACAAACTCAAAACTATACATCTACCTATAAATCAATAACGACAAATTTCCGCTCTTAACGCTTTACATCCCATACAAAGTGGCTATTTTTAATCCTATTCATTAAGATCGACATCAAATAAAATGTTGTTCATATAAAGTCCCTCTTGCTGCATAGAGCACTTCCTCATAAAGCAAGCTTTAGCAGGTCTATTCTTGTAAATTCTGACAGCGGAATCAGCGCTATTGTGGCGCTGAGAGCCACTTACTAAAGTGGCTCTCAGCGCCACATCAGCGCTGAGTCCGCTGTCAGAATTTACAAGAATAGACCTGCAGAATCCAGATACAGGTCGGTTAACGAAAGCTGGCGCGTGCACAGTACTCGCGACAATGCAATTGTGCAAGTGCGAGTGAGGCAGATCGGGGCATACGCATCACGAAAACCCGATCTGTCTCACTCTCACTTGCACAATTGCATTGGTATGAATACTGTGCACGCGCCAGCTTTGGTTAACAGACCTGTACGTCGCATTCTCTATTCATGCGTACAAAATCCGACGGGCCAATAATTTACCAAGCAATCCGACCGGCCAAGCATTTTGTATGGATTAGCTTTATGAGGAAGTGCTCTATGCAGCAAGAGTGTCTTTATGAACAAAATTGTATGAAATGTCGACCTACATAATAATATATAATACATAAGATTACATAGGGCTAAAAATAGTCACTTTGTATGGGATGATTTATAGGGGGTTAAAATAACCTTCACATTCGTGAAATGTATAAAAAGAGCCGCGTCACGATAAACAATGTATACTTTTCGAACGCTTAGCGACGAAAATGCGCACCTTGAAAAATTTTACATCAGATAAAACGGCAGTGGAAACTTTTGGACATGTACCGTTTTAGCAAATTGCTTCGCTCTTATATAGTTTTTTCCACATTCTATCTATTTAGAAACATCGAATTTGCCTTTAGAAATTGTCTGTATATTTCTTTACATGATAAATGTATAAATAACTATCTAAGAGGTAAGAGGTTTTGCATGCCTATAAATTGGAGAAAATGTTGAAATGTTTTCAAAGAAGAGCTTTGTCTAGGTAAAATTTATTATAAATGTGGTGTGACAGAGAGACAACACGGATAATTTCATAACAGCAAGGAAATGATTATTTGTTCTGTTTGCGTTTCCAGTGCAATAAACATGACAGTAACTAAAATGTCTTCAAAAGAGAACCGCTACAGAAAAACTTGCAACAACACCACTTCAGGCCACTAATAGGAGTAAATTTCAAAGAGTATGTGACCCGTTCAAATAGTCTAAAATTACAACAGTTGAAAGTTAAACGAACTCAAACGTAATCGATTAAACCGCAATGTAATAAATAATCAATTGAATAATGTAGAACAAATAATGAGATTCTAACGCCATTTACGCTACAAGACTGCATACAATAACGTACAATTTGGCGAGGCGCCAAGAGTACGATAGCAGCGCCACTAGCGGCGACAAGCCGTGTCACAATCACCTACTGTTTACATTTATATGGACCCCTATCTATACCATGGAGTAGAGACAAATATATCTACATGGAAATGGCGCATCGACGGGTGAGACTTTTTATTGTATCTGAAAATCAGTAAAGAAATATTTTTTGTCTTCTATTTATGACTAGATTTTGCCCGCGGCTACGCTCGAGTGAAATTCGTATATAAAAAGAAGAAAGTAAGTAAGCCCGCTACTACGCGTGATGGTCATGGAGTAAGTAGTAACTTACTCCATGACCATCCATCACTTACAGATTTATTATTAGTGTTGATCAGGAGTAAAACGGTCATTTGACGAAATAATGTGTCGTAATTTTATCAAATATTATAATATAAACTTCTTTATTTCACATTTTCATATTACATTTATATTAATTTTACATATATTATAACTATAAAAGGTAATAAAAATACACAAAATTAATACAAACAAATAAAAACGGTAATGCCGCCGGCGGCGGCGGCGGGTGGCAAGCCTCATAGCACGCCGGCGGGTGCAGGCCGTGGCTACGGAGCTGTCCGAGACGACGCGAGACAAGCTTCGAGCGATGGGTGGTGGTACTAGACACGTAGGCCGTATTATATCCTAACTGAGCAGAAAATCTGTAATGAACTTCCTATGTGCGCGTCGTCGTCGATTTGTAATCGAGAACTACTCAATGAACTTCATCGTTTTCCCTCACGTTTTCTAACGTATCTAAGGAATACTTTTAGTCTACTATGGATATTAATATTATTGGTATTTGGCTTACCATGGTTGGTATATGCTATGCTACGCCCCAAATGCTATTTTCCGCAATAACCATTTAAGATTTTGACTTCAAAATAATGTTCATGTCGAAGGACAAAATTGACAAATTTATGAATTATAAATTGTTTGATAACTATAAGTCATAAATCAAACCAGGTAATCCTGAGCCTATTTGGAGCAAAAAAGTTACAAGACATTTTGTTCTACGGTGATTTTTTTCCATACAAAACTAAATAATTTTATTTAGTTTTGTATGGAAAAAAAAAAGTTCACCGTAGAACAAAAGTCATCTAACTTTTTTGCTCCAAATAGGCTCAGGAGTACGGTGTGTGACTCGTGGTCCCACTAATTTGACCCACCACCTGGTTTGCTTTATGATGATGACCTATAGTCATCAAACACCCTGTATATTTACGGAACGTAAAACTCAAAAAATTAAAAACATTTTTTATTTTTTGAGGTTTACGTTCCGTTGTAATCACCTAGGACAGCGCGTGTGACAGGCGGGCGGACGGAAGGACAAACACGTGACCTATTTTATGGGTTCCTGCTAGTGTTGCTGTACACGGAATCCGAAAAACCATCTTTCGTTCGAACTTCATGTGAAATAAATGTCACTGTTGTACCAAAGACATATTTCAATTTAATACGTAAGAAAAAAATTAGCGTAACATGTAAAAAAAACATTTTGCAATACTTGAACTGTTGGGTCATTATGAAAAGATCGAATGTGGCTTTGGCAACGCCTGTAAATAAGATCAAATTCCTGACTCCGTGTTCCTAAGTAACCCATACGAAAGATAGCGAGGTGTGAATGAGGCGCAACTTTGACAGGTTTAATTATGCTTTATTTTACACAATTGTTGTACATTACTTGTTGCCAGGCCAGCATGATGTCATAAGACATTTTATTCTACCTAAAGTTGCAAACGCATCTCGTCTGTCTGTCTGTCTGTTGGTCTGTCCGTATGTTTACTGAATATTTTTGTTTGATCAATTATCTTTACCAATCATACGTCTAGGACATAAATTTGTTGTACATTATCATATGTTTAGTTTTAAATTTAATTTTAAGTACTTATTTCTTTGTAATTAATTTGTAAACTCTATAAAGCGAATGTTCACACGTTCTTTGAGGTAATAAAGATTCTTTAAACGGAACCGAAGTTTGAGATGTGGAATTATTACTTAAAGTCGGAACACACTGTACTGAACACTTCTAGTACAGATCCCGATTTTCTGTGTCCCGTGCAATGTACAGTTACAGACGCCCAGAACGTTCATATTGGTTTAGGCCGCGATGTTACAGCAAACAGATCTTGCTGTAATTAAAGCAGTTACGTGTATGCAAATAGCTTCTTGAGAAACGTTGGCTCTTCGTCTGTGGAGACTCGGCAATTCGAACAAATGGTTTGCTATTTGGTAGTGCCCCCGCCAAGTTCGAGCGTCGCCAGCGGCACTGCACTTCCTTACTGGTACCATTTTCACGTACTGCGGTGGTGCTACTCCGGGGTTAATCCCTACCACCTAATAAGGCAAAAGGGAAGGAACCCACAGTTATACATGAAATGCGAACAACGGTCAGCCTCAACGGTCGAACGATCACCCATCCAAGTTCTGACAACGCCCGGGTGTGCTAAAACGATCCATCGCACCACCGAGCTACCAAGTCTGATGCTAGCAAGCTAATGCTAGATAACTAAACTATGCAGGCAAAATGTTACTTATGTGTATAAAACCAAAATAAATAATATCTACTTTAAAAATAAAAAACATGTTAGAATTGTGAACAAGTCTCAAGTCTTTTCAAGAAGGCTACAACCAATCGCAAGAAGGCTCTTTATTTAGAGTGACTTTTGACATTTTGTGATTAGTTTCATTTGAGGAGAAGCCAAATGCCTTTAACTACGAAAGACGTCAACCCCACAAACGGCTGAGCTTTCGTTGTAATTGTAAGCATTTTTGTACAGAAATTTGAATTTGCACATTTTGTCGAGAGAAAGTCTTAATGCGAATATCGCGGGATCTTACTTAACAATGGTTAGGAGTTCGAACAACGAATATGTGTCAAGAATCATATAAACTGTTATTAAATGATTGTCAACTATTGTTTGTAACTTTAGATAGATTTTTATAATTTAATTTTTTATGTATATGTAGGTATTACGTTTTTATCAATAAAAACAATACAAATAATAACAATTAATCAATTTCTTTCGCGAAATATCAACCACCACCAAAAACAAATATTACAAGAGAGCTGAGCGCTTGGTTTCATAGTATGAATAATAAAGGAATGAGAATAAAAATTATGACTCTTCTCTCTCCCGCGCACACCTGAGACATCGCTGTATCTGTTCTGTTCTGGACGACAACGGTCTTGAATTGTACTAGAGAGACAGTGAAAATTACATAAATGGTGCACTCTCAACACATAGACAAATGGAGTTTCTGATAAATATTTTTTTAAGGGTTTCGTACCTCAAAAGAGAAAAAAGCGGAACCTTTATAGGATCACTCTTGTGTCTGTCTGTCTGTCCGTCTGTCATAGCCTATTCTCTCCAATTCTACTGGACAAAAAAAGTTTAATTAGATAAAAAAGTATTTTAGATTAATATGGAGGGTCAGTTGGTGCCAATAAATAAAAGTTTAAATTATCATAATATCGTGTGGAGTTTCATTTGAAAGAGCTAACTGTAAGGATTCTAAAAATATTGTTTAACCATTTAAGTTCATTGATTCATTAGTTAAATTAATTAAAAAAGAAATGTGTAAACCAATGTATGAAATTATAATGATATGGAATATTCGTAAAAGTTTAGCGATAGCAATAATATTATGTTTTGTATTGTGTGCGTGCAATGCTCAATATTCACGAAATTCAGTATAATCCCAATAACCCTGGAGTATCACAATGTATCGCAGGTTCGTCCGAGCTGGAGTTTAGAAGATTTATAGAGCCAACTTGCTCCATACTTTGTTCGCGTGGTTTATACTTATCTACACACTTTTTGTGAGATTTTATACATCCATTCCCAACTTTGGACCCCGTGCCCAGGTGCGAACGTTTTGTTTTACTGCTCTAAGGTGAAATTTATTGAAGGCTTTATTGAAATTTTCTAGAAAAGGGCTCTATTTCACGGTTTATCGAAATCGAGTACGCGGTGGAGGTGTTTTTTTTTTACTTTGTATTTTTTTTTACTTTTTTTATAGAAAGCGCGACGTGTGGCTCCGAGCAATCCATAAGTTGTCTAACGACGCCCCTGGACGTTCTGTTTCTGTATAATATTTTTCATTTTATTTTGCCCATAAGCACATTGGGGCGTTCATGTGAACAAACAAAGCTGTATAGACACATTATGGACACACATGCAGGCAAGCAATCACAAAACTTGGTCTCAAATTAACAAATATTGTATTCAATTTGTAGATATACATAATAGATATAAATACTAATACATATCGTAAATACTGAATTATGTTTCCATAATGACTATGTATATATACGATTATAATTTGTACGCTACGTCCTGTCACAAATAAAATAAAATAAATTTATTAAATTATATTGAGAAAAACAATCCTACTTTCAACAAAGCGAATTTTGTAATTTAAAGTCGGGTTTGGAACAAGACTCCAAGTTCCTTTCTAAAAGAGGAAACTTAGCACACCCAGTGCTTAATTTTTGTCATAAGTCTGCACCTCCTGTAATTTGCAGAGTTAGAGAGAGTTTTCATAGCGGAAGGCCAGGCAGTCGAATATTTTATCGGAGGAAGTAGGTAGTTACGGTGATTTGTTGTTTTGTTTTGCTTTTTTTATTGCACAATCTGAATTCAGGTAAATTGTCGTTAGGTTTTTGGAAGGCTTTTTCCTAAAAGTAAAAGTCTTGGAAAGTAAAAGAATGCTTTTACTACACGCTACTGTTCTCTTGTTTCTGTGTGAATTATTGTTAGCTTCCATTCTTCTTCTGTATGTTATCTTCTGTCTTGTGTATCTCTGTGTTTTTGTGTGCAATAAAGGATTTCTATTCTATTCTTTTCCTCTAAAGCCAATTTTTATAGAATTTTTTATTCAACCCGGATTCTTATATTTATATTTAAAATTAAATTGTGTATATGCGGATGTGTGTGTGAATGTGGTGTGTAAGGGTGTTTATGTGTGTGAGTGAGTGGTTAGTTGCATAAAAAAATGCTCACACACGAAATTATAGAAATTATCAGTGACCAGAATATGTCTCTCAATGGTGTAGTGACCAGAAATAGCGTATCAGAAGTGCAATGACCAGGTTTCAATGCCTAAGGACCACATAAAGTTTGTGTTTTTAGGGTTCCGTAGCCAGCGAAAACTTTAAGAAAGAAGGAAAGAAAGAAAGGATTATAAAATTGGTCAGGTGTCTGTCCGTCCGTCCGTCCCGTCTGCCTCTCACAGTCTGTAGTTCCCAAATTTTAATAAGAATGCAACACATTTAGATTGACCGAGTTATAAATGTGTTTCTTTTTATAATTTGGAATATAATGCGTCGTTTTTTTCTTAAATAACAGAACTAATTCGAACCAGCGACATTACAAGCCTGTAGCCTGTGAGCTGCTGAAATTTTTCCTCCACCATTTTAAGCTTTACAATGTTTGCTTTGTGTGGGTTTTTACACAACATAAAGTAAAGCAACTCAATTTTTAATTACTTCGAAAAGTGAATAACGCGAACGAGGCATCGTCTAGTTATTTTAAAGCTAGCTAAAAGCCGGTCCACCCGCGCGCACCGCCTCGATAGCCATTACCGGTGCAGGCAGTCGCGGCCGCCTGGCGAAGTAGTGGCGTGTTAATATTCTCTGCGCTCGTTAACATAAAACGCTACGACATAGTGTAACCGGACTGTAACACGGCGACACAACAGCGACATCTGGTGGTGACCGCACGTGTAGGGTTACCATAATATTGAAAAGTCCTGAAAAAATGCCGGACATAAAAAAAGTCCGGACATATTATTCACAAAATGAAATTATATGCAAATTCCAATTATATGCAAATTGATTGAACTTGAAAATTATGTTTGAACTAGGAGTCGGTTATTTTAAATTTATATGAGAGTGACCAGTTGAATTACTTGTAGTTTGATAAAGATTGAAGAATAATTTATTATCTACTTACTTAATTTTGACCGCTGCTTCCCTTCGCGTGACTTCAGACCGCCGCCGTTGATTATGATGGATAGGTAGCGTAAAACCATCTTGAAAATAGTCAGAATATAACAGTGAAAACCGTATGTAAATCGATAAAGTGGTTCTCAAGGTGTTCTCTGTGTGTGTCTGAGAGGAATATTATAATCCATACTAATATTATAAATTCGAAAGTAACTCTGTTGTCTGTCTGTCTGTCTGTCTGTCTGTCTGTCTGTCTGTCTGTCTGTTACCTTTTCACGCCTAAACCGCTGAACAGATTTCGATAAAATATTGCACGGAGATGAATTGCATCCCGAGGACGGACATAGGCTACTTTTTGTCTCAAAAAACAACCCTTAAGGGGGTGAAATAGGGGATGAAAGTTTGTATGGGGAACTCAGCATTTCTTAAGTTAGGGATATGACAATTTATATTTAGGCTTTTGGTATGAAATAAAGAAATACGTGTTTCAGCGTTTTTGCTAAATCAACCCTTAAATTAAAATAGGGGTTGATTTCAAAATTAGATTTTAGGATTTTATGAAATTTTGTACGGAGCTGAATTGCATCCTGAGGAAGAACATAGGCTACCTTTTGTCTCAAAAAAACAACCCTTAACGGGGTGAAATAGGGGATGAAAGAATGTATGGGGAACCCATCATTTCTCAAGTTAGGGATATGAAAATTCATATTTAGGCTTTTGGTATAAAATAAAGAATTACGTGTTTCAGCGTTTTTGCTAAATCAACCCTTAAATTAAAATAGGGGATGATTTCAAAATTAGGTTTTAGTATTTTAAATGATTTTAAATAATTTTATCCATACTGGGGGTGGTTTTGAAGAGTGGGGTTGAGGTACGGGGGAGGAGTCCGCGGGGAGAGGGGAAGGGAGGATAATTTAATCTCTATATTCTTTTCTCTATCTCTACTTCTTATAAAAGGAAACGTCTGTTTGCATGTATGTATGTATGTGTGTTTGAGGTAAACTCGGAACCACTTAACAGATTTTTATGCGGTTTACACCAATGTAAAGAGTAGTTCTTCAGGCTCACTATAGTAGGCTATATACCATAAAGTTAAATAGCCTTAGGGTTGAGCAGTATCAAAGAAAACGGAATTTAGTGTCGAATGGTCGTAATATATGGCGTTAGCAGTTCTGTTGCGTTGCGTTGGTGTAGTGTAGATAGATGCTTTTGGTAGAAGATACGAGTAGAATAAAGAGTAGATATCTATACTTATAAAATTGTTTGTCCTGACTGACTGATCTATTAACGCACAGCCGAAACTACTAAGTCCAGAAAGCTGAAATTTGGAACATAGGTTTATTTCATAACGTAAGAATCCGTTAAGGATTTTTTGGAAATTACAACTTTAAGGGGGGAAATGGGGACGACGACTTTGTATGAAAGTTTTTGTTTTTTTTTATGTAATATTATGGTCTTATGGTCTTCCTGAACGTAGCTCGGCCTTCGGCCTCGCCCTTAATTACTTACATTCTTAGATAAGGTTTATCGCCTTCCTGAACGCAGCTCGGCCTTCGGCCTCGCCCTCAATTACTTACTGTCTTCGAGAAGGTTCATGGTCTTTCTGAATGCAGCTCGGCCTTCGGCCTCGCCCTTAATTACTTACTTTCTTCGAGAACGTTTATAGTCTTCCTGAACGCCGCTCGGCCTTCGGCCTCGCCCTCAGTTACTTACTTTCTTCGAGAAGGTTTATAGTCTTCCTGAACGCAGCTCGGCCTTCGGCCTCGCCCTCAGTTGCTTACTTTCTTCGAGAAGGTTTATGGTCTTCCTGAACGTAGCTCGGCCTTCGGCCTCGCCCTTAATTACTTACTTTCTTAGATAAGGTTTATCGTCTTCCTGAACGCAGCTCGGCCTTCGGCCTCGCCCTTTGTTACTTACTTTCTTTGAGAAGGTTTATGGTCTTCCTGAACGTAGCTCGGCCTTCGGCCTAGCTTTCAGTTACTTTACTTTCTTCGAGAAAGTTTATAGTCTTTCTGAATGCAGCTCGGCCTTCGGCCTCGCCCTTAGTTACATACTTTCTTCGATAAGGTTTATAGTCTTCCTGAACGCAGCTCGGCCTTCGGCCTCGCCCTTAATTACTTACTTTCTTTGAGAAAGTTTATAGTCTTTCTGAACGCAGCTCGGCCTTCGGCCTTGCCCTTAGTTACTTACTTTCTTTGAGAAGGTTTATGGTCTTCCTGAACGTAGCTCGGCCTTCGGCCTCGCTTTCAGTTACTTACTTTCTTCGAGAAGGTGTATAGTTTTTCTGAACGCAGCTCGGCCTTCGGCCTCGCCCTTAGTTACATACTTTCTTAGATAAGGTTTATCGCCTTCCTGAACGCAGCTCGGCCTTCGGCCTCGCCCTCAGTTACTTACTTTCTTCGAGAAGGTTTATGGTCTTCCTGAACGTAGCTCGGCCTACGGCCTCGCCCTTAAATACTTACTTTCTTAGATAAGGTTTATCGTCTTCCTGAACGCAGCTCGGCCTTCGGCCTCGCCCTTTGTTACTTACTTTCTTTAAGAAGGTTTATGGTCTTCCTGAACGTAGCTCGGCCTTCGGCCTCGCTTTCAGTTACTTACTTTCTTCGAGGTTTATAGTCTTTCTGAATGCAGCTCGGCCTTCGGCCTCGCCCTTAGTTACATACTTTCTTCGATAAGGTTTATAGTCTTCCTGAACGCAGCTCGGCCTTCGGCCTCGCCCTTAATACTTACTTTCTTTGAGAAAGTTTATAGTCTTCCTGAACGCAGCTCGGCCTTCGGCTTGCCCTTAGTTACTTACTTTCTTTGAGAAGGTTTATGGTATTCCTGAACGTAGCTCGGCCTTCGGCCTCGCTTTCAGTTACTTACTTTCTTCGAGAAGGTTTATAGTTTTTCTGAACGCAGCTCGGCCTTCGGCCTCGCCCTTAGTTACATACTTTCTTAGATAAGGTTTATCGCCTTCCTGAACGCAGCTCGGCCTTCGGCCTCGCCCTCAGTTACTTACTTTCTTCGAGAAGGTTTATGGTCTTCCTGAACGTAGCTCGGCCTACGGCCTCGCCCTTAAATACTTACTTTCTTAGATAAGGTTTATCGTCTTCCTGAACGCAGCTCGGCCTTCGGCCTCGCCCTTTGTTACTTACTTTCTTTAAGAAGGTTTATGGTCTTCCTGAACGTAGCTCGGCCTTCGGCCTCGCTTTCAGTTACTTACTTTCTTCGAGGTTTATAGTCTTTCTGAATGCAGCTCGGCCTTCGGCCTCGCCCTTAGTTACATACTTTCTTCGATAAGGTTTATAGTCTTCCTGAACGCAGCTCGGCCTTCGGCCTCGCCCTTAATACTTACTTTCTTTGAGAAAGTTTATAGTCTTCCTGAACGCAGCTCGGCCTTCGGCTTGCCCTTAGTTACTTACTTTCTTTGAGAAGGTTTATGGTATTCCTGAACGTAGCTCGGCCTTCGGCCTCGCTTTCAGTTACTTACTTTCTTCGAGAAGGTTTATAGTTTTTCTGAACGCAGCTCGGCCTTCGGCCTCGCCCTTAGTTACATACTTTCTTAGATAAGGTTTATCGCCTTCCTGAACGCAGCTCAGCCTTCGGCCTCGCCCACAGTTACTTACTGTCTTCGTGAAGGTTCATGGTCTTTCTGAACGCAGCTCGGCCTTTGGCCTCGCCCTTAGTTACTTACTTTCTTCGATAAGGTTTATAGTCTTCCTGAACGCAGCTCGGCCTTCGGCCTCGCCCATAGTTACTTACTGTCTTCTTTGAAATACGAATTTCACGCGAGCGGAGCCGCGGGCTCAGCTAGTATTGATATATTTACATAAGTTACACGGTGCCGGTCGCCCGTAGAAACTTCCCTTTATTTATTAGCATGTTTTATTTATGAGTAATTTTATGCGAAAATTTAACTTAGGTACATTAAAAAACAAATCATCTAAGTCAAAAATCCAGACAAAAAAAGCCGGATAAAGCCCGCACGGAAAGCCGAAAGTCCGGAGATGTCCGAAGAAATCCGATCGGATGGTAACCCTACGCGCGGTAACTATAATGGCACCTGACAATGTTGGCTATGTTATGTAGCCATGTAGCCATTCTGATGACCCGTACTGTCAGTCCATTAGATATAGTTCCTGTCACAAGAAGGTACCATGCCAGTGCTTCCTTTTGGTCCTGTCGGTTTAACTGAACGGAAAATAGGGATTATTTTCCATAGCCGTGTTGACCTACTTTCATTCGGTGGCAGCGGCACCAATCCCGGCGGAAATACTCATACCTACGCATACGCTGAGGGTGGACAAGTAACGTGTAATAAATACCTCTTATTACTCTCTCCGCCACGTGTCAAAGGCTACACGCGCACAGCTAACTAATTACCTCAGTGAAATGCGACCAGCACTATTAATTTAAAACATACCGTGTGGGGCCGGTACTTTAAAAGAATAGCCCCCACTGCATCTCTCCCCGTGTATGTCGTAAAAGGCGACTAAGGGATATGACTCCCTTCTTATATTACTAGGTGGTAGGGTCTAACCCGCCCGGGTTGGTTGTTGTTGTTGTTTGCTGCCCAGCCTCTTGGGAAGGCGGGTGGGCCATTCTCTGCACTGAGACCTCAAGACGGTCCGTTGTACGTTGGCGCTCGGGTAGTGTTACTCCAGCCACCCGAGCTCTTTCATGAAGTGGAGCACTCTTCTTGGTCGCTTCCACACTCCATGGGCAGTTCCCACGTTCCCAAGAAATTGCGGTCGTACTTCTGCCACCACCGGGCACTCCAGGAGCACGTGGGTGGCTGATTCGTCCTCCGCCATGCAGCCTCTGCACAGGGGACTGTCGGTGACACCTATTGTAAACAAGTGTCTGTTAAGTGGGCAATGACCCGTAAGAAGTCCTACCGCCATACGCAGTTGACCTCTGTGGAACTTTAGCAGGCGCTTCCTGAGTCGCAGGTCTGGTTAGGGAATGGCTTCCCGGGATTGCCTGCAGTCCCTGGTGTTGGCCCAAAGATTTTCATGTTTAGATTTTGTAAGTTGATGTAGCCAATATTTGAACTGGCTGATTGGTAAGGGTACATATGGTTCTGGGCCTTCTGCACTCCAGCTGGAGCCCCGTTTAGCCAGCTCGTCCGCCGCATCGTTCCCGTAGGAGCCGCTGTGCCCCCTGATCCACTGTAGGGTTACCTTGTTGTTTACCGCTATACCCTCTAGTGCCTGGTGGCACTGGAGTATCAGTCCGGAGTTGATTCTTGTAGCACCGATGTGCTGTCCGACAGTACTCTGATCTGGTATCCAGTGATTTCTCTGTTGCGTACTGCTGCTGCTGCCTCTATTATTCCGATGCACTCAGCCTGGAAGATTGAGTTGTGAATACCTAGAGTGATTGTCTTATGTATGTTTAGGTCAAGTGAGAAAGCTGCTCCCCCTGTTCCCGACCCTGTTTTTGATCCGTCGGTGTATATTCTTACCTCGGACCCCGAATAGTCCTTAGCTTCCTCAGCTAGTTCTACATAGTAGTGTTTGTCAAACACGTGTGTTTTCCTGATTCTATCACACGGTGCCTCTATCAGCCCGGGTTGGTACCACCGCACTGAATGAAAGATTGGTCGAAACGGCTATTTTTTTTTTTTTTTTTTTTTTTTTTTATTGTTTCCGAACTAGCTAGCTGTGTCCGAGGTCGAAGCCTCAGGCGCAGCCAATATCACCCCCGAGGAGGTGCCAGTCCGGCTTGGAGGTGGACTAATGTCGCTGGGGAAAGGCTATTTACCCGCGATTTGAAGATCCGTGGATTGTAGGAGTGGGGAAAGATATTCCCCGGAAGCCCGTTCCACACCTTTGCAGTGCGGCACAAGAACGATTTAGAGAATCGTGCCGTTCGAAGTACTCGTCTGTCCACTACAAAGGGGTGTTCCGCGAGAGTATGGCGGGTTTGGCGAAGGCGAACAGGAGGAGGAGGGATAAGGGAAGCAATTTCGTCAGAGCAGCGGCCATAGTAGTACCGATAAAACAGGCTCAATGACCCAACGATACGTCTGTGTTTTAGAGGTTGAAGGTCCTTTGTGAGTACAGAGTCGCCAATGAGGCGAATGGCTCGTCGTTGGATAGAATCCAAGGCTGAAAGAAGGTACTCAGGGGAACCCTCCCAAAGATGACTGCAATATTCCATCACCGGTCTTACTTGTGCTTTATAGAGTGTAAGCAATTGGACCGGTGTGAAAAATCGCCGACATCGGTAGAGTATCCCTAATTTTCGAGATGCTAGTTTCGCCTTGGATTCTATGAACGATCGAAATCCAACGTCCCTGGACACCTCTATACCCAGGACGCCCAGACTACCATCATTGGGGACTTGGCTGCCCTGGAAAGTTGCTTGGAGTGGAAACGGATCAGCCTTAGTAGAGAAAGCACAGGCTTGCGTCTTAGCTACGTTGAAGTTGACCAAGTTCTCCTTCCCCCATGAGGATACTTTATCGAGAACCAGGTCAACCCGAGCAACAGTTTCGCGTCTCGCGTTTGCTGCTGACGCCTCTCTACCCTTCCAGTCTTTGATGAACCCTTCGTGCACCGTGCTGTCGTCCGCGTAGCAATGTATTTCGCCGAGCGAGAGCATGTCGTTAATAAATAATAGAAACAGCGTAGGCGACAGCACGGATCCTTGTGGAACACCAGCATTGATTGAGTAATCGGCCGAGCATGCACCATCAAGGGTGACAAAGATCGACCGATTGCTCAAAAAGCTGGAGATCCAAGTGCACAGTTTTGTAGGGACACCGTAGGCCGGAAGCTTGCTTAGGAGTCCCCGGTGCCAGACGCGATCGAATGCTTTGGATATATCCAAAGCGACCGCCAGCGATTCCCCAAAACCATCGAGTCTTTCAGCCCACAAGTGCGTGACGTACGCTAGAAGATCTCCAGTCGACCTTTGCTTGCGGAAGCCGTATTGCTTATCGTCGAGGAGTTTATAGTCTTCTAGGTACGTCAGGAGCGCTGAGTTGACAATACGCTCCATAACCTTACTCAAGAGTGAGGTTATCGCAATAGGGCGATAGTTCGATGGGTTCGCTGGGTCCCCCTTCTTGGGGACCGGCTGGACCGAAGCTCTTTTCCAGCAAGAAGGCATTGAACCGGAGGAATAGGAGCGTTTGAATAGGCGAGTAAGGACTGGCGCCAATTCCAGAGCACAATTTTTCAAGACAACCGCCGGGACGCCGTCAGGCCCGCTACTCTTCGAAATATCCAACTCACGTAGCGTTTTATAGACGACTCTGGGATGGAACCTAATATTATCCATCATACGCCCGCAATGGGGCAATGAAGGGGGGTTGGCGCCCAGGTCGTCCATGTTTGAGTTGGATGCGAAAAGGCGTGCAAAGATATTCGCCTTTTCCTTCGCGAGTATAGCGAGCGAGCCATCCGGACGTTCCAGCGGAGGTGTAGCAGGACGGCAGAAATTCCGACCGATGGATTTGGCGAGAGACCAGAAGGCGCGGCTACCCGAAGGGCTACGCGCAAGTTTCGCGCCAATTCCACGGTCGTGCCTGAACTTGGCCAAGTTTTGCGTTCGTTTGCAGGACCTAGCAGCGACGTTGAGCTCTCGCCTGTTCTCGACAGACCTATTCTGCAGCCATTTCCTGTAAGCCTGGTTCTTTGCGTCAATAGCCAGCCTGCATTGACGATCAAACCAAGGCTTATGGCGGCCGCCGATGGGAACAGCGGAGGTAGGGATGAAGAAATTCATACCCTGTGCGATCACATCGACGACCGATTGGGCACACAGGGATGGGTCTGGAGAAGAGAAGCAAACGTCGTGCCAAGGGTATGCTCCCAAGAAGGAACGGAAGTCATCCCATTGTGCTGACCGGTAGTGCCAAACTGTTCGCGTACTACATTCACGTGCTTCCGCGAGGTGTACAGTTGGCACAGTTGAGCGTACAAGGCAATGGTCGGAGTTACCGAGGGGAGCTTCAACCCTCACCTTGTAACCATTTGGCTCGCTAGTCAGCACAAGGTCCAGCAAACTAGGTCGATGAGCAGGGTTATCAGGTATCCGAGTGGTTCCGGACACCAACTGCGTCAACCCGTGTGCAATGGCCAAGTTGTAAGTCTCCCTGCCGGCATGGTCAGTGATGGGGGAGCCCAACCAGACTTGGTGTTTAGCATTGAAATCACCCAGCATCACTAACTCCGCCGTAGGGAACTCGCAAAGCAGTTTGTCTGCCGTACTGCTGAGATGCTCGCAAAATGCCTCTGTTCTTGACGCACTGAGGTTAGGGGATCTGTACGCACCCGCGTAAACTCTCACCACATGGGGAAGATTCACGCGGATCCATAGCACAGGGAAAGCAGGATCCTCAAATCGGGTGAGCCGGGTATAGGAGACACCAGATCCAACGTACAAGCAGACACCACCCTTCGCCATGAAACGTTCCTGAAGATTGTAACCAGGAACGTCCAGGTAGGATGTGTCCGCAGGACGCCCGATCTGGGTCTCCGTAAGAAAGAGGAGGTGAGGCCTCGCCGTCTGCAGATGGCAGGCGACGGAGGAGAAATTCGTATGTAGACCTCTTATATTTGCGAGGTCTACTTTAAATTTTGAGGGAGAACGGGCCGCTGAAGGTTTACAAACTTTTCTATTTTTGGTTCGGCTCATTGATTTGGATGGGTTTGATTCATGGAGCGTATCAGTTATGTAAATAGTTTGTGTTTTCCGTCCAGTTCAGTGTAGCCGGCACGACCGAAGGGAAGGCAGACGTGGCACCAAGTTCACCCGGTGTTATGAGCTGACATCACGGATGTTGTAGGTGATGTAGCCAACCGTGTCAGTATCCATAAAAAAAAAACAAAAAAAAATGCGGGTCTCGTTCATATTTGAATAACATATTTTGACATTTTAATCTATAATATAAGCCCGTTTTCACGGCCTCCAGTTAAGACTAGGCCAACAGTTATGTATAGGTTACAGTGACATTTCTCACACGTTTAAGAGGAGTTAACTGACAGTTAGGTATATTGTAGCTGAAGGCGGCGAAATAGGCCGTCAATCATACTCACTAGACAAGTGAGTAGTTAATATCTCACTAATATTATAAACGCGAAAGTATAACGCGCGAAAGTATTGCGAAAGATGCTTTCATATACGATAAATTCGTGTCTAAAACATAGGAAGTCACATACTAAAAACCTCTTAATGCTTCATACAATAATAATATTGTGATGCGATACGACAGCCAACACAAAAGTTAACACATCTTCAAACACGATTATACAAGTCAACGCAATCCTGCGAAATGGCTTTACGTAAGTACATACATAATAACCTAATAAACAGAAAGATGTTTTCGACTAAAGCCGCCATTCCCCTCTCCATCGCACATAAAATATTTTTATACCTAAAACGGATCCCGTACCAATGTCGAACTCTTCTAAAACATTGGTTAGGGAGCGGGGACACACTAGATCGCTTACGTTCGATTAAACCCATCTCTGATGTAGGTAGGTACCGAAGAGGTCATATTTTTTTTTTTCAATATATATTTTTGGCGTTTTCTAGCCAGCAACACTGGCTACAGAACTCCTCCGATCCCTTATAAAATCTGTTCGTCCGTCTGTAACACTTGCTGTCCGAGGTCATTACTCCTTAACGTAAAATTCAATAAATTAAAAAAATATTCGTAAATAATTTAGTCCTTATGCCATGAAAACTATTTTAAAGGTTATATCTTAAACGGTTATAAAGATAAAAAGAAAACAGCACTCTTGTTGACCGCGGCGGGCAATGATAATGTCTTGGATAATGTTTATAATATCACTGGCGACGGGCGGAAACGCTGCACCCACTCGCTAGCCAATATCTATGCTTCGACCAGCCAATATCACCTCCGAGAATGTAGGCGCCATACTTCCCAAAGATACTCTCCTTTGGATGGTTGGCTATACTGGACTAGAGGAGAAAACAATCGAGGCTGTTATGCGGCCATCTTACATCCAGTAGGGTGGTGCCAACCCGGTCGGCTACAATTTCAGACCACGACCTAGTAAGGGCAAGAGAAGGTAAATTTATAGAGCCCAAGGATGGTTAAGAACATTGTACCTCGAAGCGAAGCAGCGGGAACAGTTTATAAACAAACAACAATATTTTGTGAACGAAAAAAAATACCAGCGACAGTGTGACCTCGCGCTCAGCTCGCTACATCTCGCCGAAATTGAGGGAAAATCGTTGTTTTGTTTCCGTTTTCCCAATCACAAAACTTTCTACTTTTTGCCCGCGCCTTTAGCCCGAGCGGTGTGGGCCGCCGCGCCGCCGCCCGCGAGCCGCCCCGAATTCCGATTTTATGGGGTTTCTCTCGTCGATTTTCAAAATAGAATAGCCGGGGGCCACTTGGAGTAATCTGTAGTAATCAAAGTTCATCTGCAGAGTTATTCGATGTTCGGCGTGGATTGGAGCGAAGCTATTAGAAGGCAAAATAGCGTATTGATATTTGATTTGTATAAACACTTTAGGTAAGCGCGTATTTTAAATACTTGTACTGATAATAGGGTGACGTTGACATTTTATACGAGAACAACTTTTTTCTAGGCTAAATTTTCAGTTTTCACCCCGCATCGCTTGAAGTTCTTTGCTTACGGTGACGCTTGGTCCGGGTCGCCTCTCACCCTCAAATAGGTTGATGGTGAGAGGCGATGGCTGGCCCTGGCGTAATGCTCGTGAACTCGTGAACACTTTTGTAAATGTAGACTAAGTGGACGTAAAAAAAAGTTTCTTGCCAGTTCTTCTTCTCTGTGATAGATAACTGATAATCGAACTGGCAAAATGTTAAATGTTAAAATATAACGAATCCGAGTGCAGTGTACTGTCTATATGGATGATAATAAAGAATAAAGAAGAATAAAATACCAGCATTAAGCTCGCCTTTTATACCAACATGTCAAGTAAAATTTTAGGTTTTGTGTTAAAATTATATTATTGCTACTTAAAATTCAAATTATAATACCTAATGGGCATTATTATGATTTGAATTTTGGTGTACATTAAAGAATAGTCTTACGTTTACTTCAATCTTTTGAAGAAGAAGATGAACCGCAACCATTAACGAGTATATATTTACCACAGAGCATGAAATCACGGGCGGGCGGCTGGGGAAGGCGGCCGCCGATCGCTGTTCTGTGATATGCCCAGCTACAGTCCGCAAATCTGCTGGCATGGCATCTCGCTAAGCGTGGTTTCACCGAGGAAAGGTGAAATCGACTCTGTCGGTGAGCGCCGTTGGTCGCTCGGCACAGCAAACCGCATGCTGGTTTTCCAGAAACTATGTTTTAATCAATCCCAACCAGCGATAGTTTTGAAATTTGGGGTTCATTTTTAGGTTTACATACCTAAAAAGAGAAAGACTGAACCTTATAGGACCACTTCCGTGTCTGTCTGTCTGTCTGTCCGTTTGTCGCAGCTTTTTTTTCCGAATCCACTGGATGAAATTTGGTAAATGTATATAGTTTGATGACCCGATCACTGACGCATAGCGTAAATGAACTAATTTTCATTTTGGGGGTCATTTTTGGAGGATAAATTAAAAAGTAAAAAAATATTTAAGAGCATCATGATACGTATCAATGGAAAGGGCTCGATATAAGAAATATGAATATATATATTTTTTTCGAATTTTCACATACATTGCTTACAAAATATTACAAAAAAACATTCGAAAATCGAGAATTACCCAACACTTATTTCCAGTTCCACTTAATACAGATTATATAGCCTCTCTTATAGATTACAGGAAAACCTAAACGAAAATCCTTAAAGTTAAAAAGTCTTAAAGTTCTCACAGAAAACGGAATGGTAGTTACAGAACCCTTTTCACGCAAGTTTGAACCGCACTTGACCGCTTTTTCTAGTAAAAGTCCGTCTAAGATTATCGTTTACTGGTTGGCAGTATTGCGGATCGTATCAAAATAACCAATTTATTGTCTTTGCTGCTCCTTACACATTTTCTAGATAATAATACACCAATAACATTTTTCTCTTCGGTCCTGACCGATATATAATACCGGGAAGGATGGTGTTGCCATTAAGAGATAAATGCATGTAAATGTGGCCCAGCCCTCATAAATAGCTCTTGATTTATGTAGCGCTCGCCTCTGTAGCTGCACAAAAACAACCTCGATGGAAAAATACGAACCAGTATCTTTTTTCAGGGTTTGGTAAAGGAAGGATAGGTATACGCACCTACATTTAAGAAATAGGTGAAAGTATCTAAAGAGGAAATTTTAATGAATCCAGTTATTACCATACCAACTATCGCTGGTTAGAACTGTCTGTCTTTCTGTGTTTCCGAATTCTTTAACATAGTACACTGACAGAAAACTTTAGTAGGTACAAGTAATCCGATCAGGTTTGGATCGCTTGGATCAGGTTCAAATGTGGACGCACCTTTATAGTTACAGAACACTGGTCAGACCGCATCTCGCAAATTTAGATCGTGTGAGGTACGATCCAAATGTGTCAGGTCCGCACCTTTGAACGCACCTTTATACTGCAATTATAGTTACACGGGTTACAAATTACAATAATGAGTAGTATGTACTTGTACAGGGCACAGGGAGCTAATTGATTATCTACACTTTCAATTTAATACGAGTAGGTAGACAAATATTGTTTTACTCTTTTACGGAAAAACAAAAACTCGTTGGAATAAGAAAAACTATTTGTAATTACAAGTTTGCCAATTTATAGAAATAACAAATTACTTTTAAATTTTATAATAAATTGTAACTTTCCATTTTAGTAAAACTTATTTGTAATGTTTAGTAATCTTTATATCTTAATATTAGTACACTACTTATAAATTTAACCGTGTGGGTACTTAAAAAGAATAGCCCCACTGCATCTCTCCCCGTGCATGTCGTAAAAGGCGACTAAGGGATAAGTCGCGAGGGATAAAGGGCGACGGGCTCGCCACCTCTCACCTTGGCATGGTACTTCCACCGAGTCATGCAGCAGGTGGGTCTTCGTGCCTTACTTGCTGCTTGATCGATTGAATCTTGTTCGAATACTTTGCGAAACGTGGTGGTCGATGTTGTGCTCTAATTTACCAGAGTTCTTGCAGCATAACACCGATTACTCTGCTTACCCCGATTGTCGGGATTCAGCGTGTGTGATATGTATGTATGTATGTACTTATAAATTCAAGGAAAGTTTTATAGGATTTGTAAAATTCTGTAATTCGAAGTACAGAATATTAATTTCGGAATTGAATAAAACAGTTTTGTAGTTATTATTATATTATAAAATTAATAAAATGTTCTTAAAATCACATTGTTTTGTAATCTCCACAAAAAACAGTTAAGATTAATAAAATTTTATAATTACACCTTTTAAAGATCTGGTTTTTAATTCGAAAAATATTTTTTTTTCTCCGTGTATCTCCTAACCTCGTATTAACAGACTAGACAGCCTTAGCATACATACATACATAGCGTCACACCTGTTTCCCGGTGGGGTAGGCAGAGACAACGGATCTCCACGTGCCACGATCCTGACACACCTCTGCCGCCTCTTCCACTCCCATAATGTCAACAGCAAATCTGCTGGCATGGCACCTAACGCTCTGTCGACTGCACCATTGGTATCTCGGCACAGCCACCCATGTTAGTTTACATAAAAAATACAATAACTGTAAAGTGTGGAGCCAGTACTGAAAAATAATAACCTTACTGCATTACCATAAACTAGTGTTGAAAACATGTTTATAGTTTTTCCTAATGTAGAAACTTTGCTGGTTTATGTTATTACTTTATGTTTATTTAATTTAAGATATTTATAGTGTGTTTCCCTAAAATAAATAAATAAATAATAAAATAAATTTCTCCCCGTGCACTCATTCTCTCTCGAAGGACCCGAGGCTGTACTTGGTCGCTTTAAAAGTTTAATCATCGGTTTCACTCACGGCCGCAAACAATTCAATAATATTAACTTGTTTTTTCCTAAACATTTCTCACGTCCGAATAAAATATTGCAGAACAACAGTTCTTCAATTTCACTTAAAGAATCACCCTCTTCGATGTTATCTATCACATTCAACAACAATTTATTGTACAGCAGTTACTTTTCCGTCATGGATGCCCCATAGTGTACTGTTCCCCCTCAGTAAAATAAATCGCCTGATTTCATATAGTAAACCGCAACGATATTTCACTAAGTTTTCGCCCATTGACCTACTTCGAAACTTCGAAACTAACTTTTGATTTTACTAAACATTCCTCACGTCTGAATAAAATATTGCAGAACAACGGTTCTTCAATTTCACTTAGAGAATCACCCTCTTCGATGTTATCTATCACACTCATCATCATCATCATCATCAGCCTGTATCGATCCACTGCTGGACATAGGCCTCTCCCAAGGCACGCCACCACACGCGGTCTTCCGCAACAACAATTTATTGTACAGCAGTTAATTTTCCGTCATGGATGCCCTATGGTGTACTGTTCCCCCTCAGTAAAATAAATCCCCTGATTTCATATAGTAAACCGCAACGATATTTCACTAAGTTTTCGCCCATTGACCTAATTCGAAACTTCGAAAGAGGTAGGGATGACAACCCCTCCGCCGCGCCGCCGTCGCTGTGGTAGGGGTCGAGTCGAGATGGCGGCGACGACGACGGCGGGAACGGGGGCAGCAACCCCTAAAGTTATAAATAAGGCAGTAAAATATCACAATAACAAGCTGAAACGATGGGGCTGCCGACTTGCGGTCTCAGAATTGAGGGAGTCTTATGCACATTGCGGGAACCAAGAATGTTTGTAAAATAAGATATTTTATACAAAGTTGGAAAGTTTCTTAGCGGTTTTCTTTTGCATGTGCAATGTATTCTAAAGATTGTTTTATTGAATGGGTAGATTTTTGTTTCAACCGACTTAGTGCCGATTTCAGCACCTTCGGTTGAACTAAATTATAGCTTAAGACTGCAGGTTAACTCCTGTCAATGATAAATGTCACTTTAACTGGGAAATAACTGTTAAACGGGACATTTTTTTTATGGAAACTGACACAGTTGGCTACATCACCTACAACATCCATGTCATCTCATAACACCGGGTGAACTAGGTGCCATATCAGTGCTTCTCTTCGGTCGTGCCGGCTACACTGAACTGGACGGAAAACACAAACTAATCCTAAGACCTACAGTCATCCAATCCAAGGACTGACCGCGCCCAGCTTTGCTTTACAATCAATAGCGACAGTCGACTCTTTGCAGCACTGAGCTATCGAGGCTGACATAGCCGGAGATAGCGAAATCGATAATTTGAATTCATTTCATTTCAAGCCCAAAGGGCGTTATAAATACACATTGAGATGTACTTGTAATAAATACAATGTATAAGTCAAAAATACATAGGCAACTCCAATCAGAAATCTATGCTTGCCTCAAGTGTTTGATCACGACAACGCAAATTTCTCCCAGTTTCTTATTAGCCCTTCTAGAAATTATATTTGACTTTCCTTTAGCCCGCTCTCTACTCTACTCTATTTGTCTGCCGCCATGGAAATTTAAACGCAGAAAAGGCATTGTATTTTGTAGGGTTCCGTATCCATACGGAAATCTATTACTAAGCCTACGCCGCCGTGTCTCTGTCTGTCCGTCCGTCCGTCCTAGGGCTGTATCGTTTGAACCATAATAGGTGGCAGGCTGAAATCTTTTATTATGGCAGATGTGCCAACAAATAATGAAAAATGCAAAAAGTAAAAAATTAAGGGGGGTCTCCATACAAGAAACGTATTCACGCTACTGAATATTAGATGACGCTACAGGTATGGTGGATAAGATTTAAACAGAAGTACTCCAGGATTTTTATTTCGAAATGTTGGTAATGTTTGTATCTATGCCGTAAACAACAACAAAACAGCAACACTTTTTTTTATTGTACACCAAAAGTATACATAAACCACAAACAATTTAAATGAAATTTCATAAAATTGTGTTATAATGTCACTTCCGTTTAACTAAACTAACCCACGCGGTTGTCACATGGATGGTTGTTTTTACATAACTGTTTGTCTACCTTAAATATTAGATAGGTGACATTTTCTGATAATAATAATCAACTTAAAGTGCTGCGTGTCGTCGTTCCGCAGTAAGTGGATACGTAGCTCTCCGAGATGGGGGTGGTGGTGGCCTACGTGTCCAGTACCACCACCTATCGCTCGAAGCTAGTCTCGCGTCGTCCCGGAGAGCTCCGTAGCCATGGCCTGCACCCGCCGGCGCGCTTGGGGCTTGTCTCCCGCCGTCGGCGGAACTTTACCGTTTTCTCATTTTTTTTGTCTGTATTAATTTTGTATGTATTTTTTTAAGTGTATAGAATTAATATAAATATGTGAATAGAATAGGAAAACGTGGAAATAAGATATAATAAATAGCACACCGTGGTGGTTTTGTGTATTATACGAAAAAAAGTAATGTTCTTCTTATCGGAAATATTTACCTAATTCCTTTTTTAAAGCATAGATACAAACATTTACAACATTTCGACAAAGATATATTCCTATAATATTATCTCGTTGAGAAGGAGTATTTAAAGCATAATTTAAAAATGCACTGCACATTCCTGTATTGTGTATGTGAGGATACTTTGGGAGCGAAAAAAAAACTTTTGAATTAATGCTGTTATTCAAGCTTCAATCGCTGAGCTGGCACTAAGTGAAACAAGTATGACAGATAAAGACATTGCAATGCCATTTTTGTGCACATCACTTTGCTATTCTCAATGAATTTGTATCACTTCTAGGCATGTATTTTCATGTCTGTCGCAGACTCAGGGTACATTGGTGAACAATTTTGGGAGACTAAGTTCGTGTTCCAGACAGGAGCGTCGCGGGGACGTGTTTTCTTCAACTCTATATGCGTTATTTTGTTTTTTCCTTAGTACTCGTCACATAGTGATAAGTCCACCTTTGAACGCTATTGTTCTCTTGTTTCTTTAGAATAAAATAGAATAGAATAGAATTTTATTCAGTTGTACACATACATTATATTACATTAACACATTAACACAAATGGAGCTACATTAACACAAAAGAAAGGGCATAGGCGCAGCATATGGCCACTCGAGTGTCTCAAGGGCCGCTGTTTTTAAGCCTAGCCTATATTAATACTAAAATTAATTTAAATCTAAACAGCTTTATACAAAATTAACAAAACAATACACATTAACAAAATTTTTCAAGTTTACACAAGATTAATTTACAAACTACAAAAAAAATATTTACAAGATTAATGTATTAATGTGTTTCTTTATGTATTACTGTATATTTCTACTGTTCTTCTGTATGTTTTCTTCACGTATGATTGTTTGTTAATTTTTTGGTGTACAATAAGAAATTCTATCTATCTACCTATAGTATAGTAGTATAAAATTTTTAGATCCGTAATTTTCTTAAATTTTTTTTCCTTATTCGTTATGCATGAAAGGCGGGAATGGCTACGGGACCCTGTGTGTGTGAACAAGGTTCGCACTTAACAGACTTTTTGGGGTTCCGTATCCGGTAAGGGACCCTATTACTAAGCCTGCGCCGTCTGTCTGTCTGTCTGTCCGTCCGTCCGTCTGTCCGAGGGCTGTATCTCTTGAACCGTATAATAGTAGCCCGTTGAAATTTTCACAGAATATGTGTTATTATGGCCGATATAACAACAAATAATAAAAATAAGAAAAAGTAAAAAATTCACGGGTGTTCCCATAGAAGAAACCAAAAAGTCTATACGCGCGCGCCATCTACCGAACAGAGTGTGAAGCATTTTAACTAATATGAATGACATTTAACTAATATGAAGCATTTCATAACATGGCGTGAGTGGCGCTAACCATGACATGACGATACGGAACCCTCGGTGCGCGAGCTCGACTCGCGTTTCGCCGGTTTTTTTATGGAACCTGACATGTTTGGATACATCACACTTACTACACCGAAGTAGGTGCCAATGTCAGTGCATCACTTAAGTCTTGCCGGCGACACTGAACTGGACGGAAAACACAAACTATTTACGTATCCGCTTCTTACGACCTCTCATTGAGTACGGCGGTAGCAATCCGGTCGGGTTAAACCCTACCATCTATTACGATAATTAAGAGGGATCTACAGTTGTAGGTACTCCTAGCTATTCGGCCACGCGCACGTGTTTCGGAGTTTATCTACTAGGTAAATCAATAAACGAGCAAACTTTGACGGCCTGACTACAGTATAGTCGAAAATCATCTCACGAACACTGGTGAAGCTTGGCAGTTTCTTGTCTTTGGCTAAATTGGCAATTGAGCAACTGAAGAAATGCATATAAGTAAATCAAAATAGCGAGTTGTAGTGTATTGTATTTGTTGATTTTCATGCAGATAATTTTACATTGTGTTGAAACAAAACAAAAACCGTTTCATACACACCCACTCAAGAAACAAATCCAATATTGTTTCAAAACTTGAAGTTTTTTTTATTCTATAATTTTATAAAATACCCACCTACACGCTCAAAAACTAACACTTACTATCGTATATAAAGGTTGGTCCAACATTATATGTATTAGAAATTTATTATTTAAATTATTTAAATAATTTTTTAATATCCATATGCTTCTAACACCTTACATCCTCACTCAAGCTGTTAAATATAGTTTTACACAGCTTATTCACAGATATGAGAATGTCTCAGTGGAGCTTGTCGAAATATTGATTACAATAATTTTCATCTTTAATAAAAAATACAGGGTTGTGCGTGCTTGTGTCAGTAACACGCGAGTAAATTTTACCTAGAAAACGTCGAGCTATCCTATTTGGTCCCTACGACGCGTGGCCGGATTTTGTGTACTTTAAAGTGCACCAATTGGGGTACGGTGCGCTTTTCAGCATTTCGCCCGTGTGTCGCCTTCCTTAGTGACCCTCCACTCGATCGATTGTACCACCAATAAATTTTTGTCATATCAAGAAATATTGATTTTTCCCTTAAGCATTACATTAGTAAACAACACACATTTCAACAATTTGTTGAGAGGAGAGAAGAGGAAAAAAAAGACTGAACGCAGATGTTGAATATAGTGAAGATTTCACTAGATTCAGCCCGGATGTAAATCCAGCCCATACACAATTGAAATTATTTTAACAATGTGAGTGACGTACAACTATCCGCACTAGCTTACAATGTAACTTACAACATAAGGTGGTAATGTAGCTTACAATATAAGGCGGGCATTTAAATAGGTCATCTTTGAATATGAACTCACATTTCTTGATGGTTTTCGTGAAGGATTCTTGATGGTCGTTACAAATAATATTTGGGACAGGTTTTGACAAACATGAAACCTCTCCTTCTCGGCTTATCTCTATGTCTAGCAACGTTCGTCGAGCTTCGCCAAGCGGATTAGGCGAGAGGCTGCCACTTAGTGAGCTGGCTTTATTGATAGAACAATTGTTTGAACGTTATCATGTCGCGTGTACAGAATACCCAGTTCTCACGCAATCCGTATAATCTTCAAAGCCCTTTGATTGTTCGACTGCTGGAAATGAGCCTCTTTAATATCATGAGAGGGTTTAACAATATGCCATTGGGACATAATGTACATTCAGTTGACGTTGGTTCGTCATCGTTTGTAGAGCTCCGTATCCTTACGGAAGCCTATTACTAAACCTACGCCGTCCTACTGTCTGTCTGTTCGTCCGAGGGCTGTATCTTTTGAACCGTACCTAATAGGTATCCGGTTGAAATTTTCACAGAATGTGCGTTATTATATGACCGATATAACAAATAATAAAAAAACCAAAAATTAAAAAATGAAGGGGGTATCTATACAAGAAACGTATTTTTTTCAAGGTTTCTTGTTTTTACTCTATCGGGTAAAACGGTTATAGGTACAAACGTACAACTTGGTGTAATCTCACTATAATGCAGACTCAAAAGTAAAATAATGAATAATAAAAACCTGCCAATTACGGAAACCACGGTGCACGAGTGCATTTTTTTTTTTTTTTTTTTTTTTTATTGTTAGCTCGACATATGGCGCCGAGGCACCCATAAGGTGTCTAACGGCGCCCATGGACATTCGGTCGTATTCGGGGGTTGCGAATGCCATGCCGGCCTCACAGGTGCCCATTCACGCCCATCTTGAAGGACCCGAGACTGTACTTGGGGGGAAATATATGAGCAGGGAGAGCGTTCCAGAGTTTACCGGTTCTGTACAGGAAAGATCTGCAGAATCGATTGGTACGCATGCGCGGTAAGTCCAGCGTATATGGATGCAATCCCTGCCCAGTGCGCGTGGTGCGGAGGTGGAAAGGGGACGGCGGGATCGCGTTAAACAGCTCCTCCGAGCACTCCCCATGGAATAAGCGATAGAACACACTTAGGGAGCCGACATCCCTACGGTGTTGCAGTGGTTCTAGATCACGGGACACTTCGGGGTCACCCACTAGTCGCACGGCTCGACGCTGGATCGAGTCCAGAGGCGCAAGCTGGTATTTGGCAGAGCCATCCCACAGGTGCGAGCAGTACTCCAAGCAAGACCTGATCTGCGATTTATACAGCAGCAGCTTTTGGTCCGCCGTGAAGTACCGTCGCACCTTATTGAGTACGCCCAGCTTTTTAGAAGCCAGCTTGGCCTTCCCCTCGATGTGGCGACGAAAGTTCAAGTCGTGCGACAGTTCGACTCCGAGGACCCCGAGGTGTTCGCTTAATTTGAGCGACGTGCCTTGGAATGAAGGAGCCGGTGTGAACGCCACTCTCTTCGCACTGAACGCGCAAACTTGTGTCTTGGAAGCGTTGAACTCGACCAAATTACTACGGCCCCATTCGGAAATAGAACCGAGTGTATGTTCGAGCTCAGACACAAGTCTTCGTCTCTTCTCATCCACAACATCCCGACTGGCTGAAGGGTGACTGGTGTAGGATCCGTGTGCCGTACTGTCATCTGCATAACAATGTATGTTGCCCAGAGACAGCATATCATTTATGTGCAGAAGAAACAGCGTGGGCGACAACACAGATCCTTGTGGTACGCCGGCGTTCACTGACATGGCGACCGACGAGCAACCGTCCACTAGGACCTGAATGCTACGCCCATGTAGGAAGTCGGCGACCCAGTCACACAGGCCAGAAGGAAGTCCGTAAGCCGGCAATTTGCCCAAGAGCGACTTGTGCCAAACCCGGTCAAATGCCTTGGCAATATCAAGGCCAATTGCCAAGGATTCGCCATGACCTTCAAGCGATTCCCCCCAAAGGTGAGTGACGTACGCTAGGAGATCACCAGCAGATCGTTTTGGCCGGAAGCCGTATTGCCGATCGCTGATGAGGTCATTTGTCTCTAGGTACTTCATGAGCTGCGCATTGATGATGCGCTCCATCACCTTACAGAGAAGGGAGGTAATCGCTATAGGTCGGTAGTTTGACGGGTTTGAGCGGTCACCCTTTTTGGGGACCGCTTGCACAAACGCAGATTTCCAGGCCGCCGGCACACGACCATTAGAGTAGGAGAGACGGAATAGGCGCGTCAGCACTGGAACCAACTCGGGAGCACACCTTTTTAACACCAATGCAGGAATCCTGTCCGGCCCACTCGCTTTCCTGACGTCTAGGCAGAGAAGCTCCGCCCGTACAGTTCGTTGTCGGAACTGCACTTCCGGCATGGAGTTCTCACACCTAGGTATGGATGGGGGAGTGGCACCTCCATCGTCCAGGTTAGAGTTCCCCGCAAAGAGAGATACCAGTAAGTCGGCTTTCTCCTTTGCGGAGTGAGCAAGTGAGCCTCCAGGACACTGCAGAGGTGGAAGAGAGGAGCGGCAGAAATTCGACTCGACAGATTTGGCGAGAGACCAGAACTCACGGCTCCCAGTTGGATGCTCGTTCAGTCTATCGCCGATTCTGCCGATGTGGTCAAATTTGGCCCTGGCAATAACCCTTTTGCAGGATCTGGAGAGGTGGTTGTATTTCTTCTTCAGTTCGGGTACATTTGGGTCACGTCCGGCACGAGCACGCGACCATGCACGATAAGCTGCGCATTTAGCTGCGACAGCAACAGCACAGTCGCGGCTGTACCACGGTTGGCATTTACCACCGAGGTGGACAGAGGCGCTGGGAATAAACATTTCCATTGCCCCGAGGACCACTTCGGCAACGGTATTAGCGCAATCCGACGGATCGTCCGAACTGAAGCAGATCTCTCTCCAAGGGTAGGATGCGAAGTGCTCTCGCATCCCATCCCAATCTGCTGACGCGTAGTGCCAAATTCGACGCGTTCCTCTAGTACGGGACTGAGGAGGCGAAGATGGCACCGTGGACCCCACTAAACAATGATCAGAAGAACCCAGCGGGGCTCTCACTACGACCTTATATGCATTTGCACAAGGTGCATGAGTTTCGAACCCACGAACATCGAATCCAAACTCCATACATCCCACCGCTAGGCTAACGGAGCTTACGGACTATAAGACGAATATCCGATTCAGTTACGTCCCGATATAAATGCAAACTAGCTGTGGCGCCATTTATTATTTAGTAGCGTGAATATGTAATAATCGATTCTTAGCGCGTTTCTTGTATGGGGGCCCCCGGTTTTTACGTTTTGCGATTTTATTTCTTGGCATATCCGCCATAATAACACACACACACTGTGAAAATTTCAACATTACGGTTTAAAAGATACAGCAGTAGGACAGACAGCCAGACGGCGTAGGCTTAGTATTCTAAGGTGGTACCTTACAAGGTGGTAGGGTCGACCAGGATGAAACCACCGAAATGAATAAAAGGTAGATTGAAGCGGCTATGTTTAAAATTCGTGGTTTCCGTCCAGTTCAGTGTATTCGATGCGACTAAAGGGAACCAACCGACAGGGCACCTATGTATTTCAGCAAGGTATGTGATATCACGCGTCATATGATATGAGCCAACCGTGACAGGATCTAAAAAAACTTTTTTCGATGTTGACAGAATGTTAATTGTACTTAATAATATAAGGGAACCAACCGACAGGGCACCTATGTATTTCAGCAAGGTATCTAGGGGTGACATCACGCGTCATACGATATGAGCCAACCGTGACAGGATCTAAAAAAAATTTTTTCGATGTTGACAGAATGTTAATTGTACTTAATAATATATGTGGAATTTGTAAAAACCAATCCTCAATAATTATTTCTCCCGCATGTCGAAGCAAATAAAACCCCGTTAATTACCTATTTTTTTCTATAGATTTAATTTAAAGAAATCAAATCAAATGAAAAAAGTGTTTATTGGCCAGGACCATAGAGATACATATAGCTATACGATATTGCAGATTCTTTTTACACGATAAAAATGCATGAAAATATTACGTTTACAAAAAAAAAAATTTACTATATTATCTCAAACAAACACAACAAAGCCAAAAGCATTCTTAATCAAACTTAAGTCTTTAATTTCTTAATCTCTATACTCCAATTACCACTTTCTTTAATTACATACACTTCCCACCGCCAAATTACACACGCAGCCTGCATACCCGAGTGCTAATTGACCAAAATCCGCTTTCAGATCAAGGTCTCCGGGCGGCGGCGCCTCGCATTTAACTGTAGCTCTGTTCCAAGTTTCATCACGTAACTACGTATCTTGTAAAAACCGTAATATCCATTGACTAGTACTATTAAGATATTCTGTGCTTGACTTGCATTGAAACACTTTCGCTTGCCGAGTTTGGCTAGTACATTATGTACTTACCCTCATTTATTTAATTAAACACAGGTCGCTCCATGGTTTAAATTCTAGGCATATATTTTTTATATTCTTTCTTACTGCGATTGTACTTTGTCTATGTATTTTATGAGGTGGAAATCGGAAGTAGTTAGTAAGTATTATAAAAGGCGGGGCTAAAGCCACGGGGTAAAACGCTACTAGGCAGTCCTGTCACCTGCTTGAGATCTTGAGCAGTTGGTGTGAAATTATAGACTTGACTTGTTAAGTGGGGTCAGCCACACTGGACTACGTGCCGCGCTGGGTTGACTGAAATATATCTCTAATACGAATAAATCCGCTTTTGCACCTGATTTTATTGTTGAAACATCTCCGTGTCTAACGCTCCATACCATGCCATGCATAAAATTTATTGTGATATTGATTATTAGCAGATAGAGATTCTTTATTGCTCCACACACATTTTGTACATCACAATAATTATTATTGTCTTATCATCATCATCAGCATGTATCGGTCCACTGCTGGACGTAGGCCTCTCCCAAGGCACGCCACCACACGCGGTCTTCCGCTCTTCTCATCCATCCACTCCCGGCTACCTTTTTAGGTCATCTGTCCACCTAGCCGGGGGGCGTCCCACGCTACGTTTGCTTGTACGCGTACGTGGCCTCCATTGGAGCACCCACAATTATTATTGTCTTATAGGTTATTAGATTACATTAGATAGATAATTAATTCTAAATATATAGTTTTTTTATGCATACGCTAGACATTTAGCGCCGTCATCTGCGTAGATTGATGAGCCGACGACGCCCCAAAACATTGTTTCGAACTGCGCTGGTGCTGCGAATGCCGTGCCGGCGGCGTGAACATACATAGTTTAATGCTTCACGAATATTTTGTACAGGACATAATTATGGCATATAGTATCGCGTTCGCGTGATACTATGTTTACGTCGTATTAAACTTGAAATGAGGCTACAGAAGGCTTCCGCGCACGAACAATAGCCTACACTCGAGCTGCAGGCTCCGCGGCTCTAGATATGAGGACGTAAGCCTCTTCATCAACCCTGGAGCGTCCTCGGCGGGGATAGCGATAGACGTTGAATTTCTGCGTTTCGGCAAAGTGAGCTAAACATATTATTTCTCGCTCTTCACACTGATATATTCGTAATTAATAATAATCATGTCAGCCTCGGTTGTGCAATGGATCGACATGCGATCGTGAACATATGCACATTGCACACCGGTCAGAACTTGGATGGATGCCCGCCGGACCGTTGGACGCTGACCGTGGTTCGCATCCCACGTTAAACTGTAGGTCCCTTCACTTCTTACCTTACTAGGTGGTAGGGTTTATCCCGGCCTGGCTGGTACCGCCGCACTGAGCGAAACGTCGCGTCGGTCGAAATGGCTATGTAAATAGTTCGTGTTTTCCGTCTAGTTCACTGTAGCCGACATGAAATGAAGGGAATCACTGACATGGTACCCAGTTCACCCGGTGCTATTGGCTGACATCACGGATGTTGTAGGTGATGTAGCCAAACGTGCCAGTTTCCATAAAAACAATTATAGAATTCAATTATAAAACATAAAATCAATCAAAATTATTAAATAAATATTAAATAATTATCTCTCGTAAAGTGTCGATACCAATTAAAACATAATTAAAAAAATTAATAATACAATGGCTCTAGTAGCTTCAATATAATTTTATTAAGTAAGCATTCGCCTACTTTTGAAATCATCTAATTATTCAAACATTTCTCACACTTCTCGAAAGCTTTTGATAAAATTAATCATTCTATCTTAATAAAAAAACTAAGTCTCATTGGTATTAGGGGAGACCTTTTACGCTGGTTAATTTCATATATTTTTAATCGATCCCAGGCTGTTGCATTGAGGGGTTACTGTTCTCAGTATGGTTCCATTCATTCCGGTGTACCACAAGGGTCGCATTTGGGTCCTTTGTTATTCTTAATTTACATAAATGATATTGGTGAATGTATACAGTTTTCAGATTTCTTGTTATACGCCGACGATATGAAAATGTTCATGAAGGTCAACACGTCTGAACATTGCACGAAGCTTCAGACCGACCTACAAAATGTCTCCGATTACTGTCAGCGGAATCAATTAGTCCTTAATGCTAAAAAGTGCCAAGCAATAACTTTCAGTCGAAAGGTTAATACAATTGTGTATCCCTATATGTTGAACAATGTAATGCTGGAAAGAAATAACCATGTTCGTGATCTGGGGGTGTTTATCGACACAAAACTATTATTTGACAAACATATTAATATCATTACTAATAAAGCCTACAGAATGTTGGGTTCTGTATTGAGGGTTTCTAAACCTTTCAAACAACGACACACTCTTAGACTATTATACTTATCATATGTAAGAAGTCATCTTGAATTTGCGTCGGTCGTATGGAACCCTCAATACAAAATCTACATTAATGCTATTGAAAAAATTCAGAACAAATTCTGTAAGCACTTTAATTTTCGTTTCGGTCCACACGAGCACATGTTGGACACATTATTAAACAGAAGGACGATAACGGATATTAAATATCTCCACAAAATCTTAAACAACAATGTCGATAGTCCTTATCTTCTTGGTAAAATACCATTTAGATGTCGAGCTCGTCTCACACGTTCTGATAAATTATTTCATGTTCCTAAAAGTAGCACTAATTACCTGCGTAACTCATATATACGAAGATGTTGCAACACGTACAATCTACATTTCTCACATGTCGATCTATTCCATGATAGTCGAAGCAAGGTCAAAATATTGTCAATACAAAATATTTAGTATAACAATTTTTGAAGTCGTTATTAAGCTGTCATTTGTAAAAAAAAAAAAAAAAAAAAAAAAGTCTGTATCTTGGTCAATTTTACCTATATGTGTTATACTCGTCGTTTTAACTTTATATATGTTAATCTGATCTTTTTGTTTCGATTCTTCATCGTATGATGATAATTATTTTGTTGGTATTTTTATTTTTTTTTTCTCTTCAAAAATCACATTTAAGTATTAGCTAAGATCAACACTACATTTTGTTCTCTCTCTTTTCTATTGTCTATTGTTAACGGAATCTTCGCTGGTCTGTTTTTATTTTCTTATTATTTGTTTTGTTTTTATGTATTTATGTTGACTGTTTGATTCCTAAATAAATAAAAAAAAAAAATACATTCAAAACATTAAGATTAGCAGTTATAAACTTAACATCCGGTTTAGTATTTACACGAGATAACAGACAACATTACGTTAAGTAGAGCAAGGATCGATTAACGAAACTTTTGCGGCTTACAAGATACAAACTTCAGGAGTTTCACCCCTCCCCACACCAATGCTAAGGAAACCTAATTTCACTTTTCAGTCCTATCCTGAAAATTTCGAAGCACTCACATCGATTGCCTAAAACGTAATCACGGCCGAACGTTGACAGGTGCATTCATCTCTTTCAATCCCGACGGTCCCTTGAAGACACGTAATGGTTCGTTCTCGCTCACTCCATTATCCTTTCCCTTTGGGTGAAGTTTACGCACTTCTGTCGCGTTTGAGACAGCTTTCACTGATTTGGTGGGCGGCGGAGTGGCGGACCGAGCGACGTGTGTGAAGCATTCTGTTATTTATTTATTTATTTTAACATTATTATAGTATGAACTTTTGGAGAAACTTTGACGTAAAAAAATTAAAGCTGCCTTTTCGCGTGTCATAATTTTCTTTCTCGAACTTAAAGAAGTTTCTATAATTCTAAATACTACATTGTACATACTACAATACAAATAGTACATACTACTACTTACATCTAATAATACATTGAATTGATGAATTCATCGAGTACCTACATGCATTATAATATTATATTATAAATTGTTTTATTATGTTGTAAAGATGATAAGTCGGCATGACATTCGCAACCCCCGCATACGGCTGAATGTCAATGGGCGTCGTTAGACACCTTATGGGTGGCTCGGCGCCACATGTCGAAGCCGACAAACATTTAACTATTTAGAACGCATCATATTTAGTCGATCTTTCAAGTGATGGTTAGTTTGTAAAGAATGTCTCATGGCATTAAACTCGCCTTTTGTGTCCCATGTAATTTTTTATGGAAACGGTTGGTACATCACCTACAACATTCGCGA
The DNA here is from genome assembly GCA_946902875.1 of Nematopogon swammerdamellus. NCBI lineage: Eukaryota > Metazoa > Arthropoda > Insecta > Lepidoptera > Adelidae > Nematopogon > Nematopogon swammerdamellus. Next base: position 14,559,794 of record OX336341.1, on the reverse strand, counting down.
TATCAGGCGAAAGGGATACACTGAACTGGACGCAAAACACGAACTATTTACATAGCCGCTTCGGCCTATGTTTCTTTCAGTGCGGTGGTAACAACAAGGGTGGGTTAGGTTAGGTTAGGTAACCAACACCCCCCACCCACAACCACCCACCACCTAGTAAGGTATTTAAGACAGTAAGGTAATTATAGGTACCTACTTAATGATATGCAATAAAGAATATTTTGATTTGATTTCATTTGTAGCAAAATTTACTCTTACTTATGACTTTGTGATTGCAGCATAACACCGATTACTCGTCGGTTGTTTATCCCCGATTGTCGGGATACAGCGTGTGGTTTTTTAATGGAAACTGACACGGTTGGCTACATCACCTACAACATCCGTGATGTCAGCCCATTACACCGGGTGAACTAGGTGCCATGTCAGTGCTTCCCTTCGGTCGTGCCGGCTACACTGAACTGGACGGAAAACGCAAACTATTTACATAGCCGTTTCGACCAACGTTTCATTCAGCGCGGCGGTACCAACCCGGGCGGGTTGAACCCTTACACCTAGTAAGGTAAGAAGGGAAGGGACCTACAGTTTTACGTGGAATCCGAACCACGGTCAGCCTCCAACGGTCGAGCGGTCACCCATCCAACTGCTGACCGCGCCCAGCGTTGCTTAACAATCAATAGCAACAGTCGACTGTCTGCATCACTGAGCTATCGAGGCTGACAATGGATAAGTGGAATGTATGTAGCAAAACTCAACCATTTTAAAATGAGGTGACTCTACATATTTCCAACTGATGCTGCCGTATTATTGTAGCTTTCCGCTATACTTGGTCTCCGTTTCGTCACACGATGAGACTTCCAGCCGTGACCTTCCGCCCCCCCCCCTCCCCTCCGCCGCCCCCTCACCCCTTTCAGTGCCACCCCTCGTACGTTAACGTATGACAATATGTAAATACGTTGTGCTTGACATTCAATTTGTACAGTCTTCCATCATCTTCTAAGTGCCACTCAAAGCTTGCACGCAAACCTGAAAGTATGCTGAAAGTATTAGAGAACATTTAATTACCGGAAGCAATATTGTTTACATTGTAAATTAATTAATGAAGCTATTATTATGTGGAATCGCAAGTAATTTTTTGACGTAATTTCGATTATTTCTTCTTTTTTTAGTTTTCCGTACGACAATTTATGAAAGTGCGGGTCGGCCTCGCGCACCGAGTGCTCCACGTAAAAAGTCATAATCAAACCAAGTTTGACGCTTATGCGTTACAAGTTTACTGTTTTTACGATAGAGTAAAAACAACACAACAAATTATTTTTTTTTAAATAACGTTTCTTGTGTGAGACCCCCTCATTTTTTCCTTGTTTTTTTTTTATTATTTGTTTAACGAATCTCGGCCAAAAATCTGCGCATTTTTGACCGATGATCCAGAATTAGTACAAGAGAGAGAGAGAGAGAGAGAGAGAGAGAGAGAGAGAGAGAGAGAGAGGCAAGAGATAGGCATATATCTTTAATTTCGTCTTTGTGCACTTTTTCCTCGACGAAATTGGGTTCTTTAGACGCCGAAATATAAAGTCAGTCAGAAAGTACATTCGTTTACCTGAACGCAGACCGGCCTTCGGTCTCGCACCTTGTGGCGAAACTACTTTATTTGAGAGAGTGCATTGTTTATTCAGGTGAATGCAGCTCGGCCTTCAGCCTCGCATTTCGTGAATTACTTTCTTCAAGAGAGCATATCATTCACGTGAACGAAACTCGGCCGTCAGCCTCGCCCTTCGTGACTTACATCCCTGTGAAGTTACCTACCTACTCATTCTTTTAGGGTTCAGCAGTAATTAATTATTTGCCTCTATCCCTTGCAAGCACTATCAACAAAATGTATTGGTTCATTAATATTAATAAATCGTTAAATAGATGAACGAGTACCGCCCTATTAGAGACCTCGTTAAGTTCCGTGCTCTGCTAACGAGAGAGCGATTGGCGAATAATTATAATGTAGGGGAAAATCATCTCACGAGTACGTCATATTTTTTTTTTTATATGTAAACCAACATAGGTTGCTGTGGCGAGGGACCAATGGTACAGTCGACAGAGCCAAAAACCCCTCTCCTCGCGAAACCACGCTCAGTGAGGCGCCATGCCAGTAGATTTGCGGACTGTTGCTAGGCTGCCTAGCCCGTTGATACGACGACGTTTGAAGACACCCAGGTTAAAAGATTCGGGAAATACACTCACCAGGAGACAGTTCCACACCCTAGCGGTGCGACAAAGAAACGATTTAGAGAACCGATGGGTTCTCATAAGCCCAATGTCAACAACAAAAGGGTATGAATCTATTATAACTATTACTATTTCATATTACTGATACCACGGCCAGTTAATTCCCCATTCACGGCCGATTTCACCATCCTCGGCTAAAATGTAGCCGTCAAGTCCTGCCAAATTTATGAGAAATGTCACTTCTCCCGACAATTTACCGCGTGGAGCCGGTACTTAGAAAGAATAGCCCCACTGCATCTCTCCCCGTGCATCTCGTAAAAGGCGACTAAGGGATAACGACCAGATGTCGTGTTAAAGGGCGACAGACTAGTCACCTCCACCTTGGCACGGTCCTTACACCGAGTCATGCAGCAGGTGGGTCTTCGTGCCTTACTGGCTGCTTGATAGTTATCTTGTCCGAATATTTTGCTAAACGTGATGGTCGGTGTTGTGCTGTAATTTACAAGACTCCTTGCAGCACAACACCGATTACTTTGCTTAACCCGACTGTCGGGATACAGCGTGTGGTGTGTATGTATTGTATGTACAAGACTTGTATGTACGGGGGTGGTGAAAACGGTCATAAGAGATTTTGTATAAATTCAACTTTGCAAGAATCGGCTTGCACAAATTTTTAATTTTGGTAGCAGATCTATATTTGTTTTTTCAAAAGTAATTTTTTTTTTGGCCATTCCGATAAGTGGCCCTTCGGTGGCGTATGTGGTCAATCGGGGATGTGGTCGTTAATGGGATGTGGCAGTTCGAGGAATTATAGGGAGACGGACGTTCGTGGGAAATGGACGTTTGGTTCCGGATTCACTTCTTCACGCATTTTATAGAAGGCGGCTGTGCGTTGAACAGCACGCAGGTATAATATCATGTCGTCTGTCATTTGTTATTCACTGTCACACATAACATCATTTGCCTGAAGATTAACATGAATTCAGCGCGTGAACGTGTGTGATTAATGGAGGGCAAGGTTCATACAAATAATAACCTAGAAGAGCCATAGGCTCGAGGAGGTGAAAGACACAAAGATGAAATTACAAATATAATTATTATGCCCATTTTGGCCACACTCAGATGTGTGACGGACTGTCGCCCCGACTCCGGGCGTCCGACCGTTGAGACTGATAGTGGTTCTGCTCCACGAAAAACCGTAGCGCTCTTCCCTTTAAGTGGTAGAGTTTAAGTCGCTCGGATTGGTATCACTGAACTGAATGGAGATCGGTCAAAACGGCTATTCACCCTGTCATGTAGTATTTCAAAATATAATTATTATTTTAAAAAGATCACATCTTCAGGATGGCAACCGAATTATATGTGAGTATCGGATGGCGTGATTCCTCAAGCCTTCTGTCGGTGACCGTTCATACTTTTGTAGTTAAAATGTTTGAAGAAACGGTAGATGGCGCTCTTCCGCATATTATTATTCTTGTATGGGGACCAGTCCTATTTTATATTTTGGTTTTTTTTTTATTATTATTTGTTCCCATATCATTTTGTCCTAACAGTTTTCAACTAACAGAGCAGTATGTGAAAACATGCTGTTCCATACACTTATCTTATTTCGATATAATTGTATATTATATTGTATTGTATTGTACTGTTTATTGATCATTCATATGGCAGTTAGACTGCGCTCGAACTTGTCACAATTTGTTCTATCCGGTACGATTACACCCACGAAGAAGAACCGACAAGAAACTTCGCAGGGTATTTGTTTAAACATATTTTTACAAGTATTTAGTGACTAGCCACATAATAACACCGCCCATAGTCCATCTAAAACACAGCTTGAGAGCAAGATTAACAATTTTGCTGAGAGTTCTGACTAGAAAGACTTATTAATTAAGTGAATCAGGTGTAAAGAGCCTTTGTCAAACTTTGATACGTAATTTGTATCAACATAATTATGTTAGTATATTAAACTACAATGTAGTCTAATTGTATTGTCAAAAATAAAAAATAAAAATATATGAATATTTTAGATACTTGAAGCTTCAAGTTGTCAACTGGTTAATAAAGTTGAGGTACTAATGGTACCTAGTCAACAGTTAACTAATTATGCAGTCAGGTAAGTAGCATATACATAAGTATACCATTCAGATAATATGCTGCCAATTGGAGCAGGCCAGTCTCCACAAACAGCACCCTTCTATCTATCTATCTATTCTAGTATATATCTATCTTATTTCTATGGTACGTATATTTATTACTAGATTTGTATCTATCTCATGCTAGACATTTTTTAGATTTTTTTTATGATTATTTTATGTTTTGAAAGTTGACTAAAAACTTGTAAAAACCTGAGTGCATCGACAGAGGTGAAAGCCCAGCGGTGCACTCGGGACATTTATGAAATGTGCTTTTGTTTTCTTTGTCTAGTCTTCTCCTCTTTCTCTTCTAAACCTTTTGTGACACTACGCTAGAGTAACCGGCTACCTATTACGGTTACTATTACGGTTACCGGCTACCTATTATGGCCATAATAAATAACACATATTCTGTGAAAATTTCAACGGGCTACCTACTACGGTTCAAGAGATACAGCCCTCGGACGGACAGACGGACGGACGGACGGACGGACGGAAGGACGGACAGACAGACACACAGACAGACGGCGTAGGCTTAATAATAGGGTCCCGTACCGGATACGGAACCCTAAAAAAAAGATCTTACGTATGCCGCGAATTTATCATTCCCGTTCGTCCTAACAGAATACAAGTACATTCATTCATTCATTTCAATTCTTTCACGCAGAATAGGCTGAACCTTTTACCGCTTTTTCTCTCGTTCATCTCCATTTTCTTACATTCAATATTATGAATCTCTATCATACTTTGCGGGCTTTGGCCAGCAGTGATTCTTATCCCTAATGGTAAAAGTCACGCAAATCGCCTTTGGCTGTTCTCGGGATTTTTATTGCCCGCACAAGCACAGTCGTCGCGTAAAATACATTCCACGTCTGTCGTTCCGTGACGAATAGGCTGTACTACTTGTGTAGGGTAGGCGGCACAATCTCGGCGCCTACATTCCGCGCCGCCGCCGCCTCACTGTGCCATTACGTGGGAAAAATTAGGGTGGATCGACATTGTAGATGCAAACTGACAGCGATAAACGAGGTCGGTCTCTCATTCTTTCTCTCGTTGTCTCTGCCAGTCACTTGCACGTAATTTTGGATTTTTAGTGATAACTTTGAAGAATTCGCCAAACTCCTACTCTCTCAGAGTAATCGCGCATATGTTCAGCCTACTCTACCTAAGCGGTTACAACGCTTTATACGAGAATCGGGTAGAGAGGGGAGGGGGGAGACAGCAAAACTTCAAAGCTCTGTGGCTCATTATCTGTACCTCCACAGGTTCCAGTTCAGTGTAGCCGGCGTGAAATGAAGGGAAGCACTGACATGGCACCTAGTTCACCCGGTGTTATGGGCTGACATCACGGATGTTGTAGGTGATGTAGCCAACCGTGTCAAGTTTCGATTAAAAAAAAAAAAAGGTTCCCTGGTTCCAGGCTTGCAATTTAAAAAGGCCTAAAGTGCTAGCTGCATTACTTCGTTCTGGCCACATTCCATTGAATAAATTTAAATTCTTGATGAAAAACAGAGATTCCCCAAATTGTGATCGGTGTAACAAGGAGGATGGCATGTATCATTTTGCCGATGGTGTGTGGTTAGAACGAGGAGTTATGAAGGGAATTGAAGACGTCAGTTAGGGTGGAGAGACTCAATTTGTTTTTAGTATATGTACATAAACTGTTGGCGAGTCCATATTGTGAGAACGATTTAGTGTTGGACTTCGTTAAGCTTTCTCTATCCCTTAGGAACTCTGGGCCCTAAGTAATAGGAAAGATGTGTATTATGGGGCTGATTTAACAAAATTGGTTAAATCAGCCCCATAATACACATCTTTTTTGAAAATTATAATGCTTTTAACATTGATTTAATCATTGTTAAAAGCATTAAAAATAAATTAATTAAAAAAAACTCATGTCTACAAAATTTGTGTAAGCTCAGAACTAGTTTCATTAATAGTGACATTTCAAAGGGAAGCATTTCAAATATTGCTTTATCAATTCTCAATTAATTTCCTTGGATTGCCTATGAAATAATTAAATACATCAATGTGAATAAAACATTTCAGGTGCCAATTATTGTATACCTAATATTTCAAATCGTTATCTGTTGTATGAAGGTATCTAATTTACATCACAAAAAAAATTTAAAATTTACAGAAAATACATCCATTTAATAAAAATTACCTGAAACTACCTATAATTATCAAATAAAAACAGTGAATATATAAAAGAAAAATCTCCTCCATTCTGTTCTCCATTAGGGAGGTGAGTGTAATTACCGCCAGCTTCGTTGCCGCGCTGGATAGCCAGGCTCAATCCCTGCCTGAGGTATCAACTGGAGTGATGATCTCCGAATTGAGAAAGTAACCCACTACATCGATAAATGTTTTCGTGTCCTCACACCGAGGGCCCCGAGACGCGACAGCGAACACGATGAAGTGGTATGCTGACTTCACTGCCGAGTACTTGGCGGTCTCGGCAGCCAATAAAATGGCTAATTAAAAAACATTACCCTCCTTTTTGCTTCGCGCATTCGGATAATAAACGGTAAATATCAAACGTACGGAATATAAGAAATTGTAATGGTAATATGATAATAATCAGCTTATTCATTAACGCACACATGTTAGTCAATGCAGGGCTGCCTAATACTTAGGACATCTTAGATTAGTTAAGTCGTGTCACATGGGTACAGAATAGAAAAGAGTACTACATGGGTAAGAAATGAAAGAGATCGTATATAGATATGAAATTATCTCTCAAGGTGTTTGATTAGTACTGCTTTTATTTATTTAGGTCGTTTATATCGTATATCGTTTATAGGTAGACATTCTCCGGTTTCGCTCGTGGCATTGTAAGTTAACACTAAACCCTTAGTTTAGTAACATTTGCAAAAAAAGAATCCTTTTTAGAAACCTCTAAAAAACTAAGTAGAAATGGTAGTGTAAGTTTGCAAATAAAAATTCAACATGGTAGTCTGTTATCACCTGTAATATATACGAATGATAAATTAAAATTACAACATATTGCTTTATTATATTTTTGGTAGGTAGGTACTGGAGATTTCCCGCTAGCCAAGTAAGTAAAACCACGCAAAACTTATCAAATTATTATTACCTTAAACACGAGGCATGAAACCGTGCAACTACATTGATTTCAATTTAAGTTTGAAACTGTTTTCAAGCCCAAAGTAAAATAATTCGTTATTTAGAAAGAAACAATAGAACTATTCATTTTTTTCTACACTTTAGTGAGATATTGTCACTAAACAGATCATACCATTTTTCTCAGGGGAGGAGTCACGGATAAGTATGCTGGCGCAGACTATTACTAACTAAATGCTACTTACTTTATATGAAGTTTTCATACAACTCAAAGTTAAGTAGCGTACTTCCTCCTTACCTTTAATAAAATCCAACGTCTGCTTTCTGTCTGTCTGTCTATCTGTCTGTCCACTTATAACTCGAGAACCACTGAACCGATTTTAATACAGTTTGCTTCTACGGATATCTTGGTTCTTCCCATCAAGTATAGGCCACTTTTCATCACCTTAAATGACTTATGAGGTTAGCAGAGAAGTCAAATATGAGAGGGGGCGGAGCCGCGGGCACAGCTAGTTAATTTATGTGGCACAATGTTTTAAATTCACTGCTCAGCTCCATGAAGAACTATGGTTATGATAAAATATCCTGAGCTATTCCAGATTCCATAAGTGAAGACGGCACGTTTTTTTAAATGTAATCCGGTATGGATAGCTGAGTCAGAGGGGCCAAAGCACATGTTCCGACCATCCAATATCACCTCTGAGAAGGTAAGTGCCATACCGGAGACTTCCCTTTAGTCACTTCCCTTTAGATTGCTGACTATACTGGACTAGAGGAGAACACAGCCGAGGCAGCTATGCGGCCATCTTAAGTCCAGTATGGTGGTACCAACCCATTCGGGCACAATTTAAGCTTACCACCTAGAAGGGGCAAGGGAATCGGTTCAGCCGTTTTCGCGTTTACCCGTTACTGACATACAGAAGTTGCGCTTTATAATATTAACAAGAGAAGAAGAATAATATTATGTATGATAGAGGCGAATAGGAAAGCAACTCTCATACCCCGCGTGATGAGTGCCTGTTCTGAATATCTTATGATTGTTACTAATAGGATCTGTGAATGTGTTTCTATGAATAAATAGATGAAATTTATGATAACACACGTGTGAACCATTTTCATATAGATTCTCTCTCTGTTTATACTTAGCAGATCATAATATATTCAACAGGTACATGAGGCGGTTCGTTTTTTCTAGCTATTAGTTATCGAGAGACATTGATTTTAGATCGTTGTTATTATGTACATTCTTAGTTTATTTGAGGTTTTAGTAAGTAAGTTTAATTCATAAAATTAAGCATTTAAATTCCGAAAATTTAAAAGACTCATTCAACAAACACACCAGAGATTAGAACCTCTGACCGAATGAAATTTTTTCCATTGGGAATGGAAAATCGGTCACGTGGTTTTTTAATGTAAACCTACTACATCCGTGATGTCAGCCCATAAAACCTTGGTGAACTAGGTACATCAGTGATTCCCTTAGGTCGTGCCGGCTACACTGAACTGGACGGAAAACACGAACTGTTTACATAGCCGTTTCGACCGACCTTTCACTCAGTGCGGTGGTGCCATCCCGGTCGAATTAAACCCTACCACCTAGTAAGGTAAGAAGGGAAGGGAACTACAGTTTTAAGTGGAATCTGAACCACGGTCAGCCTCCAACGGTCGAGCGTACTGGCCGCGCCCAGGTGTGCTTATGATCACGACCGAACCGACAGTCAACCGATTGCACCACTGAGCTTCCGAGGCTGACAAGCATAGCAGACAACTATTGCAATTACCGCTAGTATTATGAAGCAAATTGCTCAGAGCATAAAAGAGCTCTTCATAAGCGCTCTTCCTTTATGGCTTCCGGGATATTGTCGGCCACTTGAGCGATAAGTATCTCGCATAGTTTCGTATATGTACATATACGTTTTGGATAGTTTTCTTACGTATTGAGCGTCTCCACTGAACTAGACATCGTGGATGTCTGAAAATGTTTAATTATATTATGTTATTGTGTTATATAAATTTTTTTTGTTACTTTCATCGAGAAGGTTTAATTCATAAGTTCTACAGGAAATGCTCGTAGTTCTACTTATTTTGAATGTAACCATTATAATTTGGCTTCAGTTTTCAAATCAAAAGTTGTAGGCGGAAGTGTATCGACATTATTCAGGCTTCCAAGCCGAATTTGCACCCGCTAAGGGGTGGAATTGGCTGTGCCTGAGGTTTCGACCTCGGGCATAGTCACCCAGTTCGGAAGCAATAAAAATAACCGGCCAAGTGCGAGTCGGACTCGCGCACTGAGGTTTCCGCACCACAAAAAAAATCATTGAAAAAAAAACACGTTTCTTGTTTCGTGGAACCCCCCTTAATTTTTTACTTTCTTCAATTTTGTATTATTTGTTGTTACCTATATCCGCCATAATAACACATATTCTGTGAACATTTCAACGGGCTACCTATTACGGTTCAACAGATACAGCCCTCGGACAGACGGACGAACGGACAGACAGACAGACGGCGTAGGCTTAGTAATAGGCTTCCGTACGGGATACGGAAACCTAAAAAGGTTGAAGTACATTTTTATTTTAGGTTGAAGGTGCAATTATCACTACTAACTGCGTCACATTGCTCTTGCTCGTATTACTGCCAAATTAAAAGTTGTCAAACTTTACTGTCATTTTAACTAAGGTTTCCATAGAATTTATGAAACCGCAACGGTAAATTTCAGCTCGAAACCAGAAAATAATTTATAATTAATTTCTTTTGAGGATCAAAAACAGGAAAATTGTTTTCGCAAAATGTATAAATGTTCCGGCAAAACAACGATCAAGGAGTTCTCCGAAGTTGGAATAATTAATTTGTAGCTTTTATTTTCACCTTCCGAAATACATTCTGCTTCCTACTAATACTCGTACACAAAATTCTGAACGATCTTTCTAAGTACCTAGGTATTTCTTATTATGTATTTATTTGTTTCCGCCATCCACCTAAATAGCAGTTATCACACTAGTAGATATAGATATACCCAAAGGTATACTAGTAGAAAATTCCGGGAGGTATTATTGTTACATTTTACCCATATTATTATTTGTATGCAATAATTTTATCTAATACGATAATATATTTATCCGCCAATGAAGTAGAAAACACTGAACAGATTGCGCTCAAAATGTCTATGTGCCAAATCGAATACATCGATTAACATAATAAGCTACTTTTTACCCGACTGGGCGAACCAAAAAGGGGTGTAATGTTTTTATCGAACTATTTTCTCTGTAAAAATGTTATTTATTGCCAATGAATGAATTTTTTTTTATATTTATTTATAAATTGTGTTTTAGATATTTCATTTATATTGTCAATTACTCAAGCGGATAAACAAATAAAACTAATTTAATTAAATGTGCATATAAATAACGTTGTAGGTGATGTAGGCAACAGAGAGAGTTTCCATAAAAAAAAACTAATTAATAAAAGAACATAAAAATATTGACTTGAAACCTAAAATGTACATTATCCTCTAAGAGAGACATAGATTTTATTTATCCCGCTAATTGAGCAAGCCTGACGTATCCTTCGTAGGTACTGAAAATGACGAAATTTTATAAGTTTCCAAGAATGGAGTCATCATAATACATTTTATTGTATTTAAGTTACAACAAAACTGTTAACACGAAAGTAATAAACAGTATAAACAAAAGAATAGATAAAGATATAGCAAGCTCAATATCACACAAGTAGGTAGGTATATAAACAAATGGTTTAAAGAAACACAGAGAAAGGTAAATTAGAAACCCTGAATCAGAACAGTATTTTCTATACTTTCATATGACATTTTCTTTATTTAATATTCTTAATGTGCCGGCTGTCAACCCTTATCGCTCGCTCAAAAAAGGCAATATTGCGTTCCGTGGCCCTTAATTCTCTTTATTTCGTTATGTTACTATTCAAATGTCAGACAGAAAATAAAGCAAAATGAATACGGGTAGGAGAAGGTAATTTCAGGATAACAAATACCGGAGTGCAAACTAAATTTAAATTTAAGTAAATTTAATGTCAGCCTCGGTAGCTCAGTGGTGCGGTCGGTCGACTGTTGTTAAGCAACGCTGAGCGCGGTCAGTCTTGGGTGGTGACCGCTCGACGTTGGAGGTGACCGTGGTTCGGATTCCACGTTAAACTGTAGGTCCCTTCCTTTCTTACCTTACTAGGTGGTAGGGTTCATCGCGCCCGCTCCCACCACACTGAATGAAAGGTCGGTCGAAACGGCTATGTAAATAGTTCGTGTTTTCCGTCCAGTTCAGAGTAGCCGGCATGAAATGAAGGGAAGCACTGACATGGCACCTAGTTCACCCGGTGTTATGGGCTCACATCACGGATATTGTAAGATATTGTAGCCAACCGGACAGTTTCAATAAAAAAAAATTAAAAAAAAGGAATAATTGAATATGTGAATATTTGAGAAATGGAAACTGATGATTAATAAATAATAGACCAAATTAGATTTAATATCAGTTTTTCAAAGATCCATATTATATATATACTACAATATAACTGCCAAGAAAACTTCCCATCTACCTTCTTCTTATGTATGAAACTCGCCTTCGTTTTCCGCTGTGCTCGCAGATCTGACGAAAGTCGAGTCAAGTAAAAGTGTGTGTTGTCATATACCCACATACATCTGAAGTCAACGGATGAAATTAACTTATTTCTAACATTTCAAAGCATAACAATAAAGTACAAGGCCATGCATAAGTAGGTACAATTTGCATATATTTCGTACGAGTTTTCTCCCAAGTGTACTCGACGCGGGTAATATGCCACAAGAACTCACGATACCGGGAAAATATCAAAGACAAAGCAAGTCCAATTGTTGGCCAATTTCAGAGTTTGTCCTGTTTGAACTTTGCCTCTTTTGAAGTGATGCATGCTTCTTTAATATTATTTTTAGGGTTCCGTAACCAGCAGCGCTGGCAGGGGCTCTTATAAAATCGATCATGTGTCTGCCTGTCCGTTCGTCCGTCTATCTGTCTGACACAACCTGTAGCTCCTAAACCGTTCCAGCTATCTTCTTGAAACTTTAAATGCTTACATCCTCCTAATTCCTATATGTGTAAACAATGTCAGGGGTTCTCAACTTAAATTAATAGGGGCCAAAAAAACAGAATTGGAAATTTTTATAAAACAGACGTCTGAATAATTTTAAATTTTGCACACGTATTAAGAACCGATGAAAATACAATAATTTCATATGTCGACTTAATCTCCTGACCAGGATCATTAGGATAAAAAAAAAGAAGTTGACAGTGCAAATTTAAATTTCGCGCTAATTCACATTGCTCTGAAAACTTGATTTTTTCGTGTTTTTTTTACTAATGATTTACAGAAATCATGAAGAAAGCGCGAAATTTGGTGCATAGGCACCCAAGTTGACTAACGAAGGCCATGGACATTCAGTCGTTTGCAAAGGTGTCTCTTTAATCGAGGCTGTACTTGAAGAAAAAAATATTAACTTCTTTGTTTTGGTTTACACCACAACTGTGTTGTAATACTTACTGAGATCGCGTCATTACACGATTAACATACACGATCACTGGCGAGAATCAGTATCTCCAGAAATTTACCTGTAATAAAGAAAATTGTTCATTATCAAACATTCAGTATCCACTCGCACGCAGGGCTTATATTTTAAACTTATACTGAATCAGCTTTTTCTACTCTGTTACGTAAACAAAGAGATTCGATCTCGCTGTTATGGCCGTCCGGACACGGTGAAATTCAAAAAACTCGAACATCCCCTACCCCCTGAGTCAGCAGGGGCTACCTTGTCCCGTGACCTCCTCCCCCCACCTCTTAATGGTTCCCGAAGCTTCCTCCCCCGGGCAATTACCACCCCTTTTCCTCTGGCGTGGACTGGGTGTGGGTCTTCTTCGTCCGGGATATCGAGAGTTATCTATTAATGTCGGAATGAATAGTTTATCTTGATTTTGTATTTTATTATTAATCCCTCGTTAGTTGCATTGTCCATAATGGTATTAGTCCTAATCTTTATTTGCTTTGTTCAAAACGTATGTTAGTACCAATCCTTTGTTATTTGCTTAGTTAGTTCGTAATTTATGTTAGTTATAATCCTTTTATGTTATTTTCCTAGCTCTCAATGTACGAGTATGTTAGTTCTAATCCTTTGTTATTTTCTTAGCTCATAATGCGCAAGTATGTTCGTTCTAATCCTTTTTTTATTTTCTTAGCTCATAACGCACGAGTATGTTAGTTTTCATCTTTTCTTATATTCTTAGCACATAATGTATGAGTATATTAGTTCTAATCCTTTGTTATTTTCTTAGCTCATAATGCGCAAGTATGTTCGTTCTAATCCTTTTTTTATTTTCTTAGCTCATAACGCACGAGTATGTTAGTTTTCATCTTTTCTTATATTCTTAGCACATAATGTATGAGTATATTAGTTCTAATCCTTTGTTATTTTCCTAGCTCACAATGTACGATTATGTTAGTTCTAATCCTTTGTTATTTTCTTAGCTAATAATGTACTTTATTGTTTATTGTATAATTTAATATGATCTCCTTAAAGTTAACAATAATCCAGATCTTAGATCTTATGTTACACGTTACAGCAAAATCTTTAAACAAGTTACCATTAAAGCCAAGCAACTGTTCCTTAAAAACAAAATTATGAATTCAAATAATAAAATAAAAATGGCCTGGACCATAATTAAAGAAGAAACTGGCAAATCTAACGACTGTAACACCAAGCTAGAGTTAAAAATTGGATCAGAAATTATTTCGGATAACACAACGATTGCCAATCATGTGAATAAATTCTTTTCCACAATAGCCCATAGTACTACTCAAAGTCTAAAGTCTAGTAAAGAAGTATCATTAAACTACCTCAAAGCGTTTATCCCTCGGAATTCTGAATCAGCCATATTTGCACCTGTCACATACCTAGAGACTAAGAGAGTAATTAGGGACCTTAAATCTAAACATTCCCAAGATCTTTGGAGTATCTCACCTGTATTATTGAAATCTATAACAAGTGTCATCGGCCCGCTAACAGATATTGTAAATGACTCTCTAAAAAATGCCATATTCCCAGATTCATTAAAAGTAGCCAAAGTTATACCTTTGTATAAAAAGGGATGTCATAACAATGTTGAGAACTATCGTCCCGTCTCTATATTGCCGGTTTTCAGTAAGGTCTTTGAAAAAATTTTGGAAAAACGGTTAATTAAATTCTTTATTGATAATGAACTTTTAAATTGTAAACAATTTGGATTTCGGAAAGGACTGTCAACGGGTGATGCTATAGCTTCTATGGTAAAATCAATATTAACTTCCCTAGACGACTCTCAGCATACTTATGGCATCTTTTGTGATCTGTCCAAAGCCTTTGACTGTGTAAATCATGAAATATTACTAATGAAACTAGAACATTATGGTATAAGAGACAATGAATTGCGTATATTCCAATCATATTTAGAAAATAGAGCTCAAATATGTGACGTCAATGGCTTAAAATCTAATGTAGAATCAATTACAATGGGTGTGCCGCAGGGTTCTATCCTGGGACCATTATTGTTTCTAACATATGTTAACGACATCTCGAGCTGTATAACAGACGATATAGAGATGGTAATGTTTGCAGACGATATCTCAGTTGTACTGAAAAACAATGATATAAGTAAACTAAGAGAATCCTTTTTAAATGTACTAGAATCTCTAAAATCATGGTTCGAATGCAACAACCTATTACTAAATGTTAACAAAACTAACATTATGCACTTTGCTCTAGGTACTCATAGACGTAATAACACTGATGCCATATTAAAAACTGCAGAAAACTTGTCATTAAACCTTGCTAATGAACTAACTTTTCTTGGGGTAATATTTGATAAAAGTTTTACTTGGAAAGCCCACATAAACTCTTTAGCTGGTAAGTTGAGTTCCGCTTGTTATGCTATAAAAAAAATTAAAGAGCTATGCGGAACTCATGCTGCAAAGACGGTTTATCATGCCTATTTTGAGAGCATCATGTCATATGGCCTTATGTTTTGGGGAAATGCAGCAGACTCAAATAGAATATTTTTATTACAGAAGAGGGCCTTGCGGTACATCCTAAATATGAAAACTAGAGATACTTGTAGGACAGCGTTCGGGGAGATAGGAATCATGACTTTACCAAGTGCATATGTTTACCAGAACATATGCTATGCCAGAAAATACATTAATGATTCCTCTCTTAATTCCGACAATCATAACTATGATATACGGCGTAAGAATAATGTACAACTAATAAGACATAGATTAGCTAAAACCTCAAAAAGCTTTATTTGTAATAGTGTTAGATTTTATAATAAACTGTCTTCTAACATAAAACAATTAGATGATAATAATTTCAAACGACGGATTAAATTAATGTTAATTGAAAAGAGTTATTACACTATTAAGGATGCATTAACTGACCGTAATTTTATCTAAGAGTTTGACTACTGTTTTTTCCACTAACAAACTTTGACAATTTGACATTTGGATACACCATAAATTTTTTTTTTTATATGACTTATTACATCTCTTTGTAATAAATGTAAACTAATTTTTATTTATTTTTTGACTTGATATAATATGAAGTATCAAAATTGACGATGGCACTATACACCAGATATAGGTAATTTAAATAGGCAGTGTGGTCAAATTCTTCAGTATTCATGTTTATGCTGTAAATATTAATGCTCCTGTGAGCGGTAGTATGGGTTAATTATTTGTAAGTTACTATAATATAATACTTATAAGGTACTAACAAAACATTGTGACTTGCGAAGTTTGTTTGTCAGTTCTTCTTCGCATTGAATTTAGAACTGGCGGAATTTTCGACATGTCCAAGCGTAGGTTACCTACCTATGGATGAAATTATACAATAAACAATAAACAATAAACAATTAATCCATAGGTAGGTAATTTAATTTTTTTTTCCAAGCGTAGGTTACGCTTGGATATGTCGAAAATTCCGCCAGTTCTAAATTCAATGCGAAGAAGAACTGACAAACAAAGTCACAATGTTTTGTTAATACCTTATAAGTATTACTAGCTGAGCCCGCGGCTCCGCTCGCGTGAAATTCGTATTTCAAAGAAGACAGTAAGTAACTATGGGCGAGGCCGAAGGCCGAGCTGCGTTCAGGAAGTCGATAAACAATATCTAAGAAAGTAAGTACGAGTAAGGGCGAGTAAACGATAAACCTTGTCAAATAAAGTAAGTAACTAACGGCGAGGCTTCAGGCTGAACTGTATTCTAGAAAGAAAATAAACCTTCTCGAAGAAAGTAAGTAACTGAGGGCGAGGCCGAAGGCCGAGCTGCGTTCAGGAAGACGATAAACCTTCTCGAAAAAGGAAGTAACTGATGGCGAGGCCGAAGGCCGAGCTGCATTCAGTAAGACTATAAACCTTATCGAAGAAAGTAAATAACTAAGGGCGAGGCCGAAGGCCGAGCTGCGTTCAGAAAGACCATGAACCTTCACGAAGACAGTAAGTAACTGAGGGCGAGGCCGAAGGCCGAGCTGCGTTCAGGAAGACTATAAACCTTATCGAAGAAAGTAAGTAACTAAGGGCGAGGCCGAAGGCCGAGCTGCGTTCAGAAAGACCATGAACCTTCACGAAGACAGTAAGTAACTGAGGGCGAGGCCGAAGGCCGAGCTGCGTTCAGGAAGGCGATAAACCTTATCTAAGAAAGTATGTAACTAAGGGCGAGGCCGAAGGCCGAGCTGCGTTCAGAAAAACTATAAACCTTCTCGAAGAAAGTAAGTAACTGAAAGCGAGGCCGAAGGCCGAGCTACGTTCAGGAATACCATAAACCTTCTCAAAGAAAGTAAGTAACTAAGGGCAAGGCCGAAGGTTACTTACTGTCGTTTACTTACTGTTACTTGTTGCGTTCAGGAAGACGATAAACCTTATCTAAGAAAGTAAGTAATTAAGGGCGAGACCGAAGGCCGAGCTACGTTCAGGAAGACCATAAACCTTCTCGAAGAAAGTAAGTAACTGAGGGCGAGGCCGAAGGCCGAGCTGCGTTCAGGAAGACTATAAACCTTCTCGAAGAAAATAAGTAACTGAGGGCGAGGCCGAAGGCCGAGCGGCGTTCAGAAAGACGATAAACCTTCTCGAAAAAGTAAGTAACTGAGGGCGAGGCAGAATACCGACCTGCGTTCAGAAATACTATAAACCTTCTCAAAGTAAGTAAGTAACTAAGGGCGAGGCCGAAGGCCGAGCTCCGTTCAGGAAGACCATGAACCTTCTCGAAAAAGTAAGTAACTGAGGGCGAGGCAGAATACCGACCTGCGTTCAGAAAGACTATAAACCTTCTCAAAGTAAGTAAGTAACTAACGGCGAGGCCGAAGGCCGAGCTGCGTTCAGGAAGACCGTGAACCTTCTCGAAGACAGTAAGTAACTGAGGGCGAGGCCGAAGGCCGAGCTGCGTTCAGGAAGACTATAAACCTTATCGAAGAAAGTAAGTAACTAAGGGCGAGGCCGAAGGCCGAGCTGCGTTCAGAAAGACCATGAACCTTCACGAAGACAGTAAGTAACTGAGGGCGAGGCCGAAGGCCGAGCTGCGTTCAGGAAGGCGATAAACCTTATCTAAGAATGTATGTAACTAAGGGCGAGGCCGAAGGCCGAGCTGCGTTCAGAAAAACTATAAACCTTCTCGAAGAAAGTAAGTAACTGAAAGCGAGGCCGAAGGCCGAGCTACGTTTAGGAATACCATAAACCTTCTCAAAGAAAGTAAGTAACTAAGGGCAAGGCCGAAGGCCAAGCTGCGTTCAGGAAGACTATAAACCTTATCGAAGAAAGTATGTAACTAAGGGCGAGGCCGAAGGCCGAGCTGCATTCAGAAAGACTATAAACCTTCTCGAAGAAAGTAAGTAACTGAAAGCGAGGCCGAAGGCCGAGCTACGTTCAGGAAGACCATAAACCTTCTCAAAGAAAGTAAGTAACAAAGGGCGAGGCCGAAGGCCGAGCTGCGTTCAGGAAGACGATAAACCTTATCTAAGAAAGTAAGTAATTAAGGGCGAGGCCGAAGGCCGAGCTACGTTTAGGAAGACCATAAATCTTCTCGAAGATAGTAAGTAACTGAGGGCGAGGCCGAAGGCCGAGCTGCGTTCACGAAGACTATAAACCTTCTCGAAGAAAGTAAGTAACTGAGGGCGAGGCCGAAGGCTGAGCGGCGTTCAGGAAGGCGATAAACCTTATCTAAGAATGTAAGTAATTAAGGGCGAGGCCGAAGGCCGAGCTACGTTCAGGAAGACCATAAGACCATAATATTACATTAAAAAAAACAAAAACATTCATACAAAGTCGTCGTCTCCATTTCCCCCCTTAAAGTTGTAATTTCCAAAAAATCCTTAACGGATGGAAATTTATAACGTTAGGATTAAGGATCCTTAATCCTAACGTTATGAAATAAAACTATGTTCCAAATTTCAGCTTTCTAGACTTAGTAGTTTCGGCTGTGCGTTAATAGATCAGTCAGTCAGGACAAACAATTTTATAAGTATAGATATCTACTCTTTATTCTACTCGTATCGTACCAGAAGCATATATCTACACTACACCAACGCAACGCAACAGAACTGCTAACGCCATATATTACGACCATTCAACACTAAATTCCGTTTTCTTTCCGGTTCCTATAAACCTTCTCGAAGAAAGTAAGTAACTGAAAGCGAGGCCGAAGGCCGAGCTACGTTTAGGAATACCATAAACCTTCTCAAAGAAAGTAAGTAACTAAGGGCAAGGCCGAAGGCCAAGCTGCGTTCAGGAAGACTATAAACCTTATCGAAGAAAGTATGTAACTAAGGGCGAGGCCGAAGGCCGAGCTGCATTCAGAAAGACTATAAACCTTCTCGAAGAAAGTAAGTAACTGAAAGCGAGGCCGAAGGCCGAGCTACGTTTAGGAAGACCATAAACCTTCTCAAAGAAAGTAAGTAACAAAGGGCGAGGCCGAAGGCCGAGCTGCGTTCAGGAAGACGATAATCCTTATCTAAGAAAGTAAGTAATTAAGGGCGAAGCCGAAGGCCGAGCTACGTTTAGGAAGACCATAAACCTTCTCGAAGATAGTAAGTAACTGAGGGCGAGGCCGAAGGCCGAGCTGCGTTCACGAAGACTATAAACCTTCTCGAAGAAAGTAAGTAACTGAGGGCGAGGCCGAAGGCTGAGCGGCGTTCAGGAAGGCGATAAACCTTATCTAAGAATGTAAGTAATTAAGGGCGAGGCCGAAGGCCGAGCTACGTTCAGGAAGACCATAAGACCATAATATTACATTAAAAAAAACAAAAACTTTCATACAAAGTCGTCGTCTCCATTTCCCCCCTTAAAGTTGTAATTTCCAAAAAATCCTTAACGGATGGAAATTTATAACGTTAGGATTAAGGATCCTTAATCCTAACGTTATGAAATAAAACTATGTTCCAAATTTCAGCTTTCTAGACTTAGTAGTTTCGGCTGTGCGTTAATAGATCAGTCAGTCAGGACAAACAATTTTATAAGTATAGATATCTACTCTTTATTCTACTCGTATCTTCTACCAAAAGCATATATCTACACTACACCAACGCAACGCAACAGAACTGCTAACGCCATATATTACGACCATTCAACACTAAATTCCGTTTTCTTTGATACTGCTCAACCCTAAGGCTATTTAACTTTATGGTATATAGCCTACTATAGTGAGCCTGAAGAACTACTCTTTACATTGGTGTAAACCGCATAAAAATCTGTTAAGTGGTTCCGAGTTTACCTCAAACATACATACATACATGCAAACAGACGTTTCCTTTTATAAGAAGTAGAGATAGAGAAATGAAGATAGAGATTAAATTATCCTCCCTTCCCCTCTCCCCGCGGACTCCTCCCCCGTACCTCAACCCCACTCTTCAAAACCACCCCCAGTATGGATAAAATTATTTAAAATCATTTAAAATCCTAAAACCTAATTTTGAAATCATCCCCTATTTTAATTTAAGGGTTGATTTAGCAAAAACACTGAAACACGTATTTCTTTATTTCATACCAAAAGCCCAAATATAAATTGTCGTATCCCTAACTTAAGAAATGCTGAGTTCCCCATACAAACTTTCATCCCCTATTTCACCCCCTTAAGGGTTGTTTTTTGAGACAAAAAGTAGCCTATGTCCGTCCTCGGGATGCAATTCATCTCCGTGCAATATTTTATCGAAATCTGTTCAGCGGTTTAGGCGTGAAAAGGTAACAGACAGACAGACAGACAGACAGACAGACAGACAGACAGACAACAGAGTTACTTTCGAATTTATAATATTAGTATGGATATTAAAGTAATTTCCAATAATGAATCCATACTACCGCTCACAAGAACATTAGTATTTACAGCATAAACATGAATACTCAAGAATCTGACCACACTGCTTATTTAAATTACCTATATCTGGCATATAGTGCCATCGTCAACTTTGATACTTCATATATCAAGTCAAATAAAAAACAATTAGTTTACGTTTATTACAAAGAAATGTAATAAGTCATATTAAAAATGTAATGATACAAAGTGTGTCCAATTGTCAAAGTTTGTTAGTGGGAAAAACAATAGTCAAACTCTTAGATAAAATTACGGTCAGTTAATGCATCCTTAATAGTGTAATAACTCTTTTCAATTATTACATTATTTTAATCCATCGTTTAAAATTATTATCATGTAATTGTTTTATGTTAGAAGACAGTTTATTATAAAAGTCAGTTATAAAAGTCTTATTAGTTGTACATTACGAGTATGTTAGTTCTTATCCTTTGTTATTTTCTTAGTTCATAATGTACAAGTATGTTCGTTCTAATGCTTTGTTATTTTCTTTGCTCATAATGTACGAGTATGTTAGTTCTTATCCTTTCTTATATTCTTAGCTCATAATGTACGAGTATGTTAGTTCTTATCCTTTCTTATATTCTTAGCTCATAATGTACGAGTATATTAGTTCTTATCCTTTCTTATATTCTTAGCTCATAATGTACGAGTATGTTAGTTCTAATTCATTGTTATTTTGTTTTGTCAGCCTGTATGTTTAATTGTTTGTATTACATTTTTCTGCGTAGTAAACCATGTCAGGTTCCATAAAAAAATTTTTTGTATGTTCACCCGTTCTCTCCACAGGCCTTTTGAGTAGCATACTCCATAATTTGCGGTATTATTTGAGTAATATTGAAAAAAAAACATGTATGTTGAAAAAACAATCTAGATGCCACTAAACCACATACTAGAATATAATTAGGATTACTTAAAGGATATAGGAAGGAAGTCCTAATTTCAGGGCAATTACACTTTATACAGAACTATATAGGTACCCACGTAAATGCTTTACAAACGGACCCCGGTATACACTCGCGCTGTTGTAAGACGACCGCCAAGCTGGCGTCTAAGGCGCGACGTCCGTCTCGATTCAGCAGATTAGCCAAATGTTCCGCACTAATGCGAGCGAAGCCGCGGATAATGCTCGCACTATTCAGAAAGTTCGATAAATACGAGCTTAGCTTTATCGTCCAGAAAAGAAGGTTTCGTGGACAGTCGGATGGGAGCTCCTTTTATCGTGAGTGAATATCGACCTAAAGTTTTGTCTAATTTTGTTTTCATTAAGATTTTTATATATAAAATTATTTATTTCTTTTTGTTTTTTTTTAAATGTGTGCAATTTAACAAAGTAAAACAGTAGCATGGTGCACAGGAACGAGATGTGTTATACAGGGTGTCCCAGAAACCGACGATAATCCTTTGACAGAAGATAGGGCTGCTAATTACCTCTCAAAATATCTAATTTTACGTTTAGTAAAAATGGCTTAGTTTTTGAGATATTGTCATTTTTGTAAAAATCCAAAATTTTCTCCCTCAGCTCATTTTTTTAAATGCCACAAGTACAAATGTAATATTTTCTTAAATCTAGTTTTTTTGAAATATTCCTGAAAAGTAAGGCTTTCACACGGTATAATTTATTTTTTCATGTTTAATCCTGTTTAGCTGAAAAACGACTTAAGAGCCACATGTTAAAAAATTTTCAGCTTCATCCCTTGAGTTTGGCCCTTCGCGGTGAAAAAAAAAATAACTACACTAAAGTGGCATTATGCAACAAAAATACGCCCATCTAATGTAGTTTTTAAAATGGTACATCACTTACCGATTTGCCCAATAATTTATGAGATATTGTTATTTAACTGCAAAAAGACCTCGGAATTTGATAACTGTTCTACCAACTACGAATTGGAATAAAATAAACACGTGAAGTAATTGGTCTTTATTAACCTATTAAAGTAGATGTTCAAATTGTTTACAACTTGCATAAATGCTAGCTCGACATCTTCTCACAAATACCCGGTTGAAGCGTCGAGCAAGTACTCGATGCAAGTGCAGATACGTCCACCTATGCTATGTAAATAGTTTGTGTTTTCCGTCCAGTTGACTATAGCCGGCACGACTGAAGGGAAGCACTGACGTGGCACCAAGTTCACCCGGTGTTATGGGCTGACATCACGGATGTTGTAGGTGATGTAGTTAACCATGCCAGTTTACATAAAAAAAAACGTGAGCTACTGCCGTAATTCTTTCTTTGAGCTCTATCAAGTTTTCCACCGGTTTCCCGCAAACTTTTTCTTTTAAATAGCCCCAATAATAAAAATCTAACGGATTTAAATTCGGTGACCTAGACGTCCGATCAATCTGTGGGGATATGCTTGGTCTAAAAAATTACGCACCTCTCTGGCGTAATGGGCTGGGCAGCCATTTTTTGCAACCACCTCCGTTTGGCCAATGGTACATCTTCTAAAAGGCTCTGAAGCTCCTGTTGCAGAAACTCAAGATAATTCGCCCGTTTAAAGTCTCTACAATTCAACGGACCTCTTGTGGCCTCCTAGCCACTTGTATCCCCACAGATAGACCGGACGTCTAGATCACCGGATTTAAATCCGTTAGATTTTTATTATTGGGGCTATTTAAAAGAAAAAGTTTACGGGAAACCGGTGGAAAACTTGATAGAGCTCAAAGAAAGAATTACGGCAGTAGCTCAGGTTTTTTTTTTATGTAAACTGACACGGTTGGCAACATCACCTACAACATCCGTGATGTCAGCCCATAACACCGGGTGAACTTGGTGCCACGTCAGTGCTTCCCTTCGGTCGTGCCGGCTACACTCAACTGGACGGAAAACACAAACTATTTACATAGCATAGGTGGACGTATCTGCACTTGCATCGAGTACTTGCTCGACGCATCAACCGGGCATTTGTGAGAAGATGTCGAGCTAGCATTTGTGCAGGTGGTAAACAATTTG
The DNA here is from genome assembly GCA_946902875.1 of Nematopogon swammerdamellus. NCBI lineage: Eukaryota > Metazoa > Arthropoda > Insecta > Lepidoptera > Adelidae > Nematopogon > Nematopogon swammerdamellus. Next base: position 14,536,018 of record OX336341.1, on the reverse strand, counting down.
AGCATCTACTTTAAAAGGTTAATAAAGACCAATTTACTTCAAGTGTTTATTTTATTCCAATTCGTACTTGGTAGAACAGTTATCAAATTCCGAGGTCCTTTTGCAGTTAAATAACAATATCTCATAAATTATTGAGCAAATCGGTAAGTGATGTACCATTTTAAAAACTACATTAGATGGGCGTATTTTTGTTGCATAATGCCACTTTAGTGTAGTAATTTTTTTTTCACCGCGAAGGGCCAAATTCAAGGGATGAGGCTGAAAAAAATTTTACATGTGGCTTTTAAGTCGTTTTTCAGCTAAGCAGGATTAAACATAAAAAAATAAATTATACCGTGTAAAAGCCTTACTTTTCAGGAATATTTTACAAAAATTAGATTTAAGAAAATCTTGCATTTGTACTTGTGGCATTTAAAAAAATGAGCTGAGGGAGAAAATTTTGGATTTTTACAAAAATTACAATATCTCAAAAACTAAGCCATTTTTACTAAACCTAAAATTAGATATTCTGAGCGGTAATTAGCAGCCCTATCTCCTGTCAAAGGATTATCGTCGGTTTTTGGGACACCCTGTATATGTGCTTAGCCAACAATGTCAAGGTTCACTAAATTGTTTTTCAATATTAGGCAAAATACTCGTAATTCTCAAAGTTAACAATTAAAATAATGACTAATATTGTTGAACAAAATATTTAATTAATTTAGCATAATTACATAGTGAATGTGTAGCCATACCATAATATACTGGTACTTATAAGAAAATTAACAAAAATTTCACGTCAGGTAAAACTAAATCTCTGATAGTAATCTAATTTATGTTCCATGAAACGTTCTAACTAAATTGGTTATAATTGGGTATACTCGTAGATGGGTAAATATATAATAAATAATCCACCAAAATTAGGTCAATTTACGGAATATTTACTGGTATAGATAGAGTAAGAAAATCGTGATTCAAAATCCCTTGTTCGCTTATTAAGACCTACATAGTAAGTATATGGAATATAAATTACAATCCTTATATAAATATATAAATATTGACATAGTTCTACACACCGAAAGATTCCCATACTCTTTGGAACCTTTTCCCTATAACGCCGGAATGCTGGATCGAAGGGAAGAAAGTACATCATAATAACCAGTGACGCAGATCAAGATACATACGAATCTTAACACAGATGAGAAAATAGACTAGATGGGTCATTGACAGCGCTCTTTACGGAAACGCGCCTCACCAACATTATTCCTACCAATACTACCTAAAGCGGTGCACGCACACAACTTCGCGGTCACTCGGCGTTAGCACTTCGACATCTACAGCCAATAAGAGCGCGCAGAGATGTCGACATCCAGCGACGGCGTGCTCGGCCTGAAGTCGTGACACAGTGCGGGTGCTATGGCCGCAAGGCTGGTGCGCTCGGGCTCGGGTCAGTGGCGGATGAATATTGGCCAGATACTCCGGGAACTACGGTTTGATAATCTCAGAATTTCCGAAATTGAATATGTTTTCTCAGAAATTTAGAGTTTCGTGTCAAAAATAAATAAAAATTCGAAATTACTGAAAATTTTTAATACGCTAACAAATTTTTAATTTCAGTATACCTTTAAATTTGCAGCAACGTATCGTCAAGGAAATATGTAATTTGTTATATACTTAGTATACATTTTAACCCATTTGTTTAGGAGATATAAATTTTTACTCATCAGGTTTTTCTCCATATTCCGGGCCCCACTCAGTGTAACAAATTTAATATACACATGTCTATATGAAATTCTACACATATTTTAAGTTTGCAACGATTTCAGAATTTTTGTTTTTCTTTATCTTTTTCCCACGTTCCAGTCCAACTCAATGTTGCAAATTTGACAATACATAAATTCTACTCATTGAATTTCGGAATGTTTTCCACCTGCGATTTCATACTAGAATGACTGCACTAAGAAGGCAACGATACGCCAGAAGCTTGATCGGCCCATCCAGCCTGCCTTTCTCCCATCTGTGGATCTGAACAATAACATAGTCTGAAATACGGGCGTCCCCACAAACAAGAAGGAATTGATTCGCTTATTGCTTTGGACACAATAATGCAGTGGAGATCCGGTACGCTTGTTTTCCCCCTTTTGGGCATTTGCGGTAGATTGAGCGAGAGGAATGCCTATTCAGGAACTTCGAAGATATTGTTATTAGATCAGATAAGATAGGTAGATGGGAGATAGGCCCAACTTGCTATGTATAATATTAATGACATTCTTTTTTGCTTTTCAATTCGCAAAATGTTCACAAAAGTCGTACTTTTTATGTAAACCAACATGGGTGGCTGTGCCGAGGGACCAATGGTGCACTCGACAGAGCCAAATTCACCTCTCCTCACGAAACCACTCTCAGTTAGGCGCCATGCGAGCAGATATGCTGTCTTTCTACCCTGCTAGGTTAAAGGATTCGAGAAACGAACTAGGTCATGACAAAAAAAATTATGACGAACCATACTGAATATGAATATATGTCTCAATGAAATATTGTTAATGTTGTGTGCTCTTTATGGCGAAATAAATATGTGAATCTGAAATGCTTGCGGTCAGAAAATGCCACACCTTAGCTGTACGACAAACGAACGATTTTGAGAACCGATGGGTGCTGAGTCTCTCTGCGACTAGCGATCGTAGTAGTAGTAGTAGTATGCGTAGAGATAGCGATAGCAATTTCTGCCAGTCAAATAATTATTTCCATTTACGTACGGAAGAAATAAATATACATAGGTCTGTCTGATAGGTCTAGCCGGACACCTTTACAGGGTGTTTTATAAAACAATTCGTTATAAAACAAAAAAACAAAAAAACAGAACTGCGGTGAATTGAAATGCAAAAAAAACCGGTCAAGTGCGAGTCGGACCCGCGCACCGAGGGTTCCGTACCATGACGTATTTGACCGATTTTTATTATTTGATGTTTTATTTAAGTGTTTGCACTATATTTACACCGAGTATGGCCATTGTGTGTGTTACTTTTTTTACAAAAGAATAAAAACGTTTCTTGTATGGGGACTGCCCTTAATTTGTGTTTCATTGTTTAATTATTTGTTGGGATATCCACCATAATAAATATTTTGTTAAAATTTCAACAGGCTACCTATTACGGTTCAAAAGATACAGCCCTTTAAATGAAGGACAAACGGACGGACGGACAGACGGCGTAGGCTTGGCAATAGGGTCTCTATACCTTGTCTCTATATAGAATCTTGTACCACTTCCTAGTACACTGAATGCATAGTGTTTAATCATAAGGGTTCAGCAGATATACGTCTTTGCAAATTGCTTCACCGAGTACACAAAAAAAAACTCCATGTCCACTGAATACGTTTTTGCCTGACCCAAAAACATGTACTTAACCCAATAAAGTCCATCCACAAACGTGATAACCTCGGCCGGATAACTTGTGAATTTTGGGCGCAATACGTTACAATGTATTAGGAGGGTGGGCGGGCGCGGGGAGGGCGTAAGGGCGCCATTTCGCAGAGAGGAAAAAGAAAGTTTTACCCGAACGCGCCCCTTAAAAACGCGTGGAAAGGGTTACGTAAAAAAATATATGCCTTTTTGAGTGTACGTAGAATAGAGATGGTTTCGTGTTCGATACTTAATTTTCCGTGTGAATTCATTTATATTATATGTATATATTTTGCCAGCCTCAGTAGCTCAGTGGTGCGGTCGGTCGACTGTCGATCGTGATCATAAGCACACCTGGGCGCGGTCAGTACTTGGATGCGTGACCGCTCAACCGTTGTGGCTGACCTTGGTTCGTATTCCACGTAAAACTGTAGAATTTTATACTACCGTAGATTTTTTTTATTAAAATCGGTTCATTGGTTCTCGAGTTATAAGCGGACAGACAGACCGACAGACAGACAGAAAGCAGACGTTGGATTTTACTAAAGGCAATAAAGAATATTGCGCTTTTGGTTAGGATCATTTCATAAGTTTTCAACTTTTTTTTTGTTTTGTATCACATTCTCCCAATTACATTCCTTTCGCCACTAGCCTATTGGAGGTTATCATACCCAATGGTGCACTGGAACAAAAATAATTTGTAACCATTTGCTCGAGTGCAATAAAGGTATGCAATACAATACCTGTACCTGTATCTGTACCGTGTGGGGCCGGTACTTTAAAAGAATAGCCCCACTGCATCTCTCCCCGTGCATGTCGTAAAAGGCGACTAAGGGATATGACTCCCTTCTTATATTACTAGGTGGTAGGGTTTAACCCACCCGGGTTGGTACCACCGCACTGAATGAAAGGTCGGTCGAAACGGCTATGTAAATAGTTTGTGTTTTCAGTCCAGTTCAGTGTAGCCGGCACGACCGAAGGGAAGCACTGACGTGGCACCAAGTTCACCCGGAGTTATGGCCTGACATCACGGATGTTGTAGGTGATGTAGCAAACCGTGTCAGTTTCAATAAAAAAAAAAAAAATACAATTCTTTTGAATATTGTCAAACATATGTTCGTAAGTATGTTTTTTAATCTTCGATTTTGCTTTAGATTAATCATTTTCTAAAGTTATTGCATAAATTAATTTAACTACCAACTACATAATTACTAAGTAACTTCCTGAATGTATTTACTAGCTCAGTGCTAGTAGCCGACATGAAATCAAGGGAATCACTGACATGGCACCTAGTTCACCCGGTGTTATCGGCTGACATCACGGATGGTGTTGGTGATGTAGCCAACCGTCTCAGTTTCCATAAAAAAAAATTATACACGAGCGAAGCCACGGTCAAAATCTATTGAATGTAACACCACGGGGTTTATCGATAGAGCCGGCATTTGGCCGCCGGCCAAGCAAGCGGGATGCGGTGGATTTACTCGTCGCGGATATATGCTCAATCTAATTAGACTCCGCGGCCACGCCGCACCGCGCCGCCTCCCCGTCGAAGCCTCCGCCTGTGTCTATATGTAGTATGCAGCCCCTCATATGCACCAGGTGGCTACAACCTCTGACTTCGATACTCTATCACTGATTGGATGCGTAAATGTATGCGGATTTGTGAAGTTCGGTAAATATTTTGGGATGAATTGATTTGGCAGACATTAATTTTAAAATATATATACTCGTATAATGCAAAATGTTGGATATTTAAGTTTTTGTAATTCTAGTCTAGATAAAAATTTTTTAAGTATTTTATTTGAAATAAAGTAAACTTGTTTCACCGGAAAGGAAAATTCAAAATCAAATAACAGTTTTATGAACGCGACATGAATCGGATTCACTTTCATCGGTCTGCCATGTTTTGATTACATTTTGCTATTCATTTAACAAATTAACTTTAAACCTGTTTTCGCGACTCTTGTTTCTTCTTTTAACCCCCGACGCAAAAGAAGGGGTGTTATAAGTTTGACGCCTCGGTCTGTCTGTATGTCTGTGTCTGTCTGTGGCATTATAGCTCCGAAACGGATGGACCGATTTGTATGATTTTATTAGAAAGCTGGTTTAACCGTGATGTCTACTCGTATGTCAGTAACCAAGTAATAAAGTAATTATGAATTAATAAAAATATAACGTCTCACGGATGGACTCATTGGATGTTGTTTTTTTTAGGGCTTGAAATAATCTTCGAACCAGTTTTCACATTAAACCTGTAAATACTCGGGCATTTCGCAACCACCAACTTAAATGTATGCTACACACTACACTAAATGCGTATCTCTTATCATTCAAAGGTCGCCTTGAAGAAATCTCCGTAAATAAGAGATAGTCCTCCGTCTTTTAGATCCTGACGTACTTATTTAAGTAGTACATGAATACGCAAGCATTTGCTTGCATTTGTTTCTTCAAAATGTTTGTGGAGCAATTGCATTCTATCTAGCTATCCACATACCTATCAGAAGTTAAAGCGAATGCAGTACGTAGGTACCTACAAAAATACTCCATCAATTCTTGAAACTATTTCAAAAAATGTTTCCACGAATGTATTATTCGACGGGTTTATGTCGTTGTAGAGGCCAGAGACACTACACACGCGCTTCTGTTTAGGCGCCGCCGCCGAATCCCCACATTTCGGCTTCATAATACTTTAAAAACACATTCCCTCGCGGCTAATATTTCACTGAAATGCCGCCGAGAATGGATACATTGTATATTTATATCGGTATTCCGATCGGAAAATAAGCAATATGAAAAGAAACTTTTATTTCGCGCACGGAAGAACGAAATGAGAATGGCTTCAGTTGAAAATACTGAATGCTGACTACGGTCAGAGAATTCAAAAGAATATAAGAGGCATACATTAGTCGAGGTGGACAATTCATTATGAATTATGTGCACAAAATTCAAATTACAAATACAGGCTGTCTGCACTAAGGTATGGAATATTGAAAGGAGTGATTGTAATTATGTACGTGAAACTGAATAATTAAGGTTTTAGGTTTCAGCACCCCCTACGCCTATTACTAAGCTTGCGCCGCCTGCCTGTCTGTATTCTGTCTGTCTGTCTCGCTGTCTGTCAGTCCTACTGCTGTATCTTTGGAACCGTAATAGGTAGCCGGTTGAAATGTTCACAGAATGTCTTATAATGGCCGATATAACAAAAAATTATAAAAAAAGTCTAAAATAGGGTGTTCCCATACAAGGAACGTGTTTCTTCAACTTTTATTTGTGGTGCGGAAATCTCCGTGCGCTAGTCTGACTCGTACTTGGTCGTTTTTTTATTTATTTTGAAGAGATTTTTTTTCTATTTACCATACATTTGGATGTTTGCGCTAACTTATGTAGGTAGGCATTTCATACCATACTGCAGACAGCTGTATATTACTAAACTAATCGGTATGTTGAAATACATAAATTGTTTAATTTACTTTTACTTTTTACTTGTGGGCTCAAATATATTTATCAATATAATATACGAGCGTTCATACGAGCGTTTATACGAGCGTTCTGTTGCCAAATTTGTGTTGGTTGGGGACGAAGTAAATTTTATGCAATGTATAACAAAAGCATTTCCATTCTTTTGAATGCTCTGATGACGTTTCAATGATATAAGGTCTCGCTGAACGAGTAATGAGCTCTGGGACAATCGCATGTTTTGTATTCTGTATCTTCAGTTGGAGACAATTTCATTTGTGTTCCCTATATCTTCTTAGTATTTATATTTATGAGTAACGCATATACATACAATTCATAATATGTTTCATAAACAACCTTTGTATCAGCTTAGTCAATATTATAATCAAATCAAAATAAAATCAAAAAAGTGTTTATTGGGCAGGCACATACAGATACATATAGCTACATTACAGGTGCTTTATATATTACAAAATGCATGAAAATAGTACCTATCTGTCCCCGCGAGCTCGTGTATTTATTGGACACTGTCGTCTAAACTGGCTCTAAGCACTCTAAGGCTGCTGTCAGGCCGGCATGGCATTCGCAATCCCCGTGCATCACAGAATATCCATAAGCTTCATTAGACACCTACTTGTAGGTGAAACGATGCCACATGTCGCGCTATCCATAAAATTAAAATAAAAAATAAAACAAAGGCTGTTTCGTAGGCGACATAACTTGCTCAAACCACTGATGATTACCTACATTACATGAATATTCAATGTCTTTATGTTTTCTGTCTGTCCGCTTGAGAAACTATTTATTCTTGAGGTCAGGTAAAGTTTTATTTCCACAAAATGTTATATGGCACCTTCTCGGAGGTAGTATTGGTCGGAGCGTATGCTCTGGCCCCTCTGACTTTGCCATCCATAGGAATCGCATAAAACAATATGCAATAATATTCACATAACTTCGTGGTAATTAAAAATTAATCACCATCGTCATCATCCCGTATCGGTTCACTGCTGGACATGGGTCTCTCCTCTCCCAAGGCACGCCACCACGACGCGGTCACCCTCTTCTCACCTTCCACTCTCGGCTACCTTATAGGGTTCCGTAGCAGTGACGCTGGCAGGGTTAGTCAACAGTGTACATTCATTAGACCTTCACTATTTATCTTAAATACTTGTATTTTCAAAATATTTACTTGTCTATTAAAATTAGTAAGTAGGTATATTATTATTTTTATCTCAGTTGGATGTCGCGATATCCATTAACCTTACCCAGTCATGGCTGGTATTAGAGAATGCCGTCGGCAATACTAAAAGTTTTTTTTTAACATATTTTATTTACTATCATAACATTATTTTCTATTTCGTTAACCGTTTTCATATGTTATTAAATCTAGAAATTAATTTGTGAAAATATTAAAACATATACGAATATTTTCGATTACAATATTTTTATCTTAGTATTTCATTATTTTTCCGGGCTTGACTTGGGTCGACTGTTACGAGTATTCGAACGCCGCGGTCTCACAGGACGAATTTAGATACACGCGTAAAAGTTTGTACAATAATGTAAACATCTTTCATTTAAATTGCTTACGAGTGACCCAAATCCGAGCGAAGAAATTGCTGACATTTCCTACCTATTTCCCAATATTTACAGAAAAGAAACTCATCGTTCGGAGCTTGCGCACGTTAGCTGTTGGAGTCAGGAGTTCAGGAGAGAACTATTTAATGTTATTTCACCTAACAATAATTTTATATAATTATGTGATTTAATTCAAAACCTACCAATAAACAATCTCATATGATAAATAAGAGTAAATGAAAGAACGAAAAAGTGAAAAAAAACCGGCCAAGTGCGATTCGAACACGCGCACCCAGGTTTTCGAACCACAAAAATATACATTGAAAAAACACGTTTCTTGTACCCTCCTTAATTTTTCACTTTCTCAATTTTTTATAAACAAAATTATATCTGCCAAAATAACACATATTTTGTGAATATTTCAACCGGCTAGCTATTACAGTTCCAAATATACAGCAATTGGACGGACGGACGGACAGACACATATACAGACAGACAGACATACAGACGTTGTAGGCTTAGAAATAGGCTTCCGTATACATGGTACAGAAACCCAAAAACGTTAAAAATACGCTTCTTTTAAAGCACTTTTTTTTTTTATTTCCTGATATTATATCCGCTATAATAATTAATAACACGTATTCTGTGAAAATTTCAACCGGCTACATATAAAAGTTCAAAAGGGACAATAAGGGGTAATAGGGTCCCATACGGATACAAAACAAAAAAAATAAAAAAATTAAAACAAATGCACTTTGTTCACTATTACATAATACGCTTCTTTTTAGAAAAAGTGAAAAATGGCATTGTATGTTAGGGCACAAATTCTAATTTTATAACGAATTTATGAAACGTTTTACAAAACACCAAAATTATCTTGAACCCTTTTACATAGCTCAGTGAGCCGCGAACGATTTTCTTTGCGGCCCAAACAGGTCCATTCGGCCTCCCGCGGTTCGGTGCCTGCTTGAGCCGTCTCAGGTAGCATTTTTAGCGATAAAATGTATATGAAGCGGCGGCACTTGTTGAATTGGTAAAGCTCTATATCTATATAATTAGGGGTAACTTCCGTTCTAAAACATTCGGATGATTTGTTTGTTATGTCGGTTCGTTAATAATACATTAATTTATTTTAATAAAAAGAAATCAGAAAAAAATATTTAACATAAACAAAGCGCACACCAGACTAAATATGTATTGTGTGAATGTGAGTGGAAAAGTCGAGAAGGGTCGCCCTGGACGCACCTATCTAGACCAGATCGGGCATGTGCTCAAAAAGGGTCAAGTGAGTAGTACCCCAAACCGACGAGTATGTATTAAGAGCATTATGAGAGTGAAAGAGGCGGCATAGGTGTGTCAGGATCGTGACACGTGGAGATCCGTTGTCTCTGCCTACCCCACTGCGAAACAGGCGTGACGCTATGTATGTATGTATGTGTGATCTTGGTTGAACAGATCGCAGGAACCCAAGTTTCATTCGGAAGATTATTTATCCTCATCGATCGCTGTGCTTCCCCTGCTCTAAGGACTCGAGTCGTCTGAGATTGTATCGCACTGAACGAGATTGCATTTTTATTCTGACCTTATTTCGGCATTTCCGTATTGAGAGGGGGATTTTTTCTTATTGCAATGTTGTGTTTCTTTTTTCAGGCTAGTGGTTTATATTTGTTTAATAGTTTAATATGCAATCCTGACGATATAATTTATCTTATTTTTTTATAGTATTTTTGTTTCGCCACTTTGTATTAAATTTTCAAGATGGCATTCATAAGTGACGTCTGATGTCGTATCTTGAAATTATTGTAATAGTCAAATTCATAAAATATGCAGGTGACGAAAACAGTACTCCAGCACAGATTACTTAATAGTTACTTAATAGTTAATCCAGGTTTCAGCGAATACATCCGGTCCCATTGCAAGTAGGTAAGGTTTCAATCGAGCACGAGAGCTCTCTTACAGCGAGCTGAACGTTTCGGCGTCGAGCCCTCGTCAGCTAGTCTGCGTTGACTAAGACGTGGAGCAGATCTAGTGCTGTGTGTTTTCTATCTCTATCGATCCAATTTTTTTTTTATAAAAACTGACACGGTTGGCTACATCACCTACAACGTCCTAAAGCCCATAACACCGGGTGAACTAGGTGCCATAGCAGTGCTTCCCCCCCCCCCCCCCCCTTGATCGTGCCGGCTACACTGAACTGGTCAGAAAACACAAACTATTTACATAGCCGTTTCGACCGACGTTTCATTCGGTGCGGTGGTACGAACCCGGGCGGGTTAAACCCTACCACCAAGTAAGATTAGGAGGGAAGGGACCTACAGTTTTACGAGGAATCCGAACCTCGGTCAGCCTCCAACGGTCAGCGGTCACCCATCCAAGTACTGACCGCACCCAGCGTTGCTTAACATTCAATAGCGACAGTTGACTGTCTGCACCACGGAGCTATCGAGGCTGACAAAACGTTGACGTTTAATTCTATATGCGTCTTCCAAATTATATATGAGGCTTCCAAATCTATATGAGGCTTCCAATATACGGCTCGTGAAGCTCTTTCCACGTAGGAGCTTATCGTATATCTATATTAATCGAACTTCCAAAGTTTATACGGAGAATGTACTCGTATGTATGTATGTATATACTATGATGAAAGCTTTTATGCCGGTCGAGCTAAATCTGCTTATCAGACTTTCCAGTAATTAAAATATTACTTAATAGCCATAAACGACTACACTCCGCACATCTAACATCTATCTTCAAAATTAAATTTTCGTTTTCATTACCTTCGAAAAAAAATGCGGCGACATAACGATTTAAGGCGAAGCACTACCAAAAATCGGTTTCTCCCAATTGATGTTTCCCGTAAATCACTGTGACTTTGATGTTACAAAAAATATATAATTATGGCTTCCTACAAGACGTACTGCTTTCCAACAAGGAGAAATAAATCGCTCGATAGAATAAAATCGCAAAGTTCTCTCGAGAATTCGGAAAACCCATGTTTCCGTGCCTTTCATCATGTAATTTTACATATAGTCGATAAAAATACAATACAACTTCCCGTCAAGGAGAGTAGGTATTATTTATTTTATTAAATATTACGCCTACAATTAAACATTTATTGAGTCCAAACTCAAAGTGGTTTACGAGAAACATCAATCGAGAGAAACGGATTTTTGGTTCTGCCGCGTCTTAATACCCTACCTGAAACTGCTTTGGACCTAAATACGCCCGCTAGAACGACTGAGCCAAGGGATGGCTACTTCAGACCTATTAGCGGTTTGACCTTTACGAGGCCCTTCGTATACAGGGTGTCCCACATTAATGTGAGATGGCCGTTAATGGCTGTAATATGCATGATGGAAATACGTTTTAAATATCTAGATGCCTAAAATGCTTATACGACGCCAAACGTTATTTTTTTTTCGTTTAAGGTCAAACAATTTTGTTTCGGGATGTAGGTAAATATTTGTAAATGTAAGTGGAAATTGTATTTAGCTGTACAGCAAAGATGGAAGACACATTCGTGTAATTATTATAAATTGGTTCTAACCAACGAAGAAGATTAAAAAATATTCCACTACATACAGGTTTTTTAGGCTGGATGAAATTTTATGAAGAGACGCGTGGAAGTCCTCTTTGTTAAATATTTGTTAGGAAGTATTTCTATCGGATTAATTTTCTTCATTACCAAAATGTGAATGAATGTGTTAAATATAACATCAAGTATATGTAGGTACGTATTCAAGTGCGTACTCATACGAGTACTCTCGATTTCATTTCTGCCGAAGTTTAAATCATTATTTCATAGCGATCACGAGACTCCATTGAAAGTAATCCAGACAAGGAAGAGGCTCCATCCTTTGATAAATTCAAATTATGCGCATAGAATACATAACCTATATATATAAATTAGGTAACAAAATGAACATGGATGTATACATCCTTATGGTGTTGGTTCTACTAAACATGGTATTTTGCATTGATCTTAGTAAACATTTTGGACAAAGAAGTAAATAATCTTTGGCTGCTCTGCCGGGTTATACAAAAAAGGTGTAAAACAAAGAGCAGCGATCGGCGGCCGTGTTCACTCAAGCGGTTTCTTGCCCTGTGGTTATGTATAGTATAATTTATGTTACACACTTAATCGGGAGAATAAAACCACCACGTATAAATCTGATTCAAGTTGTGTGGAAAATTACATTTTGCAACAAGTTTACCTTCTACACAGAAGACAATTTATTATACGATACACGGACATTTTTATTATTTAAGGAAAATAACGTGACATGAATACATTATGTGTTTGTAATCCCGTATGCGGTATGGGTGGCTGAGTCAGGGAAGGGAAGAGACCTACAGTTCCGAAAGGTGAAGCAGCAGGTGTATTCATGCACAGACATTTTTCCGTAAAAAAAACTTATTGGTGCATGTCGGCTGAGATCAAGAGTCCAAGCCAAGACCAAGACCGTGCCGACCACCCGCCGCTTGTAGATATATATTTTTTTATGGGAACTGACACGGTTGGCTACATCACCTACAACATTCGTAATGTCAGCCCATAACACCGGATGAACTTGGTGCCACGTCAGTGCGTCCCTTCGGTCGTGCCGGCTACACTGAACTGGACGGAAAACACAAACTATTTACATAGCCGTTTCGACCAACCTTTCATTCAGTGCGGTGGTACCAAACCGGGCGGGTTAAACCCTACCACCTAGTAATATAAGAAGGGAGTCATATCCCTTAGTCGCCTTTTACGACATACACGGGGAGAGATGCAGTGGGGCTATTCTTTTAAAATACCGGCCCCACACGGTACCGGATGACGGATCTCTGCGCCAATGTGAAGAATAACATTTGTCTTGGCTGCAGTCTAGTTCGATTAGTTGTACACTTTTTGAAGTCGTTATGCACGCATCATATTTCGTTCAAGAGGCCGCACCCACCTAGTTGCCCGTAAATCACAAGTCAACCGAACCACTCGATTCCAATCGTCTCAAATTGGGGACATCCCGGCTCCCAGAGGGCGTAATTCATTTATTGTAAGGCCACATCGTGAAAAGTTCCCCCCGTCCGCCTCCGGTTACACAGAACACACTGCATTAGAAGTGGCAGGGCTTTTCATATCTTTAGGGTTCCGTAGCCAGCCAAACTGGCAGGGGGCACTCATAAAACCGGTCAGTTGTCTGTACGTCCGTCTGTCCGTCCGGTCCGCGTGATCCAAGCGCATACACTCAAGGGCGTAGCCAGGATTTTGTTCAGAGGGGGGCAGACAAGGGAAAACTAATAAGTGAAAAAAACAATCAATCTTGGTATTCTTGGTAGATCGAGGTATTCTCTTGTCATTCCATTGTTTATAGCATAAACTTAATATCATTGTTCGGCTCCATAAACGGAGAAGTCTATATGGTACCTAGAAAGTATTCGCAGAAACTTTGTGGTTTTTCTTTAAAATTAACCTTTTCATTAAAAATGACAATTTAACATTGGACTGCGATTTTTGAATGATGAATTTTTTAATGTATTTAATAAATGGAAAATTGCTTAAAATTGCTTATTTACTCTTCGGTTCGGGAGCACTTCGAGCACTTACCCACATCCTGCTAGAGGGGGGCAGCGCCCCCCCCCCCCCCCCCCCCCCAAAGCCTGTACTTGGCTATGCCCTTGCATACACTCGCTATGCGTGCTGGAAAGAAAAGCTGCGGAACCCGCAGTCTTTCTTTTCGCGCTTAACGCAGACTTTTTTCCTTCCTCTGTAATTTTTTTGAGATATAGAGCATGTTTTTCCTGTCGGAACAATATAGTCTTTACTTACACGACAGTTGTACAGAGGAAAAAAACAAAAAGAGGTCTGAATTTTGTGCGACCGTCATCAAATCAATTCATCGGTAAACTTCAACAGGTGCCCGTAGACAAGTTGGCTGCGTACTCGTGCCACTAAATTTTGTTCGCATTATGTTTAGGAAGAAATCAACCCATAGTAAATCTCTATAATATAATCTTATAGGCATTTGAAAGTTGGAATCATTTCAGCTGACGAGGACGCTGCTCCACAGAACATGATAGTATTTTTAAAAATGGAAAAATCTTCGTGATGGCTACCGCACGACACTGACCTTAAAAGCACTTTCGAAAAATCCTCGTCAGGATGGTCGCTTCCTTCCTGCACGAGCGGCAGTGCAAAGTCAATATGGAGGATATGACGTCATTGAAACGCCGAATCTCTACCGGAGTGCCGCAGGGGAGTCGCATCTCCCCGCCTCTGTACCCCCATCTACACGGAGGACGTTCCTAAGCTCGAATACGTATCTAACAAGATTGCCATCAGGTGGCAGACATTTACGCAATTTCGAAAATCATAATGTATATGAATATGTTGACTTTGAAATTGCTCATACTGTGAAGATTGAATCTGACCTATTGTAAATTTCTGTAATTACTTATTGGCAATTATGGCAATTATGAATGCTCAACTTTTACTCAGTTATTGTGTCCAATATTGTGTGAATTAAAATATGTTTCTAAATGTTTAAGTTAAATAAAGTATTTAGTACCTACATGATAAATCGATCAGTGTGGTCTGTGTGTATTACTCGGTTTATGTGAAGTACTAACCTAGCACACTTTAAACCTTGTCTAAAATTAACACTATCTACCTAAGTATAGTCTGTTGTCGTTCCCACTCGCCTGCTGTATCCCCTCCCCGAGTAATACCCCACTCCCCGCACCACCACCCCGCAGTACCTCCTAATGGAGTGTCGCGTTTAACTGAATTAATTCACTTCTGCGTAGCTCGAGAAGTATATCTTCAGTATTGATTGAAGGCTCCCGGCCTGGATATGAATTCAGGCCGCGTTCAAGTTTTCCATGAATAGAACTCGGAAAAAAGAAAGTGTCAATTCATGAAAATAGATTTCCTGAAATTTCAGCGAAAAATAACATTTTCGTTAGTTGGGTAAATAGGAGTAGGCTCTTTTATCGCGGAAGAAAACTTGAGCGTAATATAATTCCTTGAGAAAAACACGTAGATTTTATACTTCCACTTCATTTTATAGCAAGTGTTCGTAGTTAGTTGTTCGCTGTCAGTCTCGGAGTAAGATGCAGATGTGTGCGGGAATTCACTTAATTATCCCATCCGCCCGTTATCTGACAACAGTACAACAGTAACTCAGGAAACTCGGAATAATGTTATTCACAAATACATAAATACGAGATAAAGAATATTTTTTTATACATTCACAACTGCTACATATTTTCCTAAATATTTGAAAGAACTCTTTTGCTAATAAACTAAGTAATAAACTATAAATAAATATAATTAAAAGGCGGGGCGCACCGTGTCTGCATGTCTCCACTACAGACACAGGCGGACGGAGAAGCGTTGGCAGGCTACGGTAGATAAAATCTTTCATCCAATTCAGCCGCCTGCCTGCCCCACATTGCCCAATATGCTGAAAGAAGAAAGACTTGACGCGTCACGCCAAGAATAAAGAATTTAATACATGAAAATAAAATAAATATATAAACATAAAAACAAGTAAACTTAATATTTAACTTATGATTTGTGAATGGCTACCAGGCACAGCCTTTATCTCCCATAACCGGAAATACACAGATTTTAGGCTTGACCCTAAACTTATTTATAAATTATGAGCAAATAACTGTGAATTATATACTTTCCTTTGTCAAGGCACGCCACCACACGCGGTCTTCCGCTCTTCTCATCCATCCACTCCCGGCTACCTTTTTTAGGTACATATGCAGGCAGATAATGTTTTAATCAAACTTCATTCCATCAATATTATAGATGTACAATTGTACCGTGTGGGGCCGGTACTCTTAAAGAATAGCCCCACTGCATCTCTCCCCGTGTATGTCGTAAAAGGCGACTAAGGGATATGACTCCCTTCTTATATTACTAGGTGGTAGAGTTTAACCCGCACGGATTGATACCACCGCACTGAATGAAAGGACGGTCGAAACGGCTATGGAAATAGTTTGTGTTTTCCGTCCAGTAAAGTGTAGCCGGCACGACCGAAGAGAAGCACTGACGTGGCACCAAGTTCACCCGGTGTTATGGGCTGACATCACGGATGTTGTAGGTGGTGTGCCAACCGTGTCAATTTCCATAAAAAAGGTAAATCAGTAGGTATTATAAGAGCGAATAAAAAAATGTACATAGTTTGTGTGAAGTTGGCATCAGTCTGTGTGGGAGGTCGGCATCAGTCTGTGTGTGAAGTTGGCATCAGTCTGGGTGGGAGGTCGGCATCAGTCTGTGTGTGAAGTTGGCATCAGTCTGTGTGGGAGGTCGGCATCAGTCTGTGTGTGAAGTTGGCATCAGTCTGTGTGGGAGGTCGGCATCAGTCTGTGTGTGAAGTTGGCATCAGTCTGTGTGGGAGGTCGGCATCAGTCTGTGTGTGAAGTTGGCATCAGTCTGTGTGGGAGGTCGGCGGGATGCGCGCATTATTTATTGTTTTGTGTGAGAAAGTTGAAAGGACAAAGGTTACTGCTTTATTATTAACGTTCGTATTGATTTTGCGGTTGTCATTGGAATGAGTGAGTGGAATAAATATTATGTCTTACGAGTTTTATTACTTGAACTTTTTTTTTATGGGAAGCACGACATACATATGTCGCGCGCCAGACTATAGCAGAGGTGTAGTTCGACGGCGCCCACGAGCATTCGGATATTTGCGGGGGCTGCGAATACCACGTCGCGTCGGCTAGGTGCACCTTCATATTATGTTTGAAGGTACCCAGACTGTACATTGTAGGAAACATTATTTTATGAGAATAGATTTATTTTCTAAGCACGGGTGGACGAGATTTTTTTTTTAAACTAACATGGTTGGCTACATCACCTACAACGTCCGTGATGTCAGCCCATAACACCGGGTGAACTAGGTGCCATATCAGTGCTTCCCCCTTGCTTCATCTTTAGCAAGCATGTATGTATATATTTTAAATTTTTAGTCTTAATTTATTTTTTATAAATTTTCTTAGTGCAAATTATTTTTAATTATTATTGAAAATTTGTAAAATTAATAACTTGTATGTTATGATTTGTACACAACAATAATGTATAATTTAATCATATTTGAATTCTTTGGATTATACATAAGTATATTATTACTTTAATGATTCTTAGTTTAGCTTCGTTGATTCGACTGTTCACTTTTCGCCACGTTTGGAAAAAACACACGCAAATTTATAACTTGCCAGTATTCCTTCCTAGTATTACTTTTCCAGAGGATTGTGCATTGTTAGGGTTCCGTAGCTATCGATGCTGGCAGGGACCCTTATAAAGTCGGTCAGGTGTCTATCCGTCCGTCTTTCTGTCTGCCTATTACAGCCGCACCTAAACTTCTTGTAACTTAGAATGTTGATATATTTCAGCGGATATATACAGCGGTCCTCAATTTTTATTAATAGGAGCCCCGAAAAATTAATTGGAAAAAAACATATTTTTAACTGGCCAAGTAGTATATCGATGAATAGGTCTCTCAATGCCTAGATTACTACTATTAAAAAAATATATGTAACATTTAATTGTATAAAAAGTCATAGAAAAAAGAAATGTGTACAATTTTCTCTGTCCGAAAACGAAACGCATATCTACCTAATAAATAAAGAAAAATTTTAAGTAATCCATTTAGTACTTACGGCATGAAGACTTTATATTTTAAATGATTATAGAGAAAATGGCATTCTTCTGAAGTTTTTTTTTTTTACTTTTTGACCTTAATGATTTGACGCTTTCTCTCATCGGTGGTGTTTTTTTACGGAAACTGACACGGTTGGCTACATCACCTACAACATCCGCGATTTCAGCCCATAACACCGGGTGAACTAGGTGCCATGTCAGTGCTTCCCTTCATTTCATGTCGGCTACACTGAACTGGACGGAAAACACGAACTACGAGTATTTACATAGCCGTTTCGACCGACGTTTCATTCAGTGCGGTGGTACCAACCCGACGTTATGTTGTTCTAAGAAATATTATTATGCAAAACAAAACAAGCCAACTAGTTTTAAAATATAAACGGCTTACAAATAAGGGACATGCATTAGATGAAATTACATTAAAACACATTTTTTTTTTATTTAATCTGGTATTCGTGACTGAGTCAGAGGAGACATTTTATTGGGCAGCTTATAAACAAATTGACAATAAAAAAGGCGGACTAAGAGGTGTCTGTTGAACCATTACACGTATCCCCGAGAAGGAATCGCGGAAGCCAGTCCCGTGGGTGAAGGGGCGTCTGCTATTGAATTGTAGGTCGAAACCTTATTAACTTGTAGTCGGGTTTTGACCTGCCATATTTTTTGGTCCAGCGCGACGCGACCCAATATCTACGGCCATTTTATATACAGCTGGAGTCATTCAGTTTTAGCAATTTCGACCGATCCCGCCACTCGATTGAAATTGGAAAGATTATTTTCTCGAGGGAACTTCGAGATGTAGAAAATAATCTTATGGATACACAATCGTCAGATATTTCATATGATATGATCACTGAACATTTATGGTGAAAGAATAAACAGAACTGTGGGTTCTAATATTGTAGGATCTTACGAAAATAGAGTACACAAGACTATTAATTATGGTTGGCTTACTCTGTTCTTCCTTTATTTAAAAGGCACGAAATAAACGATTACGGCTGATGAAAATCTCTGAGAATTAATTAACCCACTAATATTATAAAAGCTCCTTACAATGCCGTCAACGAGTTCACGAGAGCGACTTAATCGAAATAAAATGATTTAATAGGTACAAATATAAATATTCACCGACTAAATATACCTCAACTTTATTCCGAAATCGCTATCATCTTTTCTTTCTCCATCTCCATCTCATTCGATCGCTTGTGTTTTAGTATTCTGATCTGCTCGCAAATGCGAGTCGTTAAGCCGTGAGAAAAAATAATCACTTTCACTATTTATCTAAAAATTCTAAGCATTTTAATCCGTGACTTGCGTGACAAGCTAGGGTTCATTGCAGAGTCCGAATGGCACGGCAATTGTCATTCAGTATCGTCCAGAGTTTAGAACTAGGCAGTAAGAAAGGGAGCCGAAACTTCTGTGCAGCAGAAGTGCCTTCTGAATAAAATACAACTACTGAGCTCAGAAAAAGCAACAGAAGAAAATTTATTTCATCTCACGAGATGGACTGCCCTGGGTCACAAATAAAGTATATGCTGTAGCACCAGCACCAGTTTTGGAAAACAAATTTAAAACTAAATAAGTTAAAATTAAATCGTGATTAAAGATCAAGAAAGTATACATGATGCGCACGTGCTTCCTTATGCGTCCTTATTTGGAAATTTGGCAAAGACTGTGTCAAAAACTTGACGTAATTTAGATGGGCTGTTGATCTTCAGAGTCTTCCCTATGAATGAATTTGCGTCAATCTCTATGCACTCTCCATTATGGATAGATCTTTTCGATTCGCTTGTTTTTTTTTTCTTTTTTCTTTCTTTCCTTCTTTCTTTCAAGACCCGGCTTCGAGTGTTTGACTTCCTAGTTTCACCGCTGCACGGACAGGTCGATAAACGCCCAGAGTGCCAACGACATTCGTGTGTAGATGGCAAACCCGAAGACACGTCCCGACTAACTCATTCGTTGTTTTATGTCCAGCTTTATTGGCCCCTGTAAAGGACAAAGACAGAAGGAGCTGTGTCGTTTTCATGGCGGCGTCCTCTTCGCGGCGAACCACGAAAGACATGAAGACAGTATATTTATGTTCCTGAAAGATGTTTTAACACGGAATAGAAGCTAACGGAGAGCTTTAGTATTGAACTTTATAACGTGGTCAGCCATGACTTAGTTCTGGCATATTGTTCGTCCTCAAAATATACATAACATTATCTCATTGTTACCGGATTAGCCGTGTAATATTGGTCCTTATGTTCACTGCAGTTTAGCATAATTGAAAAATATGCCACTGCAAATCAACAAAAAGTTATAAGTTAATTGTTTTATGACCTTTTTAGAATTGGGTCAACGCTTGACATTACTCGACGCGGCTAGTGGTAGAGATGACATCTTGGTAAAGTAATTATTGTAATCAAAAGTCCTAAAACAAAAAGGATAGAACCTAGGTATATCCAAAATTATTTGTCTCTACTATTATAATATCTTTTATTTGGACCTATGTTGCGAGACCAAAAGAGCCCCTATTTTTCTTAAAACATAGGTACTTACCTGATGCCGAAATAACCTCTACGTGAACATGAACAACCAAAAACGTTTGAGGGACTCGTCGCATCATTGACCACCACCGTTGGAAAACACAAGAACAAAAGTCGTATTTTTCTCGGGAGCCACTTTATTACAAACTCATTCAGTGCGAAAGCTAAAAAGGTATGTAAAACATCAATTCAACAAAGTTGCCCTGTTTATCTGCTCGCCTTCGAGTCGAGGTAATACGGTCGAAGGAGACTCGAAAGAATTCGGCGCAAGGTTGTGATTTTTTCCAATACTTCGCCCATGGACGGGGGAAAACGAAATTATTTACTTTGTCGAAACTTCTCAAAGGGCACTGATGGTCCGGAAACTTCAGGGGATAAGAAACTGCTTCTTACTTACTTCTTACTTTTACACACTGTGGCCAGTTGCCGTGTATCGTTTTCCCAAAGCACCATTTACCCGAGGCGTTTAAAGTTATGGATTCCGTAAGAAACACAAAAGACAATTTTCATTCGTCCTCAATCCAAAACTTTTGTAGCTCCGCACGCTACCTACTAAATCGTTTGACCAATAACAATAAATTTGTGTTCATCTACTTTGTACATTTTTTTTCTCTCTCTGCTAAAATCTGTAGAACTAAGGCTTGCTCGGCTCCGTGTGGAGTGTGAACGCACAGCTGCTTCACGTGGAAGGCAAGGTTCTACTACTGTATTTATCTTTTAGAGTCGAGTGTAAGTATATCACTAAAATCGCACAAAAGGCTCTCCTAAAATCTAAAAATTAACTATGTATAGCATCACTCAGAACTAGTATTTAACAGTTCAATAAAATGTTACCTTCCTGATGTTTTAAGTTTTTAAGTTTAATACGTCGAAATTCACACCCCCGACAAGCTTTGATTTTCAGGTATCTTTTTTTTTCTCAAAAGAAAGACTGATAGAGAAAATATTTTACATTCCAGTTTAGTCTTGGAAATAGCATTTTGGATTTAATTTCCATTACGTTGCAAGTTTGTGCAAATAGTGCGTAATAATATTAGCGATGGGTTTTACGTCGACACGTTTAATTATATCTTTCGATTCCATGGACATTTCTCGGGAGACATTGCAGGGTAAAGCTGTTTGCGTCCATGACACCTCAAGGTCCTTAGTCACACGTGGCTCCTGTGTGGTGCCAAATGAACAGCAACTAGCGTGTTCTCTTTTCGTTCTTCTTGGGTACTTCACAACCTAAACAAGGTAGCCGGGAGTGGATGGATGCGAAGATCGGCAGACCGCGTGTGGTGGCGTGCCTTGGGAGAGGTCTATGTCCAGCATTAAATCGATACGGGCGGATGATGATCTGAATGGACAAGGCGATCTTTATCCGAGCTGCTGCAGATGTTTCAAAACGATCTTCACTCGCTCTATCGCCGGTAAGAGTAACAAACTTCCTGCAGTACCTACTTCTGAATAATGCATTGTCTCGACACACCGCGCAGACATCTAATCAACTAGCTACTCCGAAGATGGAGAACCACTTGCCATAACTTGAGGAGGTACTTTTTTATGTTTTCAAGTGTTTAACTTCCCTAGAACAGAGTTTATAAGTTAGTAATGCCTACCTACTAAATGCGCATTTGTCAAAAAGTGTTTTATAGGGTTGTAAAAGCTATATTGTAACATGTTTTTAAACCTTCTGCGCGTGCTAAAAATATTATGTAAAAATTATAGAACTGAAAATATTGAACTGATTTCTTTTAGAATTTCTGACCTCAATTTCACATTGGTGTGAACATGCTCAACACTTCACGCAGTAAAAGGTATTACACATTTGATAAATTTTAAAATATATTAAATACTTATCAAATCGAAATAAAGAAAATCTATGAAATCGCCATATTCTAAAGGAAGCCTGTAGAGTAAACTGTTACTCTACCGACTTTTACTTATTCAATGACATCTCAGAATCGAGTTTGGAATGTTCTGAACAAGTTCAGAGAAACTGTTACTTATTCCCGCTCTTTACACAGACAAAATAATTGAGTTAGATTCGGAAGAAAAAAAAACTCCTAGTCTTGTAGCTAATATAAATAAATAAACTTAAACTGAAAATTGAAGATGCGATTTAGCTAAGTCGTGATGTTTGGTTAGGAAAAAACGTACATTTAAAGCTTGTTAATTTCGTTGTGGTCCTTAGGTGTGTTTTAAAAAAAAAATCTACAAATCTACCTAGTTCTACTTAATAAAATCAGCTCATAAATGCATGATCATTTTTATGGAACTATCAATGGAAAGGAACTGGTGGGAACAGGCCGCTTTTTTATCTGTATTTTGAAATACTTATATCGTTGATCATTTTAAGAGAACTCTAAAATATGCTTTTGGTAGAACCATTTCAGAACAAAATTTTAGTATATTCGATCCCCGTGTGAGGTGGGGTGCACGTATTGTCCTAATATATTTTCTTCATAATTTAATCCTCTGCTGAACAGAAACTTTACAAAACATTTGTTACTGTTAAAATAAAACAATAAACTATGCAGGTTATTTACTACAAATAGTACGAAACGATGCATGGCAGAACAATAATGTTGGTTTGGTTAGGGTCAACGTACAGTCGCGATCCATAAGTGGTTTACCACTTTGCAAAGTGAGTCGTTATCAATGGAGTGGTAAAGTGAGGAGAGGAAGACGGCGACGCGGCGGTCCTTGCGGCTGGGTCGCGCGGGGAACGTGTCGGTCCGTGGGGATGGGGGACGAGGCAATCGGAGCGCGCAGGTGATATGCGACTTTAAAGTGGTAAACCACAAACAAATAATGATGGTGACTGTACCTGATATTGAATCTTAAAAAACACAAGCACCTACCACAATTTATCTCATAAATTACCATACAAAAGGTTCAAATTCAAATTAAAATTTTATTTATTAAACCAAAATATATACATATACAGCCGAAAGTTTCAGTAGGTAGGTAACATAACGATTTGCTTATCACTAGTTGAAACAAATAATGATGGCGACTGTACCTGATATTGAATCTTAAAAAACACAAGCACCTACCACAATTTCTCTCATAAATTACCATACAAAAGGTTCAAATTCAAATTAAAATTTTATTTATTAAACCAAAATATATACATATACAGCCGAAAGTTTCAGTAGGTAGGTAACATAACGATTTGCTTATCACTAGTTGAAACAAATAATGATGGCGACTGTACCTGATATTGAATCTTAAAAAACACAAGCACCTACCACAATTTCTCTCATAAATTACCATACAAAAGGTTCAAATTCAAATTAAAATTTTATTTATTAAACCAAAATATATACATATACAGCCGAAAGTTTCAGTAGGTAGGTAACATAACGATTTGCTTATTACTAGTTGAAACAAAAATAGTGGTTAGTAGTGTTAGTACCTAATGTTGTACCTATTTATTATTGTGGGCCGTATTTTTTTCCGGGAGCCCTGCTTCCCAAGCTAGGATGTAAAACTGTAGGTCCCTTCCCTTGCCCCTTACTAGGTGGTAGCTCAAATTGTAGCCGACTGGGTTGATACCACCATACTGGATGTAAGATGGCCGCATAGCAGCCTCGGTTGTGTTCTCCTCTAGCCCAGTGTAGCCACCAATCCAGGGAAGTCTCCGGTAGTGCAACTACATTCTCGGAGGTGGTATTGGCTGGTCGGAGCATGTGTTTTGGCCCTCCGCCTCAGCCACCCATACCGGATTACATAAAAAAAAAAAGGATTCCCTGTGTTATGGGAAGCAGGGTTTTTCGTATAGTCCCTCCAAGTATATTTTATGTTATGTACTATGTAACTGTATCATTTGGGTATATAATTGTTATAATGTGGGTAGGTTTAGAGTTAGGTTACGCACCTTAATAAAGTAGGTAAGAGTAGGTAAATCCAAACTGTAATTAACTAATTACAACGACGTAGTAACTCTCTTATTTCCGCTGAGTCTCGCTAGCTCACTAAGCACCTCACTGTTTTTCCCTACTTTCGACCGCCTTTCCATCTACGAGTGTAACTTATTGTCTAAGGGTTTGGTACCTTCAAGGCCCCTGCATGGGTCTGCGGCTAGTGGTTCCATTCAGAGCGGAACCCTAATGCGGACGAGGAGCTAGCGCGACCCTAATTGAAAATAAACTGCGTAGCGTACCTATGTATGTGATGCAGATAGTGGTTAGGTAGTCGACAGTACTGTCGATATGTTGATTTATGAATGAGTGCCAAATGAAATTATAGTTTTTCAACATGCACTTATATAATAATAATTTTTGTAATTAGTTATAGAAACTATATATACGCAGTCGGGGCATAAGTTCTGTCACAACCTTATTATTTTAAAATTTCGAATACTAGCCAGAAATGTTTTGATTGATTTTGAATAAGGAACATTTTGCGTCTTTAAAAATAAAAAATAAAATTATATTACTCCATTTTAAAACATGGAGTGGACGCAAAAGAAAGACACAATCGCAGTTATTGCGTTGCACCGCTTGCGGTTACGCGCCAACTGAGATTTTTAAACTTCTAAAAAAAATTAAAAATAACACTGAGGTTTATTTAACCTATAATCAAACGATTCGGTGAAGATTCGAGCTTCGAACATCCCAAGAGGAGTGGCCGGCCTCGTACGGTTAGGACACCGGCGGCGGTCATCAAGGCAGTGAGGGCGCGAATCCAACGAAATGCTGTGCGCAAGCAAAAATTTTTAGCACTGTAGGTGCGGTTAAGCAGAACCACGGTTAAAAGAGTATTAAATGAACACCTGGGACTATGAGCTTATCGAAAGAAAATATGACATTTTTTATATGAGCGTCTGAAAAAAATAAGGATAGTGAGATCTCGGACTTTGTCAAGGCGGTACGCGAGAAAAAAGTACCGCGAAATCGTTTTTTCAGAAAAAAATTTTTTTTACCTTGAACTAAGTTACAACATAGAAAATGATAAAGTTTATGCCCATAACAGTGAAGGGCAAGCCTATCCCGAGAGTTCAGCGTGGACATCATTCTTCATTATTCATGGTTTGGCTTGAAGTCTCATATTCAGGCCTAACTGAGGTGTTTTTCTGTGAGAAAGGTGTAAAAATCAGTGTCGTTGTCTACCAAAATACGGTGCTTACAAACATTGTGGAACCTCTTTCTCACAAAATGTTCAAAAACAGATACTGGGTACACCAACAAAATTCTGCGCCAGCAACATAGGGCAGCAAGCACGCAAAATTGGCCGACCGCCCATGGAATCGACTTCATCAGGCACCAAGAATGGCGCTCCTCCAGCCCAGACTTGAAACCATTGGATTACAAAATATGGCAACATTTGGAGGAGAAACTCTGCGCGAATCCTCACCAGAATTTGGAGTCTCTCAAAGCATCCCGGATTAAAGCAGCGGCTGATATAGACACGAACGTCGTGCGTGCTGCGATCAACAACTAGCCAGGCAGGTTGAGAGTCTGCATTCAAAATCTGGGAGGGTTTTTCGAATAATTTTAATAAAATTTTAATCTAGTTTAATCTGCCTTTCGTTTCATGTATATATTTCAAACTAACATAAAAAGTCGTACAATTTATTTAATAATGTATTTGTGACAGAACTTATGACCCGACCTAGTATATATACACACATTTTCTGGCAAAGTCTCTATACACCTGATCATATTTTTACTTTTGATTTTATGTGGTCAGAATTATGAAGCTTAAACTATAGTTATTCTAGCTCTCAAACTGTAGTTTAACACTGTAAGCGGTGTCGGTAGTTAGTTGCAATGTATAGTAACCAAAGTCGTTAAAAAAAACCTGCAAAGTTTCTTGTCAACTCTTCTTTGTGGGTGTATTCGAACCGGATTGTAAAATAAAATTGGACAAACTCAAGCGCAGTGTACTACTATATGAATGATGAATAAAGAATACAGAATAAAATAATAAAGAATTGAATTTTCAGCTATACAGCGCTACAGACGTACCTACTCGTTTATTAGACGATTATAGCAACAGTAGATGCAAGAAAATGTTTTGTGAAAAAAATATATTATAAAAAAACAAGCTTACTAAAATCGACCATACTTGTGGTGAGGAGTTGGGAGCCCACTATGGAACTCAGAGAAAATGTTTCCTATATATACCTGACATACGTGAGTTATTTAGCGACCGACCACCCTACACGAATACTTACACCTACACACATCCTCAAACTATATCACACACCCTCCCATACACTCTTACACGTACAGTGTAAAAGTTCCTATGCATGGGGGCACACACCCACACGCCTTCACAAGTACCGGGTGCCCGGAAACAATGTACAGGTCGGAATACATTAATCAACCCACACTTCGAATTTAGAGGGCTTAATTCTAACTTGTCGCGACACAAAGTTCAAAGCTCGAGTATTTTTGTTAAAAACGTGTTTTGGGTCGTTAATTGTTAGGACTACGATCCCGTGAGGGATAAGAAAATTTGAGGCAACTAACGTTTTGTTTAGTAAATATCTGACAATATTTAAGATTTCGTTACTTTTTTATTAGAAAATACACATTTTTACACCGCCGCCCGTTGTGAGTTCCCCAAACATAGAACCCGAGTAACATGTCCATACTCAACTCGGACGACGACATCAAGTAAGTCGGCAGAAAGCAGTGGTTCCGTAACCGCTGAAGACCGGGAGGACTGGAGGAAAATTGGAGAGGCGTGTGTCCAGCATTGGACGCATACACGTTGACTGACTTACTGACTGACTGACCGACAACTCGGTCGGCTACGGGCATACATGTTCTATTTGATAGGACCTCAGTAATCGAATGCAGTGCAGAAATACCTCGTCACTGCTGAAATGTGCAAAGACCACTAAAAATATTTTTTTCAAAATTTTAATAAATAATACTTTTCTCGGACTGTACCTTTTATTTACCATACCTGAAATCAGAAATACGTTATTTCTTCTAAAAAAACAACCCTGCTCGTGATGTCAGTCCATGACACTGTCGGACGAGATGGCATGGCAGTGATTCTCTTTGGTCGCAGCAAGCATGCGAATAGACCGCATATTATTTTTTAAAGCAAAATCCTACATTTCTGATATATTCGTATTAAGTGTTCAAGTAAAAGAGAACACTTTTATTATTATATTCCTCATACATACCTAAAACGGTTCACGCCTGGAGTAGTGAATGTCGCAATAACTTGACGCGCCTAATTAAAAGTTCCGCTTTTAAAGTCAAACGTTGTGACTCTTAAGAACTTAAAGTTGCGCAAAGTTCTAATTGGATTCTACCGGTTCCCAAATTACAAGCTGAAGTAGCCAATAATGGAATTTGGAATATTTTAATTATTACAATTTATTTACTTAGAGCGCTGCTTGAAACTTAAAATAAGCTTACGACTTATTTAGTTCTTTTTGTTGTTTCATTAATTAAAACATCACTGAAAAGTAAGTTTGTGAAAGCAAAATGTCCGGCAAGTTGATATTTAATTACACCATATTATTTCTTTTTATGTTTCATTAATTATTTCATGTATTAATTCATTCACATATTAAATAGTAGAAAAAAGTTTTAGTCGAACTCGCGCACCGAGGTTTCCGTGTCACCACGTAATTGGTCGGTTTTCATCATTTGTTGTTTTACTTTGGAGTTTGCACTATAACCACACCAAGTTTAACGCTTCTATGAATCAAACGGAACCCTTATAGGGTCACTCAAGCCAAGCGACGCGACAGGAGCTGCCAGTAAATAATAATATTTAATAATGGCTAATTTTCCACCACTTCAACATTCAATTCGCTTCCGACTTTAATGGTGTTTGAAACTCCAATTTAAACTTTTAACGCTTTTTTTAGGCTTTAACTCAATATAAATGCTCACAGTTATATATTTCGAGCAGTAAGTTGTTATGCTGTAAGTTGACTCTGCTGACTGTTAAGTGTTTATAGTTTTTTTTTCTTGTAATAATTTACATAATTTTATTATGATCATAGCGTCGTCGTAGCTGAAAGAATATAATTTATCATATTGTCATCATCATTTAATGAATGGAAAACAAAGGCAGATATACCGATATACTTTATTGCTACAAAAAGATTTTACAGAAACAAGCACGATATAATGTATTAAGCACTGACATGGCACCTAGTTCACCCGGTCTTATGGGCTGACATCACGGATGTTGTAGGTCATGTAGCCAACCGTGTCAGTTTCCGTAAAAAAAGTTATTAGGCATGGATGGCTGAATTGGAGGGGCCTGAGTAGGTGCAAAACCGTAGACTTTCCTTTGGATTAATCGCTATGCGGGGGATACAGACGAGACTGCTATGCGGGCGTCTACCGTTCAGTACGGTGGTATCAACCCAGTCGGCTACAATTTGAGCGTACCGGTAGTAAGCGGCAACGGAAGAGGCACCGGTTCCTAATGATGAAGCAGCCACGTATAGGTATGCACGTACATTTTTCTACCAGAAAACGCTTATTGGTGCATGTCGGCTATATTCGAACCTCGAATCTTGAGATCAAGGAGTCCGGGCAAACACCGCGCCGTTCACCCGCCGCTTGAAAGTTCGAAAGCTTCGAGAAAATCCGAGAATGCCGCGAGAGCTTCGGGTAAACCTTTGTTTTGTCTTATTTTATCAATGCTCCATGTATAAACACATCCTTAAGTCGGCTCTACCTCTTAAGACTCAATAAATAAAGCCAACAATGCACTAAGCTAATTTACCGAACAATTGCACAGATTTAAGAAATCTAAAAGGCGACCCAACACGAGCCTCTAAGCGATCCCACTTAGCCGTTAAATATTAAAAAAAACATTAATTTTCATCAATTTCACCTGAGCCATGCTAATTACTGACTCGTCCGTCGCCTCCCGCTAATTGCCAGTCTTCGGGGTCTTTCACGAGCCTCCATCCGTCCCAGGCACTTTTCAGCGCGGTAATTATCTGCGATATTCTGCGTAACTTCCTACATTCAATTTCACTCGGCGCGGCTGGAGTGGAACAGAAGGAGTGCCTCAAGTTTTGGCAGTTTTAAGACACTATTGAAGACAAAGGCTTTGTAAGTCATAAAGAGATTTATTGTGAATTGAGGAAAAATACCTAACGGGGGATTATTAAAATTTGAAACATAGGAACTGGATTTTGGGGTACTGAAGTTCGTATACAATTTTTAATGGATGAATAAAACGAAAATAATTGTCAGTGGGAACCAAATTACATAAGTAGATTTGGTTGGCTACATCACTTAACGCGATGTTACTGACTTATCGTGATGCCCATATCGGATTTGGATAGCTAGATCACTTGTCGTGATGCCCATATCGGATTAGGATGGATAGATCTTATCGTGATGCCCATATCGTATTTGGATTGCTAGATCACTTATCGTGACGCCCATATCGTATTTGGTTGGTCACATCACCTATCATCATGCATGCCCACCATATTCCTTTGTTTATGCCATACCGGTTACGGAAAAGACGAACAGTTTTCATAGTAATTTGGCCTTTCTTCATCCAGTGCGATAGTACCAATGCGATGGTGCATAAAAAAAAAGCCACATTTGCACTCCGGGAGTGCCGGCAGAAGTGAAAACAACACCGTAAAATTGCTTAAAAAAAAAAAATTAATAAAAAAAAATTTAAAAAAAAATTCATGAAAAAAAAACAAAACCGTAACATTGCTTAAAAAAATATAAATAAAATAAAATAAAAAAATATTAATGTTAAATTTAGTAGAACGGACAGACATGCATTTGTTACGGAACCCTACATTCATTTTGCAGAACTTAGTAGAACGGACAGACA
The DNA here is from genome assembly GCA_946902875.1 of Nematopogon swammerdamellus. Taxonomy (NCBI): domain Eukaryota; kingdom Metazoa; phylum Arthropoda; class Insecta; order Lepidoptera; family Adelidae; genus Nematopogon; species Nematopogon swammerdamellus. Next base: position 14,505,633 of record OX336341.1, on the reverse strand, counting down.
TAAACGTGTTACGGAACCCTCCTTTTAATATAAAATAACCGTCGGAGGACCTTGGTTGAAAATTGTAAAATTTAGTAGAACGGACAGACATGCATTTGTTACGGAACCCTACATTCATTTTGAAATAAATGTTAAATTTAGTAGAACGGACAGACGTGCATTTGTTACGGAACCCTACATTCATTTTGCAGAACTTTGAGATGTCATGTATTGAGCGTTGTCATAGCAACGATATATTGTTATCTGACGCGCGTTTTCATAACAACTATAGATTGTTACCTGACGCGGTTGTCATAGCAACTATAGATTGTTATCTGACGCGCTGGCGCTGACGCGAACATAAGATTTTTTCCCCAAATCAAAAAGTGCCAAGCGCCGCTAAAGAAGTTTTCACTTCAGAAATTTGAGAATCGTATTTAGTGTGAGCCAAGCTATCAAGTAAAAATTTCTACATTGTTTCAGATTATAAAAGTAAAGAGAAGAAGCTTAACAACTTCAGCTAATGTTATTATTCCGTCCCGTTGTCATCACTACATTGAACTTAATTTTAATGTAATTACTTCTTCGTAGGTCCCTTCGTAAATGTGAGTTCTAACGAGTTACGTCTATTGGTACAGCTGGGATCATCCTTACCCGGCAATATAAGTCAATTTGTATTTTCTCTATAGAGTTTAGTAGGTACTCTACTAAACGCTCTAAGAGGATTTTACGCTTTCTTTTTAGCAAGCACGCGTGAAAAAAAACACTGGGCATAGCACCTAGATGCGACAGGAAAAGGTGTAATAGGCTCACGGGTGTAGCAGATGATGTACCTATAACTAATCGTGACAGGTTGCCCAGAAAATAAAACAAAACTTTCATTATAATATTATAATTAAAATATTTTCGAAAACCGAAACAAGAAGTACTTTCCTATTTTCTACAAAATAAATATTTTTATTTATGTATACTTATGTATTATCTTGTCTGAATACTTTGTACTAAGCGTGGTATTCGATGGTGTTATTTACGAGAGTCCTTGCAGCACAACACTAATTACTCTGCTTACCCCGATTGACGGGATACAGCGTGCGGTATGTATGTATTTATATAACAAAAATTACGAAACCATCTATTTTAGACTTACTTATGTAGAATGATATATGTACACATTAATTAAAAACCAATAAAAATATCGGCATAAAAAAAATCATATTACATTTTGTTTTCAATGTTTAGTACCTCAATAACATGGACAGTAGGCAGACTATTGTGACAAAATAAATCGCATCAGAATTTTCTCCCTAAGCTCTTCGAAAGTGCTCAGTCTACCGACAACGAAGGTCGAGACGCCGCAGTCGCCTGGGACTTCGCTTAGCCCATCTGGGCTTTGCGAGCCAAGGCGATGATATCGTTCAGTCCCTCGGAGCCCTCCGAGGGACTGAGGAAGATTGACAGCCGTTGATAGCGGCTCACGAACCTGTAAAAGGATTTCCAGGGAAGGTTAGTGTTACTTAACACAGTTCCGGGAGGACCCTTCTCAAACATTAACACTCCCGAAATCTTAAAATTATGGACTCTATCACGGAAGGATAGATATGGAGAACGCGATCGCTGCCGTTAAGAGGTTTGGCCGTTGAAAATTTATTGCTAGCTAGGGTGTAAATTCGTGTGAAAGTAATCTAATCCTTTTGGCCTATTGACTGTATGTATCCATACTTATATATCTAAATAAGTAAGTACCCAATTTATGGAGCACAATGAAATTTTATTACCTATAAATTAATGTTTAATTCTAACGACAAATACTTTATGTGGAATGTAAACAATGATGCCGTGCTAAAGGGCGACAGGCTCGCCACCTCTCACCTTGGCACGGTACTTCCACCGAGTCATGCAGCAGGTGGGTCTTCGTGCCTTACTTGCTGCTTGATCGATTAAATCTTGTTCGAATACTTTGCGAAACGTGGTGGTCGGTGTTGTGCTGTAATTTACCGGAGTTCTTGCAGCACAACACCGATTACTCTGCTTACCCCGATTGTCGGGATTCAGCGTGTGTGATATGTTATATATGTAAACAATGAGTAATTCATTTTCTGTTTCAACATCGGATCCATTAATATCGTAAACTATTAAGGTTTCGCCAGCATTATTGCTTCGCTATTCCATCGAGGATACCTAAATAATTGCTACAGGCTGCTCCTTGAACTAATTTCCTATAGTACAATACCACAAGCCCATTATATCCAGCGAGCGACGAATTCTCAATTCATCGCTCGAATGAATCGGCTGGTCGACAGTCGACTAGCAAAATGTCAACTTATTCAAAATTTTAATTTTGTTCCGAATTAGATCAAACATTGCCTCTGAACAAAAATTTTGTGGATTTATATTAACAATATTTTGAATAAATTAAATAAGATGCTTGGAAAAAAATTACAACTTTCCCTAAACCCTATTTGAATCTACAACATTTTTCCAAAATGTGTAAATTGTACGAAAACACACAATAAATAAGGTCGAACAAAATATAAACAACATGTATACAGAAAATCTGTACTATGTTGTTCCCTTGCCCCTTACTAGGTGGTAGGCTCAAGTTGTAGCCGACTGGGTTGGTACCACCGTACTGGATCTAAGATGGCCGCATAGCAGCCTCGATCGTCTTCTCCTCTAGTCCCGTATAGCCAGCAATCCAAAGGGAAGTCTCCGGTATGGCACCTACCTTCTCGAAGGTGATATTGGCTAGTCAGAGCATGTGCTTTGGTCACTCTGACACAACCACCCGTACCGGATTACATAAAAAAAATTTATGAACATTCAAACATAATTTCATGAAGGAATTCCCTCAGTTGCTCAATATTGGTATTTTTATAGAATTTTCCGTCAGAATTTGCTGTTCGATCTATGCGACGAATCCGCCATCAAATATTATAATCGTGCTGAACCTAACACATAAGCACAATTTTGTGATGACGAAACTTAATCCCGTTAGTCTTCAGCTTATTCAGAGCTGAGATGAAGTGCCATATGTACCAACCTAACCTGCATATTATATTATATGCATACCATACCAACAATATTAGGTATGTACAGTTCGGTGAAACTGCCTTTAGGTTATGTATGAATGAGCGTTTTCTTTGAAACGGTGGGTTGGTATTAACCGCGGATAAACCCGTTCTCTACGCTGCAGAGTACAATTCGTCATTTTATCTAACCAGTGTAGCCGAACCGAAAATAATTGTCTTTGTCACCATAAGAGTCGTATACTGGCTGGCTAGCTGGTCTTTCTTCTGGATGAGCGTATGAAAACAGTAAATTAATTTATTTAAAAAAAATGATACGGAACCCTCTCCGCGAGTGCGTGGAGAGGGTTCCGTATCATTCTGTTTTCCGTTAGAAATTTAAAAGTTAGGATTTTCCTTTAGGTTTTTCTTCAAACTATAAGATCCTACTGAAATTTTTATTTTTATTTTAAACTCAGTATTTTCAGTGATAAGGAAGGAGGGGAATTCTCGATTTTCGTATGTTTTCTTGAATATGCTTTGAATTATGCATTTGAGATTATGAGATTTCTTACAGTCAATCTTTGTATGTTTTAGATTCGATTAATGTAATGGAATGTAAGTAGGTAGTAGCAAAATAATTAAGCGCGTCGATATGTAAGTACCTACTTACTTTCTAAGTTCCTTTGAAATACGAATTTCACGCGAGCGAAGCCGCAAGCAACAGCTAGTATACAAGTAAATATACATACATACCTAATATAATACGAGTCCTTTTCATTGACTCGTCACATGATGCACTTGAAGAAAACTTGCCTTAGGCAGATCGCTTTTTGTGGACATCTCCCGAATATAGAATCAAAATCTACGCCGTCTGTCTGTGTGTATGTTTTTTTTGACGTGATAACGTCTAATAAATTGATGAACACCGGCTGCACACACGAAAAAGTGTCACGTTGTGTCACGTTCCATCTGAGCCGTGTCACGTTCCATCTGAGCCTGTGCGAGCGAGAGCGCGTAACAAGCGATAGAGAGGCACAATCGGCCCAAGCGGCAGTGTGGCCAAACGTACGGTAATTGCCGTATCGTACGGTAATCGAGGCTAAAAATCGACAAATGTACGGCGTACGGCAGCGACAGGGGTGACGTACGAAAAAATACGGTAATTCTTATAGCTGTGTTTCTTTATGACGTTATCACGTAAAACTATCGTCCGTAAACATTACAGACAACCAATTTTTTTAATGGATTTTTTTTGTCTGTGTGTATGTCTGTCTGTCTCTCTTAGGCCGTAATAGTTAGCCGGTTGAAATTTTCACAGAATATGTGTGAGTATAGCGGATATACTAACATATAATTCAATAAAAAACACGGCCTCTCGACCCCTCGACCCCTTGGCCCTTCTGTCCCCTCAAAGTAAGCACCTCACACGCGCCTAAACAAGTTGCCGAAATTCTACATCACACCTTAAAAAATAAATAATAAGTACTTTAATTTTAACACACGTGTAAATGAGTACTTGTGTATTTACGCGTTCTCATTGGCTCTAGATGTCGACATGCGATAGCTGAGTGGCACCAAGCACTATGCCATTGCTGTAAGTTGACTGGTATGAACTTTGAAGACATCGATTTAACACGCGGAGAGCTTTTGATGGTGCATCTAATGGAGCCAACCGTAAGTAATTGAAAGTGGCGTTTTGGTCCGTCGTCGAGAAAGCTAACTTTGAACGTCTGTCCCAGTCCCTTCGAAGTAAACCTTATTTCTAGACGGTAAACTTCAAAGTTCTATTGGTCTGTAATGAAAATAGAATTACGCATGTACGTACAGTACCCATTTTTGTGGTGTGTACATGTTTAGTACCGTGTGGGGCCGGTACTTTAAAAGAATAGCCCCACTGCATCTCTCCCCGTGTATGTCGTAAAAGGCGACTAAGACTCCCTTCTTATATTACTAGGTGGTAGGGTTTAAGCCGCCCGGGTTGGTACCACCGCACTGAATGAAAGGTTGTTCGAAACGGCTATGTAAATAGTTTGTGTTTTCCGTCCAGTTCAGTGTAGCCGGCACGACCGAAGGAAAGCACTGGTGCTATGGGCTGACATCACGGATGTTGTAGATGATGTCGCCAACCGAGTCAGTTTCCATAAAAAATATATATATTTTTTTTTGGCAGAATACTTAGTGTCCTTCAGTAAATAAATTGTAATAAACAACAGTAATAAATCGAAAATGTCTCGCCTAATGGACACAAAATACCAATGTGGCTTAACCACTAACCAAGTACTATAAACGGCTCTTAGTGGCTACTGATTCTGGTACTATCTAAGTTCATTGCGCAATAAATGGAACATTAGTGACAGCTTTTTGGCGTTACCAGAGAACTCCCTACCTACCTTACTCTTAAAACCCGCCCGTAAAGTGACCCAGGCTCATCGTTTCACCGAAAGTGATCTTTTATGAGAGTACTAGCTTGTGCCTAAGGCTTCGCTGGGTTTCTTCGTTTTTTTTTTTATGTATTTTCTTATGACAATCAGTATGACTGGCTCCGATGTACCATAAGGGTGCTAGAAACAGGAATATCCACCATACCTCGCGAGACCATGCTCAGTGAGATACCATACCTGGAAATTTGAGGACTTTTGAAGCACTTATCCAGCTTGTTAATACGAAATTTGAAGACCCCAGGTTGAAAGACAACTTTGGGAGTGTGACAGAGTGACCATTTTGAGAAACGATGGGTTCTGAAAACCCCTATAATGGTAACTAGCCTTGGGGTGTCGTGGGGTGTACCTACTGGCCGTTACAACATCCTCTATAATATACACCATCTTCCCTTCAAACCGTGCGAAGATGGACTCACATTATTTTAGAGTATTTCCACAGTTATGTTCTCTCTATAAGCCCATATATATTATAACCCTATAGAAAAATTCAAATCCCCATTTTCTTTCTTACGATATGTAAGGTTTTTTACTACATCACCTACTAAATCCGTGATGTCAGCCCATAACACCTTGGTGAACTATGTGCCATGTCAGTGCTTCCCTTCGGTCGTACCGGCTACACAGGACCTTCAATCGATAACCCAACAAGTCTCAAGAACTTTTCGCGAACTTCGATTCTTCTGCGCCGAGCACCACAACAAACAAACCGAAAACATTCGCGTAAATCTACTAAGGAACTCTGTGAAATGTAACTACACACGTACGGTACGGTAGCGGCTTAAAGCATAGACACACTTAGAACCGTTTCAAATAAATCAGTGTGCTTGCTTTTTGGAACACTGCATAATTTTGCAATTTTGCGCTCTGCATAATTTTAACAAGTAGGCCAGGAAACGAATGATTGTAGCCGAAAAACTGGAAAGCAGAAAGCTTGACTTCGGAACCTTGTTTTGACTAGTTAGGAGGTAAACATACTAAAAGTCCCCACCACTGGGGTGTGCGCCCTAGGGCGGGGGGGGGGGGGGGGGGGCACAAAGAAGGACCCATTTTTCGGTTTTTCGAAAACGTGCATCATAGGAAAAACTGTTCAATTACGGAATAAGAGGTGATGAAATTCTCTACAACTTTGATATTGAATTATCGTTGTCGAGATATAAGGTCCGAAAAGAAGCCGATTTTATTTGCAAATAAAAGCAATGAATGACAAAAAACGTGAGGTAAAAAACTAATTTTTGAAAATCGGCCTTTTTTCGGACTATAAGGTCCGAAAAAAGGGACCTTCTTTGTGCCCCCTAGGGCGCACCCCCCAGTGGTGGGGACTTTTAGTATGTTTACCTCCTAACTAGTCAGTACAAAGTTCCGAAGTCAAACTTTCTGCTTTCGACCTTTCCGGCTACACCCCTTATTTGAGCACTCATTTAGGTACTACGCTAAAGGTATTTTTGAACTTTTGAGACAGACCGTTGAGATTTTGTAGTTTATTTTCTGTTTAAACTGATCTGTGCAGATGTCTGATGTTATTTCAGAAAATATTATTTGATTTCCCAAAAAAATCTGTATGCACTTAAAATGTATGTTTACACATTAAACACTATAGATCTCAACATTCACACTGTCACCTTATCACAATACAATAACGGCGGCATCTTCGACTTAGTTCATTACACGTCTTGACAATACACATTCTCTTAAGAACAAAGTTCATTACACGTCTTGTCAATACACATTCCGTAAAGAACAAAAGCGGAACATCCGGTCACATACGTCCGTATGTGTTAGTCCACGTGTGCCCACGGAAGGCTATAAGGACATTGAAAAAATCATCCAGAATCGGCGGAAAATATGTAACGGTCTTCCGTTGAGTCTGTTCCTACTTCCTATAATCTGAGATCTTCAAAGGCTGTGTCAATAAATTGGACGACGACACGGCCACCCACGTTGGTTTACATAAAAACTGGCCAGGTGCGAGTCGAACTCGCGCACCGAGGGTTCAGTATCGCCATGTCATGGCTAGCGCCACTCACGCCATCTAGATGGCGTGTTATGAAATGCTTCATATTAGTTAAATGTTATGATTAGTTGAAATGTTTCATAATCTATTTGGTAGATATAATAACACATAATAACACATATTCTGTGAAAATATCGACGGGCTATCTATTACGGTTCAAGAGATACAGCCCTCGGACAGACAGACGGACGGACGGACGGACGGACTGACGGACAGACAGACAGACAGACAGACAGACAGACAGACAGACGGCGTAGGCTTAGTAATAGGGTCCCGTACCGGATATCGAACCCTAAAAATGGTTAAAGGATTCAGGAAACACACTCGTCGGAAGACAGCACGACGAGTGCTGCTTACAAATAACTAACCATTATCACAAATTATTACTATTGCGGGATGGTCCCATACATTTGCGCCAATTTTACATCTTTTGGTCTGCATGCACACACCTGCATCAGACAGAAAATAAGTGAGATATTTTAAAAAAATTATTATGAAATCCACTCTTTACAAAAAACTCCGAAATTCACGATTACCTGGAAACGCCAACAAGCAAGGATGAAATTAGACAATTCAACAAAAAGTACAAAAAACGAATGGTGACGCATCCCACCAGACTGGCCTCCGATCTTTTGACCGAGAGCAACTATGCACACATCCTTGCATTGGAAGATAGGACATAAATAAGCACGTATAAGACCAGACATACGAGGAGGGTTATCAATGGATGGCTCGACTCACACGACCATATGGTTACTTTCAGATTGCAGATGGTGCAAGCACAAAAAAAATGAAATAAATTCGTACAATAGATGAGCTTAATACCATTCGGCATTAGGTCTTCCCGGATCAACTCAAAATTGATGGAAATTCATAATAATAGTTTGAATCACACATTGATGTAATCAGATTAATTCAAATTTAAATTATTTATTCTGTATCATATTCCATACTTATACACAGATGTTTTCAATTAAATTATGCAACACATGCCTTTCTAAAGTCTTCTTTCACCTCCTCGACAAGTCGACGCCCTTCTGGGTATATATTTCGATGGGCTAACGGTGTGTGACGTAGGTATACTGGAGTTCATAGAGCCCGTATCCATACGCCAGCGTGTCCACCGGGCCGGAAGATTCTGCTTCACATCGCCCGCCCCGCCCCGCCGCGCCCCCGCCAGCTCCAGCCGTCTAAACCTTTATGTTTCATTATGTAATACATTAGACACCTTTGCTGTGTAGCCGATTACCGCGTGAACACGTTTGATGAAGTTAGATGAAGGTTTCAGGTTTAATGATTTGTTGAAGCTCACCTACTCGTACCTATCTACTCGCGCTTGCCGGTAAGTTAGCCGATTGCCAAATTGACGATTTCCTGATCATATTCTTGTGTGCGAGTGATACCGTACAGAGAATATAATATTATATTATTTCACATACAGTTAGTATTACAAAATATAATAATAAATATAAATTGCAGTACGAGGTTACCAAAATATGTCCCGTCGACTCAACTATCGTTGTGCCCATAGTCGAATCGGCGCATGGGCTGATAGCGAAGAGCCTCGACGATCAGCTTGAGAGGCTCTCGCTGAGTGGTTGGGTCAAGGGCCAGGTCCAGGAGGCAGCCCTGCTCGACACTGCACGCATTAATGTGCCTTTACAAAACAAAATAAAAGAACAGTTTAAAAGACAAACAAAGTGCGGCACTGACATTGCATCTAGTTTCAGCAGGAAGGAGGCGTAATTAATTAATCACGGCTGCAGCAGGTGATGTAGTGAACTACGCCAATATCCATACAAAATCGTGTTTCTGTCGAATGCTATTTAATAAAATTTCGAAATTATGTTTCAAGAACATTTTCAAATTTCGTTTGAGGGAACATAATATTATGTGTGTAGATATTTGTTTATATACCTGTATGTACCTATGAACCTGTAAGTAGGTATGTATGTTTTTTTTTTATGGAAACTTACACGGTTAGCTACATCACCTACAACATCCGTGATGTCAGCCCATAACACCGGGTGAACTAGGTGCCATGTCAGTGCTTCCCCCCTTTGATCGTGCCGGCTACACTGAACTAGTCGGAAGACACAAACTATTTACATAGCCGTTTCGACCGACGTTTCATTCAGTGCGGTGGTACCAACCCGGGCGGATTAAACCCTACCACCAAGTAAGATTAGGAGGGAAGGTACCTACAGTTTTACGAGGAATCCGAACCTCGGTCAGCCTCCAACGGTCAGCGGTCACCCATCCAAGTACTGACCGCACCCAGCGTTGCTTAACATTCAATAGCGACAGTTGACTGTCTGTATTTAATGTATTTATTTGTATGTAATTTTTTTTTTTTCATTTAATTCCTAGCATGGCTCGTAAAGAATGCCTTGAGGCTTTAGGTCAGCCTCTGTCACTTTTTATTGTGAAATAAAGTATATTTTCATTAATTTCAACTTCTGCATTTTACAATGACAAGTTTGTATCGGAAATGTTCGACAAAGCATATTTTGCGAAAGCTCTCTATTTCGCTCGCAAAGTATCAAGTAGTACTAGTAATCCTTGTTTTGTTCGTAAACTGTAGAATTTCCACCAGCAGCACAGAATAATATTATATACTACTTACCAGCAGCGAGCATCGCAAACTCCCTCCCTGTAGTTTGTTCCCAATTGTTTGTGAAACAATGTCACTTTTGTCCACTGTAAGAGATTCTTTGTCTGTATTGTCGGATTTAGAACGGCTAAAGAGTCAATGTTACTAGTGTCACAACAGTAACACTAGTTACTGTTACTAGTGTAACAGTAACTAGTGTTACTGTTACCAAGTCGCAATCCAATGCAGTCCCGAAAAATCCTCGGGGTCCGATCGATGTAGATGTTACGTTATCAAAAAGCGTGAGCACCATCGCATCACTCACGAGCGTCCGTGTCACTGTTACCGAATCGCAATTCAGTTCAGCTCCGAAAAATTCTCGGATCTCAAAGGAAAATTAACGTGCGATAAAAAAAAATTTTGATAACAAATTATTTGAAGATCGAAACTCCTTTTATATTTTACGTATTTCTTTTATATTAATTAGAACAATCGTTCGTATTACATAAATGGTTCGTACCGTTCGCGTCTCTTTACTTTTCATTTTTCCAAACTAAGTTTCCGAAGTAAGTTCAACAGAAAGAAAATTACACTTTAGCAAATTATAAAAATACGAGGCCTTTCTGAATAAAATATGAATACGCCAACTCTAATTTAACTTCCAATTTGTACGTTTAATTTGACTTACTTGCGCGGTCTTTTATTTTTTTATTATTGAAGCTATAAAGTGCTTCAGTTATTATATGTGCTTCCTCTTACAATTATCTATCATATAGACTGCTCATATATTAATTTTAAGTATTTCAAACTTTTCTAACTTATGTGTCATTATTCAAGCTCTGGCATTCGAAAGGATATCGACTAATTTTTTGTTCGCTTATAAGTAGGGAAATACTCAATTGATTCGCGTGGGGTTTTCACTGACGTCTTCAGGCACAACTGTGGATGGTTATAGTATATTTTGCCGAGAAGCGAACCCGCCGTACATATACGAAATTTTAAAAGAAAGTTTTCATTAAAATTAGCAGAATATTATGTGTATACATACATAGCATTTTCATCGACAAGGAAAACATGGTGACGAGTTTTAATGCTATTGAAACTACAGTTTGTTATGTTACTAGATTTGATTGGCAGAATTTGCTAAGTGCACTGCTGAAAACCTTAATTGTATACATAAACGTCACGCCTGTCACGCCAATGCGGTAGACAGAGAGAACGAATCTCCCGCGCCACGGTCATTATTCATTATACACACCTGACGCCACTTCCAAGCTTATAATTTTCTTCATAGATTTTCATCGGTTTCGGAAATAGCGTACAGCGCTTGTGCCTTCTGGATCGCTTGATTCTGAATATCGATTGATCTGCGTAGAGATGCGCCCCTCCACAACGATTTGGCTTGCGTGTGTCTAGGACGGCCCCTCCAATAATACATAACTACATTCACACTAATTAATACGAAATAGAGGAAAATATTTACATTGTGTACAGTAAGCGGCAGTAAATAATGAACATCGAGCTTTAAAAATTGACAATCCGGATGTAGAGTGTCGTCTCCGTCGCACAGAGACTTGCGAGTTCGTATGACAGGGACGACGCTCTACAACCGGATTGTCTCTTTCTAAAGCTCGATGTTCATTATTTAATGTCGGGTACTGTACATACATGGGTTTAATAGTTAATTGTGATAATTTTCTAGAAATAAGGATGACTCGTAGTACCTATGTAGGCAGTGGCATTTTTTTTGTAAATGTAGACTAAGTGGACGTAAAAAAAAAAACTGTCAAGTGCGAGTTTTACTCGCGCACGGAGGTTTCCGTATATATCCGCTATCAATAATATCCGCTTAGCTTTTGTTATCCGCTTACATTGCATTGTACAATGCAATGTATAAAAGCCTTTGGCGCCATCTATTATTCAGTAGCGTGACTTATCCATTTTTCGCACGTTTGTTGTATGGGAGCCCCCCTTAATTTTTAACATTTTTTTTTTATTATTTGTCGTTACATCCGCCATAGTAACAAATATTCTGTGAAAATTTCAACGGGCTACCTATTACGGTTCAAGAGATACAGCCCTCGAACAGACAGACGGACGGTCGGACGGACGGACAGACAGACAGACAGCGGAAGCTTAGTAATAGGCTTCCGTACGGGATACGGAAACCTAAAAAGTATCCAGCGAAGTTTCTTGCCAGTTCTTCTTCGCTGTGATAATCGAACTGGCAAAATGCTAAATTTTAAATGTTAAAATATGACAAATCCGAGTGCAGTGTACTGTCTATGGATGATGAATAAAGAATTAAAGAATAAACAGAACAAAAAATTTCATTATACAGGAACAGATTAGAAATAATTAAACTAAAATATTCCCGCAGCCTCGGGGCATCGCTCATTGTCCCGAGGACGGCCGCCGCGTTATTCGCTGAATTGCGAGACTTTTTGTATGAGAAACTATGTACGCACATAATATATATAAATTTTTCCTTATGTAGCACTAAAGGCATTAGCGAGAGCGGTCTCGGCAATGTTTATTGGCAATGTCGGAGCTCACCGTTGCTTCTATTCAATTTAGAAGAACCTGTCGCGGAAATGAGGTCTTATACAAACAGAGGCAGTAGTACCTTTGTATGCTCAGTCGACAGGCTTCTCTGTCCTTTATTATTGTTTTTTCCCCTCTACCTTCCGACGAGGAAGGAAAGTCCGGAGTGTATCACTGCCGGTGTATTGTATTTATTTTGCGGCTCGCTTGGGGAACTGCAGGCAGCGGCCAGCCGGCCACACTACAAACAGCTTATGATATTAGCAACTGTGTCAGAGGCTCCGTTTTTTATTTTATTTTTTTATGGAAACTGACTCGGTTGGTTACATCACCTACAACATCGGTGATGTCAGCCCATAACACCGGGTGAACTAGGTGCCATGTCAGTACTTCCCTTCATTTCATGTCGGCTACACTGACCTGGACGGAAAACACGAACTATTAACATAGCCGTTTCGACCGACGTTTAATTCAGTGCGGTGGTATCAACCCGGGCGGGATAAACCCGGGATAAACTTCTTACCTAGTAAGGTAAGAAGGCAAGGGACCGACAGTTTTACGTGGAATCCGAACCACGGTCAGCCTCCAACGGTCGAGCGGTCACCCATCCAAGTACTGACCCCGCTCAGGGTTTCTTAACAACAGTCGACCGACCGCACCACTGAGCTACCGAAGCGTTAAAGATGCACAGGGAATTTTCCCCAACGTTAAGTCGACTCGACGCGACGGCCAATCGACGTAATTTGTTCTATGGCCACAGAACACATTAATAGTATTAACGTACAGAAGGATCACTAATAAAAAGACACATAAATAAAATAGCTATTCTTGCTACGGCGTAATAAAGGGCAATTCAGCTCGCACAGCGCTGCTTGCCTAAAATTATATGCACCTACAACACGCTTCTCTTTCTATCGCGTAACTCTATCTCTTCTGACACAGCACGAGTCCCTGAATTGGCCCGCCAAGCCGGGCCCGCCGATGTACACCGACTGTAGCTTCATACCTAAATTGCGGAGTGAGCCTGGTCTGCTATGGCGCGAGCACTAAGCTCAGCCGACCTAAATCGGTCAACATCATAGTCGACCTAATCTCGACCTTAATGCCTGGTTGACACGATGCGAGTTCACGCACGAGAAATGCTTCTCGAACGCATTCACGCACCGTGTAGACAGTTATCGCAAGCTCGCATGCGTGCACGAACGCAGCGTCCTTCGCGCGCGAACGAGTTCATGTATGTTTATTAGTTGGCGTTCGAGAGGAGCGTCTCGCACGATGTTTGTTTGTGCAAAAAAGTGTTCTTAGTGGTTTTTGGTTGTTTACGGCACCATGACAAGGTGGACTGATGTGTAAATGATTAAGTTATCTTTATATACTTATCCACATAGATCTCAGATGACTCCCGTCTTATATTACTAGGTGGTAGGGTTTAACCCGCCCGGGTTGATACCACCGCACTGAATGAAAGATCCGTCGAAACGGCTACATATGTAAATAGTTTGTGTTTTCCGTCCAGTTCAGTGCAGCCGACACGACCGAAGGGAAGCACTGACATGACATCTAGTTCACCAATGTGTTATGGGCTGACATCACGGATGTTGTAGGTGATGTAGCCAACCGTGTCAGTTTCTATAAAAAATATCTTTTCTGTTTTTTCCTCTTTATTTTGTTTCTTATCAAACGTCGTGCTAAAATAAACGCTAAAATTGTACCAATACACGCCAAACCTTCGTCTACAGACTCAATTTTTGCAACTGTCAAAACAGAGAAACGCAGACGAGCTCGAACGAGATGTGGAATAGTGTAAACAGTTCCACGAACGCTTCACGAATGCGAGTTTTCTCGTTCGAGAAGGCGGCATGCTTCTCGTGCGTGAAACCTCGCATCGTGTCAACGTACCATAATAATGTTTGCTTGGTTAAGTAACGCTTTATAATATGTCCGCAGTGAGGTATGGAATATTAAAAAAGGTTATATAGAAGGTCGAAAAACAAAAGTTATTCAGTTCCTACACAATCAGCCCTATCTGTATTCCATACATTACGGACTTACGGTGGACAACCTGTCGTATATACTGATAGAGCCTTAACCAAAGATATATGATAATAAGCATACGTTAAAATCGCATGTAAAGCGATTGAGGCGTTCTCGAGTTACAAGCGAATACACAAACAGGCAGAAAAAATTGCATAAAATGTTCCATTATAGGATTATATACTTACATATCCTATGTAAAAAATATATATAAAAAGCTTTTTTTATCGTTCTAGGTATAGGATATACCCGCTGGTGGCAAGAAATGGACATGGGACCATTTTGAAAATAAACCGAACAAAATGAACGAAACGATGCCAACCCTCTCAGAAAATACAAAGTACACATCTATATTAGAAAAAAAAAAAGCAACCCAATCGTAGAACTCAATCATCAGGTGATTTATTGCATTTTGAGATAAATTCTCTTATCCAAAAAAGCTGATAATATTATCGAGTTCTCAGATAAGCTACGTCACAACTCCGGATGACCAGTTCACCCTCGGAGTCGGGTTCTTGGTCGAGTGTAAAGTTGATTTTACATTTACGGAATCATTGTCGCGACGGTATTTCTTCAGCATTATTTTCGTAATTTTGCCATGTCAACATGACAAAATTGCGCCACGAGCAAATTGTTATTTAAAATTACATCACTCACGAAAATAGGTTCAATGTATCGTCGTCGCAGCAACACTATCATTGATGTGCAAAAAGTGTGTTGGGGCTAGTGGAAGACTCGGTGTTACAGCTCTCAGAGGGAGCTACAGCACGCAAGTTGAGCTGTATTTATATGCTATTCTATTTCATTCTTTTCTGTTCCATTCTATTTTATTAACCCTCGACACAAAAGGAGCGGTGTTATAAGTTTGACGCCTCCGACTCTCTGTGTGTGTATGTCTTTGGCGTCGTAACTCCAAAACGGATGGGCCGATTAGGACCAGGGTTGCCAGACGGCCCAGATCAATAAAGTGGAAATTTTTCACCAAAGGGATGATTTTCCGGGTTAGATTTTTTTAGAAAAAAACGTATGATTTTTTATTATAATCATCAATACAGAGGCAGTAAAAAAATAGAACATACATAAATTATATAATTTTTGTATTTTAAATCCACTGCAACTACTTTCAACAATCGCTTGAAATCGCAAAATAAAAAAACAAGGACACTTAATAATCCACGTTGCTTATATCTTTTGCCGTGGACAGAACATCGAAAACATGGACTGTCCACGGTGAACATGGACACCTGGCAACCCTGATTACGACGCGGTTTTGTTTTTTATTAGAAAATTGGTTTTAACTGGGGTGGTTTTCTGTTTAACAAGTGTTGCAGGGATTGCTTTCTTTATCATTTAGATGATTAGTTTTGAATTTTAAATTTGTAAAGAAGTACTTTCAGCATGTTCTGACTTGTTTCGTATAAATTTTTGGGATTGTTTGTACTTACTTACGGTATGCTATACATACTATACTTACCTACTGTAGTTCGGAAATATCCGTCCCCGTTGCAATTTCTAACAATAGTTTTCGAAAAATTAAATCTTAAAATATCATACTGAATTTTTCTTAAATGTAAAATGCTCTGAAGGGTAGGTAGGTCGGGGTTGCTGGGGAAGTCTTTTTGTGCTTAAATTTTTTTTAATTTGCTCGCCCGTTCTACGCGGCTTGTGGCATTTGATTATGTGAAATATGTTTGGGGTGGGTCGTTCAAAGCATTATCAGGTGCGCGCCCATTCTTTATTTCGGAAGGCTATAAATTGTACTGTGTTGATTTTTACCTCTAACGTACTCCGAGGCGGCTAACCTTGCTTGGAAAATGTAAATTGAGTTGGAACTCAGAATGCCTGGTGCACTATTTCTTATACATGTGTATTTAATCCCTGTAAGTGAAAGTGAAAACGTTTATTCACCGAATTTCAGGTGTTGGGCTATATTTTCAGGAACGAGTAGAAGTTGTGATTTCTAAATGAAAAGTTAAACGAAAAAAGGCTGATAAACCTTTAATTAAAATAACAAAAAATGGCCATAAAATAAAATAAAACACACCCAGTTCCCTAAATTATCTATCAATTAAACTTTTAAATAAGAAACTCTTCAAAGACACGCATAAGAAATGAAAATTCTGCTATGAATATGAAAATAAGACAACTTTAATAATGATCGGTAGATATAGTAGTGATCCTATAAATCCAGCCAATAGGTCATTAAAGAATACAATCTATTGTTTTGTTCGCACCGCAGTGGTAATTAGCAGAGGGATATTATTTAAACTGAACTTTACATCAGTAGACATTAGGGCAAAAATCACATGGAACACATGAAACAATAAGTTAACGCTTTTATCGTCCTATACCTACCGACTACGAATATTTCATGTTTCCTGAATGTAACCCCAAGCGAGCCAATTTAGAAGGTCGTGAGTTGCCCCTGTCCCTCAATATCAATGAAAAATGTTATATTTAAGAGAGCTAGGGTCTAAACCGCGAGCTTAGTTGACAAAGGTCATCCACGTATACTAGCATCGTGTACAAAATGAAAAGAGTAAATATTTTAATACAACCTTATCACTCTAATTAACTTGCTATTGACCGTAATAAAACCCTCTACATTGTTAGCAAGGATGCATGAGACAAAGTTATATAGTTCTATTTTCATTTCTAAAGACGACTGTACGTGCGTCGGTACAAATTTAAATGTTACACAAATGTTATCGAGCCACCGAATTATTAACTTCGTTGTTTGCGGGGTAAAGATTTATGTTCTTTTCATTTACTCATATAGTGGCAATGGCAACACACAAAGCGTAGGGGGAGGTAACAGATATACATTATTAGGTTTAACCGGTTGGCTCCCGCTGACTACCAGGCTTTAATAATGCTTACCTCCGCTGACTCCCGGGCTACTATCGCCGCGCGGAGATCATATAAACACAAATATTTCGTAAAATAATGAAGTCAGATCAACAAACTTTATTCTCACAAGTTTGAGAATTGAAGATAAAATAATTAATAATAAGAATACTTCGTCGTCTCGCGTCGTCTCGGAGAACTCTGTAGCCACGGCCTGCACCCGCCGGTGTGCTTGGAGGCTTGCCTCCCGCCGCCGGCGGTATTCCGTTTATTATTTTTATATTAATTTTGAGTATATGTGGTGTATTTTTATAATCTGTATATTTAAAATTAATGTAAATATTATGTGAATGTGATAATAAATGTAGAATACTTAATATTTAATAGAATTAATTATATGTCTAACTATCTACGTATGTTTAACGACATATGAGTAATAATGAACTGAACTTCTAATAAGTTTAAAGGAGCTAATTTTTTAAAAATAAATAAACAAAAATCTTATTAAAGTCAAAACAATGTACGCATTTGAAATGTTTACCAGTACTGTACATGATGTGAGTATATTTCATAAGTCAAAAAAAAAGTTTAGTTTAGTTAGGAAGTCGGTTTTATGTTTTTTAAAACTTTTTTTTTATTTCACAGTTTTTTTTAGTAATTTTTGCTATTAATGTACTCGGCGGAATCGCGAGGCCGAAGGCCGAGCGATTCCGCCGGAGAAACGGAAACGGAGTGTTAAAGACTGTATGGGAATATCGGTTTTTTTAAAGGAAAATCATAATGATAGTTACTCAAAACAAATAAATGGGGGGGGGGAGGGGGGATGGGTGTGACGGTGGCCTCGCCCTTAGTTACTTACTTTCTTCGTGGAGGTTTATTGTATTCCAGAATGCAGCTTAGCGCCCATAGTTACTTACTTTCATCAAGAAGGTTAATCCTCTTCCTTAACGCAGCTCGGCCTTCGGCCTGACCCATGGTTTATCCTCTTCCTAAACGGAGCTCGGGCTTCGGCCTCGCCCTCAGTTACTTACTTTCTTCGAGAAGGTTTATAGTCTTCCTAAACGCAGCTCGGCCTTCAGCCTCGCTCTTTGTTACTTACTTTCATCGAAAAAGTTTATCCTCTTCCTGGACGCAGCTCGGCCTTCGGCCTCGCCCTTAATTACTTTCTTTCTTAGAGATGGTTTATCGTCTTCCTGAACACAGCTCGGCCTTCGGCCTCGCCCTCAGTTACTTACTTTTTTCGAGAAGGTTTATGGTCTTCCTGAACGTAGCTCGGCCTTGGGCCTCGCCCTCAGTTACTTACTTTCTTCGAGAAGGTTTATGCTCTTCCTGAACGCAGCTCGGCCTTCGGCTTCGCCCATAGTTACTTACTGTCTTCGAGAATGTTTATCGTCTTCCTGAACGCAGCTCGGCCTTCGGCTTCGCCGTTTTTTACTTGCTTTCTTCGAGAAGGTTTATAGTCTTCCTGAACGCAGCTCGGCCTTCGGTCTCGCCCTCAGTTGCGTAATTTCTTCGAGAATATTTATGGTCTTCCTGAATGTAGCTCGGCCTTCGGCCTCGCCCTTAATTACTTACTTTCTTAGATAAGGTTTATCGTCTTCCTGAACGCAGCTCGGCCTTCGGCCTCGCCCTTTGTTACTTACTTTCTTCAAGAAGGTTTATAGTCTTCTTGAACGAAGCTCGGCCTTCGGCCTCGCTCTTTGTTACTTACTTTCTTCGGGAAGGTTTATAGTTTTCCTGAACGCAGCTCGGCCTTCGGCCTCGCCCTTAATTACTTACTTTCTTAGATAAGGTTTATCGTTCTTCCTGAACGCAGCTCGGCCTTCGGCCTCGCCCTTAGTTACTTACTTTCTTCGAGAAGGTTTATAGTCTTCCTGAACGCAGCTCGGCCTTCGGCCTCGCCCTCAGTTACTTACTGTCTTCTTTGAAATACGAATTTCACGCGAGCGGAGCCGCGGGCTCAGCTAGTTTAGAATATTCATGAAACAAGGGTCCGAATATGTATCACTAGTAAATATCGATTCATGTATTTCAACAGGACAGAGAAAATTTCAAAATATTAGGTATTTAATACTTTTTAGTTCTGTTTTGTTTTTTTGTTTTTTTTAAATCGGTTTAATATTTTTTAAAACAGTTTTTATTTCATTCTTTTTAGTAATATTACATAAATAAGAATAATCGAAATCGAATAATCGAAATCGATTGAAGTGGTACAGAATTATTCGCCATATGTGTCAGACTGCAAATTGCTGAATAAGTCCACATCACAAAAGTTTTGCTGAAGGTAACCACACACCATACTAATTTATCAAACTGAAAATTGCCGAATACGACCACATCACAAGTTTTTCTGAAGGTAACCACACACCATAGTATTATGCTGATTTTTCGAAAACCACTCAACCAATTTCGATAAAATTGAAATGGGACCACCTCGGAAGTATGACCTAACTAGCAAAAAAAGAATTTTCTAAATCGGCCCTCAATTGACGGAGAAATAGCGTAACAAACATACAAAAAAAAAAAAAAAAAAAAAAACATACAGACGAATTGAGAACCTCCTCCTTTTTTGGAAGTCGGTTAAAAATACTTATCAATGCTGTAGACGTATGTACACGTTGACAAGTGAAAGCACTTATCAGAACTGTATATAGATTTCGTGAAAACAACTCTCTATTATGTAAGCGCCCCAAATTATTTCCCCATAAAGAAAGGAATGACTTTATGTAGCACGAAGCCGTCCAAGCGACAAAGGGGAACAAGTAAGGAAATAATAAGGCTTCCTCTTTGTTTCCCTGCATTACAAAACGCTCTAATTTTACGAGCCCTCGATCTATAAGACCCTGTCTACACGAACGATAAATAAGTTTACGGTTGTGTACTTCATACAACTCCAGAACAAACTGAATCAATCGGATTATGATTCCAATGTTGTAGGAATACTCATAATTTTGTTCCTATTCATTAGAGGAAGGATTGATATCCATTTAAATTGGGTGCAACTCCAACTTGTTGATAGTAGTCCAGTTTTTGCAAGGATTAGGCGTGATAACAAAATTAATTTTGTATTAATTCAATGATTACATTTTATCACAGAAGTCTGTCAGTAGCGCGTCACAGACGATGAAGATACTATGTTTATATAAGAGACTACCGACAGTACCGTAGGATTGATGCAGAAAGATGAAAAATTAAAAGTAAGTAGGTATAGACAATGTTCTAGTTTTTCAATCTACGGGATCTTCTTTAGTGAACACCAGAGCTATAACAGCAATTTTTTTAACTTCACTAAAAGAAAACAGAAGAAAGCAAAGAAAGTTGTAAAGTTTAAATGTTTCATACAAAAATCCACCGAGCTAAATTGCTAGAAGCGGTATAGCGCGATGAAACTTGTTAACAAGA
This sequence comes from Nematopogon swammerdamellus, assembly GCA_946902875.1. Lineage (NCBI taxonomy): Eukaryota > Metazoa > Arthropoda > Insecta > Lepidoptera > Adelidae > Nematopogon > Nematopogon swammerdamellus. The sequence goes on along the minus strand of OX336341.1, from coordinate 14,484,774 downwards.
ATGCCCTCACAAGCGTTATATGGGTATCCTACCACGGATTCTGGACCAACCGGTTCTGTAGGTCGGTTTTATTCACAGAATCGGGAAAATGTGGAACGCACTCCCTGCCCATCTATTTTCTATCAAGTACACCCTTAGGTTTTTCAAAAGGGGCGTGAAAGGCACCTGTCAGGTTCGCATAGCATTTGTAATCCCCATGCATCACAGAATGTCCATGAGAATCGTTAGACACCGCCTTGTAGGTGAAAAGATGCCACATATCGGGCTATCCATAAAAAAGTATATATATATAACACAAACATCAGTCATTTTGAAAGGAGCTTATAAGCCCATTTGCTCGATGACATTTTTTTTTGGGAGTGATGTAAGAGATATGCCCAGATGCCCATCTTATAGATCACTGCAAAATCAACATAAAAACGATTCGCTCGAAATTTTAACGCTTAAACGCCCGACTCACTCTAGTCGGTATGTAAAATTGGAATTCCGTGTCGAGTCAGCTTTGTGTTTTATGGTAGTGCATCGAATATGGAACACGTTTGAATTTAGAACGGCGAACTATTCCCGAGCACTCTTCGGGTTTTATTAAAACCTTGGGACACGTTCTGTTCACCGGTCCGGTTTTATTCGTTGAAGTCCCCAGGAAAGCTAATGAATTGAAACCCTCGGATGCTCGTGATTTCGTTTTATTTCCGGCCGTGTGGCGCGATCCAGAACAAAAGGAGCAAACGAAGCTCCACTGCGGAGCCGTCACGATCCGACGACACCCCAAAACAAGCAACAGAACTGGAGATTTTTTATTCAGTATGGTTGGAGGAAACGTTGTCCTTCTCGTGATATATTTCTAAAAAAGCGAAGTTTCTACGGGCGACCGTGTAACGTACGTCAATATATGAATATCCTTATAACTCAAGAACCACTTTAACGATTTACATACGGTTTCCACTGTTACATTCTGTTAATTCTCAAGATGGTTTAAGCTATAAATCATAACGCTACGTCATCGGCTGAGCTGTGAGCAAAAAGCCACGCGAAACTAAGCCGCAAGCTATAATCTGCGCTTTATCTATTAGGATATGAATTATGTTTTTTTTTACGTTCGAAGCGTTCGTATGTTGTGATTGGTTCTTTCCGAATTCCTATACCCCGCAAGCACCCCACCGCTCCCGCGATCATTATTTCAGCCTCCCCGCTCCTATTATATTATGCGAATAGTATAATAGATAAATCATAAATTTTATGACAAATTGGAAAGAATCGTCAGAAGACTTTCCAAATGCCGCATGTTTACGCATGCCCTGTGCTTGTAGGTACTGCTTAGAAATTTCCAAGTACAAATTGACAGCGGCGTGTGACGTCACCGCACTCACCCTTCCGCCGAGCGAGACGACACGCTCCCAAACTTTCTGCTATGTCAATGAATAGTTAACTAATGTGTAGGGCGGCCAACTTTGTGTACCTATCGATCCGATTTGCATGTTCAGTGCCGCAATATGCAAATGTTTTAAGCACCCGGAAATGATTTCGTTGATATCTACCGCGCACCTTCGTTCTTATTTCTACAACCTACTTTAAGTATTATGCTGTTTTGAGAATTTGTTTCTGTATTCTGCCGAGTATATGTAACCGAGTCCCCATATGTACATTATGTCTGTTTCGTTACGTCCATTGAACTTCTTTTGATTCTGCTGAGGTAGAAACAGAATTAGTTTCAGGATATATTGTTGAATTTATAAGTGGTGGATAATTGTTTGAATTTTTTAAAGATTTCTTTAATCTAGAATTGTATTTCTAAGTTATTATTTTCTTGACCTGCTAAAGTTTACCTGCACACGTCGTAAGCGAACAACGTTGCTTCACGGTCGTCGGCCGCGCTGGATGTGCGTTGCTCTTGTGCAGATAAACTACCTCGAATATCAGGTCGCGCTCTGAGGTGTCTAAATGAAGACACGTCTTTGAAAATTGCACAACCTCTTACCGCAGTGACTTAACCTGAGTGTACATTGATCTTTAGCTTTGATCTGAGTCTGTCAGTGATCTTGTTGATTAAATTGTGTTCTCAAAATTTATGGCTCATTTACTTCACCTATGGGGTTGTAATCCCTGTTCTCCGACTTATAATATACTTGCATTGGATTAATACGTAAAAGTATCGGGACAATGAATGGTCTCCCAAAGATTCAGGAATATATTTATGTAGTTTTCTTTCTTCTTAAAATTCCTTTTCTGTTCCTGTAAAATATATTTTTTAATTAGTTTGTTCCATAAACTATTTAAATATTAAAAATATTTTGATACCTCCTTTATTGTCCAAATATATAGACTAACGCACGCAGAATTGTACAAAATATAAAACACCGTTTAGACAAAACAGGTGCAAAAGCTAATTATTTAGAAGACAACTTCAATTCAACTTGACATTAATGCCGTCTCGTTTTGATTAACTCTTTCTTTTCAGATCAAACGCCTAATGTGTCCTCTTGAAAATACATTTTCTATATATGACGACGCATTCCACCGCAAGATTACACTCAAAAATCCCTTACGCGCCAATTCATTGCCGTTACTATAAAAGTGAATGCCCTCGCGAGAATAAAATAATAATAAAATAACAATATAAAATTATCGATCTCATAAAGGTGGCGGCGGCGGCAGAGGACGCTCCTAAGCTCGCAATAACAATAGGTTTCATGTCCCGGCTTCTCAATTTTATGGTGATTGTCGAATTTTCTGGGAGTTTTCTTGTTGAAAGGCCGGCGCGGCGCCTTCACAGTCCAACGCCGCCGGTCCTCGCCCGCCCAACCGTCTGCACGCAAAATGTGTCACCGTACCATTATTTATAGGGCGGAATTTTTGAATGTGTCCCTACTCGCGTATATCCTTCGTACATACGGAAGGGAGAAGGGACCTAGGAGGGTCCCTAAATGAATATTATAATAGCGAAATTGTCTTGTTTCAGTGAATAAACAATTTGGAAGAAGCTGTTTAGAATGCTTCCTTGTAATGTTATAGTCGGTTAGGCTTGTAAATATTTAACCCGCCTAAAGCTGTTTGAATTAATTAATATGTACGTGAAAGTTTACAAAAAAAAAAAAAATTTATTGTAAAGAGTTTGTAGACAAGCTGTACGATATGCTTGTCGACAAGTCTGGTGACCCACGTGCCAAGGCTCATCTCGTACGGCGAATCAGCTTCGAAATTCAGAGTGACAACGCAGCCAGTGTGCTGGTTAGCGCTGGGGCGACGACGACACGGTCGAATTAGAGGAAATTTTCGTACTGTAATATTATGTTTTTTTTTAGTTTTAATTTATATTAGTTGAATTTTATTTAATTTTAATAAAAGTAAATTAGGAATATGAGACAAAAAAAAAATGAATTCACTCCTCCTTTTTAGAACAGTTTTTCTCACATTCTCGGCGTTTCAGGTCAAATGCATTTCCCATCTTCGCGAGAAATTTGACACGCATGACCCGATCAAATTCAACTGTGAAATTACAATATAACAGCAACCACAATAATTCAAGTACTAACGTTATTACTACAATTAAACGATAATGACCTATTCCTTTGTTCACGCGTTGATTTGTGTCTCTCCATACCTACACTCGGGGTTCCGTCTTCGTGCATAAGTTTTCCTAAGTGCCACCAACATACTCGTACGAGTGCCGTAATACCGCGGCAAGTAACTTTACACTTAGTGTTGGATAAACATTTACAGCCAATGACAAATGCTTGTTCAAAAGTTTCCCGAACTTGATAGCATCCGAGTTATCCACATCACACAGTGTGACGGGGCGGGCTTGCTGCGACGAACTTGCGAAACACTTCCAAACATGAAAATAAATACTTAGAAGGCGTATCAACTTGTTTAGGAGGTGAAAGAAAAGTGTACAGATACTAAATTAAAAATATATTTTATTAGATATATGCAAAGCCGAAAATAAAGAATACAATAATTTATCCTCGACCACAACTAGACGTTAAGCAACTAGACGTTAAGCAACGCCGGGTGCGGTCAGTACTTGGATGGGTGACCGCTGACCGTTGGAGGCTGACCGAGGTTCGGATTCCTCGTAAAACTGTAGGTCCCTTCCCTCCTAATCTTACTTCGTGGTAGGGTTTAACCCGCCCGGGTTGATACCACCGCACTGAATGAAACGTCGGTCTAAACGGCTTTGTAAATAGTTTGTGTTTTCCGACCAGTTCAGTGTAGCCGGCACGATCAAAGGGGGAAGCACTGACATGGCACCTAGTTCACCCGCTGTTATGGGCTGACATCACGGACGTTGTAGGTGATGGAGCCAACCGTGTCAGTTTCCATAAAAAAAAAAAAGGACTATCGTTAGCTTCCAGCAAGGTTACTGGAAGAAATGCCTGAAAGGGATAAGTCCGCCTTTGCCCCTCGTATAAATTATATATCGAGCTTGTTTCTGTAAAATGTTTTAGGAACAATAAAGTATTTTAGGAACAATAAAATATCTTTAAACTAACTAATACACCCAACTAACATTATGATCTTAAGACAGGCGTTATAAGAGCTGTTTAATAGAGGCCCATTCTTATACAGGTTAAGGTTCTTTAGTGACTTTACAATAGCGTTAGTAAGTGCTATAATGGTGGGACAAGAGCTCTACAGTACAGTAGTGACGCGTTATATTAATCCAATATACCACTTTAAGATCTAAAAACCTACCGTTAGCACCATTTGTTTGTTGAGTATCATCTTGTGTTTCACGCAGGGCGCGTAAAACACAAGATGTTGTATTAGTTACCTCCCTTATTTACTCACGCGTCTTCTGTCTTTTTTTTTATGTAATCCGGTATGGTTGGCTGAGTCGGAGGGGCCAAAGCACATGCTCCGATCAGCCAATTTCACCTCCGAGAAGGTAGGTGCCATACCAGAGACTTCTCTGGATTGCTGGCTATACTGTACTAGAGTAGAACACAACCGAGGCTGCTATGCGGCCATCTTACATCCAGATTCCAGTACGGTGGTACCAACCCAGTCGGCTACAATTTGAGCCTACCACCTAGTAAAGGGGGAAGGGAAGGGACCTACAGTTTTACACCGGCTCCGAACCGGTCTTCTGTCTGCAACAAATGGAGTGCGTGCCGATCAAATGTCGGTAACAAGGTAAAATGTATTGTAATTTATGACAATACCGCTTCCGGTTATTCATTTCCACGCTTCCAAGTTTAAAACGGCGGCGACGCCAGCCACGGGTCAAACGTAATTCGACCAGAATGGGTCAGTTATGTAAAGTCTGTGGTCCTCTTCCCGGTGGCAGTCAGAAAATGTAATTTTGCAAACTTGAATTATTGTCAGTTCGTCATAGCAGTATCAAGCAGTTAATTATAATAATGTACATATTGCATTGCTAATACAGCCCTTACTGCTATAATATCCGGCTATTATTCATTTTCATAGAAGTTGGTTACTTTGATACATACAATATATGTAAATGGAAAATATTAAATTTAATAAAGTTACATTCATACATACATACATACATACCACGCGCGGTATCCCCACAAACGCTGTAAGCAGAGTAATCGGTGTTGTGCTCCTATGGTTCTTATATTACAGCACAACGCCAACCGCCACGTTTCTTTCATAAAAGTAAAAAAAATAATGTTTGTAATAATTTTGTATTAATTAATTATTAAATTCACCAGAAACATCGAAATTAGTTTCTTAAATTTGCAACTCGGCTTTTCCGGTGTGGCCTCTAGCTTCTGTATTTTATTCCCACTCACATAAATTCACAAGAATTCAAGATCACATTATGGGCGCGAAGCGAAAAGCAGAACCTCATAATTATTATGCTCTGCTTTTCGCTTGATTTTTTTTTTATAATGCTCGTAAATCGGCGTACACAGCGGATACTTTCGGACGAATGTGATTCATATGTGTATAGAGCCGGGAACATTTTCGATTGGATTTGCGTTGGAATCGAGTTTGTGCTTTTCCTATTGAGATGTTTGCTTCGCTCGGGGCAATCTGATTAGCATTGTTGCCTTATTTTTTTCTAGATTATTCTGGGTCGGACATGAAGGCCGACGATCACGTATTCGTTCAACTGTGAATCGATAGTATAATAGAATATCCTGTCCCAAAAAAAAAAGGAAGAGGTGAGGGCGAGAAGTGGTCAATATTTTATTTGTTTATTTATTTTTTGGAGCTTTTCAATAGCACGCAAAATTCCTCAATGCTGGAGATGGGCTTTTGTGAATCCATCGTTTCTTTTTTTTTATGGAAACTGACACGGTTGGCTGCATCACTTTCAGCACCTATTATGTCAGCCCACAGTATCTTGGCGAACTAGGTGCCATGTCAGTGCTTTCATTTGATCGTGTCGGCTACACTGAAGTTGACGGAAACACGAACTATTTGCATAGCAGCTTAAACCAACCTTTCATTCAGTGCGGTGGAATCCGAGCGGATTAAGCTCTACCACCTAGTAAGGTAAGAAGGGAACTACAGTTTTAAGTGGAAACCGAACCACTGTCAACGGTCAACGGTCAACGGGCGTACGGTCACCCATTCAAAATCTGACCGCGCCCAGGATGTGCTTAAGATCAGAGCTGCTATTCCTAATCCTATTAATTGTTTGTTTCTTATTAGCACTGGTATGGGAGATTGTGTTATTTATTTATTTATGTATTTATTTATATTAGAAAACATACAGCCATTCACAATATTGATACAATTATAATTTTTTTTTATGCCTAAAGTATGGCCAATTACATGTTTCCCTGATTGGTTTTTTTATTTATGTTTGCGTAGGGCATAAACTTAGGTGTCTAAAGGTGTGTGAGCAGTGGCGGCTGGTGACTTAAGTGACCGGCAGTGCGCTAAGTACCTACCTAGGTACTTAAATACCAAATTTCCCAACACATTCCCGTCATGTTATTTTAAGATCGGGACTTACGAATTTTTTAAACGCCTGCGTACGTACCTAGTATGAATATTCTTAAGACACTCAATGAGTTGCAAAAAAACAAGAAAAAAAATCCAAACAAGTTTTTTAACTCATTTTTAGTACCTTTATGAACACACCTATAGACCAAAACACTACTGCAGCTTTCAAAAAGAAAACAGTATTAATGTCCCTAAAATACTTCAAAAAATATATAAAAATAAAAGCATTTGAAAAGTAGGAATTGAACCCGGGATCACCTGATTGTAAAGCCATACCTTTAACCAACGCTTAGGCAAATATCAGCACCACTTAATTCACATTATCACGTGACAGAAAGCACAAAACCTAACCATATTCCATTTTAAATATTCGCGCGCTAACGGGTATGTGACATCATCACATGACAGCGCGCTTACTCTAGGCAGACGGACTCATAAGCAGAACGAATCGCCCGCGACGTGTCGCACGCGCGTGTATCCACAATATACTGTCCTTCTTTTTCCGTCGTGTGTCACACGCAGAATGCAACCTTGTTCCACACATAATCGTATGAAGAGTGTTTTGTTTCACGCGGCGGCAGCGGCGTTTGACATTTTCTCATAGTACACGTTTGCGGTGTTTTGTAATGCACTCGGCGGCGAGCTCGGCGGCGATACGTCGTATGTAGTACGTATTACGTACAGCTAAATCGTGCCTTGTTGTCTAGGAAATAGGAACAAATTCAGTTTGATATTTTTACTTCGATCGGTGACAATCATGGAGAATGTTTAATATTTTAATTTATTTATTTCTTTCGGGTGAAGGCGCTATATTTTGTGGTAGTGCGGCGCACGAGCGCACTTAAGGGCCAGCAGCCACTGTGTGTGAGGTGTGGTGTTTTGTGGTGTGTTGTTGTGTGGTGCGTAGTGAGGGTGTGTGTGTGTGTGTGTGTGTGTGTGTGTGTGTGTGTGTGTGTGTGTGTGTGTGTGTGTGTTTGTGTTTCTATGTATTTAATTTGTATTTTTTTTTTCATATTTAAAATGTATAATATGGTGTTAAGTATATTAATGTTTAGTTTATTTTTATTTAGTTATATATTGCATGTGTGTGTGTGTGTGTGTGTGTCTAACGGCAGGTGTGTCCTGAAACTTCCAACTTCTTCCAAGGTCTTATAAACAGACTGGTCTAAATCTAGTGGCATGGCGCCCTGTATCGACTACACGATTGATCTACTATTAACGCTGAAAACACTACCTGACTAATATTATGGTTTATAATATTATCCCTTGCTCCGTACTAGGTTGTAGGCTCACCTGATTGGATCACCACCGTACTGGGCGTAATATGGCCCATAGGAATCTCAGCTGTGTTCTCTTTTAGTCCAGTATAGCCAGCAATTCAAAAGGAAAGTCTCCGGTACGGCACCTTTTCGGTGGTGATATTGGCTGGTCGGAGCATGTGCTCTAGCCCCTCTGACTCAACCACCCATACCGGATTACATTAGAAAAAATATATACGGAACATTAAATCTCTCTGCCACGTCCAGTTCAGAACGTTTTCTCGACTATCTGCAGGAGCAGTGTAAACTTCACTAGAATTTCTTCCGAGTTATCCTGCAGCTAGTCTGAATGCCTGTCCACGCGTAACTGTCGGTGGGTGGACTGAATAACATTTGCACTTACTTCGAGATAGAAAACTCTTGTGGAGTACGGGATGCAATATCCTAAGTAGTTTTATAAGTAGCTTCATTCATGTTTAGAAAGAAAGAATAATTTATATTTTAGGCATATAGCCTTCCATACCATTCGCATACCATTCGTTGTAACTAGGAACAATACTATACAATAAACGAAATAGACGACGATATATAAATAGAAATAAACGAAGAGCCGATTGCGCAACACTGACTTAAATGTCTGAAGAGCCGTTAACTAACGGCGTCACAAATCTGTGATTCGATAAGTCTTCTCTATCGTAGTGTCTACTCTATCATTCAACGTTAAGAACACAGATGTGACACTACATTGTATAAAATAACCCCCAAAAAAACTATTTGACAGACAACTGACGCCATTTATTCGCTCTGCGTCATCATCATCATCAGCCCGTATCGGTCCACTGCTGGACATAGGCACGATGGATGGATGAGAAGAGCGGGAGACTGCGTGTGGTGGCCTGCCTTGGCATAGGCCTTCTTCGCTCTGTATAGCAGATGTTATTTTGAGTTTTCTTATGTGCCTGATAAAAAGTTAAATGATCGAACACTTAGGATTCTAATGACAGCCATTCCACCTTTAGCGCAACTTAACTACGTACTTGTTAAGTCTGTGTTGGCACGATCGGCCCTAAAACCTGTAGGAAACTTTTTTCATGATCATAGAGAACCATCGCCAAATAGATCGTTTAAAGTGATAAATAATGAAAGAAAAAAGTTTCAAAAAGAGATTGGAAACTACTTACAATATGATATTTTATTTCTATGTGTAACTTTTTGGCAATGAGTCCTTTAATTAAAATTCTAAAAGGTTGTTTTCAGCATTAATAACTTTTCAAATCTCTAAAGATGTTCAAAGTAAATTTTTCTTTAATTATAAAAATATATTTTTAAGATCTTTGTAAACATCAATGTTCTTTGATTTGTTCAAATACTTATTGTAAAGAAAAACCATCTTTTTACTAATTATGAAACTTAATTTACCTACTTAGAACATGTTTATTTTGTAATTGATCCGATCACAAATTGTGTTCACTTCTTATAAGTTTTTCCAATTGGAGCGCTCGCTATAGTCCGTTCAAGGAATCTTGCCCCAAGCCTCAGTGTCTCTTAAAAAAAAACGAAATTACTTATCTTATTGCTATTTCATTACCTACATCTATCGCTAAGTGGGTTGTGTATCCCATTAGGAGTGTTCGTAGGAGGAGCTATTTAATGCGATACTGCCTTTCCCTCTTCACCACTGCACCTCGAGTACTGGGTTGGGATTACGTCCCTACACGACAGAATAAGCGATAGAACACACTTTAGGGAGCCGACATCCCTACGGAGTTGTAGTGGTTCTACATCGCTAGACACTTCAGGGACACCCACCAGTCGTGCACTCGGATATAATTCTATAAAAAAACATAAGTATGTACAATACCCGGCAGTAAATAATAAACATCGAGCTTTAGAAAGAGACAATCCGGTCGTAGAGCGTCGTCCCTGTCGCTCGGTCGCTCTACAACCGGATTGTCTCGTTCTAAAGCTCAATGTTAATTATTTAACGTCATGTACTGTTCATACATACATACATGCAAATCGTCATGCCTTTTTCCCAGAAGGTTAAGCAGAAATAACGGACCTCCACCGCGCCACGATCCTGACACATTTCTGCTGCCTCTTCCACTCTCATGAAGTTCTTCATTAATGTTCGTCGTTTGCGGGTACTACGCAATTTACCTACTCTTTTTGAACAAATTCCCGATCAGAACGTTAGAGGTAGGGACGTCGGACCTTCCCCGCGCCACCCTAACACGATATTAGTAAAAACGTACCAATAACATTCGTTACCACCCAATCAGAGCGCGCGCCGTCCCCTCCTCCGCTACCCGCTACCCGGAGCTCGGCGACGCTGGTTCTCATATAAGCATTGGACAGCCCAACGTCCAACCTCTTCTAACGTTCTTGTGCCCGATCTTGTCTAGGTTCGTGCGTCTAGACTTGAGTGAGCGACAGGTCCAAGATCATTTGTCAAAATGTTGATACGAAATTTTTGTCATTGTTCCAACAATGACACAAACTCCGATTCCTATCTCAACTATCTCAATCGTTGTTAAATATCGTACTTCAATCAGGCAGGTCACATCGCCCTGAACGTATCCATACCACATGACTGATTTGGGTGGAGGGAGGGGGTTGTCTAAATACTACGCTGGGTCACAGAGGGGAGGGGTGGATATTCACCTTGTCACGTGGTATTTCAAATTATAGTGTAAAAAGATTAAAAAAACGCAGCGGCCTTCTGAGACACACAAAAACAATCGCTGGCGGCGATTGTTGGCTGGCGGCGACTGTCACTGTTTTTCCTAAGAACTCGACATGCAGTGTTCAATTACACCAAAAAGTATTCGCTTGGTCGAATTTCAATAGTGAAAATGCAATCGTTAGTGCTTAATCCAGATAAATGCATAGAAAAACAGCAAGTTGTTAAATGCCATGTGATAACTTGGGTACTGGGTAGTCAAGATACCACACGCACGTGGTCACTTGGGTCCAAAAGTGGCCTAAAATCGGTCACGTGGTTTTTTTATGAAAACTGACACTGTTGGCTACATCACCTACAACATCCGTGATGTCAGCCCATAACACCGGGTGAACTAGGTGTCATGTCAGTGCTTCCCTTCATTTCATGTCGGCTACACTGAACTGGACGGAAAACACGAACTATTTACATAGCCGTTTCGACCGACGTTTCGCTCAGTGCGGTGGTACAAACCAGGCCAGGATAAACCCTACCACCCAGTAAGGGCAGTTCCTAAAACGCCCATTAATGGGAGTAACAAGATATAATAGGTCGACTCTACCAAAGCTCTTTCTAGCGCCACATAGGCACACACTTGTGTCGAGATCGAGAAACCAACTCGCACTCAAAGTTATTAGTGAAGTGAGTAGTTCGCTACGAACTTCGCGCATAGTGCGAACAACAGACATATTGAGAAGTAGGCTGTGCTACAGTACAGCCTGCCTCTGTTACCTTGAGGTGTAACCAGAGGCATGTTTAACATTATTTAATGACTGGTTGGTTTTTTTCCGAATATATTCAATGTCCAGACTTTTTGCATTTAAGATTTTATTATACATGTGTACCTATAGACTATTTATAAAGCCAAAAGCCTCTTGACGACGCTTGGCCCTCTGGCGGTGGTCTAAGAACATTTGAAAATATGCTTTGATGGTTATTTATACGTTTCTTAGGTAGTTTTAACGCATTTAATTATTTTAATTATAATTGTATTGTAAATGTTATTCAATAAATAATATATTTTTTCATAATATCACAGAATAACTATGTACATATCATACAAAGGTTGACTGGAAGAACTATCTATGAGGGATAAGTCCGGTTTTGCACCTTATGTAAATTATATTCTGTGCTTATTTCTTTAAAATGTTTTAGAGCTATTAATTACATACATATATCATCTATTTAATTACATATATTTTTCTCTCAAATCTTTTATCGTGCAAGTTAACTGTACAACAGTATGGCAGTGCGCAAAATATTGTTCCGATTGTATTCTCCAATTAAAATTAATTAAAACAAAAAAAAACTATACTGCTTTAATTTCTCAAATTTTCGAAGATTGTATAGTATGCGCTTCTATGTACCTACCCTAATTTCAGTTGCACGACCATAAGTGACTTTAGACTAGATTGCAAGCGGAGAAACACCCCTACAAACCTCAACCCTAACGTCAAAGTTGTGTCGCGTTCAAGAGTGAATGTAATTTTTTTTTTATTTTGTAATTTTCTATCGTTTTTATTTACCGTGTATTATCAAATGCATGTAAACCGGAGGAATTCTATTCTTGGCTATTAAGTTTTTATATTGTTGATTTTTAAACTTGTTATATTAATATAAGCTGTGGAATTCTCTAATATATAAATAAATAAATAAAGTAATAAATTGCATTCTGCAATGGAGCCACCTACTGCAGAAAAGTATGAACAGGTTAACGCGGAAGTACAAGTCAAGATACCCAAGACACACTCGAGACGCTGTGTAACTCTAATTATACGCCACGCGTCGCGTCGGCGACATCTTCATAATAATGCAAGACGAGAAGATTTCGAGAGACAGACGTCGTTAGCTCGAATAATGGAATTTTAGAGACGGAATAAATGAGGAACTTGAATGTGAGAACGTGACTCGCGGTGGCTACTTGAGTGAGCGGGGTTCGTAACACCACGCTTGCGCTAGGGGGGATCCCCAGCGCAAAATTTTATCTCTATATCTACATTTATCTCTACATAATATAAAAAATCTGTCAAGTGCGAGTTATACTCGCGCACGGAGGCTTCCGTATCTATCCGCTATTATCCGCCCATCTTTTGTCTTTCAACAATGCAATGTATGACAGCCTGTGGCGCCGTCTATTATTCAGTAGCGTGACTAATCGATTTTTCGCACGTTTGTTGTATGGGATAATTTTTAACATTTTCTTTTTTTTTATTATTTGTTGATATATCCGCCATAGTAAAACATATTCTGTGAAAATTTCAACGGGCTACCTATTACGGTTCAAGAGATACAGCCCTCGGACAGACGGACGGACGGACGAACGGACAGACAGACGGCGGAGGCTTAGTAATAGGCCTCCGTACGGGATACGGAAACCTAAAAATCAACGCCTACCGTATTTGTGTATGTATGTTCGCTTAAAAGTCAAGAACGGCTAAACCCATTTACTTGTTGTTTTTGCCTATGTCATATCATAAGACATCTCCCCAAGGTTGTATACCATCACGCTATTTTACATATGATCTGAGCACTGGGGCCGAAAGCGAACACAGTCTTAGTCTCAAAATTCGATGATTTCCGATTGAAAGCAGATTTGCTATCAAATCGACTTAACAGCGAGCGGAGCCGCGGGCACAGCTAGTATAGCTTATATCAGCCTCGATAGCTCAGTGGTGCAGATAGTCAACTGTCGCTATTGAATGTTAAGCAACGCTGGGTGCGGTCAGTCCTTGGATGGGTGACCGCTGACCGTTGGAGGCTGACCGAAGTTCGGATTCCTCGTAAAACTGTAGGTCCCTTCCCTCCTAATCTTACTTGGTGGTAGAGTTTAACCCGCCTGGGTTGGTCGAAACGGCTATGGAAATAGTTTGTTTTCCGACCAGTTCAGTGTAGCCGGCACGATCAAAGGGGGAAGATGATATGGCACCTAGTTCACCCCGGTGTTATGGGCTGACATCACGGACGTTGTAGGTGATGTAGTCAACCGTGTCAGTTTCCATAAAAAAACAGAAAATATCAAAATAAATGTAAATTATGAACGTGAAGGAGTACTTGTGGAAGAGCTCATGAATATGATGTTACGATATGATGTAAATAATAATTCGGACATTATCTATATGTAATCAGCTGACATCACAGCCGATATTGTAGCCAATCATGCCTAGTTTCATAAAACATGAAAAATAAGTGAGAATTAAATAAAAATACTTTATTGCGCTCAAATAACGAAATAAGAAGTTTAATGAATAAAACAAGAAGAAAAATAAGTATACAGAAATAGAAAAATATATAGTAATACAGAGAGAAACAGAAGAAGTAAGAAGATAGCACAAAGGCGGACTTATAACTGGTATGTGATGTCTCCCAGTCAACCTTTGAATCTCTCTCCGTTGTGTGATGTCTTCAGTGACATCTCACAATAAAGATTCAATACAACTCACCAGATAATAAACTCCAAATGGCATGACGACGACCGCGACGAGCAGGTCGGCCACGGCCAGGCTCACGATGAAGTAGTTGGTGACGGTCTGCAGCGTCCGCTCGCGCACCACACTCATTATCACTAGCACGTTCCCGAACAACGTGAAGAACGGGAATATGAGCAGCAGCAGCGCCCAGAAGTTGTACTCGAGCGCACCCCCCGCGGCGCCGCCCGCGCACTCACTCCCGTTCCCCACAGAACCGTTCACTGAACAATTTGAGAATTCGAACACGTCGTTCCGGATCGCGAGCGTCTTGTTGTCGTCGCCGAACAGCGTGCCGTTGAGGTTGCTGTAGAAGTAGTCGCTGAAGTCCTCCACTAGCATCATGAAGCCGTTGTCGGAGTCGTTCCTGGTGGCGTTGCCGCCGGCGCCGATGAGCAGCGCGTCGCGCGGCTCCGCGCTCGACGCTGGGCCGCGCGCGCCGAGCCGCTCGTGCGGCGCGGGCCGCAGGTCCGGGGGGCGGGTGCCGGTCGACGGCGGCGGCGGCGGCGGGAGGGGCGAGGCGCGCGGAGGCGACCGCGCAGGCAACGGGGGCGCGCTGACCCAAATTGCGCTCAGATTTTGCGTTGCTCGCTCCATTATCGGTAATATTCGATTCTGGAGGGATTTTAATTAAGAATTTATTGGATCTTTTGGAGAGTTACTCCGCTGTTTACATCGTCCGGAGGCGGGCGCGAGTGTGGCGCGGTGGGCGCGGAGCCGCATCGTCGTCGCCGCCGGATCTGCAAATAAAAAATGTATTCAGTATGTACCCAGATTAAGTACCCGCTCGCCGAAGATATTTAATTCTGCCTCCACCACGTACGTAAAATATGCATGTGAGAGCGTGTTACTGCGCTATGGGTACTTCAACAAGTATGTATCACCAATTTCAAAGCCTAAAATTACTAGGTACAGACTCTCATGAAATGTTAAAAGGGCGAAATGATATTCATAACTCTAAAGGAAGTGCCGTGGCCGCCCGTAGGCGCGCAGGGAGCCGAGGAAAGCCTACGAATGGAGCTCCGGTCGCGACGTTGTCTAAATATTAACACAGCTCGCTCCTTACGGCTTTATCAGCATAAAATACCGAAAAGCCGAGTGAAAGTAGAGATTTCTTTAAGTCGAAGCACCTACTTGAACTTAATTCGTGGACGAATTTTTAACAGCGCGGGACCTAATCTCAGAAGCATTAGGCCGGCTGAAGGAGACTATTATATCTCGTTTCGGCGCCTCTGAAATTTTCCCCATAACAATGTTCCCTCTGAGAAAAATGTAAAGTACAAGGCGGGGGCAATCAAAAGGTCGTTAAGTCCCTCCGCTCGAGCCCGACGTGAAGGCTCCACCCTCAACCCGCCCCCGCGTCCGCGCCCGCCTCCCGCTCCCGGGGACTTCGATAAAACCATATCCTGCGTGTCCTTATTTCACTCTCTTGTGTCGGGCGCCTTTTAATATGTCACAATTTGTGGGCGTCGAAAAACTATTCAGGGTTGTTACGGGCACGACGTGTTAACATGTGAAATAAAGTCGCAGGGGTACTTAGTGAATCTACTCTTAGCAGATTTTTGTCATTACGTAATACGGTAATAGAAATTCTTTCATTCTAACAATTCGAGCTGAAGTTTCTTACACCTCGAGAAATGGAAGGATTGTTATATATATTGATAGTACATATTTAAAAACCGATTAAATAAATAATTTTTTTATAATATCTTAAGTGTTCACCACTTCCACGTTAGTCGTAATGAAATAGATACTTTAGCAGCAGTGGAATATTCTAGGACAATGTGTCTAAATTAGGAAAATTTTACGAAGATTTGCGCAGATGACCTTTTCTAATTTAATTTTTATTAGAAATTCCCCATTAATTATTATCCTCCGTCTTCCTGTTATCAATCGGCTGTGTTCAGCATCGATCCAGCGAGCCCGGTCCGAGGAGGCCGCGTCTCGTTCTAGTGCATAAAAGGGTCCAATCACGCTGGCAATATCTTCGCTCAAGCCTGACAAATTCGCGCCAAAGTGGCCGCAGTAAAATGCTCGCGCCCTCTAGCGGCGACGGAGGCGTTATTATTGCTCGCCGCCTTCCATTCTTAATGCGACCGTGAGACGAAGTGGACGTGCCGTTTGGAATAATTTTGACTCTTTTACTTTCTAGTCAGAGTTAGAGGTTCCTTTTCTTGACTTGCACATGTGGAGACAGTGACAGTGACAGTTCACAATATTTACAATATAAGGATGTTTACAAACACAGCATCATTGGTCATAATCATACTAAAATATATAATCATACAAAACTGAGTCTTATCTCCTGACCTAATAAGTAGACCCCGTCAGTTGTAATAAAGGCAGGTTGCGACATTTCTGAAGTGTTGATATTTTACACGCAAAAAGTAATCGTATTTTGCACCCATATACGTAATACCACACTAGCGTAAATATCGCTATATTTGCAATGACTTCTCTCACTTGGATAATACACTAGTCAACCAGGAGTTTTGATGTATGGATACCCATACATTAATTCCTCAGTCAATGAAACTTTGATAATATCTTGGAGTAATGTTCGGAATTACGACTGACAAATAATCCAACATTTTTTTTTACGGGAAGTTGGGTATATTCAAAGAAAAGTGAAAATTTAATATAACTCCTATAGACAAATTGCTCCGTCCAAAGTTACTTCGCCATAGGGTAGGTATTATTTATATGAATAAGTACGTAAATAAATCCAACATTTTTTGTATATGGAAATAGTGAATTAAAAACAAAATGTGTTTTTTTACTATATTTTTCTCGGCAAAATTGCTCAGTCGGTTCTTTAATCGGAATATACCTTAGTATTATTATGTACATCAATAAGCATAAGAATCCAACAACTTTTATATGCATCATTTTTTTTCAAGGTGACGACCGAAACTCTGTTCCGGAAAATTCCTCCGTCCGTTTTTATTGTACAATTATGATTAAGAATTTTGAAGAAAATTATTTGCAAAAGAATCCAACAAAAAATCCATCGGCAAGTTTAAAAAACAAGCGGGCCAAGACGGGCGCGGTGCGCAGAGGAGCGGCCGGCCGCGGGAGGCGAGAGACGCGGCATTTTCCCCTCCTCTGCGTCCATGCTGCGCCGCGCCGCCCCTGGCGCGCCGCTGAAGTTGGCGTGCGGTGTGTGCTAACCAGGGACTGAAAACCGGTTCGAAATGGGGTTCGGGTTCTCCGAACCGGTTCGAAGAACCTTTTTAACGAGCGAACCAGTTTGGTCGCGAACCGGTTAAAAAAAAACCGAACCTGAAGCCTAAAAACCGGTTCAGAACCGGTTTGGACCTCTAATATTAACCGGTTCGCAGCAGGGTACGAAATGGGGTGGAAACCTATATACATTTTTTTTGGACTTTGGGCTTCTTTTTTAATGTAAAATATTGTTGTTTTATGTATTTAATAAAATAAAAAAATAGGTGGTTGATTTTTATAGCCTAATCGATTCAGTTTCATAACAGTAACAAAAAAGTCTTAATTATCATTATGACATAACACGTGTAAGTTGGTAAAAAAAATTAAATTCTTTCTATTCCATACTAATAAAACTAAAATTGTGGTTTTTCACAATTTCTGAAAGAAAGGGATCTATGTGTTGGAAGACTTTTTTGTTCCTGGCATGAAACTGAAATGATTAAGACATTTTTTTTTACATTTTACATAGAAAAAATGTTTTTGTGCGAACAAAAATTATTTGTTCTTCAAAAGTGATCTATTTCCGATACAGAACCCTCTCTTAGCGTACTATTAACTAATTTTGAAAGACATTATATAAGGTGCTTCGTTATTCATCCCAAGTAAACACGTTACGCAAAAAAAAAATTATATGTTTTTAGCATAACTTTTCGAGAAATTTTCAAACGCAGAACAGCTGTTTATTGTAAGTAAGTCACAAGGTCACTAGACCTGTGTGTAACAGTAGGTAGCTTGCATTGTACGGGGTCAATGACCGTTGTATGTCCAAACGCAGAACAGCTGTTTGTTGTAAGTAAGTCACAAGGTAACTAGACCTGTGTGTAACAGTAGGTAGCTTGCATTGTACGGGGTCAATGACCGTACTATGTTCAAACGCAGAACAGCTATTGTTGTAAGTAAGTCACAAGGTCACTAGGCCGCCGCCGCTCTAAAACTAGCTACCTACCTACCTACCTACCTACGTGTGCGGTGTGTGTGCCTACGTTTCTTGTTTCTTGTTTCTTCGCCGACTTCCTGCATGGGCGTAGCATTCATTCAGCAACCGTGAACTACGGTTGCTCGTCGGACACCATGTCAGTGAACGCCGGCATACCCCAAGGATCTGTGTTGTCACCCACGCTGTTTCTTCTGCATATCAATGATATGCTGTCTCTGGGCAACATACATTGATGACAGTACGGCACACGGATCCTACACCAGTCACCCTTCAGCCAGTCGGGATGTTGTGGATGAGAAGAGGCGAAGACTTGTGTCTGAGCTCGAACACACACTCGACTCTATTTCCGAATAGGGCCGTAGTAATTTGGTCGAGTTCAACGCTTCCAAGACACAAGTTCGCGTGTTCAGTGCGAAGAGAGCGGCGTTCACACCGGTTCCTTCATTCCAAGGCACGTCGCTTAAATTAAGTGAACACCTCGGGGTCCTCGGAGTCGAACTGTCGCACGACCTGAACTTTCCTCGCCATATCGAGGGGAAGGCCAAGCTGGCTTCTAAAAAGCTGGGCGTACTCAATAAGGTGCGACGGTACTTCACACCAAAAGCTGCTTCTCTATAAATCGCAGATCAGGTCCTGCTTGGAGTACTGCTCGCACCTGTGGGATGGCTCTGCCAAATACCAGCTTGCGCCTCTGGACTCAATCCAGCGTCGAACCGTGCGACTAGTAGGTGACCCCGAAGTGTCCTGCGATCTAGAACCACTGCAACACCGTAGGGATGTCGGCTCCCTAAGTGTATTCTATCGCTTATTCCGTGAGGAGTACTCGGAGGGGCCGTTTAATGTGATCCCGCCGTCCCTTTCCACCTTCGCACCACGCACACTGGGCAGGGATTGCATTCCTACACGCTGGACTTACCGCGGATGCGTACCAATCGATTCTGCAGATCTTTCCTCTACAGAACCGGTACGCTCTCCCTGCACATATATTTCCCCCCAAGTACAGTCTCGGGTCCTTCAAGAGGGCCGTGAATGGGCACCATAAGCAATGCTCGGCATGGCATTCGGAACCCCCGCATACGACCGAATGTCCATGGGCGTCGTTAGACACCTTATGGGTGGCTCGGCGCCATACGACGCGCTGTCAATAAAAAAAACCTTTTTGGGGTCCGCTTGCACAAACGCAGATTTCCAGACCGCCGGCACACGGCCATTGGAGTAGGAGATACGGAATAGGCGCGTCAGCACTGGAGCCAGCTCGGGAGCACACTATTTTAACACCAATGCAGGAATCCATTCCGGCCCACACGCTTTCCTGACGTATAGGGAGAGAAACTCCGCCAGTACAGTCTGTTATCGAAACTGTACTTCCGGCATGGAGTTCTCACACCTAGGTATGGCTGGGGGAGTGGCACCCCCATCGTCCAGGTTGAAGTTCCCCGCAAAGAGAGATACCAGTAAGTCGGCTTTCTCCTTTGCGGAGTGGGCAAGTGAGCCTCCAGGACACTGCAGAGGTGGAAGAGAGGAGCGGCAGAAATTCGACTCGACAGATTTGGCGAGAGACCAGAACTCACAGCTCCCAGTTGGGTGCTGGTTCAGTCTGTCGCCGATGTAGTCAAATTTGGCCCTGGCAATAACCCTTTTGCAGGATCTGGAGAGGCGGTTGTATTCCATCGTCTGTTCGGATACGTTTGATTCACGTCCGGCACGGGCACGCGACCATGCCCGATAAGCTGTGCATTTAGCTGCGACAGCATCAGCACAGTCGCGGCTGTACGATGGTTGGCTTTTACCACCGAGGTGGACAGAGGCGCTGGGAATAAACATTTCCATTGCCCCCAGAACCACATCGGCAACGGTATTACCGCATTTTGACGGATCGTCCGAACTGAAGCAGATCTCTCTCCAAGGGTAGGATGCGAAGTGTTCTCGCATCTCATCTTAATCTGCTGACGCGTAGTGCCAAATTCGACGCGTTCCTCCAGTACGGGACTGAGGAGGCGAAGATGACACCGTGGACCCCACTAAACAATGATCAGAAGAACCCGGCGGGGCTCTCACTGAGACTTTATATCCGGGTTTGTCGTCAGCGGAAGATCCAGCAGAGAGGGTCCATGACCGTCTATATCTGGCAGCCTGGTGGGCTGGTCCACCAGTTGAGACAGGCCATGCGTCAGGGCGAAGTCGTAGGCGGCTCTCCCCGCAAAGTCAGTTCTCCTGAAGCCTAGCCATGCCTTGTGATGGGCATTGAAGTCTCCAAGGAAACCCAAATCCGCGGTGGGGAACCGCTCTTGGACTTTGTCTACCGCTCCACTCAGGTACTCGAATAACCGAGCTGTCTCCGCATTGCCAGAGTGCGACCTATTGGGACCCCCGACACCGTTCCCAGATCCACGTGGGGCCAGAGTATTGAGAGCTCGGAGTCCTCAATGCAGCGCAGGCGACGACAGGAAATATCAGCCCTGACAAACAGGCAGACTCCGGCTCGCCAGCGGAAGGCTTCATCCAGGGTGTAGCCCGGGTGGTGCAGGTAAGAAGTGTCGGCAGGGCGAGATATTTGCGTTTTCGTCGAGACAGCAAGGCCGGCTTCATCCTCTTCACGTGGTGATTGACGGCATTAAGATTGGTGTGCAACCCCCGCACGTTGGTCAAGTCAACGCTAAATAGTGGTGTAGGGGTGTGCACAGCTGATTGAAAGTTGTTCTTTCTTTATACTGCCATGGTTGTAGTAAGAGGGGGGGAAAGAGCGTGAAGGGTGGCTGTGGTGATTCACGGGCAAAGCGTGGACGCTAGCTTATTCGCTTACTGCTCAGGTTAGTGGTGCGCCGACACGGAAGACGGAAGGGCCCCCGGTCCCCCCCCCCTCCCCTCCCCCCGGAAGTGGCCGCCGGGACCCCTACTCCGTTCACCAACCGGCACGACGGACCACTCCGGGATTATGCGCCGGTTTACCAGGGCAGCCTCTCGCGTTGGTTAGACGCGATTGGGCCCGTGTACCACCGGCGGGCGGCCAGCGGAATAACCGTCTCACCGAGTCTCCTTGTCAACCGTGTCGATGCATCACGTCGGAACAGCGAATCCGCGTCGGGATTACTGACCTACTCCTCACCACAGCCATCCCCACCTGCTTTTGGGTCCCCGGGAGGTGCACCGGAACACAGTGAATGGCGGTTATGGCGGGTTATGGCGGTATAATAGTACTGAGCTTGCATCGGTCGGCGACGGACGCGCACACGATGCACTCTAGACGCGCCTGCGAAGTAAGCGAAAATGGCGTGCGATAAATGCAATATAAATAATAATATATATAATATAAATAAAGCGGACGTCTTGGATGAAGTCAGCATCATCCGGATTTGTGAGTCCGCCTTCACCGAAGATGACGTTGAGACCGCGAGAGTTCTGCTTTGTGCGTGCATTCCGTCAAGAAGGCCGACTCGCAAGGGAGAAAATCGGAAGAAGAAGACTATCCAGGACATCATCACCATCTTAAAGCAGACAGACCCCGACGACGTGCCAAGGTTCGTGGCGTACGACCTCAATAAGTTGCCGCCTGTGTCCTTCGACCACGTCGACGTTACGGCCTTCCTGAAAGATTTGGTGATCATAAAAGCGGACATAGCTCAACTGAAGGGAAACTGTGGAGCGACAGCGGCGTAGGGGCCAACATCTCTCGTCCCGGAAGTTCAACAGCTGAAACAGGCAGTTGAGAAATTGTCATGTTCCGAGTCACTCCGGCCGATAACCCCGTCTCTGCAGCCTGATCGCATTCCGCAAGTGGGAACACCGAACGAAACGCTGAGTGTACGCAACATCAATATGCGCAGGCGAGGTGCTCAAGTGTCGTCACCCAGCGATTGCACATCGACGCCGGTATGCTACGGAAGCGCTGATGGTGCTGTTGATGCCTCGACTTCTACACTGCGCACCCCTCCCGCTCCTCCGCCCACCCGCCCCGTTGCCGCTCGTCCGAAAAGGCGACGCGGATCTATGACGAAGCGTATCAGTAAAACGGTGGAGAAAACAACAATGGTGTCCCCGCGCTTGGAACCGCGTCCCGACTGTCGGCAGGAGGCTGCACGTGACAAAGACGGGTTCGTACTCGTCGAGAGCAGGAAGAAGAGAAGGAAGAGGTGCAATAAGCGCGGATCTGCGCCCCCTGAAGAGAGCTGTTTGAAGGCAGCTCCCCGCACGGCTCTCATCTACATGTCTCGCCTGCGAAAGGACATGAAGATCGAGGACCTCATCCGCCACGTCCAGGATAAGGGTGAGCGAGTTGAGAGTGTCGAGGCTCTTCCTTCTCACTGGGCTGACACGAACTTTTGCGCTTTCAAGCTGTGCATTCCTGCCGAGAAGGTGAAGACATTCCTTCGCAGTGAGTTTTGGCCCTCCGGGGTGGTGTTCCGGCGCTACAATCGCGACCTTCATCGTGAGGTCGCGCGCCATAAGTATGCTGAGGCCGCGCCGGAGCTGTCTACAACTGCCGTCCTGCACATTCAGGAGACGCAACCCGCGCCGCCGCCGACGACGCCCGCGCCGCTGCCGACGCCCGCGCCGCTGCCGACGCCCGCGCCGCTGCCGACGCCCGTGCCGCGGACGCAATCTGCGCCCACTCTACGCGCACCTGATTCACCGCGTCAGCAGACTAATATGACGCATATGGGTCTCTATTGGGACCCGTACAGACACAAGTGGAGAAAAAGTAATTTTAGTTCTTAGGTTAAGACATTTAATATGTATTGTCAATATGGCCCTAGTTGGCTGAAATAAAGAGATAAATAAAAATAAAATAAAAATTAAATAAATAATTGATTCTCCCAGGGTGTGGTCGCGAACCCAGTCGATCCGAAGATCTCCCACACGCTAACTGCTGTTCATTTGGCACCACCCAGGAGGCACGTGTGACTTAAGGACCATGAGGTGTCACAGACGCGAACAGCTTTAACTCCCTATATAAGGTGCTTCGTTATTTATGTCAATAACTTCGGGAGGGTTACATACGCGCTCAAACAAACAGATTCAGATTCAGATATTTATTTCGCCATAAAGAACACACAACAATAACAATATTTCATTGAGACATATGCATATTCAGTATGGTTCGTCATTATCATTATCATTATTATTTTTTTTTGTCATGTCCCGTTCAGCTCAACACTTTACGCAAAAAAAAAACATGTTTATAGGAGCATTGTTTCTCCTAACATCTCCTAACAAACAAATTAAATCAAATAGCTGTAAAAACCAATCAAGGCTATAGACCCTTGCAAACAAGAAACGTAGGCACACACACCGCACACGTAGGTAGGTAGGTAGGTAGGTAGCTAGTTTTAGAGCGGCGGCGGCCTAGTGACCTTGTGACTTACTTACAACAATAGCTGTTCTGCGTTTGAACATAGTACGGTCATTGACCCCGTACAATGCAAGCTACCTACTGTTACACACAGGTCTAGTGACCTTGTGACTTACTTACAATAAACAGCTGTTCTGCGTTTGAAAATTTCTCGAAAAGTTATGCTAAAAACATATAATTTTTTTTTTGCGTAACGTGTTTACTTGGGATGAATAACGAAGCACCTTAAATAATGTCTTTCAAAATTAGTTAATAGTACGCTAAGAGAGGGTTCTGTATCGGAAATAGATCACTTTTGAAGAACAAATAATTTTTGTTCGCACAAAAACATTTTTTCTATGTAAAATGTAAAAAAAAATGTCTTAATCATTTCAGTTTCATGCCAGGAATAAAAAAGTCTTCCAACACATAGATCCCTTTCTTTCAGAAATTGTGAAAAACCACAATTTTAGTTTTATTAGTATGGAATAGAAAGAATTTAATTTTTTTTACCAACTTACACGTGTTATGTCATAATGATAATTAAGACTTTTTTGTTACTGTTATGAAACTGAATCGATTAGGCTATAAAAATCAACCACCTATTTTTTTATTTTATTAAATACATAAAACAACAATATTTTACATTAAAAAAGAAGCCCAAAGTCCAAAAAAATGTATATAGGTTTCCACCCCATTTCGTACCCTGCTGCGAACCGGTTAATATTAGAGGTCCAAACCGGTTCTGAACCGGTTTTTAGGCTTCAGGTTCGGGTTTTTTTGAACCGGTTCGCGACCAAACTGGTTCGCTCGTTAAAAAGGTTCTTCGAACCGGTTCGGAGAACCCGAACCCCATTTCGAACCGGTTTTCAGTCCCTGGTTAGCACACACCGCACGCCAACTTCAGCGGCGCGCCAGGGGCGGCGCGGCGCAGCATGGACGCAGAGGAGGGGAAAATGCCGCGTCTCTCGCCTCCCGCGGCCGGCCGCTCCTCTGCGCACCGCGCCCGTCTTGGCCCGCTTGTTTTTTAAACTTGCCGATGGATTTTTTGTTGGATTCTTTTGCAAATAATTTTCTTCAAAATTCTTAATCATAATTGTACAATAAAAACGGACGGAGGAATTTTCCGGAACAGAGTTTCGGTCGTCACCTTGAAAAAAAATGATGCATATAAAAAAGTTGTTGGATTCTTATGCTTATTGATGTACATAATAATACTAAGGTATATTCCGATTAAAGAACCGACTGAGCAATTTTGCCGAGAAAAATATAGTAAAAAAACACATTTTGTTTTTAATTCACTATTTCCATATACAAAAAATGTTGGATTTATTTACGTACTTATTCATATAAATAATACCTACCCTATGGCGAAGTAACTTTGGACGGAGCAATTTGTCTATAGGAGTTATATTAAATTTTCACTTTTCTTTGAATATACCCAACTTCCCGTAAAAAAAAATGTTGGATTATTTGTCAGTAGTAATTCCGAACATTACTCCAAGATATTATCAAAGTTTCATTGACTGAGGAATTAATGTATGGGTCCAACTCCTCGTTGACTACATTATAATACCATCAGGTGTATACGACGGGCTACGTATAAAAAGAATTTAACATTCCGAAAATAATGGACAGCATAAAGAACGTTCTCTGCACATGTTCATTCCAGTTTATTCTCTACACATTTCTTTGACAACAATAGAAGCAAGCAGTATTCTTTTCATTTTAACGTAGTCACGCTGGCGACATTAAGCTTACACAAAAATAGTGTGCTGAGCAATGGCTTACATTATAATAAGCGATGTTTTCGAAATAATATTATGAAATTCACTCATAATGCCTAACTATGAGAAGGCGTTCGACTCAGTTGAAAAATGGGCTGTCGAAAACTCCCTCCTCAGGTGCAGAATCGACCACCGCTACATCGAGGTGCTCCGAAATCTGTATCGGTCCGCGACGATGACTGTGAGGCTTCACGAGAATATCCAACCCATCCTCCTTGGTAAAGGCGTAAGGCAGGGGGATGTGATCTCACCCAAGCTCTTCACAAACTCATTGGAAGATGTGTTTAAGACGCTTGAGTGGGACAACATGGGTATAAACGTAAATGGAGGTCTTCTCAGTCATCTGCGTATGACATTGTTCTTCTGTCAAATTCCCGAGATCAGCTTCAGATCATGCTGGAAGACCTTTATACAGCGTCGCTGAAGGTTGGTCTGAAGATGAACCGGGACAAAACCAAGGTCATGGCGACCGAGGTTATGACGGGAGGACAAATCGTTATTGGCGGAGAAGCGATCGAACAGGTTGAAGAGTACGTATACCTCGGTCAAATTCTGCGGCTTGGAAGACAAGGTCTGCTTAAGGAGGTGGAGAGAAGAATTCAACTGGGTTGGGCTGCCTTTGGGAAGCTAAAATTCATCCTGAGGTCCGTTTTAAATTTTACCTTCCGTAAAATTTAAAGACCTGTATATATGACCAGTGTGTCCTCCCGGTTATGACGTACGGGTGTGAAACGTGGACTCTGACGGTCGCTGTTGTCCAAAGGTTGAAAGTTGCCCAGCGAGCAATGGAGCGAGCCATGCTGGGAATATCGCTACGTGATATGGTGCGCAACGAGGCAATCCGCCGAGTCACCAAAGTAGTCGATATTGGACACCGGGTGGCAAAGCTCAAGTGGCAGTGGGCTGGGCACGTTAGACGAAGAGACGATGACCGTTGGAGTAACCGTGTCCTACATTGGCGGCCGACAGGAAAACGGAGTGTGGGAAGACCACCCGCCAGGTGGGACGACGACATCAAGTACGTCGGCGGAAAGCAGTGGTTCCGTATCGCTGAAGGCCGGGAGGACTGGAGGAAAATTGGAGAGGCGTATGTCCAGCAGTGGACGCTTACACACTGACTGACTGACTGACTGACTGACCTAACTGAAATAAATAACTGAAATAATAATACTACAACATCATAAAAGTATAAATAAGCAAAGAAATAAGGCACTTAGTTCGGCCGCTGAGAGAATGCATTCCTGACGTCTGTCAGTTGGTCATGCATGGCTAGGGATGGGCAATAAGTTTTAATTACCCACTCCTGCAACTGCATGTTCGAACTAAGGTATAACGCTACCAAAACTTGTAGACCAATGGCATTAGTGTTAGTGATAATATGTACAAGTGTACGCGCTGAGTGCATCTATTAGTGTGCCGAGCACCGCAGTGGCGTTCACGCACACTAACTCACTAACTAACACTAATGCCATTGGTCTAAAAGTTTTGGTAGGGTAGTAGGTAATTATGAACATTTTTCTATTATTGTTTAATTAGCCTCTATTGGCAGTACACTGCGCTCAGACTTGTCATATTTACATTGGAACATTCCTCCATTTCGATCATCACAGCGAAGAAGAACTGACAAGAAACTTAGTTGGTTTTTTTTTCAATGTGCACTTAGTCTACTTTACAAAAATGTTTCCCACTACCTACCTAAACACGCATGGTGCTGATTTATGATGACAGATGCAGCAATTCATGATAAAGTGAAAATCATTGATGAAATTTTATGAAGTTGTATACCCACCACACTGCCACATTCAGAAGGTCAGTCTCCACAAACAGCACCCGTTCACGAGCACCACACCTTGGTCAGCCATCGCCTCCCTCAACCATTATCATAGGGTGGGAAACGCCCCGGACCAAGTGTCACCAGTGTGTATTGTTTATACTTTGTTCATATTTTGATAAGCTTGTAGTACTTTTTAAGCAATCCAGACTGGCATCATTGTGACCAGCTGACAGACGTCAGGAACCATTCTTCAGCGGCCGGACTTTAGGTATATTCAATGTATGTTAGACACACTAGACAGAACGCATCCTAAAGTCGTGACCGTGGCGCCATCTGGGGTGCCAACTATACTAAGCATTTTGCTGAATGTCAGACTGTCCGTCTGCCCTCTAGTCCCGTCTCAAATTTAGTTTGACTTTGCATGAAATTGTTTTTCTTTTTTTCGTTTGCCATTTGACAACTTTAGTCGATGTTTAAACTCCTAAAACTAAACTCGTACCTATTTTGAAACTCCAACTAAACTGAATTGATAAAGGCCAAGTCATTTTCATAACCTTGATCTCGTAGGCACTTCCATACATTCTTTTAACCACAGCCCCGAAGATTGCCTTCGAATGCGTCGCGTCGTCGTGCAACCTTGATGCGAGCGAGAGGGACAATCTACTAAGTGTCCCGTCCTGTCTCACTCTGCCGCGATCCTTCGGACCGAACTATTGTTGCTGCTCTAAGTACGGAGAGGTACACGTGGTTTTATTTCAGCTTTCAATGCAGGTCCTTTTATTGAAGGGTTTTTCAAGCTTTCGTCGGGTATGTTTTTTTCGTAGAATTTTCCTTTTGTGAGAAAAAAAAACTCTGGTGATTGTGGTAAAATTCCTTTGAAAGATATAGGGACATAGCAGGGCGACAAAAACGCCATCTGGTGTCATAAATACGAAGCTGCCTAAGGCCTAGGCAGTAAGGTGGGTATCAACTGTCAAGTTGGCAGTGACAGCATTTGACTCAGTACCACAAAATACCCTCCCGCCTAGTCTTGTAACTTTCTGAAGGATAATATTCTCAATGTAATCTCCAAACCACGATACATCGTGCTCCAAACTAGCTTAGGTTAACAATTTGTATGCTCATGCTTTTTCCACCCACAAATACTGCGACAAAGTGATGTCAGCGACAAACCAACTTAGAATTCATTCGTTTCCGTACTCGGTCCCTAAGGTCGTATATCCAGTGGGCCATATATTTCGCGCTAAGAACAAATTGAGCACAGCGTTTCATCGCCCAGCTGGATGCAGTTTCGTCTGCATTCTGGTTGATTCGGGTACGGTCAGCATGGACATGGCATCGCAAAATCATTCAAACGTCGTTTTTTTTTTTTTTCAAAATTCTTCCTCACTTTCGATCCTCTTGCCCCTTACAAGTTGGCAGGCTCAAATTGTAGCCGACTGGGTTGATACCACCGTACTGGACGTAAGACGGCCGCATAGCAGCCACGGCTGTGTCTTGTCCACTATAGCCAGCAATCCAAAGGGAAGGCTCCGGTATGGCACCTACCTTCTCGGAGGTGATATTGGCCGATTCGAGCATGTACTTTGACCCCTTTAACTCAGCCACCCATACCGGATTACATAAAAAAAGGCACTAAAAAAATACGGGGCTGAGAGAAACGAAAATGGCGCAGATTTATAAAATTCACCAAAAACGTAATTGTGTCTACGTACGAGTACAAATAGATACAACCAGTCAAAACCTCCAAACCCGCTTGAGACCGAAGAAAAAGAAAGAGAGAGAAATCTTCATTTCTTTAATTATTTATTCGACCATTCTCTTTCGCTCACTTTCCTCGTTCTTCCCTTAATTACCATTATTAATTCTATGTAGCTATCTTGTTCTCTATTGTGTTTTGCTTTATTCTGACCAATCGTTCGTTTTCTTCTGTCGAAGGAACAAAGATCCAAGAAAATCTCAAATTTAAAATCCAAGATAAAAACTGACCGTATTCAACGGTAGCAATCATTTCGATTTTTTTCGATCACTTTGTATTTGGCAAATTACTAAATGTAGAAATGTTTCGTAGCTCTGTTACATCTTTCAGGCAATGTTTTCCAATGCTTTTTTATTTTCGGGGAATACTACGTTGCTCCAAAACAGATACTCCTTGAAAAACCACTTGGAATAGAACAACGAGCACGTCCGTTGGCGCCAACGGTACGTAACGAGGCGTTTCTTCTGCCAAATTTATCGCCCCGGTCGCAGACAGCGCAGCCTGGTCCAGCGCCAATAAGTCTGGATTAGCCTGCTCGGGGCCCTACATCCAGCTCTGCAGTCACCTGAGTTTTAGGGGCCAGGGGGACGCGAGCGACTGCAGTATACCCATTAAACTCGCACGTGATTACCGACATGGCTGCATCCAAGCTGTAGCCAATTTTAATTTACAAATGCAGGTTACAGTTAGAGGCAGAGGAGGATGTTTGTTTTCGAATTTTTCATTACCCACTTTAGTAAATTAAAACATAATTACAAATATATTATATAATATATAATACATATAATTTGTAATATACACAATACGTATAATATATGTAAATAAACAAACAATAATATTAGGTAAACTAACTAGGTATAACTTGAAAACAAAGGTAATAAACCTACATCAAAACCTTAAAATATACCTATTAAATAATCATCGTCAGGCTTTGGATCCCCACGGACCCAAAACATCTCCACAGCGAAGGTCAGAAATTCGAATTGGAACATTATAAAATATATGCAAGAGTGTATAAAATATATGCTGACGACGCATGTATCAAGTTGTAACACAGAGCCAAAATTATTCCATTAAGACTGTTTGATTTTAAATGTAGTGATAGGTCATCATGATCATTACATATTAACTAACAACCGGCTACAAAAACGATGCCTATCATCATCACTAACCCTAGTCCTCGCCGCCGCGCCCGTCCAGTTTCGCCGAGAACATAAAATAGCTTCGATATTCAATTGTTAGACTGTATGATTAGTTGGGTTACCTGGTTATCGCTTGTCACCTTGATTACTTAGGATTAAAATATTGCAGCTTTCGAAAATACCGATCCGCCTCCTTCAGCTCAGCGCCCGTGTTC
Source organism: Nematopogon swammerdamellus (assembly GCA_946902875.1). Taxonomy (NCBI): domain Eukaryota; kingdom Metazoa; phylum Arthropoda; class Insecta; order Lepidoptera; family Adelidae; genus Nematopogon; species Nematopogon swammerdamellus. The sequence goes on along the minus strand of OX336341.1, from coordinate 14,454,237 downwards.
GTGCTCTTGATACGGTTTTGTCGACATCAAGATATTTTGGCTCTGGAAGCATTATTTATAAATCTTCCTTCGCCTACACCAGGTGGCGGCCGCGATCGGCGCCGGCGCATTACTCTCGAAAAAAAATCATTTTGGAAGATTTTTCCATAAAACTTCATGAACTAACATATGGATTGTATTTACAGATAAATATTCTAGCTATAAATGGCATTTTTTTATTTACATTACGTATTCTAGGTGACAAAATTATTTTGTAAAGTTGTTCTATGTGAAAATCGCGACCTCTCTCAGGTTTTTTTTTTTTTATAAATTTATTAGACCGCGAATCGGTCATATAGTATTTTTATTATAAACACTAATAAATAACGGACCTAATCATACCTTTCTTGTGTATCAGCAGCCCCCCGTGTCGTTCACAATAAAATTTGTATGTGGAAATTTGTATGGTTTGTATTATTTGTATGGAGAAAACTAGGTCACAAAAATTGCTTATTTCTCGTAAATGTACTGCATACAAACACTATACGGCATATATTATTTCAACTACAGGAACTAAATGACACTTCTATCACCTCACTTTATCCAGAAAACAGATTTATATCGAGAAACAAGCCTCTAAAAACAGCCGAAATTGGTACCGAAAAGGAGGCATTTTCTTAGTATTTTTACGAAAAATTCAGATCAACTCAGCACAAACAAATGCACTCAATACATCCGGAATATAATGAAAAAGAGAAAAAACATCACTTATGGGTTCATCTGCACAAAAAAACACTCAGCAAACCCGAAAACAGAAGAGCAACGTACAACGCCCTCCTAATATAACCGCTGTCTTGATGACACTGACAGGGCGGTAAATCTGACATTTCTCTATGGGAGAATGTTTGTCGCCTAAAGGCTAAAGGATCTACTATTTGAATTAATTACTGCCAGCATCTCACGGCTAAGTGAGATACAAGAATAAAATAATTTTGTTGGGGCCTCCCAACGAAACACGGAAAAAAAAGAAAGCGGCCGATATCGGCCGCTCCATTCGTAAAGGTATAATCTATAAAGCGGCCGATATCGGCCGCTCCATTGGCAAAAGGTTAATAATAATATTATATCATATTATGATCAAGTCCTCTGTATATCGCTTACGCTATGATTTATCTATTGGATACATATCTTTCTCGCTCGCTTTTCAAAACGGTGCGTTCTGACTTCTGATTGTAAAATTGTCTGTGGGACTGAGTAAGTTTACTTGTGTTGCCCATATTTTAGTCGCGTTATTCTACTACTATCACACATTTGATTGTTTGTAATTGAATCCTTTGCAACTTGTTCGATTAGGTGCCAAATCGTTCTATTTATTCATGGAAAATCGAAGGTAAAATTTTAAAATGTTCACTCGGAAAATCACATCCATTGTTAGTGGAGTCAAAAATAATAACAGCTACTTTCGTTGTACGCCGAACGACTTCGCAAATTGTTGTCGTTCTATCGAATCACAACGCTATTGTCGAAACAATCGAATGTTCGTTCTAAATTCGAACGAGGGAATTTGGCACGCTCCCGCTGCAGTAATAACATCATTATATCGAACACGATGCAGTTTTACGTGAGGTTTAGAAACGGTATTGTCGTACGATGTCATTCTACATTATCAGGGATATTTGGTCTGCATACACTCCACTTGCAGCACACAGAAGAGTCGAGAGTAAATACATTTGACAGAAATAATACGTATCTAAATAAAAACATTTTTTATGTATGTACGAGGCGAACTCACGTGGAAAGGGTTCGGTACCATTCCATTTTCCTTGAGAACTTTAAGACTTAGGATTTTCGTTTAGAATTTCCCGTATACCCTATTTTCAAAATTTTAGATTCATTAGCTTCGGAGATGAAGGGGGGATGCTCGATTTTTGTATATTTTCTTTAATACCTTTTAAACCATGCATTTTAAAATTATAAAAAATATATATGTTTTGTATTTATTATATCCTTATATCCCTTTCCATTGATGCGTCACACTTGAAAAAACAAATTTAAAGTTTTTAATTTGTCCCCAAAAATTACCCCGAAAATACTCGTATAAATTCGTTCATTTACTCTATACGTCCGTGAGACAGACAGACACGAGAGTGATCCTATAAGGCTTCAGTTTTTTTCTCTTTGAAGGTACGGAACCCTAAAAATATGTAATTTTTTTTAATATTATCTTTGTACTTTTTTCTTTCACCACCTCTATACTAGTGGATTAAGTAATGTTCTCTCTAGACTTTTGATTTAATAATTCAAACCTGGAAACAAAATTCCGTCCCTGTGCGGAATCAATAGATTTTTTGTGTATTATACGGTGGGATGTTTTCGTTGGATTAAACGGTTGTGTATAAATTAGAAATATGAATATTATTTGGAAAAAAATATTTGCGTTAGTAAATAAGTCTTCCTTTCACCAATGGTGGATTTGGTAAAACTCTTAGTGCAACGTAGTAGAACGTTCTAGTAACGAGCGTGGTTTCGCGAGGAGAGGTGTTTTTGGCTCTATCGACTATACCATTGGTCCCTCGGCACAGCCACCCATGTTGGTTTACATTTAAAAACGCTTTAGTACAAATTAACCTTGAAGTTCGTGCATTGTTTCCGAATTATTAATATAAGTCATAATTATTAATATTTGTCAGCCTCGATAGCTCAGTGGTGCAGACAGTCAACTGTCGCTATTGAATGTTAAGCAACGCTGGGTGCGGTCAGTACTTGGATGGGTGACCGCTGACCGTTGGAGGCTGACCGAGGTTCGGATTCCTCGTAAAACTGTAGGTCCCTTCCCTCCTAATCTTACTTTGTGGTAGGGTTTAACCCGCCCGGGTTGGTACCACCGCACTGAATGAAACGTCGGTTGAAACGGCTATGTAAATAGTTTGTGTTTTCCGAACAGTTCAGTGTAGCCGGCACGATCAAAGGGGGAAGCGCTGACATGGCACCTAGTTCACCCGGTGTTATGGGCTGACATCACGGACGTTGTAGGTGATGTAGCCAACCATGTCAGTTTCCATAAAAAAAAAATAATAATAAGTAAATTACCTACTTTAAATTGATAGCTAGTAAATAACGGGCAGGAATCTACAAGGTTTATTTTTTATATAAGTCAATGCTCAGAATAGAGAAATGGGTTCAGCGGTGCATATGAATGGAAATAAATTCTTCAATACGGCGTTTCTACGCAGAAGATGAGCTCCTTCTTAACACATATTACCGTTTGAAAGAACTCCCGTTCTTAGCCAGAGTTCTTACACGGTTAACGCACTGAGAAAGAAAGGGTTTTCGTTCTCAGTGCGTCGAACGTTTCCCGCTGAATGATGACAAGAAACTTCTGCAGTACCGCAACATTGTGGAAGGTGTTCCATTTTTAAAATAACGAATGCTCGAGTCAGAACAGAAATCTCCGTCTGAAGCACGTCGTGTCGGTCGCATTTTTCAGAAAGCTGAGCTCGTGAAATGGCCGGAATGGCTCTGGAGTGCGCTTGGACTTTAGATACTCGAAATCCGGCCCTGCATCGATTCTACCGCACTGGAAGTCCCAGTATGCAGTTAACATTAAACCTTTACATTTTCGCACGTTCGTTTTATTCCGCATACGGCCGAGCGTACGACCGTTTCCGAAATGGGCAATTGCTCTACTGAGGCGCTGAGCTACCGAGACCGAGACTTGTATGTAAGTCACGCCCTCGAAATAGGTACTATTTATTGCATTCCAAGTGTAACTTATGGCCTTTCGCTTATTTGGTACCTGCGCGGTATCGAGGTCTTCCCGGATCATAAAAGGTGGTTATATCGCCAATTAATGAAAACGGTTGTAAACACAGCGGCAATAAAGCCGAGTTAAAATTAAAATGTATTAATGAGCGCTATGCCGAAGGCGTATCATATACCTGTAGTTGAATTATGTAAGTATTGTCGCGATAAAGGAGGCCGCAGAACCTCTGAGGCGTTTCTTCATTCACGAAGTGTTCAGATAATTCCTCCGTGGAAAGGCCCAATGGCTAGCAATTTTTTTTTTTTTTAGTTTAGTTTGTGTTGTATTACATTTTCTTAAATTCATTTTGTGTTGTATTAGGTACATTTTCCTGCAGTTTAATAGGCGAACTTACTGATCAGTATAATTTTTACAATGAAGATTTTACACAGTCATTGTACAGGTTAATCCATGGTGTTTTCTTTCACCGGAGCCACTGATAAAGGTGGCATGTTAATTCTTAGAACTTATGGGTCTCACTCACAGACCAGTTCCCTAGTCTGTGGTCTCACTACAGCATGTGTATGCCACAGATCACGACTAAAGCTAGACGTAATTCCTGCGTGGAAAAGATCAATGCCGAGCTATATTTTTTTTTAGTTTACTTTGTGTTGTATTACATTTTCCTGCAGTTCAGTAGGCGGACTTACTGAATAATATAATGTTTACAATACAATAAACAATTCACGCAGTCAGTGTATAGGTTACTCCATGCTGTTTTCTTTCACCGGAGCCACGGATTAAAGTATCTGCATGCCCCAGACCGCGAGTAAAGGTAGGTACGAGATTATATTAGCATGTATTATGCAGAGATTTTGGCCTCCTGAAATGAACATTTTCTAATAAGGTAATTTATTTCGAGCGGCCCTTACATGTGAGTATTTAAGATGGTAAAAAATACGATTTTTTCTCGCAAGACGTTTATGAGCTATCACGAGAGCATGCATAAACAGTCGCTGTAAAACTGGAAATAAGTACACCTGTAGATTGTTGGTACACACGCGCTTGTTCTCTTTGTCGTCCACCGGTCCTGAAAGACAAGCAGTAAATTTGTGAACGTGCAGTCGTCATACAGGTGTCGTATGTCGTAAACTACCTTCTTAGACATATTATTATCTATAAATAATAAATTGTAGCGTGTGGGGCCGGTACTTTAAAACAATAGCCCCACTTCATCTCTCCCCGTGTATGTCGTAAAAGGTGACTAAGGGATATGACTCCCTTCTATATTACTAGGTGGTAGGGTTTAACCCGCCCGGGTTGATACCACCGCACTGAATGAAAGGTCGGTCGAAACGGCTATGTAAATAGTTCGTGTTTTCCGTCCAGTTCAGTGCAGCCGGCACGACCGAAGCGAAGCACTGACGTGGCACCCGGTGTTATGGGCAAGTTCACCCGGTGTTATGGGCTGACATCATGGATGTTGTGGGTGATGCACCCAACCGTGTCAGTTTCCATAAAAAAAAAATTGCGGAGAGTAGTGGGTTCGAATTCGTCATAGGTGTCCACTAAATTGCACAAATTTCAAATTTCAAAAGTTCCTTGTAAAAAAACCGTTTAAAAACTGTAATGTAGGTAAATTCCTTCACCTTACGAGTAAGACGAACACGATTTGCTGATGAGGATGTGTTCTGTCGGGTTCAGGCACCACCAAAGTGAACCAATGGCACGGCAACTACAAAATTCCAACAAGATCGTGGTTTAATCCGTGGTCAATCAAGCAGCCAGTAAGGCAGGAAAGTCCACCTGCTGCATGACTGAGTGGAAGGACCGTGGCAAGATGAGAGGTGGTTATCCTGTCGCCCTTTGGCCCGGCCACTTGTCCTTAACCTTTATGTATGGAGAGATATGGTGGGCTATTATTTTGAAGTACCGGCTCCACACGGTTCACTTGTAGCAGAATATGTAGCCAATTTTATTATATGTAAATATTATAACATATAACATATAACGTAAAACTGTAGGTCCCTTCCCTTCTAATCTTACTTGGTGGTAGGGTCTAACCCGCCCGGGTTGGTACCACCGCACTGAATGAAACGTCGGTCGAAACGGCTATGTAAATAGTTTGTGTTTTCCGACCTGATCAAAGGGGGAAGCACTGACATGGCACCTAGTTCACCCGGTGTTATGTGCTGACATCACGCGGACGTTGACGACGACGGTGATGTAGCCAACCGTGTCAGGTTCCATAAAAAAAAAAAAAATAAAAAAAAACATAATTTCCATTAAAAAAAATCTTACCCTTAAAATTGTCTTTCATAGTCAGAGACAAATTAAACTACATATATTGTATTTTGTTTAGTTATTTACTTTTTACAATATATGTTATTTACAAATGGTCTAATTATAATAGATTACATTCAGCAATGAAGCCGCATTCTGATAATGTGATGTTGCACGCAGCCATCTCTAAAAATTAATTAATGTATTTATGTACTTATTATGTAGGAGATACCCCAAACTAACTTATACGCACTGGCTGAGTCGGTCTGTTGGAGGTTTCCCAAAACTTTCTTAACAGACGAATCAAGGGCTCATTACATCAAAGTTGACTTCTGGATTCACGCCCCTCTTGCTAAAGTCAGCCAACCTCGAAATACAATAAGTATGTTAACTCAGCTAGCATATCGAAACATGAATGTGCGCTTTCAAAGTTCAATTGCGAGAGAGAACTATTATTACAAGCTTTTAAGTTTCACTCGGGACTTTGTACATATGTATGTGCGTATTTATGTATGTACTAGCTGTGCCCGCGGTAAAGTCGTGTTAGTAGCAAATCTGATTTAAGCTCAAATATTAAGGCACTAAGGGCAAGGCCAAGCCACGTTCACGTAAACGTATGCTTTCTTGAAAACAGCAAGTCGCTAAGGTCGAAGCTGAAGGCCGAGCTACATAAGTTCACGTAAATCGATTCTCATATTTCCAATACTTCCGATTATACTACTCATCCCCTATAAGATATAGCGTGATGTTACAGCATTACAGATTATATTGGTAAAAAAACCAATGTAAATCGGTTCAGTAGCTTTCGAGTCAATCACATGGGAGCTAACCGAATTGATCTATGTTTACCCGACTGCGCGAAGCAAAGAAGGTTTTTTTTTTATGGTAATGTTTTTATCCAACTGCGTTCACTTCCGACCAGACCGGCTTAGCAAATTCGTTAATGGCGTGATTGTTTTGACCCTACAATCTGCCGTATATATTATTATATCGCATTACATAGACAACGACTGAAAGTAAAAGTTGAAGCCGTTCTTGAGTTATATATAAGTGAACACACATACACATGCATACATACAGACAGACGACAGAAGGAGGAGGAGCGGGATAGGAATAGAGAAGGGAGGAAGGAATATGGTAGAAATAGGGATATAATAACAAAATAAAATAAAACAAACTGATATGTGACAATAAACGCATGTAAACTTTCGACAATCAGAAACATCGCAATCAACATATAACCTGGGCATCTCCAAAAGTCGTATCAATAAATTATGCGACGACCTTTTTGTCCGCCTTATAGCTGGCATTCGCGAGGAGTGGTGTTATTGGCTGTGTCTGATATTACATTGATCTTTTGGGCACAGCCAACCGTGCCGGCTGTTTGGAAAAAAAATATTCAAACATCGCATTATCTTAACGCGAGACGACGAGACGGAGACTTGTAGACACCTGACAACATGTCAAGTCTTGGGAGGATTGACGATGATTTTACAAGGAGCGAAATGAAAGGCGCTTTTACTTCAGTCAGCCATGTACAATATAATGTTGCCATTGCTATATGTGTGAAACACCCTAAATATACAATGATGCCATAGATAATGAATATTAAAGTTTATGGATATTATTGCTATACTTAACACGTTCTCTGCCAGAGTGATTTTTAATGTTTTGGCGCAGAGTGCCAAAACTAGATTCCAGTGGTTTTGGGTTCTTTTAATGTTACTTATTACATAATTAAAAGTACTTTTGTGAATTAGATGAAAATACCTAAGCTAGAAAATAAAATATTTCGCGCCCGCAGATGTCCCCCGCGGCGCTGGCGGAAGCCATACGAGTAAATTTCGGCCCACCACGCCGCGCGGTCACCCCCGCGGGTCATCCGCAGGTCGACGAGTCCCGAGGACGTGTTTCGGGTGCTCGCATTCAGTCGAAATTGAGCCGTCATACGTACTGCCGTGCGCCCGCGCATTTCGCGATGTATTTTGAAGACTTGAAAAAGGTGAAAACCTTTTGCGACACGTGCCCTGAAAAACCATTTCTTTGTTTACCTTGTTTTCACCAGAAGCATCTGTAAACTGTACTCAGCATAATGATTTTGTATTGATTCCTTTTAATTATTTTTATATTTATTTTTCACCTTTTACAAAACCTAAGTCAATAATTCAAGAACATAGGAAAATTTCGAGAAACCAAGGTGATACGCATAGTCTGCTGCGCCGCGCGGGTCACTTATATACTGAAATCAATAGAAAAATCAGACCCGCGGCGCTGAGAAATGTTTTAAGTGGCACATGTCGGCGCGGTCATCGATGTCCCCCACGGCGCCATGGGATATGTCCGCGCGGTCATCGATCACCGCGTTGGCAGAGAACGTGTTAACACGAAATTGTCAACGTCAATGCTTCACACCAGAAATAGGTGATAAAGAACGACAGTACGGCGGCGGCGGCGCGGCGGTGGATTTGCAGGGTATTCTCCGGAACCCTAAGAATTAGCTTAAGATAAGGCGCGGCTCCCGTAGGCGGATCCACTTTATCGGGTAAGTATATATATAGTGAGTGAGAGTCCTCATTTGTAATTTAAAATAACTCAATTATTATGAAAAGCTTCTGTTATCGCCGTCTCGGTGTGTTCACCGCCTACCGCCCGCCCACCGCCCGCCTACCGTCCCGCCCAGTGTCCGTGATGAGCAGAGCATTGTGTTCGGGTGGAATTAGGGCGCGATCCTATGCTAATATCATGGTAATTCTTTACTCTTTCAACATTTAGCTTTAGGTGAAACGACTGAAATAATAAGATGAGAAGGGCTAATTGTGGTATTTCATCGTTTTACTTTTACACCCCGAAGGGGAAAGGCTTGCGTTGAATTATATTTTTGTATTAATGCGCCAGTGACCCTTACATATGACGACGCAAGTTAACTCAGTTAAATTTTTGTTTAATCCGGTATGGTTGGCTTACTCAGAGGGGCTAAAGCATAAAATCTGACCAGCCAACATCACCTCAGAAAAGGTATCATACTTAGACTTACCTATTGCGTTGCTGGCTATACTGGACTAGAGGAGAACAGCGGGGCCTGATAAGCGGCTATCTTACGTCCAGTACGGTAGTACCAACCCAGTAGGCTACAATTTGAGCCAACCACCTATAGTAAAAGCAAGGGAATATTAACATCTGCTACTCTAATATTAGACATGCTTATTCTGTAAGGACACCTGTGGCTAAACTCAAATGGCAGCGGGCTGTGCACGTCAGATGTGACGAAGACCGTTTGAATAAACGAGTCCTACACTTGCTGATAGAGAAACGGAGTGTGGGAATACCAACCGACAGGTGGGACGACGACATTAAGTACGTCGTAGCCAATCGGTGATTATGTACCGCTGAAGCCCGGGAGGACTGGAGAAAAATTGGAGAAGTGTATGTGCAGCAGTGAACTCATAAACGCTGACTTGTTGACTCCTTGTGATATCTGGAACACGACGAAAATAAAAGTATGAGTTTGAGAATGCGTAAACTTAGTTCGCGTTTGTCACTGTTACTGTTACCGGTAGCAAATTACAATTCCCTTCAGCCCCAAAGAATCCTCAGCGTTCCGATAGATGTTTACATTATAATAAATATGTATTTTTCATGGGATATCATTAATGCATAAGAGAAAAATAATAGTGGACCTTGTGGCACTCCGAATTTTCCATAGAATGTGCCTCGCGTGGCATTGCTCTATCTAGTCTTAGGTAGGTAGGTTTAACTAAAATTAAGCATTTCATAAAACACGCCATAGATGGCATAAGTGGCGCTGACCATGACATGGCGATACGGAAACCTCGGTGCGCGAGTTCGACTCGCACTTGGCCGGTTTTTTTAATGGAAACTGCAGCTGATACTGTTGGCTCCATCACCTACAAATTCCGTGATTTCTGTTCATAACACCGTTTGAACTAGGTGCCTTGTCAGTGCTTCCCTTCATTTCATGTCGGCTACACTGAACTGGACGGGAAACACGAACTATTTACATTACCGCTTCGACCTTTCATTCAGTGCGGTGGTACCAACCCGGGCGGGTCAAACCCTACCACCTAATATAATAAGAAGGGAAGACATCTATAGTTTTACGTGGAATGAGAACCACGGCTAGCCTCCAACAGTCGAACGGTCATCCATATATAAAAATTCCTACCGCGCCCAGGTGTGTTTAAGATCACGAACGGCAGTCGATCGATCGCGGCACTGAGTAACGAGGCTGACACACATTTGTTTTACGGAAGTTTTTCACGTAAGTATAAATAGGTACTTTGGAAAAACTTCTTCTGCCTTGGAAGGTTCTCGCTTGAAACTTACTTAACGCGTTTTTCGCATGATCGTAAATCCATACAAGTAGCAGTTAGAAAACAATTTCAATAGTTCGCTAGTTTTACTCATTTTCAGGTCATTAGTAAGTAGTAGTTGGTAGTCACGTTACAATCGATATAGGCGAACTTCGCATGAACAAAACTTTTTGTTCTTCTAGAAAAAATCCTGTATAGCTAATTACAAGTTAATCTCTAATTGTCTTAGTCGGTGGGTACTTCTTGGTGCTAAGAAGCAAAACATCAAATTTTGGTTCATCAACATTTGGTGTGGAACGGGCTGCCAGGGAATATCTTCCCCCACTCCTACAATCCACGGATCTTCAAATCGCGGGTTAATAGCCTTTCCCCAGCAACATTAGTCCACCTCCAAGCTGGACTGGCACCTCCTCGGGGGTGAAATTGGCTGCGCCTGAGGTTGCGACCTCGGACAGAGCCACCCAGTTCGGTAGCAATAAAAAAAAATAAGTAAAAAAAATAAATAAATAAATAAACGTGAAAATTATAAAACATAATGACATTCTAATTCTACCTAACTCATGGTCTCCACGAATTAGGGGATGGCCATGAATTGGCCATGGTCTCCAGTGCGCATATAGGGTTCCCCTTTTTGAATTTGTAGGCTTATGGGGCGTACGAAGAAAGCCCTGGCACGCAAATCATTGGACTTATCTACTAGCAATTTTCCAATGGTTTCGGCAAAAGCCAGTGCATCCGATGACAATGCACCGTGTTTCCAAGTGTTTCCACCGCAAAACTTAGAAACTATAAGAGGTTTTTAATGTTTAATGATTGCTTTATTATCTTGAAAATCTAAATTAATATATTGAAATATAATTTAATTACATTATTAATATTAGACAAAAGAAGAATTTATATTAAAACTAAACCATCTTAAAAAATAATTATAATAAAACAAATTATAAATTAAATATTACTAATTACATTTAAAAAAATGAAAAAAAGGAGGGTTGCACCGGTGAGGAGTCGGGGGTGCGGTGGGAGCACTATGAAAGGAGGTAAATCTCCTCCAGTTCCGCCAACTCCCCAGCGGTACCCAGAACACTTGCACAATCGCCTCTCTGAATCTCCAGCGCTACACGTTGTGTGAAGAAAGCACCGGCGCGACGGCCACCCGACTTATCGACAAGGAGTTTAGCCAAAACCTTGCCGAATGATTTTGTGTCAGGCGACCACACGCCGAGTGTTTAAGTATTTAAGTGAGGTTTTTTAGGAAATATTTTTATTTTTTATTTGTTGATATTATTAATGTATGTTGTTGTTTAATGCTTCGCACATTTATTCATGTTCTTTTGCCGCATTGTAAGCGAAGTTAGTTGAGAACATCAGAGTTGGCCGTATTCTCAACCGCACAAGCGAAGAGCTCAATAGCACCGAACACTTGAGGCTACAGGCTTTGTTGCAAACTTCTACTTTGACCGTGGCGGCGCGCTCAGCCCATTCTCCATTTATTTTTTGTGGATAATCTCGCGATCTCTTTGACGCAACTTTGGCGGTGTCTTCTTAGTATCGGAAGTATTATAGAGCTGAGCGCAGCTCTGTGGAGAGAGAATAACGCTACTGAAAACGCTCGTTCTATGCAAGTACGTACGTAGATAATGTCACGCGTGTTTGTTTCCCAAATGATAGGTATCTAAGTACCGACGAACGTTTGACGCTTATTCTCCTGTTATAATGTTTTTCATTCGGCTATCCCTAGCCTCCAAATGTATACAGGATAGAAAAAGTCGTGAAAGTATAGTGCTTAAAAATAATATTCCCACTGCATCTCTCCCCTTGCATGTCATAAAAGGTTAGTAAGGTATAAGGACCAGATGCTGTGCTAAAGGGCGACAGGTAGCCGCCTCTCACATTAGCGCGGTCCTTCCATCGAGTTGTGCAGCAGGTGAGTCTTCGTGCCTTAATTGCTGTTTGATAATTATCTTGTCTAAATACTTTGCGAAACGTGGTGGTCGGTGTTGTGCTGTAATTTTCGTGAGTTCTTGCAGCACAACACCGATTATGCTTAGCCCGATTGTTGGGATACTGCGTGGGGCATGTACGTATGTCGTATCGTAAAACAAAAGTGTCACGTGTACAATCAGACTTTCAGTATTCCATATCTTACGGTCGTCAGTTTTACGTGTCCAAAAATGAAAATTAAGCTATAAAAGCAAGGGATCTCTACGATTTCTTCAGTTTCAACTAAAAGTTTTCTGCGAAAATACGTTCTTTGAAGAAAAATACGTTCTTTAATTTAAATTTCTAACCATAACATTCTCGGCCCAGCAGGGTTTAATCTATGTTTACGAGTATTTCACACAACATAACCCCTGCAGAAAGAGCCCCTCTCTTAAGCTCCACTCCAATCTCGGCAAATGTCTCGCCATTCGACCCATTCCCGCGAATGGAATATTTTATTAGCCAAAGAGGGATGACAACAGAGCGGAACGCACACGTCATTAGACGAGTGGAGATTACGGCTATCATGCATCCCTCATCGCATTTACACGCTGTGTTACGGGGTCGGATTTGAACGGAGTCTGAACGAGGCAGGCAAGCTTGAAAGATGGTTTAATACTCACGTGCTGTTCAATGTTGAAACAATCTTCTTCAAAAGTTTTGTAAAAGTCGAATAACTCCAGTTCCTTCAAAGCATATTTGAAGCGGCGCGTGGTCGATGCGAGGGTCGATGCGGTTTTCGATTGAACTCTTGATATCAAGGTCCGTAGTTCGATTCCAGCGGACATGCACCAATGATTTTTTCTGACGGAAAAAATTACATTCATACTCGTGCCTGCTGCTTCACCGTTCGGAACCGGTGTAAAACTGTAGGTCCATTCCCTTGCCCCTTACAAATTGTAGCCGACTAGATTGATACCACCGTACTGGGTTTAAGACAGCCGCATCCAAAGGGAAGTCTCAGGTATGGCACCTACCTTTTCGGGGGTAATATTGGGTGGTCGGATAATTTTAAAACAATTATCTTGATGGTTTTCAGTGATGAAAAATATCTCGCAAAGGCTCCTCAATGATGAAACAATATTACGATGCCAATATTGAAAAACATTATACAGTAGAAGGTATTAACAACGATCACTGAATGACCTAAAATACGACCCTCTAAAATACAATAATCGATGGCTTCTGAAGAATATTAGATCCGTAATAATCGTAGAAGGTATGAAATATTCAGAGCTTTTCGCCACTTGCGCTGTAGACAGAGCAGGTACTCTTAATTGCTACATAGCTAACCTTCCCAAGCCGTCATCAACCGACTTACAAAAAGGAGGGGGTTCTCAATAGGTATGTATGTTTATTTTTTTGTGTACATAATATTAAAATCAGTTGACGGGAAGTGGGTGATCCTTTCTTAAATTTTATGAAATTAAGGGATGAACACTTTCACACTAAGGAATTTTTCAATTGTCCACTTCCCGTCAACCGATTTTAATATTATGTGATATTACTAAAAAGAGTTAAAAAAAACGGTTTAAAAAAAAACATTGAACCTACTTTAAACCCTAAAAAGTATTTAATATTTTGATCTTGAGTAGAAGGCGGTACAAAAGCTCACCTGAAAATTTATAGATGGACCCTTTTGTGCTTTTGTACCGCCTTCTATTAAAAAATTTATTTAATACTTTTTAGGGTTTGAAGTCGGTTCAAAGTTTTTTTTAACAATTTTTCGTTTTACATTTTACACACGTTTAATTTTTTGTGAAAGAAGCTACATAAGAAGTACTTTGTGGGGCCGTTACTTAAAGAGAATAACCCCACTGCATCTCTCCCCGTGCATGTCGTATAAGGCGACTATGCGATAAGGACAAGATAACGTGCTAAAGGGCGTCAGGCCAGCCACCTCTCACCATGGCATGGTCTCTTCACCGAGTTATGCGAAGCGTTTGGATCTTCACGCCTTACTTGCTGCTTGATAATAATCTTATTCAAATACTTTGCTAATCGTGGTTGTAGATGTTGTGCTGTAATTTACCATAGTATTTGCAGCACAACACCAATAACTCTGCTTACCCTGATTATCGGGATAAAGCGTGTGGTGTGTGTGTAAGAAGCTTGCCAATGAAATTACATGTATAATTCGACACTACACGATATACAAATAAATAATATAAATACAAACAAAACTACAAATAATTTTGTCAGAGTTAGATTTATTTATTAGCAAAATGTAAACTAAAATAAAAATAACACTTAATACCTACAAGATGTCACTATGACATTTCAACATTTAAATTATTTCATTCCCTCTATTGATAATTTATTATAATAGCGCAAATGTGTCTGTTTGCCCGTTTTGTCGTTCTGGTTTACCCTACACTCGGTCGGACCCACATTTGTCTGCGGTTAGCATTGAGCACTGGCGGTAGGTAGTCGAATTTCTCAATTTATCGGAAAACTCCGAATTTCATTTTGTCATTATCGCATAAGTCGCGGTCATAAGCTGGTTTACCTGCAGCACCTAATACAGGTGCACTAAATGGCGAATATTATTTATTAGGCCAGTAATTACAACCGAAAATTCGGTCAGTAACGAGTGCAACATCTGGAATTAGGCCAGTTTCGCCGCCAGGGGATATTCGGTACCGGCGGGGGCATGTGTAAGCGACAGGGGGAGGGGGTAGGCGGAGACACGGCGATCACTGTGGGACACAGGCTGAAGCAAGAGACAGTGAAAGTTTTTGCCGGGGGACCAAGACACTTCGTGACTGCAGAAAATTTGAGCAATTATCTCTTTTCACCTTTACTTTGAGGTATTAAGCGAACGACTTTGGGGAGCATTAAATGTTCTTTGCAATATTTCGAGTTTTTTTTTTAATCACTTGTTTATATTGAGAAAATATGTCCAATAAATTATTGTTTAATTTTTCAAAAGTAGGTAGGCAGGTACTTATGCTTGACTTATATTCTCGACCATAAAAAATTTATATGAAGCAACGAATTCATACCTACACTAAATATTTTTGTTGGCAAAATATCAAAATGAACAAGCTTGGGAAAGAAAAACAATACCACAATGATAAGCAGACTTTTAGATCATGAAATAGTACGCAGTTTATGTTCAAAGTCCGTGCAAAGTAATGTGAAGTCACTCTATGAATTCAAAAATCGGTAAGACATTGAAAATATACATTTAAAGTATGTAGGTACCTATCGAACATGCTGTCGATGGTAACTGAGAAAATTCTCTTCAGTTCACAGTGCTCAGCATCTGCTATTTCTCCACAGCGAGAAACTCGTGACAGCTGACAGCTAAAAAGGCGGGAACGTAGCCGCCATCATGCTCGACGCCCGCCGCGCCATCTGTTGGAGGCGCACGGAATGCGTCCGGGCGTACAGTTCGCTCGATTACTCCGATTAGGTGTCGTCCAAAAACACTTTAAATTTCTTTTACTCCATTTAGAATAATGTTTGATCTCCATTTTATTTTGAAAGTGTAGTCCATTCCATTATGATTGATGAGAGATTTTTTTAAACTCCATTTTAGATGTAGCTACCTATCTACTTATTTAAATCTGAGAGCGATTTTGATAGCTTTCTTTGCAGATACTTTAAATACTAAAGAAACGCTGTCACAGAAAAGCTATCCATCTCAAATGTTTGACATTCCGAATAACTTGAGTAAGTAACAGTCGGAATGAATGATGAATCCAATAACCACGGTCCCTGCTAGCGTACAATTATATAGGTATAACAAGACTACAAAATAAATGTATTAAGTACTAAAAAACTTATCTAAAAAAGCAAGCTATTATTATAAAATTATAAAAAAATAAATACATACATACAAATTCACAAAATAAAATAAAGCTTGTAATAAAATTTGAAAAAAATTGCAAAACTATATAGTAAGGTGAAAAATATAAGCATGGAGAGCAAACAAATACCAACCATAATGTTCTTGCAAATACCAATGCTATTAAGAATACATTGAAGCAATTCTTATTAAAATCCTGTATAAATTTCTAAGAAAGTTAGGTTAGATTAAGTTAGTCACCGCAACGTTCCAATTTAACGAAATTACACGTCCGTAACAAGTGCGGAACAGCCAACAATAAAAATACCCTTCAGTGAAAATTAAGTCTCTTTCTTATCACCAGATGCGAGATATAATATCTCGGTAAAGAAGGTAACAATAGGACCGATAATGAGTGAACCAGACCTATGTAATACCCTGAGGACTGGAAGCGAGCAGTGGAAAGTGTTATGCAGGAAGTAATAATCTACTTCCTGCATAATATAATATTGAAAGTTTATATGTGAATTACTACGAAAGAACGGTTGGCTCGTAACATTTTATACGTTAATAATACTCGTAATTCATAATTTCATTACCACCTCCAACCGAAACCCTGTTGTGAAAAATTTAGTTCATATGGCTTCTAATGCATATTATAATCTCAATCTTCTATAACTATTATAATTTATAACTTACTAATAAAACTTATAATAATGTAATGGCGGTCATGCACTTATTATTATGAACCCGACCGTAGTAGGTACACTTACTATTTCATGGTCAATGCGACACCCAACAAGCTAGTGAGAATGGTAAGATTTCATCTTTGTTCCGAGGACGAACAGACAAACGATAAAATCAGCAAGTATGCCATCCTACAGAGGTTAAAAAACCGTCCAAGTTCGAGTCGGAATCGTGCACCGAGGTTTCCGCAAAAAAAGTAGAAAAGACACGTTTCTTGTATGGGGACCGCCCTTAATTTTTACTTTTTCTATTTTTTATTTGTCCGCCATAACACAATATATTCTGTGAAAATTTCAACTGGCTAGCTATAAGGGTTCCATGCAGTCGTCGGACGGACAGACGGGCAGACGGACAGACAGACCAACAGAAGGACAGACGGACAGACAGACAGACAGTCAACGGCGGCGCAGGCTTAGTAATACGTTTCCGTAAGGAGTGCGGAAACATAAAAATATGATCGAATCGGAAGGGATTACAAAATGTAGCTGAAGCGAAACTAGATGCGGATTTCATGCAGTCAGAATACAACGTAATCGAGAGCACGGAATAAAATGGCTAACAAAATCAAAATACGTTTTGTTTATTACAGGATGGAAGTCCCTATAACATTATCGTTTGACGCCTTATGGATTGCCATACGCCACATGCCATGCCACGCTTTCAATTAAAAAAAAATGTATGGATAGATTTCGGAAGTAGAAATATTTACATTCTGCATAGCACACTCCAAAGCCTATCTTGCCTCCAATATTCGTGCGCGTCGCGTCATCATTTATAATGTATAAGGGAACGAATTTATTGCCTCAAAATTTAACCTCAGCCCCGTCTACGCCTCTGATTGCGACATTCAAAATAAAATAAAATGTCAGCGATATTTTCGACGGAACTTTCTCTCCCGCCCGTGCAACTCTCGCTCGGCGAGTTCTTGGCGAGAACGTGAGATACATTGTATAAACCGTTTTCGATACATTAAATTACACACCGAAATACAAAGGAATAAATTTCTCGTTAAATATTGAAGGATAACTCGATGGAGTATGATTGATGTACGCGCAAGTCGTCAACTTAGTTTTGAAATTGAAAAGGTTATGTAGGTATATTTTGTGATCTGATAAATTATTGAAAACGACTAATAAATCATTCATGAAACAATAAGGTATAGAACTGGAACTGGGAGCCCTGAAATACCAGCTTTAATATTTAACCCAATCTAAGGTGGGTATATTTAACAATGTTCACATAATTCTTCTTTAATTTACATTAAGGCTGTACAGTAAATTACTGTATTATGTACAAAGATTTTAGAATGACCTTAGATAATTTATGACAAAATTGTAATTATTATCTTTAAAAGAGTAAAACTATGTTTTGTCATGGAATCTGACACGGTTGGCTACAGCACCTGATGACATCCGCAATGTTAGCCCATAACACCTTGGTGAACTAGGTGCCATATCAGTGCTTCCATTCGGTCGTGCCGGCTACACTGAACTGGACAAATTGGACACGAACCATTTACATAGCCGTTTCGACCGACCTTTCATTCAGTTCGATGGTACCAACCCGGATGGGTTAAACCCTACCAACCTAGTAAGGTAAGAAAGAAGGGAAGGAACCTACATTTTTACGTGGAATCCGAACCACGATCAGCCTCCAACGGCCATCCAGCCTAGTTGTGCTTATGATCACGATCGACATTCGACCGATCGCACCACTAAGCTACCGAGGATGAAAAACTATGGACACTATGTAAAAGTGGAGATTCAGAGATAAATTATGATAAGACGATATGAAACTAAAGAAAAGTTATTTGTAGAAAAAAAAATATTAACGAAAAATAAAATTTCAATCCGCATTGAATAATTTCTTCGCAGTGCTCCAAAAACCGAACATTATGAGCTTTCATATAATAGAACTTCGGTCTTGGACATTCATATTTCGGAAGAAAACATTTTTTCTCCGAAATGTTGTAATTTATTGAAATTTCGCCCAAGATTTGTACCGGCCGACTTTTCGGCAGACGTACATAAAAAAGCCAAGCACGATAATGTATGTACACAGCGGAGCTGGCAAGTAGAAAAGGAGAAATATCCATTTATCTTCGTTGCGGCGCGCGGGCCGCATCCACGACGTCTATTACCATACACTTATTAATCATTTTTAATCGCCTTTTTTCTGGCAAATTATTATTGAATTATGTAATCGGCGAAATTTAATAACAGAGTCTTAATTAGGGTTCCTTGCTATATACTTCTGTTTCTCCTATCTCAACAGACAAAATTATAGCTTCTCTTGGGTGTCTTGTACGTATGTATTACAATAACTGTTTTGTTTGTTTAATCTTTTATTAAAGGGATAGTTAATTGTTTAAGAAGTTGTAGGTTTAGCTAATATATTTTGTTTGTTTTGTTTTAGTAACTATTTTATTTATTGTTTTAATATTTAATTTAGAGTGTTTGCTATTAATATTGAATAGTATTAAAATCAATCTCCGGTTATGGAGAAACTTAAGCTATGCCTGATCCCCATAGTTTAGTGAATGCTCCAGTAGTGGAGCATTCACTAAACATAATTTAGTTATTAAGTTTATAATTTTTTATTTTATATAACTGTTTTTTATTTTTATAATCTTGTGTTTGTAAACATTTCTTATTAATTTTAATACACAATTGTAGTGTTTACGTAGAAATTTCTTCGTAATTAAATACGAAAAATACATTTTACCTAAAGCAACGTGCAACGTGCTACGCAACGTAATATGTATAAACTATTTCAAAATTATCTCTTCCCTAAGTATACATGCAAATGAAAAATCGGTCGTTATGCTTAAAACACGTGACAATTGAATCACTTCAGTTGTGTTCGCTTTTAGTAATCCGCTTTTGTTCTCTAATACTGACCTCCATACCGAACTCGTAGATCTTTTCACATCTTCTCGTCGACTCGGATGTAGGGTAGTACGAGTACGTGTCATTGCGTGATATGCACTCATGTTCTGTTTTTTTTTTTTGCTCGTGGCTGTATTCTAGATTGGATGTTTTCTTCAATTATACTTATTTAACGTCACATGTAAATATCTTACACAAATCATAAAGAGGTCTGATAGAAACTTTGTGGAAAATCTCAAATGTCCAATCTCTTTCAAGTTCAACTTATTACTGGCGTAGCCTCGGGCACTTCATAATAAAAGTTTGAAACTTCTCAAAGGTCAAATGCCTCGTTCATCCATTACCTTTATTCAAACAAATCAGTAAATAACCATATAATATAATCAATATACATGTTATACTCAGAAGCAAGATAAGTGAGTACTCAAAATATGACGTAGGCACATGTTGGGATTTTCATGTGTTTCGCACGTATGTTGTTGACACAAGTTCAAAGTTTGGCCGCCGAAATGCCCTAATCAAACAAGAACCGTTTAAGTTCGGACAGAGGTCCGTTGATGCTTATCCTGCGGTCGCTAGATCCAAGTTAATTTTGCACTAAACTTGGATGTATCGTCGTCAGAAGTTTGGTCCCTTTGATGATGGACGTCGGAGCTATTAGAGCTAACCTATTGTACGAGCTCTTCGATCTGATCTAAGTCCATGGACTTTGTGGATTTAGGGTTGGTAGACTTCTATTTTGGTAAGCTGATTCAGCGGTCAGTCCGCGGTAACAGGGCGAGTAATGGCTTAACGTTGTACTTATATCCATTATATTTGTTATATTTTCAGAATGTTGCCCTTTCATTTGGGAAGCTTTAAACGTGGTATAAATCTGCAAATGGTATAATTGTGTGCTTCTATTCGATATTACAGTTGCATTTGTTTTGTTTGCATCTACTTAAAGCCTTTCTAGATACCTACTTTAGTTTCCTTTTCTTTTTCCATTCGGTTTAAGTATATTGCAAGTATCATTATTTATCCTCCAAAATGTACGAAATACTTTACTGATTAACACTAAAATGCATTAATATTTCCTTTATCCCAGGTTCTCAGAAATCCCCACTGATGTTATTACTCGTTTATTGTTTAATCTCATCAATATTATGTCCTACCCATGGATAGATAAAAAATTCCGCTAGTTATATTTCAATGCGAAGAAAAAACAAACTTGGCAAGTCACAATGTTCTGTTACTCATTAAATAACTAGTTGTTCCCGCAGCTCGGTTGAGTGGTTTTAGAGTAAATCACATGAAAGCTAACAATTGGTGATTCCAAGCTCACGAAGGGTCATTTCACCACAGGCGAACATTCAGTTCCCTATGCCTGTTTTATAGGTACTACCAGTGCCGATGTTCCAATTAACTAGCTTCCTTTATCCCTCCTCTTCTGATCCGTATCCGCCTAACCCGCCGGATTCGATAAGACGCAACATCCATGTTTCTGACACCCGACTTCTAAGAACTCACCGCTTTTCGAAATCGTTCCTGTGTCGTACGGCGAAAATATGAAACGGCCTTCCGGTCTGTGTGTTTCCTGCTAACTATTAACCCAAGGGCCTTTAAAAGGTGTGTTAATAAATTAAACAAGGGCTTTTTTGTCCGCCTCGTAGCTGGCATGGCGGCGCCTCTCTGAGCGTGGTATCGCGAGGAGTGGTGTTATTGGCTGTGTCTGATCTTCTTTTGAACTTTTGGGCACAGCCACCCGTGCCGGTTGTCCATAAAAAACGGCCAAGTGCGAATCGGACTCGCGCACCGAGGTTTCCGCACCACAAAATTAGTAAGACTTGGAAAAAAACACGTTTCTGGTATGGGAACCACATTTAATTTTTTACTTTTTCGATTTTTTATTATTTGTTGTTATATCTGCCGTAATAACACATACTGTGTGAAAATTTCAACTTGCTACCTATTACAGTTCATGAGATACAGCCCTCGGACAGACAGACGGACGGACGGACAGACGGGGCAGGCTTAGTAATAAGGCTTCCGTACGAGGTACGGAATTTACGGAAACCTAAAAAACATGCATACATACATACACACATAGGGCAGACGTTATTGAATTGTATAATATGTAGGGATTAATGTATACTACCCTATACATTTATACTATCGGTTTAAAGAATCTTTATTGATATCAAAAACGTTACAAACATTCACTTATAGAAATAGGTAAATTTATGCGGTTACAAATAAGTACAAAGTATAAAATAGAAAGTTGCTATTAGTAAACCAAAATAATTATTATAGGTAAAATAGACAAGGTTAAGTAACCTTATAAACATTACTAGCTTTTGCCCGCGGCTTCGCTCGCGTGAAATTCGTATTTCAAAGAAGAAAGTAAGTAACTAAGGCCGATCTGCGTTAAGGTAAACGATAAACCTTCTGAACTAAAGTAAGTAACTAAGGGCGAGGCCGAAGGCCGAGCTGCGTTCAGGAAGACGATATACCTACTCAAAGAAAGTAAGTAATTGAGGGCGAGGCCGAAGGCCGAGCTGCGTACAGGAAAACTATAAACCTTCTTGAAGAAAGTAAGTAACTGAGGGCGAGGCCGAAGGTCGAGCTGCGTTCAGGAAGACGATGACCTTTTCGAAGAAAGTAAGTTACAGAGGGCGAGGCCGAAGGCCGAGCTGCGTTCAGAAAGACCATAAACCTTCTCGATGAAAGTAAGTAACTAAGGGTGAGGCCGAAGGCCGAGCTGCGTTCAGGAAGACTATAAACCTTTTCGAAGAAATTAAGTAATTGAGGGCGAGGCCGAAGGCCGAGCTGCGTTCAGGAGGACTATAAACCTTCTTGATGAAAGTACGTAACTGAGGGCGAGGCCGAAGGCCGAGCTGCGTTCAGGAAGACGATAACCTTTTCGGAGAAAGTAAGTAATAGAGGGCGACGCCGAAGGCCGAGCTGCGTTCAGGAAGATCACAAACCTTCTCGATAAAAGTAAGTAACTAACGGCGAGGCCGAAGGCCGAGCTGCGTTCAGGAAGACTATAAACCTTTTCGAAGAGATTAAGTAATTGAGGGCGAGGCCGAAGGCCGAGCTGCGTTCAGGAAGACTATAAACCGTCTTGAAGAAAGTAAGTAACTATCGCCCATAGTTACCTACTGTCATCGAGAAGGTTTAGCGTCTTCCAGGATACAGCTCGGCCTTCGGCCACGCCCTTAGTTACTTACTTTTTTTGAGAAGGACTTCCTGAACGCAGCTCGACCTTCGGCCCCGCCTCAGTTACTTACTTTCTTCTCTTGAAATACGAATTTCTTCTCCCTCTCCCTCTCCCTTTTTTTTATGGAAACTGACACGGTTGGCTACATCACCTACAACATCCGTGATGTCAGCCCATAACACCGGGTGAACTTGGTGCCACGTCAGTGCTTCCCTTCGGTCGTGCCGGCTACACTGACCTGGACGGAAAACACAAACTATTTACATAGCCTTTTCGGCCGACCTTTCATTCAGTGCGGTGGTACCAACCCGGGCGGGTTAAACCATACCACCTAGTGATATAAGAAGGGAGTCATATCCCTTAGTCGCCTTTTACGACATACACGGGGAGAGATGCAGTGGGGCTATTCTTTTAAAGTACCGGCCCCACACGGTCCCTCTCCCTCTCCCTCTCCCTCTCCCTCTCCCTCTCCCTCTCCCTCTCCCTCTCCCTCTCTCTCTCTCTCCCTCTCCCTCTCCCTCTCCCTCTCCCTCTCCCTCTCCCTCTCCCCCTTCCTCTCCCTTCCCATCCCCCCTCCCCCCTCCCCCTCCCATCCCCCGCCCCTTTACTGTAATATACACTTAATTTACAGGAAAACGTAAACGAAAATCCCAATCCTTCTAGTTCTCACAGAAAACGCGATGGTACCGAACCCTCTTTACGCGAGTTCGACTCGAACTTGACCACTTTAAAAAAAAATTGTTACCATGGGATATACACTTAATTTACAGGAAAACGTAAACGAAAATCCCAATCCTTCTAGTTCTCACAGAAAACGCGATGGTACGGAACCCTCTGTACGCGAGCTCGGCTCGAACTTGACCACTTTTTTTTTTAAATTATGTTACTCCGGGTTATACACTACCCATATACGAAGTTTCGTCCAAATCCGTCCAGCCGTTCAGGCGTGAAAGAGGAACAAACAAACAAACAAACAAACAAACAAACATACTTTTACATTTATGATATTAGTGAGAAGTGAGATGAGATGAGATGAGATTTAGCAAAAACGCTGAAACACGTGATTCTTTATTTCATACTAAAAGCCTAAATATGAATTGTCATATCCCTAACTTGAGAAATGCTAGGTTCCCCATACAAACTTTCATCCCCTATTTCACCCCCTTAAGGGTTGTTTTTTGAGACAAAAGGTAGCCTATGTCCTTCCTCAGGATCCAATTCATCTCCGTGCAATATTTCATTGAAATCTGTTCAGCGGTTTAGGCGTGAAACGGTAACAGACAGACAGACAGACAGACAACAGAGTTACTTTCGAATTTATAATATTAGTATGGATAAACACGAACCGACTAATAGACAGACAGACAGACACATACAACTGAAGACAAGTAGGTAAATAATTCTAAAATATTGACAAGATGTGTTTAAGTTAGTATCACCTACTATCGCTATACTATCCTACCTATACATCTATACTACATCTATACCTTGTAAGTTTGTATTAGCAATCCGGATTAATGAACCAAAATAATGTTAGCATCGTGTAATATTATTCCAAGCATGAGGGTGCAATACGCTCGCACGGGCTCTCAGAGACAGATAACGTCTAACGAACACACTATCTACGTATTCCTGTCTTCCCGAATATTCCGCTAAACATGATCTCAAATTAAACTGGGTCCCTAACCAATCCTGAGCGGCCGTTGGCCTGGTATACCACTTCTGATGTCACTTGGGAGTGGAGTCTAATCAAGTATTGGATAAGTACGTTTGCCACGAGCCAAACTGCGTGGATATACGACAGTTTTGGACGTATTTGAGGCGGAGTGAGATTAATATTTTAGATGCACTACGCCGTAGAATAACTAAGTATTTGTGCAAGTAGTTGTAAATACAGCGGCTATAAAAGATCACGAATATAAACGAATAGCAGATCGCATTGTCTTACAAGAGCGGAGAAGTTGTACTCTTATTCATATTTATCTAAAGTCTGTTATTTCCCCACGATAATTTACAACAATAATACCTAATTAAAATATAATTCAACGAACTTTGCTATATGTTCGTACTGAACAATGACAGTGTGAACGTAAATCTAACTATAGGTATCTCTATAGTAGGAAATACAGAAAACTCAACTGTTTCAATCAGAACGAGGCTATAAATCAATTGTTATCTCGTGAAAGATCACATCGAAAATGAAATCGTTTGGAAATACGACTAGTTCAATCTAAATAAATACAATAGTCAGAATGTTGTTCCATTCCGTGCTAACTTTATTTGAGTTGATGATACAAATTTCCTATCAAAATTTCGACAAAGGCTCCACGACAACCTGCGATACCGATACACTTACGAAGTATTTTATAGTCAGAATTTTCAGTTAAATAATGGTTAATCTTATTCGATGACTGTAAACTCTATATAATAAATGAATATACTAAATATTGTACAAGTCAAACATTGACCCAAAAAAGCAAATATTTTAGTTTTATCTCGCTTTGACCAAGCAATTATACGGAGATAAAACAAACATGTTGCCTTATTAACCCGGGGTAAAGGAGTCGGGGGAACGCTAAGTAAATAAAATATAAAAACTCAGAGCTGCGCGGGAATTTACTTAGCGGTCCACCGACTCCTTTAAATAAATCAACGGAAATTATTTTTGCCGTTTTAAGGGTCGGGTGTTTTTTAAATTTGTAATTTAACTTTTTTGGTGAAATGTGTTGTGCAGTTACAACTCAAATTTCAATGTGCAACTATATGACTTTTGAGTAGACTAGACATGCTTCTATTCTACCCCACTCGCCCAATAATTAATGAAAGCTATTATCGGTTTTCCAGCTCGCTCGTAAGACTTATCTCTCACGTCGGGCCCTCGCAACTACAAGCGCCGGCAAGTTGCGGCCACCTTAATCCAAGTTGCGGTCACGGAAGACCAAGGCGAAAGCACACAGAGCAAAACTCATTTCCTGCAGCAACGCGCTTGGCTTGGAGGCGCATCTCGTAGAAGACTTCAAAAATCGAGATACGTAGGAACAACCCTGTCACAGGAACATTTCCTCAAGGCGTGAAGGGTTAGGTAAGGCGGGAAACAAATCTATGAATGTGCCAAGGTTCTACTGGTTTGTCTATAGCTTTTGAAGAACCACTACAGGAGCAATGCTATTCTGATTCGCACAAAGTTACAACGTTATCTGTTCCGAAGTAGGAAGCTTACATACAAAGGTAACCGTTTAAGAATTTCTAGTTGATTTTAGTAAGTTCTGGGCATTCCCTTTAATTAAAATAAATATTTTGTAATTATGAAATATCGAAATAATTTAATTGTTAATTAGCTAACAAGACGATCATATTTTTTAAGGAAACTTACACCGTTGTTGGCTACATCAGCTACAACATCCGTGATGTCAGTCCATAACACCTTGTATTAGTCATACTCATCAGCCAGTGAATTTCTATTTTTATTATAATTCGATTGTTTCTCTATTTTGAAACATGATATTCTATTGTTTGATGGCTTATAAAAGGCACGAGTTGTATTTTTGTGTGATCAGGATCACTCTACTTGGTTCAGACTACTAAACTTGTTCAGTTCACGACTTGTCCTCTCGTAATATATGAGTGCCAGTTGTTAAAATATTTTATTGTATTTTTCTAAAGAAGACCCCTTCAGGCTCTCCAAGTATTCCTTGCTGTCCTGGAAGAGGAGTACTACATGTATAAGTTTACAAGAAGCCATACAGGCAATATGGTTTAGTTCTCTTCTTCCGCCTTGCCAACGAGAAGACTAAACCGACGGTATTTATTTCACATTTTCGTCTTGTTCCTAGCAACAGTAGATAATATCTCTTCATTGTTAGAATTTATTCTAACAAGTACCGGAATTACAACACACCCCTTCTTGTAAGTCAGTCTTAATTCTGACTCCACGGAGACATGTTCCCGGCGTCATGCTAGCCAACTTGCGGAATATATAATTCTTAAGCGGCCATCCGGTAGGGATTTACTGGGTAATGAGTTTGAGTCACCGGAACTCGTCGGGACTCACGAACGGGGATCCCTTGGGATTAGTTGGATGAAACGTGGGAAAAACTCGGACTGCCGACATGAACTGAAGTACAAATGTCTCACTAGGGAGCGTAGTTTTAACAGGTGGTTGTTGTGCGAACAACTTTACGGTAGGTTAGGTCATTTTAGAGGAAATTACAAGTAGCTCGTGCCTGAACGTTTTTTGAGAGAACATTAGAATTTCCTGTGCGAAATTTCAAATAGCAATACAGTTGGCAAATCGTTTTGTTTGTTCTTTATTTAATTTTCGTTGAACGTTGCCTGTGCTGATCGTGCTTTGCCTTTTCCAAAGATTAACGGTAGAAAAAACTTTGCTATGTGGATGAATGGAGTTTGAAAACATGTAGTATAGCATCATGAGGGCTAAATTTATTTCTTATGTTATAGTTTTTAGTACAGTTTAGTTTAGTAAATTTTTTAAGAAACGTGACATTCTAATTAACAGAACGCAACTGAATCGAATAACAATTTTAAGTAAAATATCACTACTTGCTCTCTCTTGTAGTATGCGTCTGTGTACTCAACGCTGCATTCATTTTCGTCCCTCTTGCCATGCCCGGGAGTACTCCGACCTTTCCAAAGGTTATACCGCTTTTAAAATAAAAGCAAAATATCTGCCTAGCGGAGTCTTCTCGGAGGCTTTAGCGGAAGATTCGAGGGACGCTATTGATTGAGTGGGCGCAGACCCAGAGCATTAGTGGATCCATTAAGATCCACTTCTGAGATATGTATCAATCGAACGCTAAGGTAAAATTTTATACTTACAACATATTACTTACAATGGTGATTTCTTTGGCCTGAAGAAATTCTTACGACCTTCGAATCTTTGAGTGGCCATTGATTACTTTGAGGAGAAAAAAATTCGTTGTAAATTGGAAATTTAAGGCCACTCCGGAGGGAACGGGGAAAAACTTTGAAACATTTTGAACGCTTTGTCGATGTGAAGTGAACAGTAATCCTGATGTTCTGAAGTGTCTGACTGATAAAATACATTTTATTTTAAAATAATTAGCGCTCTTTCCTCGTCCGACTTTTATGTTAGCTAATAAAATTTTATCTGATGGACTTTAATTATGAAGCGTTCAAAAAAACCTTTCTCGGCTCATTATTATTTGAAGGGAAGCGTTACTCTCAGGAGCAAGAATAAATGGCTTTAGTTTTCTTTTAGCACCACGTACACCTGTTAATAGACAGGCCGAGAATAACAATTTCCTCTTCGCCTCCAGCTAATAAAGACGGACAAACGGACACTGATTCGAGGGCCGGGAATAAGAAAATGTAGTCGGCGCGTACCTGACCCGAAGCAACCATTGTGCGAGAGCGTCGTCGCCGCCGTCACACTTAGATACAACTTCGGACGTTTCCGTGCACGAGATTGATAAAATAAGAAAAGAAACGAAATGAAATGGATATTTTTATGGGCCCCTGGTTATTCAGGTCTAGAAGCGATACGATATCGAAAGAAACCCCTGTAACAATGCTTGCCCCTTCTATCTGAATGCCCATTTCGTGTTTCTGTAAATGTATTCACCGAGAAGCAGTTTACCCGGATGATATCCGAGGCAACATATTCAAATTTTGAGGACCTTTTGATGATACGCATTTTTATATATTCGCATTATATTATTAGATTTATTGTTCTAGTACAGATGACTGCAACCCCTCTTACAAGTTATATTTTATTATTTTCATTCCTATACAATGTGGTATAGGAATTGTATAACGATACTGTACTAAGTACAATGCGTTCTAAAAATAGAGATAAGATTGTAAAACCGTGTCACATGCACTACCTTATTGTAGTATCAATAAATGTTCGATTATTATTTAATATTCCGTATTTATTGGGGACGTTCATGTTGGGATGCGTCTCAATTTTTTTTTAAATGTAATATTGTGTTTTTTTTTTGTTTCTATATATTTGGTATATTTAATTTATTTTAAATATCAATTTACCTATTTTTAGGAGTTTTTATTACGATTTTTTTTATTTATAGGTTGACTTTAATTAGTTAAATATTTTTATATGAACCCATGGGCCATTTTTAGGCCCGAATGAGCAAAAAAACTACTTTTAATTTAAATATATTTCTTGTAAATAAAGTTTCTCATAGATGGCGTTCAGAGCAACAATACGCGCAGCCAATCCGTGATGAGGAACGTTGCAACTTCTGTTTGTGACGTTTCATTTTTTTCTGAGTTAGGTCAACATCCCAAAGGTGCGTTAAAAGCTTCGCTTCAAAAATTTAAAGATCTACCCGATCCATAAAATGTATGCTCTTCCGAATCATCAAATGTACCCTATCTTCACCTTAATGGTATCTCTTATAGCCGATGCCGGATCCCGCTGCGCCGCCAACGAATGCGCCGCCCACGAAGGATCATTAGGTTTCCGTATCCCGTACGGAAGCCTATTACTAAGCCTACGCCGTCTGTCTGTCTGTCTGTCCTACCTACTGCTGTATCTTTGGAAGCGTAATAGGTAGCCGGTTGAAATTTTCACAGAATATGTGATGGAATAGGATGTATCAACAAATAATAAAATATAGAAAAGGTCAAACATCAAAAGTCCCCATACAAAAAACGTGTTTTTTTAAGTTTTTTTTTTGTGGTGCGTAAACCTAGGTACGCGGTTCCGACTCGTACTTTTTTTTATTAGTCCGTTTAAACAGAAGCGTTACGTAAAATTTCTTTTCATTATCTGTTTTGAGTGGATTTTATGTAGAACCTAATGGTGTCGTATAAATATATTTATTGGAACATGGATATTATTGGTACTTGGCTTACCAATGGTTGGTAATCGCGGTCACTTTGGCCGACGTTTCGGACTGGCGCGTGCCGTCATCAGGGCGAGTGCCTGGCTGCGGTCGGGCCCGCGGTTGACAGAATACTGCCTGCCTAACGCGAGCGGTCCATACAGCAGTGTTTCAAGCAGTTTTTGACGTGATTACGTCTTATAAATTGATGAACACCGGCTGCACACACGAAAAAGTGTCACGTTCCATCTGAGCCTGTGTGTGCAAGCGAGAGCGCGTAACAAGCGATAGAGAGGCACAATCGGCCCAAGCGTCGGCTTGTACACATTTATCTCTCTGGTTCTAAAGTACCAGGGCAGCACAAATTGAAAGGAGGTTACTCGTACCATAATAATATATTAAGCGCATCTGGCCGGTCGGAAAAGATTTCAAATTTTGAATATTGACGTTATCACGTAAAACTATCGTCCGTGAACCGACTCTACAGACAACCAATTTTTTTGTTGGTTTTTTCTCTATCGTAAAAACGGTAATACTGTATGTATTACCGGATATGTAGTAGCGTCAAACTTGCGGTGATTATAGTGCAAACTCGAAAGTACAACAGAAAATAATTAAAACCGGCCAATTACGTGGTGGTACGGAACACTCGGTGCGCGAGTCTGACTCGCACTTTGCCGATTTTTTTTCGTTTTTGACAGTTCCAAAAGTTCTACTTGATGTTCTATATGACAGCGCATAGAAAATACCTTAACAATTTATAGAAACCGCGACATGTGGCGTCGACCCATAAGGTTAACGGCGCCCAATTTTATGGATCTGACACAGTTGGCTACATCATCTACAAAACCGTGATGTCAGCCTATAACACCTTGGTTAACTAGGTGCCATGTCAGTGCTTACCTTGGATCGTGCCGGCTACACTGAACTGAGCGGAAAACACCAACTATTTACATAGCCGCTTCGACCGACGTTTCATTCAGTGCGGTGGTGGAACCAACCCGAGCGGGTTAAACCCTACCGCCACCTAGTAATGTAAGAAGGGAAGGGACATTAGTTTTACGTGTAATCCGAACCACGGCCAGCATCCAACGGTTGAGCATAAATAATCCTATCAATAATACTATATCTATACGGATCATACATACATACCACACGTTGTATCCCGACAATCGGGGTAAGCAGAGTAATCGGTGATGTGCCTCACCGAGTGTTCCGAACCACCAAGAAATTGGTCGGTTTTTATTATTTGTTGTTCTACTTTAGAGTTCGCACTATAATCACACCAAGTTTGACGCTTGTATGTATCATACATACATACATACATACCACACACGCTGTATCTCGACAATAAGGGTAAGCAGAGTAATCGGTGTTGTGCTGCAAGAACTCTGGAAAATTGCAACACAACAACGACCACTACGTTTAGCAAAGTATTCGGACAAGATGCAAGATCACCTCAAGCAGCAAGTATGGCACAAAGACCCAACTGCTGCGCGACTCGGTGGAAGGACCGTGCCAAGGTGAGAGGTGGCAATCCTGTCGCCCTTTAGCACGGCATCTCGTCCTTATCCCTTAGTCACCTTTTACGACATGCACGGTGAGAGACGCAGTGGGGCTATTCTTTTTAAGTACCGGCCTCGAACAGTACTTGTATGTTTTTTTTTATGGAAACTGACACGGTTTGCTACATCACCTACAACATCCGTGATGTCAGCCCGTAACACCGGGTGAACTAGGTGCCATGTCAGTGCTGCCCTTCGGTCGTGCCGGCTACACTGAACTGGACGGAAAACATAAACTATTTACATAGCCGTTTCGACCGACGTTTCATTCAGTGCGGTGGTACCAACCCGGGCGGGTTGAACCCTACCACCTAGTAAGGTAAGAAGGGAAGGGACCAAAGATAAAGGGACCTACAGTTTTACGTGGAATCCGAACCACGATCAGCCTCCAACGGTCGAGCGGTCACTCATCTAAGACTGACCGCGCCCAGCGTTGCTTAACCATCAATAGCGACAGTCGACGGTCTGCACCACTGAGCTATCGAGGCTGACTCTATCAATACCGATCAATAACACTAGGTATATCAAAATGTTCGTTTCAGATACCGCCTTGTTGTCACGAAAATGCAGCGTTAATCTTTCAATATTACGAAGACAGTAATTACGGGCCGGATGAACTATTATTTGTACGCGGGTGTGGGACCCGACACGCGCGCGGCGCTATCAATCATCCCGCTAGAGTGCTCTCTCGGGCTAAGTGTGTGCCGGCTTATATACGGTGGCGACACCCTTCGCCGCCGCTACCACCACGATACCACAGCCTGGGGCCAGAGAGTGAAGAGGGTTGAACCAAAATACCGGTACTATACCGGTTTTGTCAAAATGACACCCAATTTTTTTATTTTTTTTATGGAAACTGACACGGTTGGCTACATCACCTACAACGTCCGTGATGTCAGCCCATAACACCGGGTCAACTAGGTGCCATGTCAGTGCTTCCCCCTTTGACCGTGCCGGCTACACTGAACTACACAAACTATTTACATAGCCGTTTAGACCGACGTTTCATTCAGTGCGGTGGTATCAACCCGGGCGGGTTAAACCCTACCACCAAGTAAGATTAGGAGGGAAGGGACCTACAGTTTCAGACCTACAAATTCGAGCTAATTGTACCGGTACTTGCGATACAATACATTTTGCCTGCAAACATCCCCTGGTGCGTTTAAGTATCTATCCCGAGTCTCCTTCGAGGATATCGTTGATAACTTGTGACCACGTGCGATAATATCGAAACGTCTATAATGTGTCAGTATCGAAATTATTCCGGTATCTATAAATTTCTCAATTAGTCAATTCGATGCCAACATAATGACTGTACCGAAATGTACAGGCACCGCAAATTTTCGGTTCATATATAAAAGTGTTTGTCTCTAGCCTTATTTAAGCGGTACGGGTACCGTTATTTAAAATGTTTCCAGGCCCTGCTTGGGGCGCGAGCGCCACACTTGAAATCTATGCTTGATTGATGGAGGGTAGGGAAATTGCATTTGAATACGGACACCGATACGTATTGAGGAGGTGACGGGCTTGCGGCAGGTAAATGAGAAAATATTGGCGACGGGAAAGTCAATCGATGGTGATGTATGGATGTTTTTTTTATCGGAAATTCGACATGTGGTACGTACCGTTTTTTCTACGGCTTACATTCTCTTTATATGTATGCTGTATATATGAGTACGTACGCACATCTCAAACATACGAAAGGCCTGCGGCCTCGCCCTTTTAGTGACTTACTGTTTTCGAGAATGTATATCATTTAGTGGTTTTTATCCGGTATGGGTGAGTCAGAGGGGCCAAACCACATGCTCCGACCAGCCAATATTACCTCCGAGAAGGTAGGCACCATGCCGGAAACTTCCCTTTGGTTGGATTGAGAATACAGCCAAGGCGGCTATGCGGCCATCTTAGATCCAGTATCGTTTAAATGAACGCAGCTCGGGCATCGGCCTCACCCTGTTGGTGATTTTTTTCGATGTAATATATCGGTCACCTGAACCGATCTCGGTCCTTCGTTCGGGAAATACAACGTTTACCTGAACACATCTCGGCCTTCGGCCTCGCGCTTGGTGACTTATGTACTTTCTTCAAGAGAATACATCGTTTAGGTGAACGCAGCTCATCCTGCAGCCTCGAGTGAGTTCGAGAAAGTATATCGGTGGTAAACTAAACGCAGCTCGGCCTTCGGCCTCGCGTCCTTTAATCGGCCGAGAGACGACATGTGGACAAAGCTCAATAACACAGGTACAGCACACGTTTCCATCAACACATAGGTAGTTCCGATTCCGCTATCTATATCGCTACCAACTATGTATTTACTCTCGTTATAAACTAGCCACAATCGTCCCTCGCTCCCAAACTTCACATGTTCCAAGACGTAAGTTGGAATCTCAGGTCAGCGGGAGCGAGTCCCAACGTGCTCTGAACTCTCTGCTGATTTAACTAGTTCGTTTGAGATTTCTCTAAGCCACCTCCGTGCCCGCTACTTTCCGCCGCAAGTCGGTGAGTTGAGCTCAAGAGCCGTTGCTAAGTACGTAGTAAAAACTGTGAACACCGAGAGGTCGTTCGGTAGCGAGCGTTGACTAATGTCCGTTTTAATTTTCATGCGTTTTTGACCCACATAATTATTTTTTGTTTTTTATTTTGTTACGTGGTGTCGACTCTTTTCTCAATAATTACCTTGATATGCTCTGTCATGATAGTAAGCTACTGGCATAATACTGTTTAATAATGACTTACAGATGGAAGATCCAAAAGCAGCCGATCTAAAATAAGACTTTAATATCTTAAAACTAAAATATCTTAAACATATCTTAATATTTTAGACACACTAATTCCACCTTGAGACATTGACTCGAAATGAATCACATTAAAATTGTAAAGCAATATAGGTAGTTTTTGTCAGCCTCGGTAGCTCAGTGGTGCGGTTGGTCGACCCTTATTACCTTACTAGATGGTAGGGTTTAACCCGTCCGGGTTGGTTTGGTACCACCGCACTGAATGAAAGGTCGGTTGAAACGGCTATGTAAATAGTTCGTGTTTTCCGTCCAGTTCAGTGTAGCCGGCACGGCAGAAGTGAAGCACTGACACGGAACCTAGCACCAAGGTGTTATGTGCTTGCTTTAATCATTTCACAGTTTGTTCTATCCGGGTCGATTACACTCACGAAAAATACCCTACGAAGTTTTTGCCGCTTCTTCTTCGTGAGTGTAATTTAACCGGATAGCACAAATTGTGAAAAGTTGTACACAACAAATGAAGACAATAAATGAAGACAAAATGTTTACAATAACGTGCATGTTATAAAAAAAACCGCCAAACACGTTTGTTTGACGAATTTAGCATCGAACGTTCCATCGTGTCGCACCCTGATCGAACAGCAATTGTAACTTCTTTTGTCAGTGTGTGTTTTCAGAATATTTCATATAAATATGCATATTATTGAATATTGGTATCCTGTAAGAACCCTTTAAAGACTCTATGATCCCATAATCACATTTGCAATATTAGTTTAACGGAATAAGCAAAACTAAACAAACTTAT
Source organism: Nematopogon swammerdamellus (assembly GCA_946902875.1). Lineage (NCBI taxonomy): Eukaryota > Metazoa > Arthropoda > Insecta > Lepidoptera > Adelidae > Nematopogon > Nematopogon swammerdamellus. Next base: position 14,419,357 of record OX336341.1, on the reverse strand, counting down.
TCCTTCGTTAACCACAATCAAATCTTCAAACTCAGTGTTTTTCTTCAGGAACAAGTGCCGAAGTCAAGAAAGATATCATCAATAACTAGAATGTTACACAAGTCGTAGTACATTCGCAAACATCTCCCTAGGGACCAATTCAGTAGATGGAAATAAACTTTTGTTCACTATTGCGGACGTATGATTTTTCCGAAAACTAAATTGAAAGTATCGCTCAAATATTGGAGTATCTACGAATTTTTGAAGATACTTATGGAACCTGGCTTGTTTGTCGACATCACCCTACCTCCATCCTACACACGCCTGCTACACCCGTGATGTCAGCTCATCACATCTTGGTGAACAGTTAGTTTCCATGCTAGTGCTTCCCTTTGGTTGTGCCGGCTACCCTGCACTGGACTGAAAACACGAACTATTTTCACAGTCGTCTCGATCACCTTTGTTGGGTGCAGTGGCATCAATCCACACGGGTTAAACCCTACCACTAGCTTTAGTAAAGTAAGGGAGGTGACTTACAACTTTACGTGGAATGTGAACAACAGCCAGCCTAGTCCCACCGCACCCGGTGTGCTTCACTTAGGCGATCCAGCGCCGATGCATAAGCACTACCGATCTACTACCGGTGAAACAAATGAAAATGGATAGGAAATTTCCAAATTTGTTAGGGAATAAAACATAATTCTTGGTGGTGTTTCATAAGAGTGGTAGTTTCATGCACATACATTCTTCAAGCATTCAATGAGCTGGTGGACTCAGGATTCTAACCACCGATATCTTACATGAGAGACTTTGACACTGTACAAATACTGTCGGTACGTTGGTCGAGCTACATTCCCCAAACCCACAAATATCCTCCGACATGAGTGGATGGCCCCGGCAATAACCGAGCCGTGGCCATTTTCGCTTAAACCAGCGACGATGGAATTCTCCCTGTCCCAAACCGCAACATTCTGGGGTACGCCTGCAGCGCTCCAGGCGAGAGTATGCGCGTCGCGCCGATCTGTGGATTTTGCTAAATCTCATTAAAGTCATGTTCAATATTTTATGCGATGTAAAGAATGTCTTGCATTCCATGTTTGAGAGATGTGATAATTTTTCACTGATATATTGGAAAAGACATATGTAAACTAAATCTATACATATAATAAAATCGTAGAGGTAAGAAAGTCTGTACATTGAATGTATTCGGAAAAAAACTAACCAGGGTGGCTTAAAATGAGATACTGAACACGTTAGAACAGTTTTTAAAATTTTTGTTTGTTTGTTTGTTTGTTTGTTTGTTTGTTTGTTTGTTTGTTTGTTTGTCTGTACGCGCATCACGCAAAAACCACTGAACGGAATTAGACGAAACTTTGTATAGTGGCAGTTTATATGCCGGGTTAACATAATACGTAAAAAAAATTTACAAAAATAAAAAAATATTAACAATTATAAACATTATTGCGCGTTTAAAATCACGTAGTCCAAAGTAAAGGTAAAAACAATTTTAAATGTCATGTTGACAACGGAGAACTGTCATCGTGACGTGAGCTGGCCGGTGACAAATTGTTTGATAAATAAAAATAATAATTGAAAGTCGAAGTTATGTCGCTGTCATTGGTGCAATAAAATTTATATATCTGTTGCCCGCGGCTTCGCTCGCGTGAAATTCGTATTTAAAAAAAAGAAAGTAAGTAACTAAAGGCGGGCCCGAAGGCGGATCTGCGCTCACGTAAACGATATTCTTTCTCGATGAAAGTAACTAAGGGCGAGGCGAAAGGCGGAGCTGATTTCAGGAAGAAGAAAAACATTCTTGAAGAAAATAAGTAACTAAGGGCGAGGCCGAAGGCCGAGCTCTATTCTGGAAGACCATAAACCTTCTCGAAGAAAGTAAGTAACTATGGGCGAGGCCGCAGGCCGAGCTGCGTTCAGGAAGAAGCTAAACCATCTTGAAGAAAGTAAGTAACTAAGGCGAGGCCGAAGGCCGAGCTACGTTCGGATAATTGAAAAACCATCTCGAAGAAAGCAAGTAACTAAGGGCGAGGCCGAAGGCCGAGCTGCGTTCAGGAAGAAACTAAACCATCTTGAAGAAAGTAAGCAACTAAGGCGAGGCCGAAGGCCGAGCTACGTTCTGACAAATGATAAACCATCTCGAAGAAAGCAAGTAACTAAGGGCGAGGCCGAAGGCCGAGCTGCGTTCAGGAAGAAGCTAAACCATCTCGAATAAAGTTAATTAATATTAAGATTGAGTTAATTTAATTTAAATTTTATTATAAAGTCCACGCTTCTAACCTCAGCTTCTAACGGCAAATATACCGTGCATCCTAGAACCTCGCGGTTATTCCCGGCTGGATGGCAAGAGGCCCGATGCTAGAGACCTTAGTGCCATGGACTAAGGGTAGTTCTTTGATGTGGGACGCCACTTTTGTTCTCACATTGGCTCCAAGTCACGTTAGGACATCTTCAAGAGCGGCTGGCGCGGCCGAGGCTGGGGCGGAGAGCCTCCAACGCAGCAAATATAGAAATATAATTCAAGATTTCGAATTTGTTGCGTTTGCGGTTGAAACCCTCGGTCCGTGGAGCAGTGAAGCCAAAAGAGGCTTGAGCTGGTTGACGCAACTGGTGTCCCGTCATCAAGAGCTTATGTACTTCATTCAAAGGGTAAGCCTTGCCATCCAGCGGGGTAATGCCGCAAGTGCTCTAAGAACATTTGAAAATGCCCGTTTTGATAGTTATTTTAATGTTTGTTAGGTAGGTTTAATTCTTTAGTTATTAATATGACTTTTTTATTTATATGAAATAAATAGATTGAGTAAACGATATTATATTCTATCGAAGAAAGGAAGTCTTTAAGGGCGAGGCCCGAAGGCGGAAGAGGGTTTTTGGTTTACCTGAACGCAGCTCGGCCTTCGGCCTCGCACTTAGTTCCTTCCTTTCTTCCAGAAGGTTTGTCGTCTTCCTGAACGCAGCTCGGCCTTCGGCCTCGCCCTTACTTACTTCCTTTATTTGAGAAAGGTTTATCGTTTACCTGAAAGCAGCTCGGCCTTCGGCCTCGCCCTTAGTTAGTTACTTTCTTTAAGAAGGTTTATCGATTACCTGAACGCAGCTCGGCCTTCGGCCTCGCCCTTAGTTACTTACATTCTTCTTTGGAATACGAATTTCACGCGAGCGGAGCCGCGGGCTCAGCTAGTATTAAATAACATTGTACATCTCTTGTTGAGTCTTGTACTAGTGAATGCATTTTTAAATAATTTTGACTCATTGGTACCATCGTATTGTATGAAATCGACTTTAAATATAAGCCAGTTATAAAAGCCGGTCATAATGGAAACACTGGCATGGCATATAGTTCGAACAGAAACATGCTGGATTCAAGAGTACCTGCAGCAGTTGAAGAAGCCAACCATGTCAGATTACATATAGCCATATTGGAACTATCACGATCGAGAAAATTGAGCTCACTCAATTGTCTGGATTCTATTTATTCCCGAAGGACTTCTGAACACTCCTTAACCACGTCACGTTACCGCCTGCTCTATCCACTTCCTTTCTATGCGGGAGTTACGCAAGGGCTCTCCAAAATATGTTTGTTGGAAAAAGAACCCATTCGCGGAACACTTAAGGTGCAATTAAATGTGTCTCATCCGGCGGCAGAATGGCGTCCGTTCCAACATCCACAGATTGTTGTCTGAATGATTTTTTTTTATTCGGAAAATTCCTCGAGTGCTCACACTATTAAGGTGAAGGGTTGGCGTGTGAACAGAAGGAGATAATTTTATAGGTACTTGAAATATTTTGACAATATATTATTCTGAAGGCGCGTGTTGGCTGTCAACTCGTAAACAGTAATAAACCTTATTATACAGTAGGACTGTTTCTTTAAGTTTACAGCTTCGCTTTGCGGCAAATTATCCTTAACCTACGACCACCCTTAGACATATATGATCCTTAATAAATTGAGTAGTTTTTTTAATAAGCGGACATGAGTCGACAGCGGCGCATGGGTAAGTAGTACGATTTTCCCATTGACTAAAAAAACTGTTTATTTCTATCGATTTTCCGTTTTATAATAAATTTACTTAAAAATGGATTTCTATGATTACTTCCACCTAACTCCGTTGTTCTTTTAAAAAAGTATTACCCGTATGTTTGTGTGTCACGGCCACGGAATAAGGAGTATAGCTGGAAAGGCCATGACACTGCCGTATTATGCTATTGAACTTTTACTGAAACCACGTTGACCATTCCTTATTGCGATGAAAGTAGTCTACTCAGATATGCTGCTGCGGCTGAGCGCCTGCAATTTCGTGCCTATTGAAGTAAGTCAACCGGTAATTATTACGGCCCGCCGCCCACGTCTCCTTTTTCCCCTCTAGCTAAGTCAAATGCTCTGTGGTCACGATCTATATTTTCATGACAATCATAGGGCAAAACTGTTCAACAACTTTTTTCCTATGACGTGGGTAGTCCATTCTTTCTTACTCATAAATAAAAGATAATAATTTACATGTTTAAAAATAAAGCGAAGTTTCTACAAGACTGGCGACCAACGGCGACCGACCGTGTAACGTACGTCAATATAGGAAAATCTTTATAACTCGAGAACCACTTTATCGATTTACATACGGTTTTCACTGTTACATTATGTCACTTCTCAAGATCAAGAAGTATTAGGCTATAGCGGATGAGAGACCCTGTTTCCCATAGCTCAGGGAATCCTATTTTGGGAAACAGGGATCATTTAAAAGTACCCTATTATGTATGAGGAATAAACATTTTCATTCTTTCTTTCTTTCTTTTTATAAACATAATGCTTCGTCATCGGGAGTCTGAGCTAAAAGGTAAACCTTAAACACGCGAAGCAAAGCCACGGGCAAAAGCTAGTTATTTTATAACCAGTTTATCGATATTCGTAAATATTGGACCAAAATTCCTCACTTTCTTTCGATCATATCCTCTTTATCGCTCCACCGACTGGTATATTTGGTATACCATCTTTTTTTGTACAGAACTGACAATGCCGATCTGACCTGTGCCCAATAATCAGTCGAATGAAGACAGCCTGACACAGTCAACAAAACGTCTCTACTCGCGCAATCACGCTCAGTAAGACCCCATGCCTGCTATGAGGCGGACAAAAATGTCACAAGGCAATTTGTTTACACGCCTATTTCCACAAGAACGAGGTTACACCTCGCTGATATTACGGGTGTAGCAGATGAGGATAATAAAATCTGACATGGTTGACTTAACCATGTCTACGAGTGTTACGATGGGAAAGCCTGTATTTCCTATATATTTTCCCTGTTACATATTTGGAAATAAGGACAGACAGACACTGAATACTCACGTACACGTATATAGGGACCAAGTCACGGTAGCGTCGATGCGCACGTGTGAAAGCCCTCAACCCCACTAACGACAGGGACTCAGGCAGACCCTCAGCTTCAGGTCAATTGCACACCCCCTGGAAGCAAGTACCTAGAACTGGCTTAAACTTCTCGAGGAAGCGAAAACAAAGTGCACAAAATCAAAATTACAAAGTTATAGTATGTGCGCTCCAGTCTGAGAATAGCGGTCATTCACCCCTTCCTACCAATTTATTCGTATTTGCGGAAGCGATACTTCCCTATGTTCTGCGTATCGAGCGAAATTACTGTCGCTAGCTTATTGTGGTAGCCGGCCGGCCGCTGACCGTTCGTACGATGTTATCATACATACGCCTCTCTGCGCATGTGTGCGTGCTGAGAGGAAGAGGTGAATGACCGCTATTCTCAGACTGGAGCGCACATACTATATCTCTATCTTTTTCAAGCTTCTTTACTCGCGTATCTTCTTTTTGGAAGTGTGTGCATGCCGACCAAGTGTTGGTAACAAAATTAAATTAGCACAATGTCGGACAGTAGCGTTCCTGAGTATTTGCTGCCATTGCACGGCCTCTATTGAACACGTTCGCGCTAAACAAGGCAAAATGGCGGTCGTTTTCGTGAGTTTTAGCCGACGCTCTCTAGTCTATTTTTAGGAATATGTACGGGCTTTGTGTGGCTGTAAAACATCGATCTGTGTGTCATATCCATGCTTTCGCGAATGCTAACACCAGTTGCGCGACGATCATATTATTAAAATATTACGTGGGGCACACTAAAAGTTTCCGGAATTAATAAGAATAAAATACTATTAAAGGTCAAAAACGAATTTATTGTTTCTCAAAATATTCTCCCTTTGCGTAAATGCACTTTTTCATACGATTAAACCAATTTTGAAAACTTTTGTGCCACTCCTCCGTGGTGACCTCAGAAACGTGTTTTTCATATTCTTCGACAGCCTCTTCTGGTGATGAAAATCGTTGACCGCGTAATTGGTTCTTAATTTTTGGGAACAGAAAAAAGTCACAAGGTGCCGTCACCTGTTACTATGTCCCACACCAAATTTGAAGCGCCTTTGTTGAATCTGGTAAGCATGGCATTGCACCAAGTGACGCGGTGCGTTTTTTGAGCCTCGGTCAAATTGTGTGGGATCCACCGCGAGCACAGCTTTCTCACACCCAAATGTTTGTGTAGGATTGATTGTATTTGACTCATGCCTATGTCTAAGGATGCCCGAATCTCATGGTAGGTCACATGCCTGTCTGTTTCGATCATACGGCGCACAGCATCGATGTTTTTGTTGTTCACAGCGGTGAACGGGCGACCATCGCGAGATTCGTCACTGAGATTGACACGACCGCGCTTGAATTCTGCAAACCAGCAATAAATAGTCGTCTTGCATGGTGCTTCATCGCCAAAAGCAGATTGAAGCCGAGCGAGGCTCTGATGAGCTGTCAAATTACACTTAAAATCGTAGAAAATCATACTACGAAAATTTTCCCGGGTTAAATTTATGTTAATGTAGACACGCAATTTTTAAAATGGCGCCACAATGGAAAAACAATTGACAGTCAGATGAAACAAACTGCATTCTACAGCCAAAGAGTTCCATTTTCAAATGTTGTAATTACTTTTTAAATATTGTTTATGTAAGTGGCCAATTCCGGAAACTTTTAGTGTGCCCTATGTATACATAAATTCCCCATCGACCAAAGCTGCAGACGCACGGTGGCGGCGGGGCACATTCGTTGGTATAATATTGTCATGTAATATTGACATGCATGCACGCGCACGAATTTTGCGTTGTTTGTGAGATTTTACTTAGCTAAAGCTCAAGGTAAATGCCATTTTTTTCAAAGAAGAAGAAGAAGAAGCAAAGTTTCTAGAAACAGTTGCGTCGCGAGGGCATACATTTTCACTGTAGTGTTTTCGTAAAGGGTTTTTGACTTCGCAACGATAACAACGTGGGGTTAAAAGACGACGCGTCGTCGTCGTCGTCGTCTTTTAAGGCCGGCATGGCATTCGCAATCCCCGTACATCACAGAATGTCCATGGGCATCGTAAGTCACTTACTCGTAAAATTATGAAATGATTGCTTTCGCTGTGGAAACATTAGGCCCCTGGTCAGCTGAAGCAAAGTCTCTCTGCAAGGATTTAGGCAGACGTCCGATAGAAGTGTCCGGGGAGGCCCGAGCTGGGGCCTACCTCCCTCAGCGCATTAGTCTGGCCATACAGAGGGCTAATGCGCTGAGTGTCTTGGGAACTTTCCCTGGATCGGTCGGTATGGATGAGATTTTTTATTCATCAACCTGATTTACAGATCTCATTCATATCAATGATCCGGGGTTGTTCTTTTTTCTTTTATATATATAGATTAACGAAATCACTCTGTATATACGATACAGCTATTCTTATTATTTGGAAAATAAAGATGTTCTTACTTACTCGTAAGTGAAACGAAGCCACATGTCGCGCTTTCCATGAAAAAAAAACATCACGTAATATTATATTGTGCGGTGCGCGAGTCCGAACCGCACTTGGCCCCTTTTTATCAAAGAATGAAGAACTGGGTTGCGTCACAAAGGTTCCATTGTACCATATTTCTACACTAATTCCGAAATTTATTAAAAGTTGGATTATTTTCTTGCGTATAGTGTGAGTAGGTATACCTTTTTTCATCCAAACTTTCAGATAAGGACATCTCGAGTGAAAGCAAGCCTTACCTGACGCGTGATCATCTTATGGCGGAATTTTCATTTCACATTCAAGGAAATGCCAGAGCCTCTCTGAATAAGGATTCGTTCCTTTGTCGTATCCAACAATAACAGACCCTCTTATCTTGTGGTACATAGCACGACCCACACAGAGGGATAATACAGGCCGAGCCGAGGCACTCCTATAGGACAGAACGGACGTACACAATTAATCGAAAAATAATGCGCAAACTCCCTTCCAGTGTTTTGTGAAGTTCTAGCCATAATACTATGAATGTATGTACAAAACAGTTTCTCGTGACTTCTTTTAATTTTTTTTTATGTAATCCGGCATGGTTGGCTGAGTCGAAGGTGCTAAACACATGCTCCGACCAGCCAATATCACCTCCGAGAAGGTAGGTGCCATACCGGAGACTTCCCTGGATTGCTGGCTATACTGGACTAGAGAAGAACACAACCGAGGCTGCTATGCGGCCATCTTACATCCAGTACGTCGGTACCAACCCAGTCGGCTACAACTTGAGCCTACCACCTAGTACGGGACAAGGGAAGGGACCTACAGTTTTACACCAGTTCCGAACGGTGAAGCAGCAAGTGATTATTGGAATTTCGCTAAGTGTCTATCCAACATTCAAATGTTGACTGGATAAAATATCTGTAATGGTTAAGTCCGCCTTCATGCATCCGCACTTCATGAGGCCGGACCTCATGTAAACTGTTGTACTTGTTTATGTCAAACGTTTTTGGAACAAAAAAGAATGTCTATGTATGTATTATGTAAAGTGAACTGTATGGGGTCGGTACTTGAATAAGAATAGTCCCACTGCATCTCTCCCGTGCATGTCGTAAAAGGCGAGTAAAAAAAATTTAAATATATTTTTATTGCACGCGGTAACAAATGCCAGAAACAAAATGTTCATCACAAATAGTAATAAAAATATCTACAAAAACTCCCACTCGCCTTGAGACAAGAGTTATTTCTGCCAGCCCCTCAAGTGCGGAGTGCTTCTGAAATGTCTTCGAGATAAGCGAGAGCTAATCGCTCACAAACCGGAGTCGTATTATATTCCTTTATTCTTCTTCTTGGCTGCGATTTTTTTTTATTTCAACCGCTTCACGACCATTTCTAGGCTTTCGGGGAACACTATGAGAGGGCGATGTTTGTAAAGTTTTATCAAGACTATTTTAATTTACTCAAGTAATAGGTACTTTAGTAAATTAAAATAAAAAAAATTGTAAATTAAATAATAATTAAAAAAAAATTATTTTATGAAACACTTGGCTGGCCGTGATACGGTGTCCACCTAAAACTGTACCTCCCTTACCTTCCTGGTATTGTAACCCGTTCACTTGCTACCACTGAGCTGGATGAAGATGTGAAAATCGTTCGTGTTTGCTGTCCAGTTCAGTGTAGAGGTACCAGTAGAGTAGGTGATGAAAAAACCGGCCAAGTGCGAGTCGAACTCGCGCACCGAGGAATCCTTATCGCCATGTCATGGTTAGCGCGACTCACGCCAACTATGGCCTGTTATGAAATGCTTCATATTAGTTAAAATTCATGATTAGTTAAAATGCTTCATACTCTATTCGGTAGATGGCGCGCGCGCATACACTTTTTAGTTTCTTCTATGAGAACCCCCGTGAATTTTTTACTTTTTTTAAAATTTCAACGGGCTACCTAGTACGGTTCAAGAGGTACAGCCCTCTGACAGACGGACGGACGGACAGACAGACAGACAGACAGACTAGTAATAGGGTCCCGTACCGGATACGGGACCCTAAAAAACTATGCCTCTAACAGACAACAAAATTTACATAACAATTAGGACGATCGCAGGGAATATTGTCTTCCAGCAGTCCAGCGTACTTATGCGCACTTAAAAAAATAATTAACTTCAGAGCATGCTGAAATATCCAACCTACTTAGACGAGGTCTTACCAATGAACAATACCTATGTACTCGTGGCCCACCGTGACGTACGTACCTGTAACAATAACCAAACAGTTATTAAAATCGTAAATCACAGATATTCAATTCTCACGTTCAACTCTTTCGCTACGACCTACTTACGAATCTCAAACATCCAAATGTTGACTGTAAGAAATCTCTGTAAGGCATAAGTCCACCTTTGTACCTTATGTAAATGTTCTAATGTGCTTGTTACTTTTGAATGTTACTTGAAGCAATAAAGCAATTTATATTTCTATTTCTAAGTTTAATCTGAATCACAGATTACTTAAAGTGGTTTAATGTTCAAAGTTGGTAATAGTAATAGCTTTAAATAAGTTTTTTCTTTTACACAAGTTACGGTCGCAAGTTATCATCTGTTGAAATTAATATCAACAAGCATTTCGGTCACGGCAGCTGTCACTTTTTTGACAATTTAGAATTAGTCATGTATGCGGTCTATTTCTAATGAAATAAGTATATTTTTCTAGGTAATGTCAACTCAAAGGGTAAAGGTACGCCGGTTTAACTTTCTCCATACAAAATCGTCTTTCGGCATTTATGTTTTTACCCCCCTAAACCTTATACCAGCGATTTTGTATGGAGAAAATTAACTTCCGTCTCGTCTTAAGGGGAGACCGCATTATCCGGCACTGAACTGCAGCGGTGGAAATCAAAAATATTATTTGTGTGAAATGCGTCCGCCGCGCCCCGCGCCGCCCTCCCCCTCCGCGTAGGTGCATAAAGTAAAGAGTAAAGTGAGTCGTTTTCAAATCGAGCGCTGCCTAAACTCTTTTGTATTGGCACGTGCATGCTACTACGGCGATTTTAGACTCATACCACAGTAGTGTATGTAGTAGTCACATACATATGTATGTACAAGGCATTCAGCCAGGCCGGCACAATTCTACCAAAAATTATTAATTATACATACATATTAAATTTTTGAGTCAGACTTATCTCTAAAACTGATTTATTTCAACTGTGGCGTTATCAAATGATATAGGCGAGCGAGCTGGGCGGGCATATTATATCATCCGATAGAAATAGTAAAATCCTTTGTGTATTACGTTTACCCTTTGTTTTATAATTTGATAAAAGCAGAGTTTTTGCTCTTATAAATATATGAATGTGTGATTAATTTTATATGCTAGCGTTTCCCCGCGTAGACAAACATTAAAGATATATTTCCCTGTTTTCGTAGAGAAACTTGCATGCCGTCATTTCATTTCATTTCCTCCGAGTTTTGCAGTGTTGAATTTCGCTTTGATTTCAATTCTATATCAAAGTTTTTTTTTTCAATTAATTAAGTCGTAGAGATCATTTAATAACATAACGACCAAGGAATGTAAAGGAAAATAATGTCTCAAAAATTTTGAGCTAATTAATAGGTACATAGAACTACAAATTAAATTCCGTCTACTCAAGAGTTCCAAAAATTGATTTTTCTTTGGTTGTTATTTTGATAATAAGACAAACATCCATTATCTACACTTAATAATGAAGTTATATAATGTGCAAGTTTTTCAGGAGAGTTATTATTATGCCCTCGGGTGGCAGTGTCCTACCTAACCGCACAGCATTCTTCCCTCAATAACTTAAATCCAATTAATCGAATTCATGTTGAATTAATTAATCCTTCAGCACGTAGGTCTGAAGGTCGCGCAGTCACGTGACCAACATGGCGGCAAATTGGAGTCGTCAAATCAAGTTGGGCACGTTTGAAGCTGTTATTAAATTAGTTTAATGTCTTGAGGGATGCGACGGATTGTCACGCGTTCGTGGAACGTAGTCTAATAGGCAACGTGATCCTGCCTTTCCTTCCTTAACCGGATATATCCTTTGGGCAAGCTAACCGTGACCGTGAGCCACGTCCGATACAGCAGGAAGCAGCTATATTCCAAGTTGAACACGGCGCAACATGAACGAAACGTGAATGCCTACAAGCGGGATGCCATCATCTGTATATTATTGTACTAATTGCAGAGACTGCGTTCAGCCACAGATTACTAAATAGTTGGTTCAGCGCAGCAAATCATTGCATCTAGTAATTTCTCATGATCCGTTTCACTAGCTCCAATGGAATTCTCAATGCGTGCAGTGAGACAGAGCTGCGGCTACGGCTGTTTTTGTGATAATTGGTAATAGAGAATAGACAGGTTGGTCACACTCCATTGAATAAAAGTGCGCACATGGTCAACGAGGTATTATGTTTTACTAGAGCTCTTACTCGGGCAACGGGTATTGCTGACCTGAGACACAATTTACGAATTGGGGCACATCGAAACTAGTCGATCGCGAGCGGCCGAACTCGTCGCACGCGCCACCGCCTGCGTGCATCGCGCATGCCCGGTTGTATTTCAATTTCAATGCACATGTTGTGACATATTGGGTTGGCCTTGGCTGGCGTTGTCACTTACCGGCCGCTAGCCCCTCTCCTGCTCGCTTCCCGCCCCGCGCGAGCCCCTCTCACCGCCCGCCAGCCCCACTCCCGGTCGCTTCCCGCCCCGCGCGAACTCCCCTCTACTGCTCGGCTTTGCGCTCCGCCTCCCCGCTACCTTACCTCATACCTCAGCTGATGGGACGCCGTTTCTCTGTATCTTTCTTCGTAGCGATAGCTCTAGTAAAACTTTATACCTCGTTGCACATGGTGCGAAAAATTTACTTAGTTACATAATTGCAACCGATGTACTAAAATCCCATTTTTTTATCTTTTTGTTTTACATGGATGGCTGTGCCGAGGGACCAGTGTGGTGCAGTTGACAGATGCAAACTCACCTCTCCTCGCGATACCACGCTCAGTGAGGCGCCGCCATGCCAGCAGATTAGTGAACTTTTGCTAGGCTGCCTAATAATTCAAATCAATGAGATTAACCTTTCAGACATAACTAAAGCACAGCGGAAATGCGTAAGATAAAGCAAGAATTTTGCAAGTAGGTTCATAAATTGCTGTATGCCGAAGGATAGTTAGAGGAACACGGGAAGGGTGCGTATATTCTGTTTGATTTGCTTAAGTGCCACCGGGTTAGTATCCTAGATCATCACGTTGACGAGATTAAGCCGAGGATTATAGATAATACTAATGCCATTAGAAGGAAGCGTGAGAAACTTAGTACTGCGACATGTAAATGCTAATAATCTCTTTGTATAATTAATAAATCAATTCAAGTAAATTATGATAGAGATGGCAGATGATAGATAAATCTACACCGTACAAAACTTGAACAAACTATGTTTTGGAAGCACTGACATGGCACCTAGTTCACCAAGGTGTTGACTGACGTCACGGATGTTGTAGGTTTTTATGTAGCCAACCGTATGAGTTGCCATAAAACAAAACAATAGTATTATTATGCTACAGTATTTTATTTGCGTGTAAGTATAAAACAGTACCTATATAAGAAAATTTATCAGCCTTTTAATAGCCTAAGTAATTTAAAGAAAACAATATACCTATAATATTTTATAAAAATAAATGTAATATTTTACTCCAGCAACCACACAAACTATCTCTAATCTTCCGAGTAGGTTGGGTAGTGAGATATATCACGCGGTTAGGACCACATTAAATTATTCGTATGAATACATGACTGCTATAATTGAGAGCGTAGTCCCTACATTAATTTCTAACTCAGACAAAATACTGAATCACTGAATCCTTTTATCTCGTTACCTAGCATTAGGAACCGGCTATTTTATATTTGTATAAAGCTGTTTGTACAAGAAACAGAAATTCAATCACAGATAATTGTTTCTAGACATCTATGGGCTGAACCAAATAAAATTGAAATGAACGAAGATGAGAACGAATCCAGATGCAAGTAACTTGTGCATCTTGCAAATAGTTAATTTTTTTAATGGAGTTTTACTTTAACAAAAATCCCATCAACATGAAGTTTTTCCACTCACAACCTGACATAAAAGTGTCACTGTCGTGCTCGCAACCAGACATAATAGTCTCACTGTCGTACTCGCAACTTGACATAATTGTATCACTGTCGTGTTCGCAACCTGAAATAATAGTGCCACTATCGTGCTCGCAACCGGACATAATAGTGTCACTGTCGTACTCGCAACTTGACATAATCGTATCACTGTCGTGTTCGCAACCTGAAATAATAGTGCCACTATCGTGCTCGCAACCGGACATAATAGTGTCACTGTCGTACTCGCAATTTGACATAATAGTGTCACTGTCGTACTCGCAACCTGACATAATTGTATCACTGTCCTGATCGCAACTATAATGTAAACCCGGCAAGTCCAGGAGAACGGTAACCGACGCGGAGGGAACCCACGTCACGAACAAATACCGCAGAATAGCCATTATCATTTGCATTAAAATGGTAAATAACCAACTAAGGGATAATTGTAGAGGCCAACCGTTGTTTTATCGAAACTGAGAACAATTTCCTTTATATTCAAAATCTCCCTCTTGTATTCAGCCTAATGTTTGATATGGACAATATAACCTTTTCGTATTTCCTCTCTGGTTTTAGTAGTTGCCTAACGTTAATCTATGGTTGGGTCTTTGTTCAATAAATCCTTAAAATCCTTTAGCGTTGAGCAGCATTATGGCTGTTAAATTAATCTAACGTGCGTATTTATGTTACTAACTGCACAAACACAAAATCGTTACGCGCTCAAATTATTTGACTAAAAATTACTATCTTGATCGTCAATTTTCATGAAGTCGTCTCATTACAGCTTGTTCTTGAGTTAACGCACATCGTTGCACATCAATGCCAAAGTAAAGTTTCTCAACTGACTACACTTGACTGGGCGTTTTCTTTCATCTGTAATGTCCATTGAAGAAATATTGTAGATCACCGCCCCCTTAAATCACCTTGGATATCTGTAGCTGGCTTTGTCATAATTTTCTAATAATTATTTAATTTTTTTTTTATAGACAGCCGGCGCCTCACAAGTGGATGTGGGTTGAGCGATGAGGTTAGACCAGAAAGTTTACAGCTTCAAATTTCATAGGGTCCCAGCCATTGTGTCGACAAAAATGTTTCATTATCGTTCCGGATATTCATCCGAAAGCATATTCTTTACGTGCTCGCGCAAGCACGCATCTATTCCCAATAAGGGAAGTTCTCATATTTCGTGACAAAAAAATTCCTCCCACGCAACGAAGAAAATCAAGTTGCCCGCATTGCGTCGCGGGCGCGGGAGCGGCGCGGGCGCGGCGCGGGAGCCGCGCGGGACCCGCGCGGGAGCGGCGCGGTAGCGGCCGGCCCGGGACCGTACGTGCATAAATTTCTCCTCGTGTAATCCGGAAACCTGAATTTCCATTTTCCCTGTTTAAGCCCTTCCCCACAGAAGGATATTTCCTGTAGTTTCATTCCAAGTTTACACAGTACCTACGTAAGACATAGGATATACCCATAAGTGCTATACATCGCATTCAGATACTTCATTTCATAAAGATTCGTGAGTCCACAGGTGTGATAGAGAATAATTCTGCCAACTCGGGCGGGTTAAACCCAACAGTTTTACGTGGAATCCGAACCACGTTCAGGCTCCAACATCAAGCGGTCACCTATCCAAGTACTGACCGCGCCCAGGTGTGCTAATGATCACGACTGACAGTCGACCAACCGCACCACTGATCTACCGAGGCGGACAAAATGTGGTACGAATATACCTGAAATTTCATATCCATGAATTGTACCTTGTTCAGGTTAAGATTTTCTGAGAAATTAAAGCTACCTAGCGTCATTTAGCCTTATCAAACGTCGTCTTAGCAGGCTAGACAGCCCAGCGACAGTCATTTTACAGCCTTATATAGTTTTGAGGTCGACCAATCGCAAGAAGCCGTACACATTATTGGAACCGGGAAAATGTGGAACGCACTCCCTGCTCATCTACATATTTCCTCCCAAATACAACCTGGGGTTTTTCAAAATGGGCGTGAAAAGGCTTCTGTCAGGACGGCATGGCATTCGCAATCCCCGTACATCACAGAATGCCCATGGGCATCGTAAGTCACCTACTGGTAAGTGAAACGACGCGACATGTGGCGCTTTCTATACAAAAAAAAACATGCAAAGAGGATCACACATCAAAGCTTTGTGCTTGTACGTGCACGTGGGGTTCAAGATGCCATATTTCGACGCACTAAACTTGGAATAGACCTACTGGCGGCACGGACGGTGGTGGCGTTAGGAAGGGCTGGCTGGATGCCCCGTGTTATTGCAGACCTAATGTTTGCACGCTTACCTACTTAAATACTAAACTGAAACTAAGCCTGCCCTTTTGTTCTAACTCTGTAATTTTACCTACGTGTTGGTTATTCTTTGGCCCATTGTTATTCAACGCTACGCGTTGGGAAATAATATTAAGTACTAGCTTTCATCGAATTCGGATGATCGATTTAAGAGTTATGGAATATACATACAGAAAATATTTCTAAAAATCGTCAATTTAGTTTTAGTATCATACATAGAGTCAACAAACGCAGTATCTCATAATAAAATAAAACAAAGTAACTTATTCCATGACCATCCCTTATATATTTATTATTAGTATTGATATTTCGAATAAATTGTTCATATAAGCAAAAATAGAGTAGAGCGCCGTTAAAACCTAAAGACAGAATTTAGTATATTTTGAGTATAATCAATGAGTGTTTATGTAATAATTTTTTGTACAAGTAGAATGTAAGGCAGTCAGTGTTCACTACATCAGCAAAATTAAATTTGAGTATAAAAAAGCGGGCCTTTTATAGTAATATATTCATTTGATTAATGTCTATCCCATTCCATTACCAAATTCTAGGTACTCTTCCAACACAAGAGAGCAAGACATGATATCTGTATATTCCAATAGTTTGCCGAGCCCCTTTCATATAGCCATCGGACCCTTGCATCAAAGGACTGCCATAATTCATTAAAGGGACTGCGGTACAACTGCCGAGATAAGAAAATATTAAATAATTTTCTTACCCTTCCAGGTTAATAAATTCTGCAGTATTTTATGGTACCTATATCTTTTGAAATACGAGACAATTTTATTATTCGATTTTCCGATTTCATTCATTATTTGACAATACTTTACTAAGGCAGTTTCTAATCACCGTTTTGTTTTTCATTAGGCTTGGATAGGAGTCTCCAAGAACCGAAGAAAGTTCAAGAAAAATGAAGAAATTAAAATTATAAAACTTTAAATGTTTTTAGAGAAGCAGCCTAATGTTTGGCAGGTACCTACTTAGAAAAGTCGTTGCCTGGTGCTAAGTATAGAACAAAATAATGACGCGCTCGCTCTTCAGGTTTCATTTCCTTCATATCGTAGTTCACTGTGTGTTGTGTTTCACAAGGCAGCCTTGCTGAGACTACATACATACTGTAGCCTGACAATCGGGGTAAGCAGAGTAATCGCTGTTGTGCTGCAAGTGCTCTTGTAAATTACCACACAACACACACCACCGCGTTTAGCAATGTATTAGGACAAGATAACTATCAAGCAGCATGTAAGACACGAAGACCCACTTGCTACATGACTCGGTGGAAGGACAGTGCCAAGGTGAGAGGTGGCTAACCTGTCGCCCTTATGCACGGCATCTTGTCCTTATCCCTTATTCGCCTTTTACGACATGCACGTGGGGAGATGCAGTGGGGCTATTATTTTCAAATCCCGACCACACCATGGTGGCTTGTTGAGACTATACTCTTCCCGTGTCAAACGCCAACGACCTTGAGCATTCGGGAATTCTACATAATGTACCATGCGACTGCTAATTTCGCTACACGCTTTCAGTGTACGTTGGTCGCGGTGGGCTACATGTCCCGCCCGCGTCAACGATCAACCAAAAGAGTAGATGGTTCAAGGTTCAAAACCCACTTGTTTTATTATTAGAATGTTTTATTTTTATTTTTTGTTTTTTATTTTTATCTCCTGTCGAGGTTACAATAATAAAATTTCAACAAGCCAGTTTTCTCAGTGCTCGATGACCTTTGCATCAGTGGGCTTGAAGATCAGTGGTATTGTAAAATTGTAATAATAGCAATCATATTTTTTTTAAATTCATACTTTTTATTGTAATTTTTTTTATAGTAATTTTACTCATTAATTAAAAAAACCAACAAACCACATTGTTGGCAAGGAACCAAATTTAATGTTGGTATTTTTAGGGTTCCGTATCCGGTACGGGACCCTATTTTTTTATTTTCTCAATGTGTGCCTATTGGTCAGTTTTGGACTTTCTTTGCCGCACTTTTTGCGTATTTGGCGTTTATCACGGCCTTAAAGTAACTTACTGTCGAGCAGTATCTTCGAATTGACATCCGCTTCCCAATCCACTACCGTACAGAGAAGACGGGACCACTTTCAGATTCACCAAAACTATACGTACAGTTACATTATGTACACCTACAACTGGCGGCTCAACAAGTGTACACACGAGTGCAGAACCCTGTCATACTTACTTCATGTCGCTCCTCTTCACAATATTACAGTTTCTCATACGATGGAGCCTTTGATAAAGTTTCACACGTGTATCTCCACTTTTAGAGTGAAGTCTACCTGTGGGTGTTCTTTACGACGTCACTCCGTCGTCCTTCGTCAAGGATTCGGCGACTCGGGAAAATGTCCTTTACTCCGTAATACAATATATCAGCGGCAGGTACGCCAGCTCTGCGCGATATAGCAAAAGTCCTGGCGGAGATACCCGCTGGGTGCGCGAACGGCTGTTGAAAAGTAGCAATATATTTGAATTTAGTCAATATTCAAATTGAAAACCGATACGACCCAAACACTAAAGTATTTACGGGCATTTACAAATAACGTTTACTCTATGTACTAAACTGCATAATTCTTCAATGGCAACTTGCCACAGAGAAAGAAAAAAAAATTGGTAAAAAAACTTTTAAGTTAAACGGTTTTATTAAAAAAAACTAGAAAAAAAAACCTCAGCTGTACAAAAAACTAGAAAATAATAAGGACACAAGCCTGGGCCTTCTTAAGATTTTACGTCTAGGTAAGAAATCGTGCAATACTAGCGTGCTGTCTTCTCATGTCGGATGCCAAAGGGCTCATTGTGTCGCTGCGTCAGCGGAATAAGCAATAAATTGAGACTTTTAACAAACTAATATAAAAACGTGGGGCGCATGTTATTACGCATATTATACGCCCCACTGTATGGCTGAAACTGTATGGCTTTAGGATGGATAAGGTGCCCGCCGTCCCTTTCAAAATCAATTTGAACAGATGGTATGCGTTCGACAAGTATGGGACACTCGTCCAAACAAACCAAATGAGCCCAAACTCGAGGGGGTTACTAGTAACGGTTAGAAAATTCCACTGTACACCTCCTGACTCCGTCATCAGACTCTCGTCACAAAGTGTATTGGTAGAAGTATGGAACACTCGTCCAAACCAACCAAATGAGCCCAAACTTGAGGGGGTTACTAGTAACAGTTGAAGAGTTCCACTGTACACCTCCAGACTCCATCATCAGACCCTCGTCACCAAATGTATTGGTAGAAGTATGGGACACTCGTCCAAACCAACCATATGAGCCCAAACACGAGGGCGTTACTAGTAACGGTTGAAGAGTTCCACTGTACACCTCCTGACTCCATCATCAGACCCTCGTCACCAAGTGTACTGGTAGAAGTATGGGACACTCGTCCAAACCAACCAAATGAGCCCAAACTGGAGGGGGTTACTAGTAACGGTTGAAGAGTTCCACTGTCCACCTCCTGACTCCATCATGAGACCCTCGTCACCAAGTGTATTGGGAGAAGTATGGGACACTCGTCCAAACCAACCATATGAGCCCAAACTCGAGGGGGTTACTAGTAACAGTTGAAGAGTTCCGCTGTACACCTCCTGACTCCATCATCAGATCCTCGTCACCAAGTGTATTGGTAGAAGTATGGGACACTCATCTAAACCAACCATATGAGCACAAACTCGAGGGGGTTACTAGTAACGGTTGAAGAGTTCCACTGTCCACCTCCTGACTCCATCATCAGACCCTCGTCACCAAGTGTATTGATTGGTAGAAGTATGGGACACTCGTCCAAACCAACCATATGAGCCCAAACTCGAGGGCGTTACTAGTAACGGTTGAAGAGTTCCACTGTCAACCTCCTGACTCCATCATCAGACCCTCGTTACCAAGTGTACTGGCAGAAGTACGGGACACTCGTCCAAACCAACCAAATGAGCCCAAACTGGAGGGGGTTACTAGTAACGGTTGAAGAGTTCCACTGTCCGCCTCCTGACTCCATCATGAGACCCTCGTCACCAAGTGTATTGGGAGAAGTATGGGACACTCGTCCAAATCAACCATATGAGCGCAAACTCGAGGGGGTTACTAGTAACGGTTGAAGAGTTCCACTGTACACCTCCTGACTCCATCATCAGATCCTCGTCACCAAGTGTATTAGTAGAAGTATGGGACACTCGTATAAACCAACCATATGAGCACAAACTCGAGGGGGTTACTAGTAACGGTTGAAGAGTTCCACTGTCCACCTCCTTACTCCATCATCAGACCCTCGTCACCAAGTGTATTGGTAGAAGTATGGGACACTCGTCCAAACCAACCAAATGAGCCCAAACTCGAGGGGGTTACTAGTAACGGTTGAAGAGTTCCACTGTTCACCTCCTGACTCCATCATGAGACCCTCGTCACCAAATGTATTCGTAGAAGTATGGGACACTCGTCCAAACCAACCATATGAGCCCAAACTCGAGGAGGTTACTAGTAACGGTTGAAGAGTTCCACTGTACACCTCCTGATTCCATCATCAGACCCTCGTCACCAAGTGTATTGGTAGAAGTATGGGACACTCGTCCAAACCAACCAAATGAGCCCAAACTCGAGGTGGTTACTAGTAACGGTTGAAGAGTTCCACTGTCCACCTCCTGACTCCATCATTAGATCCTTGTCACCAAGTGTATTGGTAGAAGTATGGGGCACTCTTCCAAACAAACCAAATGAGCCCAAACTCGAGGGGGTTACTAGTAACGGTTGAAGAGTTCCACTGTACACCTCCTGACTCCATCATCAGATCCTCGTCACCAAGTGTATTGGTAGAAGTATGGGACACTCGTCTAAACCAACCATATGAGCACAAACTCGAGGGGGTTACTAGTAACGGTTGAAAAGTTCCACTGTCCACCTCCTGACTATCATCAGACCCTCGTCACCAACTGTATTGATTGGTAGAAGTATAGGGCACTCGTCCAAACCAACCAAATGAGCCTAAACTGGAGGGGGTTACTAGTAACGGTTGAAGAGTTCCACTGTCCGCCTCCTGACTCCATCATGAGACCCTCGTCACCAAGTGTATTGGGAGAAGTATGGGACACTCTTTCAAACCAACCATATGAGCCCAAACTCGAGGGGGTTACTAGTAACGGTTGAAGAGTTCCACTGTACACCTCCTGACTCCATCATCAGATCCTCGTCACCAAGTGTATTAGTAGAAGTATGGGACACTCGTCCAAACCAACCATATGAGCACAAACTCGAGGGGGTTACTAGTAACGGTTGAATAGTTCCACTGTCCACCTCCTGACTCCATCATCAGACCCTCGTCACCAAGTGTATTGGTAGAAGTATGGGACACTCGTCCAAACCAACCAAATGTGCCCAAACTCGAGGGGGTTACTAGTAACGGTTGAAGAGTTCCACTGTTCACCTCCTGACTCCATCATGAGACCCTCGTCACCAAGTGTATTCGTAGAAGTATGAGACACTCGTCCAAACCAATCATATGAGCCCAAACTCGAGGAGGTTACTAGTAACGGTTGAAGAGTTCCACTGTACACCTCCTGATTCCATCATCAGACCCTCGTCACCAAGTGTATTGGTAGAAGTATGGGACACTCGTCCAAACCAACCAAATGAGCCCAAACTCGAGGTGGTTACTAGTAACGGTTGAAGAGTTCCACTGTCCACCTCCTGACTCCATCATTAGACCCTCGTCACCAAGTGTATTGGTAGAAGTATGGGACACTCTTCCAAACAAACCAAATGAGCCCAAACTCGAGGGGGTTACTAGCCCTTTGAGTCCCTTTGACGGGAAAATAGTACTACTCCCCTTGGCTCCCAGGCACCTTTTAGCGGCGCTCAAAAACGCAAAATTTTGGCGCGCGCGCTCCCACACAAATTCGAATATCCCGCCTCAATCGATCGATCCATCAATACTCGTTATTCAGTCTTGTTTGTACTCAAATTACGCGTTCAGTGATACCAAACTCTTCAGGATTCACTTAGAAGCACAGGCCGATTTTTTGAACTCCAGGCAAAACAAAACACACTCGACATTTTTTTTTGAATTTTTCTGACCAAAACTGTACAATTTCGTCTTACATATTGCATACCGAAATAAGCGCATTGAAACGAACTATCGAATACCGAACAACGTTTACGAGTACAATCTTTGTCTATTCCAGGGTCAGTGGAAATGTCAGCTGCCAAAAGTGACATTTTATTTTCTGTCAACTTCATTATTTATTTTCTGTGTGAAGGTTATTGTGTGCCCAGTCGTGTCTGAGAATAGTTATTAGTAAATTTAACCAAGAAATGATACCAGTATTGAGTGTTTTGGTGGAAAATTGGTAGAATTAGATAATGAATTAAAACTAGCGGCGCGCAAAAGGCGCGCAATAAGTGGAGCGCGCGCTCCACTTGGGAGCCATGGGTAGGCGACGAAAACTGGAGCGCGCGCTCCACTTGGGAGCACAAGGGCTAGTAACGGTTGAAGAGTTCCACTGTACACCTCCTGACTCCATCATCAGACCCTCGTCACCAAGTGTATTGGTAGAAGTATGGGACACTCGTCCAAACCAACCAAATGAGCCCAAACTCGAGGGGGTTACTAGTAACGGTTGAAGATTTCCACTGTACACCTCCTGACTCCATCATCAGACCCTCGTTACCAAGTTGAAATTATCATAATATTGTATTGTCACGAGAACTCAATGTGTGTGCAAAGTTTCATAAAAATTGGTTCAGTAGAAGTAGTTGAAAAAGTTGTCGCAAGATTTGAAACAAAGATAGAAACAAAGCCACAAATATACGGAGTCAAGCTAAATAAAAAAAAAAAAAAAAAAAACAAAAAAAAAACCGTTTAATATTAATAATAAAAACACGGCGCCGCCCGATTGGGTGAAACGGCTATCAATCGCTGTTCTATGCAAATAGCTAAGCTACGTTAAACTTATTTTGGCAAAATTTGAAAAGGGATATAATAGTACTGCGATTATCGCAACAATAACAAACAATAGTCACTATTACATGCAAAGGTCGACTGGGAGAAATCCCTGTAAGCCCGCCTTTGCCCCTGATGTAAACTATGATCAGGCAATATCACCTCCGAGAAGGTAGGTGCCATGCCGGAGACTTCCCTGGATTGCTGGGTATACTGGATTAGAGGAGAACACATCCGAGGCTGCTATGCGGCCATCTTACATCCAGTACGGTGGTATCAACTCAGTCGGCTACAATTTGAGCCTACCACCTAGTAAGGGGCAAGGACATTAGTTAATTAGCTTGTGTGGTGTGTTTTTTTAGGGAAACTGACACGGTTGGCTACATCATCATCACCTACAACATCCGTGATGTCAGCCCATAACACCGGGTGAACTTGGTGCCACGTCAGTGCTTCCCTTAGGTCGTGCCGGCTACACTGAACTGGACGGAAAACACAAACTATTTACTTACATAGCCGTTTCGACCGACTCATTCAGTGCGGTGGTACCAATCCGGGCGGGTTAAACCCTACCACCTAGTGATATAAGAAGGGAGTCATATCCCTAAGTCGCCTTTTACGACATACACCGGGAGAGATGCAGTGGGGCTATTCACGGTACGTTTGTGTATGAGTCCTAACATCAATGAATATCCAAGAAACAATTAGGCCACTGCAGATTCGCATGTGCAACAAAATGAATAAGCGCACAGGAACCAGAGACCACTCTAATGTTAACTTGCTCTTCCAGCTGTAACACTAACTTACTCTAAACTATGATACAAGTTGTCCAATTGTCCATCCTTTCCATTATGAACGAGGCTATTGTTACCCCAATCTCCCCAACCTGGATTGCCTGTCCGAATGCGAGGCAATATTTTCCATACCCTCCTAGGTAGTACTACCTATGAGCTAGGATTCCTACGTTTGTAACGCCAAGGGCCTCTAAAACAATGGCATTGAAAAGGTATGTATGTATGTATAACTCTTCGAATGTGCGAATATTTTTGTAGTGCGCAGCATTTTTTGGCGAACTTACAAACAGGTTTGAGGTACGAAAATTCTTTATTTAAGCGAAGCCATCGCATGAATAGTAAATTCAACCTCCAGATGAGGACTGCAATGATTTTCAGACTACCTCCGCATCATTTCTGTCTTGCACACTTTTTGACGTAAATTCGATGAAAATGATTTTTTTTTTATGGAAACTGACACGGTTGTCTACATCACCTACAACATCCGTGATGTCAGTCCATAACACCGGGTGAACTAGGTGCCGCGACGTGTCAGTGCTTCCCTTCATTTCATGTCGGCTACACTGAACTGGACGGAAAACACGAACTATTTACATAGCCCTTTCGACTGACGTTTCATTCAGTGCAATGGTACCGACCCGGGCCGGATAAACCCTACCACCTAGTAAGGTAAGAAGGGAAGAGACCTACAGTTTTACGTGGAATCCGAACCACGGTCAGCCTCCAACGGTAGAGCGGTCACCGATCCAACTACTGACCGCGTCAGGGTTGCTTAACAACAGTCGACCGACCGCACCACTGAGCTACCGAGGCTGACAAATGTACTTTCGCCGTCTTCGTACGGCTAAATTATAGTGATACCGCCTGAGAGATCCATTCGGCTTCAATAAATAATAACCAATGTCGACATAACCTCCGAATTACTCTGAAGATTGTTTCATACCTCTGTTCTATTCTTCTTTCAATTTGTGTAATAATGAGTTTCTGATCTATTCTATTGTATTCTCAATTTGAGCTTTTATTTCAAGACGTCATCGTCGTAGTCATTCCGTCTACATTCTTCCAAGCATTGACTACTACTACTGCAACCTTAAGTGTTCAAGATGTAGCCAAATGATGTCCATGAATGTTAATAGTTCTATTACAGAGAGCGAGACATTTGGCACCGTTTCAACCTGATGGTGCCCATTGAATTCATTTTACAGTTAACGTTGTGAATGGTTTTACCGACCGGCGTACTTCCTAAGGACACAATTTTACTTCTCAAATAAACCGGCCAAGTGCGAGTCGGACTCGCGCACCGAAGGTTCTGTACCACCAAGTAATTGATCTGTTTTTAGTATTTGTTGTTTTATTGTTTTACTTTAGAATTTGCACTATAATCACACAAGTTTGACGCTTCTATTACGATAGAGCAAACCCTAAATAATCGCAAAAAAAAAGTAATTATTAGGTAATACAAATTAACGATTTTCAGATTGTTTCCCTTTACTGGTGCTGTGAGACCTTGCTTATTGCCAAATTTCGTGATTCTCTGTGAATGGGAATTTCCCTATAGGTTTTGATGAGAGTTTGCGAGTATCACAATACCTATGTGACATAAATGGTCGTACCTTTTGATCACATTTACTTAGAAGCTTGAATTACGAGTATATACACCTACAAGGAAACGTAGACCTTAGTATTTAGTGCTAATTTCATCTTGATACCTTTATCCGTTCCTTGGGGTCTTGACAGACGGACAGACGGACGGACGGACGGACATCAAAGTAATCCTATAAAGGTACCGTTTTTTTTTTCATTTTGAGGTACGGGACTCTTAAAATCATAAAATATGTTTTATTTAATAGAAAGCGATAATAATACATTCAGAAGATTCACAGAATATTTTTAAAACGACCTTGTCCTGAAGTAACAATCCGCAACGCAGGGCAACATTCAAATCTGCAAGAACATTGTCCTGACCGAATCTGAAGATCTCTGTTGTCATTTACCATTTTACTTCTTTTTTATGATGCTTTATCGTTTCAATCCACTTGGCTCCAATAAATAATGAATAATTCGAATCATTTATAATATATTCAATAACTCACTAATTAATTAAATGGGTTGAAAAGTGTGTGCATTACCAAGTTGGCTAAAAAAGTATTCACGCTAAACTTTAGATTTGGCCAGAATCTTCAATAACTCTCTAGTAAATCAGAATATCGTGAGGCTAGACTGACTCATTTAGTAAATACATAGAAAGGAGCGCTGTAGCACCGTCTGAGAGCCTTGCGAGTGGTGGGAGTGATTACATACTCTCGTCACGTGTTTATTAGAGTTTTGTAGCTATAACATAAAATAAGCTTTCAATACTATTTTTATTAGACCAAAATCGAGTCTGGCAATTTTTTTTTACTTTTAAATCTTTATATAATAGCCTGAAATTATGCAAAGTAAAAGTTTATATTACTAACGGGCTCTTTAAAATTTCAATAAACCTCTCTTTATTGTGAGCTAGTAAAAGAGCCTTAAAATGTAGTAGATACCTGATACACTTACAAGAAATTCGCTGTCTTACTAGCTAGATGGTACTTAGGTATCTTGTCATGTCCACCGCCGTCGCCGCCATGGTCAAACAAGTCAGAATCTGTCAATCAAATCATAATATGACTAGTTTTGAAACTGCAAAGACTATCAATACATAATATAAAATCCAAACCGGACCTCGAAACACATAGGGTCATTATTATTATTAAAGATCTCAGTCAAATTCTAAATTTGCTTACTAGGATGGCAACCAAATGTTGGGGGGTCGCTGGGTTAAGTCTTGGTAGTGTTCTCTGGAGCTGTATGGAGTCCACACAAATTACCAACCTAGCAGTCTACTGTGCCAGTGGTGGGTCACACTAAAGTAGAGCTCAGCAAGTCCGACATTTACGTCCTCGTCGTGCTCCCTGGGCAATGTTACGACGATGCCTTGGCATTACCACCGTCCTAGAGTCGCAGCAGCTAAGGAATGTCGGACGCCAGGCGACCATCCTGCGCCTAAACAGGATCTATTTTTCAGCTTCACTATGTGGTAGACAGGTCCTCCACCATGTCGTCCGGGTTGGTACCACAGGTCGCAGGCGAAAAACTCCTGATGTGGCTCTGCTGCACTTGGAGGTCAGCCTGCGACTAGCCGGTCGGTGGACTTGAGTGTATCGGGGGTGTACTGGGTTGTGGATGCTAGTGTCGCTTGCACTCCAGACTCCTATTAACCGACTGACAGCCGCAGGGGTCAGGGAGAGCCGGTGGAAACAGGTGACCGCTGCCTGCCTGCGTGGTAGTACAGGGGCCCGGCATACGGTCCTCACCAACCCGTGTGTTGGCTGCCCTATCAACACGCGAAAATCCCTGTCAGAGAGCATTGTGGGGCTGGTGACCATGGGAGACCACATGTTTTCCTGGGAGGGGGGGCCCGGGGGTCCTCTCGCTCTCTGCGACTGTCAGTTAGTTGAGTCTATTCGAGTTGCACAAGGCATCACCGCGCCCTGGACACATTCTGATACGCTCCATGAATCAAACCCATCCAAATCAATGAGCCGAACCAAAAATAGAAAAGTTTGTAAACCTTCAGCGGCCCGTTCTCCCTCAAAATTTAAAGTAGACCTCGCAAATATAAGAGGTCTACATACGAATTTCTCCTCCGTCGCCTGCCATCTGCAGACGGCGAGGCCTCACCTCCTCTTTCTTACGGAGACCCAGATCGGGCGTCCTGCGGACACATCCTACCTGGACGTTCCTGGTTACAATCTTCAGGAACGTTTCATGGCGAAGGGTGGTGTCTGCTTGTACGTTGGATCTGGTGTCTCCTATACCCGGCTCACCCGATTTGAGGATCCTGCTTTCCCTGTGCTATGGATCCGCGTGAATCTTCCCCATGTGGTGAGAGTTTACGCGGGTGCGTACAGATCCCCTAACCTCAGTGCGTCAAGAACAGAGGCATTTTGCGAGCATCTCAGCAGTACGGCAGACAAACTGCTTTGCGAGTTCCCTACGGCGGAGTTAGTGATGCTGGGTGATTTCAATGCTAAACACCAAGTCTGGTTGGGCTCCCCCATCACTGACCATGCCGGCAGGGAGACTTACAACTTGGCCATTGCACACGGGTTGACGCAGTTGGTGTCCGGAACCACTCGGATACCTGATAACCCTGCTCATCGACCTAGTTTGCTGGACCTTGTGCTGACTAGCGAGCCAAATGGTTACAAGGTGAGGGTTGAAGCTCCCCTCGGTAACTCCGACCATTGCCTTGTACGCTCAACTGTGCCAACTGTACACCTCGCGGAAGCACGTGAATGTAGTACGCGAACAGTTTGGCACTACCGGTCAGCACAATGGGATGACTTCCGTTCCTTCTTGGGAGCATACCCTTGGCACGACGTTTGCTTCTCTTCTCCAGACCCATCCCTGTGTGCCCAATCGGTCGTCGATGTGATCGCACAGGGTATGAATTTCTTCATCCCTACCTCCGCTGTTCCCATCGGCGGCCGCCATAAGCCTTGGTTTGATCGTCAATGCAGGCTGGCTATTGACGCAAAGAACCAGGCTTACAGGAAATGGCTGCAGAATAGGTCTGTCGAGAACAGGCGAGAGCTCAACGTCGCTGCTAGGTCCTGCAAACGAACGCAAAACTTGGCCAAGTTCAGGCACGACCGTGGAATTGGCGCGAAACTTGCGCGTAGCCCTTCGGGTAGCCGCGCCTTCTGGTCTCTCGCCAAATCCATCGGTCGGAATTTCTGCCGTCCTGCTACACCTCCGCTGGAACGTCCGGATGGCTCGCTCGCTATACTCGCGAAGGAAAAGGCGAATATCTTTGCACGCCTTTTCGCATCCAACTCAAACATGGACGACCTGGGCGCCAACCCCCCTTCATTGCCCCATTGCGGGCGTATGATGGATAATATTAGGTTCCATCCCAGAGTCGTCTATAAAACGCTACGTGAGTTGGATATTTCGAAGAGTAGCGGGCCTGACGGCGTCCCGGCGGTTGTCTTGAAAAATTGTGCTCTGGAATTGGCGCCAGTCCTTACTCGCCTATTCAAACGCTCCTATTCCTCCGGTTCAATGCCTTCTTGCTGGAAAAGAGCTTCGGTCCAGCCGGTCCCCAAGAAGGGGGACCCAGCGAACCCATCGAACTATCGCCCTATTGCGATAACCTCACTCTTGAGTAAGGTTATGGAGCGTATTGTCAACTCAGCGCTCCTGACGTACCTAGAAGACTATAAACTCCTCGACGATAAGCAATACGGCTTCCGCAAGCAAAGGTCGACTGGAGATCTTCTAGCGTACGTCACGCACTTGTGGGCTGAAAGACTCGATGGTTTTGGGGAATCGCTGGCGGTCGCTTTGGATATATCCAAAGCATTCGATCGCGTCTGGCACCGGGGACTCCTAAGCAAGCTTCCGGCCTACGGTGTCCCTACAAAACTGTGCACTTGGATCTCCAGCTTTTTGAGCAATCGGTCGATCTTTGTCACCCTTGATGGTGCATGCTCGGCCGATTACTCAATCAATGCTGGTGTTCCACAAGGATCCGTGCTGTCGCCTACGCTGTTTCTATTATTTATTAACGACATGCTCTCGCTCGGCGAAATACATTGCTACGCGGACGACAGCACGGTGCACGAAGGGTTCATCAAAGACTGGAAGGGTAGAGAGGCGTCAGCAGCAAACGCGAGACGCGAAACTGTTGCTCGGGTTGACCTGGTTCTCGATAAAGTATCCTCATGGGGGAAGGAGAACTTGGTCAACTTCAACGTAGCTAAGACGCAAGCCTGTGCCTTCTCTACTAAGGCTGATCCGTTTCCACTCCAAGCAACTTTCCAGGGCAGCCAAGTCCCCAATGATGGTAGTCTGGGCGTCCTGGGTATAGAGGTGTCCAGGGACGTTGGATTTCGATCGTTCATAGAATCCAAGGCGAAACTAGCATCTCGAAAATTAGGGATACTCTACCGATGTCGGCGATTTTTCACACCGGTCCAATTGCTTACACTCTATAAAGCACAAGTAAGACCGGTGATGGAATATTGCAGTCATCTTTGGGAGGGCTCCCCTGAGTACCTTCTTTCAGCCTTGGATTCTATCCAACGACGAGCCATTCGCCTCATTGGCGACTCTGTACTCACAAAGGACCTTCAACCTCTAAAACACAGACGTATCGTTGGGTCATTGAGCCTGTTTTATCGGTACTACTATGGCCGCTGCTCTGACGAAATTGCTTCCCTTATCCCTCCTCCTCCTGTTCGCCTTCGCCAAACCCGCCATACTCTCGCGGAACACCCCTTTGTAGTGGACAGACGAGTACTTCGAACGGCACGATTCTCTAAATCGTTCTTGTGCCGCACTGCAAAGGTGTGGAACGGGCTTCCGGGGAATATCTTTCCCCACTCCTACAATCCACGGATCTTCAAATCGCGGGTAAATAGCCTTTCCCCAGCGACATTAGTCCACCTCCAAGCCGGACTGGCACCTCCTCGGGGGTGATATTGGCTGCGCCTGAGGCTTCGACCTCGGACACAGCTAGCTAGTTCGGAAACAATAAAAAAAAAAAAAAAAAAAAAAAAAAAAAAAACTACCCTCTTGAGTAATAAAAAAAAATCGCTGTCTGTAATGTTCGCCTTGGGCTTCGCCATGTTCTTGAGAGTTTATCGCTTTCCTGAACGCAGTCTATAAGTGTTTGTGAATTAAACTGATTTCTTTCTTTTATCTTTTATCTTATTTAAATGTAGATTTGACGAAAGCATTAAATGCTATAAATTGTGTACAGCAAATGGGCAAAGGTTAGATAAATAAATACACCAAATCGTGAAATATTAATCAGGCAACAAAACATATAAATCAATTCCATTCAAGTTATAATTTCTACGAAAGCCACCGCCCGGGCTCAACCCTTGAGCGGTCACGCGAAATCAAACGGACCCGCCCCGTGAGGTCCTCGACAGACAACAATGTGGATTATCTCGTCGACCAATAGCAACCCGCGTCGACCCAACACCGATATCATTAATTAACTGTCATCACGGAAAAACTAGGAGATGGGTTCGGTACGTATGCTCGAGATTGATGGGCAGCAGCAAACTCTGCTTGTTCTCTGTGATATTAGACAATACTAATGATGAACTTGTTATACCTAGCTACCTTCGCGGAAATACAGTGATCTCTGAAGTGGGCATGTATCATGTGTGATAGCTAACTAAATAGCGAGAACAACCTGGTCGACAGGTTTAGTTAGAATCGTAACAAACTAACGTTAGGTGGCAGTTTGCCTTTATCTCGATTAAAAGCTTAGTAGCAGAGACGAATCCCATCTGCTGAAACTCAACCCCCCCATTAATTGAATTTACATTATAACAATGAGCGTACAGATTTTCAGCCAACAATTTTATTCAGCAAATAATGATGCTCATTTTCGAAGTGGCATATGTACGATATCGAGCGCTAATATTTCACACTACATTAATCAATTTGAAACGAGACGCTGCGCTCAAAACAATACCGGCTCCCTCGCGCCGCGGTCTGCCATTGACATGCGGTGACGAGTCTGACGAGGTGAACAATAAAACACCTTTTTACCTACGTGATTGGGTTTAAATTCAAAAGTCAACGCCCACGCGAATTTGGAAAATGTAGGGAGAAAATGATCATTTATCGATCGGACGATGGTCAGATAGTGATCGGGGTCGTCACAACGCCTGCCCTTTATGACAGGGTTAGACAGAAAACTGCCCTATGAGTTTATGTGTAGATTCGTAATCTATATCTTAGCGATTTGGCTATTCCACAAACATATTATAGGGTTTCGTATCTAAAAAGAAAACCCGGAAACCTTATAGGATCATTCTCGTATCTGTCTGTCACGAAAAATGGAATGGTACGGAACCCTCTCCGTGCGAGTTCGACTCGCACTTGGACACTTTTTTAAGTAATAAAACTCGTAGTTAAGTAATGTTATGCACTCGTTAGTGTTATTGCGGGAAAGGTTGGCTTTTTAAATAGTTTAAACAATTTTGAACGGTTTGAAATATTTGCTTATAAGGTTATATCTAATATTTTAAACTTTTCCGAAGCAGACCATAACGTAACGCATTAAACCTGAGTTCGCTAACTAGTCACTTCCGGTCCACGGCGAAGAGATAATTGGATATTTCCGATAACGGCCGAGAGGTGGCGCTTCATTTAATAACCACTTAATAAAGTTACGCCGTCTCTTTGGGTGTAAAATTAATGAAAGGTAATTAAAGGGAACTTTCTCTAAGCAAAAGTTTCTTTCTCGAACTCAAGTATTTTTATAAATGGCGTTTTATCATTTTGAAGTGATGGCCACTAGATGACACTTGCAGCTTAGATTAGAAATAATAATACTGAAATACATCGCGATTATCGTTATTAGAAAGTTATATTAAATTTTTGAATACCGACAATGACCTAAGGTGCAAGCCAAACCACACTGAATGTTAACTTTTTAAACTATTTAAAAAGTCAACATTCAGTTGATGGTTTTGCACAAAAGTACCACTGATTACTATACCCTTTTCAACGCATAAAACCATTTAGGTACGCGAAACACCAACTCGAGGTTTTGTTGTGTTTTAATTGATATAGACGAATTTCACTGACGTATTCAGGCACGTCTATGAATGGTTATAGGATATTTTTCCGCGAAGCGAAGAAGCGGGTACTGCTATTTCATTATTACTTTATTATAGTAAGTAAGATGGCTGGTAATGAATGCCTCTAGGATTTGTGTCCGCCTTTTGTCCTAAAGTATATTAAGTAAATTGTCATTGAATTAAATATTTAATTAAACTGCATAATTTAATTATTTATAAAGCTGCGTATGACGCTAGAAAAAGTCTAAATTTGTTGTCGGTGTTTTAAATGAAAAAATAAATTGAATTTGTAACAATAATTATGGAATACATTTATAGGTACGATGCGAATGCAATATGCATTTTTCGGCTTTGTAATGCAGACCAATTCGTAGAAGTAACTACAAATTTGAACAAATAAGCCTATTTTTGCGTTGGTAAAAAACAATTATTATGGAAACTGACACAGTTGGCTACATCACCTACTACATCTGTGATGTCAGCCCACAACATCTTGGTGAACTAGGTGTCATGTCAATGCTTCCCTTCGGTCGTGACGGCTACACTGAAGTAGAGGGAAAACACGAACTATTTAAATAATCGTTTCAACCGACCTTTCATTCAGTGCGGTGGCGGGTTAAAACCTACCATCCAGTAAGGTAAGAGGGAAGGGACCCACAATTTTACGTGGATTCCGAACCACGGTCAGCCTCCAACGGTCGAGCAAGCCAAACCACACTGAATGTTAACTTTTTAAACTATTTAAAAAGTCAACATTCAGTTGATGGTTTTGCACAAAAGTACCACTGATTACTATACCCTTTTCAACGCATAAAACCATTTAGGTACGCGAAACACCAACTCGAGGTTTTGTTGTGTTTTTGGGGATTAGTAGAAATAATGGGGTTGTCTCCACGGATCCCAGAATACCAACTACTTACAATTCCACAAACGCAAAACACTATGATTCTTATTAATCTGGAGTACAAAATTATATACTTACATAAATTATTATTAAATAAAAAAACCGCCAAGTGTGAGTCGAACCCGCGCACCGGGGATTGCGTACCACCACACAATATATTGTGTTCGCGCTGGTAACACTGGCTGCAGTCGGACGTTAGCCGCAAGAAGACTTCGCATCTCATCCGGTCGGTCGGCCGACCGCCTGCGCCTGCCTTCACATCGCTCTGGCTCTCGGCTTTTTTTCGCTTGACGCGCGGCGTGCGCGCATCTGTCGTATTTTTGCATATTCGTGTCTGAAGAACCGCATTAAACCTATTATACAGTCCACAACCATTTTATTTCGAAGTGCTAGGCCCCTTCAACTAGAGAGAAGTCCTAGCGCAATCATATTGTGATATGGGTTTACCAAAATAACAGGGTTTTTCAAAATAACGAAACGCCTAAATAAAAACTATAGCAATAGTTTGACTATCAGGCAAACCATTGCTTCTTGTAGTCAAAAACATGAAAAAAGTGTTTTTTTTTGACTCAACTATTAAATGGTCGAATAGTGTAATAATAAAAGTTATTTTGTGGCTGTCTACCTTATTACATAAGGTATATATTACATATATATTTAGAGATTAGGGACGTCTGAAATTCACAAAAATTCAAATTTTGCCTGCTAAGTCCAGCACCACAGTTAATCGTGCATCTCCATAAACGTAGCTTCTAAAAAAGGAATCCTTGTCTGAATACCAGCGAATGCAATCTGTACATATATTCAGATAGATTCTCGTTGCCTTGTCCAGTGTCCAGACAAATTCGTAGTATGAAAATTCCGAAACTGTCGCATGCACAATGTCGACGCTCTATCAGTCTCAACTAGAAAATCCAGGAGAGTACCTACTTTAAAAGGTTTCAAAACTTCCGCACAACTAAACCGAGTTGCGAAGAAATCACCAAATGTCTTAATATTTCACAGAATCTAGTATTCCGTCTCAACTTCAGTTTCAGTTTATTTGTTCATCCCACAGAGCGGCGATCCGCGGCCGTCTTCCCCCAAACCGATACATAATGTCTGGACCAGTCGACATATTTTTATCCGTTCATTGCCTTAGCTCGGTGAGCAGGCAAGAAAACTCGCCTGCATTCATCGAGTTAATATTACTAGAGGATGCGCTGCGGAGAAGGTTTCAAAGAAATCAAGTCGCAATAACTGCGGTATGAGGGCAAGAAGCGGGATGGCGCGGCGCGGAGATCAGAATGGTAGAGGGGATCTGGTGAGGGGAGCTAGAGGGAGAGGGGAAGCGGAGATTGAGACGGGTGGTGCGCGCGGAGTAGCGTATGTAGCGACCTCGTCATCGGAGGATCGCGATTGACTAACTCATTTGCGGCTCGGTGGCTTCAACTCGCTGGAACATGACGCGCTATCGGAGTGCACTCTCTTGTAGAAAGTACATTAGTACCTATATCTCGATGCCTGTAGTAATATTTTTTCAGACTTTCGATGTAATAGTGATTGTGACTTATCAGAATACAAAATGTATTTGACAGCTTAGTACTATAAATTAACTATGTAAAATACTGCTGCTTACAGATGACTACAGTTTGCGAGCAAAACACTATGTTTGATACCTACCTACCTAAGAGGATTAATTAGGTTCATAGCCAGTTTACGAGCACGTGGGTCCATAACGATGTTTGTAGAACGTTAACTAAATTAACAAGCCTTCGCCTTATTAATCCTGCCTTATTTACCCGAATAATCATAATAAAATGCCTCCTTCGCGCGTTAGGGAAATGGTTGTAAACCTTTGATTATTACATAAACATGTCATGAAACACGAAACGCGTAACATGGAAACAAACATGACCTACAAAGGTCAACATGTACATCGTATATTGCGTAGTATCGGATATTATGAAGAATTTCTTATCTATATACGATTATGTATGTTTTCACTTCAGCAATATTAACAATATTTGCAAAATTTAATTAGAAATTATGAAATATTTTAAATAGTTTCAACATCAAAAATATCTCAAAATGTAGCAAACATACAACCACTAAATTTTTCCACCTTCCAAATAATTTCGCAACGTATACTTATATAATATATACAACATTATGGATGTTCTGGCTCATACATAGGTACAGGCCATCAATCATTTGAGACAAAAATAAAACATTAGAGACTCCAGAATGAAGCCAAAAATTGTTGGTTGCAAAAGTTTTATAATGAAGTGTCATGTTTTGAAAAGTTGTTTCGTATGTATTATTTTCGATAATTAAGTCGATCAAAATTGTTTTATTGAAGTAATTTACCGAAAAAATTCACCTAATATATTGTCAACATAAGTTGCTTAACTTTCTTGTATCATAATAATTGATTTTGTTATAAGCTGCTTTATTGTTTTGTGTAACAATTTTTTTAAATAAATGTTTTGTAATGCTATTAAATAAAGCTGAAAATATGTGACGTTGTGTCGTCATCATTCTATGTTCGCTTATAGTCGAGAACTACTTAATCAATTGATATAGACGAATTTCACTGACGTATTCAGGCACGTCTATGAATGGTTATAGGATATTTTTCCGCGAAGCGAAGAAGCGGGTACTGCTATTTCATTATTACTTTATTATAGTAAGTAAGATGGCTGGTAATGAATGCCTCTAGGATTTGTGTCCGCCTTTTGTCCTAAAGTATATTAAGTAAATTGTCATTGAATTAAATATTTAATTAAACTGCATAATTTAATTATTTATAAAGCTGCGTATGACGCTAGAAAAAGTCTAAATTTGTTGTCGGTGTTTTAAATGAAAAAATAAATTGAATTTGTAACAATAATTATGGAATACATTTATAGGTACGATGCGAATGCAATATGCATTTTTCGGCTTTGTAATGCAGACCAATTCGTAGAAGTAACTACAAATTTGAACAAATAAGCCTATTTTTGCGTTGGTAAAAAACAATTATTATGGAAACTGACACAGTTGGCTACATCACCTACTACATCTGTGATGTCAGCCCACAACATCTTGGTGAACTAGGTGTCATGTCAATGCTTCCCTTCGGTCGTGACGGCTACACTAAAGTAGAGGGAAAACACGAACTATTTAAATAATCGTTTCAACCGACCTTTCATTCAGTGCGGTGGCGGGTTAAAACCTACCATCCAGTAAGGTAAGAGGGAAGGGACCCACAATTTTACGTGGATTCCGAACCACGGTCAGCCTCCAACGGTCGAGCAGTCATGGTAAGTGCAATAATTTCAAAAAAGCTGTTCTTCGCCGCGGTCAAATTTATTATTTTTTTTTTTTTATGGAAACTGACACGGTTGGCTACATCACCTACAACATCCGTGATGTCAGCCCATAACACCGGGTGAACTAGGTGCTATGTCAGTGCTTCCCTTCATTTCGCGCCGGCTACACTGAACTGGACGGAAAACACGAACTATTTACATAGCCGTTTCGACCGACGTTTCGCTCAGTGCGGTGGTACCAACCCGGCCGGGATAAACCCTACCACCCAGTAAGGTAAGAAGGGAAGGGACCTACAGTTTAACGTGGAATCCGAACCACGGTCAGCCTCCAACGGTCGGGCGGTCACCCATCCAATAACTGACCGCACCACTGAGCTGCCGAGGCTGGCGATCCCTTAGTCGACTTTTACGACATGCGACGGGGAGAGATGCAGTGGGGCTATTCTTTTTAAGTACCGACCCCACACGGTACAACTTGCAGCAGTTCTTAACTACTTATCCAAAAACCAAAATTTCCAAACTCTGTACCGGAACAAGCTGCTCGACGCTGTTTGCTGCCCCCAACCATATTTGCAAGTGTCGGCTCATTCCACTCCCAAGCCACGTTCAGAGTGGAAATGCAAT
Source organism: Nematopogon swammerdamellus (assembly GCA_946902875.1). NCBI lineage: Eukaryota > Metazoa > Arthropoda > Insecta > Lepidoptera > Adelidae > Nematopogon > Nematopogon swammerdamellus. The sequence continues at coordinate 14,381,924 of OX336341.1, read as the reverse complement.
CTGCATCTTGAGACAGCGCACCCCCCCCCCCCCCTCCTCCCCCCCCCCCCCTCACCCTGCTTTGCAACCTCAGCACCTCCACCTCCGCGCCTGCTGCGGTAGCATGTTACTTCATCATCCATGCACAGGATGATACGTCTTAGAACTCTACATTTCGTAAGATTTTCACGCTACGCCAGAGAATACATAGGTGCCATGCCAGTGCTTGCCTTTGGTCGTGCCGGCTACACTAGACTGGGCGGAAAACACTATTTACAGAGATGCTTGCGACCGACCTTTCATTTAGCGCGGTGGTACCAATCCGAATTAACAGCATATTGTAATATAAAATGTAGAGAAGATACTATGTGTGACTAACTTTGTACTTGTTTATTGACAAACTGGAGAACGATAAAATTCATTAAATCAACCCTTTACATAAATCGTTTAGTTTATTTTAAGCACTCGAAACAGTTGCATATAATTTGTTTACATCAGCTCCACAATACTTATTTATCTACCGCTTAGGGATGCCTTTTTAATTATTATTTTTTTATTTAAAGTCACCCTTCGAGCATTGAAATAGCAATACTCGACATTTCTTTAATCGATGAAATCCGTAATAGGGAAACACGCCAAGGAACCAAGGTAGTTGATATCGCTAAGAAAATTAGCAAGCTGAAGTGGCTGTGGGCTGGGCATATCTGTCGCAGACCCGATAATCGCTGGAATAGACGTGTGCTCGAATGGAGGCCACATTTATGGAAATGTAGCGTGGGACTCCCCCGGGCTAGGTGGACAGACGACCTAAAAAGGTAGCCGGGAGTGGATGAATGAGAAGAGTGGATGGTCGCGCGTCGCGGCGTGCCTTGGGAGAGGCCTATGTCCAGCAGTAGATCTATAAGGGCTGATGATTAATAGGGACATGAAATGAAGGGAAGCACTGACATAGCTCCTAGTTCACCCGGTGTTATGAGCTGACATCACGGATGTTGTAGGTGATGTAGCCAACCGTGTCGGTTTCCATAAAAAAAAATGATTCCTCAATCAGAATATTTGATTTTATTGTGCAGCACATTTTTCCGTACAGTATAATATCCCCACTCCGCTGCGCCAGAGGTAAAAATAGACCGAACAAAATTAAATTAATTCATCGCACGTTCTATAAAGAATTTCCTACAGCACCCCTTATTGCTCGGTCTAGTCGTGTATCCGATATTCTCCCAGACATTCATTGGAGTTGGCGTGTATTAATCCAAGTTCTGAAACGAGAGGAAAATTGCGAATATGTACATATTTCTAATAAAATTATTATCTCCTATCTTGTTACTTTAAGTGAGCTTATCTTGTATATTTATAATTGGTTTCTCGGAAACGGCTCTTACGATTGGGATACATGAGTTATTCTTATATATATATTTTTTAAATATATAATTGGTTTCTCAGAAACGGCTCTAACGATTGGGATGATTTTTTTCATTAAATAATGCCTTATTTTTCCAAGTTTATCTAGACAGATGTCATCCTTGAGAAAATCAGTTTTCACACAAAAAAAATATGTTTTTTTCTAACGTACAGGCGAATTAAGTTGCAGGAAAATTGCGAATGTGAACATATTTCCAGTAAAATTATTATCTCCTATCTTCAGAGGCGGACTAGCAGCCTTAGCCGCCCTAGGCCGTTTAGTACCAGCCGCCCCAATTCAATGCAGCCGCCCCTTTCAAGTTTACAGCATAGATACAAATGTGAAGTTGTATGAAAATCAGTATTGCGTTCGGTTCAACCTGCCAAAAATATATTAGGTATTTCTCGGCTTATTTTACATATAGTAAAAGTATTTTTTACAAGTTTTACGGCAATATTGACCTTATAGTCATAGCAAAATTATTTTTTCCGCGTAAATAGTGCGTCATCACCTCCGCCGCGCTCACCACTCCCGCACGTCGCACGCACTTGCTCCGGCCGGCACCCTTTCTATTCTGTACCTGCGCTCACTGCTTCCAGCAGCAGGTACAGATTGGCCGCCCCTAATATCTGGCCGCCCTAGGCCCGGGCCTAGTCGGCCTATATGGAAAGTCCGCCTCTGCCTATCTTATTACTTTAAGTGAGCTTATCTTGTATATTTATAATTGGTTTCTCGGAAACGGCTCTTACGATTTGGATACATGAGTTATTCTTATATATATATTTAAATATATAATTGGTTTCTCAGAAAGGCTCTAACGATTGGGATGAATTTTTTTATTTAAATAATGTCTTATTTTCCAAGTTTATCTAGACAGATGTCATCCTTGAGAAAATCAGTTTTCACACAAAAAAAATATGTTTATTTCTAACGCAATCTCTCAGAACATTAGGCCGTAGGTATGTGCGATCATGTGAACAATGTAGTAATTGGCAGCAAACTTGAAAGACGCCGAGCGAAGCTTGGTCGCCCGGGTACTGTATATTATTATGTGGTAGTACCCGAAACGGGGTATACCTTTTTTATGGAAACTGACACGGTTGGCTACTTCACCTACTACATCCCGGCGATCAGGCCCTGACATCAGGGCCTGATGTCAGCCCATAACACATTGGTGAACTAGGTGCCATGTCAGTGCTTCCCTTTGGTCGTGCCAGCTACACTGAACTGAACGGAAAACACGAACTATTTAAATACCGTTTTAACCGACCTCTCATTCAGTGCTGTGGTACCAACCCGGGCGAGTTAAACCGTACCACCTAGTAAGGTAAGAAGGGAAGGGACCTACAGTTATACGTGGAATCCGAACCACGTTCAGCCTTCAACGGTCGAGCGGTCACCCATCCATCCACTGACCGCACCCAGGTGTGCTTATGATCCAACCGACAGTAGACCGGCCTCACCACTGAACTACCGAGGCTGACATAACCTGAAACTGAACAACTTTTTATTTGAATTTCTTCATTTTTTTAATATAATTTTGCATTTTTAAAATAATAGGCGTTTAGCCGACAAAATTCCAGTGTTGACAATTTAAAAAAAGTAAAATGTACAAAATCGTTATTATGAGAATGAGTTTTATACGAAACCAAAAAAAAAAGTATAATTTAACACCGCACATCGAAATAAAAACGCCAATTCTAAATAGGGCTCATGACTTGACTTAAAGAATGCTTTTCTCTGTGTAGGTGTACATATCGCTACGGAATAGCAATTTAATTCGGGCGGTGTTGCCAGGCTGCCGCGCGCGAGTAAGCGTGGCCGCGGGCAACACCACTCTCTACTTGTTGAATGTAGCTAGCCCGCTCAAATTCGTTAGTTATGTAAAATTTTATTTGAAACATTTTTCTTAATTCACTTTAAGTTTATGAATGATTTATAAGAAATACATGTTTTATATACATATATATCTCAAACATAATGTAATCACAAGTAAGTTCACCTAGTATGCAATACAGAAATCAAATTTGAGAAATAATATAGATACAAGAAGAAAGTACAATATTATGAAAACATTGATTATTATTGTTCTTCTGTAGGTAGATAATGAGCCGGCGGCGCCGTCTTCTAGCCCTTAATATACTATAAGAAACTTTATTTTTTTCAATCAGTACCTAGTTAATTAAATAAACATCCCTTGCCCCTTACAAGGTGGTAGGCTCAAATTGTAACCGACTGGGTTGGTACCACCGTACTGGATGTAAGATGGCCGCATAGCAGACTCGGTTGTGTTCTCCTCTAGTCCAGTATAGCCAGCAATCCAGGGAAGTCTCCGGTATGGCACCTACCTTCTCGGAGGTGATATTGGCTAGTCTGAGCATGTGCTTTGGCCCCTCCGACTCAGCCACCCATACCGGATTAAATATAAAAAAAAATAAAAAAAAGCATTTGTCAAAATTGTGAAGGGGAAAACCTACACAATTAATTTATTTATTTTATTTTCATTTTACCATATTATGAAAGAATTAACTTGGAGCCAATCGAGTGCACGAATTTACACGGAACCATATGAATTCAAATTAAGTGTCATACTATTAATTCATATTATTATTCATCAAAAATAAGATTGGTTATAATTAGGTATTATAAACAATCTTATTTTTTATTAATAATTTTTATTGAAGTCGCTTTTATTTATTTTATTATTATTTAGTTTATATTTCTTTTAGACAAATTAATTAAAGTACATTTTGTTTCTCGGATTGGTTTTTAACTTATTTATAATCCACTTTTTTAAAATTTAATACGAGTCTTATTACCATTTTTATTTTCCTTCCGTTGAAGTTTTTCACTTAATTTTTTCTATTTTCTTTCTTTGAAAAGCTTCATTATTTTACTGATCTTGTAACGATGCGATTATTGTGACCGAAACCAGAAAGAGACATTAATTTTTCATAACGTTTTCATGTAATTTCAAGCACCAGGACAATACTGCCAGCTATTCACTTAACTGCTTGTCATTATAGCCTTCATTTTATTAATTTGTACTTTGTTTTGCTACAACACAACATTTCTGAGATTTAGCATTTCTCTCTCTTGAAAATAATGTCGTAATTTGTATGTATTTAATTTAAACTTGAATTGCTATCGCGTATTGACTTAAGACATAAAACGTCTAAAGCAATTAGTGGTCGCTCAATTCCTTACTGGTAAAATGAAAATGAAATATTCCGTAGGCTGTGTTGACTCACTTAGGTTTGGATTAAATATTTATACCAATCCGCAATACAGCTTTAATGACGAAGTAGCTGGAATACAGCAAACATTTCTAGAAATGGTTTATCACTTTATAATTCAAAAAGCCTCCAAGTGCGAGTTGAACTCACACACACCGAGGGTTCCGTACCACCACACAATATATTTCTGTTATATGTTTACCTAAATAAGTGTGTTTTCGAAAATAACGAAACGCCCATACTATAAAAACTACACCAAGTTTGATTTTTTTTTTTGCCGCAACTATTACATTGTTGAAAAAAACTGCCTTTTCCTGCAATCTGTGACTTAATATCTATTATCCCTATTAAAATCTAAATTTTAGCTTTAAAAACCTATGAGAACTTTTTGCACATTTTTAGCTATATCATTAGGACCACTGAACTTAAAATTGTAAATTTTTTTTTTCAGAATTCCTACACTTATCTCTTTCAAATAATACCCTCCCTCCAATACATAAATAATACGTAATACGGCTCCCTAAGTACGAGTATGTTCTATCGTCTATTTCACGGGAGTATTCGGAGGGGCTGTTTAACGCGATTCCTTCGTCCCCATTCCGCCGTGTCATTGCACCTCCGCACTACGCGTACTGGGCAGGGTATGCACCCCTATACAATCGACCTACCAAGGAACTACAAACTTACATACCTACCTATTTGGTGCGAACCGCTTGGTTCGCCACCAAGCGATTCTGTAGGTATTTTATTCACAGAACCGGGAAAATGTAGAACGCACTCCCTGCTCATCTATTTCCTCTCAAGTACAGCCTGGGGTTTTCAAAAGGGGCGTGAAAAGGCTGCTGTCAGGCCGGCATGGCATTCGCAATCCCCGTGCATCACATAATATCCATGGGCATCGTAAGTCACCTACTCTTAAGTTAAACGATGCCAATGTTGCGCTTTCCATAAAAAAAAATTTAAACTTTTTTTATTGGTACCGAGCTGACCCTCCATCCATATTCATCCTCCATACCATTATGCCAAATATTGCCACGTTACTTATTTTTCCAGAAAAACCTCTGGGACAGACGGGAGAGACCTTATAAGAGTTCTGTTTTTACATTTGAAGGTACAAAATCCTAAAAACGTATTGGTACTTTCCTTTGTCCTATATTAATAAATCAATATTTTAATTAAATATTAAAATGTACATATTATATATTGATTGAATAAAAAGATACATTAAAATTATACAACATAAATAAATATACATTGAATTATAAAAAATACTTTGGTAAAACCTAAACAGATATTCAATAAATGAAATCTTTCTGATCGTATATTATACGATACAGCTATTCTTTTCTGAAATAAACATTTCCTTCATGAAAGACAAAAAAAAAATTTTTTTTCTACAAATTAAAATTAACTAAAACTGCAATTAAAATCTATAACAAAAAGTTCTACCCAGCCTCGTCTGTGTTCTCCTATAGTTCGCAGTATTATAGCGAGCAATCCAAAGGGAAGTCTCAAGTCTCCCTCCGGTATGGCACCTACCTTCCTTCCTGGTGTAGTGACATTGGGTGGTCGGTCGGATACGGATATGTGCTTTGACCCTGCTGTCTGATTTGTGGCTCAGCCACACTCACATGCCAAATTACATTAAATAAACACAATTAAAGGTATCTGGTAGGTAACTGATATACTAAGTAAGTCAGAATACATTCAAACAGCGGGTTGTAAGTAAACATAACGCTCCATCTGGCGGCGAACTTCTAAATGTGTGGGTACCATCGCATAAGTACGGCCACCACAGAGCCATTATGGAACATTTCACACGGTCTATTTCTGCCGCTCGAGCACAGTCGCCTACCGGTCGCTAGGCACAAATCGACCCCTATAAATGGCCCTTTGACTCCTAAGTAGTTTGCCCTCTTAGCATATAGTGTCGTAGGCAAGGGACTCAAAAGGGAGGAACAGTCTGCAGAGCGTCAAATGTTTAGCCCTCAAAAAACAGGACTTGCCGATGTTTGATACAGGCCGAGCTAGCGGCGCCCTCGGCGTTGTCTAGCAGAAGACGTGACATTTCAAGATGGAGTATTTAGCTACAGTTTTGGACGGGTGCCTACTTAGTAAAGTTCAACATTTTGGAAATATTTTTGACGTGATAACGTCTTATAAATTGATGAACACGGGCAGCACGTACGAAAACGTGTCACGTTGATAGTCACGTTGATATTCACGTTGATATTCAAAGTTACCATGGAAACGTCCTCGGCCCAAGCGGCAGTGTTGCCAATCGTACGGTAATTGCCGTATCGTACGGTAATCGAGGCTAGAAATCGACAAATGTACGATTGTACAATTCTTATAGATGTGTTTCTTTATGACGTTATCACGTAAAACTATCGTCCGTAAACCGACTTTACAGACAACCAATTTTTTTTACGTGATAACGTCACGTCTTATAAATTGATGAACACCGGCTGCACACACGAAAAAGTGTCACGTTCCATCTGAACCTGTGTGTGCAAGCGAGAGCGCGTAACAAGCGATAGAGAGGTATATATGGAGAGTAGGAAATACAAAATATATTTGTCCGTCTTTTGCGAGCCTCGAACCCGCGGTCCCTGCCACCAATATTGTGCGACCGACCAGACGTCTTAACCACACGGCTTAATGGATCATGTCCTAGCGAAGCGAATTCGGTCAACAGTAGGTGAAGATTTCGTAGTTTACTTGATTCGCAGTTAGGTAGGTGTTGCAACGTTGTAGTATGCGCTTTGATATGTAGATGGCGTTATGTAGTTATTGATAAAGACGAGTGTCTCGGGCCCAATTCTCCGTCTCTCAGTGACAGTTGTCCTCCTAAGAAAGCCGAAAGCGAACCAAGGGAATCCGATATTCGTTTGGTCGCTTATGTGATTTCGTGGCTCAGTGGTAAGAATGTAGGATTTGTATTTTTTGACCATGGGTTCGAATCCCTCAATTTTTTTTTTGTTTTTTTTTCTTTTTTAAGCAATGTTACGGTGTTTAAATTTTTTTAGGGTGTTTAGTTTTTTTTATAACCACCTAAGAATTATTTTCGGAATTCCCAGTAGTCTTACCACTTTATGACGTTATCACGTAAAACTATCGTCCGTAAACCGACTTTACAGACCACCAATTTTTTTATTGCTGCTTAGGACTCTTACACAAGAACACGACACGACGTCGCGTCGTAGCACGACGCGACGTCTTCGTATCGTGTTTATGTGTAAGTGCCCTTATAGTATAGATGTTTTAACTCACGAAGGCGGGCGAGCCATACTAGTAGTTGTGTTGTGACACGCCCGCTTGTGTGTGGCGCGCGACTCGGACTGAGCACTCTCGAGCTTACGCACACATGTGCACGTGCATTTGTCATGCACGTTGTTTTTGTGTGCGTGCGCTACTGTAAGTGAAATATTTCATCCAATTAATTATTATCTTGTTCAAGTTGGTTCAATCGCACAAATTTACAATATTCAGATGATACGAATGATCTCTACTAATTGAATTGTTAATTACATTTAAAGAAATATTTCTGTAATGAGTCTGGAACTATAACGTTTTTGTGTTTTCCGAAAAAGAAAAGTGGATTTGTGACTTTATGTTCCTAACCTCCACCCTCATACTATTTTGACGTGAATACGTCTTTCAGTTTGCTTCCATATTGGGAGCCAATCCAGAAAACTGATGATAACAAAATCGGGGGATACGGTTTGGTGTTGTAACTTCATATCTATCATCTACATCCAAAATTTAATTAAACCACTCGATAGGTAAAGGATCAAAGAATACGTACACGTATTCACGTAAAACACACGGCCGTGGATACAGCCACACCCCGATTTTTGTAATTGCTCTCTGTGCACAGCATTTGCTCTGCTTCTCGAAACACTGATGGATGACGCTTCTATGGTTTTAAGTTGGTTGTAGGTAACATTTTAGGATCCACTGTGGACCCTCCTTATGACCGCGCGTTCGCGCTCATATACCGCATCTAAATGTAAATTATAACATGTTTTATTTAATACGAGCCTAGTTATGCGGCTCCGGTCGTGTTACAGTCGGACTTAATGAAAAATCGGGTTAACCTAAAGAAGGGTATGAACAGGAGTAACCTACGGAAATAATCGTTATAATAATGACAGCACTTATCTAACTTCCAAGCATAGTTCACAAACCTTCGCCCACAGAACACAAACAACGAGTGGAAATAGTGCTAGACCTCTACATGCAATGATATTTTAGGAAAGTGAGTAAGAAAGATAGGTTATCTATATGGCATTCAGTGCTCACACATGGCACGTCCTTGAAAAGTTGAAAGGAAGAACTATAAAGTGATGCGCCGACTCGAATAGTCTTATTCCAATTATTAGAATTAGTGCAGAATCTCATTCATTACACAAGACGGTATTTTCGATGTGTTAGCGGCTCGTGGTTAGCGGTCCGAACGCGTGCGTATGTCCAGCAGTGGACCCATACACGCTCACTGACTTACTGACTGACTGACTCAGCTTGATAGGTTCTCGTGACAGTAATTTAGTGATATGTTTTTTTTTATGGAAACTGACATGGTTGGCTACATCACCTACAACATTCGTGATGTCAGCCCATAACACCGGGTGAACTTGGTGCCACGTCAGTGCTTCCCTTCGGTCGTGCCGGCAACACTCAACTGGACGAAAAACACAAACTATTTACATAGCCGTATCGACCGACCTTTCATTCAGTGCAGTGGTACCAACCCGGGCGGGTTAAACCCTACCACCTAGTAATATAAGAAGGGAGTCATATCCCTTAGTCGCCTTTTACGATATACACGGGGAGAGATTCAGTGGGCTATTCTTTCAAAGTACCGGCCCCACACGGTACAAGTTAACCTGTACTCGTTTTTAGGGTTCCGTATCCGTACGTGAGCGTATTACTAATATTTTGAACCGTAACATATAGTGAGTTGAAATTTTCACAGAATATGTGCTTATTATGACGGATATCCTAACAAATAATAAAAACTAACAAATAAATAAAAAAGAAAAACAAAAAGTAAACATTTTAGGGTGGTATCCATTCAAGAAACGTGTTTTCTTTCACGTTTTGTTTTTGTTTTTGCTCTATCGTAAAAATGGTAATACGCACAGCACACGCGTCAAACTTGGAGTGATAAAGTGCAAACTCTAAAATAAAATGACAAATAGTCAAAACCGGCCAATTACGTGGTGGTATGGAACCCTCGGTGCACGAGTTTGACTCGCACTTGGCCTGCTTTTAGGCATTTTCTAGGTACCTATATTTTCATGGATGCAAGTAATGGTAGCTTCTTGACTCTTCTCTGATTTGAAGATTCTAATAATGAATGCTAGCAACGTGCGCTCCGACTCTAGAACTCTTGTTTCGTTTCATGTTTGAATTTCGGGCAACGATCCTTGTTAGAACTGGATAAGTGGCATGAAGTTGAGGACTTTCTATGTGAAGTAAGACGCGGTCGGAAAGTTGCGATGTATTCAAATTTCGAACAATTGGAAAAGTAAACTTTCCGAGTGTACCGCATTTCGTATTGAACGGAAATTCGTACTCGCACATACATACATACTGAAAGTAAACTCAACAGCAACAAGGAAATAACGACTTGTAACTTTTCCATGTACAATTCATATTTGTGTCTGTACTACCCTTGCTTTTGTTCTTTCAATTTGCTCGACACCGCCTGAATGTTGGCGGGAAAAAATAATATTGCATTGCAAGCTCTTGTTGCTTAGGTTTTTAAATTTTAATTTGCAGATATATTTTTTATCTGCATACTAGTTACATATAGTTATCTACATTATAGAATATTATAATATGCATATTCTATGCAATTCAAAGTATTTGCATTTACATAAAAAAATACTGTTAAATGCGAACGTTGTTCGTTCGTTGAACGTTGCACGCAGAGGGTTCCGTAGCCATTTCCTTCTTGCACGCGCCGTACTCCATTAGATCAGATTGTTTTTCTTTTCAATAACTGTTTAAGATATAAAACTTATGTTTTCAGTTTCAGATATTTATTTCGCCATAAAGAACACACAACATTAATAATATTTCATTGAGACGTATCATAATATTCAGTATGGTTGGTTATCATTTTTTTTGTTATGTCCCGTTCAACAGGTCCATGTGCCTTTTCATGCCGTAAAGACTAAATGGACCACTTTATCAATTATTCAAATTGATTGAGCTTTACATTACGTTCTCATCTATATAGTTCAGTATAGCCAGCAATCCAAAGGAAAGTCTCCGGCATGGCACCTGCCTAGTATCTATGTACTGATATGTATTTGTATACGTATGTTTTATATAAAAGGTACCTATATGTATGTTTATATTCACATATTGAGACCTTAGATACCACAGCAACAGTCCGCAAATCTGCTAGCATGGCGCCTCACTGCGCGTGGTTTCGTTGGAGAGGTGATTTTGGCTCTGTCGACTGCACCATTGATCTCTCGGCACAGCCACCCATGTTGGTTTACATAAAAAAATATATGTATATTTATTTATTGTCATACTGTGTGTTATTAATTTTTCTTTCCTAATGTCTGCAATAACCTTGCCATCATTGTTCTTCACTTACTCTCATCACCGAAAGATTAACTGGAAGAAATCACTTATAGTGATAAATCCACCTTTGTACGCCTATTTTCCTTTAGTTTCTCTGTGTATTGTATATTTCTATTGTACTTCTATATTTTTTTCTGTAAGTATGTTTAATAATGTGGTGTGCAATTAAGAATTTCTATCTATCTACCTCCTCGGAAGTGATGTGCTTTGAACATGTGCTCTGGCCCCACTCACTCAGCCACACATACCTGATTACATAAAAAAAAACTTCGATAGCAGCAATTTCGAATTTTCAATAATTTCCTCGATTCGAGACATATGTAGGTAGGTGCACCTATCGTAAACGCGTACGTAAATTAGCAGGCTTCCGTTATGATTGTTCATAAAAGTATGGGTTTATGGCTGGACGGGCATACTCGACCACCTTATTCCTATTCGCTTCGACATAACTTATGGTTAGGTACGCGGGCGTCGAAATGGACCTCGCATACCGCCGAAACACGGTTCCAGTAAATGTGTCCACAAAAACCCATCGCGAAAGCCATAAAAACCTTTATTTACGGTCTCCGCTCGCGTACGGAGGCAGTGGCAAAAATGATAAAAAAATAATTCCTACATCGAACGACTAATAAACAAAAAGGTGGCTGAAAATATGTGCCGTAAACATGGCGCGCATTCTGCCGGCCCACTCTAGCGGGCTAGGGTCGCGCTGTTTCACGAGGTCGAGCTCCTGAAACAGCACGTATGTTCCGCGATCAAAGAGAAGCATTGTGGCATGGGATCTTGTACCCACAGGAGCATGGGCTGACATCACGTGATGTAAACGATGTGAATTGAACCCGGGATCACCTAATTGTAAAGCCTACATCTAACCAACGCTTAGGCAAATATCGGCACCACTTAATTCACAGTATCACGTGACAGAAAGCATAAAACCTAACCATATCCCATTTTAAATATTCGCGCGCTAACGGGCGCGCAAAAAAATTTGGTACATCACATGACAGCACGCTGACTCTAGGTAGACGGACTCGTGCAAAACGAATCGCTCAGGACGTGTCGCACGCGCGGCTATTCACGATAAAGCGTCCTTGTTTGGCGCTCGTGCGCCTCCGCACGCAAAACTCCATTTCGGCCCATTCTGTTTCTATGAAGTATCTTTTGCCTCACGCGCCAGCGCCAGCGGTGAGACGGTCTAGACGTTCGGTACGTGGTGGAGTCGGAGGGAGGAGGCTAAGGGTTTCGTCCTCGATACGTCCTCGTACGAGGTGTGTTCGAAGATGGCGGCCGCTACTGAAAACCAGTGTTGCCTATCGTATCTCCGGCGCAGAGTAGTTCTGGGGACACAGAGGGGCGCCGCCGTCCTGGAATCATCCCAAGGACGAAGTCCCATGAGGAAATGTATAAATCGGTTTTAATTTTAGATAATAGGTATTCTGAAATTTGTAGTTTTAATCTTAATTTAATGCGTATTTTAATGATTATTTCATAAATAGATATTGAGATAAAAGAAATTAAACATAATAATACGTATCGCACTGTACCGTGCCTCTATGTTCGTTAATACGAAACAAATAAACGGAATTTTATGTCTGAGTGTACCTTCGTAAAATTATTTGGTCGTAAGGTCAGGCAGGTGCCATGCCGCTGCCGCCCGCCGCCGCTTGTTCCCTACACATTCAGCGACCTTCACGACCGGGGCGGGGCGGGGCGGGGGCGGCGAGCGCAGCGCAGCGCGCTCGTTGGATTCGGAATGGGAAAAAATTAATTCAGAGTTTTGAAATTGAAAAGGTAGGTACATTCGCCGGCATCCATTTAAATTTTGGAAGACTGGCTTTTGCGCCTGATTTTGGCAAATTATAATAAGCATGGAGGTTTTATTTATACTTGTATCGAATATCTGTGCGTTTTAAACTATAAAAAACTAACTGTGCCACATACATACCACACCACACCCTGTATCTCGACTATCGGGGTCAGCAGAATCGGTGTTGTGCTGCTAGTACTCTTGTAAATTACAGCACGACATCGAACACCAATTTTAGTCAAATATTCGGACAAGATAGCTATATCAAACAGCTATAATAATTAAGGCAGGAAGACCCCACCCGCTGCATTACTCGGTGAAAGGACCGTTCCAAGGTGAGAGGTGGATAGCCTGTCGCCCTTTAGCACGGCATCTCGTCCTTATTCCTTAGTCACCTTTTACGACAAGGACGGTGAGAGATGCAGTGGGGCTATTATTTTTAAGTACCGGCCCCACACGGTAAACAAAGAACAAAAAAAAAACAAAAATCAAAGTGTTTTAACTACATACATTATGTTTGAAAACAAAAATCTAATACATACTTACTAGTAATAGATATCGGTATTTTACAATAACAATGAAAATTTAAAAAGAATGTGTAGATTAAATTAATAAAATATTAGGGTTCTGCACCAACAATGTGGTATTACTATAATGTGCTCTTCTTATTTTAAGAAGAAACTCCTTTGACATTGAGTTATTATTTTGGAAGACTGCGTATGCAAATTTTAGTAATTTTTTGTAATTTTCAAAAATTTATTTCATAGAATCCAGGCCACACAGAAAAAATATAAAAATTGATCACAGAAGCGAAGAATAAAGAGAACTTTAAAAAAAAACATTTTACTCAAAATTTGGCTTATTTACTTAACAACCCCCCTTCAAACCCCACCTTGTCGTAAGCAATTTGGTAACATGGTGTTTTTAGCAGCTTTTTCCAGGGTCAACCTATTCAAAATCGAAAAAAACAATTAGGATAAACCATCGTTCTCATCTTTTGCTTGTTCTTCTCCAGAACATTTTGTGTATAGTGTCTTGATTTTCTTAATAATTTCTTCTAAAAAACCTAATTTATGGTCTTCTGTCATGTATTTTTGGCTTTATGTGTTATAATATAATATAACTTTGTAAGCAATAAATAATTAATTATGTTATAATATAATTTCATATATTTTTATTGAAAAGAAAAAAAAAATCCGATTGAAAAATATGAGTATTTGGTTTCGAAAATTATTCTAACAAATGGCACATAATATAAGCCAAAACGCTCATTGATCCTATGTTTTGCAGTCAATACATTAAAAATGATTATAACTACTACACATTTTGCACTTATTTCTTGAATATTTTTCACAATGGTACAATGACCCTTATTGTTCCGAGTGAAATGTTTATGGCGAGATAGTGAAACTAAATGTGCTTTATAATCTAAAAAAAATCGTATATCCAAAATTTCAGAATACCCCTACTATATTTCCGTACGTTATTCACATTTCTCCTAAGCCTATATAGATTAGGATTCAGTAGCAAACAGTTTGCTGTTTGCTACTAGCCAATAACCATTATCGGTTATTTTTACGAGGAACATTTTAGGTGAAACCAGCCAGCAATAGCGACCCTCGCATTAGTACGGAACCCTTGTTTATGCGAATCGCGTGCACGCTTGTTGAATTTTTAGGGTTACGTATCAAAAATTATACGAACGAACCCTTATATTGAGCTTTCGTTATCCGTCTGGAGTTCGTTCATACGGGTGTGATATGTGTGTGTATTTATTATTTTAAATCAAACAGCTTTACTCACGGTTTCACTCCGAGCTATGTGGCTCGACGTTTCGGGCCAAGCGTATGGCCCATCTTCATGGAACACTCTGCCTTGTGCGACGGTTGGCAGAGAACTGTGTATTTAATTTTATTAAGTCCTCTATCTGAATATTAATTTATTTGTTTTGGTTTATTTACTAAATGTACATTTTGGAAAAAAACATGGACAAGATAAGGACAAATATTAAAAATGTTTCAGAGAAAGTATTTCCCATAGACGTATAAAGGAACCCCCGTATATTATTTCTCTATGGTATTTCCAAAAGGAAGTACCTACGTTTGAAAAACATGAGTGTGGAAGAGGCTTCAGATGTGTGTGATTGTCGCACGTGGAGATCCGTTTTCTCTGTTTACCCATTGATCAACCACAACAATAGATTTGAAATGGCCGCATAAATACTGGCACACATAAAATGGGACAGCTCGTCTTGTATTCATTTAATCAACGTACGATTATCCGGCCCGCTCACACATGGGATAGTTAGAATGATGTGTCTCATTCTTCCGCGTCGAGTTTTTCATTATCTGCTTCGCGTATTGTATATTTTCATACTTCTACTTTGTTTACCTCAATAGTATTAAATAAACTATCATATTTATTATATCTTAAGATTTAAATATACTATCACGGGCGCTGCTCTCAGGAACTAGCATCCCTTAGCTACTAGTCTTATCTCCGCAACACTCATCGCAGAGAGTCTCAGCAGCACCCTTTTGTTGTTGACATTGGGCTTTGAAGAATTCATCTGTTCTCAAAATCGTTCCTTTGTCGCACCGCTATGCTGTGGAACTGTCTTTCGGCGAGTGCCATCAAACGTCGCATTAACAGGCTAGACAGCCTAGCAACAGTCCGCAAATCTGCTGACATGGCGCCTCACTGAGCGTGGTTTCGCGATGAGAGGTGATTTTGACTGTGTCGACTGGACCATTTGTCCCTCGGTACAGCCATACAACGAGCCGTACTCGGTAGGTGCATACAAATGTTGTTTTACATAAAAAAAAATGTAGTCCATTTTCTGGGGTTCACATATCCAGTGTTGTAGTTGATCGAAGTATCACCCTCGAGACAGAGTAGCGTTATGTTATGTCTTATGTATGTACGAGTATGTACGTATCCGCGAATGGTGTTCCTACCTAGGAATAAATACAATAAAGTGGAATTCGCGCTCTGCTCTGTAGGAGGGTGACCGCGAATCGCCTGCGGTCGTCTCCGATCCCGTGAGTTACCGATATTGGTCCGCAACTGCGAGGAATATTCTATGACAATTTACAATCGCAACGCTTAACCCTTGTCGACCGCCAAGTTTGTAGTGGTAATAAAGTGGACAGTTTCTACCGATAGTTCGGGCACACGATTAAGGGCCGCGGGTGCGGGTGCGCCGCCCGCCGCCGACCGCTGTCGCGCGACGCGCGCGGCAGTGTTCGGCTCGCTGGAGCGCGCAGTTCGTACCATCCTCAAACATGCCGCGCGGCGAACACTGCCGCGCTCGAACGTGCCGCGGGGTTCTCCGGTCGTTTTTGGGCGCGCGGCAAAGGACTTGGAGTGCCAGCCGCGCGCGCAGTCTGGACGGTTATTTCTCGTGTTCATGCGTACATACAAGGCGGCCGAAGTCGCGATGAATTGGCGGCGTGGCGCGTGGCGCTGGCGCGGGCGAGCCAGCGAACGCGATTAGCCGCGTACTGACTGAGCGCCAATTGTCGCGAGGCTGCCTCGCGAGGAAAAGCCGAGCCATATTCCGTCCGAACACCGTCCCATATAGCTGATTGGCCGCGTACTGACTAAACGCGGCTGCCGCGCGAGGCAGCCTCGGCTCGCATGCCTCGGTCAGTCAGTACGCGCCTCGCCCGAGGCCGCGCGTGCGCTTGCCTCGGGCGACCATTGGCTCGGCCGATCAGCCCGCTGTCTGTTTTTTGTCGCGCTCAAAGGAGCCTCAGTTGATTCGCCGCGCGCACTCAAGACGGACGTTGTGTGGCTCGCTCGCCTCGCTCGTTCGCGACACGGATAAGGAGCTGTCTCATCTTGACAACTCGCTTTAAACTAACAATGTTCGGACGGAATATGGCTCGGCTTCTCTTCTTCGCGAGGCAGCCTCGCGACAATTGGTTTTGTAGCGAGGCAGCCTCGCGCGCAAACCGCCGCGCGGCATACGGCCGAGGCAGCCTCGCCGTATGCCGCGCTCAGTCAGTACCCGGCTAATAAGTTTTAAGCACAGCGAGGCGAGCGAAGCAAACAAAGCCAGTCAGTCAGTACGCGGCTATTGCCGCGGTCGCGCGGCAGTCGCACGCACTGCGTATGAAGCTTTACAAAGTAATCTCTCTCGAAATGAAAACTGCCGCAAAAAGGGTGAATATTAAAAACCATTTTAAATATTTAAAAAACCACAACGTAGCTTTTAGTTGATTGTATTTTAAAATGCCAGCGTGACGCTAAGCATTTTTTTTTCGGGTTTCGATCGGGATTGAAATGATATCATTCTCAGTGAAAATGCTACACCGATTGCATATTTCGTTAGTTCTTTTGATGAGGAAATATTTTTTTGTTATCAGTTATCATATCACACTTTTTTTGGAATACTGAAATTTGTTACCCCATAGTTCGAATTCCATGTGAAATTGTAGATCTCTTCCCCTATATTTTTTTAGGGTTCCGTATCCTTTTTTTTTTTTTATGGAAACTGACACGATTGGCTACATCACCTACAACGTCCGTGATGTCAGCCCATAACACCGGGTGAACTAGGTGCCATGTCAGTGCTTCCCCCTTTGATCGTGCCGGCTACACTGAACTGGTCACTGGTCGGAAAACACAATTTATTTACATAGCCGTTTAGACCGACGTTCCATTCAGTGCGGTGGTACCAACCCGGGCGGGTTAAACCCTACCACCAAATGAGATTAGGAGGGAAGGGACCTACAGTTTTACGAGGAATCCGAACCTCGGTCAGCCTCCAACGGTCATCGGTCACCCATCCAAGTATTGACCGCACCCAGCGTTGCTTAACATTCAATAGCGACAGTTGACTGTCTGCACCACTGAGCTATCGAGGCTGACACGGTACGGGACCCTATTACTAAGCCTACGCCGTCTGTCCGTCTGTCCGCCCGTCCGTCCGTCCGTCCGTCCGTCTGTCCGAGGGATGTGCTGTATCTCTTGAACCGTAATAGGTAGCCCGTTGAAATTTTCACAGAATATGTGTTATTATGGCCGATATAACAACAAATAATAAAAATAAGAAAAAGTAAAAAATTCACGGGGGTTCCCAATTCCCATAGAAGAAACCAAACAGTGTATGCGCGCGCGCCATCTACCGAATAGAGCATGAAGCATTTTAACTAATCATGACATTTAACTAATATGAAGCATTTCATAACACGCCATAGATGGCGTGAGTGGCGATAACCGTGACATGCGATACGGAACCCTCGGTGCGCGAGCTCGACTCGCACTTGGCCGGTTTTATAGAAACTGACACGGTTGGCTACATCACCTACAACATCCACGGATGTCAGCCCATAACACCTTGGTGAACTAGCTGCCATGTCAGTGCTTCAATTTGATCAACTATACCTCCCTACCCAGTATGTAAGAAGGGAAGGGACCTATCAGGTATCTCACCTAGGACAGAGTAAGACCATCTGAATTGGTTCTACCGAAAGTTAGACAGGAAGATAGAAAATCCTTTATTGTTACAAGAAACATTCAACAGTAAAAGTACATTAGAAAATTTACATAAGGTGCAAAGGCTGACTAATCCCTTAGAGCAGCCATACTCAAAGTGTGTTCCGCGGAGCTCTAGGGCTCCGCGGGGGCTCTGTGGGGGCTCCGCGAGAATACGAGAAAAAAATACATCTCTATTTAATTATTGTTTTTCTTTTATTATAATATTATGCAATTAACTGTTACATTGTGTTACATTGTATTACAATGATTGTAATATGATTATTAATACAGAATGCAAAAGACTGATTTTTTATTATCTTAGGGCTCCGTCAAATATTTCGCTTTCCAAAAGGGTTCCGTCACCAAAAAAGTTTGAGAACCGCTGCCTTAGAGATATTTCTTATAGTCAACCTTTGGATGTTTGAGATTTGATTAAGATAGTGGAATATAAGTAGGTAGCAGCAAAAGAGTTGAGCTTGAGAATTGAAGAAAACTTTGAGGTCGACTGAAAAGGCTAAATTTCAGTGTAGCCGGCACCTTTAATAGAAAACACTGGCATGGTGTAACGGGCTGATATCGTGGATGTAGCAAGCAATGTTGTAGCAAACCGCGTCACTTTCCCTAAGAAAAATTATAAGCTTCTCGATAACAGGAAGTCCTACTGATTTGTTCCAGGGGATACTCAAGTATGTATAAGTTATAATAAGTTGATATACTTATCTAGAAGTTGTATTAGTTGGAGATACCAGCGCAGCCTTCGATCGACCAAATATACTTAAGCTCTTATCGCTGCGAGCAATATCGTAAGTTGTCCGGATATCTGGGAACCGTGGTGGACCCTGCTGATCGTAGCGTAATGGCTGCGGGCCTTTATGAACAGAACTGACTTACATTATGAACTTTATTAACAAACTTGGGAACAGACAGATTGGGTGCGGACCTACAAGGCGTGGCTCGTCTCTATCACACTCGTTACTTATTACGGTACCAGCTTTAGCCCACTGATTCGCTCGCGAGATTGTCGACTTTGGGACGAAATGTTCTGAATTGTGCCTAGGCGTTACATACATACTGATAATAAAATGTTCACTTTCTCATGAGTTGCTTCATCTGTCATATCATAAACCAGTACATGCGTTAAACACGCAGCGGTAGTGGCAAACATTTTTGTAAATAGACTAAGTGCACATTGAAAAAAATTCCAGTGAAGTTTCTTGCCAGTTCTTCTTCGCTGTGATAAACGAACTGGCGGAATGTTACAATGTAAATATGACAAATCTGAGCGCAGTGTACTGCCAAGAGAGGATCAATAAACAATACATAGTATTATTATGAGCTTTTCATCGAACCAATTGCAACGTTTCCTTCATAGATTGCAAGAGATAAACCAGCGTATATTGATTTAATTGCGCGGGACGTACAGGTATTTTCTTAAGGTTTTCCTACACTGCTCAGTTCATTGGAGAAAATATCTAGATAATTCGTAGCCTCCATATAGGCGAAATCGATAGATTCCTTTCAGAAGGTTGTAGTAGCCATGTGTTGGGGTTTATTTAACTATATTATCAATATTTTAAGAAATTGCTTAGTCTTCAAGTTGTTGAAAATGTTTGCTCCCCCATTTTTAGGTTCCCGTATCACGTACGGAAGCCTATTACTAAGCCTCCGCCGTCCGTCTGTCTGTCTGTCTGTCCGAGGGCTGTATCTCTTGAACCGTTATAGGTAGCTCGTTGAAATTTTCACAGAATATGTGTTATTATGGCGAATATAACAACAAATAATAAAAAATAGAAAAAGTAAAAAATTAAGGGGGGTTCCCATAAAAGAAACGTGTTTTTTTTTTCAATGTTTTTTTTTTGTGGTGCGGAAACCTCGGTGCGCGAGTCCGACAAGCACTTGTCCGGTTTTTATAACTTCCGCGAATTAATTCAATAAAAAATTGTATGTACAACAAATTTAAAAGCAACTTTTATTAGAATTTACCGCAGTAGAATGGTCTCAACATGTTAATAAAAAAATTTCAATGAATTTAGAATATTTTTTTATTTAGAAAATTTCCTCAAGAATAAGCAGTTTTGCATTATAGATAAAAGAAAAGACTTAGTGGCTGCGAAAACGTTTAATAGATCGAGCTGTCTCCGAGGTCCAAGGGCAACTAACTCCTGATTTGCCGTGCATAGTAGAGATGCGCAAGGAATATAGTGTTGTATACTCGATGTCGATAAGCTAAATGATGCTAGATGTAGAGTGCATATGCGAGTCAGCCACTTTCGAGTTCACCCATCACAGACAGACAGAGATGGCCCTTTATAATAGTAAACACATATAGTGTATTAGACATCCTAAACTTGGATCGTCTCTAAAGCTGCTATTACTTATTAGGGTGTGTACGCATGTGTTCAAAGACACTAATAGGGCCCCATCCTCTCTAAATAAATTGTAAACAAGAACAGATAACTAACCGTCCATTCAGTGTCTCTGCGACGACAAGGCCACAAGATTAGAGCCTCAGAAAATGGGGGAACGGAAACCGGGATCGAAAAAAATTTTGACCTGCTATTTGTACACATCATTTAATTCACATTCGTCCCCAATGTAATGAGCACAACCGCACCCGGCTTATAACACGCACGTTGATCAAGATGATGTTTTGTAATGTTATCTTCGTGTAGAAGTGTATTAATTTTTTTGTGTAGTGTATTTTTTTTTCTTCAACATACAACACGCTGTACATATATACAACACGCTGTATCCCGACAATCGAGGTACAAAGCATAGTAATCGGTGTGGTGCTGCAAGAAGTCTAATGAATTACATCACGACACGTTTAGCAAAGTATTCGGACCAGATAAATATCAAGCAGCAAGGAATCTGCTGCATTACTCGGTGGAGAGACCGTGCCAATATAACAGGTAGCCCTGTCGCCCTTTAGCGGCATCCCGCATTTAAGCGGCGGGTGGCCGAGTGGTTTGGGCATCGGCTTCCCATGCGAGAGGTCCGAGGTTCGAATCCGTTCGGTGTGTACCAATGAGTTTTTTTTGACTAAAAAATGTACGTGCATATTTTACCGTTCGGAACCGGTGTAAAACTGTAGGTCCCTTCCCTTGCCCCTTACTAGGTGGTAGGCTCAAATTGTAGCCGACTGGGTTGATACCACCGTACTGGATGTAAGATGGCCGCATAGCAGCCTCGGCTGTGTTCTCCTCTAGTCCAGTATAGCCAGCAATCCAGGGAAGTCTCCGGTATGGCACCTACCTTCTCGGAGGTGATATTGGCTGGTCGGAGCATGCGCTTTGGCCCTTGCGACTCAGCCACACATACCGGATTACATTAAAAAAAATCCCGCCCTAATCCCATAGTCGCCTATGCACGGGGAGAGAATCCTGACTAGACGACACTGGCCTAAATGTCTCCAAAAAAAATCGCCAAAAAAAAATTATAAATCCAATAAAACAAGGCTTTCGCGAACTCCCGTATTAGGCTTTGGAAATACGCCCCCGGGAGTGGTGAGCGGATTAATGATGTCACAAGTGACAAGAGCGACACTCGCTCGACGCTGCAGTCACAGTGGGTGGCGTGGCTGTGACGTGAGGTTTGGTCGGCCTCCAGTCGTGCGTGACTCATGTAATCACTTGATATTGTGTGAACATTTTTGGTTGGCCAAATTTTTGTTTGTACCTATCTTTAGTGAGATATTCTCGTCGGAACTAGGTGCTATGATGCCATTGTCTATATATTGCCACAAAAAGAATTCTTGTAAGCATGATACTCGAACTGATGAAGGAGCCAAAGTGACGACGTGAGAAAAATCACGGAGAGTTCCGTAGATCCCACACTTGCAAAAAAATCATATCCGTCTATCTTTTGTCTGTCTGCAATGCGAAGTAACTGTGGCGCCATCTATTATTTAGTAGCGTGAATATGTAGGAACTAATTGATCTTAGCACGTTTCTTGTGTGGAGGCCCCCACCATTTTTTACTGTTTGCTTTTTTATTATTTGTTGGCATATCCGCCATAATAATTAACCACCCAGCTCCACGTCGTCGTCGGTGCATATCATCGACGACGAAGATGGAGCGTTGACGTCGGCCGAGCCACAAGAACTACGGCGAGGACGACGTCCACCACCGGCAAGCTTGGGGTCATCGGGACCTCGCGTCCTGTCTAGTGCCCCCGCTACCGGTGGTGCAGTGCAAATTTGAGGCGATGCGCGCACGAAGAACGAGATATGTGAAAGAGCTGGGCGACGACATCGCCGTGCAGTCCGGCGGATACGGAGCTCTCCGAGATGGGGGTGGTGGTGGCCTACGTGTCTAGTACCACCACCTATCGCTCGTAGCTTGCCTCGCGTCGTCTCGGAGAGCTCCGTAGCCACGGCCTGCCCCCGCCGGTGTGCTTGGAGGCCTGCCTCCCGCCGCCGGCGGAAATTACCGTTTTTATTTACATTATATTAATTTTGTGTATTTTTATTACTTTTTGTAAAATTTATGTACAATTAATGTAATATATTATAAGAACGTGAATAAAGAGAATAACACATATTCTCTGAAAAGCCCTGGTACGGGCATTGACTTAGTTACGGGTGGATAGTCACGACTCACGACACGACAGACAGACAGACCGACAGACAGACGGTGTAGGCTTAGTAATAGGCTTCGGTATGGATACGGAACCCTAAAAAGTGATGTAAGTTTTATAGTATAAGTAATTTTTTTATATATTGCCTTTAGTAGGCGCTCGATATATCTTTATCCCTCTGGTTCCGGTTCCTGCGTGATGTCAATATTTGGAAAACCGGCCAAGTGCGAGTGGGACTCGCGCACCGAGGTTTTCGCACCACAAAAAAAACGTTGAAAAACACGTATATTGTATGGGGACCCCCTTAATTGTTCACTTTTTAATTTTTTTATTATTTGTTGTTATTTCCGCCAAATAACACATATTCTGTGAAAATTTAAACCGTCGAGCTACTAAGTACGGTTCCAAAGATACAAGCATCGGACAGACAGACAGACGTTGTAGGCTTAGTAATAGGATTCCGTACGAGGTACGGAAACCTAAAAAAAATATAGAAAAACTGAAGTTGAGACATTCATACCAAATTATATTTATATCAAACTGTTTAATAACGTTTTATAATTAATTTATTTTTTAATTCCCGCTTGCTGAAAGCATCGCACGTCACGTGATCATAATAACCCTCCGTTATTAGCATACATAGATAAAGGTGGTGTGATAATCGCGTATTTATCACTTTAGTTTTGGGAGTCGTCCATTATGCATTATTCATATTCGCTCATTTTCGCCGGAAGTTCGTAGTTGAAGCTATTATTACAAATTTCTGATCAAGATACTAAACTAGCGGCGTTTGACACCTGAAAGACTTCCTGGCTCCTTCCTGGCTCCTTTGGCTCCTTTCTGGCACCTTTGGCTCCTTTCGTGAACACTCGGCTCGAAACAAAACGCAACAAAAACGACATGCACCGCCTCAACATTAGGTTAGGTTAGGTTAGGTTAGGTTAGGTTCGGTTAGGTTAGGCCGAAGTCTGCCGAAAGGAGCTAAAGGAGCCAGGAAGTCTTTCAGGTGGCGCACCGCTAACTAGCGTCATAGATTATTTCTCTATGGTCGTAGCTACATCATCGTTCTAATACTTTTTCCGTCTGCCCGGTCATGAAAAAAAAATATTATGCATAGACTAATAAATTATTTCATTTGCTAAATCAGCTCACAGCTCTAAAAATCCCCGAATGAAGGCTATACAAATAGTTAATGTTTTCAGTAATGCTCGGTGTAGTCGGCACGATCAAAAGGAAGCACTAATATGGTACCTATTTACGGCAGAAATAAGGTGTAATGGACCCATCTTCATCTAATGGACTTATATATTACTAGCGTACCTATTATATCACTCATTACTATATTACTAACTTTTGCCCGCGGCTTCGCTCGCGGTAGACTCAGTCTAATATTAAATCCGATTTAAACTCAAATATTATAATAAACGATCGCTCCTCTTATCCTCTCTCACGTATACTCACTATACTTTCTTTGATACTGCTCAGCCCTAAGGCTATTTAGCGTGATGGTATATAGCCTATAGTGAGCCCCAAGAACTAATCTTTCCATTGATGCAAACCGCATCAAATCTGTTTATTGGTTCCGGATTTACTTCAAACATACATACATACAGACAGACGTTCCCTTTTATTTTATACGATAGAGATAGAGATATCAAAATTTCGTTGGCAACTGAACCAGAATCCCGTGTTTCCCGAATCCTTTAACCTGGGTGTCTTCAAACTTCGTTTTAACAGGTTAGACAGCGTAGCAACAGTCCTCAAATCTGCTGGAATGGCACCTAACCGAGCGTGGTTTCGGGAGGAGAGGTGTTTTTGGCTCTGTCAAATGCACCATTGGTCTCTCGGCACGGCCAACCATGTTGGTATACATAAAAAAAAGAATCGTATTATATCTTTTTTCTGTGCAATCCGTTACTGTCCGTTACCGGCTGGGTCAGAGGGGTCAGAGCTCATGCTCCAATCAGCCAATATTACCTCCGTCCGAGAAGGTCCCAAATCGGAGACTTTCCTTTGTATTGCTGGCTATACTGAAATACCGTGATATTCCAATGATGTAGTTCTATTTCAAAATGGAATTCTCCTACTCAAACCCATTTCCCCCGCTTACCTTCCGCATTGCCGCACCACTACCTCCGCCACAGAGTATCCATCAACTGTCCGGAAAGGCGCCGGAAGAGGGCGCTGTCATCACCCACGCGACATCTTCAAGTGGCGCGGCCAAAGTGTTCAATAAGATAGAGCAAGCATTAACTCGTCGCGATGGTGAAGTTCAATAAAAACGTTTCCGTATCACCAAGTGATTTGTCGGTTTTTATTAATTGTTGTTTTACCTTAGAGTTTTCACTATAATCACAACAAGTTTGACGCTTGTATGTATTAGTGTATTTATGATAGAGCAAAACAAAAGTATAGCCAGCAATCCAGGGAAGTCTCCGGTATGGCACCTAACTTCTCGGAGGTTATATTGGCTGGTCGGAGCATGTGCTTTGGCCCCTCCGACTCAGCTACCTATACCGGATTACATAAAAAAAAAAAGACATTGAAAAAAAAACACGTTCGCTGTATGGACACGTTCGTTGTGCCGTGTGGGGCCGGTACTTTAAAGAATAGCCCCACTGCATCTCTCCCCGTGTATGTCGTAGAAGGCGACTAAGGGATATGACTCCCTTCTTATATATTACTAGGTGGTAGGGTTTTACCCGCCCGGGTTGATACCACCGCACTGAATGAAAGGTCGGTCGAAGCGGCTATGTAAATTGTTTGTGTTTTCCGTCCAGTTCAGTGTAGCCGGCACGACCGAAGGGAAGCACTGACGTGGCACCAAGCTCACCCGGTGTTATGGGCTGACATCGCGGATGTTGTAGGTGATGTAGCCAAAGATTTAAAAGGTTAAGTCTTTGGATGTAGCCAACAGTGTCAGTTTCCATAAAAAAAAAATAGAGACCCCTTCATTTTTTACTTTTTCTTTTTTTATTATTTATGTGAGTATATATATCCGCTATAATAACCGATATTCTGTGAAAATTTCAGCCGGCTACCCAATATAGCTCAAAAGCTACAGCCCTCGAACGGACAGACAGACAGACGGCGGCGTAGGCTTAGATTTCCGTATGGATACAGAAACCTAGATTTTTTTTTATTTACTTAGGAATGCAAACATTAAGTACATAGAAATAAAAGAATGTAACCAATATTATAAAACACAAATTACAATAGTGAAGATTATTTTCAACGAAATTTTACAACGTGAGCTTAAAAAAACACAACGTAAATATAAAATCAGGCTAATCATAAAATGTGTCATAAAATAAAAAAATAAATAAAAAAAGTATATCAAATTGACCTACCCTTAGAATAAGCCTTGTATGCAATGCTTACAAAAAGCCGTTCTATCCTTTTGAATATTTTGTTGGCGCCTCTTAATGGGGCACGCGATAGATCGTCATACATACACCATCTTACTAGCTCGAGTATGAGCTCGAGTGCTCCCAGTTAACTCGACACCATATTTCATGCTGCGTTACATGTTGTGAGATATGGTGCATTCAGCGGCACCAAGCGCTCTTACTTGCCAGATGCGGCACGTGTAATAATGTCAAATGATCTGATTTAGTCTCATTTACACGGCGCAAAAGCAAAAAGCCACATGTGTGCAAATAATTATCCATAAACTATCTTTCAACACTCGACGCTGGCACCAATGTGCCGGAGATAAAGCAGACAATTATCGAATTAAGAATAGAAAAAGCTTAATGGTAATAAAATTTTAAAATCTTTATTGCACTGATAAATAACTAAACCACAAGCACAGAACTCTATTGTTGTAGATTTTTAAATTTTATTACTATAATTTTTTTTAAATTAAAAAACAACACCGACTTTCGACCTTTTTCTATGCAAAGCAGCCAGCTAGGGGTATCGTCATAAAATAAAATTAAAAATGCAGTCCCGTGCGAGTCGAACGCGCGTGGAACGGATTCCGTGCCATTCCATTTTCCGTGAGAACTCTAAGATATTCTTAAAATCTTTTAAACTATGGATTTTAAAATTATGAAAAATATATAATATTTGTATTTCTTATATAAAAAAAACGAGCCCTTTCCATTGATACGTCACATGAACCACTAAAACAATGCTTTTTAACATTCTAATTTGTCCCCACTTCGATCAATTTAGTAATGTAAGGGTAATACAAGGTATCCGAACCACGGTCAGCCTCAAGGGTCACCTGAGTGTGCATAGTGTTCCCGATTGCACATCAATCCATTGCAGCTGCTGAATCACCAAGCTAGCGAGAGTCAACATAAGATCACGCTAAGATAGAGACTGATAACTTCGAACGTTTTAAAAAATCAAATCTATGAGAGCGAAACAGTAGGGAAAACCCTACACACACACCACACGCCGTATCCCGACAATCGGGGTAAGCAGAGTAATCGGTGTTGTGCTGCAAGTACTCTGGTAAATTACAGCACAACACCGACCAGGGTCGGTACTTAATAAGAATAATCCCACTGCATCTCTCCCCGTGCATATCGTAAAAGGCGACTAAGGAATAAGGACAAGATGCCGTGCATAAGGGCGACAAAGTAGCCACCTCTCATCTTGGCACGATCTTTCCACCTAGTCATGCAGCAGGTGGGCCTTCTTGCCTTTACTTGCTGCCTGATAGTTAACTTGTCCGAATACTTTTGCAAAACCCTAATCTTATAAAAACCATACTTTGAGTAGAATTTAAACCAAATTCGACAAGCTTATTTCCTCTTTAGACGCAGACGTACGAGTACTCTTACGTAGCTCGTAGAGAACTTGAGCTAAGTAGAAGAGAGCGAATGTGGATTGCTACCATTTGCCGTCGAGAGATTCTGCAGAGAGAACTGGCTCCAATATGAGGCCGACATACACTAGTTACTTATCATAGATCGATTCCGGATTCAAAAAACAAGGTGTTCTTTATTTGGGAAATGTTTCTTTTCAAAGTTTTTATTCCTGAAAAAAATTGGGGAATGGATTTTGTAACAAATTATTGTGAAATCCCTAATAATGTATTTAAAAAATAATTTTATTTAATTTATTTTATTATTTCAACCAAAAACATTTTTGAGTGCAGAGTTGTTTGTTTTTTTATTTGGGAAAATAATTATAAAAAAAAAACAATTATATTATAACCCTCTAGCGTTATAATATAAATGCTAACATAATTTAATTTACATAGTTCTAAACGGTCAAAAAATAAACTAGAACGACAAATTATGTATATTGTTCAAATTCAAACTATGGTAGGTACTAATACCGTCAGACGTTACAGAACAAATGACAGTAGAATGAACAACTTGTCTTGAAACTTCTTCGACTGAACTCACGACACCGAAAACATGAAACCGGCTAGTCTTAGATGTTAGACGTTGATATTACGAGATATGTGCCGAGGCTCTGGTAACGGTATACATAAATAAAAAAACCCTTGAACCGACTTCAAAAAACAAGTGGAACTTAAAAGTGTTAAATACTCGTAATTATTTTTTTATTCATATTCGGACTCTTGAGTTGAAGGGACAAAAGGGGTCCTATCTATACATTTTCAGCTGCTCTTGCTTACAGCTCAGGCCGCCGATAACGTAGCGTTATAATTTATAGCCCAACACCATCTTGAGAAGTGACAGAATGTAACAGTGAAAACCATAACCGTGTTTTGTTGTATTGTCATTATTGTATTGTAGTTAGTAAAAATGTTAAATTTATGTTTTCTGAAAATAAAGTATTTTGAATTTTTGAATTTGAATATATAAATCGATAAAATGGTTCTCGAGTTATAAGAAGACGTACGTTGCACGGCCGTAGACACATCGGAATATGTAATCCGGTATTTAATCTGACGGAGGGGCCAAAGCACATGCTTCGACCAGCCAATATCACCTCCGAGATCCTACTTTAACGCGAGTAGACCTCGGCAAAATTGACTACTTAAACTTTTCTAACAAAAATGCCAACAGAGTTCAAACCGAATCATTAGTATAAGTCGGTACGCCATCTTGGATACTTCAACTAGGTAATGTCAATAATTGCTTTGTCATTGCCTAAAAGGTCCGTAGTTATCTAAGATCGTAATAGCAGGATATAATATTAATGAGTGGAGGATTACGTCGGGTCCCAGTGAAAGGTTAAGCCTGATTTGAACCGGTTCTCGAGTTAATCTAGCTCGGACTTAGAGAATTGGGTCCATTTCAATTGAACATCTGACTGGAATACGATATAGGTGGGGGACATAATGTCTGAATGGAATACTACCGAAAAACGGCTGGAAGTTATTATAGGAATAATTTGATGATTAGGCTGGCGATGTACTATGCCGGTACATTATTTTACATTTTAATAGCCTGGATAGCTCGGTGCTACAATGGATCGTGCGTTCGTGAGCATTTATCACACCCGGGCGCGGTCAGAACTACGATGGGTGACCGTTGAGGCTGCTCGTGGTTCGGATTCTGGCACCTAGTTGTATTGTTTTGTATATATTTAATATACTTAATTTTATTTATAAATTTAAAATTTTTGTAATTTTTTTTTTTTATGTAAACCAGCATGGGTGGCTTTGCCGAGAGACCAATGGTGCAGTCGACAGAGCCAAAATCACCTCTCCTCGCGAAACCACGCTCAGTTAGGTACCATGCCAGCAGATTTGCGGACTATTGCTAGGCTGTCTAGCCCGTTAATACGACGCTTGAAGACACCCAGGTTAAAGGATTCAGGAAATACACTCGCCGGAAGACAGTTCCACACTCTAGCGATGCGACAATATGGACAAAGGGTAACACTTAATTCCTCTTAAGGCATTTTCTACCAGAATACCTATGGGGTACGATACCTGGTAGGAGTGGCTGAAAGAAATATACAATTTATGACATAGGTAGGTACAGTACAGCCTGGAGTTTTTCAAAGGGGGCGTGAAAAGGCTCCTGTCAGGCCGGCATGGCATTCGCAATCCCCGTGCATCACAGAATGTCCATGGGCATCGTTAGACACCTACTTGTAGGTGAACGATGCCACATGTCGCGCTATCCATATAGTGCATATTAGATTAAATGTAAAAATTATCATTAGAATATAATTAAAATTAAAAACAAATTATAATAGTCATACAACAATTAGATAATATAATATAATAAAAATAACTTAAAATTATAAAATTCATACTAAAATACAACAGATAAAATGCTGCCTTTTGTAAAACACATATTAATAAAAAAAATATTATAAAGTTCTAAGTGCATAAGCAGCATTAGAACACCTTATTCTAAAACGCTAAACTGTGTAATGGGCATAACAATAATTCAGTAGTAGTAGGCTGTTTAATTTACATTTAATCCAGTGAATTCACTCACTTTGACAAATTTCAAGGAAAATTACCGAATTATCTCTCACAAACTTCAATGTCCTTCAACCCTTGCTCGTTTTAGCACGGGAAATTAGCGCTTCTATCTCAATTTATTTTCTCATTAGCGCAAATTTCTGTTGCGTAGAGGCTCACACCTAGTTGGATCCATTGGCCACGTTGAGCCCACCCGATCCAAACGTGATCATGTCTCGAATTTCTCACGCGAGCACAAATTAGATGAGTAATTTGACCACAAGGGACTCAATGACTGATGTGCCCACTCACGAGTAGACTATTGTGTAGCAGTGTTGAAATAGGATTAGAAAAAAATAAGTAGCGTTCCAAAAATGCTGGCAAGGTGGAGAGAAATTCCTTAAGACGAGACGGAAGTTAACTTTTTCCATACAAAATCGTCTTTCGGCATTTATGTTTTTTACTCACCTAAACCTTATCAGATTTTTTCAATTCTTTTTTTTTAATAAGGACAGTTGAATCTACGTTACTTTTTGTTTTTTAAATATCTAAAGTGATGACTCAATAAAGCTTAATGAACTTCATGACAACTAAAAATTAAAAACAAAAAAATTTTCTGTCGAAATAAAAATGTTTAGCTCCGGTGTTGTAAGTATATTTCATCTAAACAAAATTATTTTATTATATAATAATTACAGAAACGTCGATTGAACTGTCCTTAAGACAAGAATTTTTTTTGTAAATATCGGATAAGGTTTAGGGGACTAAAAAAAATAAATGCCCAAAGACGTATGGAGAAAGTTAACTTCTGTCTCGTCTTAACAATAAAGTTTATTAACTGAAGAAACCGGCCAAGTGCGAGTTGGACTCACGCACCGAGGGTTCTTTAACACCACAGAATATAATAAATGCGGCCGTGGACAAGAAAACGGAATGTGGGAAGACCACCCGCCAGATGGGACGACGATATCAAGTACGTCGGCGGAAAGCAGTGGTTTTGTACCGCTGAAGGCTGGGAGGACTGGAGAAAAATTGGGGAGGCATATGTCCAGCTGTGAACGCATACGCGCTGACAGAATATATTATTTGTATTTATTATGTATTTACCAAAAAAAACAAACAAAATTACTATCAAGAAAACACATTATTTCATTCAATTCGGGATCCTTAGCGCGAGACGGTTTTTATTTTATTATTTGTTGTTTTACACTTTAGAGTTTAGAGTGGGCACTATAATCACACCAAGTTTGACCCTTGTATGTATTACTGTTTTTACGATAGATCAAATACATAAAAACGTTGAAAATTACACATTTATTGTATGGAGACCCCCTTTAATTTTTCACTTTTTGTTCTTTTTATTTTTTTATTACTTGTTAAGGATATCCGCCATAATAACACATATTTTACGAAAATTTCAACTGGATACCTATTACGGTTCAAAGATGCAGCTCTTATCTCAGGTAGGACGGACGGACAGACTTAGTAAGAGGGTCCCGTACGGAACCCTAAAAATATGTAAAAATAAGTGCATAAATAACAAGAGCGCCTTCTAACGTCAACGGAATCAATCCGTATTGTGCTAATAGATGGCCCTGTAGAGGCTTCATCGCACCTTGTACTATTTTCCGCCATTGTTTGTGCATCAACACAGAGCATCAAATACCTGTGTGCATCAACGTTTTTATTCTTCGCGGCAATTCAGGCACATCTTCATTCAGAAGGTTCTACTAGAGATGCAACTCCCTTTTACAACTAACTGTACGTACACGCTCTAGACCAGCGATTCCCAAAACGTGTTCCGCGGAACCCCGGGGTTCCGCAGAAAGGTCACAGGGGTTCCGTGGGTTACCGCCGGAAAACGCACAAAACGCTCTCCCTAATCGTGTAATATGTTTTTAATTTCAAATTATAGTCTTGCTATCCAAATCAAACATGATAATCCGCCAATTTAGTATCAAAAATTAGGTATAGGTCACATAAATTTCGTTTTTATGTTCACAATAGCTAATTAACTTTTTTAATAAACTTGGTGTTCCGCCAACAGACGGAAGGACGATCATTTAGGGTTCCGTAGACGAAAATAATTGGGAACCGCTGCTCTAGCTAGACCACACATCCGAGAGTAACTTGTGGCGTAAAACGAACAAATGGACGAAGATTATTTTCGATAACTTATAGCTATAAATAACGATGCCATCACACCTAGGCTTCCCAGGACTTTAATATCGAAAGTTTTCCTTTAGATAAACCTGAACGTGAAACCATCCAACAAAGACGCACCGACCATGTACGGTCGGTTCTAAAAGTTGAGGCACATATACATATATGTTCCGTGTCCGTGTCTATATACTCGTTTGTATTGTATACTCGCTTTTTTTTAGGGAAACTGACACGTTGCCATGTGAACTAGGTGCCATGTCAGTGCTTCCCTTCATTTCATGTCGGCTACACTGAACTGCTTCTAATTTACTTCGAAATCCAATGAACCCTATGCTATGATGCTCTGCATATTTGAAGCCACTAGTATTCACTTCTTTTTAGAGTTCCGCAGCCACTGACAGGGATCCTTATAAAACCGGTCAGGCGTCCGTCCGTCAGTCCGTCCGTCCGTCAGTCCGTCTGTCAGTCCGTCCGTCCGTCAGTCCGTCTCTCCGTCAATCCGTCTGTCCGTCACTGCATGTAGCTGCTATACAGCTAAAGCGATCTTCTTGAAACTTGGAATGTTTATATATTTCCGGGACGCAACAAAATTTTAAGGGTCAAAGTCAGGCGTCCTTAACTATATTTAACAGAGGCCGCAAAATTAAAGTTGAAAATAAAAATATGTTTCTAATAGGCCGGTTGTATATAGCTGATCAGGTCTTAAATAGCTTAGATTACTACTACACTGAAATATATAAAATTTGCTCTGTCCGACGCGATTATTCAAAAACGAAATTTTAATAAATCTAACAAATTATATATTAGTATAGTGCATTTTGTGTTTACTGTATGAAAACTATTTTTAAGTTTTATTCATATTCAATTCAATTCAATTATAATTAGCATTATTCCGAGCGTAGAAACCCCTCACGTGCGCCGCGGAGCGGCAGGAATGTGGTTCACAAAATAACCACCGCACACCGCACGCACGCACTCATTATGCATGCTAGAAGGGAATAGCTGCGGAACCCTATACGTGCGAGCAACGTTCGCACTATGTACTAAGGGCCGCCTGATTTTTTTTTTCGCATGTTTTTTTTAAGAAAGATAATTTTAATAAAAAAATAATAAATAACCGAGCTCGTCACTTGGATAAAAAACCGTGAGAATACTTGAATGATCTTAGTACAGTACATTGTATGGACCGTGTGGGGCCGGTACTTTAAAAGAATAGCCCCACTGCATCTCTCCCCGTGTATGTCGTAGAAGGCGACTAAGGTACCTTCTTATATTACTAGGTGGTAGGGTTTAACCCGCCCGGGTTGGTACCACCGCACTGAATGAAAGGTCGGTCGAAACTGCTATGTAAATAGTTTGTGTTTTCCGTCCAGTTCAGTGTAGCCGGCACGACCGAAGGGAAGCACTGACGTGGCACCAAGTTCACCCGGTGTTATGGGCTGACATCACGGATGTTGTAGGTGATGTAGCCAACCGTGTCGGTTTCCATAAAAAAAAAAACATTTTAAAATGCAACTCCTTCCTTAAACGCTATCTGTACTTATCTACTGATAGCTCGGTCAGCAAGGGTCTTCACAATCGTAAACCCGCCCGGCTTATTGTTACTGCCAACACCTCAGATCCCAGGCGGATATAGGCAGCTTATCCGGACATTCCCGATCTCCTTACATGCCTATCTAGTGATCTCGTAAGAAGGGTCTCGATTGCGATTTTATCCAGTTATAGACTGCGATAATGCTTTCGAAGGCGGTGTTTAGGGTATAGGTACTCATTCTAAACTAGGAATACGTTTCTTAAAATAGTTTCGGACGCAACTTTTTTTTTATAATTTTTTCCGTATCTGATCTGATACGTATAAACTATTTTAGGTAGAAGTAGATTATTTATTTAATTACCAGGTATAAACATAATGAGTAAATGTAATAAAATTAAATATACCTATAATAAATATAACTAAATAAAAACTAAAGACAAAAAACAAAATTAAAATAAAACACATCGTCCTGTAATGAAGGCGATGTGGTCCGTAGTCCGTACCATACCGTACCGATGAGGATTGAGGACACGGTGTTGCAGTTGCCCCCGTAATATTTTTAACTGATATAAGGGGGTTATTCTATATGTGAAACTAAACAACTGCGAAGAAAAACATTTTTTTGAAACAAAAAAACATAATTTTTCCATACAAATTTTTAATACCTATTCTCAAAATGTATGGAGAAAAAAAATGTTTTTTTCTTCAAATAAAAAGTCGTAGAACAAAAGTTGTTCTATTTCACGTACAGAATCACTCCCTTTCGGGTTTTACGGTTGGGGTTGCAACACCGTGATAAAGGATATACGCTTATTGTATTCTATAAAATTAAATTCAATAAAAATTATTATTGCAATAATTTCTGTATTCAGTAATTTTCATAGTCAGGTAGGTTGTCTCATCTTCATTGAGTGAGTATTTCCTTAGAATATTTCGAAGGAAGTCCACGAAAACTCGAAACAAACTTTCTAAGAATTGTGTGAGTATTTTAATTTAGATGAAAATGGAACGTTTTCAATATTGGTAACTGAAAGCTACACAAACACGGGATTAATGATAGAAGCATTGTCTGCCAGTCAAAGAGACTATAATACTCAATAAATTGAGATGGGATACCACTCAGCGCGGAGTCATTGCTTTGAGAGGTGAGTGATTTTCGTTTGCAATAGAACAGAAGGAGTCTTCGCTGTGTCTGTGTAGTGTAGGTAACGACAGCCAAAGGACAGAAATCGAAAATGTCTGCAGGCATCATCCCAAAGTCAAAGTGAATGGATTGATATTTAGTTGATTGGTTTTGAATTTAAATTATGAACTTGTTTTTTTTTTTTTTTTTTTGTCTCACAGGCACGGAGAGGCGTGGCAGCAATGTGGAGCATGAAGCAGCCGCTCTAAAAAAAAAAAATAAGGTAAATTGGTTCAGTGAATTTAATTTGCTAAATGCAATTGCGTCGAGCTATCCTATCCTGCTCCTCAAGTCGCCTGACCGAACTTGTGTATTATAAGGGCAAAAACTCCTTGGCACAAATTCTGGTTTTACGGTTGGTTCTTGGTTTTCTGGTTTTTAATAATACGTTAAACCTCCGCCGCGCCGCGTCATGGCCCTTGTGGTATCTATACATATAATAAAATCGTAGAGGTAAGAAAGTCTGTACATTGAATGTATTCGGAAAAAAACTAACCAGGGTGGCTTAAAATGAGATACTGAACATGTTAGAACAGTTTTTAAAATTTTTGTTTGTTTGTGTGTTTGTTTGTTTGTCTGTACGCGCATCACGCAAAAACCACTGAACGGAATTAGACGAAACTTTGTATAGTGGCAGTTTATATGCCGGGTTAATATAATACGTAAAAAAAAATAACAAAAATAAAAAAAAATTTACAATTATAAACATTATTGCGCGTTTAAAATCACGTAGTCCAAAGTACATAATTATATCTTGAGAACTGGCAGCAAATACAATTTGAATAAAATATTCATTCGAAATTTAAAAATAAGTAGATACAACGAAAATGACAGTTCTTCTTTTTTATAACTTGAACACAATAGTCTATACATATCTATTCTTTCTATACATATAATAAAATCGTAAATGCAAAAATGTCTATTTGTACGCGCATCTCGCTAAAACCACTGAACGGAATTTGACGAAACTTTTTATAGTGACAGTGTATATCCCGGATGAACATAATAATTAAAAAAAATATAATAAAAATCACGTAATCCAAAGTAAAGGTAAAAACAATTTTAAATGTCATGTTGACAACGGAGAACTGTCATCTCGACGTGAGCTGGCCGGTGACAAATTGTTTGATAAATAAAAATAATAATTGAAAGTCGAAGTTATGTCGCTGTCATTGGTGCAATAAAATTTATATATCTGTTGCCCGCGGCTTCGCTCGCGTGAAATTCGTATTTAAAAAAAAGAAAGTAAGTAACTAAAGGCGGGCCCGAAGGCGGATCTGCGCTCACGTAAACGATATTCTTTCTCGATGAAAGTAACTAAGGGCGAGGCGGAAGGCGGAGCTGAGTTCAGGAAGAAGAAAAACATTCTTGAAGAAAGTAAGTAACTAAGGGCGAGGCCGAAGGCCGAGCTCTATTCTGGAAGACCATAAACCTTCTCGAAGAAAGTAAGTAACTATGGGCGAGGCCGCAGGCCGAGCTGCGTTCAGGAAGAAGCTAAACCATCTTGAAGAAATTAAGTAACTAAGGTGATTGAATCAGGTGAGAAAGGGAAGGTTTTTTGTTATTTTTTTTTACATTATCTTTAAATATTATACTACTTTAAATATTACACTAATAAAATTCATTCACTTTAAATACCTATCCCACACATGACATGGAATCTATCTAAGTCCTAGCGAACGAGGTAGATTCACAAGCACACCTGCTCATACCATGAGAACCGATGCGAAGCAACACAGACGAAAGTCTAGTGCTTTGCCTCGAGTACAATACATACTTACCTAAATGTAAATAAATGAAATAATTACTGTATCAGTTTAATGTTAAGTTATGTAACTATATGTTATGTTAAAATTGTAACTGTGACTGTATTTATTTTATTTTTACACAATAAAGAATTGAATTGAATTGAATTGAATTGAGGCCGAAGGCCGAGCTACGTTCGGATAATTGAAAAACCATCTCGAAGAAAGCAAGTAACTAAGGGCGAGGCCGAAGGCCGAGCTGCGTTCAGGAAGAAGCTAAACCATCTCGAATAAAGTTAATTAATATTAAGATTGAGTTAATTTAATTTAAATTTTATTATAAAGTCCACGCTTCTAACGGCAAATATACCGTGCATCCTAGAATCTCGCGGTTATTCCCGGCTGGATGGCAAGAGGCTCGATGCTATCACCTTAGTGCCATGGACTAAGGGTAGTTCTTTGATGTGGGACGCCACTTTTGTTCTCACATTGGCTCCAAGTCACGTTAGGACATCTTCAAGAGCGGCTGGCGCGGCCGAGGCTGGGGCGGAGAGCCTCAAACGCAGCAAATATAGAAATATAATTAAAGATTTCGAATTTGTTGCGTTTGCGGTTGAAACCCTCGGTCCGTGGAGCAGTGAAGCCAAAAGAGGCTTGAGCTGGTTGACGCAACTGGTGTCCCGCCATCAAGGGCTTATGTACTTCATTCAAAGGGTAAGCCTTGCCATCCAGCGGGGTAATGCCGCAAGTGCTCTAAGAACATTTTAAAATGCCCGTTTTGATAGTTGTTTTAATGTTTGTTAGGTAGGTTTAATTCTTTAGTTATTAATATTACTTTTTTATTTTTATGAAATAAATAGATTGAGTAAACGATATTATATTCTATCGAAGAAAGGAAGTCTTTAAGGGCGAGGCCCG
Source organism: Nematopogon swammerdamellus (assembly GCA_946902875.1). Taxonomy (NCBI): domain Eukaryota; kingdom Metazoa; phylum Arthropoda; class Insecta; order Lepidoptera; family Adelidae; genus Nematopogon; species Nematopogon swammerdamellus. The sequence continues at coordinate 14,343,934 of OX336341.1, read as the reverse complement.
AAGGCGGAAGAGGGTTTTTGGTTTACCTGAACGCAGCTCGGCCTTCGGCCTCGCACTTAGTTCCTTCCTTTCTTCCAGAAGGTTTATCGTCTTCCTGAACGCAGCTCGGCCTTCGTCCTCGCCCTTACTTACTTCCTTTATTTGAGACAGGTTTATCGTTTACCTGAAAGCAGCTCGGCCTTCGGCCTCGCCCTTAGTTAGTTACTTTCTTTAAGAAGGTTTTTCGATTACCTGAACGCAGCTCGGCCTTCGGCCTCGCCCTTAGTTACTTACATACTTCTTTGGAATACGAATTTCACGCGAGCGGAGCCGCGGGCTCAGCTAGTCTAATATAAAATAATATACAATATTGCGATCTTTTTTATTTTTTATTCTTGAATTTGCCCGTGTGCCATCCTATAGACAACCCGAAACCTAAAACCTATTCTATATCAAAAAAGTACCTATTTGATATTGCGAGCGTTGAGGTTGAGAGCAGATATTGGTTGTTTAAGCGCCGCACAGAACAATCCTAACCACAGTTTATAAACAACCTCCATCGGATGAAGGACAGACTCAGAGCCAAAAGGTCACAGATTGACAAACAAAAAAGCCGCAATTTATTTACTAGTCAAACTGAGCAACATGAAAATTAATAAATGGAAACGGCATTTACACGCGTTGTTTATATTTTTCCCTTGTCAATATTTCGTCGCCACGCACACAATTTGTAACAGACAAAAGATACGTGAGCGAACAGGTGGGACAGGGATTGACATATATATATATAATATACAACAGCAATAATTTTGTACATTCAACGATTGTTGCAGTAGCGGTAAAGGTCATAAGGTAAAGGTAAAAATATTTTATTCTTATAAACACAAAAACATAACATACAGTCAAACAATAATATCTTAGTAATCTTAGTACTAGTTTACTATAGGTACTCAACGATTTCAGTTTTTTTTTTGTTTTTTTTTTATGTTCTGTTGCTTAAACTAGCCCTCAGGCAAGGGGCAGTGCTCCCATTCATACAGCGACATCTAGCGGACACAATGAGCAACGGTTAGCGCAACTAAGTACATACGTTTTGTGAAATCTAAATTCGGAAGCCTTGTCAGATGCTTAGGTAGCTCATTTGGTTTGAGCAGTGAGTTGATATTTAATCTAAAATGACGTTGAAGGGTTGATGCATCAATGTGTTATGTTATGTGTAACATTGGCTTTGTAGATTTTTCTTTCTTCTCCTCAATAAGTCGATGCCTCTTCTACATATTTGTTTACCAACTGAGAAATTTTCTGTTTGTGTTGACTTCTCATTAAGCGGGAGTGTGAATCAACAGGCAAGCCTGTTTTAATATTTCATAAATTTTTATATTACCTCCTAACTCATACTTTGGTACAACACAAAGTCATTTATTTAGACGAAAAATATGTACAGCGTTATAGATTTGACTAACGTTCTGAAAAACGATAAAAAAAGATACAAGTTCGTATATAAACACACCTGTATCTTCATGGTTCGGATTCAATTTTAACCCGACGACATCGACATCGAGTACCAACGACATCGGTGATATGTACCTATGTATGTATGTATCTTAGTGTGCTGATCTGTTCCCTCCACAGAACAGCGATCGGTGGCCGTCGCCTACCCCAGACGGTGGCCGTCGCCTACCCCAGACGGCGACCCAGCGACGCGATTCTTGCTTTGTGGTTCCCTCATTTATGGTTTAAAAATGAAGTAAATAAGACCAAGGAAGAATAACAAGAAGAGTTCTATCAAAATCCTAAAGAGCAGTAGAAAATGCTGTCAGTCAGCCAATCAGCGCGTGTATGCGGCCAATGCAGGACTTACGCCTCTCCAATTTTCCTCCAGTCTTCCCGGCCTTCCGCGGTGCGGAACCACATTTTTTTGCGCCGACGTACTTGATGTCGTCGTACCACGGGACGGGTGGTCTTCCCACACTCCCGTTTTCCTGTTACATAACGGTTACTCCAACGGTCGTCTTCCTTTTTTTTATGGAAACTGACACGTTTGGCTACATCACCTACAATATCCCTGATGTCAGCCCGTAACACCGGGTAAACTAGGTGCCATGTCAGTTCTTCCCTTAATTTCGTATCTTCATTTCATATTCTTCTCTTCGGCTGACGTACCCAGCCCACTGCCACTTGAGCTTAGTCACCCCGATGTCCAATATCGACTACTTTGGTGCGTAGATGTAGTATTATCTACTTTTGAGAGATAGAAAATAAATATTCTTTTCCGGCCGATATTGATACACTATGTTCCCATATCCGTAAGCTGACTTAACCTATCCAAAGTCTACCAACGGTGTGAAGGTTGAAAATGCGAATGTTTATCTTTTGACCTACATATTTAAACCGCCCGGAACGGACCGCGCACGTAACTTTAACAAAGTTACATTGACGTGTCGTTAACCGGAACAACGAATTTACGACCGGGCCGGGGACAAATCAAGACGAGTTACTCCAACTATTGAACACGTGGAAAAGGTCCCAGGATTCGACCTGAATTTTTGATGCCAATAATTTCGACCGAGTGTCGGCGAAGAGACGCTGATTTCAAGCTGTTCGGTATTTTTCTTAAGAGTGTCTTATTTGGTTTTTTTTTTACATATTATTTTACATAGTACATTTTATGAGCGGCGCGGCGGGTGGTAGTGCCACGGGCTTGGCTCGTGCGGCACGGAGCGACCGCGCGATCGCTACGCCCGGCGCCCGTCCATCTATCCGCCGAACTAATTGAGCCGGGTTGGTACCACCGCACTGAGCGAAACGTCGGTCTAAACGGCGATGTAAATAGTTCGTGTTTTCCGTCCAGTTCAGCGTAGCCGACATTAAATGAAGGGAAGCAATGACACGGCACCTAGTTCACTCGGTGTTATGGGCTGACATCACAGATGTTGTAGGTGATGTAGCCAAACGTGTAAATTTCCATAAAAAAAACACGGCATTGGTTGGCGATAACAAGCTAAGGAAACGTTTACATGGCGGCGAAATGGCAGTCTTCATCGCTCGCTTGCACAGTGAGGACGCGTCTATTGTTCTTATGTTCATTGTTCCTGTTTACCCTACGACTTTGCGTATTTCTCAGATCGATATCTGTTTTTATAATTTGACCTCTCTTGCAAATATAATTGTATTTTTGATAGATTCGCATATTTTATTGGATTGGTAAAAAAAGTATAAAGAATATTACTCCCCGTAAAGTGAGCCACGTAAACGCATCATTTCTTGACAAATTATTGTTAACGCCCACTAACCTCCAAATGCAGTCATCTGTCCCTTTCACATGCATACAAAAGTGCGAAAGATAGAACGCTATATTAATTAAATACATTTTTTTTAAACATTGGTTCTACCCGCAGTAAGTAATGAACATCGCACAGAGAGTTCATGCCACAGATACGATGCTCTACAACCCGATTGTCTTTTTCTAAAGCTTCATATTCATTACTTACTAGCGGGTAGTATAATAAGTAATTAAGTAAGTTAGTAAATAAGTAATTAAGTATACCTTTGCCTAAGTTAGTATTGATTGACATTCAAACTCAAATCTTCTATTTTTCTTTGATTTATTAGTCTAGCTAGAGTGTCTAGACCAAGGCTGTCCAACATACGGCCCGCGGGCCACGAAGTGGCCCGCGGGGGCGGTCAATCCGGCCCGCCATGTCTTGCTTTTTTACAAAATACTGTTTTGGCGGCCGATTTGATACGCAAAGTGCGCATTGAGTGAATTGAATACCAACCAACCATCGCTGCGCTTCGCCGTCTCCGCCGCGCCGCTGCCGAAGGAAAGGATCAACTTTGTTCTGAACTCTATGAACATGTTCAAGCTTTCACCAAAAAGTTGGAAAAACAGGTGAAAAACAGTTGGGACATTGGGAGACCCTTACTACTCGAAATCAATACTCTGGATTTCGGAAAGTATGTTGCTTTGCTTAAAAAGCAAAGGAATGAATTTGACGAGAGGTTCAACGACTTCAAATTCAAGAACCCTACATGAAAGTGTTTAAAAATCAATTTGATATCGAGATTGAAGATATGGATCAACATATCCAAATGGAGTTGATTGAGCTGCAAAGTAATGCATGTGTGGTATGTCTTCTTAAAACTGCCTATAATAGTTGCCTACAGATTGGACTGATCGAATTTTACAAAAAATATATAAAACCTGATCAGTATCCAAACTTATCTAAGCTGGCTTTAGAACAAGTGTCTTTATTTGGAAGTACTTATTCTTGCGAGCAGTTTTTTTTTTCCCGCATGAAGCATGTAAAATCAAAGACCAGATCATCTCTGACAGACAACCACCTTAACGGCCTTCTCCGCATTGCAACATCCAAAATATCACCTGATATAGACTCACTGTTTAAAAAAAAACAATGTCAACAATCACATTAAGTTTTACATTTAGTAAGAACTTGTACCTACTTAACTTGAAATTTACCATTGTAATTTACCATTGTTTACCAATATATGTATAATAAATTAGATAAATAGAAAACTATAGCAAAGTGTTTTAATTACATTAGCACTCCGGTGTTTCCTAGAAAAAAAACATCTGCTCTGGCCCTCCGCATTGGTAAAAATTATTAAACTGGCCCGCCACTGGATTAGGTTGGACACCCCTGGTCTAGACTCTAACTCTACGCTTTAGGCAGTTGAACTTCAGAGCAAGTCTGGATAGTTTGAATTTATATTTGGTTTCGTGAATCTAGCTCTAGCTTTCTAACTTTGACAATGTTCACCTGTTTCGATTACTGGGCATGATGTCCTTCTGCGACCTGAAAAATATAAAGATTTAAATTAAATAAAAGCGTTAATAAAGCAGTTCAGAACTTTTCTGGGCAAGCAAAAGAAATAAAGATGTCTCACATATAGTTATTTAATTATTATTGTTTAGATTTTTTTTATTATGTTATTGCACTGACCTTACTGCACTACCCTTGTATTCTCATCACCCAAAGGTTGACTGGAAAAAATCACTTAAAGTGATAAGTCCGCCTTTGCGCGCTATTGTTCGTTAATAATTATTGTAAAATTCTATTGCTCTTCTGTATGTTCTCTTCCGTCTTCTGTATCGTTGTTAGTGTTTTGTGAGCAATAAAGTATTTCTATTCTATTCTATTATTTCCTCAGCATGTTTTTAGACGTATTACTTTCTATTCTATTTTATATGGGTGCTATGGAGCACCAGTATGAACGGCAAACTTTCCAGAGGGTACACGCAAGTTTTTCCTCCTAATTGTTTTCTGAATACTGCCAATATGTATGCTAACAGTGAATTCGAGTAAGGTAATGAAAAAAGTTAAGAAGAATCGTCATGAATCACCTCTGAAGCTTCTCATATTATTCTTAGTACATCCTTATGAGCGCGAATATAGTTTGAAAAGCAACCGATAAGATACGACTATAAATTTGAATTAGGAAATTGTGTTTCCTGACGCAGAATTCCAGAGGAAACAGACTGCAAGCCAGATCCTAATCATTTTCTCACGCAAATGAATAGATAAAGTGGTTCCAAGCCGAGTATCGACAGTGGCGTCTATTCACGAAACAACTTACTCTATTATCTGGTTAGTGATATAGTTGCTTATCAACATTTGTTGAAACCTCCGTACAACCTAATATAACGAATTCGGTTCGTAGAAAATTAGAATTGCAAATGTTTTAAGGTGTTTTAACGTTTAAATAAGTTTAAATTTTGCTTTATTATTCTAACAATGCTGTTAATGTCCTGATTTTGTTTTGAAATTTTTATTTTCTAACTTTTTTTTATTTAAACTTAAAGTAAACATAATTTAAACTAAATGTTGTAAAAAATAAACACAACCCTCGAGCGCAGGCACTTTCTACCTCCATGCTTAAAAGTAAATAAATATAAACAGCGTAACGAAAATAAAACTACACCACAACAATTTTGGAGTCCGTTTCAGAGTATAAGTGTCGTGTAGACAATATCTCTCTGCTATAATTATTTTTGTATATTGTTTAAATATAAGTATTAATTCAAATCCGTACTTTTTATAATAAGACCATTGTTGTATTATTAAGTAAGTCAACTTAGTTAGCAAAGTCGATCTGCTATTACATCGCCTTATTATTGGCTTTACTTAAACTTATAACCCAAGTTAGCAAGTCTGCCGGGTGATAGGCTGAGTTCATGACGTGACTCAATCATTATTGCTAATTATGAAATTTACTAACAAACAAACTTGTTTACAAGAAGCGACGACGCGGAGGACTGGGGTCGGATTTTCATTTACATAATGGACTTCCGAACGAATCCAATACAGTGGCCAAAGGATAGAAAAGTCGATGGCGGGGGGCGATGGCACTGCTGGGGCGGTGTATGCTGATAATATGTAACTGAAATGTTTTGATACGTAACGCAAACGACACAAGTGTTTATATGAAGGGGCAATTATTTATGGGGCTCTTTAAAATAGTATTGTTTTGCACTAAAAAGCTAAAATCGGTAACGGCGCGCCGACCGACAACCGACACACGCACCGTCGTCGAATCCAGGGAAGTCTCCGGTATGGCACCGAGAAGGTATTCTCGGAGGTGAAATTGGCTGGTCGGAGCATGCGCTTTAGCGCCTCCAACTCAGCCACCTATACTGGATTACATAAAAAAAATGTATCCGATTATAAGTCGAGAACTACCTACTTAATGAAATAACATTAGGTTTTCGTTGGTATTTATTAAGGGCTAAGGCTAGTTAAAGATATTTTGACTCAAGCACAAACCCGATTGACTCAAAGCTCAATCTCCAAGTGATTTCGACTCGCTGCGCACTTGCCCGCTTTTTTGTGAAAACGCGCGAAAAATACGAAATATCCCTCCTGCCGCATTTATTTCTCATAAAAAAATTATTTATATTGAACAAGTATAATTTACATGCTTAAAAACAAGTAGTGTTGATTTTTCCGTCTACCGATATAAAAGACTCAACTTTTAAAACAACGCAACGACGACGAAAGACAAAAAAAAACGACAAAAAACTTGTAAAATTTATTAAAACCGTGTCGTCGCTATCAGGCCTTCGTGTTTTGTCTTCTTATTTTCTCCATAAATTTCTGTTGTAAATTCATTAGCGACAAAGAAAAATGTTAAAGAGTTACAGGAAGATGTTAATACTAATAATAAATCTGTAAGGGATGGTCATGGAGTAAGTTACTTTGTTTTATAAGATATTGCGTTTGTAGACTCTATGCAAAGAGTTTGACAAACTCTTTGACTCTATGTATGATTCTAAAAGTAAATTGACGATTTTTAGAAATATTTTCTGTATGTATGTATGTTTTTTTTTTATGGAAACTGACCGTTGGCTACATCACCTACAATATCCGTGATGTCAGCCCATAACACCGGGTGAACTAGGTGCCATATCAGTGCTTCCCTTCATTTTATGTCGGCTACACTGAACTGGACGAAAAACACGAACTATTTACATAGCCGTTTCGGCCGACGTTTCGCTCAGTGCGGTGGTACCAATCCAGCCGGGATAAACCCTACCACCTAGTAAGGTAGGAAGGGAAGGGACCTACAGTTTAACGTGGAATCCGAACCACGGTCAGCCTCCAACGGTCGAGCGGTCACCCATCCAAGTACTGACCGCGCTCAGCGTTGCTTAACAACAGTCGACTGACCGCACCACTGAGCTACCGAGGCTGCCGACTTTTACGACATGCGACGGGGAGAGATACAGTTGGGCTATTCTTTTTAAGTACCGACCCCACACGGTACAAAACTCGGAAACCGATAATCCGAATGAAACTTAGTACAAGCAAATTTAACTATAAGTAACACAGAACATAATAAATAAAGTTTAGTTCCGGCTAAGATGTGGCTCTTATACAAACCGAATTGTTCCGCGGGTCGAAATATAGGTGCGGTAGCGAGCTTACTTACTTTCTTCTTTTTAAATACGATACGAATTTCACGCGAGCGAAGCCGCGGGCAAAAGCTAGTTGTAAATAAAAATATTGTCCTGCCTGCGGCTCCACTCGCATTTTTTCGACTTTGATCACTTCGGACTATTACTGCAAAACTCCTATTTACACTTTATAGTGGCGTGATACGATTTCAATAATCTCTATCTCTACTCTTATAAAAGAAAACATCTGTCTGTCTGTAACATATTTTGATGCTATTTGCACCAATTAAAAGAGTTCTTGAGGCTCACTATAGGCTATATACCATCACGCTAAATAGCCTTAGGGCTGAGCAGTATCAAAGAAATTAAAGTATGGACGGAACAGAGAGAGAGAGAATATAAAAGAAGCGCTCGTTTATTATCATATTTGCGTTTAAATCGTATTTGCTATTAAACCGAGTCTACCGCGAGCGAAGCCGCTGGCAAAAGCTAGTGAAATAATAAATAATATTGTAATGGTTTAAGGGTTTTCGAGTTTGCTCGTTACAGATAGGCAGACGTTTCGTTTTATATGCGTAGAAAACTAAGAACTCTTCACAAGTTTGAACGGGAAGGGAAAGGAGGGGAGGTTGGGTAGGGGAGGGGAGGGGTTGTTAGAGGCGGGGAGGGGAGGGGTAAGGAAGGGTAGGGAAGAAATGTAGATGTAGATGTAGACAAGATATATATATTCAAGATTATTTTATTATATGTTTACATCTACATATAATAAAATAATCTTGAAAAAAATATGCATTAGGTACTTTACATAAAAATTGAAAAGAGAAACGAAAGATTTCGTCGTAGCGTTGAATTTGCCAACATAGCCGTCCCCCGGGTCCACCAGAGGCAGCCAATCTTTGGTTCTCTCAGAGCCGCATGCTACGTTAAACAACTCTCACAATGTAATATTAACAACTTTGTTAAAGCCAGAATGAACTAAGCTTGTGTGCCCACAGTGCGTGTGCCGGTCCACAATCTCTAACTAACACTCGTCCCTTTTCTGTTTGAGTGAATTTAGCTCTACTAGACAAGTAGACATGTGTGTGTGCTTCTGCTTCTTTAACTTTTTATTGTATTTAAACTAACTTTTGCCCGCTGCTCCGCTTGCGTGAAACATTACACATGGAACGTCAACCATGTCCCTTCATGTAAATTTTTCTAGATAGCACGTGTTATACCCAGGCCCGTCTCTTGAGTAATAAGTGCCCGGGGCAAACACAAGCTTAGTGTCCCTCCGTCCTCTGCCGTCCCAGACTCTAACATCATAGGTGATTTTGTTTTATGCGGCGAATTTAAATTAATTTTAATTTTTAATTTTATTTCAGTGCTCTTAATGTGTAGGTAATATTAGGGTTAAATTAATAAAAAACATTACTTTAAGGAAACATATTTTAATAAAGTAAAGTGTTTCTAGAGAATATAAAGTAGAAAGTACAGAAATACATAGAACGATTAGATAGAACTAACGATTTATTATAATGTATTAGCCTTAACAGGATAAACAAAAATTACAATGGAATTTTACGAGCTTTTGCGTTGGCGAATGATGATTACATCTGTCTCGCTTCGGCGCGCGCCCCGACCGGGTCACCAAATTTACCTACTACTGTACCGAACTCGTGGCAATGCACAATAGCTAGTGTTTATTTATTATTTATATTTATTTTAAAGCAGGTACGTCTTTTGTTTGCGACGCGTAATTTTAGAGAAAGCTTAGGCGGCGGAGGCGGCGGAAGGAAAGCCTGTGCGCCAAACGATCGGGGCGCCCCTCTAGCGCAGGGCGCCCGGGGTGCCCGCCCCGCTCGCCCCGCCCTTGAGACGGCCCTGGTTATACCTACCTGATCGTTGTAGTAATAGAAAAAAATTATGAAACTCGACTACGAAAAACTAAGTAAATAACCAGGAAAGTTGAGAAAATTCTTTAGTCTATTCGAATTATTCTACAAGCACGACTACAGGATTTTCTTATCTCGTTATTTCATTAGTTTTTCGTAGTCGGGTTTTATTAAATTTGTTGTTTATTTTCCATTTAATAAATTTTTTTCCAAACCATTATTAAGTGTAGTATATTTATGAAATCGCATTTTCAACGGCATCAAACTCGTTGGAGTTTGAAGAAATTTCAAAGTTTCACAATAAGACGGCGCTTGGTCCATTTCTGAAACTAGTCTACGACACACAGACTATCAACGAAACGAATCCCACAGTGTCATCATTATGTTGAAATCGGTCAAGTACTAGGCTTTGCGATGGAATAATCGAACAAACATATACACCAACAAATCATAATCCTCCTTTTGGCTGCGCAGTAGTCGGGTAAAAAGAAGTTTTGTTTACCCAGCCTACAATTTTATCAAGTTAATGTGTAAATAACATTTGCGTCTTAAGGTTATATTTGGCTGTTCTAAGAGCAGCTAAATTAAAGGCTTAATTTCAATATAAAGTGTTTAAATAGACCTTTAATAGATCCCCGCTATCTCATTCCAAAATATTGGATTTTCAACTAAATTAGTTTTGCAGATAATGGAAATCGAGCAGCCACCGTCACCTCCTCATTACCATATATAAACCGTTCCGCTTCAAAGAAGAGTATTTGCTTTACCATGTAAATTTGTTAGGATTAAAGCTATATTGTGACATAACATCCCCTAAAATTTTACTTGTACAGGCGCATGCGAAGTAAAACACAAAGAGGGTAAAAATTGCTGATGTGGTTTTTAATTAGCTAAGTTAAGCTGTTTGTTTTAAAAAAAATTATTTCGCTAAATGCTCGGCTAAATGTTTACTTAATATTCACCGGCGATTTTTTTTTATATATTTAAATTTTTTTTGTAAGGAAACATAACAGCTATTTACATACATTTAAATAAAAAATAAACAGTTTAGCCAATAAAAAAGTTTCACTTTTTACAAGCACTTACAACTAGATGAACAATTTGGGCACCGTGTGGGACCATAACTTAAAAAGAATAGTCCCACTGCATCTCTCCCCGTGCATGTCTTAAAAGGCGACTAAGGACAAGATGTGCAGGTGACAGACAGACCACATAATGAATTATTTGTATGATATGTGGTATACCGTTGAAAAGGGCGTATACTAGCAAACTTTTTTAAAGAAAATGAAGCTATCAATTGCTGTCAGTTTTTTTTAATGAATTAAGAAATTAAGATTCTGTTATATTTTTACTCGTTCTCGGGACTTTGGGAGGTCATAAGACCTTTTCATGGTATTAACTTAACCAAATAATATTTTTTCTAGAACAAGGATACATCGTAAATTCAATCAATTATTTCGTGCTGATACAATCACAAACAAAAAAGTTACAAGGTTTTAAAGCTGGTATTTTGGTAATTTTCAAAAATAAAGAAAAAAAATGGTATCTCGATACCACGTGACATCTGACAAAAGGTATAATGGGTCAAAACGTTGCAAATGACTCCATTTACCTACAAAAAAATGTTGTCGGTCGATTTGCCGAACAATCAAACGCGTGCTCACATCGACACGCGGTCGACATGGTCTAGACTCGTACTACTAGTACTCGTACTCGACTAGTACTCGAATCCGACTACCATGGTTCCTATATTTTTATGACATGGAAAGGGGGTTACCAGTGTGTCAAGCAGGACCGTGGTGCGTGAATCTGTTGCCTCTACCTGCCCTATTGGGAAACAGGCTTGACGTTATATATAAGTGCGTGTACATAATATGGAAGAACATAGTGAATATTTTAAGTAGAATTATTTTATGTAATAAAAGAAAATGATCGCTACAAAAAAGGCAGAGGCAGAAAATTATAAAATTGAGTCGTTAGGAGTCCAATAATTATTCTCCTTACCTATTGTGTAACTCAAGGTCACGAAAACGCTAAGATAAAGTTTATTTTATTGTAGCGTGTAGATAATGGAAATTGCCGAGGTTAATTTTTACTTTCTTTTTTCTCTTCATTTACATTTTATTCGAAAGATAGTAAGTTGGAAGAGCAACGGTAAGACTGTTCTATGTACGTAGGTAAATAATATATACAATATAAAACTGTACGAACTTTAGTAACCAAAGCTGAGCATGAGAAGCATAATAAGATTAGAAGAGGCGTAAGTATCAGGTCAGGACCACGGCGCGTGGAAATCCCTTATTTCGAAATATATAATTTCAAATTATATATATATTTATATTTAGAAATTAATGACAATATACTTTATTTTTCACCAATTTAAAGGGTCACAAAAGGCGAGTTAATGCCTTGCGGCATTCTTTACTGGTTAGACCAATTGCGTTGTAAAATAAGTCGTATTGGTATTTCACCTCGTCCCTTCCTTGTCTCATATAATACCTGCCTTCGCCCCTCGTCACTGTAGAAGCGGCAGAGGGAAAACAGTTTCCGCCTTCTACGACCCCGGACAAAGTTATTAGTTATTATTAGAAACCAATCGCCGCCGCCAGAAATAGCTCCAGACCGTTTCAAACCACACAGTTCCACGCGCCGTACACTGTTCCTCGCCGCGAGTGTCGTTTCCCGAATTTGCACTGCTGGAGACGATCCTCTCGGCGTGGCGTGTTGGCAACCCGCTTTACGAGAAACTTCAATCGGGAGAAACCGATTTTTTTTACTACTGTACCTTAATACGTAAGCTTTAAAGTGTATTTTTAGATTTCCGTACCCCGTGTGGAAGCCTTTTACTAAGCCTACAAAGCAATAAAGTATATCTGTCTGTCTGTCTGTCTGTCCGTCCGTTCGTCCGTCCGATGGCTGTATCTTTAGAACCGTAATAGCTATCCGGTTGACATTTTCACAGAATATGTGTTATTTTGGCGGATATAACAACAAATAATAAAACATTGAAAATAGTAAAAATCAAAATCGGTCCCCATACAAAAAGCGTGTTTGTCAGCGTTTTTTTTTTTATGTTGCAGAAACCTCTGTGCGCGGTTCCGACTCGCACTTGGTCGATTTTTTTTTAAAAGCATCAAGAGGCAATAAAACCTACGGCGCCCGAATTTCGTAATAAAAACAGCCCACAATAGGCGCGAGAACGATGAAACTAAATACGGGAGTGTGTGGGAGCGCGAAGATTCAAAGTGATAAGTGAAATGTCACGCCTTCGCAACAACAGAAGCGAGTACATAAGCAGAAGCTCAAGTTTCTCCATTAATTCCATTAAAATCTTGCGAGATCTAAGCTTAGTCCCGCTATACGCGTACTCTCCTCTCCGGGCAAAATTGCCCCAGCACGATCTAAATATTCAAACGTTTTAACCTTCGCCAACATGGCACCTGCGTACGAAGCAAGTATCAGGGGATCCCCGTGTGAGGGTGTCAAAATCGGGCACAAGCAACATATTTAACCAACGGAATACATTACACTTCCTTAAAAAAACCTCGGGATTTTTTAAGTAAGTGTCATTGTTCACACAATTTAACTTTTATTTCAAGCTTTAAAAAAACCGCATGCAAATCGGTCCACTTGTTAAGATAATTATTTTTTTTATTACTTAATTACTTTATTACTTGATTACAAACATCCCATCAGCTAACAACCATCCCGATTAAACCCACTTTCTAATAAAAAAAAACCGCATCCAAATCAATCCATCCGTTTGGGAGCTACGATGCTACAGCAAACACACCCATACTCACATACACACATATACACACACGTTAAACTTACAACACCCCTCTTTTTTCGTCGGGGGTTAATAAAACCGCCTTTACGTCGCTTGTGGAGCCGTATTTTTTATTCTTTTTATATAATCCGGTATGGGTGGCTGAGTCGGAGGGGCCAAAGCGCATGCTCGGACCAGCCAATATCACCTACGAGAAGGTAGGTGCAATACCGGAGACTTCCCTGGACTTCTGGCTATACTGGACTAGAGGAGAACACAACCGAGGCTGCTATGCGGCCATCTTACATCCAGTCCGGTGATACCCACCCAGTCGGCTACCATTTGAGCTTACCACCTAGTAAGGGGCAAGGGAAGGAACCTACAGTTATACACCGATTCCGAACGGTGAAGTAGCAGGTGTAGGTATGCATGTTATTTTTTTCTAGCCCAGGGTTTTACTTTACTGCTCAGCTTTCTGGATAAATATCGTGATGGTATTTCTCGCCTTGCAATAAAAAAAAGTATAGAAGATTTTTATACTGAATTTAAATTGATTTACCACCTACACTACAGTACATGTCGCAGTCGTACCCCACACGTCCGCCTATGTACAAAACGTGCTCGAAGCATTTGCAATTGGACGACGACGACGGTCCTTGGGCTGGAAAATTGTTTAATGGAAGTCCGGATGGAACCCGAGAAGGTTGGCAGAAAATTGAATACATGTACGATGGTGATTATTCGTGCGAATGACGTGGACCCTAGACGTGATTTAACTCCTTCGTTTAGTGCCTCAATTGAAGAGAGCGCAGAGAAACCGAATCGAGACGCCGAAGACAATTTCTCAATAAGTTTGGTATCGAAAATGTAAATGTTCGTAAATCGCTTGAAGAGGAAATTAAAATGTCTTGAAGAAAGTTTGCGGATGCTGCACAGACTACAAGCACCGATAAATTGTTACTCGTTACGTTCGGGAATAAATATCTTCTTTGTCTACTGCTGCGAGTAACTTCAACAGCTTTTGTTCACTTTTAATGGGTAAACTCATAAACGGCTACATTGATTTAGATGCGGTTTTTGTTAATATAATCTAGCCTTTATGTGTTATACAGGAGTATATACATAGGCATGTAGTGAGTGATCTAGTAAGTGCGTATAGTGAGCTAAATACAACCTTTCCAATGAACGATGGCTAATCTTTTAGATACTCGCATGTACTCGTATGAAGGGAATATGACATTTAGCTGTACAAAATTCTTACAAAAAACTATTTAATATGGTAACATTTTCAAATCAAAATTAAAGTTGTAGAGCAAAGGGCTACTTTTCGTAAAATTTATATTTCGACCAACAGTAGCGATCCCCTGCACTTTATAGCGAGCGCATTGCCCGCGGCGCTGTTGCTTTGGCAAATAGTTAGCTCTTTAGGAAACATGAACACATTCCAAAGGTTGTGCACCTCTCTCCGTAGAATAAATTAACTCCGGAGGCAATGTGGGTTAACATTATTTAGAAAATTTAGTTTTATATGACGTGTGTTCCTACTAAACATGTTGAATTTTTACTGCAAGGTGTTTATAGAGGCATCCTAACTAATTAATTGTTTGCTTATAACCCGAGAACTTTGGGTTTCGCTGACGTTTTCTGATACATCTAAGGATGGTTATGGGATATGTGCATTGTTAGACAACAATACCCTCCTTTTAGCTTCACCGTAGTCGGGTAAATATAAAAATACAAGCTATTAGACCCGCAATGTGACAGGACTCTATCTTTTCACTATCCTATTTCTATCCTCAATCTTTCTGCATATTTTGTCTTTTCATTTAGATTTTCTTTGAGATTATGTTCTAAGATAGCATTGTTGTTCCATTGTGAAGCTCAGATTAGCAGCTGAAGTTGATAATATTTTTTTTTATTATTACTTTTATTATTCATAATGGACCGAATATCCTCGTACAATTTCATGATTAATATTCCTATGTAATTAATTCAATAAAAAGTAAAACAAATGAAAATAGATATTTACAAACAAAAAATTTAAGCTAAATAGTAAAATCCTTGGTCATGGTCCCCAAACCGAGACAGCATTCCCCCGCTGAGTGACGACGACATGCATAGACATTAGAATTTTGTAACATCTGAGATTTATCATCATAATCGAAAATCACATTACGAATGAACAGTAAAAGCAATTTTTTTTTATATTAAGTTAACACACATGTGTCTCGATAAAATAAAGGCCAATATTGGAAGCAGAAGTAAAAATGTAAATTCTCCGGGAGCAAGCTGCCATAGATAAATCCCGAATGGTCACAAAATGTAAATATTACCTAAATAAATTAGACCTAAATAAAGATTATAACAGAGTATATTACTACTCTGTTATAATCTAGACGAAGTAATAGGTTACTTCGTCTAGATTATGACAGAGTAGTTAACATAACCTAAACTAGGTTAGGTTAGCTGAGATCACTTAGTCTAGTCCAATTTAACCAAAACTAGCCTAAATTAACCTATCACAATATATTGTCGTACATTGCAATTTGCAAATTAGCAATGTCCTACGTCAATTATTGAGTGCGGCTTAACCGACCTTACCGCAGACTAGGGAATAATGGTCGTGTCGCTGCATTACGCGGAGTGGATGTCGACATCATTAAACGTTCTTATTGCCTGTCGATGTGGACATGCGATCGCGTGAGTGACCACGAAGTACTATGCGCACTGCTGCATGTAAGTTGATTGGTAGGAATTTTGGCGACACCGTATTTCCATACAGAGCGCCCACCGAGTGTGCATTTCTCTGATCCGTGGTACTCACTGACATGTGCACCCGTCACAGTTCCGAATAACCCGGTCACAGCTCCCGAGTAACCCTGCCACAGTTCCGAATAACCCGTTCACAGCTCAAAATAACCCCGGATAATCTGAGCCGGGCTAATTGTATCGAAGCCCAAGTTGTCGGGCTACCACCTACTAAGGTTAGAAGGGGAGGGCCCTACAGTTTTACGTGAAATCCGAACCACGGTCAGCCTCCAACGGTCAAGCGGTCACCCAGTGAAGTACTGACTGGCCCAGCGTTGCTTAACAATCAATAGCGACAGTCGACTGTCTGCACCACTGAGCTGTCGAGGCTGACATAATCGGTGACAGGTACTGCGCTTAAGACTTATTTCGAAAAAAAGTAATAGAATTCAGCCCCTTTTTATTAATAACTGACCTTTGAACTAGCTTCGCAATAAACATCATTTACATAAAGTATTTATTTTATTATTTATGAATTTTTATATATTAATATTATTTATAAAATTACACAATTCAGATATTTCGACTGTGTTGTCGTCATCAGTGAAAAATATAACATATTATGTAGTTGATATTTATGACATATGAGTGGTTGATATGGTTTTTTTTTTTTTTTTTTTTTTTTTTTTTTTTTTTTTTTTTTTTTTTTTTTTTTTAATGAACGATATTTAATCCCGGGGTATGATGCGCGCCTAGGTTCCATATGAATGATGATTCCCAAGTTCTTAAATCTATTTCTTTAAGTGGTGGACTGAATGATTTAATGATGCGGACGGTGAAGCATTGATTAAATGAAATTTGATGGTTACGGCAGTGTGTTGGGATGGGAAGAGGCGAGTTTACTGAGGTGGATGTGAACCTGTGGTGATTGATCCTAATGTGTATTGGGTTGATGGTTGAGCCTATGTAGTATGAGGTGCAATGACGGCATTCCAAGATGTATACACATGAAGAGGTTTTGCAGGTTGAGTATGGCTGGGTCTTGTATGATTGTGTAGAGTTTGTTGGATGAATGATAGTGTTGGTGTTGATGAGATCACAGGTTTTACAGCGTTTGTGGTTGCAGGGTGTGGTACCGGATGATGATGATGTGCATGAGTTTGTGTTTTCTTGGGGTGGTTTATTTTTTGAAAGTATGCTGCGCAGGTTCGGTTTTTGTTTAAAAACCACGTTAGGTGGTTTTGGTAAAAGGTGTTTAGTTTCGTTGCTGGTCTGGAGGATTGGAAGATTGTCTTTGATGAGTTGTTTTATTTTATGTGCTCCGTGAAAGTATGATGTTATGAATCGTAATGTGTCAGGTTCTGTGGTTTTGTTCAATGGAGAGTATGTAGGTTTGTTCATTTGTTTGAGGATGGTAGATTCTGGATAATTTCTTTGTAGGAGGGCATTCTTTATGGTATTGTAATATTGTGTGTGTGATTCTTGGTTATTGCAGATGCGCCGACCTCTGATGGATAGCGAATATGGAATGGATCGTTTAATGTGTGATGGATGACAGCTGGTGTATTGTAGGTATTGGAGTTTATTGGTGGGTTTGAAGTGAACTGAAGTGTAAATTTGGTTATTTGTGAGGGTGATGTCGACATCAAGAAATGTGATAGATTTTTCAGAAATGCAATGTGTAAAATTTAGTGTGCTAAAATTATTCAAGTCTGTTAGGAATGTGTTCAGGGTTTCTACAGGGTTATTCCAAATCATGAAAATGTCATCTATAAACCGCAGCCAGATCAGTGGTTTAAGTGGGGTATTTTGTAGGAAATCTGTTTCCAGTTTTCCCATATATAGGTTTGCGTAGGCTGGAGCCATTCTTGTCCCCATCGCAGTGCCTTTTATTTGGTGATAAAATTTGTTTTCGAAATTAAAATAGTTATTCTTAAGGACAAAGTTGGCCAACTCACATAGAAATTTTGTTGACGGAATTTGCTGTTGTCTGCTAGATAAGAATGACTCCATAGCGCTTATGCCTCCCTCATGTGGTATATTTGTGTAGAGAGATACGACATCTATGGTTACTAATATAATTTCACTTGGTGTTGGTGGTAGAACTGTGTTTTTAAGTATTTCCAGAAAGTGATATGTGTCGCGGACATGTGATGAAAGGATTTTAACTAAAGGTTGAAGGTGATAGTCGATGAAGGCTGATATTCTTTCTGTAGGACTGTCATATGATGCTACGATGGGTCGGCCTGGATGATTGTCTTTATGAATTTTAGGTAGCATATAGAAGTGTGGAGTACGTGGTTTGGGTGGTAGCAGTGTATGCAGTGTTATTGTGTTGATTTGTTCATCTATTGCATTCTCATTTAGGTATTTTTGAAGGTTTTCTGTAACAGTTTTACATGGATCTTTTGTGATAGGTGTGTAATATGCTGTATCTTCGAGCTGTCGTTTTCCTTCTTGAATGTAGTCTTTTCTGTTGAGTATAACTGTGGTTGATCCTTTATCGGCTGGTGTTATGATAATGTTCTTGTCTGATTTTAAGGTTTTCAGTGCTTTTTGTTCATTAGTGGATAAATTTTGGTTGGTGTTTTGTAGTGTGTTAGTGTAGTTGTCATTGGTCAATTTTGTTAATATATTTGTCATAAATATTTCGATAGGATGATGGGGCGGAAGTGCCGGAGGTTCCAGTTTTGAGGGTTCTTTGAATTTGTTTATGCTCTCGTGTAATTGTTCTGCGTTACTGTTTTTACTGGGCTGTTTGCTCCAGTAGAATTTCCACTTTAGTTTTCTACCGAAATGTAGAGCATCCTTCACTAATTCGATTTTGTTTAGTGGTGTGGTTGGGCAAAATGATAAGCCTTTTTCGAGGATTGTTTTTTCGGTAGGTGTTAGGTTTCTGTCTGATAGGTTGTAAATTGTACCATTTGAACAGGATTCCTCAATGTCTTCGTTCTGATGCCTTAATGGCGGTGGTGGTGGGATGTTAAATAATGTATTCGAATTTAGCTGTATATTAGTTGGAGTTGGAGCGTTACTGTTCGTGTTGTTATTGTTATTATGTGATTGATTTCGTTGTTTGTAAAAGATAATTAATTTTTTTAATTTTTGGTCAAGTCTTTTTTTGTTGACTTCAAGATTATTTTTGTTTGATTCCAAGATATTATTCACAGCCAAATACAAATGTGGGTAACATATAAGAGTCACTTGTAATATATTGTCTAGATTATATTTATGTTGTGTGCATAGTTGTACATATTGTGTATGTAATAGTTGGGTTGTATGTAGAGAATGAATGATTTGTAATGCATAGAAAGGGTTTCTAATTTCTTGTGGAATGGCGTCAAATGGCATTTTGTGGATTAAGCCTTTAGGTGCTACACCGCGTCGAAGGCATTCTCCGAGATAGTAGACATGGCTGTAATATTGTTCTAATTTAGACGCATGATATTTGATTTTGTCTAATATTTCTTTCATTTTTAAAAACAGAATATTGTGTTTTTTTACAATAAGTGAGTTATTTTTTCATATTTATCCAACTAGAAACACGCGATAAATAGGGCTTTGAAATTTAACTGGTTTGTTCGAAGCTGATGAAAATGCAGATGAGTGCATACATTACATGTTGGCACATATTACATTAGCATTAAAAGAATAAATTAATATTGTCAAAATATAAAAAAAAATCTATGTGTCATGAACGTCAGATCAGATGAGAGTTGTGAACAATGTCATCAAATGTCACAACATAAACAAACATGTAAAAATTATATCTCGAATTTAAAATTGTTCTACAAAACTTTTCTTCCTCTCTCAGCAGTTTTATCCTCGAAGCGAGGTCTCTGCACTGCAGGGTTGGCTCAGGAAGTGAAGCTTGGATATGTTAAAGAAAGCCGTTGCTAGGGAGAGTGTAGCGTGAGTAGGGTGATACAGAGAGCCAATCTCTTCTTCTATTTTTCCGCGATGAAGGCTGGGCACTGGGCAGTGTGCATATAAAGATGCTATCTCTAATACTGCTGAGCAAAAATCTTATACACTGTATGGTTCGGTCAGGAAGTGAAGCTCGTATAAGAAGTTGTATTGTAGGCGACCGTCGCTCGGGAGTGTACGTCTGGAGTAGAGTGAAGCCAATTGTTCAACGAGACTCTTCTTTTTATGAAGTGCTGCTCTTCGAAGCAAAGCCCCTGCACTGCAAGCCGGGTAGCATGCCAGTCGGTGGAGTGTTGCTTGCGAGTACTGAAGTAGGTGAATCCTGGTTGTGCTGGGATGATATATGATGAAGAACCTTGGCGTGTTCGCGAGGCGGAATGAGAACTTTCAAGACTGTCTTGAGAAAAGACTTTATATTTACACACTTAGAATCGCTTTTGCGATAAATTATTGACAATAAATTATTTTTATTTACAAAATGTTTGTTTGATGAATTTTTATATATTAATATTATTTATAAAATTACACAATTCAGATATTTCGACTGTGTTGTCGTCATCAGTGAAAAATATAACATATTATGTAGTTGATATTTATGACATATGAGTGGTTGATATGGTTTTTTTTTTTTTTTTTTTTTTTTTTTTTTTTTTTTTAATGAACGATATTTAATCCCGGGGTATGATGCGCGCCTAGGTTCCATATGAATGATGATTCCCAAGTTCTTAAATCTATTTCTTTAAGTGGTGGACTGAATGATTTAATGATGCGGACGGTGAAGCATTGATTAAATGAAATTTGATGGTTACGGCAGTGTGTTGGGATGGGAAGAGGCGAGTTTACTGAGGTGGATGTGAACCTGTGGTGATTGATCCTAATGTGTATTGGGTTGATGGTTGAGCCTATGTAGTATGAGGTGCAATGACGGCATTCCAAGATGTATACACATGAAGAGGTTTTGCAGGTTGAGTATGGCTGGGTCTTGTATGATTGTGTAGAGTTTGTTGGATGAATGATAGTGTTGGTGTTGATGAGATCACAGGTTTTACAGCGTTTGTGGTTGCAGGGTGTGGTACCGGATGATGATGATGTGCATGAGTTTGTGTTTTCTTGGGGTGGTTTATTTTTTGAAAGTATGCTGCGCAGGTTCGGTTTTTGTTTAAAAACCACGTTAGGTGGTTTTGGTAAAAGGTGTTTAGTTTCGTTGCTGGTCTGGAGGATTGGAAGATTGTCTTTGATGAGTTGTTTTATTTTATGTGCTCCGTGAAAGTATGATGTTATGAATCGTAATGTGTCAGGTTCTGTGGTTTTGTTCAATGGAGAGTATGTAGGTTTGTTCATTTGTTTGAGGATGGTAGATTCTGGATAATTTATTTATAAAACAGCAACACTTTCGATTGGACCCAGATCGACGGTGCCCGAAATTTTTTCGTTTAATTAAAATTCTAATAACTCACATTTAAATTTCAATCGGATGGTAGACAGGTACCTATGTATTTTATTTTCGAAACGATAGCCGACACCACGCCCAGTCGCGCGGGACCGCGATTCGGGACAGTTGACGAAATAAACTTTTTTAATGAAAATGTGCCAAAAGTTGTCCCATTTCATGAATAATATCACGCGCAAATTATAGGTACGAATATACCTACGCGTGTAAGTTGGTGCGTCCATATAGATAGCTCATTTTTTTTTACTACAAATGTAACCAGCATCCACAATATTTATATCTAATAATACTCTTTTAATAGTTCATATTTAATCATATTAAATGTGCTGTTATTAATGTGAAATAAGAAAACATTTATAATCGTTTATTATGCGTGAGCGTGTCACACATTCTTAAGGCGTACATATTGCAGAATGAAATTACTACCACTCAACCAGTAAGCTAGAGAAGGAAACACCGTGACCGAAAATACTCAACAATTACAAGTAGGTAATAATTTAAACACGATGGCAATTTTTTTTTTTTTTTTTTTTATTGCTACCGAACTGGATGGCTTTTGGATGGATTTCACCCCCGAGGAGGTGCCAGTCCGGCTTGGAGGTGGACTAATGTTGCTGGGGAAAGGCTATTAACCCGCGATTTGAAGATCCGTGGATTGTAGGAGTGGGGGAAGAGCCCTATATTCCCTGGGAGCCCGTTCCACACCTTTGCAGTGCGGCACAAGAACGATTTAGAGAATCGTGCAGTTCGAAGAACTCTTCTGTCGACTACAAAGGGGTGTTCCGCGAGAGTATGGCGGGTTTGGCGTAGGCGAACAGGAGGAGGAGTGATAAGGGAAGCAAGTTCGTCAGAGCAACGTCCATAGTAGTACCGATAAAACAGGCTCAATGATCCAACGATACGTCTGTGCTTTAGAGGTTGAAGGTCCTTTGTGAGTACAGAGTCACCAATCAGGCGAACGGCTCGTCGCTGAATAGAATCCAAGGCTGAAAGAAGGTACTCAGGGGAACCCTCCCAAAGATGACTGCAATATTCCATCACCGGTCTTACTTGTGCTTTGTAGAGTGTAAGCAGTTGGGCCGGCGTGAAAAATCGCCGACATCGGTAAAGGATCCCTAATTTTGGAGACGCTAGTTTCGCCTTGGACTCTATGAACGATCGAAACCCAACGTCCCTGGACACCTCCATACCCAGGACGCCCAGACTACCATCGTTGAGTACTTGGCTGCCCTAAAAAGTAGCTTGGAGAGGAAACGGATCAGCCTTAGTAGAGAAGGCACAAGCTTGCGTCTTGGCTACGTTGAAGTTGACCAAGTTCTTCTTCCCCCAAGAAGATACTTGTTCGAGAACCTGGTCAACCCGAGCAACAGTTTCGCGTCTCGCGTTTGCTGCTGAGGCTTCTCTACCCTTCCAGTCCTTGATGTACCCTTCGTGCACCGTGCTGTCGTCCGCGTAACAGTGTATTTCGCCGAGCGAGAGCATGTCGTGGATGAACAATAAAAACAGCGTAGGCGACAGCACGGATCCTTGTGGAACACCAGCGTTGATTGAGTAGTCCGCCGACCAGGCATCATCTAGGGTGACAAAGATCGACCGACCACTCAAAAAGTTGGAGATTCAAGCGCACAGTTTTGTAGGGACACCGTAGGCTGGATGCTTGCTTAAGAGTCCCCGGTGCCAGACGCGATCGAATGCTTTGGATATGTCCAGAGCGACCGCCAGCGATTCCCCAAAACCATCGAGCCTTTCAGCCCATAAATGCGTGACGTACGCTAGAAGATCTCCTGTCGACCTTTGCTTGCGAAAGCCGTATTGTTTGTCGTCGAGGAGTTTAGAGTCTTCTAGGTACGTCAGGAGCGCTGAGTTGACAATACGCTCCATAACCTTACACAAAAGTGAGGTTATCGCAATAGGGCGATAGTTCGATGGGTTCGCTGGGTCCCATTTCTTGGGGACCGGCTGGACCGAAGCTCTCTTCCAGCAAGAAGGCATTGATCCGGTAGGAATAGGAGCGTTTGAATAGGCGGGTGAGGACTGGCGCCAATTCCAGAGCACAATTTTTCAAGACGATCGCCGGGACGCCGCCGTCGGGCCCGCTACTCTTCGAAATATCCAACTCACGTAGCGTTTTGTAGACGACTCTGGGGTGGGACCTAACATTTTCCATCTTACGCCCGCAATGGGGGTAACGAAGGGGGGTTGGCGCCCAGGTCGTCCATGTTTGAGTTGGATGCGAAAAGGCGTGCAAAGATATTTGCCTTTTCTTTCGCGAGTATAGCGAGCGAGCCATCTGGGCGTTCCAGCGGAGGTGTAGCAGGACGGCAGAAATTCCGACCGATGGATTTGGCGAGAGACCAGATGGCACGGCTACCCGAAGGGCTACGTGCAAGTTTCGCGCCAATTCCACGGTCGTGCCTGAACTTGGCCAAGTTTTGCGTTCGTTTGCAGGACCTAGCAGCGACGTTGAGCTCTCGTCTGTTCTTGACAGACCTATTCTGCTGCCATTTCCTATAAGCCTTGTTCTTAGTGTCAATAGCCAGTCTGCATTGACAATCAAACCAAGGCTTATGGCGGCCGCCGATGGGAACAGTGGAGGTAGGTATGAAGAAATTCATACCCTGTGCGATCACATCGACGACCGATTGGGCACACAGGGATGGGTCTGGAGAAGAGAAGCAAACGTCGTGCCAAGGGTATGCTCCCAGGAAGGAACGGAAGTCATCCCATTGTGCTGACCGGTAGTGCAAAATCCGAAGAGAAGGATGACAATACCAAAAATAATAAATATTCACCTTAATTCACTAAAAAAATCTCTAAGCAGATTCCTCAATAACCGATGGCTGCGACAAATGTATTAAAATTCTCTAACAAGCTAGTAAATTCGTAATCTTCATTTCTAATTTTCCTTCATAATTTACTCTGAAAATTGCTCCTTTATGCGAGTAAATTCGATTTGATATAATTTTAGAAACTTAGCGCTTTTTGGGCTGAGCTATTTCGCCTACACTGCAGATCGTACTCCGAACTTCTTCAATATTGACATTACATTTCAATATTTCACTAAAGTTTATTTATTCCGTGCGTTGGTTATTTGGCTTGATGAATAATGCAAATTCAATTATTTTGCTGGTGTTTAGGCACAGTGATCGAATTTCAATTTATATGTCTTGATTAAATACCTACTACTATAAAGTACAGACGATTACAAAATTCAATATCTGTATATTTGAATGTTTGTCTGTTAACTCGAAAACATCTGAAAATTTACAAAAGTTTTTACTAATATAATCTGGCATATCTCAGTATGATTATTATAGTGAGTATGGAAACTAAGTATATTCCAAATTAGTACGGTGGCAACATACTATCGAGGTCCATACATTTTGAGGTTAGGGATTTACGAAAATGTATGGGAAAAAATTTTTTTTTTCAATCAAGCCAGCTTTAGTTTTTGGAATGTACTAATCTCCGGCATAGTAATAAAATCAAGCTATATAAGCAATACCTATTCCCGCGGCTTCGCTTTGCCGTGAAATATCCTATAACCATCCTTATACAGATGTGCCAGATAACTTCAATTAAAAACGCCATGTGAATTGCTTGAGTAGTTCTCGATTTAAAACCGAGTAAAAACAGAGAGACTGAGAAAGAGTCGAGTTGTTTATAACGAGTCATCATAATATTGAGTCGGTGGTTAAAGATTTTCCGTATTTATTAGGATCTAAACATAGTATTTCTGCAAGTGTACAGTTAACGAAAACTGTGCAGCAGTCACGGCTTGGATTCTGAAAAATGTTCAAGCATATATGCACAAACATTATATTTATATATTTTATAATTTCTGTGTAAGATTTTGTCTAATGCTCCCTTACATTAAACAAAGGAATTACTTTGCGTGTCAATATGCCATAAAATTATAAAACAAATTGTATAGGTACATGAAGAACAATTTGTTGATTTTATTAGAACGTTAAATCGAAAAACAATTTAAAGCAAAATTTAATCGAATCAACCGTGGGTCTAAAGGTATCTTTAAAAATAAATATTCCTAAAATATATTAGCTTATTTAGCTATTAGCTTTTACCCGCCGCCGCTTCGATCGCGACGTTGTCGGACTAGGGCTAAAATTGCACGTGCAAACACGTGCGTAAAGTGCGTATAATTTTTTATTTTAGATAAAGAAATACAAAGACTAACATTGTTCATTTGGGCTTCATAATTACTCCATAAAATTTTGGTAGTAATTGCTGATTCTGCTGTATATAAGGAACTAAGTAAGTGTATGGAAGCAATAGAATATGTATGTATTTGTTATTGGTTTTTGCTAAAGTGATTTTTTTTTGTCTAGTTCTTCGGAAGATAATATTGAATTTGATTTGATATTGAAGGTATTATGCCGTAAGGCATTAAACTCGCCTCTTGAAGAGTTTTAACGGTGTTCAATAAAGAATGTTTCGATTTTATTTTATTTGTCTAAGTATTGTACGCGTAAGAATAGGATTCCAGCTGCTGAAATATATTTAAATATATGGGTGAAACAATTTGGCCGAGTCGTGACGCAGTCTTTGATCCATCTCTCCCTCGCCTCTAGGCCTGCTTATTCGCGTCGCTACAATTTCCAGATATTTTGGTAGATAATCACTTGATATGCTTTGTCAGATCCAGACATTTGGCAGACATTATGTAACTTATTTTACTAAATATTAACAATTTCATATCTTAATATTTATATTTTTTATATTTATTGACCAATTTTACTACTTTATGGTATGCGTAATATAACAACTTTATTGAGTTGATACAGATTTTGTGTCAAACATTTTGACAAACGCTCTTCACACATGATAAACTTTTGCCTAAGTCTTTCGCAGTCGGAATTATCAGTTAATCTTTTAAAAAAACCTCCTGCGATGTTTCTTGCCCGCTCTTCTTCAAGAGTGTAATGGAACCGGATATAAAAGTTCGAGAGTAGTAAAACTACCTTACGAATACTTAATAATTTAAATATATAATATGCAATACACAATACATTTTGGAGTGAATGTTTTGCTAAAGTATTCGGCGACACACTGGAAATTAAATTATCTGTGCAAAATTCTAATGCATATAACATATTTAAAATTTTTATAATTTAAATGCTAAGATTTTTTAACTATTGGATGATTAAAATTTAAAACAAAAATGTTGACGAACAATAGTGAATAAGCATTTGTGTGAATTAAATTTTGTTAGCGTTGTTGATTTCTGCGGCGAAATAAATATATATTTTTTATGTAAACCAACAGGAGTGGCTGTACCGAGAGACCAATGGTGCATTCGAAAGAGCCAATTGCAATTGCAATGCATTCGAAACACCTCTCCTCGCGAAACCACGCTCAGATATGTGTCATACCAGCAGATTAGCGATTTGCGATATGAATCTAAAACGGAATATGTCTGGCAAGCGTGCGAATCCCACACGGCCCGATGCCTGCATGCATGGCGTTCCACGTCGCGCGACCAGCACCGCACCGTGCCTCCAAAGAGGATTACTGGGTCTACTATGGAGGTTTAGCTACGCTCGGCGCGGCGACGCGCTCGGCCGTATGTTGATTCATTCAACAGCGGCGTGTCGGCGCGCCGTGAATCACCAAAGATGCAGAAATATAGAATCGTTGCATGCACCGTCTACGAACAATCAATCAATTTGAAACTAATTAACACGTTGAGCCATTGGTTGAACCCCAAAGTACATAAGTGCTCACACCAAAATCCTTATCCGAGTGCACATGCGCACTCGCGCCAATCTACTCACATCGAGGCCGCTGATTCTTTAGATAGGTACTCACATTTTCATACATTTTATAATATTATGCTATATTGATAGCTCCGTCCTCGACATTTATCGAAGTATGCGTGGATTTTTTTTAATTTTGGTTCAGGAGATATGATTTTTCACAGAAAGAAAACTTGGTGCTATGCTCATTGAAAAAATAAAAAAATCATATAGAAATCAGGTTAGACCGGCAACAAATGAGGAATTATTTATTAGTTTCATAGAAACAAATTATGTCGAGGTGAATGTTGCAATTGGAACAAATGATGATGACTTTTCCTGTCTTGCCATGCTTTTTATAGAATATGCCGGGGCATATACAATACAATTACTGCTAGTGGGAGGGTTTCCCGCCCTATGATCAACCAGGAGATAACGGACCGGTCAGTTGGACAGCAAGCTGGTTCGGGTGGTGTTCCAATCGGGATCTGTACTTCGTCGCCATCGATGTGATTTCTTCCTTTATTGTAGGCACATTGAGTAGGCTATGCATGCGCCTGCTATACACTAATGTAGTAGGCGCATATATACACTATATACTTACCTAATATATACACTATATACTTACCTAATATATACTATTCCACAAGTGAATAAAAAAATAGAGGAAACAAATTTGATTAACTAAAAGGTATTTTCTTCAAAGGGGTAAACAGAGAGACGTAATAGAGGTATTTGGTCAGATCCGTCGCTTTTGCTTCATGCATATTCATTCACCGCTTCATACATGCCGGTTGCGGCTATACCTAGTGGCAACGTCACCTTTGATAGGCAAATCAGTATTTTGGTTAAGTGCGCCACACGTGTGCTCATTCCTACATTTGAATAATGCTGGGTCATCTTGAGGGTCGAAATGGTCTTCTTAGTTTTAGTAGTACAAACATATTTTGTGATACAAAATGTATGTGTTATAAATCTAATTACAAAAGTAAAACCAATAAGTAAGTACTTATTTAAAAAAATATATATTCGCGGCTTCGCTCGCGTAAAATTCGTATTTAAAAAGAGGAAAGTAAGTAAGTAAGTAACTACCGTAGCTTTATTTCGGCTCGCGGAACAATTCGGTTTGTATGAGAGCCACATCTTAGCGTAACCGGAACTGAATTTTATTTCTCCCATCCTGTGTCCCGTATAGTTAAATGTGCCTGTGCTAAGTTTCACCGAATTCAGATGATCGGTTTAAGAGTTATGGTGGAACATACATACATACAGAAAAGATTTCTAAAAATCTCAATTTAGTTTTAGTATCATACATAGAGTCTACTATCGCAGTATTTTATAAAACAAAGTAACTTACTGCATGACCATCCCTTAAAGATTTATTATAAGTATTCATGATTGATTGATGATTGTGGCAATATTTTAATAATAGTTGAGCCCGCGACGTTCTTTTGGTTTTCTATTTTGACAATACAATGCCAGTGTATTGTGAGACCACGTTCGTTTCCGTCCACTGCTCAGCTCACATGAATAAAGGCATGACATGGGAGGTATATGTCTACGATGGGATAATGAAAGGGCTATATTATGATGATTTAAATTACATACGGCAAATAGAGCACAGAATTAGTTGGAATTTTGATGACTTTCGACCTTACTACTCGGCCACTTTAAGAGATGGCGTAATGCTACAAAAATGTCAGTAATTGCAAAACATCACAGAATGTTTTGCTTAAAACATTATGTAAATCGTTTGATTATCTTTAGAGTGAATCATAATGAATACAAACCAAAGTAGCGAATTTTCTTCGACTGACTCCACTTCCTACTTCACTAATTTCATGTATGAATAATAGCGAAATACTATATAGCCCATATATTTTACAACGAATTCCCTATATTTTTCTGAAAACTTCATTCGAATTGGTTCAGTCGTTTTTACGTGATGCGTGGTGCATTATATTTTACCTTATCCTTCATCCCCCCAATTATTAAAACAATTATTATTGTTTTTTTTTAATAGCTTAAATGTACAGACACGAACGTTTTACAGTTTTATTATACGAGTATATATTCTTTGATTGATGATCACTATAGGTTCATAAGTCATTCTAGAATAGAAATATTACCAAAACCATCCAAAACGCTTCGTTTTGGAATATATTTAAAAGGTCAGGTTAGGTTCAAACATATTATGAGCATCAAAGGAAAATCTTCCTAGGTGGTTATCGTATCGAAAGTACACGAATTACAGGCTAAGGCAACCTCAGAGCCACGCGTCGAAGTAACCGAACGGAAAGTCAAAGGCAGTTTATCTAGGGTTGCGTCGCTCACTTCATTGAATCGCCCGGGAATAATTTACGAAAACAAAGCGCGAGGTGCAGGCGGCTCCCTGACCCTAATATTGTGTAGGAGGATGTAGTGTAGCATGAGATAACATCTCATCGTAATTAAACATGTCGGATTGTGGTTTAGTTATGGTGGAATACGAGTAACTGATGAAAATTTAATGGTGAAATGAAATTAGACTATTAGGAACATGAACCGAATAGTCTGTTCTACGACAAGATGAGAATATTCGTTAATGCCATAATTATTTTAAATTTAAATTTATTTTCATGTCTGGAAAGCGACATACTACAAAAATTCATAAATATTTCAGGATAAATATTTTAATTTCAATCAAAGATGGTAAAGCAATGATAAAAGAATTTTTTTTTACTTTTAATCAAAATTTCTAGAACAATAAATATTTCCTCAGTTTCAGTATGCACAAGTACCTTCTTCCCTTGCCCCTTACTAGGAGATAGGTTCAAATTGTAGCCGACTGAATTGATACCACCCTACTAGACGTAAGATGGCCGCATAGCAGCCTCGACTGTGTTCTACTCTAGTCGAGTATTGCTAGCAATCCTAAGGGACGTCTCCGGTATGAGACCTACTCGAAGGTGATATTGACTGTTCGGAGCATGTGCTCTGGTCCTTCTGACTCACCCACCCATACCGGATTACATTAAAAAACAGCTGCTTACACAAGAATTTAAAAACAATTTTCAAATAAAATTTAACCAAAATATTTTTTAACATCTAAGTGAATAAACTATAGGTAGGTACCAGGAAAAGCTTTTTTTTATGGAAACTGACACGGTTGGCTACATCACCTACAACATCCGTGATGTCAGCCCATAACACCGGGTGAACCAGGTGCCATGTCAGCGCTTCCCTTCGTTTCATGTCGGCTACACTGAACTGGGCGGAAAACACAAACTATTTACATAGCCGTTTCGACCGACGTTTCATTCAGTGCGGTGGTATCAACCCGGGCGGGATAAACCCTACCACCTAGTAAGGTAAGAAGAGAAGGAACCGAGTGGTCACCCATCCAAGTACTGACCGCGCCCAGGGTTGCTTAATAACAGTCGACCGACCGCACCACTAAGCTACCGAGGCTGACAAATGCAGTTGTGCAGTTGTAGCCATAGAACTGAACTAACAACATAACATTTAACTATCAACCGAAAATACTAAACCAAAAACCAAAACAAACACCAAAATTCAAAAGTACTCACCTGCACACCGCACACGTTGGCTACAATCCCGGAGTGATGCAGTTAGTTACACGACAAATATTTTCCCCCGTTTATACACGCAACTGATACCTACGTGTTTCTGAACGAGGAAACTTTTTCAGCGAGCGCTGTTTTTCGTTACGGCTTGTTGACGGCGCTACAGGTAGAGTTTAGGCTTCTGTGCAAAAATTACTGAACTTGACAATCCCGCGAACATGTTGGTAGGTAGAATGATAGAATGAATGTTGTTGGTAATTTTTGTAGGCTTAAAAAGTAAATCTCTATCACTATCTTCTCTATCTCTATATCTTTCTCTATCTCTATCTCTATCTCTATCTCTATCTCTATCTCTGTCTCTGTCTCTGTCTCTGTCTCTGTCTCTGTCTCTATCTCTATCTCTATCTCTATCTCTATCTCTATCTCTATCTCTATCTCTATCTCTATCTCTATCTCTATCTCTATCTCTATCTCTATCTCTATCTCTATCTCTATCTCTATCTCTATCTCTATCTCTATCTCTATCTCTATCTCTATCTCTATCTCTATCTCTATCTCTATCTCTATCTCTATCTCTATCTCTATCTCTATCTCTATCTCTATCTCTATCTCTATCTCTATCTCTATCTCTATCTCTATCTCTATCTCTATCTCTATCTCTATCTCTATCTCTATCTCTATCTCTATCTCTATCTCTATCTCTATCTCTATCTCTATCTCTATCTCTATCTCTATCTCTATCTCTATCTCTATCTCTATCTCTATCTCTATCTCTATCTCTATCTCTATCCCTATCTCTATCTCTATCTCTATCTCTATCTCTATCTCTATCTCTATCTCTATCTCTATCTCTATCTCTATCTCTGTCTCTGTCTCTGTCTCTGTCTCTGTCTCTGTCTCTGTCTCTATCTTTATCTCTATCTCTATCTTCTCTATATCGATCTCTACTTCTTACAAAAGGGAACGTCTGTCTGCATGTTTGTATGTATGTTTGAGGTGAACTCCGGAACTACTTAACAGATTTTGAAGCGGTCTGCACCAATGTAAAGAGAGACAGAGAGAGAGAGATAATATAAGAGAAGCGATAGTTTATTATCATATTTACGTTGAAATCGGATTTGCTATTAAACCGAGTTTACCGCGATCGAAGCCGCGGCAAAAGCTAGTCTCTAATTAATAGTAGGTATGATTGTTAGGGTATCTCCCTGCGTAGTTGCACATTGAATCCTAAATTTCTAGCATATTACGGTCCATGATATAAACGCTGGCTCCGATCCACGAACACGTTATACTAAAGCAACTAAACCATTTTTAACCCTCGACGCAAAGGGAGGGTGTGATAAGATTGGCGCCTCTGTATGTGTCTGTCTCTGTGTCTGTATATCTGTGTATCTGTCTGTGGCATCGTAGCTCTCAAACGGATGGTTCGATTTGGATGTGATTGTATTTATTAGAAATCTAGTTTAACCGAGATGGTACTTAGCTATCTTTGTAATCAATTAATCAAGTAATCAAAAGATTATGTCTTTTAAAAAGCTTAAAATAAAAGTAAAATAACAATAAAAAACCGACCCCTTAAAATGTGAAAATCGTTTCCGTTTTGTTACTTAAAGGCGTCGGGGTACCGCTAAGTAAATAGAATATAAAAATCTCAGGTCCGCCGAAGTCTTGACGTATCTAAACGAAAATTATTTTAATAAAAAAAATACATAAAGGGGTCGGGTTTTTTTTTTATTTCGATAACAAATATCCATATTCTGGGTGTTTTCGGGTAAATCACATTGCACAAGCTAACGAAACTGGTAGATGCTTTCCGACTGCATTGACTTCCGATCTCACAGCTCAGCTCGTAGGAATAATGGCATTATACTATTTATTTTATTATATATCCTGGCGGTAGTACGTCGCAATACAGCGGGTTGAGCCGTTCTTGAATTATAAGTAAACTTACCTGCATACGACAGACGCTGGATTTTATAATAAGTATGTACGGATAGGGATAGTGAAAGGAAGGTATATCCAATAGTGTTGCAAAATTCGAATGCATATACAGAAAATCACAGAACCTAATTTATTTCTTTATACAAGAAGGCCTTGTTATCTAACTAAAGTATCGAAAAAGCATTCCCCGAACTTATTGCTAGGGAACCGTACTTCCCTTCGAGTTTTCTTGAAGTCTTCTTTGGAAAAACGATTGGGAGGAAAAACAAAACAGGAACTCTCTAGTAATAGAGGTTTCTATTCTTCTCCCCCCTGTGGCCGTTTCCAAGCGGATGCTCGTGTATACTTCCTTCCCTCAGGAAAGAGGAAAGAAAGAATGGCAGGGCGAAAAAGAGAGGAAGTGAAAGTGAAAGAAATAAACTTTCTCGTTCGTACTAAACTTATTTATTAACATTAATACAAAATTTAGTACGTACCTATTGCGCATAATTACTGTTTATAAATCTCACTTTTTATAACATAAATATATTATTTATTTATATTTATGTTATACAAAGTGAGATTAAAATGTTCAGTGCAAAAAACTAACTTTTATTTTATTTCTTCCAGTCGCCGTAGAGTCACCTCTAGAAATTTACTTAAATAAATTAAATAATTAAGGGTAAATTTACTTGTACTTTAGTATCTACACAACGCGGAGGGTGGTCGACACCGTCTTGGGTTGGACTCATGACCTCCAGGTACGAGGTTCGATGCCGGCCGACATGCACCAAAGAGTTTTATTTTTTGGATTTACTGAAAAATATACGTGCATACCTATTGCTTCACCGTTCGGGATAGGTGTAAAACTGAAGGCCCCTTCCATAGAATATAAATATGTCTATGGTCCCTTCCCTTTCCCGGTGGCACTACTAGGTGGTAGGCTCAAATTGTAGCCGACTGGGTCGATACCACCGTACAGAATGTAAGATGGCCGCATAGCAGCCTCGGGTGTGTTCTCCTCTAGTCCAGTATAGCCAGCAACCCTCCGGTATGGCACCTACCTTCACGGAGATAATACTGACTGGTCAGAGCATGTGCTTTGGCCTCTCTGACTCAGCTACCCATACTACATAAAAACCGATAAAGTTGGAACCATGTTCAAGTTCCGAGGGTCCCGTCGCCGCTGCTTTGCGCTCATGTAATTATATGTTTTACTTGAGCGCGGGCAGTCTTGTTAGGGTGACCGTCCGACCGTTGAAGTTGGCCGTAGTTCGGATTTCACTTGAAACTGTAGGTCCCCATACTATTATATACATATGTAGGTGGTAGGGCTTAACCCGTCCCCGGATGAATTTTTTTATCACATTTTGGGGTACCCTGTACTTTCCACCCGACTTAGATAAATGTATCTACGGTCTGTCTGCGGGAAAACATTCTGCTTATTTTTGGCATTAGTTTCATCAGAAATCGGTTGAGTAGGTCCGGAGATATCTGCGTGTGGCCAACATACGCACAGACACCGGAACGATCCCACTTTCGCAATTTTACGACGGGATCCTAAAAATAATAAAAATTGCAATAAATGCATTTTGCGCAGGCAGGCATACATTTGATTTAGACAGTTAATTCACCAAGAATGACATCAGTAACACAGTAAGGAAACTTTCCAAAGAATGAATTCTTCATTATCCGTTTTCAAAACTTTCCAATCCCATACAACAAACTTCCCCTGTTCCGGCGGCGTCTCAATCTAATTGGAACGTTACACGCCATGTCCCGACATTAAATTACTGTTTAATGGCCTTTATGATGTATTAAATTAATGCAAACCCGCGCAGCTATGTGTGACGCAAATGAATGTGCGGTTGAGAGTTGGGAATAAATCCCTAGAAGCGGCATCCACTTGCAGAGGATGTGACAGAAAGTTCACAAACATGAAACTGCAAATCAACCAATATACAACCCTTTTTGAGGACCCATCGGTTCTCTAAATCGTTTCTTTGTCGCACCGCTAGAGTGTAGAACTGTCTTCCGGCGAGTGTATTTCCTGAATCCTTTACCTGGGTGTCTTCAAGCGTCGTATTAACGGGCTAGACAGCAACAGTCTGAAAATCTGCTGGCATGGTAACTAACTGAGCGTGGTTTCGCGAGGAGAGGTGATTTTGGATCTGTCGACTGCACCATTGGTCCCTCGGCACAACCACCCATGCTGGTTTACATAAAAAAAACCTATACTAATAATAAATCTGTAAGGGATGGTCATGGAGTAAGTTACTTTGTTTTATGTGATACTGCGTTTGTAGACTCTATGTATGATACTAAAACTAAATTGATGATTTTTAGAAATCTTTTCTGTATGTATGTTCCTCCATAACTCTTAAACCGATCATCCGCAAGTATATTTACCTATACGAGACACAGGATAGGCTAAATAAAATTCAGTTCCAGTTACGCTAAGATGTGGCTCTCATACAAACCGAATTGTTCCGCGCGTCGAAATAAAGGTACGCACGAACGCAGCTCGGCCTTCTTTCTTACTTACTTACTTAATTTCATCTTTTTACATACGAATTTCATGCGAGCGAAGCCGCGGGAAAAAGCTAGTATATTAAAATAATATTGCTTCAGCCCCCCCGGGGCGTGATCCTTCCGGTAAGCGGCCGAACCGCTTCACACTTCTGCCATCGAAGCAAGCACATGGAAAGAAAGCAACGGATATATATCGGTGAGGTTGTGTTTATGTGTTTTTGGGTCAGATTTGCGAGAAATGTTGTATGAAAGACTGATTCCATCTTTCATTTATTCGTAGGGCTGAACAAATAATCTAGTTGACAATTTCAATGCATCTTTCTTGTAGATATTTTATTGGAAAATGAACATTCATATTTGACCGTTTGGCAGTTGCACTGCACCCTTCAGACATTTTTATAATTTATTTGTGAAAAGTGCATGAAAATTTAATAAAACGGGTTTAACGTGATGCCCGAACCGACGCGACGACAAATATACCGACAAACTTTTTCAAAACAGGTAATTATGTAGGTAATTAGTTTAATTAATATAAAACACCAGTGAAGAATTTTTTCGAAAAATTTGTACAGTTATTGTCGAAAAGTTATTACAGACGCCACACGCTCTTATTGTTTTATCAAATAATGTATAAATTAATAATATTATACTTTATACCGCATAATGTATGGCAAAGGCAGACTGATTGCTTTAGGCAATTTCTTCCCGTCAACACGGTGTACCTACAGTTTTACATGGAATCCGAACTAAAGAGCAGTTGGTCAAGTCAGTCAGCGTGTATGGGTCCACTGCTGGACATACGCCTCTAAAATTTTCCTCCAGTCCTCTCGGCCTTCAGCGATACTTGACCACTGCTTTCCTCTAGTAAAGGTATGCACGTAATTTTTTCAAAATTTGAAAAAAAAAACTCTTTGGTACACGCTGGCCGGATTCAAACCTCGGACCTCTCGCAAGACAATCCGATGCGACGCGTCGCTCAGGTCGCTCGGTTCACCTACCAATTTTATGGCACTCTTGTTTGTATGGCTTTTTTTTATGGAAAACTGACACGGTTGGCTACATCACCTGCAACATCCATGATGTCAGCCCATAACGTGCCATAACATCGGGTGAACTAGGTGCCACGTCAGTGTTTCCCTTCGGGCGTGCCGGCTACACTGAACTGGACGGAAAACACAAATTATTTACATAGCCGTTTCGACCGACCTTTCATTCAGTGCGGTGGTACCAACCCGGTCGGGTTAAACCCTATCACCTAGTAATATAAGAAGGAACTGTACCGGCCCCACACGGTATAGTTTACGTAATGTACTTTATCGTCGGCTCTCTGTTAAAACATTTGCATTCTCCAAGAAACAATACTTATACTTATACCTCAGCAACCTGTACAAAGAGAGCGGAACATTGTCCGACAAAGTTGTTTTATGGACGTGAATAATTGAAAACAGACACAATGAACAGCCGGCCCGTCGTCGTCGTCGACTGCTGGCTGTAGATCGATTCCAAGTTAGACACGACACGAGACGCCTCGACCGAGTGTCGTACCAGGCGCGTTGACAGGGGGGGCAATATGGGTGTCGTATCTCCCCCCGAAATATTTTTCGGCGCGTTCGAACCTTGCCGCCGCCGCCGTTCGTATGTGTATCGCGAAATGTCGCAACCCTTTTACCACAATTCACTGTCTGGGCTGGCACATTGTATCCCCCCCCCCCCCCCCCCCCCCCAAATACAAATCCTGGCTACGCGCTTGGTCGTAACGTCTGAAAGATTAAATTTGTGTAACAATGCTATATGTAAGCTATATGTAAAACTGTAAACCTCGATGTGTGATGTACTGACAGTGGAGGCGTAAAGAAGGCGTTAGAGTTGGCAGCGCTCATGCGAACAATGCTGAAAATAAACATTGTAATTTTGATGTTAAAATGTTAGCGAACTGGGCCAATTACGTCGCATCACTACCGCATATCGCACAAATCATTCAAATGCTTAACGCAGTAAAATTATATTCCTTTATACATGGTGCACAGTTAAATTGGTATTAACATCAGAGAACTTATGCGCACTGTGCGTGGCAACGCAAGAGCCATGGTCCATCCGCATAGTCTGGGATTTGTACGTTTTGGTTGCGCTGCTGGAGTGCTTTTGTCCTTTGAAAGCGCGACATGTGGCGCCGAGCCACCCATAAGGTGTCTCAGGACGCCCATGGCCATTCAGTCGTATGCGGGGGTTGCGATTGCCTGTCTTTCACGCCCTCTTGAAGGACCCGAGACTGTACTTGGGGGAAATGCGTTACAAATTATACAATCTTGCACTGTGGTACCACTAGCACCTAAAACGTTAGCACGATACGACGGTTTCGTCATGCCAATATTAGGTACTAGCTTTTGCCCGCGGCTTCGCTCGCGTGAAATTGGTATTTAAAAAGAAGGAAGTAATAAAGCCCGCTACCGTACCTTTATTTCGGCGGGCGGAACAATTCGGTTTGTATGAGAGCCACATCTTAGTGTAACCGGAACTGAATTTAACCTATCCTGTGTCCCGTATAATCAAATGTGCTTCGGATGATCGGTTTAAGAGTTATGGAGGAACATACATACATACAGAAAATATTTCTAAAAATCGTTAATTTACTTTTAGTATCATACATAGAGTCTACAAACGCAATATCTCATAAAACAAAGTAACTTACTCAATGACTATCCCTTACAGATATACTAGGCGAGCATGGAATCGAGCTACTGGCCTACTTGCGTCCAGGGATGCCGCTACCCGTAGCCAGCTTTATTGACTAAGGGGTGACTGCTTCTGGTTTTGCACGTGCCAGATGCACGTTAAAGTAGTGTTGATGTGATGCATCCATCTTTAGACGTACCTACAACTGCACTGCCGTATGCTGCACGTACGGGAAAATAAAATGCATTAAGCCTTTTGAAGGCGCCATCACCGCAGCGGCCTATTATGTATAAGAATAATAAAAAAATCGTCGAATTACCTATTAGAAATTTTTGTTTGTTGTTCTCCAGATTCTTAAAGATCGTTATATTATTAATCGGCCAAAATATCCCTAAATACAGTTATGTTGAAAGAAACTCAACCTCGAGATATAACCTCAATGTAACGTAGGTACATCATCAATCAATACTAATAATAAATCTGTAAGGGATGGTCATGGAATAAGTTGCTTTGTTTTATGAGATATTGCGTTTGTAGACTCTATATGTATGATACTAAAACTAAATTGACGTAGAAATCTTTTCTGTATGTATGTATGTATGTTCCTCCATAACTCCTAAACCGATCATCCGAATTCGGTGAAACTTAGTACAAGTACGTTTAACTATACGGGACACAGGATAGGCTAAATAATTTATTTTGTTCCGATTACGCGAAGATGTGGCTCTCATACAACCGAAATAAAGGTACGGGAGCGGGTTTACTTACTTTCTTCTTAAACGGTTTTTTTAAATACGAATTTCAAGCGAGTTAAGCCGCGGGCAAATGCTATAGTAAAATAAAAACTGATTGAAGTAGGTGAGTGAATTTGGGAGTATCTGGTATGATAGCTGGCGGGTAGATGTGTGGTGAGATGTATGTGTACTTGTTAATTGGTAGAAGTACATATTATATTGATCAACCACCTATATACATACAGCAATCAATGGCCAGTTTAGGTAGCAGTGATGATTTATCTATCTATCTGTCTAAAACATGTTACACCTATTACTGTGAAAAATCTGTGAGAATGAATTGTAATGTTTTAGAAATTAATAAAACTGCTTACTGTTAATTTACTTTACCTTACTAACCAATACAGACGAAAGTCTATTGCCTATCTCCGATCACATGGTAACAAATACATTGTAGTTGTATCTACATATTATGTATGTAGATGCAACTATTTTATTACATTCAAGATTAATTTTTTCTCTGTTACTATCTTTCTTTTAATGTCTTCTGAGAAATAAATATTTTGGATTTGGATTTAGAAGCGTAAGCGGCAATAGAATACCTACGCGACCTTCACATTCATCTTCGAGACCCAGTGCTCTGAAGTCGCGTGTTCGAATTCCATTTGAGATTATCTGTCTAGACTGACATTGTCCGTTTATCATTTATTTATTTATCTTCTGGAACATTCTTGTTGGTGAATGCCAACATTTATATATCACAAAAGTAGAAATACCAAACTGGGCTCGCTGGGCAACCTTTGGACAACAGCGACCGTCAGAGTCCACGTTTCACACGTGTACGTCATACATAATGGACGCACTGGTCATATAATAATACGGACGGATCTTAAAATTTTGCGGAAGGTCAGACCTCAGGGCTAATTTAAACTTTCAGAAGGCAGCCCAACCCAGTTGAATTTGTCTCTCAGCCTCTATAAGCAGAACTCGTTCCGGTGTCGAACGGCGAAAATATGGAACGGTCTTCCGGTGAGTGTGTTCCCCACCTATAACCTGGGAATATTCAAAAGGCGTGTCAATAAATTAGACGACAACCTTTTTGTCCACCTCATAGCCGGCATGGCGCCTCTCTGGGCGTGGTTTCGCGAGGAATGGTGTTATTGGCTGTGTCTGATCTTCCGTTGAAGTATTGGGCACAGACACCCGCGCCGGCTGTGTAAAAAAAAAACTTGTCTATCAAGCCCCAGAATTTGACAAATCAAGTATAATGTCAATGTATATGTACGTGAGTCAGGAAGACTAGATCTTGCTGGAGCACTACTACTTTGATATCGCAGGTAGAATATGCAATGAACAGACGTAAAGCAATTGGCCATTTGTAGGAGTTCCGTCGTCAATGTTAAAGTTATGCAAGGGAATCGTGAACTCGGCGCAGGGGAGTCACATATATATTTTCAATAAAAATGCGAATACTTGTGTGAACTAGTAATTCAATTGAAAAAACCATACATTGTGAAATAAATATACAAAGTTTGTTAGATATTATTTCGCTTTTCCGTGATACTTGTGGCGGGAAAAAAAAATTTGGCTTATAGATTACTTATAAAAAAATACTCGAACTTAATACTTACTTTAAAGACAATATCGCTTTTTCGTGATTTTGGATATTAAATTAAGTAGGTACGTACACAGGAAAATTCCAATAATGTTGCAATATGAAAATAAGCAATTATTATTTACAATATATAAGATAATAAATTTTAAATTTAGAACGTTAAATCCAAAGTCTAGCTTTTATCTAAATCTACATTAAGTTTGCTATTTCGTGATATGGTGCACGAGACAATACTCTGACACACCAAAGTATTCGATATTGGACACCGGGTGGCTAAGCTCAATTGGCAGTGGGCTGGGAACGTCAGCCGAAGAGACCGCGCGAGATACTGGCGGCCGTGGACAGGAAAACGGAGTGTGGGAAAACGACATGATGTATGTCGACGGAAAGCAATGGTTCCGTACCGCAAGTCTTGAATGAAAATTTTAGAGGTGTATATCCAGCAGTGAACACGCTCATATTTATGGCATCATATCATTAAAATTATCTTAGGTGAAATGTCATAAAACAAAACTTAGATACTCGTAGTTACGTATTTTAGCTAGAGCAGGGTTTTTCAACCTTTTTTATTAAGTAACACTTTTTCATCTATGAAAATTTCACGGCACACCACACTTATATTCATAAAGAAAGCATAATATGAAATTTAGAAAACTAAAAACTATTGGCGACTTCTTGTACGCGAAACTTGTACGCTGTATATATGTATGTATGTAATTTATCAGTGAAAACTCTCATTTTATCCAAGTATGTCAAAATGTTCTCATTACATCCCTGCGAACTGGCATTTAATTTGTTGAGCTGTTCAAACAAATCAGTCAGAAAATGTCATACTGGATAATCTATATAGATAGATAGACGAAAAATTATGCTTGCTCTTTTCTTCCGTTGTTTTCATGCTAATTTTGTTACTTAGAATTCGCGGCACACCTGGATATCACTCGCGGCACACCTGGATATCACTCGCGGCGCGGCACACCTGGATATCACTCGCGGCACACCGATTGAAAACCCCTGAGCTAGTGACTTGTGATAAGAGACTAAAAGAAAGGGGATTATCCTGAATGTGTGAACATTAGAAGCAGGTTTTCAGTGTCAGTGCTTTCATTTGAATTTGTTTTATAAAAACACTGAGCCTGTAGGCTCGTCGTATGGATTATGCATGACTGCTTTACGTTCTGTTTCGGCTGAGTTATTTTATGAAACTTTACCTCAAACAACAAAATTTAAATATTATGTGCATATTTTCGTCTGGAATACATTATGGCATTTTCATCACAATGTAAGTGACTGACACTGAATTCATTGCTTTTTATTTTATGATCCGTGTAAATTATTCTCTACAATTTAATTATTTGGTAATTAATTGGTAAATTATAAGGTGAATGCACATGACACAATCTTAAGTTTGAAAATGAAATGGAAACTCTTTATTGCACACAATATTTTAAGGAAAATAGTATATGAAAGCGCTCAGCGAAGGAGCTCACGGAGCGGAAACGTGGACCCTGACGATGGGCCTGGTCCACAAATTTAAAGTCGCTCAGCGAGCTATGGAAAGAGCAATGATCGGCATTTCTTTGACCGATAAAATCCGTAACGACGTCATACGTCAAAGAACTAAGGTAGTCGACATTGCTAAGAAAATAAGCAAGCTGAAGTGGCAGTGGGCTGGGCACATCTGTCGTAGACCCGACAACCGATGGGGTAGACGGGTGCTCGAATGGAGGCCACGTACAAGCAAACGTAGCGTGGGACGCCCCCCGGCTAGGTGGACAGATGACCTAAAAAAGGTAGCCGGGAGTGGATGGATAAGAAGAGCGGAAGACCGCGTGTGGTGGCGTGCCTTGGGAGAGGCCTATGTCCAGCAGTGGACCGATACAGGCTGATGATAATGATGAGTATATGAAAGGAAACCAGAAATGCAGGAGTGCGCAAATGGCAACCAGTAGGCAAATGGACAAGTATAACATTAGCAATGTTGTACGTGGTCGTGATTTGTTATTATTTATTACAAGTTGTAATCTTTATAAAAAAATTATATAGGTACAAAATATTTATTGTAAGATTGTTAAAGCCTGATTAATTTCATCAGTACTTTATATATTCTTAACATTGGTATGTAAAAATAATCAACTTCGACATACGGATTTTACGGCCTCAATGATTACGGTTACGTTGTCTACAGCTAATTTTTAAAATTCATTTTTTACTAATACGTACCTATGTCATGTACCTACCTACATATATGATTCATGTCTTATGTGCGTATTTATTTATATTTATTTAATACATAATAACTCCCCGCACCGCACCGAATGAAACGTCGTCGGTCGAAACGGCTATGTAAATAGTTTGTGTTTTCCGTCCAGTTCAGTGTAGCCGGCACGATCGAAGGGAAGCACTGACATGGCACCTAGTTAACCCGGTATTATGGGCTGACATCACGGATGTTGTAGGTGATGTAGGCAACCGTGTCAGTTTCCATAAAAAAAAACTCATTGATTTCCTGCTCTGTCATTTGTACAAGATAGTTTATCTTTTTTCTTTATTTGCTATTTTGGTTTGGCTGGAAATCATGATAGGTACGTTCTGCTGTGTTTCTAGGCTTTATGTGTATCGTTTTGTTTTTAATTCTATTTACCTAATATGTCACTAAACAAATATTTAACGGTTTCTTTAACTATTAAACAGTACTTGTATTAATATGAAATATGATACCCACCACCATTCCTCCTCGCCACCTCGTGAAAGTTTCGTGCGTGCTCTTAAATCATGACACGCTTTACATCATACACTCTTACTTCGAACCGCACTCCCCGCATCGGGCGCACCGAACTTTTTCAATCAAATTACTCTCTTTCAATTCGATCACTAGAGGGCGCCGCGTTCCCTCGCGCCAGCAATCAGCTTGTAAAAATGTTCCCACCACATTTCGAACGTGGAACACGCGGCAGCCGCGCCGATTGGCCGAGTTCGCGGCACGCGCTCCCCGCGTTGAACCTTCGCGGCAACTGGTCGGGTGGAATTTCGTCGAGATGCTTCAGTCAGCGAGAGAAAGATGGGCGCACGCGCGCTGAAACCTCGCGGCAGGTGTTGGCGGCACTCACCCTACGAATAGATCTTTCCGAACAATTGCTAGGAAGAGGTTTTTGCACGACGCCGGCTACGGGACATGTTTTTCTTTCCTGCCCTATTGTGTGATTTGGGATAAA
Source organism: Nematopogon swammerdamellus (assembly GCA_946902875.1). NCBI lineage: Eukaryota > Metazoa > Arthropoda > Insecta > Lepidoptera > Adelidae > Nematopogon > Nematopogon swammerdamellus. Next base: position 14,300,261 of record OX336341.1, on the reverse strand, counting down.
CTTTCCGGCGCGCAGTGAGCTTTACTTTCTTGGGTGTACGACAATTTACTGGGATTTAATTACCTTTCCGTGTAGTTAGCAGCGATAATTCTTCTTGCTGAGGTGAAATTCAGTTATGTGGTAATATAGAACAATACAATAATACCAACACTTCATGTTGTAGGTAAATGCACTTGTAAATTGCATGAACGAGTTTTTATATAATATGTGTGTGTGTATTTACATGTATGTATAAAAACATACATGTGATAACATGAACTAAGCTTCTCTACGACAGGAAATGAACAAATTGCACAATGCAATATCCCGTCAATATTGTACACAACTACACCAAAGCTTATCAGTGTATAGCAAATTGTATTGTTTTGTTCTCTGATTTTGTTAATTTGCAGTGTCATATATTTTAAGCTCCAGTACAGAAATGCAGTATACATAAAGACAAGTATCACATGGCAAATCTTACCGGTAGCAATGGGGTTAATGCTTTTATTGATTTACGCTGGGCCTAGAGGGCGAAGACTATACTTGTTTCCTCACGGTATTTTCCTTCGCCGAAGTGACGGATTAACATTGCTGAATGGTTAAATAATAATATAAAACGACGACGAACCATACTGAATAATGCATTCGTATCAATATACAGTATGTAAATGGACGTGTTAGGACACAATATAAAATTTACACGGATGCAACTAACGGCGGCGTGACCAAAAACGCAAACTATAACGAAACGTACAAACAAATGTATAGAAGGCAAAGCACTCTTTTATGTTGCTACGAATTTGAGAACTTTCGTGTATTTTCGTTATAATATTCACATTTGGTTCGGTCATATTGGGGTTTGATGGAAAAGAACAGTCAGTCAGCGTGTAAGCGTCCACTGCTGGACATACGCCTCTCCAATTTTCCTCCAGTCCTCCCGGCCTTCGGCGATACGGAACCACTGATTTCCGCCGGCGTACTTGATGTCGTCGGCCCACCTGGCGGGTGGTCTTCCCACACTCCGTTTTCCTGTCCACGGCCGCCAGTGTAGGACACGGTTACTCCAACGGTCATCGTCTCTTCGGCTAACGTGCCCAGCCCACTGCCACTTGAGCTTAGCCACCCGGTGTCCAATATCGACTACTTTGGTGCGTCGGCGGATTGCCTCGTTATGCACCATATCATATGGAAAAGAACGCGAAAGTGATATTGAAACATTGGAAAGACGTCATCAGCTCTGAAACTCTTTTTCCTTCACTGCTGACTCCACATATTACATTGACAAGTGTTCATAAGAAAGCTACCTAGCAAGTACGAGTACCTACGTGGCTAACTTTCCTTTGTTGTAGAGTTCAACAACTCCAATTTCGCGCAAAAAAAGAAGACAACGCTCAAAACATAAAAGCAAAATTATACAAACCTTGAGTAGGTACAGCCGATTCCAAGTTTAAATACTGAACTTTCTGCAATTCTGCTAAAAATTTATACATTTTGGTTTTATCTGGGTCTAACAAAGCTATTAAGAGGGAAAAAAACTAAAATGATTTGCCTTTTTGAACCCTTCTTACCCGACTACGGCGAGGCCAAAAGGAAGGATTATTCCAAATGGCGGGTGTAAGGCGCAATATTGTCAAACTTTGAAATTAGTTGTTCTTCAAACTCCATCCAGTGGGGTATTATTGTTAAAACCTTAAAATTGTGATATGAACAAAAATATATCACACTTAATGGTTAGTTAGACCTAAAAGTAATTAAATAAAAAATAAATAACAATTTTATAAAAAACGACTACGAAAAACTAAATAACCAAGAAAGTTAATAGAAAACGCTATAGTCGGGTATGTAGAAAGATTCGAATGAACAAATAGCACTACTACAGCATTTTCAATTAATTTCCTTTGTTTTTCGTAGTCGGGTTTATATTTTATTTTTTGTACAGGCTTTCGATGTTAATGTATTTATCTCTATATAGTACCAAATTCAACGTCTACCTCTTCATGCCTAAAACTCAAGAACAGCTCAACCGTTAAATTGACATGGTCTATTCACTAATGCAACATTATAAATAGGTCTTCTTCTATATATTACATCTAGATCTTCTTACCGTGTGGGGTCGGTACTTAAAAATAATAGCCCCACTTCATCTCTCCCCGTGCATGTCGTAAAAGGCGACTAAGGGATAAGGACAAGGTGCCGTGCTAAAAGGCGCAGGCTAGCCACCTCTCATCTTGGCGCGGTCCTTCCACCGAGTCATCCAGCAGCGGGTGGGTCGTCGTGCCTTACTTGCTGCTTGATAGTTATCTTGTCCGAATACTTTGCTGAACGTGGTACATCGGTGTTGTGCTGTAATTTGCAAGAGAACTTGCAGCACAACACCGCTTACTCTGCTCACCCCGATTGTCGGAATACAACGTGTGGTATGTATGTATGTATGTATCTTCGAATGGCTATAACCTATAAACGATCTTTGAAACATCTAAAGTGAAGCTGTTAAATCCAAATTTAACACGAGCGAAGCGGCTGATGCAGCTAGTGTATCTATGAAGAAATCTGCACTGACTGTGTAACGCGGTGTAGGCTTAGGGAGTACCTAAATATGGTCCAGCCTGATGAAGCAACTGTGTCAGGTTTAGGTTCCAATATACGATGTTGTAACAAACTTGGAATAGAGCTACATTTGTACGGGAGCAGAACGCTCAGGTTTATTTAATTGGTACCTACTTTCTAAACCCTAGCTTAGCCGCGGGCAAATTACCTGGCTCTAGTCTAGGTCCTACCTTCATCACAGTTGGAAGTGTACTAATGTATGTAAGTACCTCTACAGTACCGGTAAACTCTGGAACGCTCTCCCTGCCCATATATTTCCCCCCAAGTACAGTCTCGGGTCCTTCAAGAGAGGCTTACTTTTAGGTCCTTCCTGTCAGGCCGGCATGGCATTCGCAACCCCCTCATACGACCGAATGTCCATGGGCGTCGTTAGACACCTTATGGGTGGCTCGGCGCCATATTTCGCGCTGTCAATAAAAAAAACCCCTAACTAAATAGCTGTACTAACTGGCTTTACGGAAAGGTATGTTTTTAACATTTTTATGGTTCCGCAGGCGGCAACGCTGGCAGGAACCAGCGATCGGAAGAAAGAGCAACATAACACGCACGACACGCCACGTCACGTCACACCACGCTAGGTGACGCTACGCGACCATCGGCGAACAACTGGCGATTGATTTGATTGATTGCCTCGCTAACTAATTTATTGATTGTGAAATAGCACAAAACGAGATTCACCAACCGAACTTTTTGTATTTCTTTAAGGAACTGAGTAAGAAGACACATGCATGAGTGACAATAAATTTATAAGTACAATAATCTGGTGCTTCTGAAAAAAAACCGGCCAAGTGCGAGTCGGACTCGCGCACCGAGGTTTCCACACCACAAAAAAAAACAGAAAAAAAACACGTTTCTTGTATGGGATAAATTTTTTACTTTTTCTATTTTTTTTATTATTTGTTATCATATCCGCCATAAGAACACATATTTTTATTTTTATTGTAAACTATGAGAGAGGTCCTATGTTAACTTTTTTTCATAATTTTAGACTCAGTAGTTTCCGAGATAAGGGGGAAGGATTTTCGTATATTTTGTTTAATATCTTTTAAATCAAGTTTTAAATAATGAATTTTAAAATTATATTTGTATTTCTCAACGAGCCCTTTCCATTGATAAGTCACATGATGAGATTATAAAAAAAATCACTTTCTTTCTAGTCCCCCAAAATTTACGCCCAAAATCGAATCAATTATATGTACCAAATTTCAACTTTTTCGGCCTGTAGTTTCGGAGAAAATAAGCTGTGATAGACGGAAAGACAGGCAGACAGACACAAAAGTGATCATATTATAGGTAATCAAACACTATACAGGGTTGATACAGGGTGTTAAAACGGCTAGTACATTAATTTCGCCAGTGCAATCCTGATGATTTTCCTAGACAAAAAAGCAAATAAAGTTTTCTTGTAACGTGTCTAGTTTTCGAGATATGAATTTTAGAAATGTATGTTTTCGTCTAGTGTAATTTAACGCGTTGTTGCCGCTCAGCACCCTCCGCCTGCTGACCTCCAGTCCTCCACTCGCTAACCCCCGCCCCTCCCGCCAACACCACCGTCTGAGGCGCTCACGTCTCACCCGCTCTTCCTCCCTCCGCGCCGTCCTGTTGTCATTAGATCATTTTTACACTAAAATAATCAATTAGTTTGTATGAAAACTGCAACTTTTTATTTAAAGGGAAATTCAGAAAAAAGTTGTTTGACTTATTTGTTACTCTTGATCCCAATAATAATTTCCTAAATTTAACGTACTCGCCGTTTTTACACCCAGTTTATATACCAAATTTCTACTTTTTTGGCTTGTAGATTCGGAGAAAAAAAGCTGTGACAGACGGAAAGACTGCCTGTCTTTCCGTCTGTCACATCTTATAGACAGACACAAAAGTGATCGTATAGGGGTTTAGTATTTTTTTCCTCTTTTGTAGTACGGAACCCTAAAAATTGCCTAACTTGAAAACCACAACTTACATTGAGAGCCATAAAAGAAAATTACAAATTTAAAAAAACCTCCGACACATCAACAACCCTTAAAAAGTACAAATTAATGTCCGTTTAGTTAGGCGTCGGCGGACAGTTAAGTAAATACAAAACAGAATACGTACAAGACATCCAAATCCAAGTCCCAAATATTTTATGCAGAAAAATTAGCAAATTTTGGACACAACAGTCAACGCCGCCCGCCCCGCCGTCTGCCCTCGTTCGGGTTGCTCACTCGGTGACGTCGCGTTGGTGGTCCGACGTTTTTAAGTAAATAAATGGAAAATATTTTTTTATTTTTAAGGGTTGTTGTGTCGGTTTTTTTTTTATTTATTTATAATGTAATTTATTTCAAGCTTTTCAATCGAGCAATAGGAAAAGTGCCGGTGAACTTCGAATCCAAAGGAACATCCAAAGGTTGACCGGGAGAAATCCCTGTATTAAGTGATAAGTCCGCCTTTGCCCCTCATGTCAATTACTTATCGTTTGTTTCTGTAATTTATTTTTTTTGAGTAATAAAGTAGGTATTTCTTTCTATCTATCTATCGACTGGCCATCTTCATCAAACATAGCTACGAACCATCCCGGTTAAACCAGCTAAAAAACCCATCCAAATCAGTCCATCCGTTTGGGAGTTACGATGCCACAGACGCACAGCCAGACAGGCGTCAGACTTATACCACCTCTCTTTTTGCGTCGGGTCTTGAAAACAGGCACACTCATACACTACTAGCGCCATCTATAAGCGTATCTCAACATTACCAGCCATTTACCTAAGTGAATGCGCCTTGCTGGCTGAGTTACTAAATATAACATTGGTACGTAATATGAATAAGTAGATATATAATAATAAACATATCAAATAATATGTTTATATATTTATAGTACATGTTTATTAGCAATCACGTGAACACGTTAAAATATGTATTTAAGAGTATCTTTCAAATTGTTTTCTGTATGAGCACATCACATAAACTTCCTTGTTATATCTACCACTAGATGGCGCTATGAGGCAGAAAAATAATGAGAAACGTCACAAAAGTACCTAGTAACATTTTCGTAAAATCATGTGCGATTTGGTGGCAGAAAATATCCCAATTTATAAATGTTTTTTATGGGTGTTTTCATGTTGTAATAATCTATTAATACCTAATCCAATAATCAGACTTTTCGTGACATGGTTAAACATCATCCATCGGTAGTATTTCCACAAGGAAAATGACATTACAAAAATATTCGTAACCAGTCGTACTCTTATAGTGGTCTCGTTTCATCCAATAACATTTGAGGTAAGCGAGAAAGAGCTAGCACTCTTGTTGTGCAGGCTTTACATTGTAATAATTAAAGTCGCAAAATTGTAAGTTGGCTGTTGTTAGTCAACTATTTAGGCCTGAATCTTCTTTCAGGCAGAATAGCTTAAGCTATTAGTAGAAGATACGATAAACGTTCTGATGGCTTAAACAAATTGCGTGTTATGAGAGTGAAAACTAAAGATGTGTGCAATAAAAATGAAGTAATTTTGACAGTTGAACGCCGACTTATGAGTGCCGAGCTGTATTCGTATCAGCTGACAACCAAAGCAAAACAGACGGCGCGACCATCTTGTGTCAAAGCAAACTCGCGTTGAAATAAATATTTTAAAATGTTGTGCCGCTCGGGATCTGACTGAACTTCCTCCGTTAGTGGGTGGAGATCCTGTGGAAGTCCATGGTCGTGCTGTCGTCAGTGAGTGTCGAGTGCTTTGCAGTACATTTGGTGCAATATTCGGGGATGTGTCGCGTCGGGTGACGTCATGCGTGTGATTTATACACTGCGCGCCGATTAGTTGAGTGAGTGATTTATATTATTTCCTTTGTCCACATACACTCTACAGCCTCCCCCGCCAGCCTTATGCATGCATGTTTCAGTCAGAAATTCCTCAAGAACACAGGCGGTACCACTAGCGCCACCGTACAGTGCAAAGTATTTCCTTTCCGAAATGCCCTTGAAAATTATGCAGCAAAATATTGTGTTTGCTAACTAATGCCGATGGAGTCTGCGCCGACCAGATACTGACCTACACCAATATATTATGTCACTCCCTTAACGTCTTTCTATCAAAGTGAAATCGCAAAACAATTCAGTTAATTCAGCAGGTAGGTAGGTATGTACGTATCGTAGCTGTGTAGAATTTTCCCCTCGTGTCGTCGTTCACGACGAAAATGGAGCGGTGAAAGTGTTTTCCTCTTTGTGTGTGTTACATAAAAAAAACTGTATGTAATAGCTCATTTTGTTCTCTCAAGCGCTGTTCTAAAAATAATTATCATTCCATATCGATGTTTGCGACCATAGAACAACATAATTGAATGTATCCGTGTCGCGCGCGTGTGTGTGTGTGTGCGTCTGTGAATACGCGTTTATTACTGCGTGAGTGGTGGTATGTGGGTGTGTGAGTGAACCACTTTGCAATATTGCAATAGGTAATAATAATGCGCTTTCAATAGATATTTTTTATTGTAAGAATCAGAGTTGATATAAAAGCAAATTCGAACTAAGTCGAACAATTCATACCTATTATCGTTATGTTTACTTAGTTTCACTATGTTAATCTACGTAAATATTATAACGAGGTATCTAACTACATACCTACTTATTGCATAGCAGACAGCAACCTAAGTGTATAAATAAAGTGGCACTGGGACTGGTTGTCACCCACTAAGGTTTCGTAGCTTGGATGAGTAGGTACCTACCTATGTAGGTGGTAGAAATATCGGTACCTACTAATACACAGGTAACTGCACATTATACACACTACACAGTTAACCTGGTTATCTAAATTAGCCACCCAATTTGCCTCTAAAAATTAAGAAATACCAAAATACCTACTTTAGTACCTACTTACCTAATTTTGTCCAATTAGAAACCAATTAGATTCATCTTAGATAAATGAGATCCAGTTATGAAACTAAAAACCAAGCTGTCATATTACATGAAGTAAGTAGGTAGGTATTTAATTATCTTATTAAATTTTAAATAGGTAGGTAGGTAGGTAGGTACCTAGTTGTTTTTTGAAGTTGGTTCAATGTTTTTTTTTTACAATTTAATTCATGAAAGATGTTTGCTTATTGGATAGCTTTCTTTATTTTCAGTTTGCGATTTCTGCAATGAACGCTTGCTACTAGGCCCACTGGGCTAGGCTGGGCCGTAGCAATTATTTTCTTAGTTCAACAATAGCATTAATATGTGAAGCTAAAGCACTCAGCTCGAAATTAAGAAAATATTATTTGGATTCAAAATACCTAGTTGTTACTACGTCGTCGTCGGATTCGTCTCGTTAAAATGGCATAAATATACCAAGTAGGTAGGGTAGGTAGTTTGGCGCGAATCTCAAACAAACATAGAAAAACAAACGTTTGTATTAGGTAGGCAAGTAAGTAGGTAGGTAGGTAGGTACACTCTTGCCAATTCAGACGGTAAATAGGTCAGGTCAAGCTTGCGGTATGCCACCTAGCCTGCTATCCTAGCATAGAGATATGCAACCTTCGTGTCTCTCATAGATTAAATAAACCATCCTCATATACATACATATGACGGACACCGTTCAGGCACGGAGTTGACGTGCGTGACTGGCTATTTTCATTTCGGCCATTTTCCGTTCGACTGCCAGACTGCCAGACTTTGTAAATAAATAACATCTTGGACATGACCTGCATTGTAGCTATCCCACACCCACCACACCACTTCCTCTTTCACTACTCTCTTGAAATTGAGATTAACGAAGAGTGCCTACCTATCTATTAGAAGATTTTAATTAACACTATATTTTAGGTTTAGGTATTACGTATCTGGGTGGATAAACTTTTTCTTGTAATGTTAAAACTTAAAACCAGCTGCACAGTGAAATAAAAAAAAAAATAATTGCAATTTATTACTTAGTTGAAAATCAATAAGTAGGTATAAAATACTTAGGTTTATAGGGAATTGAAAAAAAATTAGAGAACTATTTCAAATAAAAAATTTACTAACTTTTAGGGGTGACCCAGGGGACAATTTTGCCCCCAGTTTTGTATGGAAAAAAGGGGTTGTCCTCAGGGTAACCAATATTTTAAAAAAATTACTTAAAATTCTTTGTGCGGCTTCTTTCTTATTGATCAATTACTTATCTGAGAGTTGCTGTAACCATTAAAATAAGGTGAATTTATCAAGATAATATCCTTTTTTCAGACAGATACCAAAAACAAGAAAAAGTTGATCCACCCATCTATAATAGGTATGCTGTTATGATTATAGCCAGTTTCATGCTAAGTATTCCGTCACACTTTCGTTGAAAGTAGGTAGGTACCTAGTAGTCCCGAGAAACCTCTCGAGATATTTATTGTTATATGCTTGACGAGGCCGAAGGCCAAGCTTCCTAACCTTGAACAGTGCCCTCGCTGGGCGTAATAGTCACAGTAAATCCTATATTATAGTATAGTGTGAATTGTGTATAGATTTAACAAGTCGTCGAAAGCAGTCAAGAAAGACGAGTTCTGAAGGAAGATATAGGTTGATAAAGATTACAGGAGAACTACATCAAGAATTTTCCATAACTTCGACGCACTTAGAATGAATCAGCATCAGCTATACCCATCCATCTATCCTGCAGGCTGGCTGGTTCAGTCAGACTGAGCTTAAGTGTTGGAATGACCTCGACTCCAAAACTAGGTACAAATTGAGACCTCTTTACGTGACTATAGATTGCCAATACCTTCAAAAGCGGTGAAATTATCTCAAAGGCTGCAAAGTATGCCGTCAGTCCAATAAAATGTGAGCGACCGCTCAGATGAACGTTCCTATTAGGTAGTAGTCCCGCCTGATACTCAATCAAGTTCACTGCTATAATGGCGGCCTATTGGTTTCTGTTCTGCCTGCCACGATAAAAGATTCTGTTAGCGGTCGAGTAGGTACCTACTTACTACTGTTAGTTTTGTGCTCATTCTACTAATTACACCCTTAATTACCATTAAGCCTTTTTGGTAGGTACCTACCTCATTCTATAAGTGGTAGGAATCAATCGAGTTCAACACTTATCTACAGTTTTGAAAGAAGTTTCATTCTATACTATACCTATTACCTACTCGAGAATCGACCGAGAATATTATAATGAGGCCGGGGTGCCCTTATTGATAAATTTGTTTGCTTTCTCTCTCTCACTCTGCTCTGTCTCTCTAAATCGTACAAAAGGGACGACTGCAGTGCACCTATAATTTAGCAATGAAGCCTACTTTGGGGCGTGCCTGATTAAACCTAACATTTTGTTATAATTTTTTTTTTATTGTAGAAGACTGTGTTCCAGTTTTGCACGTTTTAGTTTTTCCAAATTATGCATCATATACTATTTTTAATGATTTAAATGTAAATTAAAATTTAATAATGATAATGTGAGAAATCAATGTCTAAAATTCTGAATTTAATCAGCCTTAAATTTTTACGGATTAACAGTAGGTCGGTAGGTACCTACTGAAGACTGACATAAGACTTAAGTCTTCAATACCTACTGTTAATCCGTAAAAAAATTAAATTAGTATAGAGGAGTATTTTAAAGTTAAAATAATAATTAAATATGAGTACGGCCATAGATCTAAGAACTAAGCAGATTCCTTTAAGACCCCCCTTAAAGGAATCTGCTTAACTAGGCAAAACATCACATCATATTATCCTAACTATAGCAATATTTCAATAGATATAAGATATAACTATAATTTTTATGCTTATAGTTAGGTAAAGATTCAAGGTATAATGTGTGATAGATTATTGTAATATAATCTTGTAAATTCTCTGAAAAATAAGTGGGTGAAAAGTGGTAAAAACGAATTTTAACCATGGTAAGTCAAATACCATCCATAATATTAATATCCATGGTAGACTAAAAGTATTTATAGTGGTAAAAACGTTCGAAAATGCATTTGCTAGATTCATTACAAATACCTTCATACAAAAAACGCTCGCGCACGGCAACGGCCCAAAATTTTGAATGTTCAAAGATAGTTCAGTAAAAAACCATTTATTCTGTAAGTAAGCGTTTGAATTTATTTATATGATTCCTAGTCTTATTGACTTTAAGCTCAATGAACCATTTTTCGTATTAGATGCATTTGTAAAAAATGACGAGGGAAATAGCAAAGGCATTTTTGAACGATTTTACCACTTTTCAACCACATATTTTTAAGGGAATTTATAAGATTTAATTAAATATAATGTATTCAAAATATACCTACCTTGAATCTTTACCTAACTATAGGCATATAAATTATAGTTAAATCACTTGAAATATGGGCATGGTTAGGGAAATACGAAGTGCTTTGGCCTAGTACCCCATTAATATGAACATTTTCAGAAAAAAACATTCCTCAATTTGACAAAGAACAAACACGCGTCATTGTATGGCGATTGGTCACTTCGCTATCAGGATTTTTTTACTGGCGTATTGTTTACTCTATGCAATGTTTTGCCTAAACAACAGTCTCACTCACTTATCTGAAACATATATATACCTAATTCGGTGTTCTACCGTTTCGTAATATACCAATTAACACACGCTGGGCAACTAAATTCGCAACTCATAGCCAACTGGGAGCGTGGAGGCCAGTAGCGACTCCTGGTGCTGAGTATTGGGTTGGCTCTGGCTAAGGATTTATTTTTCTTAATTTCCATACCTACAAAACGAAATATAATGCAGCTATCAACTCGCGAGATTTTGTTTACAAAGCAGTCACGCATACGCTGCCGCAGCAGCGTGCACGCACACACACGCTCACACAACTCACCTAGCCTAGCTTCCTAGTCGCTAAATGCGCTCCCCGCTGCGCCAACTCGAAACGCTTATTGCGGGTGCGCGCGGGACGGGGGCATCGGCCGCTTGTATGGAATACGATGGCGCTTCAAATGTAGCCAACCGGCCAATGAATGCCTTGATGTGTCGTCATTCGTCGGCCGAGTGTGACACGCGCGAAATTTCAAATTGTGTAAAGGGATTGACGTTTTAGCTTATTCATCGTGGGTTATATAATAAAAATAATATAACCCCGATATTTTTTCACATTTCTTTTTGCTTATACTTCGATATTAATGCTGGCATTCATTTTATTTGGTTTGGCGCCGCCAACCTAGCCAACTTAAAGGAATCGCCGCTGGTGGAGGCACCGAGGGAGGGAGGGAGGCACCGGCCGCGGCGGCGGAGTGCCGTGCCGCGAAGTCGACTTAGCAAGTCGCTTGATACAAAAGCAGCCAAGTTGGTTTTCTCAGTCTGTGACAAAGAACGATGCTGCGATGATCGTCTGCAGTGGAGCAAAGCGTTCGAGGCAAAATATAATAAGTCAATGGTTCGAGGTCGGTTCCGCATCGGTGGTTATGTAAAATTTGTTGGAAAACGATTTTCATTAAAAACGCCATTGTTTCGTCGATATGCAGTGTCATGTTATTGGTACTTCGAAATATAAAATAAGTTTATATTCTTTCTTGCTTGTACGTACCTACATAAGTATTACTGCGAAAGAATGGAATCGGTTGAATTTTCCCAGTGGACCCACAAAATTCCACTTTTGCACACGACTGTACTTAATGGTAGTTGGAGCAGCATAAGGACCTGACGTATCCCATGCTTCGCCCAGGTGGAGAACCTAGGTGGAGCACGGACCCGGAGCCCTCGGTGAACTAGGTGCCATGTTAGTGCTTCCTTCTGTTTGTGTCGAGTTTGTACCTACACGAGACGAGAGTATACATAATATTGCCGCCTTTTATAACTTGAGGGTTTCTTCTGTGCCTACAGTTTCTCTTTATCACTCGTACAGCAATGTTTCCGTAACCACACCAACGACATACCTAGGTACCTAACTACATTTAGTAAATTGTTCGCAGAACAGAACCACTCAAGGGTTTCCGCTTTTGCCACGGAGCAATCAGTACTCTGACTGAGCATTGCTAACTCTGAGGGAGGGAGCAATTCACTATTCTTAAGCAGTGGAATGCTTACCGAAACGCTAACCAGTTCAGATAAGAGACTATCGTTCCAAGATTTTTTTTTTACATCCAGTTTATTGTCATTCGCATTTTTACAAATAACTGTTCTATCTAATAATTCTAGGAACTCGTATGAAAGCTTTAACACTGTGTTTAACACTCTGTTCAATAAAGAGAAACTGTAAGGGCAGAAGAAACACTCGAGTTAAAAGGAAATACCTATTTAGGTATAATACTCGGCAAAAGGAAACACTCCCTGACATGGAACCTAGTTCATCAAGGTCTTAGGCTGACATCACGGGTGTAGTAGGTGTGTAGCCAACCATGTAAGTTTCCACCTGTGTTCTCCAATATCTAGTTCAGTATAGCTAGCAATTCAAATAGAGCTCTCCGGTAATTGGCGTCATACCTTCTCGGAAGTGATATTGGCTGGTCGGAGAATGTGCTTTGGCTCCTCTGACTCAACCGCCCATACCGGATGGTGATGATTAAATAAAAAAATAAAAAGTGTAGGTAGGTTGTTTAGTTTTGTTAACCTTCTTAAAATTTATGTATAGGTAGGTACCTACTAACTTACTTGATAAATATAATGTACACTTTCGTTTGAATATCATAAACTAAGTGTACTAAGTATATGCCACATACTTAGTACACTTAGTTTATGATCATTAAATCATCAAACCATTAACCCTCCATCATTAAACCATTAAATCATTAAACCTCTCGCCACATACTATGTGGCGAGAGGTTTAATGATCATAAACTAAGTGTACTATTTGTGGTACGATACGAGGTTTAATGAGCATAAACTAAGTGTACTATTTGTGGTACGATACGAGGTTTAATGAGCATAAACTAAGTGTACTATTGTGACGCGATGTTTAATGATCAGTTGATCACACATTAAGATTACTATTGTGGCGCGAGAATGTAAATTAAGCAGTGCATTTCAGCCTGATTTGAAGACATACATAATTGTGGCCCGTCCCGTACTACTTTATTCGCCTGTTATTATCTGCGATTGCCGTAAGTTTTGTGTCTGTCTGCTGCCCAATGAACTGGAATGTTGCCAATATCCAGAAACGGCATGGTCATGCAGCCCGTACTTGTTTACCTATATTTATTTACCTCATTACATTACATTATCAATATTTGACGGCACACACCGTTTGCAGTCGACAAAAGATATCTGCGTAGGTAGGTACGCAAGTGTAACAGAGAATACAATTAATATTTTTTCGTCTTTGTGCACTTTTCTTTCACCTCACAAGTTGATGTCCCGGCTAGGTGCGCGTCCTTGGATGTAGGTCTAGCTAGGTACGTAATTTGACAATTTTGACATTACAGTGACCTTGCTCGATCGTGTGTCATTAGCACCAGCCGAGCAACGGGAGAAGCAAAGTAATGGGTAGTCGCAATAATGTGTGGGTAGGTCCGCCTGTTTACTGCGGTCGGTGTTTTTGCTTCTCTGCGCGCGTTCCAAGTTCAAATTGTCAACAAGATGGCGACAAGGCGATTAGCCTCCGCGCCGCGCCGCCGCTGCTACTAGTGTTGCCATTAGGAACGCAAGCCTACAATTTGGTTGTCAAATGTTACCACGATTATAGCATTTATATTTTTAAATATTAAATATTTGCTGTGGCCCTTCCTTTTTGGCTTCGCCGAAGTCGGGTATAAATGTCCTCGATTAACAACCACGGTAAGCCAGAATTACCTCATATGTTTTTAGGTAGGTACCTACCTTCTTATCTTTATGGACAAAATATTTCTCTCGCAGTAGCACAACTCAGTGGAGCAGTCGATAAGGTTACAATGTCTGGCGGGGCAGGATATAGGTAGTAACCAGTTAGCGTTATCGCTCGTTTGCTAAATTAGTATATGTATGTAGAGCTGTCATTTGTAGCCTATGTAGGTTGATGGGCCCAATACTCCATCGGGTGAAGACAATTAAAACCAGCCCATAATAGCTCTCCAAGCTAATTGTTTTTTGTTTTTTTTTTTTGCTTTCAGTAGCATAATTACGACTTATTTTAGAATTGCATTGATATGTCGACTTCCTTGGCTCATCGGGAGAACCCGATTTTTGTTAATGTTTGGCCTTGACGACCGTTGAACTTAGCTAAAGGCGAGTCTAAAGGTTGAAAAATAAGTAGGTTCCTTTCATAATGCAAAATCAGAGGAGCCATTCACTACCAACCAACTTACGTCAAAGTAAGCCCCGAAGTAAGCTCAAAATTTCACTAGCTATCTGGATCAACTGTACTCAGTGTTAGTGATTTGATGTGTTACGCAATGTATGGTATGTAATATATATATACCTAACGAATGACTATAAAATTGTATCATCGTAAGACACAGTATTAACATTTTATTTCAAACTAAAATTAGTACTTATGCAATTTAATTACCTAGGTAATATAATAATTAATAACCGATTCTTCAGTTTAAGATTTTTATCAAACACGTTTTACCCAAAGAAATTACTAACAGGAAATGAAACTAACAAAAACGTGTGGTGTAGACGTTTTCCTCTTAACTTTACCTATTATTTTAATCCAATCAAGGCTTTCGATCTCGTGATTTCTGAAGTAGGTACCAAACAAACGCGTAAAATATCTTTAATTGCTAGGTACCTAGGTTATAGCTGACTACGTTCATCCAAATAGCTCTGTTAGAGAAAATTACAACGATTCATCTACTGCGTACATGGTATAATGAAACGATGTTTTCCCCCAAGACTGATAGAAAATATTCTTCGCAAAGTGTGTAATGGGTATGACAATATAACCTGTACTAGTTCTTAATTAATTCCACCAGCTGGTCTCGCGTGGCATTGAGAATCTCTCTTGCGTTTCGTGCGGCGAATTCAGTACTTCTTTCGCCGTTGCCGGCTGTCGTTTTCATTTTGAAATTGACGGCATAATAGATACTGGCATGCAACCCCTTTCGAGTTTCTATGACAGAAAACTTCACCTGAAACCGAGCAAAGAAGATATCCACATCCTACGGTCCCGGTCGACTACCAAGAAAGGTTTTTTCTGCAAGCAATTACATTTTCTCAGAGATTTTAGTCCACCTACAAACTTGTATCTTTTCAGGGGTGAAATTGGCTGTTCCGAGACACCTACCTCGAGTTCAGCACCCAATCCGTTTACAATAAAAAAACATTCTCACACGATTTCGCCAATCAGTGAGGGAATTAAGTGGTTGCCTCAAAAGTGTGTCACGGAGTCAGCGTTTATGCGCCCACTGCTGAACATACGCCTCTCCAATCTTCCTTCAGCCCTCCGGGCCTTCAACGGTACGGAGCCACTGTTTTTCGCCGACGTACTAGATGCGTCGGGAGTCGGGACCTTTCGGCATGAAGACGTTAGAACATATTATGTTCTAACGTCTTCATGCCGATGCCATCCAAAGTTTGTTTTATGGTAAGTACATACATACCTGACATGTTTGACTGTTTGGTGGACTAGGCGCCACGTCAGTACGTCCCTTTAGTCGTGCCGGCTACACTGAACTGGTCAGAAAACACGAACTAATTGGCCGCTTCGATCAACCTTCACCGACAAGAAGTTAAATCTAGAAGGCTTACTTAAGTGTTCTTGTTATAATATATGAAAACAATTCAAATGTGGACTAGCATTCGAGATCCTGTCTATGCTTGTAGGTAAAACATTCAACTTTCAACATTCCTAAACGTACGGAATATTATGCGGTATGGTACCTAACCTACTACCACTGTGATACGTACGTGGTACTTGCTACCGTTAGATATAAAGCGTGACTTCAAACTAAAATCCGCTTGCCAAAAATATTTGAAATACCTACATAAAAAAATATTGAGAAAATTCCAACGTCGTCGTGGGAGATTTACAGAGCAACTATAAATTTTGCCCACTTTCGCCTTTTCTCTATGCTTCATAGGTATATTACGTTCAAATCTGAGTAAAAAATTCGCTTGGCCCTGAAAGAAAATAAGAAAAAAAAAGTGCACGAAAAGCAAAATAAGCCTCAAAAACGTTCTTGACATGAACAGATATCACAGCTAGAGGGCACGCGGTGCGACGGAGTGGGTCGAGGTCCCACTATCTGGGTCATTGTCCCATGAAAGTGAAACCTGCGCGCGCAACGGTACAGCGGCGGCTCACCTGTACGGTGCGCGCGCGCCCCGCATTCTTGGACGAGCTTTTAGTCGAAAGTTTACGGTGTTTTCGTTGGCGTGCCGCGTGACCGATTCGGTTCGTCGCCGATATACTAAGTACATTCTTGGTTCTTCGAGGATTACAATTCTTATACAATTATTCTCTTCTTCATCAGCTTAGGCGTAAGTACCTAAGCCTCTCGCTCGATGTCTTCACACCACACTTTCTCCATTCAACTTCCCCGCACTTATCATCGAATTAGTTACCACCTCGGGTACCACGCTGCTGCCTGGAAATATATCCTCACTCTTCTCATCCCATACTAGCTCACGTGAGCATATAGGGCGAACAAAGTGGCGGCAGGCCTCACCGCGCAAAAAAGACCGGTTGCGGTATGAAAGTCTTACGACTAATGCGTTTTTCATTCGCAGATTCCAGATTCGACTAATCGACCAATATGGTCGAAGATATATATACAGGGTGTTAAAACGGCGAGTACATTAATTTCGCCAGCGCAATCTTTGTGTTTTTCTTAGACAAAAAAGCAAGTAAAGTTTTTCTCTAAAGTGTCTAGTTTTCGAGATATGAATTTTTGAAATGTATGTTTTCGTCTAGTGTAGTTTAACGCGTTGTTGCCGCTCCGCACCCTCCGCCTGCCGACCTCCAGTCCTCCACTCACAAAGCTAACGCCCACCCCTCCCGCCAACACCTCCGTCCGAGGAGCTCACGTCTCACCCGCTCTTCCCCCCTCCGCGCCGCCCTGTTGTCATTAGATCATTTTTACACTAAAATATTCAATTAGTTTGTATGAAAACTGTAACTTTTTATTTAGAGGGAATTCAGAAAAAAGTTATTTGACTTTTTTGTTACTCTTGATCCCAATAATCATTTCCTAAATTTAATGTACTCGCCGTTTTTACACCCTGTATATATACGATTGCTGTATCCGTTTATTTAAAATGATTGCGATTCTGTGAACCTACATTTAGTTTATTCAGAGAAATAGAGCATGTCGATCACAAGTTGTTTTCGTGCGTTCGATGATCGTTCGAACGCAAGAATTATGGACCGATTAAGTATAATATAGTACCTATTAAGTAGTCTGTGGTATAATGCCTAAATCGCAAGCTAGTGGCGCTGCTGGCATTATTTCCTATACAATATCTGCGTTCGGATTGGGATCATCATCGAACAAACGAAAAGCACCCGTGATCGACGTCAGATGCAGAAGAACGAAATAATATGAAAAGTAGGGACAGTATATTTATTGGTAAGTATACGAAATACGAATACAAACCGTCCAGTTAGGCAAGCACAACTCCGACAAGGAGGCCGACAGAAGGATTCAGTTAGGCTGGACGGCATTTGAGAGACTCCGCCACATCTTCTCATCCAAAAGTCTATAAACAGTGCGCTCTGCCAGTAATGAATGACATACGGAACTGAAACATGGATCCGGACGATGGGCCTGGTCTACAAGTTAAAAGTCAGTCACCTACCTATGGAAAAAGCAATGCTCGAGGCAATGCTCGGCATTTCTTTTATCAATAAAATCCGTAACGACGATAATAGATACGACAAAGAACTAAAGTAGTCGACATTGCTAAGAAAATTAGCAAGCTGAAGTGGCAGTGGGCTGGGCATTGGGTACATCTGTCGCAAACCCGATAACCGCTGGTGTAGACGGTCGCTCGAATGGAGGCCACGTCACGTACTTAAGGTGATTTCAATGCAAGAAGCTCCGCCTGCTTTACCTCCCTTCTTCTCCACTACCCTTCTCGAACCGCGAGGCTCCCCGCGCCTCCCCCGGCGCGCGGCGGCGCGGCGCGACGCTGACCCGCGCCGCGCCGCGCGCCGACACACACGTGCGACGCGGCGGCGCGGCACCGGCATCGCGCCGCCGCGCCGCCGTCGAGTTGAGCACAGCACAGAGCAGTCAATAAAAGTAGAGAACGTAATGCGTAAGTCTGTAGGTACCACCAGTTATTTTTTAACAACCCAAAGAGGATGACTGTCTACGTAATATAGCCATGGATATATGTTCTTCTCTTTTACTCTAGTACTTTTGGTTTACCTTGTATCCATTTCTCGGCTACGAAATTATCCTTGCACAGCGTTTTGGTATTTCGGCCAAGACCGTAGTAGGTACATAGGCCGACACCAAGCATATTAATTATTGACCCATCCTTCGGCCACGTGGTCAACCAACGGCAATGAAGTTTCTAGTTTTCAACCACATCTTAATAATGTTGAATTGTTTGTCTGATGGTGTTTATATGTAGAAAGGTACATATATGTATTTTTAGGATTCCGTCGCAAAAATTACAAAAAGGGACCCTAATGGAATCGCTCGGTGTCTCTATGTCTGTCCGTCTGCATGTCACAGACACGTATTTTTCTATCAAAAACTTATTCAAAAATTCTGAAAAAAAAAATGCTGAAGAATCCTTATATGACCTTTTTTTTCTGAAATATTTTTTTGCTTGCTCTTTTGCTTTAACTCTTTTTAATTCCATTGTATGCATACGGCCTTTGGGATTGCTACCAGAAATTTTCTTGAATAATGTGCAAATAGGTTTTTTGGTGTTGAATGAAACTACAGCTGCAGCACAACGTCCTTGATATGATTGTTTGAAAGAATAGTTGACCCATTTGCGCATGACGAATTTTGCAACAACACTATTGAAGCATTCGACCATATTACTGTCCACATCATATAATAAACTTCTGGCGTTATTGGCGACGGCTCTGAAAATTACTTTGATTCTTAGCCAAAAAGAGCTGTTGTTTACTAAGCCATAAAAATCAAGAACAGGTTCTGAATTACAGTAATATGGAGAGCAACTGCTATGTCGTCTGAAAGCATGCATAGGAACGTTCATTATATCTCGATTAGTGTTGTAAAGGCAGAAAAATTCCGAAAAATACATTTTGAATAAAACGAAAAACACAGGGTTTTTCCGTTTCTTTCATGTATGATACCAATACTGGATGAAATTTTCGCCGCGAAAAGCTCCGCCCCCTTTCCTGATTTAATTTCTCGAATGTTGATATTTTTTCGCCTGAATCTTATTACTAGACGAAATATAAGACACTTTTATTCTTACACATTTTTCAATAAAATCGATATTTCCGGAGAAAAAAAATATAAAATTATTTTTTCCAAAATGTTCTCAATTGCTGATGTTTTTTTGGCAGATTCTTATTTCTAAACGAAATATAAGACACTTTTATTCTTGCACGTTTTTCACTTAAGTCGATATTTCCGGAGAGAAAAATAAAACAACTTATTTTTTCATATTTTCTCGAATGTTGATTTCTCCCCTGAATCTTATTTCTAGACGAAATACGAATCTGCAGTGAACATTTCAAAAAGTGCCCGCCATTTTGAACTTTTTAGTTACTGTACCGATTGCTTTCAAAATCGATATCTGCGTGTCTGTGTGGGCTCTGAATACGAATCTGTAGTCAAAATTTAAAACAAGTGGCCGCCATTTTGAACTTTTTAGTTACTGGACTGATTGCTTTCAAAATCGATATCTGGGTGTCTGTGTGGGTTTTGAATACGAATCTGTAGTCAAAATGTAAAAGAAGAAGCCGCCATTTTGAACTTTTTAGTTACTGGACTGATTGCTTTCAAAATCGATATCTGGGTGTCTGTGTGGGTTTTGAATACTAATCAGTAGTCAAAATTTAAAAGAAGAAGCCGCCATTTTGAACTTTTTAGTTACTGGACCGATTGCTTTCAAAATCTATATCTGGGTGTCTGTGTGAGCTCTGAATATTAATATTTTTTTTTTTTTTTTTTTTTTTTATGGAACCTGACACGGTTGGCTACATCACCTACAACATCCGTGATGTCAGCCCATAACACAGGGTGAACAAGGTGCCATGTCAGTGCTTCCCTTCATTTCATGTCGGCTACACTAAACTGGACGGAAAACACGAACTATTTACATAGCCGTTTCGACCGACGTTTCGTTCAGTGCGGTGGTACCAACCCGGCCAGGATAAACCCTACCACCTAGTAAGGTAAGAAGGGAAGGGACCTACAGTTTAACGTGGAATCCGAACCACGGTCAGCCTCCAACGGTCGAGCGGTCACCCATCCAATCACTGACCGCGCTCAGCGTTGCTTAATAACAGTTGACTAACCAACCGCGCCACTGAGCTACCGAGGCTGACGAATTTTCTTATCCCTTAGTCGACTTTTACGACATGCGACGGGGAGAGATGCAGTGGGGCTATTCTTTTTAAGTACCGACCCCACACGGTACGTTAATTTGTAGTCAAAACTAATAGGTTCAAAATGGCGGCCACTTTTTTAAAATTTTGACAACGGATTTGTATTCAAAGCACACAGAAACACCCAAATATAGATTTTGAAAGCAATCGGTCCAGTATCTAAAAAGTTAAAAATGGCGACCACTTTATGTTGACAACAGATTCGTATTCAGGGTCCACACATACACCCAGATATCGATTTTGAAAGCAATCGGTCCGATAACTAAAAAGTTTAAAATGGCGGCCACTTGTTTTAAATTTTGACTACAGATTCGTATTCAGAGCCCACACAGACACCCAGATAGCGATTTTGAAAGCAATTGGTCCAGTAACTAAAAAGTTCAAAATGGTGGCCACTTTTTTAAATGATTCTGAAAAGAATTTAAATGATTGCAACTACAGATTCGTATTTCATCTAGAAATAAGATTCAGGCGAAAAAACATCAACATTCGAGAAAATATGAAAAAATGGGTTGTTTTATTTTTCTCTCCGGAAATATCGACTTAAGGGAAAAACGTGTAAGAATAAAAGTGTCTTATATTTAGTTTAGAAATAAGAATCCGCCAAAAAAACATTAGCAATCGAGAACATTTTGAAAAAAAAATATTTTAGATTTTTTTTTTCTCCGGAAATATCGATTTTTTTCAAAAACGTGTAAGAATAAAAGTGTCTTATATTTCGTCTATAAATAGGATTCAGGCGAAAAAATATCAACATTCGAGAAATTAAATCAGAAAAGGGGGCGGAGCTTTCCATACAAATGCCGTCCTGGATAATTCAGAATCGCGGCGAGCAATAAATCGAGAACCAATGATGGTACGACAACAAATTAGATCTTGTTTTGTAACCAGTTCCGTATAATCTTAGATTATTTTATAACATCTTCCCCAGTTTTCCTGTAAATTGAGTAGAAATAAAAATTTATGAAAAAAATTATATCTCCATAAGCGGCCACTCTAGAGAAAATCATCTAAGAACAAAAGAAGCTTGTATTTAGTCAATAAATACGATCCCGAAGAAAAATCCAGTCCCAGAAATTTCCCAGGAAATTTTCAGAATTCCCATACAAAGTGGTGGTTTTAACAACTCCATATTATATCCTCTCGCGAACTTTACCTACTTTGGTACCAAATCACTCTACCTAATTCCGATCCCTGATAATAACACATACCTATTATGTGAAAATTTTCACGGGGTACCTACCTATTGCGGTTCAAGAGATACAGCCCTCGGACAGACGGACAGATAGACAGACAGACAGACGGCGTAGGCTTAGTAATAGGGTACCGTACGACGGATACGGAACCTTATAAAACATAAATTAAAACAAAGATTGCCTTGCCCCTTACTAGGTGGTAGGCTCAAATTGTAGCCGACTGGGTTGGTACCACTGTACTGGATGTAAGATGGCCGCATAGTAGCCTCGGTTGTGTTCTCCTCTAGTTCAGTATAGCCAGCAATCCAGGGAAGTCTCCGATATGGCACCTACCTTCTTGGAGGTGATATTGGCTGGTTGGATTATGCACTCAGACCCCTCTGACTCAGCCAGCCATACCGGATTACATAAAAAAAGAGTTATTATGAGTACCTACATAATTTGGAAATGATAAGCTTCTCTGCGATAGAGCTATTTGCGACTCTTATTTCTTTTCCTGTTGAATCTTTACGTGTTTTTTACGGTGTTCCTGTTCAATACGAACTTTGGTCACTCACTTTTTGGTTTCGAGCAAAGAACAGGAATAAAACGCGAAAAGAGCAAGTAGGTATCTCATATGAAAATACTTTTCGAATCTTTCCGTGTTTTACGGTACCTAAGTCAAATAAATCCGTATCAAAGTGCAAAAAACGGCATCTTTACAACTCTAATCTCGATTAATGTTCCTTATTCGGCTGCCGATATCAAAATCTCCTGACTCTTTATTATGTTTAATGGATTTACACATTGATTTGCGCATGATTTTAATTAACTTGTCAGTCAGTAATTTTCTCAATTTTATCGGATATTTTGTATCTTTAGACATAGCTCTTAGTTTATTACAAAAAGGAGACGGGGATGTTTGGGCCCGATGGTAATAAAATGAGGTATGGTTAAAAATAATGGTTATATTTTTCTTTATTAAACTGTAAAATATCAACCCAATACTTTATCTAGAAAAAGAGAAATCTTAAAAAAAGTGTTAAGAAAAACGATTACGATTAAACTAAATATATATTAATGTAGATACATGATTTTAAACATTTAAAAATAAAAACGCTAGCACCAAATGAATAACTCAATTAAAGTAATTAAATCCATTACAAATGGATTTGCAGTGGAAACCCTTGGCGTGTGGTCACCGGACGCACGGGCTTTTGCCGAAACCATCGGGAAATTGCTAGTGGATAAGTCCGGTGACGTGCGTGCCAAGGCTTACTTCATACGCCGCATAAGCCTAGAAATTCAAAGCGGGAACGCTATTAGCGTCCTAGGGACTATGGCTGCCTCGGCTGAACTAGAAGAAATTTTTTTATTTATAGGTTCTCCTTAATTTTTCTTTCGTTAGATAGGTAAGTTATGTTTTAGGTTAGTTTTAGTTATTTGTTTTAGATTTTTATTAATTGTTTTGATTACTTAATTCCTAGATTAAATAAAGTAATTACAAATTAACATTTTACTATTTAAAAAAATGAAACATTCACAATAATAAAAGGACTATATATAGTCTGTGATAAAAGGAAACAATTTATAAAGAAGAAGAGCTGTCATAGCTGTCAGTTGTATTTTCATTTAATAACATTTACAAAACATAAATAACTAGAATTCTGAAAAAGTTTCGATATTATATTGCATTATTTTATTATTTTGAAGCAAACATACACAGAAGATCTATAGAAGTGAATTTTGAGTGGGTAGTAAACGGTGGGTCTGGTTGCTGCGCCTATGTTATGTCTATAATAGTTAAACTAAATCAATAAAAACTCAGATTGGCAAAATCTGTTGAAATTTCAGTGAAGATTTAATAATATTTAGGCTATTAATTGACACCATTTTCATCTTTTTACAATCGGGCCAAAGATTGTATGAAAGCGTATCCGTCTCCTTTCTGAGCACGTGATTACGGCATTCAATCTTTTCGACCGTGCACCCATGGTAAGGTTTTGCTTGTAAAATTTTAGAATATGTGCTGGAGTCACCATCGGAAATTAATTTAGCATAAACAAGGCCGTATCTTCCGACGATTTAAATTCTTCCAAAATAATTTCACACTCCATGCCTGTAGAAGGCCCATTATAATTTTTGAAACATTTGTGGTTATTTCGTTCGACTTTATTTTTTTCTGCCCGGCTACAAACGATACAAAACTTATTTTTCACGCCCATAACACCACCTCTCTAAATCTTTTGCCAGCTATAGCCGCAGCTCCCGATAAGGCGGAATAATTTTGTTTGTAAGATCTCTTTGACCAACACCCGTCCGCAATAACTTCAATTATTGCGTTGCCGAATTTATCAACACGACCTTCTTTTAAAGCAGCATCGCGTTCTCTTTTTGCAGCCTTTTCCATTTCTTCGGCAGCCGTTTCATGCCATTTTAAACAAATATCATTGTGCATTTTCGAATAAAATGGATTCGTCATGAAGGGGACATTGAGTGCTGCCATAAGTTCTTCTAATTGCGAAAAACCACATCCTATTGCAATTGCACCCGCAACAGCGGACCTGTTTACGTCTACCGGATTTTCTGTATTTTTTCTCATTACTAAACGGTTTTATTTAGCTTGACTCCGTATATTTGTTTCTATCTTTGTTTCAAATCTTGCGACAACTTTTTCAACTACTTCTACTGAACCGATTTTTATGAAACTTTGCACACGCATTGAGTTCTCGTGACAATACAATATTATGATAATTTCAACTTGGTAACGAGGGTCTGATGATGGAGTCAGGAGGTGGACAGTGCAACTCTTCAACCGTTACTAGTAACCCCCTCGAGTTTGGGCTCATTTGGTTGGTTTGGACGAGTGTCTCATACTTCTACCAATACACTTGGTGACGAGGGTCTGATGATGGAGTCAGGAGGTATACAGTGGAACTCTTCAACCACTTGGTGACGAGGGTCTGATGATGGAGTCAGGAGGTATACAGTGGAACTCTTCAACCGTTACTAGTAACCCCCTCGAGTTTGGGCTCATTTGGTTTGTTTGGACGAGTGTCCCATACTTCTACCAATATACTTGGTGACGAAGATCTGATTATAGATGCAGGAGGTGAACTGTTGAACTTAAATAAAACAAAAATAATGATCAGGATATTTCTTTGAATCCACCCAAGTTAAGGTTTCTGTATTGTGCCGAGAACTGTGTGGCGTTAGGGTGGCTAAAAATGATACGTCGTTAGCGATACACCACCCAACTCAACGTTTGAAACGTGCCGAGGACTGTGTGGCATTAGGGTGGATAAAAATGATATGTCGTTAGCGTTTCAACCTCAAGGCTGGGCACACCTTGTTGTATGAGAGCCTTGCCCCTCTACATGGACCTCTGGGGGGTCTACTGTTATTGTTCCATTACTCGTGGGAACAACATGAAAGAAAAAAATTATAAAAAAATCAAACTAAAAACGAGCAAATAAAAAAATTGGTAAAACAACTTTTAAGTTAAACGGTTTTATTAAAAAACAACAGCTGTACAAAAAACAAGAAAAAAAACATCACCTGTACAAAAAGCTAGAAAATAATAAGGACACAAACCTGGGCCTTCTTAAGATTTTACGTCTGGGTAAGAAATCGTGCAATACTAGCGTGCTGTCTTCTCATGTCAGATGCCAAAGGGCACTTTGTGTCGCTGCGTCAGCGGAATAAGTAATAAATTGAGACTTTTAACAGACTAATATAAAAACGTGGGGCGTATAATATGCGTAATAACATGCGCCCCACGTTTTTATATTAGTCTGTTAAAAGTCTCAATTTATTACTTATTCCGCTGACGCAGCGACACAAAGTGCTCTTTGGCATCTGACATGAGAAGACAGCACGCTAGTAATTCACGATTTCTTACCCAGACGTAAAATCTTAAGAAGGCCCAGGCTTGTGTCCTTATTATTTTCTAGCTTTTTGTACATGTGATGTTTTTTTTTCTAGTTTTTTGTACAGCTGTTGTTTTTAATAAAACCGTTTAACTTAAACGTTTTTTTACCTATTTTTTTATGCAAGTATCAACTGTGAATTTTTGATTACACATGTTACAGCCTAATACAATAATTAAATTTAGTCCTATTTTTCTTTCCGATATTACGCTCATGGATTGTAACCTACAGTTAGCAAGTGCTTTGTGTCCAGATATGATTTTTAAACAATCAATTAGATGTTGTAAATCTACCAATCTCCTGCCTTCAATTATGTAATTTTTTCCCCTGTCACGTCCGGTGATGACCTGTAAAAAACCAAAACATATAATTATAAATGTTTTAATAATAAATAATATTTATTTCTACTGAATTAGATCATTTAAAACCCTAGGCTAGGACTGACCGCATTTGTTTATACGTTTTTTACATTACTCTATGCAATATTGAATTTTTCATAAAAATCAACCTTCTGTCTTTCTTTGGTAATACGTTTTGTAGTTATTTTGCATTCGAATATTTAGTGGTTATAATCGCTCGTCGCCTAGAGCTTCGATCTAAAGAGGTGCGGGTTCGAGCTTACGTGTGCAGGGGGACCGCACCGCTTTCTTTCTCTGAGTTTGATAAGTAAGGATAGGGTATTGGAAGGAGTTTGATAATTAGTTAAAACTGTAACGAAACTTATGTATGTAAACAAACAATCATGTAGGTAATACCTACTGATTATCAAATAAAATAGTAAGGTATAAAATTAAATTACATGTACATTTTTGTGTTCGGCGGTGGTGGTGGCGTTGACAGCGATATTGGAGGTGTCATCGAAGGCGGCGGCGGCGGAGGCAGCGGGTTCTGAGGTGGTTCTGACCGTGGCAGCAGCAACGGCAGCGGCTCGGCTAACACCGGCGCCGCCGCCGCCGGCGCGGCGGCAGAGGCAGCGAGGTATGAGGTGGTTCTGATCTGATCGTGGCAGCAACAGCAGCAGCGGCTCAGCAGATCTCGACACTGGCACCGGCGCGCGGCTTCGCCAACGAAGGTGTTGATTGTAGTAGGGAACGCGCCGGGATCGCCGCCGCCGCCGGTGGCCAACTATTCTGTTTCTTGATTTCATTTAGGCGAATTCCTTTATTCCGTAAATATTTCTTCTTCTCGCGTTTCATCATAATGTTTTTATTTTGTTTCCCCATTTCTAGTTAGGTAGCTGCGGCTGCCGGGAGCCGTGCGGCGCGCAGGCGGGCGTGCGGTGGTCAGGAGCCGTGCTGCGGCGGGCTGCGTGCGCTCCGCCGCAGCTAATCCACACGACTGCCGTCCTCTCCTCCCCAGTCCCAACACGGAAACAGGACGCCAATATAGTCATAGTTAGGAGAGAGCGTGACGACGCCAGGTGTGAGCGCGCAAGCTAATGTTGGGCGTGTCTGATCAAATCTACATGAAAACGTTAATTTTTTTTTTACAAAATCTATTAACTTTACAGAGATATCCATCGACACAAAATTAGATATCGTTCATCCGAACTGGCAAAAAAATTATCATAATGTTTTGGGGTAAGTTTTGTCGGCAATATAAAAAATAAGAAATAATCGAAGGTTTACAAATTATTTTATTGTGTCGTGTTATTTTATTGTTTCACGTTTTCCATCGTCACATCATTTAATGAAGAGTTGTAGATTATATTGTTGAAGTTTACAAATACCTTACTTCAGCGGTTTCGCCAGTAAATTAGATCAAAAACTAGATGTTTCTGCATTAATATCACCTTAAGCAATCGTGACGTGTGACATCGCCCGGCTAGGTGAACAGACTACCTAAAAAATATAGCCGGAAATGGATGAATGAGAAGAGCGGAAGATCGCGTGTGGTGGCGTGCCTTGGGAGAGGTGTATGCCCAGCAGTGAACCGATACGAGCTGACATACGATATACGAATTCCGCTTTCAAAACTTCTTGAACATGTCACAGAGCAAAAAAGTCCGGTCTTGTCGCCCTCCTTCGCGGACGAGTCCTTCATTGCAGGAGAGTTTTGCTGCAGCTGTGACGGACGGCACTATGCGAGTTTTCTCCCCAAACAGAGATAATTAACCTGTTTTGGTGTTAATGATGCCTAATGTTGAGGCGGTGCATGTCGTTTTTGTTAAACTCCCATAGTGCAGTTTGGCTGCTACCACAGCAGCTGCGTCAAAGCTCTCTTGCGATGAAGGAATCGTCCTTCGCGGGCGGTCGGTGTGGCCGGATCGTTGTTCTGTGTGAACATGTGCATAGATAGTTGCTATGCCTCCATCCATCAACCACCGGTGCCTCCATCTAACGGCGCGACTTCGCTTCCGTCCACTATTTGCAATTTGTATGTCAACGCTCAACTTGTAGCTATGACTTGAATTACACGCTATAAACTTACAATGTTAGTAATGGGCGGGCGGGCGGTGTCTAACCTTGGTCGTCAACGTGGTAATTCCCTGTATAACATTTCATTTATTGAACTAAATAATAAATTTCCATATGGCAGAATCCGCAACAAACTAATACCTAAGTAATCTGTAACAGATGGCAGGAGGCCAAGCTACGGCGGCGCGCGGCGTGCTATGGC
Organism: Nematopogon swammerdamellus; assembly: GCA_946902875.1. NCBI lineage: Eukaryota > Metazoa > Arthropoda > Insecta > Lepidoptera > Adelidae > Nematopogon > Nematopogon swammerdamellus. The sequence goes on along the minus strand of OX336341.1, from coordinate 14,271,613 downwards.
GTTAAAGTTAGTTAGCGGTATACCTACGTAAGCCTAATTTCATAAAAAAACCGGCCAATTGCAATTCGAACTCGCGCACAGAGGGTTCCGTATCGCCATGTCATGGTCAGCGCCACTCACGCCACCTATGGCGTGTTATGAAATGCTCCATATTAGTTCAAATTCATGATTCGTTAAAATGCTTCATAGTCTTTTCGGTAGATGGCGCGCATACACTTTTTAGTTTCTTCTATGGGAACCCCCGTGATTTTTTTACTTTTTCTTATTTTTTGTTATATCGGCAATAATAAATAACACATAGGTATTTATTCTGTGAAAATTTCAACGGGCTACCTATTACGGTTCAAGAGATACAGCCCTCGGACAGACGGACGGACGGACAGACGGCGGCGTAGGCTTAGTAATAGGGTCCGGTACCGTACCGGATACGGAACCCTGAAAACGTGGTAAAATAATGTACATCAATACAATGCAATACCCGGCAGTAAACAATGTACATCGGGCTTCAGAAAGAGACAATCTGGTTGTAGAGCGCCGTCTCTGTCGCACCAACTCTCACGTCTCTGTGCGACAGGGACGACATTTGTCTCTTTCTAAAGCTCCGATGTACGTTATTTACGCTACTTACCGGTACTTTACTCGTACTTTACTTAACTTTTTTTTAGCCGGGTACTTTACTCGCTAGTACCTACGTGTTCATTTCCGTCCCAGTTCAGTGTAGCCAATCCAGCACGGCCGAATGGAATCAGCACCGTGGCACCTAGTTCACCAAGGTGTGAAGAACTGAAATCACGGATGTAGTAGTTGGTGTAGATAGGACAAGCCATCGATGTCAGATCAGGTTCCTTAAAAAAATTATATACGTTTAATAATTTATATAATATCATTATGATCTTATGATTATCAAGATTAAATTATTTCCTCGTGTTAAGTACGTACTTAGCTACCTTTCCTAATTGGAATAACAAACAAATTAGGTACCTACCTGTATCCACATTATTGGACTAAACCAGCATCGCTTTTTGGGAACGACCAACAGCCACAAATGCATGTCGTCTTCGTCGTTATTTGTCACTTCCCTTCCTTGGTTCTTGAATTTTATCTTCGTTTCATTCAAGACAAACAAGAAGACAAATATGATTTGTATATAGGTACCTATCAGGTGTATTAATACTCGTAGGTATATAAAATTTATTTTACATTTCAGTCTGAACTAGACACTTCTGATTTGTGGGCTCAAGTTTCCCCTGACGATGGATTTCGATTTAAAAGTTTGTTGTTCTTCTGATAAAAAAATTTAAAATATAAAATGCTTTATTGCTCCAAAAATCATTCACCAGTAACAAGCACATTAAAAAATTTACATAGGGTATCTTATCCCTTACACTGTCCCTTACAGAGATTTCTTGCAGTGAACCTTTGGATGTTTGAGATTCGATTTAATATAGTGGAATGTAAGTAGGTAGTAGCAAAAGAGATGAACGTGAGAATTTTAATATAATATAACGAGTTTAATGTTATAATATTTTCATGTTTATTCTCGCGTTTATTTTAAACTCGTGCAGAATCTAAAGCGGTCTTTAATTTCCTTATCTGTATATATTGCAACTGTGCAAATGCATAATAAATAAGGACGGGCATTGTGTTAGTTGCTATCTAACAGTCACTTCGAAGAAATGTTTATCTCATGTTGGAACATTGGTAGGTATGTGATGGAGTCACCAATACTATCAACGGGAGATTAACATTTTCGAAGAACTATCAAAGACCGTGAAAATTCTAATCAACCAAAAACTTTACGGTAGGTAGGTACTAATAATGTTAAATGTTAGATATTATTGTTTGCAAAAATGAGGAGTAATAATAATTATAAATAAAATTAATTCATTAGTAGGGCTGTAGAAATGTCTATAAATTATGCAAATACATAGGAAGATAAGTCGGGTTTACTTCGATAGACATTTTTTTTTTTATGGAAACTGACATGGTTGGCTACTATCACCTACAACATCCGTGATGTCAGCCCATAACACCGGGTGAACTTGGTGCCACGTCAGTATTTCCCTTCGGTCGTGCCGGCTACACTAAACTGGACGGAAAACACAAACTATTTAGGTACATAGCCGTTTCGACCGACCTTTCATTCAGTGCGGTTTTCGTCATTTATTTATACAAACAACACTATGTATGTAGGTATGTATGTACTAACTATAAAATGTATGTACTAAAATATAGGCAATATGTTCGGGGAGAATATACAAGCAAACGGATATTGCATATTGTACCTACCTAAATACTTATTCCATTTATAACTTTTTTTTTTTTTATGGAAACTGACACGGTTGGCTACATCACCTACAACATCCGTGATGTCAGCCCATAACACCGGATGAACTTGGTGCCACGTCAGTGCTTCCCTTCGGTCGTGCCGGCTACACTGAACTGGACGGAAAACACAAACTATTTACATAGCCGTTTCGACCGACCTTTCATTCAGTGCGGTGGTATCAACCCGGGCGGGTTAAACCCTACCACCTAGTAATATAAGAAGGGAGTCATATCCCTTAGTCGCCTTTTACGACATGCACGGGGAGAGATGCACTGGGGCTATTATTTTAAAGTACCGGCCCCACACGGTACAAACTATGTTTTTAATGCATAGTATAGTTCGAGACACAAATAATAGCTCTCGTCGCCATACAAAACGACGAGAGCTCTATTTACCTATGTACGTGTCTCAAACTATACTGGTATATGGTTATATTATTAAATAATATTATTAGTGTAAATTTCACTTAGCTTAGGTACCTACATTGTTATGACTACGCCTAGCAAGCCCCCTGCGCTAGCCCCATTGTTTCTCGCGTTGTATTATTCCACAGCAATGTCGTTGACCCTTTATCGCAATTTATCCACCCGAGTACTATCTGTGACTGTGACGTGACGTAGTCTTTGCTGATTTTTCACTATACTCAATCTGTTGCAATTTTGTTCGTTACATTTTTTTATCACATCATAAATATTCTATGTAAATTCTATACTACCTTGCCGTATGCTCTATACTAGTCCGTGCACCGGGAAAAACTCGATTAAGTAGATACCTACATTGGAAGAAATATTTAATTTGACTAATTCGTGATTTTAAAACCACAAAAGCAGTACTTATATACTTATCCATAAATAAATGGAATCATCAGATGCTATACTTACCCAAATAATTCAGTTCATTGCAACATAGTTTTTTTTCATAACTAAAAACTAATAGGTACCCAGAAGACTGCCCTGCGAGACACCTTCTCAATGTTCGCAAGCTGGTAACTCGTCACTCGAACGAACCTCATTCGAGGTCGCCTCATCCTTCACCTTTGCCGATAGTGGTCGATACACATACCCAGCCATCTAGATAGTACTAGCAAGTCGCCAGACTTCGCTTATCGCGCGCGCCACACGACCGAATTGTTCATGTACTAGGTGTATCGAAAGCTTGTGATAAAAATGTAGATGTAATGCAATGGAACGGCAGTGAGCAATGAGAGTTTTTGGTGGTACCTACCTTTCGCCCATCTGATTCTCTTGCGAAAACACGATATGTATGTAACTGACATTATGGATTTGTTGTTTGTTGGCTTTGCCTCAAATCAGCGTATTACCTTGTTTACTATACTCTAGGTCAAATGTGTTTACCCTGTAAAGTTAATTTGCCAAGGCTAATTCCTAAAAAAATCCAGTCCTGAAGTGGCTCGATCGATAGGTGTCTTAAAATATTTCCCATCGCCAAAAGTATGTACCTACTTGTTAATAAACGAAGAATTATTAATTAACACATGATTCGAACAACATTGAAATACATGAGAAAATGTGTAAAAAGGAAAAGGTTATTTATTTTATACTGTGTCTACTAACAGAATGCAGTTTGAAATGCTGACCCGAGTGTTTTGTCTCGCTCGCTAGGTGCATTATGCGGGAGCAGGAAGGCGAGGACGCGGGGCGCGGCGCGCGGGAGGGGGAGGAGACGACGCACGCTCACCATGCGCGCAGACCAATGAACGCCTTCCTCATATTCTGCAAGCGCCATCGCGGGGTCGTCAGGGATAAGTATCCCAACCTGGAGAACAGGTCAGTCGATCCTCTTTTATTGTTTGAAGTATGTAACTGTATTTAACGCATCCGCACCGCCGCACACTGGTTCAAGTTGTATGGGGCTGCGGAAATAATCCAGTAACTTCTAAAATACTTAACATATTTCGATAAATTTTTTTTTGCTGGTTTCGTAATTTATAAACACATTGATTATCGAAATATAATTTGGCAATTTTCAGAACAAGTCATAAAAAAAAATTAAGTAACGATTTGCAGGTTTAGTAATTAATTCCCCTCAATATATTTGCAGGAATTGTGATAATAATAAGAACACCAACTCCTTAAATATTATCAAGCTGCCTCAATTGAGACCTTGTCAAATCAAAAAGTCATAGAAAAGTGTAAAGTAATGCATAAAAAGGAATTTAAATTCAAACAATTAGCTGTTTGGCTTCGTCGCTAATAGGTACAATTTTCTTCTTTGGTTTTGGCCTTAGACTCGTTATTGGAGGATCAGAGGACAAGAGGATCATGTTCATCACATCTTCATTAGTCGCAATTCTGCTGCACTTCCTGGAATGAAGAAGCCGATAGCGTTTTTAGTTCTGCATACTGAGTTCCACCTTTGATTGAATTGAGTCACAAAACGTTTCTGCACTGCACTCACCACTGTTTCAATTTGAGATTCATTTAGAGTTGGGTACGTATTTTGGAAGTAAAGTCGTAGTTTTTGAAAATCACAATCACACTTGATTAGTTCACTGCACAAAACAGAGTAGGGGATCGCGACACTATCCATTTCGTGAAGGAGATGTTTACAAGTGGGAAAGTGGTTATTAAATGATTAAAAATTAAGGATAGTAATATAAATTGATCATTACATTAATCAGAAGGGGAAACCCCAAATGAGATTAGCAACATCCATTTTTTTTTTATGGAAACTGACACGGTTGGCTTACATCACTTACAACATCCATGATGTCAGCCCATAACACCGGGTGAACTTGGTGCCACGTCAGTGCCTCCCCTCGGTCGTGCCGGCTACACTGAACTGGACGGAAAACACAAACTATTTACATAGCCGTTTCGACCGACCTTTCATTCAGTGCGGTGGTACCAACCCGGGCGGGTTAAACCCTACCACCTAGTAATATAAGAAGGGAGTCATATCCCTTAGTCGCCTTTTACGACATACACGGGGAGAGATGCAGTGGGGCTATTCTTTTAAAGTACCGGCCCCACACGGTACATCCATTCATAAAGCGACGTTAATTAGGTACTAATGTGCGCTAATGATTGCGCGTAGTTTCACTAATCACTTACCTGGTGCATTCAAAGTGCGATTACTCCCAAAGTGCAAAAAAGTAGCAGCTGAAACTTATAGATCTGATCGACGAAGGTATAGAGTATATTTTAATATGCATCCGAGCACGTAGGCAAATGTAGCTAAACTTGTAGCTCTAGGAGTTTGTATTTTATTTCACATTTTTTGGGGATATATTTGAAATTTATTTTGGAAGAGGAGAATTCATGAATACAATTTTTTTTTATATTTTAAGGAAGATAATGCTTAGGCAATCAATAATAAATAATAAAAGTATTTGTGTAATAATTAATAAGATGTACAAAAAATAAAATTCTTATTGATCATAAATCTTAAATAACGCTGCAAATAAATTGAGCAACTTTGAGCGTTTATCCTGCGATGTGTAAAGAGTTTAAAAATAAAATTAATACTGTTCAGTAAGCACTAGTTATCTGACTATATGAAAATGCTATAGCAGATATCGTGTATTCAATTTTGTAAATTTGAATTATTTCCGCCCATAAACCATAGTGCGCCGCGCCGCGTCGGCTATTAATCTTGAATTTCTGACTGCACAATTAGTTCGCACGTGACTAGGTACCATTTGTACCTAAATTTATTAATCGATTAACCACTTGATACTACAATTATCTTAATATAATTTTAATTTTTTTTTCAAATATACTACGTTGTATTAGGTAGCTATGCGTGTAGTGTAACATTATTGAGTTTATACAAATTAGGTATCAACATTTGACAAAGGCTCTTTACACCTAATAGGTACAATTAATTATAAGTCTTTTGTAGTCAGAGTTAAAATTGTAAATCTAATCTTGTAAAAATTTTAAAATTGTGAAGCTGCTCTCTTGTGGTGTATATTATGTGGATAGATAGTCAATAAAATAGTTGTAATAATATTTATAAAAATAAAACCTGCGAAGTTTCTTGTCCTCTTTGTGGGTGTGATCGAACCTTATAAAACAAATTATGACATGTTCGAGTGCAGTTTTAAGAACGCTCAATAAAGAAGGAACTATAAACACTATCTTTGTTAACACAATGGAAGCTCAAATTCAAAGCCTAAGTGCCACCGACTTTACTTGGCTTTTCATGTTCAAATTAATAGGGTTATTAAAATGTATTCAGAGCTTGGGTTAAACCCTGAAAGGGGTTACGTGTTGTTGTTGTTGTGGTAGATGTTGGCTCTAAGCCTGAAAACTAATCCGTCTTGATTTTGTCATTCGTGCAAAACCCTTTGATCTGCAGCCACCCCACCCAGCCTATGTCCTCCATGAAGGCTACACAACGATCAGGGCGGCTCCAGACCGTTCGTTGTTCATTTGTCACCACCTAAGAGGCGCGTGTGTCTTGAGGATCTTCAGGTGTCACGGACGCGAACAACTTCCAACTCCCCAGGGGTTCCTTATTCAAATCATAGAATGGCAATTGTCTTTCACGTAGACGGACATTCTTCATATTATATACCTGTACAAGAGTCAAATTCTTTTTACTGTTTTTTTAAAGAAAAAAAAACAGTATTTTTTTTTCTTTTTAGTGTCCAACTGAAACTGGCACAAAGAATAAAGGTATATATAGGTAGGTCATAATATGTCTAAAACCAAGAAATTATAAAGAGGAGAATTAATGTGCTTAACGAAATGTCAAAATACCTGTGCCTTTCTAGATCCATAACCAAGATCCTTGGAGAGTGGTGGGCCAACCTGGATGAGGAAGAAAAGGCTTGCTACACCGGTCTTGCTAAACAGGTAACAAACCATTTCTATCCAGGGCGACTTTAATAGCTGCAGCGCTTCAGGTCAGGACTAGATTCTGTACCTATGTCCGTACCTCAGACAACTTTTGTGAAAAAACTAAGGCAAACAAATTATGTAGATATATTTTTATGATTTCCAATCTCAACATATATTATTCTGCCATCGAATTTATTTTTGCCTTTAATTTTTTTATTTGAAATTACGTTAGGCTGTGTTCGATAATGAAAAAATAAAGCTCATTAATAATGTGTAGGTATTAGACAATGTATGAACCAAATTCAGTTTAATTGTTTGTGACATGTCACATGGTAATAAATAAAAACATTTGATTGCAGTACAAAGACGCCTTCTTCAGCGCCAACCCCGACTTCAAGTGGTACAAGCTGCCCGCTCCGCCGCTACGCACGCTCGCCGCGCGTCCCTCCGCCGCCGCCGCGGCCGAGCGCGACCGCGGCCCCGGAGACACCGCGCTCCCGCACCCGCACCACCCGCGGCATCACACGCCGGAGCCCTGCGAGCCGCTCCGCACCAACAACAACTCCACCAAGTACGACTTCAACAAGCGGCGCCCGCGCCCGCCCTCCTGCGACGACGCTCCCCTATCCATGTTCACGCCGGGCAAGCTCGCCGACGAGGCGCACATGGGCGGCCTCAGCAGCCTCATATCCAGCAACACCGACCCGCGCGACACCAAGCCGGACCCCTACCTCGGCTACTCCACCCCCTACGCACCCGCCGACGGAGACGCCCTCTACACCTCCCAGTACTCGGACCGGCCCAAACATCGCTCCAAGGAGGACAGCATTCGCGAGCTGCAGAACGCTCTCTCCGAGACGACGCGCATCTTCGAGGACCTCGACGGGAAGCCGAAAGAGGGTCCGGAAGCGGAAAACTTTGACGACAGAAATTTTACGAACCAAGAAATAATCGACCAGGTGATCGACCGAGGGCTGCTCAAGGAGGAGCACGAGGCGAGGGAGTGGACGGAGGGCGACCGAACGGCGCGCTCCGGCCGCTCGTGCAAGGGGAAGAGGTACCAGGAGTTCATGGCCGTCAACGGACTGCTCGCCGGCAAGCGCTCGCGTCGCGACGAGCGGGACGGCGCGTACGCTTACGGCGCTCCCGACTGGGAGTACCCCGCTCGCGGCGACGGCTCACACTCGCCCGAGGACGTCGACGCTCCGCTGAAGCCCGAGTACGCCGCTTCTCCTCCGCCGGCGGCCGAAGACGTCGCGCCGGAGCCGAACGAGAACGAAAGCGAGGCGAAGCCGTTCAGGCCGGCCGACTTCGACCTCGACGCCAAGATCCGCGCCCTGCCCTCGCTCAGCCTCGAGAAATTCCAGGAGAAGAAACGAGAGAACAAGCGGAAGAAGAAGAGCGGCTTCGGCATGAAGCCGAAGGAGAGCCCGGCGGCGAGGTGCGGAGGAGGCGGGGGAGGGGGCGCCGGGTGGCCGCAGCAGCGCGCCGCGGCGCCGCGCGCCGAGCCCTGGCGCGAGGTCGTCAGCGGCAGCCAGAAGAGGAAGCCGCGCAAGATCAGCATCACGCGCCTCGAGGTGCACAGCATGGTGAACCGCACGGGCGAGGTGAAGAGCAGCCCCGAGATGAAGCTGGCGACGGAGGCGCCGCGCGGCATGGAGGCGGCGGCGGCGGGGGTAGGCGCGGCGGGCGTGCCGGTGGACCTGTTCGCGCTCGCCACGCTGGCCGAGGTGGCCGCCAGCACCTCCAAGCTGGACGAGGGCGCCCCCACCGACGCCCGCTACCAATATCAAGTGTAAACCTAAGCCTTAGCAACTTAAAAGAAAATTCCAAAAACTATTTACTGATAAAATATTCAATTTATATACATAAAAAACAATACTTGCATAGTTTATTATATATACACCAATATTATTAATATAGGTTTTATATGTTATAGAGTAGATAGATTTATTTATACCTATGATAAGATTACCTACCGCTTACTACCTTCCCTGACGCTGGCTACATGGAGTGTTTCGGACTAGAGGATTTTTCGTTTGTTTTATTTTTTGGTTTTGTAATTGCTTTGCGATTATAGAACTCCTAAAATAGCTGATATAGATTTTAGTCCCAGACTAATAAATATGTAATGTTATAAATTTGGAATCAAAATTTATTACCCTAAAATGTTTTATTTGAACTTGGCCAGATTCAGAGAACCAAATTTGGTCATGAGAAATGCCAAAAGAGTATATGAGTCAGATATATACCTAACTATAAAAATTATGTATGATTGAACCTCATTATTGAGGATAGCTTTAAGACTTATGAATACAATTAAGAAAACATTCAAGTCGCCTTATCATAGGGGTACCTTGTTCACTGCATAGTCCAAGCCTGGATTTATCGAGCTCACTTAGATACAAAATATTTGATAATGGAACAAGAGGACCATTATAGCAACTTGCGTAATATCTTAACGTTTCCACGATAACATTTTAAAGTTTAATTTTTAAATTAACCAAAGACCTTCTCTTGTGTTTCTAACTCTATATTATTATATACTAAAATATTTTTTTTAATAATACAAAAAATGTCAGATTGAGCATGCTTGTAAATGTTTTAACGGGCCCAGGGTAAGCTTATATGAAAGAGTATTTTACAAAGAATTAATATGTACTTGGTTGGTTTTGTCTGTCGTTGACAGTCAAAGTGGTAGAAGGTCAAGGTTCGCTTTTAGAAGAAAGTTCTGACATAAATTTCGTTGGAAGAAAATGTTGTTAAAATTATCAGGAACAGATGTGTGGTTTTACAACATAGTTATAACATTAAATTATTGTTTAAATTAGAGCAGTGTTTCTCAAATCGATTTCAAGAGACTGAATATAAAATATGTTGTTAGTGCACTTACTTAGTTTTGTTTTTGTGAATTTATTACGTTGCCTATTTGTTTGGTAGGTATTGTTTATCTCTGTTTTACAAAGAGATTGAACCGATATACAATAAACACCTCGCTCTAGTCTAGAACGATATGTTTACAAAAACTAATCAAATTTTCCGTTACTTTCGTAAAAGTGCACTTATAATGAGTTAATACTCATAAGATGCAGCCATAATATTTCCGCTCAGCCCAAAGACCAAATAATTATGTACCTACATTAATATAATAAAATATGTACATTTGTAAATATTTTATGTATTTTAGAGGAAAATGGTGTGGTTTGTTAACAACTGTACAAAACCGAAATGTAATAAAATTTTTAGCTTTTTGCACGTATGTACTTGTTTTGCAGTAAACTCGGGCCTATACTATGTACACACACATACAAATGAATGTGTGACGGCATCTTACATTAATATACCCGGTATAGAATTGTGTCTTATGAATGTAAATTGACCTGCCTTTGCCTTAGGCCTTATTTTACATGATCTTGATAAAGATTTAGATAAAAAAATGTGTTCAGATCAGATCGGCGCGGACAACTTTTTAAGTGTACCAGTTCAACGGAAATGTGGAATCAACTTGGAAAGATTTCGACTTTGAAAAGAAAAATGTATAGAGGCGCGGCCTCATACGCAATAGGTAATTCACAAATTCTGACACAACAAATCGATACCAGTAGTCCTGGGTTGCCAGATGGTCCAATATATAGGTACACTAAGCGGTGTATTGTGTAGCTAGTCACGATGAATTGTAATCGAAGACGTTAAAAAAAACGCTGCGAACTTTCTTGCCGGCTCTTTTTGGTTGTAATCGAACGAGATTGTAAAAACTAAACAGGACAAATTCAAGCGTAGTGTTACCATACGAATGATGAATAAAGAATAGAATATAAAAAAAAAACTAACTATTTATGTCACAGAGATTTTTCAAGTACAAATTTTTCATGAAATTGCGACGGAATTGTCATGTCCATGGACATCATTAGACATCTTATGGGTGATTTGGCTCCACATGTCTCGATTTATATAAAAAAAAAGCCAAAAATGGAATGGTCTTCCGAAGAGTTTGTTCCCTAGCTCCTATTAACCTGCGGTCTTCACAAAGCAAGCAAGCAAGCAAAGCAAAGCACTTCTTGTCAAAGCACGCGCCGGCTGGCAACGGCGCTTCAACTCTGTATGGATATGCGAAACAATAAATTAATGTGTGATATGAATGAACTTTAGCAAATAACGAACCACCCATTCATACTTCGGTATTTTCGTCATACCAAACACCGAACACGTGGATGAAATACCGAAAAGTTAGGTAAAAAACCGAACACCCGGCAAGCTTGTGCCAACAGTATCACAATATTGATAACATTGTCGTGCGACAAATTTGATTCTCTAACCCCGCCTTTATAATTTTTTTTCCTCGAAGGATTTCGACCTAACTGCTGCGATCCGAATCGATCAAAGGGGGAAGCACTGACATGGCACCTAGTTCACCCGGTGTTATGGGCTAACATCACGGACGTTGTAGGAGAGGTAGCCAACCGTGTCGGTTTCCATAAAAAATAAATTAAAAAAAAACATTTATGAAAATACCGTCGCACCACGGGAAGAATGCAGACAAGTATTTTCATGTCAACATTACACAAAAGTGCCCCGACGGTTATACCTTCTTTTCTCATTGTGTAGCTTGTGTCATTGCGAAAGTACGAATATGGCATAGAGGTGTCATTTTGGCGACTTATTTTCACTAACTAATGTTTATTTGACTAGGTAGGTACATATAGTTACATTAAAAAAACCGTTTAAAAAGAAACTGCCAAATGCCAAAAGTTACAAAACATTTTTGGTTTCCTTAGTAGGTATCCTGTAATGCGCTTTATTCATCAACATACATAAATAGATTCACTTATCTTTGTGAATATAGGTAGTATGTATCTTATACATATCGGTAATCGGGTTTAGCTTGGTCCATTGAAGGATTCATTGCTGTCAGATGAAAGACCTTTTATTGTTTATGTACGTTGTTCTGCCTTATCCAGCATTGCACAACTTTGCCAGTATGAAATTAGCTTTAGAGTAGCATATTTTTGTCCAAGGAGCGAAGAACTGCTTCATTTGGCCTCGTAACTTTACAGTGTTGTAAAGTTGGCTGTCGACCACATGGTAGGTAGGTACTTACTGATTTCACCTTATAGTATCTGTAGCAGACCGCCACCGAATATCCACCACTACAAAAATCCCGTGGGCTGTGTGTTGGAGCTATGAAGGAACTTTTAGTAGGCTTTGCTGGAACATATTTCAAGTCTCGGAAGAGTCTGGACTATCGGGCGGTTACAAGGTAATTTGTTGCCTTTCAAAAAGCATATTATAGACTCCAAGAAAGACAATTGCTTCAGTTCGGAGGAGACCCTAGCTCGTCTCGAGACTATAATGAAGGGTGAAGCGAGATAGAGGCGCTACCATACTGGCAATCTCTGACTACCCTGACAAAAGTGTCAAGTGTTGGAAAAAAACTTCGCTCATCTGTCGTTGACAATGAGTAAGGAAGTCGAAAATTATATGCACTACCTCGACTGCCTGAAGAATTTCAAAACCAACTACTTAGGTATGTATAAATCATAATACCTAAACAACATCAAGTCACCTAAACCAATTATAAATATATATGGTATATGTTTTTATTCATGTAAGTATTTTGGCAGTGGAGGACTGCATCTAGTATTTGTATGTACGCGTAGGTAGGTAGGGGGAGTAGGGGCCAGTACGGCGGCGGGCATGGCACCGCGCTTGCGCCTGAGAGGAATTCGGTGCTGGAAGATCTGTAGATAAATAGGTTTAAGGTTTCGGTCCGTCGTTTCCATTCCTTAAATCGAGAGTAACTATTTACAGCGAACGTTCGGACCAAGTGATAGTCAAATTAAAAGTAGAGGTTTTTGTTTATTTTACTTCTGAAGAGTATTGTTGGAGAAACACTGATCTAGTTTCTAGCGTAAGGATTGATTGATGTTATTGTAATTTAACATAGTGTAAGATTACCTATATTTAACACTGTCGCGAGCACCCAATGTGCTTTTACATATTATTTACCTAGTTTAAAATTCCAAAGTTTATTGTTTTTTGTTATGCCCAGTGCAGGAGGCAAGCGAACGCGCTGGGTCCATTTGTAAAGATAAAATGCTCTTCAGACTCGCATTTTGGTGGATTTAAGTCGGCTTTCTGATGTATTTTACGTAAGTACAATTTTGGCCAACAGTCCGGTGCCAACATGTACCTACATGGCAATGTGATGTTTAGTTAGTGTTATGATGATTGATACCTACTAAAATGCCAGTCTGGAAGATCACTTAAATATTATTGTACCCTTAGAAATAAAATTGTCAATATCAATACATTTGGTTTTTCATTAACACCACGATTCTCTGCACTAAACTAATTATTTCGAAAAGAAATACTAATCGAATGATAGGCTAGGTGGCCGATACCGCGGCCACCGGCTAGGTGGACAGATGACCTAAAAAAGGTAGCCGGGAGTGGATGGATGGGAAGAGCGGAAGACCGCGTGTGGTGGCGTGCCTTGGGAGAGGCCTATGTCCAGCAGTGGACCGATACAGGCTGATGATGAATCGAATGATGTCAATGCTCGCTCAATACAAAACCTGATCACTAGGAAACTAAAATGTCAACACCCACATACACCCTCACACACACACACACACGCTACCACCCTAACACACTCACACACACCCTCCTTCATACACACACAATCCCCCCTCCCCCCAAACCATTTATTATATTTTTTTTTTTATTCTTATTAATATAATTCGCAGTAACCCAAGCATGCACAAAAGGTCACCACAACGGCCAGTTTGGGTGGCAGGGTAGGTACGTTGAAAAACAAAACAAATTGTTCAAAATTTAAATAACTGTAAAAGTGTGACATGGTTTATAATTTTTATGTGTGTGCAATAAAAAATTTTGAATTTTTTTTTATATTACGAGTGTCTCTTTATAGTAAGCACCTGACAGCAGGTCTAAAAAAAATGTTCTTATTCTACCGCACGCCGCACGCGTAGCTCCGCGTAGCGTAGAACGACAAGCGAAAAGAGTTCAATCGAACTTTGTGCCTATTTTCATCATCCATACTTCCATACTAATATTATAAATTCGAAAGTAACTCTGTTGTCTGTCTGTCTGTCTGTCTGTCTGTCTGTCTGTCTGTTACCTTTTCACGCCTAAACCGCTGAACAGATTTCGATAAAATATTGCACGGAGATGAACTGCATCCCGAGGACGGACATAGGCTACTTTTTGTCTCAAAAAACAACCCGATTCAATCGGGGGTGAAATAGGGGATGAAAGTTTGTATGGGGAACTCAGTATTTCTTAAGTTAGGGATATGACAATTTATATTTAGGCTTTTGGTATGAAATAAAGAAATACGTGTTTCAGCGTTTTTGCTAAATCAACCCTTAAATTAAAATAGGGGTTGATTTCAAAATTAGATTTTAGGATTTTATGAAATTTTGTACGGAGCTGAATTGCATCCTGAGGAAGAACATAGGCTACCTTTTGTCTCAAAAAAACAACCCTTAACGGGGTGAAATAGGGGATGAAAGAATGTATGGGGAACCCATCATTTCTCAAGTTAGGGATATGAAAATTCATGTTTAGGCTTTTGGTATAAAATAAAGAATTACGTGTTTCAGCGTTTTTGCCAAATCAACCCTTAAATTAAAATAGGGGATGATTTCAAAATTAGGTTTTAGGATTTTAAATGATTTTAAATAATTTTATCCATACTGGGGGTGGTTTTGAAGAGTGGGGTTGAGGTACGGGGGAGGAGTCCGCGGGGAGAGGGGAAGGGAGGATAATTTAATCTCTATCTTATTTTCTCTATCTCTACTTCTTATAAAAGGAAACGTCTGTTTGCATGTATGTATGTATGTTTGAGGTAAACTCGGAACCACTTAACAGATTTTTATGCGGTTTACACCAATGTAAAGAGTAGTTCTTCAGGCTCACTATAGTAGGCTATATACCATAAAGTTAAATAGCCTTAGGGTTGAGCAGTATCAAAGAAAACGGAATTTAGTGTCGAATGGTCGTAATATATGGCGTTAGCAGTTCTGTTGCGTTGCGTTGGTGTAGTGTAGATAGATGCTTTTGGTAGAAGATACGAGTAGAATAAAGAGTAGATATCTATACTTATAAAATTGTTTGTCCTGACTGACTGATCTATTAACGCACAGCCGAAACTACTAAGTCTAGAAAGCTGAAATTTGGAACATAGGTTTATTTCACAACGTAAGAATCCGTTAAGGATTTTCGGAAATTACAACTTTAAGGGGGGAAATGGGGACGACGACTTTGTATGAAAGTTTTTGTTTTTTTTTTGTAATATTATGGTCTTATGGTCTTCCTGAACGTAGCTCGGCATTCGGCCTCGCCCTTAATTACTTACATTCTTAGATAAGGTTTATCGCCTTCCTGAACGCAGCTCGGCCTTCGGCCTCGCCCTCAGTTGCTTACTGTCTTCGAGAAGGTTCATGGTCTTTCTGAATGCAGCTCGGCCTTCGGCCTCGCCCTTAATTACTTACTTTCTTCGAGAACGTTTATAGTCTTCCTGAACGCCGCTCGGCCTTCGGCCTCGCCCTCAGTTACTTACTTTCTTCGAGAAGGTTTATAGTCTTCCTGAACGCAGCTCGGCCTTCGGCCTCGCCCCCAGTTGCTTACTTTCTTCGAGAAGGTTTATGGTCTTCCTGAACGTAGCTCGGCCTTCGGCATCGCCCTTAATTACTTACTTTCTTTGAGAAGGTTTATGGTCTTCCTGAACGTAGCTCGGCCTTCGACCTCGCTTTCAGTTACTTACTTTCTTCGAGAAGGTTTATAGTCTTTCTGAATGCAGCTCGGCCTTCGGCCTCGCCCTAAGTTACTTACTGTCTTCGAGAAGGTTCATGGTCTTCCTGAACACAGCTCGGCCTTCGGCCTCGCCGTTAGTTACTTACTTACTTTGAGAAGGTTTATAGTCTTTCTGAACGCAGGTCGGTATTCTGCCTCGCCCTCAGTTACTTACTTTTTCGAGAAGGTTCATGGTCTTCCTGAACGCAGCTCGGCCTTCGGCCTCGCCCTTAGTTACTTACTTACTTTGAGAAGGTTTATAGTCTTTCTGAACGCAGGTCGGTATTCTGCCTCGCCCTCAGTTACTTACTTTTTCGAGAAGGTTTATCGTCTTCCTGAACGCCGCTCGGCCTTCGGCCTCGCCCTCAGTTACTTATTTTCTTCGAGAAGGTTTATAGTCTTCCTGAACGCAGCTCGGCCTTCGGCCTCGCCCTCAGTTACTTACTTTCTTCGAGAAGGTTTATGGTCTTCCTGAAAGTAGCTCGGCCTTCGGCCTCGCCCTTAATTACTTACTTTCTTAGATAAGGTTTATCGTCTTCCTGAACGCAGCTCGGCCTTCGGCCTCGCCCTTTGTTACTTACTTTCTTTGAGAAGGTTTATGGTCTTCCTGAACGTAGCTCGGCCTTAGGCCTCGCCCTTTGTTACTTACTTTCTTTGAGAAGGTTTATGGTCTTCCTGAACGTAGCTCGGCCTTCGGCCTCGCTTTCAGTTACTTACTTTCTTCGAGAAGGTTTATAGTCTTTCTGAATGCAGCTCGGCCTTCGGCCTCGCCCTTAGTTACAAACTTTCTTCGATAAGGTTTATAGTCTTCCTGAACGCAGCTCGGCCTTCGGCCTCCCTTAAAGTAATTAAGACTTACTTTCTTTGAGAAAGTTTATAGTCTTTCTGAACGCAGCTCGGCCTTCGGCCTTACCCTTAGTTACTTACTTTCTTTGAGAAGGTTTATGGTATTCCTGAACGTAGCTCGGCCTTCGGCCTCGCTTTCAGATACTTAGTTTCTTCGAGAAGGTGTATAGTTTTTCTGAACGCAGCTCGGCCTTCGGCATCGCCCTTAGTTACATACTTTCTTAGATAAGGTTTATCGCCTTCCTGAACGCAGCTCGGTCTTCGGCCTCGCCCTTAATTACTTACTTTCTTCGAGAAGGTTTATAGTCTTCCTGAACGCAGCTCGGCCTTCGGCCTCGCCCTCAGTTACTTACTTTCTTCGAGAAGGTTTATGGTCTTCCTGAACGTAGCTCGGCCTTCGGCCTCGCCCTTAATTACTTACTTTCTTAGATAAGGTTTATCGTCTTCCTGAACGCAGCTCGGCCTTCGGCCTCGCCCTTTGTTACTTACTTTCTTTGAGAAGGTTTATGGTCTTCCTGAACGTAGCTCGACCTTCGGCCTCGCTTTCAGTTACTTACTTTCTTCGAGGTTTATAGTCTTTCTGAATGCAGCTCGGCCTTCGGCCTCGCCCTTAGTTACATACTTTCTTCGATAAGGTTTATAGTCTTCCTGAACGCAGCTCGGCCTTCGGCATCGCCCTTAATTACTTACTTTCTTTGAGAAAGTTTATAGTCTTCCTGAACGCAGCTCGGCCTTCGGCCTTGCCCTTAGTTACTTACTTTCTTTGAGAAGGTTTATGGTATTCCTGAACGTAGCTCGGCCTTCGGCCTTGCTTTCAGTTACTTACTTTCTTCGAGAAGGTTTATAGTTTTTCTGAACGCAGCTCGGCCTTCGGCCTCGCCCTTAGTTACATACTTTCTTAGATAAGGTTTATCGCCTTCCTGAACCCAGCTCGGCCTTCGGCCTCGCCCTCGGTTACTTACTGTCTTCGTGAAGGTTCATGGTCTTTCTGAACGCAGCTCGGCCTTCGGCCTCGCCCTTAGTTACTTACTTTCTTCGATAAGGTTTATAGTGTTCCTGAACGCAGCTCGGCCTTCGGCCTCGCCCTCAGTTACTTACTGTCTTCGTGAAGGTTCATGGTCTTTCTGAACGCAGCTCTGCCTTCGGCCTAGCCCTTAGTTACTTACTTTCTTCGATAAGGTTTATAGTCTTCCTGAACGCAGCTCGGCCTTCGGCCTCGCCCTCAGTTACTTACTTTTTCGAGAAGGTTTATCGTCTTCCTGAACGCAGCTCGGCCTTCGGCCTCGCCCTCAGTTACTTACTTTCTTCGAGAAGGTTTATTTTCTTTCTAGAATACAGTTCAGCCTGAAGCCTCGCCGTTAGTTACTTACTTTATTTGACAAGGTTTATCGTTTACCTTAACGCAGCTTGCCTTCGGCCTCGCCCTTACTCGTACTTACTTTCTTAGATATGGTTTATCGACTTCCTGAACGCAGCTCGGCCTTCGGCCTCGCCCATAGTTACTTACTGTCTTCTTTGAAATACGAATTTCACGCGAGCGGAGCCGCGGGCTCAGCTAGTAGTTCATACATCGGAGTACGCCCCGACAGGTCACTGGTCAGACATTGACATGGCTACTTTGGGGAAAAAGTAAATTCACCGCCCGACATAACCTGTTAAAAATATGGCTATTCCCTAGAGTGTTTTTATAATCCGGAGAAGAGGCAATCGTAATTAGCTAATGAGTTTTTTTATACGTTTGAATTTTTTTCAAGCTATCGACTTGTTTTCAGGGGGGCGGGGGGGGGAGGCAAAAACCTAAAAACTTTTTCTGCTCCCTTTATTGTTTTATATTATGCTTCATTTCTCATTTTTGCTTCCTTTTTGGAGGTAGATTTATGTTCTCAGGAACATGACATGGCTTTATGGTCACAAGATCGTCGCCTTTCAATTTCGTAAAATATAGTATAGCTTGATCTCTGTGACAGATGTCAGGGTGACAGTTAGAGATGGGACGATGTTGAAAATCGATCACATTTATTTTGATTTTGGTCGATATTTTGACATTGAAAATATCTTTTCGATCGCTACAAACAAATTATTCAAATTCAACATAATTTATTTTTGAATTCCCTTAATTAATAACTTAAACTTAATATTTTGTGTTTTCCGTCCAGTTCAGTGTAGCCGGCATAACTGAAGAGAAGCACTGATGTGGCACCAAGTTCACCCGGTGTTATGGGCTGACATCATGGATGTTGTAGGTGATGTAGCCAACCGTGTCAGTTTCCATAAAATTAAAAAAAAAAACGGACGGGTTGCACTCCGGGAGTGCCGGCAGAAGTGAACACTTAAACATCAGCATTGTGCATTTTTTAATATTTTGGAATGGTTAGGGAATAATTTCGCACGAATTGTTTTATTTATCCATACTAATATTATAAATTCGAAAGTAACTCTGTTGTCTGTCTGTCTGTCTGTCTGTCTGTCTGTCTGTCTGTCTGTTACCTTTTCACGCCTAAACCGCTGAACAGATTTCGATAAAATATTGCACGGAGATGAACTGCATCCCGAGGACGGACATAGGCTACTTTTTGTCTCAAAAAACAACCCTTAAGGGGGTGAAATAGGGGATGAAAGTTTGTATGGGGAACTCAGTATTTCTTAAGTTAGGGATATGACAATTTATATTTAGGCTTTTGGTATGAAATAAAGAAATACGTGTTTCAGCGTTTTTGCTAAATCAACCCTTAAATTAAAATAGGGGTTGATTTCAAAATTAGATTTTAGGATTTTATGAAATTTTGTACGGAGCTGAATTGCATCCTGAGGAAGAACATAGGCTACCTTTTGTCTCAAAAAAACAACCCTTAACGGGGTGAAATAGGGGATGAAAGAATGTATGGGGAACCCATCATTTCTCAAGTTAGGGATATGAAAATTCATGTTTAGGCTTTTGGTATAAAATAAAGAATTACGTGTTTCAGCGTTTTTGCCAAATCAACCCTTAAATTAAAATAGGGGATGATTTCAAAATTAGGTTTTAGGATTTTAAATGATTTTAAATAATTTTATCCATACTGGGGGTGGTTTTGAAGAGTGGGGTTGAGGTACGGGGGAGGAGTCCGCGGGGAGAGGGGAAGGGAGGATAATTTAATCTCTATCTTATTTTCTCTATCTCTACTTCTTATAAAAGGAAACGTCTGTTTGCATGTATGTATGTATGTTTGAGGTAAACTCGGAACCACTTAACAGATTTTTATGCGGTTTACACCAATGTAAAGAGTAGTTCTTCAGGCTCACTATAGTAGGCTATCCATACTAATATTATAAATTCGAAAGTAACTCTGTTGTCTGTCTGTCTGTCTGTCTGTCTGTCTGTCTGTCTGTTAGTCTGTTACCTTTTCACGCCTAAACCGCTGAACAGATTTCGATAAAATATTGCACGGAGATGAACTGCATCCCGAGGACGGACATAGGCTACTTTTTGTCTCAAAAAACAACCCTTAAGGGGGTGAAATAGGGGATGAAAGTTTGTATGGGGAACTCAGTATTTCTTAAGTTAGGGATATGACAATTTATATTTAGGCTTTTGGTATGAAATAAAGAAATACGTGTTTCAGCGTTTTTGCTAAATCAACCCTTAAATTAAAATAGGGGTTGATTTCAAAATTAGATTTTAGGATTTTATGAAATTTTGTACGGAGCTGAATTGCATCCTGAGGAAGAACATAGGCTACCTTTTGTCTCAAAAAAACAACCCTTAACGGGGTGAAATAGGGGATGAAAGAATGTATGGGGAACCCATCATTTCTCAAGTTAGGGATATGAAAATTCATGTTTAGGCTTTTGGTATAAAATAAAGAATTACGTGTTTCAGCGTTTTTGCCAAATCAACCCTTAAATTAAAATAGGGGATGATTTCAAAATTAGGTTTTAGGATTTTAAATGATTTTAAATAATTTTATCCATACTGGGGGTGGTTTTGAAGAGTGGGGTTGAGGTACGGGGGAGGAGTCCGCGGGGAGAGGGGAAGGGAGGATAATTTAATCTCTATCTTATTTTCTCTATCTCTACTTCTTATAAAAGGAAACGTCTATTTGCATGTATGTATGTATGTTTGAGGTAAACTCGGAACCACTTAACAGATTTTTATGCGGTTTACACCAATGTAAATAGTAGTTCTTCAGGCTCACTATAGTAGGCTATATACCATAAAGTTAAATAGCCTTAGGGTTGAGCAGTATCAAAGAAAACGGAATTTAGTGTCGAATGGTCGTAATATATGGCGTTAGCAGTTCTGTTGCGTTGCGTTGGTGTAGTGTAGATAGATGCTTTTGGTAGAAGATACGAGTAGAATAAAGAGTAGATATCTATACTTATAAAATTGTTTGTCCTGACTGACTGATCTATTAACGCACAGCCGAAACTACTAAGTCTAGAAAGCTGAAATTTGGAACATAGGTTTATTTCACAACGTAAGAATCCGTTAAGGATTTTTTGGAAATTACAACTTTAAGGGGGGAAATGGGGACGACGACTTTGTATGAAAGTTTTTGTTTTTTTAATGTAATATTATGGTCTTATGGTCTTCCTGAACGTAGCTCGGCCTTCGGCCTCGCCCTTAATTACTTACTTTCTTAGATAAGGTTTATCGTCTTCCTGAACGCAGCTCGGCCTTCGGCCTCGCCCTTTGTTACTTACTTTCTTTGAGAAGGTTTATGGTCTTCCTGAACGTAGCTCGGCCTTCGGCCTCGCCCTTTGTTACTTACTTTCTTTGAGAAGGTTTATGGTCTTCCTGAACGTAGCTCGGCCTTCGGCCTCGCTTTCAGTTACTTACTTTCTTCGAGAAGGTTTATAGTCTTTCTGAATGCAGCTCGGCCTTCGGCCTCGCCCTTAGTTACAAACTTTCTTCGATAAGGTTTATAGTCTTCCTGAACGCAGCTCGGCCTTCGGCCTCCCTTAAAGTAATTAAGACTTACTTTCTTTGAGAAAGTTTATAGTCTTTCTGAACGCAGCTCGGCCTTCGGCCTTACCCTTAGTTACTTACTTTCTTTGAGAAGGTTTATGGTATTCCTGAACGTAGCTCGGCCTTCGGCCTCGCTTTCAGATACTTAGTTTCTTCGAGAAGGTGTATAGTTTTTCTGAACGCAGCTCGGCCTTCGGCATCGCCCTTAGTTACATACTTTCTTAGATAAGGTTTATCGCCTTCCTGAACGCAGCTCGGCCTTCGGCCTCGCCCTTAATTACTTACTTTCTTCGAGAAGGTTTATAGTCTTCCTGAACGCAGCTCGGCCTTCGGCCTCGCCCTCAGTTACTTACTTTCTTCGAGAAGGTTTATGGTCTTCCTGAACGTAGCTCGGCCTTCGGCCTCGCCCTTAATTACTTACTTTCTTAGATAAGGTTTATCGTCTTCCTGAACGCAGCTCGGCCTTCGGCCTCGCCCTTTGTTACTTACTTTCTTTGAGAAGGTTTATGGTCTTCCTGAACGTAGCTCGACCTTCGGCCTCGCTTTCAGTTACTTACTTTCTTCGAGGTTTATAGTCTTTCTGAATGCAGCTCGGCCTTCGGCCTCGCCCTTAGTTACATACTTTCTTCGATAAGGTTTATAGTCTTCCTGAACGCAGCTCAGCCTTCGGCATCGCCCTTAATTACTTACTTTCTTTGAGAAAGTTTATAGTCTTCCTGAACGCAGCTCGGCCTTCGGCCTTGCCCTTAGTTACTTACTTTCTTTGAGAAGGTTTATGGTATTCCTGAACGTAGCTCGGCCTTCGGCCTCGCTTTCAGTTACTTACTTTCTTCGAGAAGGTTTATAGTTTTTCTGAACGCAGCTCGGCCTTCGGCCTCGCCCTTAGTTACATACTTTCTTAGATAAGGTTTATCGCCTTCCTGAACGCAGCTCGGCCTTCGGCCTCGCCCTCGGTTACTTACTGTCTTCGTGAAGGTTCATGGTCTTTCTGAACGCAGCTCGGCCTTCGGCCTCGCCCTTAGTTACTTACTTTCTTCGATAAGGTTTATAGTGTTCCTGAACGCAGCTCGGCCTTCGGCCTCGCCCTCAGTTACTTACTGTCTTCGTGAAGGTTCATGGTCTTTCTGAACGCAGCTCGGCCTTCGGCCTCGCCCTTAGTTACTTACTTTCTTCGATAAGGTTTATAGTCTTCCTGAACGCAGCTCGGCCTTCGGCCTCGCCCTCAGTTACTTACTTTTTCGAGAAGGTTTATCGTCTTCCTGAACGCAGCTCGGCCTTCGGCCTCGCCCTCAGTTACTTACTTTCTTCGAGAAGGTTTATTTTCTTTCTAGAATACAGTTCAGCCTGAAGCCTCGCCGTTAGTTACTTACTTTATTTGACAAGGTTTATCGTTTACCTTAACGCAGCTTGCCTTCGGCCTCGCCCTTACTCGTACTTACTTTCTTAGATATGGTTTATCGACTTCCTGAACGCAGCTCGGCCTTCGGCCTCGCCCATAGTTACTTACTGTCTTCTTTGAAATACGAATTTCACGCGAGCGGAGCCGCGGGCTCAGCTAGTCAGTATATAAGTACTATCATTTATGTGGTAAAATACAATATTCATTTATTGCGCTATCGTAGACAAACATGACAAAATTTATATTACATAAAAAATTTAACACTACAGAACTATTATAACTATTTTACATCAAAAAGTTTATTTCTCAGAAAAATCAACTTTCATCCATAATTTCAACGAATCTTACGCTTTTTCGATCAGGCTACGGATCTGACGCGAGTTTAAAATTTTTTACCCATCTAAAAAAAGTGCCAAGCGCCGCTAAAGAAGTTTCGAATCTTACGCTTTTTCGATCAGGCTACGGATCTGACGCGAGTTCTGACGCAAGTTTAACATTTTTTACCCATCTAAAAAAAATGCCAAGCGCCGCTAAAGAAGTTTTCACTTCAATTATACACAGATGTTGTGAATTGAAAAAAAAAGGTGTAGGCGCAGCACGTGGCACTGGCATTTCAGTGCCGCATTGGCATTTTTGATGTAATCCGTTATGCGTGGCTGAATCGACCTCTGAGAAGGTAGGTGGCATATCGGAGACTTCCCTTTGGATTACTGGCTATACTGAACTAGAGGAGAACATAAAGCGAGGTTGCTATGCGGCCATCATCTTTTACGATGGTATCAAATCAACCCAGTCGGCTACAACTTGAGCCTACCACCTAGTAAGGGGCAAGGGAAGGGACCTACAGTTTTACACGTGTGCAGCAGGTGTAGTTATGCAATGCACGTAAGTTTTTTCGTTAGAAAAAACTTCATTGGTACACTACACGCTAACAGTAATCGACCTCTGAGCAGAGATGGGTAACGACCCGGGTTTTAACGCACTGGTGGGTTAAAACCCAGTTTCCACCCAATTATCACCCGGTTATTACCCGTTTTAGTGGGTTGAATGAAACTAAGGCAGATTTGATAGATTTTACGTGCAGTTATAATCTGTTGGGTTATATATAACCCAGTTTTCACCCGGTTATAACCCGTTTTAGTGGGTTAAATGAAACTAAGGCAGATTTGATAGATTTTACATATAGTTATAATCTGACGGTCCTTCAAAATTAGTTCGTAGTACGCTAAAAGGGGGGGGGGGGGGGGGGAGGGGTTCAGTATCGGAAATAGATCACTTTTGAAGAACAAAGATTTTTTTTTTACAAAAAATTTTTTTTTAATGTTAAATGTAAAAAAAAAATTCTTAATCGTTTCAGTTTCATGCCAGGAACAAAAAAGTCTTCCAACACATGGATCTCTTTCTTTCAGAAATTGTGAAAAACCACTATTTTAGTTGTATTAGTAAGGAATAGAAAGAATTTGATTTTTTTTACCAACTTACACGTGTTAAATCATAATGGTAATGAAGACTTTTTTGTTACTGTCATGAAACTGAATCCAAGCGTCCTTTTTTCCCCTTCTTAGTTTCCTTTCTTTTTCACCCACCAAATTTTTTTTTTTTTTTTATGGAACCTGACACGATTGGCTACATGACCTACAACATCCGTGATGTCAGCCCATAACACAGGGTGAACTAGGTGCCATGTCAGTGCTTCCCTTCATTTCATGTCGGCTACACTAAATTGGACGGAAAACACGAACTATTTACATAGCCGTTTCGACCGACGTTTCGTTCAGTGCGGTGGTACCAACCCGGCCGGGATAAACCCTACCACCTAGTAAGGTAAGAAGGGAAGGGACCTACAGTTTAACGTGGAATCCGAACCACGGTCAGCCTCCAACGGTCGAGCGGTCACCCATCCAATCACTGACCGCGCTCAGCGTTGCTTAATAACAGTTGACTAACCAACCGCGCCACTGAGCTACCGAGGCTGACGAATTTTCTTATCCCTTAGTCGACTTTTACGACATGCGACGGGGAGAGATGCAGTGGGGCTATTCTTTTTAAGTACCGACCCCACACGGTACAAAATAGGTGATAATGGGTTTTAACTGGGTTATATACAACCCAATTGATCGGGTTTTAACCCAAATGGGAAGAATGGGTTATAACCCATTACCCATCTCTACATCTGAGTTCTCTGACCTCCGCACGATAACCCAAGCATTTCCGCTCTATCGTATCCTTGCTCTTAGGTAAAACCTGACACTGACTGACAGACAAAGACAAGTGCCAACAGCTGCTGTCAAGTTTGTTGTTCTCTCTCTTCTGTCTCATCTCATCTGAGACCAGTCCCTGTCTGTGTTTTTTCTCTCACTACTTGGTGTATAATATAAACTCGCACAATATACGATCATCGGATCAAGATGTTCCTTACTAACATGTTACTGAAAAAAGCGAAGGCCAAGTGAGTAATTTAATTTTCTAACCTTACTTTCAATTCCAGCCAAAAGCACCCCATTTTAAAAACGCGAATCCCATTTAACACTTGGATTTCCAACTTATTAAATATGCTTGGAAAAACAAAACGCACCCGACATTTTTTCCGAATTTTTCGAGGCACAGTGTGTTAAGAGACCCAAATTTCGGATGTGTCCCTGTTTTGTCAAAAACTTGATAGATTATCCAATTTAGAACGCAAGAGTAGAACTCTCGTGTGTCTAAATGCTCTAGTTTTATCAAAATATAATATTTTATAAAATCCTGTGTTATTATTCCGAAAAAAAGAAAGAAAACATTATTTTATTGAAACTGACCTGTTTATTACAAAATAGAATTTGCAGGTCGAAAATGCCTTCACACCTTTATCATAAACAACAATTTC
Organism: Nematopogon swammerdamellus; assembly: GCA_946902875.1. Taxonomy (NCBI): domain Eukaryota; kingdom Metazoa; phylum Arthropoda; class Insecta; order Lepidoptera; family Adelidae; genus Nematopogon; species Nematopogon swammerdamellus. The sequence continues at coordinate 14,245,600 of OX336341.1, read as the reverse complement.
GAAACTCTTGTCAATAAAATGTATAGCGTTAAATTTCGCCTAGACTTGTATATGACCCGAGCCTGAAGGGGAGCGGCACCTCCATTACTAAAACATGTTTTGTTTCTTTCCCTTCCTCCGCCCAACCTTTCCCCAGGCCCTGTATCTTAATATTAACCTATCCCTCTGCAAAATGATCTCTCTTCAAGCCACGTCATTCGTCTTGGAAACCACACCCGAATTTCTTCCATAGAGTGCTCTCTAATTGCTGCGGGTAGGTCACTGAAACCCAGATTTTAATTGTCCTAACATCTCTGAGAATAAAACATCTGAGCAATATCAGTTCATGGATTGTTAATTGGCAGGAAAATCATGGTCCTAATGGAGAGCGCTATTTCGGGACACCAGTTCAACCTCACCAGAGAACGCCTCGCTGACAAGATGGAAGTCATCAAATACGATCCCTATAGTAAGTTCTACTTTCATAAAAATACATGTCCACTGATCACCGGAACAAATGATCAAAGCATGGGCACTCTGTCAGCCTCGATAGCTCAGCAGACTGTGCAGACAGTCAACTGTCGCTATTGAATGTTAAGCAACGCTGGGTGCGGTCAGTACTTGGATGGGTGACCGCTGACCGTTGGAGGCTGACCGAGGTTCGGATTCCTCGTAAAACTGTAGGTCCCTTCCCTCCTAATCTTACTTGGTGGTAGGGTTTAACCCGCCCGGGTTGGTACCACCGCACTGAATGAAACGTCGGTCTAAACGGCTATGTAAATAGTTTGTGTTTTCCGACCAGTTCAGTGTAGCCGGCACGATCAAAGGGGGAAGCACTGACATGGCACCTATTTCACCCGGTGTTATGGGCTGACATCACAGACGTTGTAGGCAGTGGCGGCTGGCCCTTAAGTGCGTTCGTGCGCCGCACTACCACAAAACATAACGCCTTCACCCGAAAGAAAGAAATAAATTAAAATATTAAACATTCTCCATGAAACCGATCGAAGTAAAAATATCAAACTGAATTCCTATCCGATCCTATTTCCTAGACAACAAGGCACGATTTTGCTGTACGTAATACGTACTACATACTACGTATAGCCGCCGAGCTCGCCGCGCCGAGTGCAGTACAAAACACCGCGAACGTTTACTATGAGAAAATGTCAAACGCCGCTGCCCCGCCGCGTGAAACAAAACACTATTCATACGATTATGTGTGGCCTTCTGCGTGTGACACACGACGGAAAAAGAAGGACAGTATATTGTGGATAGACGCGTGTGCGACACGTCGCGACCGAGCCAGCCGACGATGAGCCGAAGTAAGCCGAGATCGTAAACCCGACCGAAGGCACGCGCGGGCGGGGGGCGCGGGCGCGCGGGCGCGGCGGGGGCGATCCAAACTCTGGGTCGAAGTCACACACACACAAGCGCTAAGTACCTACACATACGCTGTAGCACGCACCGACAGGCGAGTCCATTTTTGGAATATGGGTGTTTCTTATATTTATATAACAGATCGAGTTTGCAATTGAATAATTTGAATTATTCGAATATCGATTTGATACATATTCGAATGGTAATTTATAAAATATTCGAATGTTACGACAAACATTAATGATACTGCATATTTCGCTATTTTCGCGTTGTTGGTCGCGCGATCATCCGAACGATCGCTCGCCGCGCCGCGCGCGCCGCGCCATCTCAGTTCGGGGCGAGACCCGTCGTCGTCGCGTCGACCGATGATGGCCGCTCCGCGCCGCCGCGCCGCCACCGCTTAGATGAAATATTGTACGTAATATATCTTTGCCGCGCCGGGATGTTTTGCAAATCAGTTTTTTAGCAGTTTGAACGACTTTTCGTCAGTTAACAGTACATTGTGAAGTTTTCTTCATTGCCCGGCGCGGCAAGGCTGGCCGACGGGCGCGGGCGCGCGCGCCGGCCACGCCTCGCGCGCGGAGGCGCCCCGGCGGCCGCGCGGCTCGGTGCTCGGTGGCCACTGCGCAGTGAAGTGTCGCTTTGGTTCTTCGAGCAATTAGGACTCTGGTTGTGTTTCTAGTGCGTTATAAAAATGAGTGGATTCAGTGTTGACTATATTAAAAACGAAATAAATAGAACAATATTAGACCTACCCAATCAAACTGTAGTGTGTGTGGTGTGTGTGTGTGACTGATTTCTTCATAATTTTCATAAATTCGCTGGCGTGTTCTTCAAAACACCATACCTAGATATTTCAATCTAAAAGTGAGTACATTTTTATTACTTACATTTTAATAATTTTATCACTTTTATCCTTACCTTATTTTGTCTTTCAACTATGTATCTGTTGAGTGAGAATACTTTTACATAATTTGGGCAATTAACTCAGACATGAAAATAAAATAAAAAATCACGTCTCGGTATCCATTAGATTCACGTTTGGGTTTAGTACTACGAGTAAGTTAGCGCACACTGTGCGCTAGGTACCTATGGGACTGGGTGTGCTGTGCGCACACCCAGTCCCATAGGTCACCAGCCGCCACTGGTTGTAGGTGATGTAGCCAACCGTGTCAGTTTCCATAAAAAAAAAAAAATGGTTTGTATTTATACTAACCATTAGATTTCAATTTATTTGATAACAATATACGACAATGGCAACACAAATAACTTAATAACTGAAAACTACCTAACACACGTGTAAATACTATCAAAAGGGGTGTTCGAAAGTTCCTAGAAGGATTGCTGCATAACCCCGCTGGACGGCAAGGCCATTGTTGCAAAGTTGCAAATTTTGTAATAAATTAGGCCATTGATTCCGGGACACCAGTTGCATCCAGCAGAGGGCCAAACCCCTTCAACAGGCCTTTGAGGCACTCCATGACTGCGGCCGCGCTAGCCACTCTTGAAGAGACCTGAACGTGGTTAGGTACCAGTGTGTCGACACAAGTGAAAGACCTGCCCTGGTACCAGGGCACCATGATGCCTATGGTATCAGTCTATGGTATATGTCGTCCACAGGTGGAAGGGGGGTTAATAATAAATTGTTATTAGGCTGTTTGTTTGGCTGTTTACGATTCATCACATCGGTAAAGTTTCATCGCTAGATTGAATATAAGTAATAAGTAATCAGTGTATTTATTCATTTTCAGTTCAACAGGAGTCTATCTATCGGGAAAGGAAGAAGATTAAGAGCGTTCGAAAATAAATTAAAACACAGCTTTATTTGTAACATTAAAATTTATTCATGTAAGTAGGTACAAACTAGTTTAAATCAATATAATGTGAATACAATACATTGTTAGATGTGTTAATAAATAAGTAAAATCTTGTGGTTGGTTTTATTTTAATATGCCATCTCATTTTAGGGATAACAAACAATTTGAAATTTGGCATTCGGAGAATCAAATTCCTAGAGTTGCCAAATTTCATCCTAAAACAATCTACAGATATCTTCAATAATACAACGAATTTAGAATATATGCTTTACATGTTCTTTTCCTTATGATTACCATTATGCTATTGCTGAATATACTTTGCAGTTCTTGTCATTCTAAAATACAGCATCGGCTGAAAATCAGTGTGGGATTAAATTGTGCCACCAGTGGTGTGTAAACCATTATATGCTCCCATTTACATATTCAATGGAGACATTTTACTCATATTTTAGAATGTCAAAAACATATGTGTGGAGCATAATAAACTAATGTGTTTTATGAAATTTAAAAATGTGATAAATCGTAGCAAATCGGCTACTATAAAGTGGTGATGAAAGATATTAAAATTTTAATTTTAAAAGTTGTGTATAATATTGTCGATTCAAAATGTTGTCATTGTTCAGCTTAAATAAAATACTGAACGTTTTTATGCATATGCATAACTAATAATATAAAAAGATGACAGTTGGAGTTAAATAATATGTCAATATAAAATTGTTCAAGTTCAATATTCCACTGAACTTTTTTATACAATTTAATTTCAATAATAATTTGTTCGCAAGATTTCAAATGCTATTTAATAAATAGTACCATCATCAAGAGTCAGTTATATAATAGTTTCATCAAAAGCAGGTGGGTGTGGTATGGTTTTGTATAAATATTACTGGGCACCAGTCCACCGTTTCGCAGCCACGGATGCACAAAGTCAACAAAAATGCACTCTGTGACACCAATGTTAAAGTGCATTTTGTTTTATTTTAACCCTTTGGTTCCCACACTTGTTAGTGAAGCTGAATGACTCGATGACTTGAAATGCACCCACTCTGCTACACAGCTGTTGTACATTTACAAAACTGAACAACAACAAATTCTTATACTTGCATAACATTTTATTTACTTAGATGGATCAGTAGTGTGTCATATGGCCATACTGATATACTTATATTACATTTAGACTTTTTTTTTCAAAATTATGAACTGTAATAAAAGGAAAGTTACTGCCGGAACAATGTAAAGTTGATGGCTAAATCGGTGGTTTTATTTTCGTTTATATTAGTTACATTAATTTAGCATCATGATACAAATTGTTGGGTAACCGTTTCATATGACCTTCCTGTGTTAAGATTTAAAAAAAAACAGACTTAGAAGGTGCACACCGCACATTAGCAGTAATTGTGTTAAGCATCTGAAAGTTACAGTTAGAGAGATACATTTGTAAAGCCTATCTAACCCTACGCCTCTGTTGTTATATAAATTCTTCTAGAAAGTCTCACTTTACTCTTTAGATCCCTTCGTATGATTTTGTTAAGACTCGACGTACCACTGTGCACATGGAAAGGGTTGACTCGAGGCTTCCGTCAACGTGTTTCTACTCTACCGATCGGAGGAGCCAGCCCCACACTCACGAATAATTTTGACTTACAAAGAGACTAGATCCAGTAAAAAAGTAATGTTTCATCTAACACCGTAGGCCATTTCATCTCTCTAAGCACGTCGCTAACTATTCAATAAATAAATTGACCGAACGGCAAATATCACAAGGAAGTATTTTACTGCAGAGCATTCAAAATAATATTGCAATACACTTGATTCCATCAATTTATATTAATATAATATACCTAAACATATGCAATAATTAAATTTTTGAAAGACACTAAGTGCATTATTTAAAAATTGTTTAGTTTTAATAATTTATGTGTTTTAAAACTCAGTAATGTACAAGTATCTAGTTAGATGAAATCTTAAACTACTCTCACTATAGTTTTTTTAAATGTTATTATAGAAATTATATGCTTCCGCCATTTACACAACCAGTCATACCGACTACCATTACACACACGCACTCACATAAACACACAAAAGGGTATGTAATAGGTAGGTATTACATCACAATAATTTACTCATATGTTGTCATATATTTCATAACTAGCTTAGATAATTAAATTAACTATGTAGGATTCAAAATTATGTAAGTACTCATGCACCTACAGTTTCGTGTGACTTAAATAGCCAACACCATTAAAATGATAATAAGACAATTCCTTTCAAATCACACATTCAACACCTGGGCACTTTTCAGAATAATCTCAAACAATATAGTCTCAATAAAATTATGTTGTCCCATCTTCTTTTTACTTTATTACTTGTATTTAATAGCAGTTGAAAAACACGCTATCAGTTGAAACAACATGTTCACTTCCCATAAATACAAAAGGGAATCTTCGGCAGTTTGATCTCTTGAAATGCAAAGTTAAAATGTTAATTCAAAATGTATTTATGGAAGTTATCATAGACTTAATATTTCAGATCATGGGATCATCGTTACAGCAGTATGCTCTTTAATTGACACTCGCTTACCGATGAGATGCACGCACAGGAATTTACAGGTATCTTTCCAACAGAACTTCACTTCTCTGATATTATTAAGGCAGTAGGGCCTAAGTGCCAACAATTTATATCCGATTTTAAGTTTAACAGCTTTTGATGTTAATTGAAAATAATTTCTTAGCGTTTAGGCCCTTATGACTTTAGAACAGTTGATTCTGAATCAAATTATGCTTTATGTAATTCCACTAAAATATTGAAAGTAAATCGTTTATATATTTTAATATTAATTATATTTATAGTCCTTTGCTATGTTAAAATAATTGTATTTAAAATGACTAGAATACAAGCTACTACCAACAGTTGATAGAATTTGTTTTGAAGCAAAGTTGCTTTAATTGGCGTCACGAAATGTTGTCTTTGGTAGATACTAGAGAACACACAGATGTGTTGGTAATTACCATTTAATTTTACCATAAACCTTAAGGCCGTGACAAACGCCAACGACCTTGAGCATTCGGGAATTCTACATAATGTACCATGCGACTGCTAATTTCGCTTCGCACGTTCAAGTCACATTTAGCGTAGTTTGTCGCTATCAGCCTAAAGAGTTGATGGTTCGGGGTTCGAATCCCACTTTCGTATGTTTTTTTTTTTTGCTTTTTTATTATTTTAATTATTAAAATGATTGTGGCTTATGTAACTGATGCGTGATTCTAATTTTTTATTTTTTATTATTTTACCTAAATAACATTTTATTGTAATTTCTTCCAAATTATTTTAGTTCATGTACTTACCACTTTTTATAAACCTCTAAATAGACTATCGATGAAAACTAAAATAAAAATAGGTAGGTAGGTAATAGGTAGATAGGCATTTAGGTATGTATGGCAAATATCATAGCAACATAGGTACCGGCATTCGGGAATTCTACATAATGTACCATGCGACTGCTAATTTCGCTTCGCACGTTCAAGTCACATTTAGCGTAGTTTGTCGCTATCAGCCTAAAGAGTTGATGGTTCGGGGTTCGAATCCCACTTTCGTATGTTTTTTTTTTTTGCTTTTTTATTATTTTAATTATTAAAATGATTGTGGCTTATGTAACTGATGCGTGATTCAAATTTTTTATTTTTTATTATTTTACCTAAATAACATTTTATTGTAATTTCTTCCAAATTATTTTAGTTCATGTACTTACCACTTTTTATAAACCTCTAAATAGACTATCGATGAAAACTAAAATAAAAATAGGTAGGTAGGTAATAGGTAGATAGGCATTTAGGTATGTATGGAAAATATCATAGCAACATAGGTACCGGCCGGCGCGCGCGGCGCGCGCGGCGGCAGCATGGCACGGTGCGGTGGGGTGCGGTGCGGTGCGGTAACTCAGTAGCAGCGTGCGGTGCGGAGGCGGCACGGCGGCGGCGGCGGCGGAGGGGGCGGCGGCGGCGGCGCGGTGGAGGCGCGGGAGGCTCAGACAGCGTTATACCACAGTACCTATTAGTTATTCTGTGGTTATACCAACGAAAGCCATGCGTATAACGCCCCGTCAAGTTACGTACCGGAGCGTATACTGATAGATACCACAGAAGAGAAATATTACTGATACGGTCGTACTGTATACTGGTACGGAAAATGACACGGTGGCAACATCACCTACAATACAACATCCGAGATGTCAGCTCGTAACAACTGGTGAAGTAGGTGCTATGTCAGTGCTTTTCTTCGGTCGTACCGGCTTCACTGAACTGGACGGAAAAAAAGAAGGGAGTCATATCCCGAAATAGTTTGTATTTTCCGTCCAGTTTAGTGTAGCCGGCACGACCAAAGGGAAGCACTGACATGGCACCTAAGTTCACCCGGTGTTATGGGCTGACATCACGGATGTTATAGGTGATATAGCAAACTGTGTCAGTTTACATAAAAAAATCCCTCAGTCGCCTTTTACGACATGCACGGGGAGAGATGCAGTGGGGCTATTATTTTAAATTACCATCCCACACGGTACAAATATGCCTAACCTACCTATCTTTTTTCCATTCGATCCAAACACAGAAGACAGAAATGACGACCGACACGCGGGCGCAGCAGGGCAGGAGCGAGCAAGCGAGCCCGGAACTAAAATTGTATCTAGTATTGAAGTGCCTGCTAAATTGACGAAGGCAAAAATTTTACCCTTCCGACTGAAGAATTACGTCAATAATTTCATGTAGGCGTTTTTTGTTTTTTATTTTTATCTCCTTTCGTGGATAAAATAATAAAACAAATTGAATAGAGTTTTCTCAGAGCTTTGTGACCTTTGAATCGGTGGTATTGTAAAATTGTAATAATACACACATACTCAGATTTTCAAAAATTCATGCTTTTTTTATATATTTTTAATTTTATGTTTATTACTTACTTTTACTCATTATTAAAAAAACCAGCAATGCACTTTGTTGGTAAGGAACCAAAATATAGGTTGGTATTTTTTTAATTTTCTGAATGTGTGTCAATTGGTCAGTTTTGGACCTTCTTTGTCGCACTTTTTGCATGTTTTGCGTATTTGGCGTTTGTCACCGCCTTAATAAACATACTCGTAGATAAACATCATTTAAGTACTTAAACGCTAATACAGCTCTGATTTCTAAAAAACAGTTGTATGAATAGAGTACAGGATTTATAAATTGTTGGTCCTCTAGCAGTGAAGTAACTGAACATTTGGCTTTTAAACTCTTATAAATATATCTATGGAAAGAGTATGTTTTGATCACTTTTAGTATTTTTATTTATTTATAACATTAAATGTGTATAAATAATAGAATTAATCCTATGCAATCATTATGATTATATTGATAAGAATTAAAAATAACAATGTGAACAAGACATGACAAATAAGTTTAAAGAAATTCGTTATACATTCACTAAATATTACTTAAAAATTTTAGAAATTTCTATACTTTCGAGCTTTTTAATCGCTACCATTTGACAGATAAATAAATGAAACATTTTAATTTCTAACAGTGGTGTGGCTAAAAAAGGCTCAAATTTTAAAACTACACCACTTCTAATTAAGAAATAATTTTAAATGTTATGTATTTTTAAACTAGCCTATTTTTCAAACATGTATATGCTCCAATACTTTTAAGTAGGTATGTACATACCTACTTGTTGCATTCAGAAATTAAATATGATATACCCGTAAGCTGAACAGTTGCACAACTCCTTGCCTTCAGAAGCAGGCGTCCGGCATGCTCCAGTAACATACAAAACTCGCTTTTTGTGTTCTATGGTGTTCAATAAAGTATATGATTTGATTTGATAGTTTAATTTTATTTTATTACTTGTAGGTACAGAGAACAAAACGAAGGCGACAATTCGTACATCTAGCGCTAGCTACAGATCGCGCATGGCCAAATCTTCGTTTGTTCAGTATTCGTTTTATCTTACGGTTTTAATTTAATCGTACGAGTACGCTAAACTACGACATTCCTTTGGAAGTATAACATTTTAAAAAGTTATTAATTTATAAATTCTCTTTAGTTTCACTTAAACAATTTAATCATACATTTTAGATACCTTTTTAAACTGGTACTTGTAGTACCTACATTATTTCTGATCAAAAATCTTATTTTTTATCAAAATGAAATATTTTTCAAAGTCACATTAAGGGCTAAAATTGATTAGGTAAAATTCAACAGCTTTTATACCTATTAATTTTACACCAATATCGTGTGGGAATAAAATGGAAGATATAATATCCTTTAATGTAGGTTCCTCATAAAAAGTATATAATGTTATAAAATAAAGTTTATTTTAGTATGCATTGACTGCTCGTTAACATTACATTATAGATCGGGAGTTTATCGCATCAGTTTCAACCCACTTCACGTAATGTACAGCTGGAAGTATCCACTTTGAACTACAGCACGAAAGCACATCATTCGCATAAGAGACGTTCGTATGAAACAGCTCTGTCTCTAAGGCTGGCCTATCTCAGGATGTGGAAACGAATGGGAGGGCTAACAACATTGAAGGAGCAGGACATACGAGCGTATGAGTTCTCTTCACAGTTTCCCGCGCTTTTCAGGTGAATACGCCCCAACTGTACACAGTTCGCGTGTCAACATCTTTTTTTTTTTCAAGCAAGATTGGTTCAATATCATCGGCGAAATATGCCGTGCCTAGAACTGATGAAACTGTTCAAACAAAGAAAACAACTCTTGCAATAAACTCCTTCAATTAATCCTAAATATGAGATCGGTGCTTACAGCTACACATATCGAGGTCCGTCGATATCCGCTACGCGTCGGAGCCGCTCGGCGACTCGGCCGACTTGGGAGACACTGAGGATGAGGAAACACTCGGACAGGATTTAGTCATTTGCTCCCACAACGTAGCGAGCTCGGGATACTTTCATGCAAAGAACTCGCACTTAGTCCCGACCGAGTAGTCAGACTCCTCCAGTTTGTACATCTCGATCAGCTGTTGACAAAACGCACACACTAGCGTCAAGAGCATATACATTATGCATATACATTGACCGAGCTTCGCTCGCGGAAAGTTCTGTTTGAAAAAATGTTCTATAGGTTGATGTCATTGTGTCATGTCACTTAATCATGCCTCCATGCAACATTTCTGGTTAAAAGTGGCCTGAATGAAGTGTTGGGCAATAAACAGACACCGTGTCATTTTTGTAATAAAAGCTATTCATAATATTTGGAATTGAGTTGGTTCAGGTCTCATGATTATGAAGGTGTGGATCTAAGCTTGCGATGGCTTCACCGAACATATCCGGGCCCATCGGCAGTAGAGGAGGGTATTAATCGAGGCCGGGATTAATTTTATTTATTAATTACGGGATTAATTAATTTGTACCTAAGTGATTACGTAAATGTTACAGTAAACCATACTACGGCATTAATGCTCTCCCTGTCCATGTATTTGCCCCCAAGTACAGCATCAGGTCCATTAAAAGGAGCACCTGATTTCGGGCCGACTTGGCATTCAAAACCTCGCAATTAGAATGTCTTCAGCACCATAGCACTTATAAATGGGTGGAAGGGTGCCACATACCGCACCTTGTGTAAAAAAAAATGTTTTTAATGTAATTATTAACATTTAAAAATGTACATTCATCAATACTTACTCTCCTGATACCTGTGAAATACCTAAATGAAATTTAAATAGGAATAATATAAACTCAATATTATTCAATCAAACACAAATGGTGCAGTGTACACACATTAATTATTCAACAGTTATATTTTATGTACTACAGTGTGGTGCCGTACTTTACTTTAGCCCACTGCATCTCTCCCCGTGCCTGGTGTAAAAAGCACTAAGGGATAAGAACAAGGTAGCCACCTCTCCTCACCCCGGCACGGTCCCTCCACCGAGTCATGCAGCAGGTGAGTTTTTGTGCTTACGTCCTGCTTGATAGTCATTTTGTCCTAATACTTTGCTAAACGTGGCGGTCGGTGTTGTACTGTAATTTACAAGAGTCCTTGCAGCACAACACCGATTACTCCGCTTACCCCGATTGTCGCCATACAGCGTGTGGTATGTATGTGTCTATTATAATCTTTTCTGGATCAACATCATCAATAGAAAACCTTTCAAATTGTAGATGAAAAAACGCATAAAATGGAGCAACCAACTTAAAGATTTTTTTAAATGTAATCTGCTATGGGGGATTGAGTCAGAGGGGCCACATGCTCCGGCCAATATCACCTCCGAAAGATGCCATACCAGAGGCTTTGGATTGCTGGCTATACTGGACTAGAGGAGAACACAGCCAAGGCTGCTATGCGGCCATCTTACATCCAGTACCTTGCTACCAACCCAATCGGCTACAATTTGAGCCTACCACCTAGTAAGGGGCAAGGGAAGGGACCTACAGTTTTACAGCAGTTTCGAACGGTGAAGCAACAAGTGTAGGTATGCATGTAAATTTTTCCATCAGAAAAAATTTCATTGGTGCATGCATGTCGGCCGGATTCGAACCTCGGATATTGAGATCAAGAGTTGGAGCCAAGACCGCGACGACCACCCGCCGCATAAGAATGAAAAAAAAACAACACATACAAGCAGGTACTAATATCAGGCCTCACACACTCTATGTACTTGCGCGTGCTAACTACCTACTGCCCGACGGGCCGCCGGCGGTCTAATTTAGTAAAAATTCGTCAGCCGCGCGAAACATACCTACACGCTCGCCCACGCTACTGCGCGCAGCTGCAAAGCAATAATCACTTTACACTCGATCGTTTAGGTACATTTTCGCACGCAGCGATTGGTGACGTGAAACAGTAGGCTATTAAAGCCGGAGGTATGGAACTTTTTCTATGGAGTGATTTATCTGTTATGAAGTAACTATTAAGTAATCAATCTGTGCTAATATTATAAAGCTTACATTGTCGACATCCTTAGACAACTCGTCCATCTGTTTGTCATGCGTCACCTTCAGCTTCTCCTTCTCGCGCCCCTGCTTGATGGTCGCCGTCTGGAACAGAATGTCCTCATTTTCATCCGCCGTTTCATAATGTTCAGAATGTTCAGGTTTTTTCAATATCTAGAGCGTTTTTTTCTTTCAGAAATTATGTATCTCTGGATGGTATGGTAATGCATGGTGGGTATAAAGAAAGATGCGCTTATGAGAATAAAATTGGACTTATGACGATATGCGCCATTAGTGTGGGGCCGGTACTTTAAAAGAATAGCCCCACTGAATCTCTCCCCGTGTATGTCGTAAAAGGCGACTAAGGGATATGACTCCCTTCTTATATTACTTTTATATTACTTCTTATGTTAGGTGGTAGGGTTCAACCCGCCCTGGTTGGTACCACCGCACTGAATGAAATGTCGGTCAAAATGGCTATGTAAATAGTTTGTTTTCCGTCCATTTCAGTGTAGCCGGCACGATCGAAGGGAAGCACTGACATGGCACCTAGTTCACCCGGTGTTATGGGCTGACATCACGGATGTTGTAGGTGATGTAGCCAAACGTGTCAGTTTCCATAAAATAAAAAACAACATTTGGTTGCCGGCTCACCTTGCGCTCATCCATGAACTTCTTGGTGTTGTTCTGCTTCTTCTCGCGCAGCCGGCGGTCCTTCTCCTGCTTGGTCTTCAGAGTCTTGTCGTTGGCGACCTCCTTGCCCGTCTCCACGCTCACCTTCGCCTGGCGAGTGTTCAGCTCCTTTATCTCTCTGAAACACAAACGCCGGTTGACCATCCGAGGCAAATCAGAAGGCTCCAGAACTTTGTCACACTCACTTGTCAACTGTCACGTTAAAGTATGGGCTAAGTATAAGCTATGGGGCCTCGATCTGGCATACATGATCACTGCACTCGCAATAGTGCAGGTGTAGAAGTCCGGATTTTGAAACCGCAAGGTTGATATCTCCGGACGTCTATAAACAAAACGTAAAAAAGAGAATTAAATGATAGTAATGGACTTGTCACGTTAAAGTCCAAAGAGACATCTTTAATTATGAAGACATCATAGTCCTGTCTCACTCTCCACGGAAGTAAAAAGCGAGAGGCGACCACGTCGTCACATCAATTTTGTTGTAAGTTTAAAAGTTGATGGGGCAATGTAACAATGTCCTGGTGCCTTTTGATCTGTCTCGAGCAATAGTTAAACTCACTCAATCACGGGTACACGGTATTCTCAGTTTTTGTTATCGTACTGACTGCACTATTTAGCATTTATTGAATCTTCTTTATTTTGCCCGACTACGAACGCAAAGGAGGGTAATGTGTTTCACTTTGATGTATGGCTGCATGAGTTGTTGAGAATACAGAAGTATGAAGAAGAAAGAATATAACAATGAAGATGTGTCGAACGAATTGCCATAGTACCACGAGTAACATACAGTGGGTGGCCAAATTATTAGACTCACCACACTTAATGTCATAGTTATCGATACAAATTTGTTCTTGGGAAAAAAATTCCACCTCCTAAACCTTTGAACCTAAACTATTGCAACTAGGTATTTTTTATTACTGATATATTTGGCATACACCTACGTTACCATTTTCAACCTATGAACATCGCCTTAACTTAGAGACAAAGTAGAAAATCGAAATGTTTTAATTCTATACATAAATTATTTAAATTATATGAAAATAAATAATCGGTATTTATAAATTTGTCTCCAAGTTAAGCCGACTTTCATTGGATTAAGGTGTAAATGTAGGTTTATGGCAAATATATCAGTAATAAAAAATACTTAGTTGCAATAGTTTAGGTTCAAAGGTTTAGGAGGTGGAATTTTTTTTCCCAAGAGCAAATTTGTATTGATAACTATGACATTAAGTGTGGTGAGTCTAATAATTTGGCCACCCACTGTAGGATCACAAAAGGAAAAAAAAACCGGCCAAGTGCGAGTCGGATTCGCGAACCGAGGTTTCCGCACCACAAAAAAAAACACGTTTCTTGTATGGGAACACCCCTTAATTTTTTACTTTTTCTATTTTTTTATTATTTGTTGTTAAGCCCGCCATAATAACACATATTTTGTGAAAATCTCAACGGGCTACCTATTAGGGTTCAAGAAATACAGCCCTCGGACAGACGGACGGACAGACAGACAGACGGACGGCGTAGGCTTAGTAATAGGCTTCCGTACGGGATACGGAAAGCAAAAATAAGCGCCATATTATAAAGTTTTGCACAACAGTCACCTCTCATGCTTAGCCTCCAGCTGTTTCATCTGCGCCTGCTGCGTGGTCTCCATCATGCGCTTGAGCAGGTCCCGCTGCTCGTTGAGCCGGCTCTTCGCGCTGGCCCACTCCTCCTTGCGCTGCCGCGACATCAGCTCGTTCCACACGACCGTCTGCTCCGTCACCAGCTTGCGGAATGTCGAGTCGCTACCGAGCTCCGCCCTGCTGCGGACATAACACATATGTACCTACCTACCGCTATTGCACCCTATGTGCCGTTCTACAATTATATTGTACTTGTGGCGTAGGTACCTACATTGTACATGCGACATACTGAAATTGTACACAAGACATATTACAATAATTGTAATAATTACAAAAATTATTGTACATATGGCATGCTACAATAAAATTGCACTGTACATGTGACATGGGTACTGCAACTACACATAGCAATCGCACATGTGACATAGGTACTGTAATCATTGTACATGATAAATTAAATTGCTATTGCACATGTAACATATTACAATCATACACAAGATATACTGCAATCGTACATGCACCTACAGCACTGACACGGCACCTAGTTCACTCGGTGTTATGGGCTGACATCACGGATGTTGTAGGTGATGTAGCCATGTAGCCGTATAAAATTGTACATGTGACATATGGGTACTGCAACTGCACATAAAACATAATGCAATCGCACATGTGACATACTTAGGTACATAAAACAAATTGTACACAAGACATACTGCAATTGATGTGCAATTGCAGTACCTATGTCTCGTGACATACATTTTTAACGAGTTTTTGGTCTGACGCACAGTCAATTTCACCCTGGAGGCAACGGCTTGGGTTTGATTGTGGATTAAAGAAAATTGTTCTTGTTGCAGTTCAAGATCTCTAGTAGTCCATGCCACATGATAGATTTTTTAAAGCTTGAATAAACTATTTTGTCAAATATCATGTTTGCCCTTTTATATTCATGTTAAAAGGGTGAATATTCACAAACAAAACACCAAGATTTTGTCAACTGCAAAGGGTGGGTACAGTTTGACAGATACGGACGAGAAAAGTGGGAGCGAAGCGAGTTGCACTTAATTCTTGCAACACAAACTTGCAAATATTTCAGTATTCCCAAACAGGCACAAGACACATAGGCAGGGGCGGATCCAGAATTTTTTTCTGGGAGGGGCACAAGGAGCAGATCGGCAAAAAGTGTTTTCATTTTTGCGATTAAATAATAACATTTATACAATACAACAATAACTGTAAGAAATAAACTTGCAATGTTAATATAAAGGTTTATTAGTATAAAAACTATAGAAAAATTACAAGTTTAATAAAGACGGCTTTCTTTTGTGTTTCCTGCTTAAGATATCCAGTACTTCGTTAGCGTTCATTTTTCTTGCAATATCTTGATGGATATGCATTAAAGCCAGTCCATTCAAACGATCTTCTGTCATCCTGCTGCGAAGATATGTCTTTAATCGGCGTAATGTGGAAAACGATCGCTCGGCAGCGCTAGTTGTCACAGGAAACTAATACTCTTCAACAGACTGAGTCTGAATGTTTAACCAATTTGTTTGACGGCCGGTGATTCTGCAGACCGTGATTTTTTTTTTTATGTAAACTGACACGGTTGGCTACATCACCTACAACGTCCGTGATGTCAGCCCATAACACCGGGTGAACTAGGTGCCATGTCAGCGCTTCCCCCGTTGATCGTGCCGGCTACACTGAACTGGTCGGAAAACACAAACTATTTACATAGCCGTTTCAACTGACGTTTCATTCAGTGCCAACCCGGGCGGGTTAAACTCTACCACCAAGTAAGATTAGGAGGGAAGGGACCTACAGTTTTACGAGGAATTCGAACCTCGGTCAGCCTCCAACTGTCAGCGGTCACCCATCCAAGAACTGACCGCACCCAGCGTTGCTTAACATTCAATAGCGACAGTTGACTGTCTGCACCACTGAGCTATCGAGGCTGATTTCTGCACCAATTTCGTTTGCTAGGGCGTCATCCCTATTGAAAATTGTTTTGAATGCGTCCGTGCTAGTTTCACCTTGCCTCTGTAGACGTATATTATTCGCTGTATAGTATTCGCGTATACAGGGTGTTGTAACGGCCAGTACATTAATTTCGCCAGCGCAATACTCATGTTTTCCCGAGACAAAAAAGTAAATGAAGTTTTTCTCTAAAGTGTCTGTTTTGGAGATATAATTTTTTGAAATTTATGTTTTTGTCAAGTGTAATTTGACGCGCGCGGGGGGAAGGTGCTGGCGCGGGAGCAGTCGGGATGGAAAAACTCACGCCACGCCGCCGCCGCGGCATCTGCTCGCTCCGCGCACTCGTCCCTGCTCGCTCACTCACCATATGCTTTTCATTCCCACGTTCATGCGGAACATAAGATCCCTTTACACTAAATTAATCAATTACTTTGTGTGAAAACTGTAACTTTTTATTTAAATAGAATTCAGAAAAAAGTATTTGACTTTTTTGTTACTATTGATCCCAATAATCATTTTCTAAATTTAATGTAGTGACCGTTACAACACCCTGTATACAATTCGGGACACTTGTGTACGTCGTGAGCAGCGTGTATGCCGTAAGCGCAAAACGGACCACCTTGTTAAACTCCTTGTTCTTTCTTTTTAATTTTTACCGTCTGGGGGGGGCACGTGCCCCCGTGCCCCACCCCTAAATCCGCCCTTGCACATAGGGACAAGATGTCGAGCCAAGGGCCACAGGCAAGCCACTTGTCACCTAGCACAGTCCTCTCACCGAATCATGCAGTAGGTAACTTTGTGTCCTAGTTGCTGCTTGATAGTTAATACATCACCCTAATACTTTGCTGAAGGTTTCCATAAAAATTAAAAATAAAACACGGTGATCGGCGTTGTGGTCTAATTTATCAGAGTTCTTGCAGCACAAAATAGATTGCACTGCTCACCCCGACTATCGGGATTTATTTATTCATTTAATATGTAATATTAATTCAATAAAATCACCATTTATAGTATATGTGTTGTTTGTATGTATGTATGTTTATTGTTTGTATGTATGTATGTATATAAGTAAACTAACTTCTTGCCCTTGATGCATTTCTCAATGGCGCTGCACTGCTGCTTTTGCAGAGTCTGCTTCTCCTTGGCGTGACGCTTCTTCATGGCGTCCAGTTCTTTCTGCTGCTTTCGGCCGGTCTTCACGAAGCCCTTCTCTTGCCGCAGCGACTCCACGGTGATCGGCTCGAACACCAGCGGCTCTGTTGTTATATCAATCGTGCATGTTTAACAATCATTCAATGATTGAATAGGAATAAAAAGAAAATTATTTTCTTTTTTAATGTTAGACTATCTTTTGACTGCCCAATCATGAGAAATGTTGAGCCTAACTCCCCGGAACAAGTCTCATTTATTGAAACATTTAAGAGTAACAACACATATAACCCGCGCAAATAAACAATATGAACTAACCTCCGAAAATGCCAACAATTTTAAGAGAGTCCATATTCTTGAAACGAAGTCTTTAAAAAACTATTCACAACACATTTTACATAAGTTCCACGTTGCTCTTACAATGCGTGATGCACGAGACTGAACTAAAATAACTGCCCACTATTATTGGCAGAGCAGTGTGTTACCTTGATAATATAAACTGTATCATAATATGTATTTTATAAACAAATCTGGCATTGAAATCTAATTTTGTTTATGAATTCTGGTATGAGTGGATTTTAACGTCAATAACAAAAGTTCACAGAATGTTCCAAAACATTATCGGTTCTGAAAGGTTGTTCCACATTATGGATCAAACGAAACATTGTGATTTTCAATTCTAAATAATTTTTTTTCGTCAAAGTTCTTTCTTGTCAAATATCTCATCAATACATTATATAATAATAAAAATGCAAACAAGAGCGCGACACAAAAAGGCGCATTGCTTCTAAATTTATAAATTGATTTCCAGAAAAAACAAGGTTCCTTAATCTGTGTAATCAGAAAAATAAAATTTCGCTTAGTAACGTAATAAAATTAAAAACTGTGATGTCTGTATGTCGTCTTTCCGCAGATTTATGTTCACAAATTACAAAAAAAAAATTACACATCAGAATTGCATGGCGATTACACTGTTAGATTCAGCAACTCTTTGAGATCGTCTTAGGTTATATCATCACGCTATCTACTCGGGGTACTGAGCAGTGGCTCTAAAATTGTGAGAGTGTCATGTCATGCGAGCAAAGGCATGGGTAAAAGGTAGTCATTGATATTTATTTACCAAGGTAATAATATTAACGAATTTATATTAAATTTACTAAATCAATAGTCCTAGTACTTCCTAATATTATTGTTTCAATAACAAAAATAAAACTTAAGTCACCCCAGGCATCTTCTACAAAATATATGGAGAATTAAATTAATTCAATGAACATTTCAATGAATTAATATCTTAGGGAGCACACACCATGTTATGGTCCACCACAATTTCACACTGGGACTAAAGCAGTCCATTATACGTACTTGTGAAATTTGAAACTTGTAGCGCCCTCAAGCCAGCAGTAGACATGTCAGATGTTTGCGACTGAAGAGCTCCTACGAGAGCGAGGCCGAAAGCCGAACTGGGGTAGACATGCCCGATGTTCGCAAATAAAGAGCTCGATTGAGGGTGAAGCAGAAGGCTATGCTGCGTAGACTAATTTTTTTTTTTTATGTAAGCCAGCATGGGATGCTGTTCCGAGAGACCAATGGTGCAGTCGACAGAGCCAAATCACCTCTCGCGAAACCACGTTAGGTGCCATGCCAGCAGATTTGCGGACTGTTGCTAGGCTTTCTAGCCTGTTAATACGGCGTTGAAGACACCCAGGTTAAAGGATTCATTGTTGTACATAAGATAGAATGGTTAAGTGTTTTTTCTTCATACCCATAATAAATGTTGAAATAGGGTGGTTGACCGGCAGAGATTGCCTTAGGCAATAAGTCCGCCATTTGTATATACTTAAAAGGTATATGAAGCAATAAAGAATATTAAATAAATAAATAAAGAAACTCATTAGCGTTCAACGTTGAGTGTGCGTGCGCTCACCTTCCTTCTTCTCCTCGATCTTGACCTGCTTCTGGTCGCCGCCGCCCTCCTCGATGCCCATCTGCTTCATGTTGTCGGAGCGGTCCTTCGCAGCGCCCATGAACGCGCGCGGGTCCGACAGCGCCGCCATGAAGTCTGCAATCATCACCGGTGCACAATAACATCTGATGCGAATTGACCAAGAGTAAGCACCGGCATGACAGCGAGTTCCGGCAGGAATAACACGGTTGGCATAACGAGTGCAGCTGGTGCTGGTAGCTGACCATATTATGCAATCGTACTTTTGATGTAAATTGATGTGCACTTACTGGCAACATTCTGAGAATAGGTAAGGCACTTATAATCTTTAGAAAACAAAGTCTAACGACCTGGAAAGACATTTGGAATAGTTTCACACAACATAATTAAAAAAATCACACTTCTGACACACCAGTGATGGCGACTTACCCTCAAAGCCATCCGGCACGTATATCTTCAGCTCGATGTTGCAGAACAGCATGGGCAGGGACATGGGGAAGTTAGCCTCCGTGCGCAGCGAGATATGCCTGTAGCCAGCCTGCAGTCCGTCGAGCGGTAGGATACGCTGACCGAGCAGCTTGCCGCTCTCGTCGTATACACCGAACCGCAGCACCGCCAGGTCTGGCAACACCACCTGAGCACAGAGACAGCACACCAGTCACAGTATCTCTCTGCGATCTAACTTTCCCGGGTAGCATTAAGCCTAGTGCATTAATATTATTGACAAGACACACACATTGCCTTTATGAACAAGGGACATAATATCAATGGCCGAATTAGTAAGGCCATGTAGTATGTTTCTCTAGAAATACTGCCTCCAATAACACAAATTGCTTTTGTATGTACGAGTTAAGGGGCAGTGTTTGCAAGACAGGAAAGCAATTTAGTATTTTAATATTCGGTTCTTCTTCATGGGTGTAATCGAACCAGATAGAACAAATCGTGACTAGTTCGAGTGCAGTCTTACTGTCAGGAGAATCCTCAATAAACAATAAAGATTGATTATGTGAGCGAAGAAGGAATATGTAAAGATAGTAAAAACCTTTCGGAACAGGAACGGCTCCTCATTGTAGACGGGATTGAGGCCGTTGGCCGGCACCAGGCGCGTGCGGAACTCTTTGCGGATCGTGTCGGTGGGCAGTCCGTACATATCCACCTCCACGTACGTCCCCACCTTCTTGTCCGATAAGAACTGACCAGCGATCACCTGTCCACCCACATTCATGTTATTGTCAGCAGCAGCACCTCGTAGAGAGCGTTCCAACTAAAAGTTCCCTTCGCCGTTATGTTGGCTCCACTGTCTACCTGTCAAAACAGCGTTGAGGGTTGCTATGTGTACAGCTTTACCCGTAATTATCGGTATTTACCGTATTTTTTGTACGGTAAATACCGATTACATTATTAGGTAATATAATCTTCACAATCTGGCAGCACGAATTTAAGCACTGACAGTGACACTGACGGTGGAGCCAACATAACGGCGAAGGGAACTTTTAGTTGGAACGCTCTCTAGTCAGCGCCATCTTTTGGCTATCTTCGCTACCGCCGCCAGATGTGCGGGGGGCAGTGACTGCAGACAGGCGAGGGAGGCGATGGCGCAGCCAGACCTCCATCTCACCAAGACGCTGCTCCGTGTCCATAGAGCAAAACTACGTATAGTGTTAGGTATGCTTACTGGTCACTGTACACTTAACGCCTCTATGTAATTTGAGTAACAGATAGTCCACTGTGCAGAGCTTGCCTGCACTCATAACTAAAACCAATGCGCCTTCTTGAGATAAAACATCTGTATGTGATGTTCCTCCATGATGTCTTCATCTTCTGATAGACATTTCCATCCAGTGTGTTTGACATTCGCTAGTCGAAAAGAAAAATTGTGGGATAATCATTGGTAGAAAAGATAGCTTAGAGGTTGAACACACCTGCACAGAGCACTGTGCGGCGATGACACCGTCCACGGGCGCGTCGGCGAACGGGTCGAAGCTTCTGTCCGCGCG
The DNA here is from genome assembly GCA_946902875.1 of Nematopogon swammerdamellus. NCBI lineage: Eukaryota > Metazoa > Arthropoda > Insecta > Lepidoptera > Adelidae > Nematopogon > Nematopogon swammerdamellus. The sequence continues at coordinate 14,224,124 of OX336341.1, read as the reverse complement.
CCGCATGAAGTCCGGCTTGAGTAGGTAGCCGCAGTTGCCGTTGTACTCGAACTTGCCCTGGTTCAGCTGCATGGGCAGGTCCGACGTCTGGAAGTTCAGCGACACCATCTGGCAGCCCGCGTTCCAGAACACCTGCAGATGAGAGTGCAAGTTAGCCAAATGGGGACAGGGTTATTCGTAGGTATGCCAAACAGAGATTATTAACTAAGAACTGGGAGTGCCCTAAGTATTTGATTTCTTGCGAATAGACCTACTAGGCGGGACAGTGCTATTCGCAAGTATGAGGCTAGAGTGTCTTGTCCTATTTCATTCTATCTATCAAAGTGAAGGTTTTGGTAGTTAAAAAAAAATAACCAGGGTTAATTTACAGAAGATGCGTCGCGGCATCTTCTATAATTTAACCCTAACCTAATGTTGAGGCGGCGCATGTCGTTTTTGTATCATGCAGGTATACATACGAATGGACACTTCCGCCAAATGGGGCGAGGCCACAGTTGGCACAATCATAATACACTATGTTGAATAAAATGAGATATATTTGGTACAAACCCCACAAGAGTTTTGCTATTTTCAAGCAGTGCTAGTTTTAAAAAAGCCCTAAACTTTGGGGGCAACGTGTTACCCCTAAAAATAAACCAAAACATCATCGCAATATAATGCGTTGATACTCGTATGTGGCTAATAATGGATTTTTTTCTCTACGAAAGAATCTAATTTTCTTCATACCTACTCCAGCTGCAGAAGTATTTCAATATTTTGAATGTTGCAAACAAATACATTTAAATTTGAATTGGTAGAGGGGGCACTGGAAACATTTTCATACAAAACGTCAATGCGTTGTGTGTGTGTCAGTCACACTAGTTTGTATGAGTGATTTACTACCTAGGTAACAATTTAATGGATTATGATTTTGTTCGCTTTGTCTGGTCTATTGCCACTATATAGTTCGAATGTCTTCGGTTGCAAACAATAAATAAATTATACTTATTTTAGTTTTTGTAAATGTGAGAAACCTGAGGCATGTAGTTGGAGGAGTCGGCGCGTGTTCCCTTGGGGTAGATCCTGGACATCTGCCGCTTGTTGTAGTTCACGAAGTCGATCGCTTGCTGCTTCAGGTAGTTCATGCCGGCCGTCTCCGCGAACGAAGACATGTTGTGGTGGATGTTCTTTTCTATTAAATAAAAAAAAAACAATTTAAATACAATTTATTTTTATTATTTATATTGATGAATGAGCAGCCAAAACTGATGATTCGAGACTTTTTCGGATGGAATAAATGAAGGTCACAAGGAAAGTGTCATCCAGCTACCTAGATAAAAAAACGGTTTAGGAGCTTTTAATTGTTTTGTCCGCTATCCTAGAAATAATGAAATAGAGAAAGCATCATCAACTAACGCTCGGCGACGTCGAAGCCCTGGAACTTGATGGGCTGCGCGTAGTTGACCATGGAGGAGAGCCACGGATGCACGTTGAGGGTGGAGCCGGTGTACGCGACCGGCGGCGGCGCGTCGTCCCCCGCCGTCGCCGCCTCCGCCACTATCTCCTCCGGCTGTCACATACAAACATTCCTTGTCATTTATTAGGTAATAGAAAATTATACTAGTTCCGATAGGAACAAGGTCGGATGGGCTGACATCACAGTTTGTAGTAGGTGATGGACGAGGCACCTCCGCGCCCAAAGGTTGACAAATTACTCATAGTGATAAGTTCACCTTTGCACACTCGTGCATTTCTTTGTCATAAAACGTTTTTAGTTGTTTTCTTTATGGGAAACAAGACAATATGTTACGTAGCATCGTTCCACCTACTAGCAGGTGGTTAATGATGCCCATAGACATTATGTCATGCATGTGGATTGCGAATGTCATGCCGGCCTGACAAAACCCTTTTTAATGATCTATTCGAAATAAAAACGCAGGTTGTACTTGAGAGAAAATAGGTGAGCAGGGAGTGCAATGAATATTCTATATTATTGAACATTCATGTGGGAAGACCACCCGTCAGGTGGAGTGAAACGACGACATCAAGTACGTCGGCGAAGCATTGGTTTCGTATTTGTGAAGGCCGAGAGGACTGCAGGAACATTGGAGAGGCATTTATGTCCAGTAGTGGACACATTATAGTTAAACCCCGACAGTCAGACTGCCAATAGGATCAACACACAAACCCCGCGATGGGATGCGACACAAATTAAGCAAAGCATAAAGTATCGATGCAATGCAATTTCGCAATATCGTGCTGGAAGCTCTTGTTACAGAGGATTTGTCTTGATGACTATTGAGTTTAACCCTGATATCTCACAAAGAATCCGCTCTATAGTAACGACACATCACAGGAATGGGTAACGCAATACACGTCGCAAGTTTTTGCGAAGCATCGGGCGAGCTCTTCGAATTCGCATCGCGGGGTTTGTGTGTCGGCGCCGAGTATTCTATTCTATTGTACCTGGAAAAACACTATGTACCACGTTTGGTTCGGGAATCCATTGAAATTTCCAGACATGCCAATTTTAACAGAGAAGACAGCATGGTACTCTCTTCGTCGTGGACTCCTCTGCTGGTGAAGCATGGCTCGGGTGGTAACCAGCATCAAGCTCTGGCAGTCATAGACACAGTGAGCTACGTGTGCACCGACCTTTTCCAGCAAGAGATGTCGAACCTACCCGCATCGGCCGAAGTACCCTCGCATCGCTACAATCTACGTCAGCGGCGACCAGCAGTTGACATCTGACTGGACGACGTGTCGGGTGTCGTCCAGGCCGTCGCAGACCGCGAGTCCTGAAGATGTCCTCGGAGTGTGGGACGAAACATCGACAAACAAAGTGAGCCGTATACCGCGTAACCGAAAAACATTGTCATAATCTATTGTACCTTCTTGTCGAGAATGGCGACGGCGGAGGCGTCCTCCTTGACCTCGTCCTCGATGACGAACTGTCCCTGGCGGAACAGCTCCAGCTCCTGCTTCTCCACCTCCGGCTTGAGCCGCTTGTTCTTGATGAGGATCTTGCGCTTGAGGAAGCTCGGCGGCGGCAGCGGCGCGCCCGGCTCCAGCTGACATTACACGCAATCATCATGCTTTTATTTCTAAAGCTATACTATCCTGAGCTAAAAAAATACCTACATACATAAATACCAAACTTCGGAGCCCGATAAATCGGGGTAAGGAAATTAATAGCTGTGCTGCAAAAACTCAGGTAAATTAACGCACCACGCTTAGCAAAGGTTTAGAACAAGATAACTATCAAGGGGCAAGCAAGGCACGATGTCGGGTCGTTTCCCACCCTATAATATGGTTGAGACAGGCTATGGCTGGCCCAGATGTGGTGCTCCTGAACGGGTGCTGTTTTTGGAGACTGGCCTGCTGCATGTGGCAGTGCGGTGGGTATATAACTTCATACAATTGCATTTGACATAACATATCAGTACATGCGTGTCTAGCTAGGCTGTGGCAAACATTTTTGTAAAGTAGACTAAGTAAGTGCACATTGAAAAAAAAATACAGTGAGTTTCTTGTCAGTTCTTCTTCGCTGTGATAATAATCAAACTGGCGGAATGTTAAAATGTAGGAAATATGACAAATCGGAGGGCAGTGTACTGCCAATAGATGCTAAATAAACAATAAACAATGATGACTTACTGCATGACTCAGTGGAAGGACCACGCCAAGGTGAGGGTTCAGAGAGAGAGAGAGAGAGAGATTACGAAATTCACTGGGAGAGACGTACTGTATGTATATGTAAGAACCAGTGGCGGCTGGTGACTTCAGTGACCGGTAGTGCGCTAAGTACCTACCTAGGTACTTTAATACCAAATTTCCCAACACATTCCCGTCATGTTATTTTAAGATCCGGACTTTCGAATTTTTTAAACGCCTGCGTTTTATTAGGTACGTACCTAGTATGAATATTCTCAAGACACTCAATGAGTTGCAAAAAACAAGAAAAAAAAATCCAAACAAGTGTTTTAACTAATTTTTAGTACCTTTATGAACACACTCATAGACCACAACACTAACTGCAGCTTTCAAAAAGAAAACAGTAGTAATGTCCCAAAAATACTTCAAAAAATGTATAAAAATAAAAGCATTTGAAAAGTAGGAATTGAACCCGGGATCACCTGATTGTAAAGCCTTACCTTTAACCAACGCTTAGGAAAATATCGGCACCACTTAATTCCAGTATCACGCGACAGAAAGCACAAAACCACGATGTAGGAAAGACAAAACCTAACCATATCCCATTTTAAATATTCGCACGCTAACGGGTATGTGACATCACATGACAGCGCGCTGACTCTAGGCAGACGGACTCGTGCAAAACGAATCGCTCGCGACGTGTCGCACGTGCGGCTATTCACGATATAGGGTCCTTGTTTGGCGCTCGTGCGCCGCACGCAGAACTCCATTTCGGCCCATACTGTTTCTATGTAGTATCTTTTGTCTCACGCGCCAGCGGTGTTTTACCGATCCCCATACATTCCGTATGGGAGACCCGCGTGTGATACTAGATTCCGCACGGGGCGAGCGTTTAAACGCAAAAAAGTGCCTTGTGATCTATAAAATAAGGTCGAATTCACATTCGTATTTATTTGGAGTACAATCATTATGGTTTTAATGTAGGTGTGTTGTAAGATATTATTTATTTTGAGTGAAGTGAAGACTTCTCGTGGTATGGTAGTGCGGCGCACGAGCGCACTTTAGGACCAGCCGCCAGTGGTAAGAACACTGTACCGTGTATGTCGTAAAAGGCGACTAAGGGATATGACTCCCTTCTTATATTACTAGGTGGTAGGGTTTAACCCGCCCGGGTTGGTACCACCGCACTGAATGAAAGGTCGGTCGAAACGGCTATGTAAACAGTTTGTGTTTTTCGTCCAGTTCAGTGTAGCCGGCACGACCGAAGGGAAGCACTGACGTGGCACCAAGTTCACCCGGTGTTATGGGCTGACATCACGGATGTTGTAGGTGATGTAGTCAACCGTGTCAGTTTCCATAAAAAAAAGGCATGATGACTTACTGCATGACTCGGTGGTAGGACCACGCCAAGGTGAGAGGGTAGTTTAAAGAGAGGGTAGTTAATCCTTTAGTGGCCTTTTACGAAATGCACTGGGAGAGACGCAGTCACACTGTATGTATATGTAAGATAAGAACACATACGGGGTAATCTGTGAGCGGCTCCTTGAGCAGCAGGTCCCCGAGGATCTCGTCGCAGTACTTGGCCAGCTTGTACTGCTGCGCCTTGCAGCAGTGGTTCTCGAACGACAGGATCACCGGGTAGTCGGAGGTGACGAACGCCGTGTCGCGCAGCGCGTAGATCACGTCCTTGAACAGGATGTCGGTGCACATTGCCATGCCGTGAGTGATGATCGGCTCCTCGTCTTCCCCTTTGCCGTCCCAGCAGTCGAGCTCGACGCACCTGCGACGCGACCAACAATCAATCCACTGCTCAGATTCAAAAACAATGTTTTTAAGGTTCCGTAGCCAGCAAGGCTGAAATGAAATGAAATGAATACCTTACTAGCTGTGCCCGCGGCTCCGCCCGCTCTCATATTTCACTTCACTGCTAACCTCATAAGCCATTTAGCGTGATAGTAAGTAGCCTATAGTTGATGGGAAGAATCAAGCTATCCGTAGATTTTTTGTTATTAAAATCGGTTCAGTGGTTCTCGAGTTATAAGCGGACAGACAGACATACACTCAGACACTCAGACAGAAAGCAGACGTTGGATTTAATTATAGGTAAGGAAGGATAAGGATTGTACACCATTGTATAACAAGGTTACAAAAGGCGAGTTTAAGGCTGCCGTTATAAAATCGGTCTAATGTCTGTCCGTCCATCGATCTGTCTGCCTGTCACACGCGCTGTCCGAGGTGATAACGTCTGAATTTAAAGATCAATAAATCTAAAAAAATCATTAATAAAGTTAGTAAAGTAGTATAATTAATAGTTTTCATGCCTTTACAACTAAATGGGACTCATTTAGTCGTAAAGGCTTGAAAAATATTTTAAAGTTAATATATTAAAATTATTATTGAGAAAATGGCATTCTAATGAACTGCGGAGCGGCGGCACTTGTTTTTTTTTATTTTTTTTTATGGAAACTGCCACGGTTGGCTACATCACCTACAACGTCCGTGATGTCAGCCCATAACACCGGGTGAACTAGGTGCCATGTCAGTGCTTCCCCCTTTGAGCGTGCCGGCTACACTGAACTGGTCGGATAACACAAACTATTTACATAACCGTTAAGACCGACGTTTCATTCAGTGCGGTGGTACCAACCCGGGCGGGTTTAACCCTACCACCAAGTAAGATTAGGAGGGAAGGGACCTACAGTTTTACGAGGAATCCGAACCTCGGTCAGCCTCCAACGGTCAGCGGTCACCCATCCAAGTACTGACCGCACCCAGCGTTGCTTAACATTCAATAGCGACAGTTGACTGTCTGCACCACTGAGCTAACGAGGCTGACATTGTGTGTGTGATCGTTGGTAATCTCGCTATGCATGCAAAAATAAAATAGCTACGGAACCCTTTGGAACAACGTTGGCACGTCTAATGACGCCCATTTAGTTACATCAATATACAGCGATATAGGTAGGTACTTACTCTTTTAAGCTCAAAAGCTTTATATGACTTACATAAATTTAAAACTGAAACTGTACTTTTGTTAAGTTAAGTGTATCCTTTTTATTTTCTAATAACAGAAAATGTTTTCTTTTATAAAAGTATATCTTATCTGTGAATTCTTGGTCTAACGTTTGGGCTCAGAAACGTCACAATCAACCGCAATTACGTTCTAATTTTAGCCAATTACATTTTGTTTCTTATTAAAAAATTTTTAAGTGTCTGGAGTTATGCAACTTCAATTAATTGCCTTTGTGGGTACTGCCGCGGCTAGGTAGCCAACTCCACAAACAACAATAACAACCACAACCACAACAACAACAACAACAACAACAACAACGAACGAACGACACGCACCTGCATCCGGCCAGCAGCACCTGGCGGTACATCTCGACGGAGCTCTTGCCGCCGAACTGCCGCCCGCTCAGGTAGGTGTTGTGCGAGGAGTTGATGTAGTAGTGCGCCAGCGGCTGGTCCATCTCCATGTAGAAGTCGAGCCGGTCCACAACAACAACAACAACATCAACACACACCTGCACCCGGCCAGCAGCACCTGGCGGTACATCTCGACAGAGCTCTTGCCGCCGAACTGCCGCCCGCTCAGGTAGGTGTTGTGCGAGGAGTTGATGTAGTAGTGCGCCAGCGGCTGGTCCATCTCCATGTAGAAGTCGAGCCGGTCCACAACAACAACAACAACATCAACACACACCTGCACCCGGCCAGCAGCACCTGTCGGTACATCTCGACGGAGCTCTTGCCGCCGAACTGCCGCCCGCTCAGGTAGGTGTTGTGCGAGGAGTTGATGTAGTAGTGCGCCAGCGGCTGGTCCATCTCCATGTAGAAGTCGAGCCGGTCCATAACAACAACAACAATATCAACACACACCTGCATCCGGCCAGCAGCACCTGGCGGTACATCTCGACAGAGCTCTTGCCGCCGAACTGCCGCCCGCTCAGGTAGGTGTTGTGCGAGGAGTTGATGTAGTAGTGCGCCAGCGGCTGGTCCATCTCCATGTAGAGGTCGAGCCGGTCCATAACAACAACAACAACATCAACACACACCTGCATCCGGCCAGCAGCACCTGGCGGTACATCTCGACGGAGCTCTTGCCGCCGAACTGCCGCCCGCTCAGGTAGGTGTTGTGCGAGGAGTTGATGTAGTAGTGCGCCAGCGGCTGGTCCATCTCCATGTAGAAGTCGAGCCGGTCCAGGAACACCGGCGCGTTCTCGTCCGACATCAGGTAGCGGATGAGGCCGTCTTTCGTCATACATTCTGTAAGCATTTTTGCCAGTTTTTAATTAATATTTGCATTAGGTAGGTGTATATTAAAAAAATATCTTTTCTACATTAATAATGTCTTGACCCGTTGGCAAATTTTAAAATAGATGAAGAGCTAAGCCTCGGTATTTCAGTGGTGCGAGCGGTCGACTGCCGTTAGTGATCATAAGCACACCTGGGCGCCGTCAGAACTTGGAAGGTGAGGCCCCTTCCCTCCTTACCTTACTAGTTGGTAGGCATTTAACCCGCCCGGGTTGTTACCACCGCACTGAATGAAAGGTGGTCAAAGCGGTTATGTAAATAGTTCGTTCTTTCCTTCCAGTTCAGTGTAGCCGGCATGACCAAAAGGAAGCACGAACATCACGGATGTTGTAGTGTAGGTTAGGTGGGAAAACAACCGCGTGAGTTTTCATTAAAAAAATCAACGAATCTTAAGGTTAATCGGTTGACAGCTGTGTTTACATATGCGCAATGTTGTTGGCCGCACCGGAGAATCATATTAAGATTCTTTCGATTTTATTGGGTATTATTAATACCTAATATAGTAAATTGAATAGCGCGCACTTCACTCACAAAACACGTCACTTCCTTAACGCATTTTCGCTACATTCACAAAATTACTGCCCATTATACCGAGAGCTAAGATTTTACACATGATAAAAATTCTAATAATGCATAAGAAGTACCGTGTGGGGCCGGTACTTTAAAAGAATAGCACCACGGCATCTCTCCCCGTGTATGTCGTAAAGGCGACTAAGGGATATGACTCCTTCTTATATTACTAGGTGGTAGGGTTTATCCCGCCCGCCCTGGTTGGTACCACCGCACTGAATGAAAGGTCGGTCGAAACGGCTATGTAAATAGTTTGTGTTTTCCGTACAGTTCAGTGTAGCCGGCACGACCGAAGGGAAGCGCTGACGTGGCACCCAGTTCACCCGATGTTATGGGCTGACATCACGGATGTTGTAGGTGATGTAGCCAACCGTGTCAGGTTCCATAAAAAAAAAAGAGGTGTAGACTGACTGGATGTGAGGGCCTCCTCGCTCTGCTCGTACGTGGTGATGATCTCGGCGGCCCGCTTCTCGTCGTAGAGCGGGTAGAGGATCTCGTTGAGCCGCGGGTCGCGCTGCTTGTCGTTCAGGAAGTTGATGAACTGCTCCAGGTTGATGCGCTCCGCCTTGCCTTGCGTGCTGCAAGACGATACACGTTTTTTGAGAATTTGGAAAGTAAGTACGGCATGAGAAAATGCGAGCAGCGCCCAGAAGCTAGGGCTGCCAGATTCGATTCATGGTATTTCTGGACTTTGGAATGATATCCGTGAGATCGAAATGGTATTCCGGGATACTGTAAAAGCGATTGAAATGTCTTTCCGACGGAAACTTTCCGGGATACTGGAATGGGATTCCGAGACATTGGAAAGTAAGTACGGGACAAGAAGGGGACCACAGGGACAAGAAGAAGTAAGTAATTGGACCGGAACGTAAGTGTGGAATACCGAGACGTTGGAATGGAAATTCGTGAACTGGGATGTGATTCTGGTACAATTCATATCAGTAATTCTGTAGTAGTAGTAGTAGTAAACAGATCCATATCTGGAGAACAAAATGAACTCACTCACTGCCTAAAAAAAGGCTTTACTTGTTCATATTTGTATGGGTACTTTTTTTCTATCTTTATTTTTCCGAGGTGCATGTTATAAATATGGGATCCGAGCCAGAAACTATTTAAGGGCTATTTCCAGAAAATCATTATGGGTGGCTGTGCCCAGGGAGCCGAGGTACCCTAAACTGCCAAATCTACATCTACTCGTGCATCGACGCGACGCTCAGCGAGACACACCAGCAGATTAGCGAACTATAGAAGAGCTATCCAGCTCGTTAATACGACGTTTGAAGACTGAGACATAGAGATAGAAATGGCCAAGATAACCATACCAAGCACCAAGTAAGGCACGAAGACCCACCTGCTGCATGACTCGGTGGAAGAATCATGCCAAAGTGAGAGGTGGCTAGTATGTCGCCCTTTAGCATAGCATCGTAAATTTATAAGCACGAAGTGAATGTAATATGTATTTCTTGGTTTTGTAATGCAGACCAATATTAGTAGAAAAATTTAAATAGACCGATTTTCGCCATTTTTTTTATAGTGTAAATTTAATTTTATTTAAAAAAAAATCATTAAATGTGGTGCAGACATACGTGAAATGTCATATTCACGAACTGTATCTTGTTCAGTTTTCAAAACTTTCTGAGAAATGAACACATAACCGTCTACCGTCATACGCAGCCTTAACGCCAAACGTTCCTAGCGAACAGACAAAAAATAAGTTTGCTCACATAGATCGAAACAGCTCCTCGATATCATTTCTCGGGCAGATCTTATGGTACAGAGCGTAGAACTTGTCAAAGGTGAAGGCGTCCTTCTCCATTACGTCGTTCTTGCCAGAGGGGAGGCTCAGTTCGGACAGACACTGGTAGACCATCTTCTCCGTCTTGCCCGAGGCGAAGGTCCGCGCGACCACCTTCACGGGAACCTTGCCGCGGGGGTCTGTGAGAAATCCAAGTCGCATCCAACTGGAAATAGTAGAAATTGGTTAAAACTTTATAGATATTCGTCCCAAAATAATCTCAAGATTAGTACCTAGTTGTAGATAGGAAGCTGGAAAGATAAAAAAACAAAAGTCCTAACTTTACCTAGGAGTAATATTCGCTACATTATTCTTGAAGAAAATGTCTAAATATATTTCCACTTAAAATGTCTACGCTTCTTAAGATAAAGAAAAATAAAACAGATTATTCTCGCGGTTACGGAGTGTGAGGGGGGGGGGGGGGGGGGGGGCAACGTTGGAGGTTAAAAGGATGATGGGGTCGCGAGCAGACCCGCCCCCGTCATTAGACGCAATAAACTGGAGTCCGCCCGACGACGACGGAGACTTATCCGGCTGTCTCCGCCGAAATTGAGAAAAAACGAGCAGCGCCCGGAAGCTAGGGCTGCCAGATTCGATTCATGGTATTTCTGGACTTTGGAATGATATCCGTGAGATTGAAATGGTATTCCGGGATATTGGAAGGGATTCTGGAAGATTAGAATGGGTTTTAGGGATACTGTAAAAGCGATTGAAATGTGTTTCCGCCGGAACTTTCTGGGATGCTGGAATGGGATTCCGAGACATTGGAAAGTAAGTACGGGACAAGAAGGGGACCAAGGGACAAGAAGACGTGAGTAAGGGGACCGGAACGTAAGTGTGGAATACCGGGACGTTGTAATGGAATTCGGAAATTGGGACGGGATCCTGGTACAATTCAGTATCAGTAATTCCGTAATAGTAGTAAACAGCTCCATATCTGGAGATCAAAATGAACTCACTCACTGCCTAAAAATGTTACGTGGGTATAATAAGTTTAAAGCCTATGAATGAAGAGCTACAGAAAGAATCCGCAGGTGAACCTTCTTTAATGGCTTTACTTGTTCATATTATTTGTATGGGTACTTTTTTTCTATATTTATTGTTCCAAGGTGCACGTTATAAATACGGGATCCCAGCCACAAACTATTTAAGGGTTATTTCCAGAAATCCCGATAGTAGGCAACTATCTAGCAACCCTATTCAGACCGCATAGCGTTTTCTTAGCTGAAACGAAATAAGTTACCTACTCACGAGAGATTTATTAATGTACTTGTAAGCGGAATAAATTAATTCTGGAACACGTTTTTATTTAATACTGAACTGAACGAGCAAGGCGGGAATGTTTTTACCCGACTGCGCGAAGGGCGCAAAAAGAGGGTTATGTTTTTCACACGTAGGTATGCAGAAGGTGTTGAACTAAACTTGCGATGGCTTCACCCAACATATCCGGATTCCGGACCCATAGGCATCTTGGAGATTAGCAATAGAGGAGGGCGTCAATCGAGGTCGGGACTAGCGAGTGGTCACTGTGTAGTTCTCCAGCATGCATGCGTTAACGTTTTGGCTCGCGTATGTATGTATGCTTCCATGTTTGTTTGTCAATTTCTTTATTTTGGATTTTGATGATTGAGATGATATTCGATACGTTTTAATTACACGATTGTTATAGCCAAAGGAAATGGAAAGACAAATTCATAATATATAATATTATAATGTAGGTATATAAAAATTAAGTTTTAGGGCAAAACCTGTAATTAGAACCTAGACCTCTAATGGCTGAAGGTTTTGGTATCATTGACATGTGTCACGCCATAATTTATAGGGGTTGTTTAGTGCAGTTGAAAGAAATAAATATAAATTTGAGAATCGGTTTGCTTTAATGTGATTTATTCGAAAAATACTCAACCAATTTACATAGGATTACCACCAATGTGATGTGTGATTTATAACAATCACGCCATCAATTATAGGCACCGAGTAGCAAGGTCAAAAGTAATCGAAATTTGAGAGTCGGTTTGCTTTTATGTGATCTACAGGTTTCCACCAATATGATCTGTGATGTGTGTGTGTGAGTTACTTTCTTCGAGAGAGCATAATATTATATCGGTTAACTGAACGCAGCTTGACGTTTGGACCCGCACTTGATGACTTTTTTTCGAGAACATGTGGTTTACGCCATAGAGTAACTTATGGGTTTACGCGAACGCAGCTCCTCGGCCATCAGCCTCAGTGACTTTGAGGCGACAGCGAGCAGAAGTTATACAAAAGCGATCATTATAGCAGGTCCCTTCCCTTCTTACCTTACTAGGTGGTAGGGTTTATCCCGCCCGGGTTGGTACCACCGCACTGAATGAAACGTCTCGGTCGAAACGGCTATGCAAATAGTTCGTGTTTTCCGTCCAGTTCAGTATAGCCGACATGAAATGAAGGTGAGCACTGACATGGCACCTAAATTCAAATCTAATAAGTTTATTTACTAATCTAATAAGTAAATAAACATTCTACCTTGAAAGCAGATAGAAAATTATTAATGATCTAGTCTTCCCGCCCAAAGTTTTCAGTTTCTTCGTTGACCGGCATACATAGCCGCGCCCAAGCCGCGCCCGACCTCCCGAGTCCCCGCCCAATGCATATTGAATTACTCACATCTACCTCCTTGCTCCGAAGCGACCGACCACTTCCATCCACCGCCATTACATAGATTATGAGGGCGCTCTCTAAATTCACTTAAGCAAATTCGATTCAGAAAATCCGTTTTAAGGGTAAGGCGAACGATTGTGTCCATAAACCGCACAAGAGCTGAAGTGGAATAGAGGCGGGCGGCGTAGGACTAAATTTGGTAAACTAATTTGGACATGTACCTACCTAACAACCAGCCATTATGAAAAAACTGTGGAAGAAAACGATCTGCCTTCCAAATTCCCAATTTCTACGTTTACAAGTTGTTTTTTTCTACTTTATGAAATAGGGCTTTAGCCGCCTGTCGACTATGCCAGCCCCATCGTAATGTTTACAAGTTAAGGTCCTGTCACGTACAGACAACAATAAGGGTCAAATTGCAGCGTTTTTTGGCACCGATCCTAAAAACCTTTCTATATCGTGACCGGTACCGTGTGGGGCCGGTACTTTAAAAGAATATCCCCACTGCATCTCTCCCCTTGCATGTCGTAAAAGGCGACTAAGGGATATGACTCCCTTCTTATATTACTAGGTGGTAGGGTTTAAGCCGCCCGGGTTAGTACCACCGCACTGAATGAAAGGTCGGTCGAAACGGCTATGTAAATAGTTTGTGTTTTCCGTCCAGTTCAGTGTAGCCGGCTCGACCGAAGGGAACCACTAACGTGGGACCAAGTTCACCCGGTGTTATGGGCTGACATCACGGATGTTGTAGGTGATGTAGCCAATCGTGTCAGTTTTCATAAAAAAAAAAAAAAAATTTAACCCACAGAACAGCAATCTCCGTCCGGCTTCCCCCAGCCGCCCGTCCGAGCTCCTTTCTTTTTAACCCCCGACGAAAAAAACGGAGGGGTGTTATAAGTTTGACGTGTGTGTGTGTGTGTGTGTGTGTGTGTGTGTGTGTCTGTCTGTGGCATCGTAGCTCCCAAACGGATGGACCGATTTGGATGCGGTTTTTTTTATTAGGAAGCCTGTTTAATCGGGATGGTTCTTAGCTATGTTTGTAATCAAGTAATTAAGTAATTAAGTAATAAAAAAAATTATTATCTTCAAAAGTGGACCGATTTGCATGCGGTTTTTTTTAAAAAGCTTGAAATAAAAGTTAAATTACAAATTTATGACAATATGTATAACCAAGATGTAGGTAAGGATCAATGTTTTGAAGATGGCGCAAAACCACAGCCGAATGTGTATAAACTCGTATCCAATTAAAATGAATACACCCATTTGTGTAGAGCGCGAATATTTTACCAACAATAATTGGGTAGAGCAACTCTGCACGGTGCGGTCTGGTAAATTGCTCCCGTTGGGTCGCGGGTACCCCTTAGAGAATAATAAATGGGAAATCCGATACTTTCAGCAGTTCTAACTCGTCAGCTGAACTCATTATTTTCATCATTATTTCATACACGCTATCCCTTCGTAATGTAGGCAATAGATGTTAATGGCGGCAGGTGAATGAAATCTAAATATCATTATTCTGCGTGCAATCAGCTCGCAAAATAAAATACGAAAAAAAAAATACAGCAGAAGAGACAATCTCCTCCCGGGTTATTCATTAAAATGATTGGATATTGGTGTAGCTTTTTTCGCACTCGCCTCCAATATTGCAGCAGCGGTACCGCCATCTGTACACGTGGAGAGAGTGTAATGAAATGAATGACACTATCTCCATTATATCAACCTATACTACCTACGTACTTCGATATATATTTTGTCACACATTTTTTTCAATATGGGTCGCCCATTAACATTATACACAAATTCAGGCGTTCAAGGAAACATTGCTTTTAGTCTTATGAGTGCATGGCTATAGTTTGTTCAATAAAGTGTATTAAGTTGGTTTAGATTTTGTTCACCGAAATGAATCACCTCTCATAAAAACATTTCGTTCGTAATGTAATGTTACACTAAATTTAAAAAAAGAACAAAGTGAAAACTCGAAATAGCCAAGCACCGTAACGAAAGCTGAAAATGTATAGAACAAAAGTGTAAGCCACACCATCTGCATTTTAAAATGCCACTGCGTGAGCCGACAACCTCATTACCTAGATACTAATGCTAGTGTGGCGCCTCCATCAAAACTTAATATTCCAAACCCTCTTCAACAATCACACAGGGGCCGAAGTTCTAAGGCAAAGGCTGATGCCATGGCTCCTCGTAAAACTTGAAAGCTCATAACCCCTGAAGCCTAATTCACTAACAAGACAATCGAGAACGAAGTACATATACTGTATTTCGAATAAAAATAATATTTCACTTGAATAATACCCATCCGGAATGGCACCATCGCATTGAATGAAGATCGGTCGGAAGGGCTTTGAAAATAGTTTTCTTTTTTCGTTCAGTTCAGTGTAGTCGACACTGCCAAAAGGGAATCACCATGGAGCGAAGGGGCTAGGATAATCTGGCAAACCAAAATCTACATAATGCAATGGGGGTAGCTATAGTATTATTTCCGAAATGTCAACAGACGCAGGAACAGTCGGCTTACCTAAATACCTATAGATTTTTTTTTATTTTTTTTTTTATTGAAACTGACACCGTCCGCTACATCACCTACAGGCTACAACATCCGTGATGTAGCCCATAGCACCGGGTGAACTATCTGCCATGTCAGTGCTTCCCTTCATTTCATGTCGGTTACACTGAACCTCGCACTGAACAACACGAACTATTTACATAACCGTTTCGACCGACGTTTTAATTCAGTGCGGTGGTATCAATCTGGGCGGAAATAAACCCTACCACCTAGTAAGGTAGGAAGGGACCTACTCGTACAGTTTTACGTGGAATCTGATCCACGGTCAGCCTTCTACGGTCGAGCGGTCACCCACCCAAGTACTGAGAGCGACCGGGTGTGCTTAACCACAGTCGACCAACCGCACCACTGAGCTACCGAGGCTGAAACCACAGACTATTGGAATATAAATTTTATTATTACATGAATAGTCATAGACAATTTTTTTTATATTTTTTAGGGATAAACATTTTCGCTCTGCAGCCTTGACTTCGCCAAATTCTACATTGCGATTCCCCATCGATATTTGCATCGAGAAACACCTGTTTCTCTCGATCAGCGTTTCTACTAATGAGTCGTTGGCGAACTTGGCGAAAGGTGAGCGAGCTCACTCGAAACAGAAGCGCGAGAGTGAGATGGCAAGTGTGGAAGCGAAGCAAGAGAACGAGACAGAAAATAAACTTCACGCGAAATAAACCTAGAGTGAATCCTCTATGAATCCCAGCGCAGGCTAGTGATCGGCTAGGAAATAGCAGTTATATAGATACGGATTCGCAATTGTGATCGAATCGTATTCGATTGTGGATTTCTTCTATAGTGAGTAGGCCTCCACGGTCGTAAGAGGGGGCAAAGACTTGTGTGCGGGGTTTCAAGGGGCTGCTAATGTTGTTTCGGCACCGGGGGGTTTAATTCGGCAATTACTGCTATCTTTATTGACGCTAAAAGCATTCGGGATGGCCTGCTATGTACTTACTTTAAATTTATCGCTTAAAAGTAATGGAATTCTAGGGGTTCACGTTAGTCTGAAGAATATTCCGAAGCAGTTTATGTTAAAAAAAAAAAATATTACCGCTCAACCCATTATAAAGTTAACAAGAAAACTGTTATCTTATAAGAGCACAACCTGTGCCCGCGGCTCCGCTCGCGATAAAATCGGTTTAATAGCTATTAAATCTAATTTAAACGCAAGTATGATAATTAATAAACGATCGCTTCTGTATAGCTATAGAGCATTGACCGCTGTCGCCTTAGTTTCCGAGGCCGAAGGAAGGCCGAGCAGCGTTCAGGTACACGATATACGTTCGGGATATTATTGTTGAAAACAGTATGTCAATAAGGGCGAAGCCGAGCTGCGTCCATGTAAGCGATATACCACAGACGATATACTCTCTCGAAGAAATAAGGTACTAAGGGCGAGGCCGAAGGCCGGGCTGCGTTCACGTAAGCGATATACTTAGTGTAAAACAGTAAGTGACAAGGGCGAGGCCGACGGCTGACTTGCGTTTCGATTGAACCACATACGTCATACACTCGAAAAAGTACGTCCATCAAGGGCGAGTCCGAGCGTCGAGCTGCATTCAGTTAACCGATATAGGTATATTATTATGCTCTCTCGAAGAAAGTAACTGCCAACATCACAGATCATATTGGTGGAAACCTGTAAATCACTGAAAGTAGATTCTCAAATTTAGATTACTTTTCACTGTCGGTCCCTATAAATGATGACGTGATGTTACATACATACAACATTAAAGATCACATTGTGGATAACATTATGTACTTACTCGTAAATTGGTTGAGTATTTTTCGAATAAAAAACATTTAAGCTAACCTATTCTTTCACTTTGCGATTACTTTGGACCTTACTACTAGGTCCTTATAAGTGATGGCGTGATGTTACAACATCACAAATCACGTTGATGGAAAGCCTATGTAAATAGTTTGAATATTTTTCGAATAAATGACATTAAAGCAAATTATTATTTTTATTATTTTAGTATTTTTATTTATTATATTTATTCAGCTAAACTTACAGTGCTGTTACATTAGAATATATACATACAAATAGACTAACTAGATACCAATTACAAGTTAGCACATTCGACAGAAAAAGCAACAAACGAAAACATAATGTAAGGCAACAAAAACAAATTAATAACCAAAAATGTTAACAAAGACATTTGTAAACAAACAAAATTTAAACATCGCTACGGCATATTGAAAGTACGACTATAAATATATTCTCCAGTACAGTAGGGGTATTCATTTATAATGCGTACATGTAGTAAGTATGCCTTCTTTCTTTCTTTATATAGAACGTTGCATCGAATCTACAGGTGTCGGCACGAGTTAATAACGCTTGGCGAAAATGGTGGGGTTAGTTCGCGTATGTTTTTTGCGCGGGTGTCTGTGCCCAATACTTCAACGGAAGATCAGACACAGCCAATAACACCATTCCTCGCGAAACCACACTCAGAGAGGCGCCATGCCGGCTATGAGCCGGACAAAAAGGTTGTCGTCTAATTTATTGACACGCCTTTTGCAGAACCCCAGGTTATATCTGATAGGGAATAGGGAACACACTCACCGGAAGATCGTTCCATATTTTCGAAAACACGACACAGGAAAGATTTCGAAAAACGATGTGTTCTTAGAATTTAGATGTCAACAACATATGGATGTTCCGAGCGAGTCCGGCGGGTGTGTACAGGGTTGGATTTGGGCTCAATAAAAATGAAGTTGAAAAGGATCGTATTTAGACCAACGACATTCTACTTTTTAATTCGTTGATTTAGAAGTAAATTATCGCACTGTGTTGAAAGGGCGCAAGGCAAGCAAATGGGAAGTGTCTATTCGTAGGTATACCTGCATGCAGGTATACCTACGAATAGCCCTCATGTCATACCGAGGCTATTCGCAGGAAAACAAAACATGGTGTTAAAACCAACGAATTAAATTATCGAATTAAAAGTAGAATGTCGTTGGTCAAAACGACATTCGCCGCCTCAACATTAGGTTAGGGTTAATATTTTTTAAACAACCAAAACATTCACCCATACCTTTACATTTACCTACGAATAGCCCTGTCCAAGCAAATGTGTATGACAATGTTATCCACAAGTGTTCCGCACTTCCAGAGCCGACTGAACTACTATAAGCCGAGCCAAGCAATACGTACTGTTTCATGAGGTTGGTCCTCGTGCAGCAGTTGTTGCTCTTGCTGTTGTGCGTGATGGCGCGCAGGCCTTCCTGCCAAGTCTTGCGGCGAGAAGCAAACGGACAAATATGCATGCAAACACTATCCCAGGTGCTACGTGCGGGCAGGCACAAACTAAGTGCTCTATATAAGTATACATAAGAAGACTAAGTAGAATATTTATTAAATTTATAAATTACTCGTATTGTGTTGTGAATATAACTATATTCACAATATATACTTACTTACACACGCCATACTTACTGTATAACTTGAATGTTTATGCAAACTATTGTTAATTGATATTTGTTTCGAAATAATTAATAAAGAAACCTTTGTTGTGCAAAGATAAATTCTTCTAAAATGTTAAGAGACAAATTGAATTCTGAAACTTTAACTAGAATGCTAAAGTGCAACAAATGCAACAAATATATATTAAGAAAATAGAAATACGCAATACTAACGTCCCACTGTGCAGTAAAGCTTAACTAAAAATTAAGGTTAAGATAAGAAGAAAAAGACATTAAAAGAAAATAGAAATACGCAATACTAACATCCCACTGTGCAGTAAAGCTAACTTAAAAGTTAAGGATAAGAAGAAAAAGATATTAAGATGAGTAGAAGTTAAGTTAAAAGTAAGTGCCAACACCGTGCACCGTATAAAGCCATGCAATAATTTTCGCAACCGCTTGTGCCGCTTGCACTTACTGCTTCTTCAGGCAGGTCATCGGGCACACGTTGTTCGCTTTGACATTGTGCGTGATCTTGCGCAGCCCGTCCACCCACACCTTGCAATTCAGAGATCAAGATTTGACATTAAATGTATGCAGTTTTGCAATTTCAAAGCATATAATTCAGATAGGAGAAATTGCTATTGTCACGAACTGCATACAACCCAGCATCGGACGGATCGTGACAAAGACAAAATGTTGACAAAGATATTCGTACATGATTCCATAAGTGTGATAGATAGAATTATCTATCTAGATTACTTCAAATAGTGCTCACTTCATTAACAAAGCAGATATTTTAAACCACCTGCTAGACCGGACAACAAGAACATAATTGTATTTAGTTAAAACCCAACCAACAACTTCCACCCCTGAAGCGCCTCGTTTCTAACATAAAAAGAATCATCGAAAACGTTGGCGTGGTATAAAATTATTCGCCCATTTGTTTGTTATGCACGTGCTTATGCAAATTTAAGATTTCGATGAGTTTCTCATGGATATCTATCATTAGAACTTGACCAGATGTACATGGGACCACCCGTAAGATACCCCTTTCGAATAAAAAAAAATCACCTAAATCGGTTCACGTGGTAAAGAATTATCGCTGAACATACATAAAAAAATATTCTGACGAATTGAGAACCTCCTCTTTTTTTGGAGTTGGTTAAAAAATCGTAACCATATAAAAAATAAAAAAAAAAACCTTATACTAGGGTAAGTGATTTTTGAGATCAACGTTTTTGTATGAAAATGCTCTATAACCTGTTTACATATAAATCTCTTTGATTACCATAGTATTGATCAAATCGCAATTATTGCGTCTATTTTACTGACTGACTGCCTTATTCAGAGTTCCCAGGTTAAAGTTAACACAGAGTTATATCGGCTATTTAGACCGTGTTATCAAAAAAGCTATTCAGAGAGCAGTTTTATCTTTATTCGGCATATTTGCAGCGAGTTAGCTCCATTCATTGTTTAAAGCAGGTAGAGGCGGGTTTAAACCCTATCTAGCGAGCGGCGGTCATATAATTACAATGGCGGCGGCCATGATTGTTAGACAGCTGTTGTGCTTGTGTTGATTTTTCGAAGCGTGATTTCGAGTTGGTGAATTTGTGAATTGTGGTGATCACAAGTGTTATTGATTCGTTTTAGTGTTGTAATGGAAGAACTCGCGGAAATTCACGAGTACGCGAAGTGTTGTGTGTTCTGAAGATTTTGGCATGCCTAAGTGGTTTTGCCACTTAAGTACAACACACAAGTAAGCTACATACGTACGTACAACATACAATTGCTTGATATTTTTAATATATAGCTAGCACTAAACATGTGCCTACTTTGTCACAGAATACCCAATTAACCTGACTAATTAAACAGTAGTGTTGTCTTCTTCTAACATATGTCAGATAATGAGATAGCACGATACGCGCGCAAACTGTCATTATGAACAAACCCCATTTTGTGTCGTAGACAATGGTTATTTTATGCTGTGTTGCCACACGAAAACTAAATTCAAGTGTTAGTTTAGTTCGCGGTTGATGTGGCACTCTGAATAGATAAGAATGTTATGTTCGTTTTATATCAAATACAAGTGTTAAGTTATACCGATCTAGTCCTCGTTTAACCGCGTGACTCTGAATAAGGCAGTGAGTGTTTTGCAATGTTGCTGATGTAACATGATAATTATGACGGTAGGCTAAGTAAGTACATTAAAGAGAAGAAATAGAGATTTATTTTTAATTAGCATTATTCGAGGCATTTTTGACATAACAGACTGAGACAGACATATTTCCCCTCAATTGCAGTCTACTATTGGAGAGCGATTGGAGAGGCGTATATCCAACCGTAACCTTTCTAAGATTTTGATTAGGAATTTAACGTCCCAATGAAATTAAGCAAGGTAATTTATTAACCTATATTAACCTTTGCAGTGTGGGACGACGACATCAAGTACGTCGGCGGAAAGCCGTAGTGGTCCCTTATCGCTGAAGGCCGTGAGGACTGGAGGAAAATTGTAGAGGCGTATGTCCAGCAGTGGACGCTTACACGCTGACTGAACGACTGACTGACCTTTGCAGTGGCAGCGTCCGGGCAGACGACGTGCTGATAGTTGATGTTGATGTAGTCGGTGCCGCTGCAGATGGTGAGCGACTTGTCCTCGAGAGTCTCGCCGTGCCTGTTCAGCAGGTTCATGCCGAGCTTCGAGTCCTGCGCGGGAGTCACCAATCAATCACTATAACATTTTATTTAGAAAAATAACTACAATACAAATAAGTACAATACATATAAAAAAAAGGCCAAGTGCGAGTCGGACTCGCGCACCGAGGTTTCCGTACCACCACGTGCTTAAATGGTCGGTTTTTATTATTTGTGGTTTTAATTTAAGTTTGCACTATAATCAATCACACAAAGTTTGACGCATAGAGCACAAACAAATAGGCTTAGTAATGGATACGGAAGCCTAAAAACTATAAACTAACCTATTGATATTAAACTCCCTCTTCCACGTTCGATAATAGACATATTCATTTAATTACGTATATATTTTATTTATTTTATTTTTTTATTTTATTTTATTGGGAAAACATACAGTCATCGTAAAAAGGAGTAAGTAATAACATTAATTAAACAGAGACCAGTAAAGTTTTCTACATAAAGTTATCCGTATTAAGTGCGTTCATGATTAATAAATTAACCTAAAAGAAAGAAAACATCAAAAACTAACTAATACCAACACACGAAAATAAACCAATTACTTAACCATAGGAGATACATTGATAAGAAGTACATACCTACCATGTACCTAGCAAGAAAACCAACCCAACCTACCCTCACACAATTCTCATCTGCCCGCTTTAACACCTGTTTCATCAGTTACTGTTTCGATCGCTGACCTTTTGAGATGGCTGAGTGATACATGAAATATATCAAGACAGGAGAAGAAGTTGTCATAAGTAGCACAACTCCGGTTAGTAAAAGAATTTTTACTATAATTGGTACTCACTTTGGCGATATGAAAGGTGTTAAGACATCTCGTTGCCTTAGTAGGGCAACGAAAACTTAACTGACTTAACAAATAAGGAGAATCTATGTAATGATGGATCAACTTGTATATGAAAGTAATATCCTTGATCTGCCTTCTTTTCTCGAGAGACATTATTTCAAATGTGTTATCGTCGCTCTCACTTCCCCGACGAGTTCTATAGCCAACATATTTTAAAAACTTTTTTTGAATTTTTTCTATTTCAGTTATATAGACTGCATACTGCGGGTTCCATACTATGGAGGCATATTCAATAATAGGTCTGACAAACGAGGAGTATAGGGTTATGAAAGTGGAGACATTTTTGAATACATTGCAAGTCCTAAATATAAAACCGAGTAATTTATATGCTTTCAATGTTATTGTATCAATATGTGATTTAAAAATTAATTTACTGTCAAGCAGAACTCCAAGGTCTCTGACTTCGGTAACTCTATTGATTAATCTATTAGAGAGATTATAATTGAAGTGAACGGTATTTTGCTTACGAGAGAAGGAAATGGTAGCGCATTTGTCAACATTTAAATGGAGGTAATTGTTTTTACAATAAGTTACCAAGTTATTCAAATCTTTTTGCAAATCATGACAATCAAGAAGTGATTTTATTACCTTAATAATCTTTTTGTCATCCGCGTATAGTAATAAAATTGAGTTTTTGACAAAATTTGTTACGTCATTAATGAAGATGTTAAACATCAGAGGTCCGAGGTGGGAACCCTGAGGGACCCCAGAAGTAACAAGAACGAAAGAGGAGCAAAAACCGCTAACTGTGACCGCTTGGGATCTATTCTGTAGGTAGGAAGTCAGCCACCGAAGTAGGTCGCCGTGTATACCAATTGATTAAATTTTTTGTAATAATAGGTTATGTGGAATTTTGTCGAAACATTTCGAATAATCAGTATACACGACATCTACCTGATACCCGTGATCCATTGCCCCAAGAGCTATATCGATAAATTCGGCGAGGTTGGTCTCAGTCGACTTCTTACTGACAAACCCATGTTGGTTTTCTATTAGATGTGGCTTTATGATTGGAAAAATAACGTCAAAGATAATTTTTTCAAAAGTTTTACCTAAAGTGCATAGTTTGCTGATAGGTCGATAATTAGATATATCGTGCTTATCGCCTTTTTTGAAAACGGGTGTTATGTAAGTACGCTTCCATTGACTCGGGAAAACTCCAGAATTAAGGGACTTTTTAAATAACATGCTAACAGGGAGAGATAATGATTTAGCACAACGCTGGATAAATAGTGGATGTAGGCCGTCCGGGCCAGTACCTTTATTAGGATTTGTACACTTCAGATAGCGCTCAGTCTTCTCGACAGATATGTATATACTACCAAGGTTGACGCTGTTGCAGTTACTGGAAATAAGTCGAGAAGGTATATTAACTGGCGGTTCAAAGACCGGAGTATTTGGATATATTAGTGAAATAATGTAATCGGAATTTTTGATCTTTATAATTTTCTAAAATATTTACTGTTCAATTTGTATGCAGGCAACTACATAAAATGCAAGCAGTTAAACAACGCTGATCTTCAGTTTTTAGGAAGCGTTTTTTTTTTATTTACTGCTCGCGAGTTTTCTTGACGGTCGACATGCCCAAGTAAATTTTTCCCCAATTCAAGACATATTATTAGTATATCTTTACTTATGTATATTTCTGGTACATAGGTTCTTATCTTATGCATTACATATTGTATTACGCATTGTGATATATTACTGTAGAGTGTTTTCATTTTACGAAGGCACGAGGGGTATGAGGTAGGAAGTGGTGTGAGACCGCGCGGAGCTCAGTAGGGAACGACTCGGTTCGACGGAGCGACGCGACGCGAGGCGGAGACGTGTAGAACGTGGGTACCGACCGGGCACCGAGTTCGTTCCCTACTGAGCTCCGGGCGGTCTCACACCACTTCCTACCTCATACCCCTCGTGCCTTCGTAAAATGAAAACACTCTACCTTTGTATATTTCTTTCCGCCACTCAGTTCATACCCCAAAGGTATTCTGGTAGAAAATGCCAAGATGCCTTGGTTCACTAAGTGTGTTCTATCGGCTGTTCAACGGCGAATGCTCTGAGGAGCTCCACGCGTAGCAGACAGTGAGCGCACCCCTTTACTGTAGAGCTGCCTAAAGTGCGGACTAAGCGCTCCAGTATTTCTTTTATCTTCCGTACTGCGAAACTCTGGAATGCACTTCCTCCCGATGTGTTTCCCTCAGTGTATGACTTGGGGCCTTACAAGAGAAGCGTAAAAAGGCAACTGTTACGCCGCCGGCACGGCATTCGCAGCCCTCGTTCTAAACCGAATGCTTTTGGGCGTCGTCGGCTCAACAATCCGACGCTGATGGCGCCAAGTATTTCGCGAATCCATAAAAAAAACCTTTTGCCAATATTTTGTTGAGTGCAATAAATAAATATATACAAAGACTTACCCTGGGCACACCACCGCATCGTATGTCGCTCACTTGGCATAGCTCGATCACGTCACCATCCTGCAACAAGAGACAACCCTTGTACAACTCGTGAACTAACACCCGTTTTCACTTATTCCTCGGTTATTGTCATTTCTCATTTGACATTTCTCAAACATTTGACCGGTAAAACCTGGAACGCTCTACCTGCTCATATATTTCCCCCCAAGTACAGTCTCGGGTGCTTCAAGAGGGGCGCGAATGGGCACCTGTCAGGCCGGCATGGCATTCCCAAACCCCGCATACGACCGAATGTCCATGGGCGCCGTTAGACACCTTATGGGTGGCTGGACGTGGACGCCATGTGTCGCGTTTTCAATAAATAAAGGAGATAACTGGACTACATTGCAGCCGGAGGTTGTGAAAACGGCCATACATGCAACATTCCCAAATTGCAAAGGTCAGCTAGAACCATAGAACCCATCGCATGCAGTGTCATCTGTTGTATCAGCATATATACATACCATCATACCATACCGACAATTCGGGGCAAGCAGAGTAATAGGTGTTGTGCTTCAAGAACTCTGGTGAATTACAGTACAACACCGACCACCACATTTAGCAAAATGTTAGGACAGCGTGTACACTGTACATTGTACCAACATATTTGTGAAATGTGTAAGTATGTACATACCCTAATAAATAAAGCGAGGTTTCTACGGGCGACCGACCGGCGACAGTGTACCGTACATCAATATATTAATATGATTATAACTCGAGAACAACTTTATCGATTTACATACGGTTTTCCCTGTTCCACTGTCGCTTCTCGAGGTGGTTTTAAGCTATAAATCATAATTCGTCATCTGCGGCTATGTAAATAGTTCGTGTTTTCCGTCCAGTTCAGTGTACCCGGCACACCCGAAGGGAAGCACTGAAATTGCACCTAGTTCATCAAGGTGTTATGACTCACATCCATAAAAAAATCAGCGGCCTTAGTTGTGAGCAAAAAATCAAGTCAAAACCTAGTGTAGAATAAAGAATATTTACGTGACCTTCGTTAACTCTTCGTACACCGTGGAACTATTAAATCTACAGAACTGTTTTTCTAAAGGCGTCGGGGGACCGCTGAGTTTTTTTTTTATTTTTTATGGGAACTGACACGGTTGGCTACATCACCTACAACGTCCGTGATGTCAGCCCATAACACCGGGTGAACTGTCACTGCACAAGCAACAAGCACTGACAGGTGCCGTGTCAGTGCTTCCCCCTTTGATCGTGCCGGCTACACTGAACTGGTCGGAAAACACAAACTATTTACATAGCTGTTTCAACCGACGTTTCATTCAGTAAGGCCCACTTGCACCAACACAAATTTAATATATAAACCAGTTTAACTCGTTAAGCTAGCACCCGTTGACTGTGGGAACCGCGTTTAAATCCATAACTCGCTACTTAACTTTAAACTCGTGTTGGTGCAAGTGGGCCTAAGTAAAATAAAATTAACTCGGTCCCCCGACGACTTTTTAGGCGGAAATATTTGTTACTTTTTAAGGGTTGTTCGTGTGTCGGAGTTTTTTTAAATTTGTAATTAAATAATTTGTTATTTTTTTTATCATGTAGCCTATGCTACTCGGGGTACTAAGATAAATCGTTGGACAGCTAATTCATCAAAATTAATTAAGCCGTTTTGGAGTTACGAGGGACTAAAGAAACTCAACTACTCACTTATTTATTTTGTAGATACATCACAGTGAAACACATTAATTACCCTCCTTTTTTTTCGTTCGCAGTCGGGTTAAAATTATGGTGCGTGCGTCTCGTACATTCATTTACACTTCAGCAAAAATATAATTACACTTTCCACTATTAATGTTCACCTTTTTATTGCGAGCCTCAATCCCTCAAACCAGTAACAAAATTAAATACCAGCTGACTACTATTAAAACAAGGACAACCAATCCATCACAGCGCCCACTCGAGGAGGCCTTCACGAAATTAACCGCCTCCCAAAGGTCATAGCCGTGTCATTTTTCACACAATTCCTTCTTAAAATGATTGAGCACACAACACGATGGCAGAAATAATTTCCCGGCACGAAACGAGAAAAAAAAAACAATGAAGAAAACATCCTTCCACAAGATTAATGATCGGCCGGGCTCAGTGTCGCCGCAGGGAGAGGGCGCAAGAAACAAATCCGCCAAAAATATTGTGAAAAATTTAGTTTAAGGGCGAACCCGAGTGGAACTCTCCAAGCGAAATGGAGGAAATGTCTAGACGAATTTCTAAGTAATAATAACTATGAAGAGAAATTAATAAAAAACAGCCTTGACATTGGAAAGTTCTTAGACTATTTTCTCCTGTTGTTCTCATTCATACTACAAACAATTAAGTACGAAGTATTGTACCACTTCTTTTTTTAACTATACAGATTGAACAGACAGACAATTTATATTTCAAGCATCAAGAAAAAGTGTACGCCGAATACTAAACGTGACTTAAAGTATGATAAAGATGAATGAGCGAGTACGTCCATCCGTATTTCCAAGTCACAATAAAGAAGCGTTTTGTCACTTTTCCTTCGACGTGGTAAACCATTCCAGAGAAAGATTTTTCTTGAACTGATAAAATGTATCCCTGTCAGATGCGTACGCGTGCGTATAGTAGAGGGAACGAAACTGTCAACATGCTCTAAAATAAGTGAGCTTGGAGCAGAAGGGCATATGGGGCATTTATTATTATGTACGTAAGAGAGGTCCAAAAACTCTCTTGTAGAGACATCTACGGATTATTAAAAACATATTTTAATCGTGGAGAATTTTTAAATTTGACCAGTCTTAAGATTCACTAGGGATCAAATGTCGCAGGACACGTGCCGCGACTTTACCGGGAACATCTTGGAGCGTGCCGCGGGACACGTTCTATGTATAATGAAATATCGCCCGCCGCAACATGTCCCGTTTTTGCGTGCAACGTTCGTCCACCGTTGCACGCGCCACGTAGACGTAGTAGAAGCTGAGTAGTAAGACTCTAAGTTGCGCGGCATGTCGCGAGGGTATTTGCCCCCAAGTGAATGCAAGGCTGAAACAGCCTAGGTAAGGGTAGAGGCGAATTATGTATTGCTTGTGTTGTCTGTCTGTAAATAACAATAAAAAAAATCCAAGCGACTTGCATTAGTTTAACGAAGTTCAAGTACGTACCTACCATAAACATACGAGAGCTCGTTAGATCGGCGCTATACCGGACCTGAAGCCGAGGAAAGCAATAAATGTCGCGGACAAGAGAGTTTCACTACTCAGTCCCCAATGGCTGTGGCCGGGGAAACTTTTTATTTGACGCTCTCCGAGATATATGCAGCCACGGTCGGCAACTCGCTTTGAGAATACGTGTGAAATTCTTGGACAAAAATTGTTAAATTCTATTCTAAGAGTAGTTATATCAATTGTGCAAAAACAAGTGAAATAAATATCAATATATTTTCTCTAACACAGTGATAACAATGCAGATATCTGGAATACGATTACCTATGTACCATAATATGTTCACGAGAGGACTGTTCCCATTGTCTGAATTGTTGCAGCACTACATCGATTCCTCTGCTTAGCCCGATCGTCGGGATACAACGTGATGGTATGTATGTGATATTTTTTTAAAAATAAGATTCAATATGAAATCGTCCAAGTTGACTGAAAGCAGGAGATTGCGTCATACCTACTATAGAAGGTGCAACGGTTCGAAATTTAAAAAGAATACGTCATCGACCCGATGGCTAAATGGTAACGCGCTGGCGGCTCAAACCAGAGTTCAAATTTCGAATCCTGGTCGGGACTTATTTTTCTCTTCATTTTCGGCTTTAGTTGCAATATTTCTATAGATAGAATATAGATATGTGATATTTCTATAGAAACATCGTTCGTACAAATAGTTTCAACCACTGTAATTAATTTGTCATTAGTTTACAGCTGTATCCACTGTAAGTCTGTCTACCTACCGTGTTAGTACTCACTATTTATAATGCCAACACGTATGTCATGACATGATGTCGACCGTACATTGATGGTTGAACTTTTATTAAAAGGAGCGAAGTGGAATGAAGAGTCCGCCAGTGCCCCGTCTTTTTGTTGGTAAGTTCTGGAGCCGCCGCCGCCAGCTGCGATTGCAGTCAGGCGAAGCAACTCCGTCCGCGAGCACTGGTGGTGACGGTCGGGCTTAAACTTTGAAAGCTCTGGCCGTCGTAACTGCGAGATAATTGAGAAGCGGACTTCTGTCTGTTTTCGACGAATTTTCGGGTCGGACAGAATGTCCTTTCGTGATGGAGTTAATGGACATAAATATTAAAGTGAAATTCATGAAGAATATTTTGTCCGCTCTACTTCGATTGCGGTATTCTCGCCCCAGGGTGGGAATTGGGTGAGCCATTTAATGGATTCACCCAATAAACAGTTATATTATGATTAATATACAGGGTAATTGGTAATTTGACAAATTCCTTTCGGAAAGCTGTTATTTGCACCATCCATACGTTTACCTAACATGCTCAAAGTACGATTTGCGCTATGTTACAAGCTTTAATGTATTTTAACTTATTTCTTATTCGTTAGGATCAAATGCTACATTAAATGTTAACCCACTTTCTTTCACCATATTTTCTATTCCTACTATTTAAAAGCTAGTCTCTCTATGTAAGTAGCCGTCTGTAACGGGTAAACCCGGTAAACCATAGAGACTCAGCACCCTTTTGTTGTTGACATTGGGCTTTTGACATCGGTTCTCTAAATCGTTTCTTTGTCGCGCCGCTAGAGTGTGGAACTGTCTTCCGGCGAGTGTATTTCCTGAATCCTTTAACCTGGGTGCCTTCAAGCGTCGTATTAACGGGCTAGACTGCCTAGCAACAGTCCGCAAATCTGCTGGCATGGCACTTAACTGAGCGTGGTTTCGCGAGGAGAGGTGATTTTGGATCTGTCAACTGCACAATTGGTCTCTCGGCACAGCCACCCAAAAAAACCATAAAATGGCTGAACCGATTTACATGCTGTTTTCATAAATGAAATCGTTTTAGGTTTCGGTATCCATACGGAAGCCCAATACCTGAGGATCCTCTTCAGTTATTTATTAGGGAACACATTCACCAGAAGACCGCAATCAATACTTTCGTCTTACGGCACAAATACTCAATCTCCACAAACGATGCGTTTTCAGAAGTTGGTTTTCACATACAACAAATGGATTATGGATACTTCGAGCGATTTCGGCGAGCGTGGCGGATATGGAATCTGATATATCTCACTATGGTTTTAGGCTATGTAGGTACCACGCGCCAGCTTTAAATCTAAATGCGATGAGAGGTTCGATGTGGAACCTACCCGCATCGGCCGAAGTACACCGCTACAATTTACGTCAGCGGCGACGAAGACGACGACGATGTGTCGGCGTCCTCTGGGTCGTCGCAGTTCCGCGAGTCCTGAAGATGTCTCAGGAGCAGGAGACGAAACGTCGACAAAAGTAAGTCGCCTTAACGTACAGAGTAACCGAAAACTTTATTATAATATTTTTTAAGTTAATAAGACAGCTCAGTCGTCTGAACGTGGGATAGTTTCGAACTCAACCATATCTAAATCAGCTTCACTTAATTTCAGTAGTTCCAGCTTCAACTGAACGGTGATCTCCAAACTCCGTTTCACAGCGCCCGCCCGCGCCCCTATCCCCGAACTTGGTGTCGTCTGCGGCTGGGTACAAAGTTTCACCTGTCTAGTGCAGCAGCTCCCAATCTCTAAATAACTTATCGTGGGACACTATTGCGAGTAGACGTCGTCGATGTGTCGAGACCACAGAGGAAGCTAGCTCAGTGGTGCGGTCGGTAGACTGTTGATAAGCAACGCTGAGCGCGGTCAGTACTTGGATGGGTGATCGCTCGACCGTTGGAGGCTGACCGTGGTACGGATTCCACGTTAAACTGTAGGTCCCTTCCCTTCACCTTACTAGGTGGTAGGGTTTATCCCAGCCGGCTTGATACTACCGCACTGAGCGAAATGTCAGTCGAAATGGCAATGTAAATAGTTCGTGTTTTCCGTCCAGTTCAGTGTAGACGACATGAAATGAAGGGAAGCACTGACATGGCACCTAGTTCACCCAGTGTCAACCGACATCACGGATGTTGTAGGTGATGTAGCCAACCATGTCAGTTTCCATAAAAGCAAGGGGGCGTGAAAAGGCTCCTATCAGGCCGGCGGCATGGCATTCGCAATCCCCGCGCATCACAGAATGTCCACGGCCATTGTTAGACACGTACGTAGGAGTAACCAATCCACATATGGCGCTTTCCATAAAAAAATCAAGGGGCGTCAGAATCACGAAGAAATCAGGAGAAGTTGAGAAGCCCTGGCGCGGTGGGCGGGCGACAGATGTCTCGGTGACGAACGCGGGGCACTACTTCATTATTACTTTAACAAGTTCATTTAGAATACGATTGTTCTTCAAGTGGAACCTTCACCTGAGGAGCTGCAAAATCTTATTAAATTTTGTAGTAGGTTCTTCAACTAAATTAAGCTAGTATTCAGAGAAAATCCTGGTATCATGCGCTGTGGGTAGATATAAGAGTTAAAGTGAAAAACTAAAGAGACTAATTTGGTACCCTCGAAGAGAAATTTCCATTGCGGGGAGTTACACAACTTTCTAATTACTTTTAGTAAGATATAATAAACCAAAATGTTAGCTTAATCCCGCCGTAATTAAAGGTTGAATTAAAATGTAAAATGTAAAACTTTTACTGAAGCGGCCTTTTATGATACTCGCAAACTTACTCATCAAAAACTAAAAGGTACTTCCTGTTGACCTAGAATCATGAAATTTGGCAAGTAGCCAGGTCTCTCAGCACAAGGAAAAATCAGAAAATGATTAATTTGTAGTTGTAATGTCACATTTAACTATATTTTTCCGATTATTTAGTTTCTGCTCTATCGTAAAAACGGTAATACATACAAGCGTCTAACTTGATGTGATTATAGTGCAAACTCAAAAGTAAAACAACATTTAATAAAACTGGCCAATTAGGTGATGGTACGGAACCCTCGGTGCGCGACTCTCACTTGGCCGGTTTTTTTTTAGTTTTTTAACTCTCGTTACCCAAAAACATACCATGCCTTAGCTGTAGTAGTAATAGTAGTAAGTACGGTGGCTGTTGCTAGCTATCTGTTGGCATTTCGACAATTTGGAAAATTATGGCATAGCCGTATAGGCTTATTTCGAGCTACCCCATTATGCAGTCCACTACAAGCACAACCCATCTTCATTATTGAACCACACTCACTACGGTAGAACTGTAGTGTGGTTTTCCAAATGTACGTCCAATCGCTTCCGTGGTCTGCAAAACGGGAGTATCGATCCCACGGCCTACATCTGGGAAATGCACCACCGCTCCACCGTCAGAGAGAGAACACGCCGCGCCGCCCAGCGTGAGATGTGAGATGCAATAAAGTCATCTGTCAGGCAGGTCGCCATCTTGAAAGCGGAGAGCTTCAATTTATTTCTTGATGCCTCTATCCGCCGCTGTAATTGGGTGTCAAGAGCGATCCATTACATTTTGCACACTTTGCGCGGTGAAGTCAGTTTTCAGGCGCAATTTTGTTCCAACATTTGGTTGTGTTGACAAATGGCCCTACGACACTGGACGAAAATCCATTAACGAAATCATGTAGATATATTAGTTATACAGTATATAATTATATAGTATTGCAATATATATTTTTATTAGATATACATATATAGTATTGACTTCTCTGACATTTTGGCCAAATCTTCAAATTGCATACTTACAAATTTTATCGAAAGTAATAAAAATAAAAATGTAAAGTACGTATCCAATTAGTTTCGTTTCTAAACGTTTAGGCTAATTGAAATCACCAAACTGAGTTTGACTGGTCTTATCTACTATGGCCTATCTATGGTATTATGAATGAGTCGCACTAAATGGGCCTAAAATCAGTGGATCTAAAATACCAATGGCGAAATTTAGGCTGTATTTCACCACCTTCAGCTAAAATGTATCTACCGTTTGACTGCTGTCAGCTGTATGAGGAATGGCCCTTTATATTAACAGATAAATAAGAACTGAGACTGGAGCTGGTGAAATTCACGCTTATACCTACTGACATTATTTCTAATGGGCAGAACTATCATTTACGTATGATTTTAATGTTTCTGAAATCGTTACTACTACAATCTGAAGCCCTCAAATGCAGCCTAACCTTCCCCTCCCTGCCTCCCCTACGGCGGCTGTGGGGCGACCTTGCGATTGGTCGTCAAACGTGACTCGCGAGCAAACAAAAGAGCTGAACTTGACACAGATCCGCGCGCACTCGACTCACCCAACCCGCGCACGCGACCCCGCCCACTCCCCCGCGCACTCGATCGAGTGCCTGTTGACGTGAAGCCTTAAGGCGGTGACAAACGCCAAATACGCAAAACATGCAAAAAGTGCGACAAAGAAGGTCCAAAACTGACCAATTGACACACATTCAGAAAATTAAAAAAATACCAACCTATATTTTGGTTCCTTACCAACAAAGTGCATTGCTGGTTTTTTTAATAATGAGTAAAAGTAAGTAATAAACATAAAATTAAAAATATATAAAAAAAGCATGAATTTTTGAAAATCTGAGTATGTGTGTATTATTACAATTTTACAATACCACCGATTCAAAGGTCACAAAGCTCTGAGAAAACTCTATTCAATTTGTTTTATTATTTTATCCACGAAAGGAGATAAAAATAAAAAACAAAAAACGCCTACATGAAATTATTGACGTAATTCTTCAGTCGGAAGGGTAAAATTTTTGCCTTCGTCAATTTAGCAGGCACTTCAATACTAGATACAATTTTAGTTCCGGGCTCGCTTGCTCGCTCCTGCCCTGCTGCGCCCGCGTGTCGGTCGTCATTTCTGTCTTCTGTGTTTGGATCGAATGGAAAAAAGATAGGTAGGTTAGGCATATTTGTACCGTGTGGGATGGTAATTTAAAATAATAGCCCCACTGCATCTCTCCCCGTGCATGTCGTAAAAGGCGACTGAGGGATTTTTTTATGTAAACTGACACAGTTTGCTATATCACCTATAACATCCGTGATGTCAGCCCATAACACCGGGTGAACTTAGGTGCCATGTCAGTGCTTCCCTTTGGTCGTGCCGGCTACACTAAACTGGACGGAAAATACAAACTATTTCGGGATATGACTCCCTTCTTTTTTTCCGTCCAGTTCAGTGAAGCCGGTACGACCGAAGAAAAGCACTGACATAGCACCTACTTCACCAGTTGTTACGAGCTGACATCTCGGATGTTGTATTGTAGGTGATGTTGCCACCGTGTCATTTTCCGTACCAGTATACAGTACGACCGTATCAGTAATATCTCTCTTCTGTGGTATCTATCAGTATACGCTCCGGTACGTAACTTGACGGGGCGTTATACGCATGGCTTTCGTTGGTATAACCACAGAATAACTAATAGGTACTGTGGTATAACGCTGTCTGCGCCTCCCGCGCCTCCACCGCGCCGCCGCCGCCTCCGCCGTCGCCGCCGCCGTGCCGCCGCCGTGCCGCCTCCGCACCGCACGCTGCTACTGAGTTACCGCACCGCACCGCACCCCACCGCACCGTGCCATGCTGCCGCCGCGCGCGCCGCGCGCGCCGGCCGGTACCTATGTTGCTATGATATTTGCCATACATACCTAAATGCCTATCTACCTATTACCTACCTACCTATTTTTATTTTAGTTTTCATCGATAGTCTATTTAGAGGTTTATAAAAAGTGGTAAGTACATGAACTAAAATAATTTGGAAGAAATTACAATAAAATGTTATTTAGGTAAAATAATAAAAAATAAAAAATTAGAATCACGCATCAGTTACATAAGCCACAATCATTTTAATAATTAAAATAATAAAAAAGCAAAAAAAAAAAACATACGAAAGTGGGATTCGAACCCCGAACCATCAACTCTTTAGGCTGATAGCGACAAACTACGCTAAATGTGACTTGAACGTGCGAAGCGAAATTAGCAGTCGCATGGTACATTATGTAGAATTCCCGAATGCTCAAGGTCGTTGGCGTTTGTCACGGCCTTAAGTGCGAAGCTATTACTAGTCGGTTTTAGGGTTATGCAAAAAATTACGCATATACGCTAACTCTAATTTCATTAAATACTTTTATGGATATTCATAAGTGTATTTATTTATTATCCAATGTCCTCACAGCAGTGGGTTGCATTCATAATTTTAAGTCAATATTTTATTGGTGTTATTTTGTCATTCACTTATTTCAGTATTGATATTTATTTCGAAAATAGTCAGTTAACGTTTTAGTGGCCACTGTTGAACATACGCCTATAAAATAGTTCCCCAAACCTATTGAAAACAATTATCAAAATGATTCAACTAAACATTCCTTTTTTTATTGGAAACGCGACATGTGGCGCTGAGCCACCCATAAGGTGTCTAACGATGCCCATGGACATTCGGTCGTAGGCGGGGGTTGCGAATGCCATGCTGGCCTGACAGGTGCCTATTCACGCCTCTCTTAAAGGACCCGAGACAGTTTTTAATATTACAATTACCTAGGTAATATTTCAAAACATTTACGACCACAGAAGCACCGAATAATTATCCACTGCTGGACATACGCCTCTCCAATTTTCCTTCAGTCCTGCCGGCCTTCAGCGGTACCACTGCTTTCCTCCGACGTACTTGATGTCTCCGTCCCACCTGGCGGGTGGTCTTCCCACAATACGTTTTCCTGTCAACGACCGCCAGTGTTAGGACACAGTTGCTCCAACAGTCATCGTCTCTTCGGCTGACGTGTCCAGCCCACTGTCACTTGAGCTTTGCCACCGATATCCAATATCGACTACTTTGGTGCTTCGGCAGACTGGCTCGTTACACACCCACATCACGTAGAGCGATATTCCCAGCATGGCTCGCTCCATTGCTCGCTGGACAACTTTGAACCTTTCGACAACAGCGACCGTCAGAGTTCACGTTTCACATTCCGTACGTCATAATAACGATCTTCAAGTTCCATGATGAAGTCGTGACACAGTGTGGGTGCTACGGCCGCAAGGCTGGTGCGCTCGGGTCAGTGGCGGGTGAATAAGTCAGTCCGGACGTCATACCGGATCATGTACTAGAATTAACGAAACTTCCATACACACGTTCCCATATTCATCCACTATACTCCCTCCTCGACTCGTCCGGAGTCGTGGACTTGTGGGCGAAAAGTTTAACTCCCGAAATAGCCGAAGCGCACTCGCGCTAAGGGCCGCGCCCCACCACTTGGCGGAAGCCGCGGAGTTACGCGGAGGACGTCATTAGGGCGCGCTTCTTATGCGTCTTTGTCTCTGTCAAGGTTGAGGAGGGCCCGGCTCATTGCGGTCGCTTGTGTGTACTGGCCTACTACAGTCAGGGATAAGACAAAAAAAAGTGCATTGTTTTTAAAGGAAAAACATGTTTAAACCACGTCGTCATAAAACCGATTAAACATAATTTCAGTGAATTCAACCATATCATAAGAATGTGAAGGAGAATTTAGGAATATACAAATAAATAATATAATAACAATCTGTGTGAAATCGAGCTAAATTATGATAGGTAGTTACGGTGGTTAAATAGTTCAATTAATTGATAAAACTCTAATAATAGGTACCTATGTAAGCACCCCTCAAATTTAGTTCCTCGCTGCTGCCTCCAATAAACGTGTAGGTTTTCACGGAACTTCTAGCTCTTCAGTTGAATTGTTCAATTAATTGATAAAACTCTAATAATAGGTATCTATGTAAGCACCCCTCAAATCTATTTACTCGCTCCTGCTTACAATAAACGTGTAGGCTTTCATGGAACTTCTAGCTCTTCATCTGGCGAGAACATAGTATGTAGGTGTGACTTACACTGTGAGAGGCGGGATAGGGGCGGGTAGGGGCGGGGGTGGAGGTTGAGGGGCGCACTGAGAAGGCCTCTCAATTACCTCGCAATCATCTAACAACCCTTGACGTTGCTATCCGTGCCAATCTAGATGCGCTCTTATTCTTGGCTTTACTCTAACTGGTATTATGAAAGAAGACGGTGGTTGTACGTTAATAAAACACCTTTATTTATTTGTTTTTACGAATAAAAAAAGACTCACGTTATTTATTTATTTTTTTATTTTCAATATATGTATATACCTGCCTTCATACATACCACACGCTATATCCCGACAATCGAGGTAGGGCAGAGTTATCGGTGTTGTGCTGCAATGACTCTGGTAAATTACAGAACAACACCGAACATCACGTTTCGCAAAATATTCGGACAAGATAACTATCAAGCAGCAAGTAAACGTCAGTACAATGCAAGTTTAACCTACTGTCACACACAGGTTGATCCTTTTAATGTTTAGGTAGCAAACATGTTTTGTTAAATTTCTCGAAAAGTAATGCTAAAAACATTTTTTTTTGCGTAACGTGTTTATTTGAGTGTGTATGTAACCCTCCCGAAACATTTGACATAAATAACGAAGCACCTTATATATTTACAATTAGACGGACTTATCCCTTAAAGAGATTTCTTCCATTATCCATAGATTGTTTGTTCTTTCCATATTTATTTAAACATATTCTCGGAAAAAGTTTAGGATAACAGAGTTTTCGTATAACGTATGTACAATTACATTTTGAAAAAAATAAATAAAGATGACTCATGCTTATACTGAAAATTTTAAATATTACTTTGGTTTAGTTTTATCAAAAAAGAAGATATAGGAAAAAACTACTTAACATTTAAACAAGCCAAACAGAAGGCTGATGGATGAGATCAATCGCTTATCACTCGGGCACTTAGCAATGGACCAAAATGTTCCAACTCGGATTCAAAGAGTTTGTATTACGTCGCGCGACGTAATACAATCTCTTTGCTCGGATTCAAGTCCGCGTTAGCTTTCTCTTCGCAACATTCTCTATTGGCACGGACAGCACTCGCGTAAGATAAGCCTCTGGGGACAGTGTTAACTGCATAAAAGCCAACCTAATTAACCGCCCTGATATCTCTCGTGTGGCACGTGAACTAGGCCAAGGCTGAAGCCTATATAATAGACTCCGGCCGGAGGCTCGTCCTTCGTCCTCCACGCCCGCGCCGCCGCCGCCGCGCCGGGCACAGAAACGTCTTATTAACCTCCTTTTTGACCAGGGAACAAATTGAATTGCCGAAGACGTGAGATTGGTGAGGTAATAGATTTTTATGTGGGTCTACGACGGCACTGAGCCTGCCGAGCTAATTAATGATTGATAACTTAGTAGGTAGATCATAAATAACCTCTTGTATAGTATATAGTAAATACAATATAAGTACCTATGTATGTATAATGTATATTCGTAACTCGTAATGTGGAGACATGGCATGTGTGTTATCGTTTATATAGAAACTGCATTATGTATGCATGTATATATTTGTTTATATATATATATTTATATATATATGTACCTTTGAACCTTTAAGCATGTATGTAATTTATGTATTTAATTGTATGTTAAATGTGTAAGTATGTAACTTTTTATCGTTAAATTTCGCACTACTCATCTATCTTACCCACAATCCCAGGCATGCATGGTTAGATAGAGAATGCCTTTAGGCTTTAGGATTGTATTAAATATCTCCCAATAAATTTTAATGTTATTTTTCTAGGTATACTTTCAAATGGAGGGCATATTTTGATCACATTTCAACCGTCGTTACCGTCACAGACCGTACCAAAATTTGGATACCGTTCGAAAAATTACTTCGAACGGTTTTAATTTCATACCTATAACGAATAGAAATTAAATAAAATTTCAAGAATTTGATTGGAATTCTGGCAACCATTTGGAAATTCACTTGTCTTGGAAACCTTTCAAAGTTGCTAGTATGTAAAATTTTATGTTTATATCTATCGAATTAATGAATCTTCGAACCCTCAGCCATTGCCCGAAGATCTGAAATGTTATTTCAGATCTTCAGAAGGCTATTTCAAAGTAATTACAATTTCAGTAGAGACAAGGGGATTTTGCATAACCTAAATTACTAATAATATTTTAATATCACTAACGCTAGGTGTCGCCGCGCCGGATTGAACTATATTCCAAAGTCGTAATAATAATTGAAAATGAACTCACAAATGGCAGTAGGGACGCCGGAAAATCCACAAATAGCCAAGAGTGGGTAAGGAAAATGGCGTTATTTGAGTATTCTCAAATCCAGAATTGTATAAATACGAACATTCCCCAGATCTTTGCACTCTTGTATTTATTATCGCCTTCCAGTGGTCAGACCGTGTGCAGACATATGAGAACTTGAGCCACATTTAGAGCGTTAGTTTGGACACGACGACGTATAGTTTTCCAACTACCCGCGCGCGCCGAAGTCGGCCGCTACACCGCACTCCGGCCGCCATATTGTAAAAGTTTCGGCCACGCCCGCTCTTTGCTTCTCTGTGTGTCCTTATGTGTTGTTTTTTGTGAGTGATTTGTATAGGAATCAATTATCCGAGACCAGAGTTTCAATATTTTTTCGTGAATAACTACGAGAGTGGAATCAGTACCAGTACATTCACAACATGTCGTTATGTTCCGTTTTCACATTATTTTCGTGGAGCTGCCGTTCTATGTAACACAATTTTTCCAAATAAGTACGTAGGTATAAACAGCTTCAATATTTGCTATTATAATAGACAGTGAATTTTCCAACCAGCTACGTAAAGTTCAACAGATACTTAGACGTTTACGCAATGTGTGAAGTTACAAACAAACACGTGAATAAATTAAGTAGTTGTGCTAAATCTATCAACAATTCAACAGCTCGACAGGAACTCCGTCAACTTTATACAAAGGAAGGAGCACCACAAAGAGACGCCCACTCGATAAGGGCTAGAGAGTAGCTTGTTTCGGGCCCCTTCGCAAATAAAGAAATGTCAATAAAGTTTATCAATTTACATAATTCTCAGGGTAGCAAGTTAGCTCTGAAGCAAATTGCGATTTAGCTCAGCCGAGATCGCGTTCCGCCGGCGCGCGCCCTGAGAAAATGGCGCATAATTCATCTTATTGCTCGCGAGATTTCAACAAGTTTCCAAGATAATGGGAAAGCGAATCGAGCGAGAGGGTCCTTAATTCGGTTCATCGTCTATTCAGAGTGAAAACTTGCGAGAAGTCTAGTTTGGGCTTTCTTGTTACTCTTAACTTTATCGAACAAAGTTAACGAATTGTATCGAGCTGGCCCTCAGAAGCGTTTTGGAGAATTATGATGTTTTGTTATTGAACGACCTCGGACCCTTATCCACTGGGATCTCCACCCTAATAGTTTGGCCTAATTTCTAATACAGAATCCGTTCCGTAAACATCGCGTTAGTTGACAGTACAAACAACCTGTGCGGTGGAGCTAAGCTAATACATTCAGAATGTGCGGCTATTTGCCTCGATAAATTCCAGAAATATGCGGCAGAATTTTCAGACTTGACTGATGTGTTTTGAGTGTGAAATCCGATTAGATCCCATCCGAACCGCTCAAGCTGGAGATTATAGATGCCGACGCGCCGTTTCATTTGTCGACACTGTGGACAATGTACTTTTAACTTGCGTCTTCTTGTCGTCGGAATCGAAATACATTTTTATGCCGTGTTTGATCTTTTATTAAATAACTTTTTCAGTGTCGACTTTCATAATATAATCTCTTTATTGTTTACGCGAAAGAAAACCTTCTTTTATTTCTTCTGTGGCTTCTTCTTTGGGCGTATCTATAGTCATTGGAGAAAGTTTCGAAGCTTCACGCGAAATATAAACGTTCAGAAGAGGAGAATAGAGCATTATTCGTGGAGTGGCAAACAAAGGCAGAGTAGCGTCTTCAGAATTTTCCATCAACTGGATACACGAACTTCCGCAGGTTGCGAGATGGGGACGAGCGATCGGAATTAGGAATACAGTTTACCTCTTTTTGAACAATGAGGGAAATAGCCGTAGCGCATATCGCTGTAATGGGTGCATACATTGCAGTAGGAAGAACCACTTCGATTTTCAATAGGAAATAGGAGGTCAAATAATGAAAAATCTCTTGAATGTTTTAAAATTTCGAATATTTTTAGGAGAAGGAAAGTGTTTTGAACTTGTATATATTAGTTGTTTCTTCAAGATTGCGAAATAACTGCGAAATAAAATTGTTTATTTTTACCTCCTTCTTAATGAACATCATAATCATCATCACTCAAATTCTCATGTGTGCACTGAGTAAGGATCAAAAACATTAACTACAGTAAAATATCAGTACTTACTTTGTTTCGTGTAGGTAATGTTAGCAATTAAAGAAAATACATACTTCAGCAAGTACCTACTTGCCTATCAACCAATCACTGTTCCATGAAATTAATTGGTAGCTATTAATGAACATGTCGCAACAAACTTTTTTTAAACAAATCGAAAACCTAAACTTATTTTATTTGCTTTAGTACAAGCCTTAAATAAAAGCTTGTTTTTAAAAAGATTGGTTATTTATTATTTTATTTTGTAAAAAGCACAAAGTAATTTTTATTTTTTTACAATTTAGAGTATACTAGAACCAACAGGGTGTGCAAAATTTCAGATCAATAGGTTGGGTGGAACTGCTGATGTTAAAGAAATGCTTGTAAATAAATAAATAAAGAGTCGGCTCACCTTGCCGTCGCTCTTCCAGTAGATGAAGAAGCCGTACTCGTCGACCTTGAAGGTGCAGTTCTGCTCGAACTCTGTGTTGTCCTTCTCCTCCGTCCAGCGATCGAACACCGCGCCCTGCAACACGTAACACACCTCACTCTCCACTCATACTCCTCTACTCTACCCTCTGTATTTATGTTATTTGTTATTTTTCTTTAGGACGAGCTTTAGGACGCACGCAACAATTGAACTATTTTATAGACCTTAAGAAATCCTGAAAATCTGTAACGGCGCGGCGGCGCGCGGCAAGAGACGCGCGCCATCGTCAATGTTAATTAATCAAGAACTACTGAATCAATTTACAGGGGTTTTCACTGATGTTTTCTTATATATGCCAGCTTGAAACGTAGCCTCGGGAACAGTTATTTATTATAGAATAATACTAACTTATTAAAATAAATATATAAAAAAACTAATTTATGAAAACATGGAAAAGTGGTTACTAAGTTTTAGAAACCAATGAAAGAAAAAAAAATCAATACGGACAAATGTTGGTGTAGAAAACAGGTTTTTCTGAGGGAGCTTTCTGAATATTGTTGTATGGGCCGACACAAAAAAAATTTAGCCTCTTTTAAGTCAATGTCGTAACCTCAATGATAGATCTTCGGTAAACACGAAACATGTTCGCAACAACAAACACGCCTGATGTTTATAATCAAGAACGCAGCCGTCCAGTACATAATGTATTCATGTACAACTCTATAAAACCAACATACGTACACAACGCACGGCTGGCTGCTCATATTGGAAAGTTTCTCAGACAGTATATTACTTGTAAGAGCTTTCGGCTAGTAGAAACTTCGGCATATGGATTAAATTGGGGCTTTCATATATGACTCATGTGTAGAATATATTATGGCGTTAAGCCACTTCATTGTGTCAAGTCAAGTCAGTCAGTCAAGTGTGTATGCGTCCACTGCTGGACGTACGCTTCTCCGATTTTCCTTCAGTTCTCACGGCCTTCAGCGGTACGGAAGCACTGGTTTCAGCTTCATGGTGTACATGTGTGAATTGTATGATAATATTATTTCTATAAGAATGTTCTTTGTTTCTCTAAATCAATGACTTGATAAACTTCTTTTCTTTCTTATCCCAAATAAATAAAGCTTGAAATCAGTAACGAGGGACCGACGCGCAGTCTTTGATTTTATATTCGCTTATACAAGTCGTTAAGCATGTTATTGGCTGTGTCTGATCTTCCTTTGTACTTTTGGGCACAGCCACCCGCCGGCTGTTTATAAAACAGTCGATAACTACTCAATCAATTCACATGTGGTTTACACTAACGTTTTCTGGCACATCTATGGATGGTTCTAGAACACGAGTCAGTAAGCCACTGCCGTGAGGCTTACTGACTCGTGTTCTAGAACGATAAAAAAGGTATGGACCCCGAACCCTATCCTCGCCAGCGTAACACGATATAAGTAAAAGCATACTTATTACATTGGACGGTCGCGCGCTGGCCCGTCAGTCTGTCATAGGCCGCGTTCGCAAAAATGCCCGCATGCTCTGTGTTTACGTGTAAAAACACTACAGCTAAGTTTAGTGTGCACAATAGTGGAATATCTTATCATCGGTACGTACACTCCGCTCCCCGCAACTCGGCGATGCTAGTTCTCATACAAGCATTTGACAGTCCGGCGTCCAAACCTTTTTTATCGTTCTAGGGATGGTTATAGGATATCTCGCCGCGAAGTGATGCGAAGTGAAGCGAAGTCGCGGGAACCGCTAGTTCTATTATAAATTGCAAAATCTGTCTGTCTGTAACGGTTAAACTCGGAAATTGCTAAACCAATTAACATGAAGTCTTCACTACTTAATGGAACATGGCCTAATATCCCTTGATGGTTTGCATCACCATCACGATATTTCACCAAGGGGGTGAATAGTATTGTATTGT
Source organism: Nematopogon swammerdamellus (assembly GCA_946902875.1). Lineage (NCBI taxonomy): Eukaryota > Metazoa > Arthropoda > Insecta > Lepidoptera > Adelidae > Nematopogon > Nematopogon swammerdamellus. The sequence continues at coordinate 14,180,605 of OX336341.1, read as the reverse complement.
ATTGTATATATTTATTGCACTCAAATAGAATATGGGCAAAAGGTAACACTTAATGCCTCTAGGCATTTTCTAACAGGGTACCTTTGGGGTATGATAACTGCTAGGTGAGTGGCGGAAAGAGAAATTTAAATATTATGGTATGACAGATGTATGGGAATACAAAAGAGAGATAAACTTAAATATGAATAATTAAATACTATACCTATATACCAGATATATACATAAGATAGACTAAATATACTTAGTTTTTACATATCATATATATTTACTAACTCTGAACATGAGAGACATACTTTTGGATCAGAGAAATTAAGTTGACAAAAAGTGCTTCTTTAAAAGAATTTTGAATGTGTGAATGGAAGAAGACAGACGGAGATTGACAGGGAGCTGATTCCACAGACGAGCTGCATGTATCGTGAATGAGTCCGAATATGATGTAGTAGAATGGGAAGGAATAGTCAGCACCAAGTTATCATTTGACCTTAGCGATAGCCCGTGGGAGCTGAGAAAGGAAAAACGATCACTTAGGTATTTAGGAGCATTGGGGTAAAGGAAAGGAAAACCTTACTCGAAGCCCCTGAACATTAGAACAGCGCCACATAAATCAACATAAGCTGGTTCTCTTTTAAATGTATCAATGTGAAAATGGTATAAAGGAAATGTATCATTTAGTTAACACCACAATTAAAAAAAGTCTCCATTCTCTTAAGGCCCTATTCCGCCGATGCAAAACATAAGATCAATGAGCGTTTTGGCTTATATTATGTGCCATTCGTTAGAATAATTTTTGAAACCAAATACTCATATTTTTCAATCGGATTTTTTTTTCTTTTCAATAAAAATATATGAATTATATTATAACACTAGCTGAGCCCGCGGCTCCGCTCGCGTGAAATTCGTATTTCAAAGAAGACAGTAAGTAACTATGGGCGAGGCCGAAGGCCGAGCTGCGTTCAGGAAGTCGATAAACCATATCTAAGAAAGTAAGTACGCGTAAGGGCGAGGCCGAAGGCAAGCTGCGTTAAAGTAAACGATAAACCTTGTCAAATAAAGTAAGTAACTAACGGCGAGGCTTCAGGCTGAACTGTATTCTAGAAAGAAAATAAACCTTCTCGAAGAAAGTAAGTAACTGAAAGCGAGGCCGAAGGCCGAGCTACGTTCAGGAAGACCATAAACCTTCTCAAAGAAAGTAAGTAACAAAGGGCGAGGCCGAAGGCCGAGCTACGTTCAGGAAGACGATAAACCTTATCTAAGAAAGTAAGTAACTGAGGGCGAGGCCGAAGGCCGAGCTGCGTTCAGGAAGACTATAAACCTTCTCGAAGAAAATAAGTAACTGAGGGCGAGGCCGAAGGCCGAGCGGCGTGTTCAGGAAGACGATAAACCTTCTCGAAAAAGTAAGTAACTGAGGGCGAGGCAGAATACCGACCTGCGTTCAGAAAGACTATAAACCTTCTCAAAGTAAGTAAGTAACTAAGGGCGAGGCCGAAGGCCGAGCTGCGTTCAGGAAGACCATGAACCTTCTCGAAAAAGTAAGTAACTGAGGGCGAGGCAGAATACCGACCTGCGTTCAGAAAGACTATAAACCTTCTCAAAGTAAGTAAGTAACTAACGGCGAGGCCGAAGGCCAAGCTGCGTTCAGGAAGACCATGAACCTTCTCGAAGACAGTAAGTAACTGACGGCGAGGCCGAAGGCCGAGCTGCGTTCAGGAAGACTATAAACCTTATCGAAGAAAGTAAGTAACTAAGGGCGAGGCCGAAGGCCGAGCTGCGTTCAGAAAGACCATGAACCTTCACGAAGACAGTAAGTAACTGAGGGCGAGGCCGAAGGCCGAGCTGCGTTGAGGAAGGCGATAAACCTTATCTAAGAAAGTATGTAACTAAGGGCAAGGCCGAAGGCCGAGCTGCGTTCAGAAAAACTATAAACCTTCTCGAAGAAAGTAAGTAACTGAAAGCGAGGCCGAAGGCCGAGCTACGTTCAGGAATACCATAAACCTTCTCAAAGAAAATAAGTAACTAAGGGAAAGGCCGAAGGCCGAGCTGCGTTCAGAAAGACTATAAACTTTCTCAAAGAAAGTAAGTCATTAAGGGCGAGGCCGAAGGCCGAGCTGCGTTCAGGAAGACTATAAACCTTATCGAAAAAAGTATGTAACTAAGGGCGAGGCCGAAGGCCGAGCTGCATTCAGAAAGACTATAAACCTTCTCGAAGAAAGTAAGTAACTGAAAGCGAGGCCGAAGGCCGAGCTACGTTCAGGAAGACCATAAACCTTCTCAAAGAAAGTAAGTAACAAAGGGCGAGGCCGAAGGCCGAGCTGCGGTCAGGAAGACGATAAACCTTATCTAAGAAAGTAAGTAACTAAGGGCGAGGCGGAAGGCCGAGCTACGTTCGGGAAGACCATAAACCTTCTCGAAGAAAGTAAGTAACTGAGGGCGAGGCCGAAGGCCGTGCTGCGTTCAGGAAGACTATAAACCTTCTCGAATAAAGTAAGTAACTGAGGGCGAGGCCGAAGGCCGAGCGGCGTTCAGGAAGACTATAAACGTTCTCGAAGAAAGTGAGTAATTAAGGGCGAGGCCGAAGGCCGAGCTGCATTCAGAAAGACCATGAACCTTCTCGAAGACAGTAAGTAACTGAGGGCGAGGCCGAAGGCCGAGCTACGTTCAGGAAGACCATAAGACCATAATATTACATAAAAAAAAACAAAAACTTTCATACAAAGTCGTCGTCCCCATTTCCCCCCTTAAAGTTGTAATTTCCAAAAAATCCTTAACGGATTTTTACGTTATGAAATAAACCTATGTTCCAAATTTTAGCTTTCTAGACTTAGTAGTTTCGGCTGTGCGTTAATAGATCAGTCAGTCAGGACAAACAATTTTATAAGTATAGATATCTACTCTTTATTCTACTCGTATCTTCTACCAAAAGCATCTATCTACACTACACCAACGCAACGCAACAGAACTGCTAACGCCATATATTACGACCATTCGACACTAAATTCCGTTTTCTTTGATACTGCTCAACCCTAAGGCTATTTAACTTTATGGTATAAAGCCCACTATAGTGAGCCTGAAGAACTACTCTTTACATTGGTGTAAACCGCATAAAAATCTGTTAAGTGGTTCCGAGTTTACCTCAAACATACATACATACATGCAAACAGACGTTTCCTTTTATAAGAAGTAGAGATAGAGAAAAGAAGATAGAGATTAAATTATCCTCCCTTCCCCTCTCCCCGCGGACTCCTCCCCCGTACCTCAACCCCACTCTTCAAAACCACCCCCAGTATGGATAAAATTATTTAAAATCATTTAAAATCCTAAAACCTAATTTTGAAATCACCCCTATTTTAATTTAAGGGTTGATTTAGCAAAAACGCTGAAACACGTAATTCTTTATTTTATACCAAAAGCCTAAATATGAATTTTCATATCCCTAACTTGAGAAATGATGGGTTCCCCATACATTCTTACATCCCCTATTTCACCGCGTTAAGGGTTGTTTTTTTGAGACAAAAGGTAGCCTATGTTCTTCCTCAGGATGCAATTCAGCTCCGTACAAAATTTCATAAAATCCTAAAATCTAATTTTGAAATCAACCCCTATTTTAATTTAAGGGTTGATTTAGCAAAAACGCTGAAATACGTATTTCTTTATTTCATACCAAAAGCCCAAATATAAATTGTCATATCCCTAACTTTAGAAATGCTGAGTTCCCCATACAAACTTTCATCCCCTATTTCACCCCCTTAAGGGTTGTTTTTTGAGACAAAAAGTAGCCTATGTCCGTCCTCGGGATGCAATTCATCTCCGTGCAATATTTTATCGAAATCTGTTCAGCGGTTTAGGCGTGAAAAGGTAACAGACAGACAGACAGACAGACAGACAGACAGACAACAGTTACTTTCGAATTTATAATATTAGTATGGATATGGATGCTTAGTGATTTATTTTTATAACATGTAACTTTTGCCAAAAAAAAAAAAACAGTGGACCATAAATGACGTTTTTTTAGAAGAAATTGTTAAGAAAATCAAGACACCTACACAGAAAATATTCTGGAGAAATAAAAGAAAAAGATGAGAACGATTATTTATCCTGCTTCTTTTGTTAGTTTTTGTATAGGTTGACCTTGGAAAAAGCTGCTAAAAACACCATGTTAGCAATTGTTTACGACAAGGTGGGGTTTGAAGGGGGTTTTAAGTAAATAAACCTACTGACTCGTGAATAAACCACATTTTGTTGGCTTTCGTGATCAATTTTTATATTTTTTCTGTGTGGCCTGGTTTCTCTGAAATAAAGTTTTGAAAATTGCAAAAATCTCGTTTCTCCTAAAATTTGCATATCGCAGCCTTAAGTTACGAAACCTTCCCATAAACCCGAGCGTAGCTACAAGCAAAAGCTAGTTCTTAAAAAATACAAAAACGTATATTTAAGTGCATATCTAAATGTGGCCTAGGTGTATATGTGTGTGACCGATGATGTAAGATAAACACCGTCGCACCAGTCGCCAAGCGTCATCAGTTCACAAAATATTCAACTCGCACGAAGTCGAAAAGCCGATTTGTAAAACCATTCGAGTGCTTTCATGTCGCAGATGTGAGTTTTCTCACGACGATGTTTGCTCTCAAAATACGTCGAACATTTTGGGGCGGAAATAAAATATTTTGTACAATCAACGTAACGTAAGAGGTGTTTTATGTGTGCGACTTGCTCAACAAATATTCTCAATTTAGTGGCGAGTAGTCGTATGGTACAGGTCACTCACTTGGAGGTTGTAGGTTCGAAAAGCAGGTGTGTACCAATACAATAAAATAGCTCTTAGAATTAGTTGCAATACAACTCTTAGAATTAGTTACTGTCACCCCAGTGAAATGACAAAAAAAAACCGGCCAGGTGCGAGTCGAACTCGCGCACCGAGGGTTCCGTATCGCCATGTCATGGTTAGCGCTACTCACGCCATCTATGGCGTGTTATGAAATGCTTCATATTAGTTAAATGTCATGATTAGTTAAAATGCTTCACACTCTATTCGGTAGATGGCGCGCGCGCATACACTTTTTGGTTTCTTCTATGGGAACCCCCGTGATTTTTTTACTTTTTCTCATTTTTATTATTTGTTGTTATATCGGCCATAATACCACATATTCTGTGCAAATTTCAATGGGCTACCTTTTATGGTTCAAGAGATACAGCCCTCGGACAGACGGGCGAACGGACGGATAGACAGACAGACGGCGTAGGCTTAGTAATAGGGTCCCGTACCGGATACGGAACCCTAAAAAATAGTTAAGTGCGAGTTGGACATGAAGGTTCCAACCTAGGCCTCGTCAGCCTCGATAGCTCAGTGGTGCAGACAGTCAACTGTCGCTATTGAATTTTAAGCAACGCTGGGTGCGGTCAGTACTTGGATGGGTGACCGCTGACCGTTGGAGGCTGACCGAGGTTCGGATTCCTCGTAAAACTGTAGGTCCCTTCCCTCCTAATCTTACTTGGTGGTAGGGTTTAACCCGCCCGGGTTGGTACCACCGCACTGAATGAAACGTCGTCGGTCTAAACGGCTATGTAAATAGTTTGTGTTTTCCGACCAGTTCAGTGTAGCCGGCACGATCAAAGGGGGAAGCACTGACATGGCACCTAGTTCACCCGGTGTTATGGGCTAACATCACGGACGTTGTAGGTGATGTAGCCAACCGTGTCGGTTTCCATAAAAAAAAATAAAAAAAAATAGGACAAGCCACAAAGGCAAACTATTTCCCCGCACGCTTCTCCCTTCATTATGCGGTATGTGCGCCGAATTATTACGACCATGAATGCTGAATAAATTGTCGTTTATATGTATTAGTAATTTCTGCAAAATTTTAAAACCGCTATAGTTTTTCGATCGTTGAATGATACCTATATAAGGTGTTTCGTTAGTCATGTCAATAACTTCGGGAGGGTTACATACGCACTCAAACAATCACATTACGCAAAAAAAAACATGTTTATAGGAGCATTTTTTCTCCTAACAAAGAAATAAAATCAAATAAGTAGCTGTAAAAACCAATCATAGTGACCTTGTGACTCACTTAAAACAAACAGCTGTTCTGCGTTTGAACATAGTACGGTCATTGACCCCGTACAATGCATGTTACCTACTGTTACACGCAGGTTAATGTTTAGTTAGCAAACATGTTTTGTTAAATTTCTCGAAAAGTAATGCTAAAACATATAATTTTTTTTTTGCGTAACCTGTTTATTTGAGTGTGTACATATGTAACCCTCCCGAAGTTATTGACATGATTAACGAAACACCTTATATAGCCCAAATCAGTCGAAATCTCAACTTCTTACAGTCGCCCGAAAGTAAAAATAGATGTATTTTTTCAATGTCACATTCGAGCTCTAACCTACTGTGGGCGCAAATTTCAATAAATGCTGATAATGTATTCTAGACTTTTCGCAAATAAAATTATCTAATCTCGAGCCAAATTTCATCTTGCTCCGATAAACCATTTAGAAGTTATCACCATGTGACAGACGGACAGACAGACGGATGCACCAGTCAGACCATTAGGTTACGTTTTCACCTCTTTGAGGTACGGAACCAAAGACCGTGAGAAAACCTATACAAATAGTATTGTTAAAGTATTAATTGTGTTAGGAATTATACAGTAATTTTGTATACAAAACTGTCAACCATAATACCAATTGAATAAGCCCATGAAAACCAAGGTAGTCGACATGGCTCAGAAAATTAGCAAGCTGAAGTGGCAGTGGGCTGGGCACATCTGTCGCAGACTCAACAACCGCTGAGGTAGACGGGTGCTCGAATGGAGGCCACGTACAAGCAAACGTAGCATGGGACACCCCCCGCTTAGGTGGACAGACGAGCTAAAAAAGGTAGCCGGGAGTGGATGGATGAGAAGAGCGGAAGACCGCGTGTAGTGGCGTGCCTTGGGAGAGGGTATGTCCAGCAGTGGACCGATACGGGCTGATGATGATGAAGATGATGATGATGAATACGGCCATACCGATTGAATGTGACTATCTAGCAACTCTATCGTCTACCAAATGATATTTCTGCAAATGAAATAATGATGTTATAATAAGTAAAATCATTCTTGAAAATAATCCATTTAATGTGCGCACTTGTCCGATTCCCAGTTAGCCAAACGTGTGTGATTGTTTATGGGCAGATTTTCCTTCTTCTTTCGGCTTCCGTCCACGCCGGATGTATGTAAAATTAGATAACTATTACAGAAGCATCAACGATAGCTTCGTGTCTTGAACGGTTCTCATACATAATTCATGGCCGGCTTTTATGTTCCCAGTATCACTTTAACCGAACGCTTTATGAGAAATGGTGACGGCTCTATTGAAAGTCAATTATCTATTGTTGTAATGTTTATTGAGAGAATCTGCGTTAGCGGAACGGAGGAAACATAAAATGATAAAGATAATAAAGTGGGGTTGATGGGCATTTTACGATGACTGGCTACTCGTTAAATTATATGCGCTATTTGGAACTTTGATCCGTTCGTTGGCAATTCGTTGAAATTTCAAGAATGAAAATAGCCCACAACGAGCAATCCCTTACACGTGTCAGTTAAACAATGTGATCGTAGTAGCGCCCAGGACACGTGTGTTCAGATAACCAGCGCAGTACAATTCGGTGTTTCTTAGTTTCATAATAAGTTAATGACTATTCGTATAATTACTTATTAATTATGTCTCTGACAATAATCTGGATTTAAAATTCCAATCAAATTATTCGTACAATTATAATATGTAAGTTTACGCTGTAGTTTTGTTTGGTAAGGTCCCTTCCCTTACCTAGTAAGGTAAGAAGGGAACCGAACCACGGCCATCCTCAACGGTCTGCCGGTCACCCATCATGCAAAGTCCGACCGCGCCCGATGTGCTTAACTTCGCAGACCGCGGATGGACTGAACCACCGAGCTTCCGAGGCTGGCAGTTCATGTTTTAATGTTATTTTACTCTCGAGTTAGTAACACATGATGATATGAGCACCGCGAGGCGCCATAAGAATGAAATTCAATGAAAATTATTGGATTAGAAATACATATTATATATTACATGTGTAGTTCAAGCGAACCGTTTTCAACCATGCGTACATTGAAATATATGTACGAGTATTTTCAGAGTTATAACTTATATCTCTCTCATGTTCACCTGTGCGTAAAATACTAAAGTTCTTCCGAGCATACTAAATGGACGAGGTTGTTATTCTCTAACTAAAGGAATACGAAAGCATATAAATAACATATGCGTTTATGAGTCCCTGAATATTCCCAAAGTAAAACATCAATCACGTCCCACTTTAGCTATCAGGGGAAATGATGCTAGGGCGGAGACCTCGTTCTCCGCGCAACTATCGATAAACTTACTTTGTCGAAAGCTATAACTGTCTCAGCCTCCTGGGTAGCTCGGTGGTGCGATCGATGGACCGCCGTTCGTGATCTTAAACACACCCCGAAGCAGTCAGAACTTGGATGAGTGACCGTTCGACTGTTGAGGCTGGCTGTGGTTCGGATTCCACGTAAAACTGTAGGTCCCTTCCCTTCTTACTTTACTAGGTAAGGGAAGGGATCTACGGAATGAAAGCCGGTTGAAACGCCTCTACGAAAATAGTTTTATATTTTCCTAACCTGACCTAATCCGCCCGCATAGATACTACCGCGAAGGGGGTGAACAGTTTTGAATGAAATGTCGGGAGAAATGTAATAGTTCATGTTTAACGTCCAGTTAAGTGTAGCCGGCACGACCAAAGGGAAGCACTGAAAAGGCACCTACACCAAGGTGTTATGGACTGACATCATGAGTGTTGTAGGTAATGGAGCAGATCACGTCAAAAAAAAATTGGTTGTCTGTAAAGTTGGTTTACGGACGATAGTTTTACGTGATGATGTCATAAAGTAAATCAGTTCCGGCGGATATTTACCATGTAAAATTAATTTAAGTACATGATAAAGATGTGATAATAACTAATAAAAAATATGAGAAAATAACGACTATTAATTAAATTTAAAAAACCTACATAACGCCATCTACATGTTCAACGTTGCAACAATTACCTAACTGCTAAATCAAGTATACCGCTGGCTGAAGTATTTAATTTAATATTGACGCTAGATGTGGACGCTAGATGTCGCTCCATGAAATTCACATACTGTTGTCACATACTGTTGAGAAAATTTGCAGCGATAAGTAGACGGTCGATAGCCCGCGTGTATAACACGTCTGGTCAGTGATGGTGGCAGGGACCGCGGGTTCGAGGCTCGCAAAAGACGGAGAAAAATATTTTGTATTTCCTACTATTGTATATGCCTCTCTATCGCGCTCTCGCTTGCACACACAGGTCTCTATCGCGCTCTCGCTTGCACACACAGGTTTAGATGGAACGTTACACTTCTTCGTGCGTGCAGCCGGTGTTCATCAATTTATAAGACGTGACATCGTCACATCAAAAAAAATTGTTTGAGAAGATTTGAAAGACACAAAATTATTGTCTGTAATTGGCATCCGCTGTTTTAAGTAGTATTTTTACATTTTTGTCTGTTGACCTCCTACCATTAATTGCAATTAAGTATTCTCAACAATGCTAAGAATAAGTTTCGCTTGCAAATTATATAAAGATGAGAGATTAGAAGCTGTTTAGAAACGGAGACGCCTCATAAATATTGACTATATGACGTGGTGCGGCGCGTGGCAGTTCAACTATCCAATCTCTGGCCCCGAGCCAAAATATTTGGGCAAACCGTGACCGCAGCGGCAGTGGCGCTTCAAGCGTCGATAAACATTGTTGGAGTATTTACGACTTGTATCGACAGCGGAATTATTCCGGACTTTTGCAGTTTTACTACATGTATAGGTTATCTACCGACGCGGATAGCTGAGGTGCAGGTACCGAAACGGTTTATGAGGGCTGACCTTTAATGCGCAGTAGTCATCTCTTTAGTAGGTAAGATCCAAAGCAGTAATATTATCAGATAGCAGAATATTATGTTAATCCGTAAGAATATTTTAAATAATATAAAAACATAATGCATGCATACGTTTGGTACCTACATAATGTAAAATATTTTGGCTGATGCCACAAAAAAGAACATTTTCGAACATGAAGAGTAGGTAAGTATGAGATGAAATACCATAACGATAATAACCACCGAATTGCCATTATGAGGACACAGTAAATTCAACATAAAATTGAGTTTAAAAAAATCCATAAAAAAGAGGTCACCTTCACTCACTGTAATACGTGTATCGACATAGCCAAAGATATCGACCATGCCACATCACTAAATTTCATTCATAAAGATTTATAGCAGCGATTTGACTTGTTCGGTGTCATACCATTTACCAAGTGCCAACATGAATGAAAAAAAAAATAGACGAGAGAATTTCGATACCACTTCGTTCCTCAACCTCGCTCGTTTACATCTAAATATTTAGAAGATACAATTTCGTAAGGTGAATGCCTTTTTATTATGGAACCTGGCCATTACCATACCACATGAACTCGTTACGTCAGCCCATTGCGCCTTGCTTCTGTCAGTGCTTTGGTAACGCAAAGCAATATCTAACAAAATAATATATTGTTCAACGAGTAATCTGTAATCTGCATGGGCATGGAGTAAGTTACTTTGCTTTATGAGATACTGAGTTTGTAGACTCTATGTATGACAGGTACTAAAATTTTATTGATGGATGATTTTTAGAAATCTTTTCTGTAGGTATATTATATGTATGTATGTATGTACATAAGTCTTAAACCGATCATCCGAATTTGATGAAACTTAGTACAATAGCATTTACCTATACGAGACACAGGATAGGCTAAATAAAATTCAGTTCCGGTTACGCTAAGATGTGGCTCTCATACAAACCGAATTGTTCGACGCGCCAAAATAAAGGTACGGTAGCGGGCTTACTTGCTTACTTTCTTCTTTTTATTAAATACGAATTTCAGGCTAATTGGCAACATTTCGAGAAACCAATCGATTAAATATTCTGCTGTTGTTTTGGGCAGTTCAGGTAGGAGATGGAAAGTAGTTTTACAAAATATAAATTTAAATAAGCCAAATAGAACGACGACGAAGAAAAATACTAATTTTGGTGAAAGAAAAGCATTTCAACTTTATATTAGGAACATATTAAAAATAGCATAGGTACACAATATTTCTAAAATGTAAACAGTCCTTAGGTTTTACTTTTTTTATAAAAAAATAAATTAAAAAAAAAACCGATCGAATTCCTGATCTGATCGAACCTCGTGCCTGACGCGTCTATTCAAAATCACACATTGTGCATGGATACATTGCTGCACGTTAATACATGAGTACATCATATTTCATAACAAAGATGGACCAGACAAAGTAACGACTGACATCTGGCATTGAGACTCAAGCGACTGTTGCCTTCAGAGCCCTAAATGGTATCTTGATGAACGGAATTGATGTACGCTCTCAAGGTGTGATGCTACTGGTCACTCATGTCTACAGGAGAAGAAGTAAATATTATATAAATCCAATTTTTTTTTTACTTGCTTTGCTAAACTTATTGATCTCTTCGATGTCATCAACACTAACGGTCTATTTTACCACCTTCGGCTACAATAATGTGTGAGAAGTGTCACTTTAACTGACAAATAACAATTGAATTCAACCGGGGGTGGGGATAATAGCCATAAATCAATATATTGCTACAACGCATAAGCATCAATCATAAACAAATAAATCCTGTGTATCTTGCATCAATCTGACGAATGAGGTCTCGATAAGAAATATAACGATGCAAATGAAAAACCTTCAAAATAATACATTACATAGCATGATCGATCAGAAATAACACAAAGATGCTGCGTAGAATTAGAAGACACGTAGAACAGAGACATTCAGACACATATTGTACTTGCACATGTGACCTTAGATTGATGGAGTTTAGCGTACTCAAATGTTAATACTAATTACGCAGGTAATTTGCTTCGCAGAATTTGTTATTGACGTTGTTTTCATATACACGGTGTTATTTTAGGTGGAACTTTTTTATTTCACACAAAATTTAATCTGTACTTATGTGAATCTGAAAAAAATTTACGTGTTCTTTTTTTTTGGTGCTTTAAAAATTTTATAAATTTGCTTTTGTCGTAGAAGAAAACAATTTCAGTTTCTGGCGTAGAATCACCCCATTTTGGATAATGCCACCTATTAATGTAACACCATGTACTTATACATGCTTATACATAACAAAAGTTGTGAATATTGGCCGTTATCACTACCTCCGATTATGTGTAGTCCAACGCAGTAATTTGTAAGTTATAGTGAAATTTCTCACAATTTTGGCAGGATTTATCCGGCACCTACATTTTAGCCGGAGGTAGCGAAAACGGCTATATGCAAGAATATAACTGAACCTACATATTTAGTCCCTTTTAAATTTTACTAGTATTAGTAAAATATCATATGGTAAATCGCAGCATTATATCGTGAAACAAAGCAAGATGAAAGTACGAATGCAAAAACCAACTAAGGCAAAAAAAAAAAGGCAATAGCGAACTTGAGTTACAAATAGAGGTAAGATGAACGGAATAAATTCAGCTTCGTTATACTGCGAGCTGTAGTTCGCCAATACCACAGATCAGATAATGCCAGCATAGTGAGTTCTATAGGAAGATATCCCTCCCTACACTTTCACATAGAAGAAAAAGAGGACCCCTTTGAATGTGAGTTTTATATTTTTAGACAGCGGAGTCCCGAGTGAGGAGCGGTTTGTGTGATGTTGATGTATCCGTCGTTATCCACGAGAAGGCTATAAAACCACCGAACAATATTTCGCAAGGCCGAAGTCCTCTCAACGGTGTTTCGTTAGAACGATTTGGCCGTAATCGAATGTTATATCACTTTATAGAAAAACGTCGAAATCTCCTTAGGCAGATTGAATCATGTGAAGAAAAATAAGAATTTTATTATTAAAATATATATTTAGGTAAATACACGATAAATTGGGACATCGAAAAATGCGTAAGCGGAAAGCAGTGGTCCGTGCCGGAAAGACTGGAGCAAAATTGGAGAGGCGTATGTCCAGCAGTAATATATAATACACGATGACTGACTGAATATACATATAGAAATGCACCTCAAGCAACAAACCCAATCTGCTTATTCTTGGCTCTAACCACCAACTAACCTTGCTTGCGTATCTTGTAATATGAAAACAATAAATTATTTATGAAATTTCCTACACCTCAACTAACATACACAATCCTGTGTATTATTGAAGCAAATACATTTCTGGTCAGAAATGTACCTTAACCAACAAACATAACCTTACTTACATGTGCTTAGGAAAAAATATGGAAATAATACAATATGTGTATATTATTTCTAAATTGACTGACAGAAAGTATAACTTAACAGATTTTAGGGCTCGGGGAGGCAAAACTACACTCTTGCCCCATAGCAAAATTTCAGGGGGCAAACAGCTCAAAGGTTCCGGCGACGTCCCTGTCGAATTTCGTTCACAAGACAATCATTCCGTCTTTATCCAACAAACTACGTACGAGTATAGAATCACCGTAGATGTTTTTTTCACGTTTTCCATTTCAAAGCGCATCGTTGATCCCACCACTGGATAATGCTCCCCCAGGGAGTATTATCACAACACACTAGAGCGAACACGCATCCGACCGGCGCACAGTGGGTCGAGACTGCTATAAAAGGGACATAGGGATTTTTTTTACAAATTTCATTTTTTAACAACACCCATCGATAGGTCTCGTCATTCTGATGAATAGTTGTCATTAAACATTTTCGTCTAAAACTGATAGTTTGCCAGGAAAAAAATATTTTCAAATTTTGATGTATGGAATTAGACATAAAACGCTCCGTTTCGGCCAAGTCTTGACAGGTCTTGCTTTAAAACTATTTAAGCATTGTTCTGTGGTTTATTGACTATAATCCTACACTATCAGCGCGCGCCCAATGTTGCCCGTTCACGAGTTATGTGGATCCTAAAAATCAATTAAAAATGTAAGTAAAAATATTTTTTTTTAATTTTTAGAATCATAGGGCATTAATAGATTTAATCTAAATAATTGTTTTATATAAAAGTACTAACAAATAGATAAAGTTTTTAATTTTAAAACATTAGTTTATCGTAAAGATACATCAAAATCTAATAAAAAAATTATAAAAGTGTTTATTAATCAGAGAAAGTTACATATATTAAAGATGTTTTTACATAGAATGCATGACGCATGACAAATAGTACCTATACTCAGATGTATCTACACTGTGCCCGCTAGTTCGAGCTATTTGATGAACACTGTCGCCTAAACTGGCCCTAAAACTGTTTCATAGGCGACATTGTTTGGTCAAACCACTGGTGATTACATTTGGGTACTTAACTTTGATCTTATATTTAAATTTTTTAAACCTATAGTTATATATACATAATTATTCTACTTTATCTGTGCGCGGTGAGTGAGAGAGACTCATTAGTGCAGTGTGTGCGTTAAATGTGTGAGTGCATTGCAAGACAACCCACACGATGAAGCCTTAATCGAAAGGTTCCACGTTATTTTGCAGACAGTGGCTTCAAGAGAGCGAGTGGATCTTCCAAAATTCTGGAAATTACGTGAAGATACAGCAACTTTGCATTTCCAGTTATATCCGTGGTACTACATGCCCTCTAGCGTACATAAGTTGCTTGTGCATGAAACGGATATAATAGAACATTTAGAACTTTACCAATCGAGAAACTGTCGGAAGAAGCATCGGAGGTTAGAAATAAGGATTTCCGTAAATATAGAGGGAACCATTCCAGAAAAGTAAGTAGGACAGCGACAAATGAAGATATCTTGCATAATCGTCTCATGTCATCCGATCCAAAACCTATTTCTCTAAGGCCATGAATGGCCAAACAACGGAGAATGGAAGTCTCACCAAGAGCAATCGAGCTTTTGGTATCTCTTACCCGCCCGATTTAGAATTTATTTGTATAAATGATTGATTAATATTTTTTTATTATATATATATATAGTTATATATAGTTGTTACTTGCATAATCTTCTCAAGCCATCCGATCTAAAACTTACTTCTCTAAGACCAAGAATGGCCAAACAACGGAGAATGGATCTCTCACCAAGAGCAATCATAAATAAATAAATTCGTAATACATTCGAAGACGTGAGTGGACGAAGGTACTATGTAAAATTTTTTTAGAAATGCATTTTTTACCGTAGATGAAGGTGTTATGTGCCGAGTAATCAAGTGGCACTGACAGAAAATCCGAAATCACGACGGAAATAGGAGTTATTCAAGTGGTGAAGGTGTTATGGTCATAAAACACCTTATTCCAGTTTGATCATCTCCAAAAATCATCTCATAAATTGAATTTTTTGTGCATGATGTACAAAGAGCTGTGTGTACAAAACACCTTCATCCAAATGAACGCATGATTTTGTATTAATGCATGGTTTTGTACGCTTTTCTTGTTCATACAAAGTAAACTTAGTCACTTAGTTATCAGGTATAGAAAAAAATGTATTCAAAAGTCAAAACTTTGACCTCATTTTTCTCAGCTTATTGTTTTTGTTACATAGCACCTTTGTCACCTGATGTCTTCTCTAACTCGGGCGGGTAAGAGACACCAAAAGCTCGATTGCTCCTGGTGAGAAATCCATTCTCCGTTGTTTGGCCATTCTTGGCCTTAGAGAAGTAAGTTTTGAATCGGATGGCATGAGAAGATTATGCAAGATATCTTCATTTGTCGCTGTCCTACTTACTTTTCTGGAATGGTTCCCTCTATATTTACGGAAATCCTTATTTCTAGCCTCCGATGCTTCTTCCGACAGTTTCTCGATTGGTAAAAGTTCAAAATGTTCTATTATATCCGTTTCATGCACAAGCAACTTATGTACGCTAGAGCCTAGATAGAGGGCATGTAGTACCATGGATATAACTGGATATACAAAGTTGCTGTATCTTCACAAAATTGCCAGAATTTTGGAAGATCCACTCGCACTCTTGAAGCCGCTGTCCGCAAAATAACGTGGAACCTTTCGATTAAGGCGTCATCGTGTGGGTTGTCTTGCAATGCACTCACACATTTAACGCACACACTGCACTAATGAGTCTCTCTCACTCACCGTGCACAGATAAATTAGAGTAAGTATGTATATATAACTATAGGTTTAAAAAAATTTAATATAAGATCAGAGTTAAGTACCCAAATGTAATCACCAGTGGTTTGACCAAACAATGTCGCCTATGAAACAGTCTTAGGGCCAGTTTAGGCGACAGTGTCCATCCAATAGCTAGAACTAGCGGGTACAGTGTAGATACATCTGAGTATAGGTACTATTTGTCATGCGTCATGCATTCTATGTACAAAACATCTTTAATATTATGTAACTCTGTCTCATTAATAAATACTTTTATAATTTTTTTATTAGATTTTGATGTATCTTTACGATGAAATAATGTTTTAAAATTAAGAACTTTATCTATTTGTTAGTACTTTTATATAAAACAATTATTTAGATTAAATCTATTAATGCCCTATGATTCTAGAAATTTAAAAAAAAATTTTTACTTACATTTTTAATTGATTTTTAGGATTCACATAACTCGTGAACGGGCAACATTGGGCGCGCGCTGATAGTGTAGGATTATAGTCAATAAACCACAGAACAATGCTTAAATAGTTTTAAAGCAAGACCTGTCAAGACTTGGCCGAAACGGAGCGTTTTA
The DNA here is from genome assembly GCA_946902875.1 of Nematopogon swammerdamellus. Taxonomy (NCBI): domain Eukaryota; kingdom Metazoa; phylum Arthropoda; class Insecta; order Lepidoptera; family Adelidae; genus Nematopogon; species Nematopogon swammerdamellus. The sequence goes on along the minus strand of OX336341.1, from coordinate 14,163,854 downwards.
TGTCTAATTCCATACATTAAAATTTGAAAATATTTTTTTCCTGGCAAACTATCACTTTTAGACGAAAATGTTTAATGACAACTATTCATCAGAACGATGAGACCTATCGATCGGTGTTGTTAAAAAATGAAATTTGTAAAAAAAATCCCTATGTCCCTTATATAGCAGTCTCGACCCACTGTGCTGCGGCGGCGGCGGCGAACCACTACAATGTGACACGTTACACCTCCTCTAGCATATACTGAAAGTCTCCTTATACCACCGTGCGTCGTCGTGTGCTGCTGCTAAGATTTAAACAGGCAATACCTACAGGAATCACCACACACGGAGGGTCCACATCCCCCATCATCGGCAGCGACAGAGTCGGTTGTATTAAGAATCCTAATTCCAACTACAAAAAATTATACATAATATGTAGGTAGGTATTTACAAGGAAGCGTCACCAATTTTGAGAGAACAAGTCGGCGCCAAGGAAGTTAGACCACGTTGCCGCACTGCCTTCGTTCAAGGTAACTCGCTATACAATAAGCCGTGGTAATTACGGAAAATCCCGTAAACAGTGCGCAAAACGCCGTGCGAAAATCCATTTGCGTACAAGCGTGTACCCAGGGTAGGGAGAATACGGCCCAAGGTAGAGAAGGTGTGCGTCAAGCCAAATTAGCGGTGGTATTCTGCGCAGTGAAGCGGCACGATTACGGCGCGGCGCGGCGACACAGAACGATATCGGGACGACTATTCAAAGACTGCGCTTCCTTGGTGGAGCAGCTTTCAGACAAGCGTCCGGTGTCGCTACTGCTGTGTTCCATATCGTTTATTATGCGAGCTGTGGCGACGACGGTTATGTATGACTTTGCGTTCAAACTGTCGCTGTCTGTATTCAAATTCATCAGGACAAACATTAAGACTGCGGTACTACAGCGTGAGGCACAATTTGCAAAATTTGCCACATTTTCGTTTCGGTTTTTTGTTCAACGAATTTCAAAAATATATAATTAAAAAATCCTGTCTAAAAGTTGACTATATTTAAAAGTTTGTGACAAATTTTTATTTTTATTTATGTCAATTAATATGTGAGAAAAAAATCACAAACGTACTACTAAATGGTCCTAAATACTCCGAAATGCTCTTTGTTTCGAAATTGCAGCTTTCTAAAACATTATTTTGAGTTTATACTAATTGCAGATTATTTAAGATAAAATTTTACTTCTTTTGACAGATTTGGATATTCGTGTAATGTAAATTGGTTTAACAAACTTTGAACAAATACTATAAAAGTTAAATTACAAATTTAAAAAACCCCCGACCCTTAAAAAGTCAAAAATAATGTCCGTTTACTTACTTAAAGGAGTCGGGAGACCGCTAAGTAAATTCCCGCGCAGCTCTGAGTTTTTATATTTTATTTACTTAGCGGTCCCCCGACTCCTTTAAGTAAACGGACATTATTTTTGACTTTTTAAGGGTCGGGGGTTTTTTTAATTTGTAATTAAACTTTTATTTCAAGCTTTTTAAAAAAAAACGCATGAAAATCGGTCCACTTTTGAAGATAATTAATTTTTTTATTACTTAATTACTTGATTACTTGATTACAAACATAGCTAAGAACCATCCCGATTAAACAAGCATCCTAATAAAAAAAACCGCATCCAAATCGGTCCATTCGTTTGGGAGCTACGATGCCACAGACACACACACACACACACACACGTCAAACTTATAACACCCCTCCGTTTTTTTCGTCGGGGGTTAACAAGCGAACGCTTCGCTATTCAATCAGTGCATTTTGCAGTCGCATTTTGATGCTGTAGTACCGCGCTATTTCTAATTGTTCTTACCTAGACATATCTAACATAAAAACATAGAACCATACATGCATGCATACATACTGAAGGCCCCTTTCCTTCCTACCTTATAGGTGGTAGGGCTCCCGCGCTTAATTAAAGGTCGGTCGAAACGGCTATGTAAATAGTTCGTGTTTTCCGTCCAGTTCGTGTAGTCGATACGACCGAAGGGAAGCAATGACATGGCACATAGTCAACCAAGGTGTTATGGGCTGACATCACAGAAGTAGTAAGTGATGAAGCCAACCGTGTCAGTTTTCCATAAAAAAATACATAGGTACGTGTGAAAAACATAACCCTCCTTTTTACTTCGCAGTCGGGTAAAAAATAATGGCAATCTTGTTAAAAATAAAGTTTGCTTATTGAGTAGGTGTTATGGGCTGACATCACAGAAGTAGTAAGTGATGAAGCCAACCGTGTCAGTTTTCCATAAAAAAATACATAGGTACGTGTGAAAAACATAACCCTCCTTTTTACTTCGCAGTCGGGTAAAAAATTATGGCAATCTTGTTAAAAATTAAGTTTGCTTAATGAGTAGTAGTATAATATTTTCGTTACATCTAAACATAATTATTTGAATTTTTCAAATTTCATAGAGGCTACAAAAGGAGCTTTAACGACAGTTTTACAACAGTATATCGACAGTGGACTCCGGCACACGACAACGTGACGGTACGGGGTGGAAGCGAACAGATACTTCCGGAAGTAACGACGACGACGAGATAGCAGCCTACCCTCTTACACCTCCGACGTTAATATCTTTTTACAGCCGTAGAGTAGGTAGAGACCTATGCATTCATGTACAGTTCTACTTTCTTGATTACGAAAAATCAGTAGGTACTCGATTATTATTTTAAGTCTTCTATTACGTACGTCTATGATAGACAGACGGATGGACTGATTTCTAACCGATTTCATGAGTGCCCATGAAAGCGTGGCGCAATATAATGAACATTAAATTAATCTCGAGCGTACTTACTGTGCACTGGGAAAAGCAACGAAGCACGTCGTCTTAGATAAAATAAAGGAGGTAAGATCCACAATTTCCGCTCGAAAAATGGAGCCGTCAAATGCAGACAAAAATCTGCAGTTTGTCTTCGTTCGCTCTCACAGCGCATCAATGGCCGCGCCAGTCACGTGACGATGCTGAAGTGCGCAGTTAAAAAAATTCAAGTAATAAGGTTTACATTACAAATTAAACCTTAAAGCTATAACGAATCGTTAATCGAAGTTTAACGTGTGTATATGTGTGTGTCTGTGGCATCGTAGCTCCCAAACGGATGGACTGATTTGGATGAGTTTTTTTTATTAGAAAGCTAGTTTAATCGAGATGGTTCTTAGCTAAGTTGTACCGTGTGGGGCCGGTACTTTAAAAGAATAGTCCCACTGCATCTCTCCCCGTGCATGTCGTAAAAGGCGACTAAGGGATATGACTCCCTTCTTATATTACTAGGTGGTAGGGTTTAACCCGCCCGGGTTGGTACCACCGCACTGAATGAAAGGTCGGTCGAAACGGCTATGTAAATAGTTTGTGTTTTCCGTCCAGTTCAGTGTAGCCGGCACGACCGAAGGGAAGCACTGACGTGGCACCAAGTTCACCCGGTGTTATGGGCTGACATCACGGATGTTGTAGGTGATGTAGCCAACCGTGTCAGTTTCCATAAAAAAAAAAAAAAAAAAAAAAAAAAAAAAGTTTGTAATCAAGTAATAAAAAAAATTATTATCTTAAAAAGTGGACCGATTTCCATGCGGTTTTTTTAAAAGAGCTCGAAATAAAAGTTAATTTACAAATTAAAAAACCCCAGATCATTAAAAAGTCAAAAATAATTTCCGTTTACTTACTTAAAGGAGTCGGGGGCGGTCCCCCGAAATAAGTAAAATATAAAAACTCAGAGCTGCGCGGGAATTTACTTAGCGGTGCCCCGACTCCTTTAAGTAAACGGAAATTATTTTTGACGTTTTAAGGGTCGAGGTTTTTTTTTATTTGTAATTAATCTGTTTAGGACTATTTTCTTAAATCTGAAGAGATATAGATACATATAAGTAAGCGTTGACTCGGAGATACACATTCTCGTTAAATTTCCTTATGACTTTTAATGAGTATGCGCAGGTATCTAAATGTAATAACGGTTTTTATCTAAGCACGTCGGAATTACAACGAGGTGAGTCCGCTAGGAATTCACTTTCGCGAGTGCAGCACATTTCCACATACCAAGTAATGAATGAGCATCTTGCGAAGATGGCAATATGCGAGTAAAACCAAATGTGTTTGTACTCTCGATTTACGAGTATTGCGAAAATTTTGTGTGCACCGAATTCAAACTCACCCCGAGTTTGAATTGGAAAAGCTTAAAATATTTATGAGAATTCATGATCATTTAATGAATATATTGTCTCTATTTTCAGCGTAGGGCGCCCGTACACGATCAATATTATTGTAAGTAATAGTGACAGTAGATAAGTAATGATTAAAATACTGACATACTTAAGAATTTATTTGTGCTTTTTAGGTTTCCGGGCTACACTGAACTGGACCGTCAAACATGAACTAACATAGCTGTTTCTACCGACCTTTCATTCAGTGCGGTGGTACCAAAACCTGGTCGGGTTAAACCCCTGCCACCTAATAAGGTAAATAAGGGAAGGGACCTACAGATTTACGTGGAATCCGACCCACGGTTAGCCTCCAACGGTCGAACGGTCACCCATCCAAGTTTTGACTGCGCCCAGGTGTGATTGTGATCACGAACGAAAGTCGACCGACCGCACCACTGAACTACCGAGGTTGACTTTATATTAGTGCGAGCATTGAAATACACGCACATCATTTAGCTGTAAGGTGCAAATATTTGAGCACCGCTTTTCTCTAAATCTGTCTGTATCGTGACCTTCATAATGTTCCCCGTAATCTTTAGTTTTAACATTGTAATGGTTCATTTCATCGCAATTTCATTTCCCCTCCCGCCACAAAATTTCGTATATAAATCCTTAGATGTGCCAAAGTACGTCAGAGAAAATCCCACCTGAATTGATTGAGCACTTCTGGACTTATATTTTCTATCATCTTTTAAGCAGTCGCTATTAAGTAAGTACTTATTGTACAAGGACGACGCGTTACTACAATATCTAATAGGGACAACGCAATGAAAGGCCTAAGTCATGCTACTACGCAATAATAAGCATAACAAGTCATCTTCGCTCGTGTCACTGAAGTATGAAAGCTAATTGGACGATTCGCGAAATAAGAATCGCAATTTTCCCCACGCAGAATTGTCGCGGACACAATGTTCGCGAGATTTGAAAGCGTTTTATCGCACGATCAAAAGAGGCCTCATTATTTCCACAAAAGGAAGAGAACATACTTCGCCGACAGAGCTTTGAATGAGAAGTCTTTTTAGGGGCCTCGCAGCCGCCGCCGCACTGAGATGACAGCCTTCGCAGAGGTTTTCAGACCAAACCCGAGGCGGCGAGGCGGCGCTTGAGCCGGCCTTGGCAGGTTTGAAAGAACTACCTATTGTGTAAATAAATAAATTTAAAAAAGGATTAGTTAAAAAGTTATGACGGGAAAAACAAGACAAGAGATCAATTGGTCAGTTTGAAAACGTTAAGCGCGTTTTAGTCAAAGAAATTTCGAAAAGCTATGTTTATCCAATGAGCTTAAAACACGTAGAACAAAGTAATTTTAATTCTTTGCCCCAATATATTACAAAATTATTTTATTTTTTCCTTTTTTGTTTTTCGTAGTCGGGTTTTTTGTTTTTAATAATAGTTTTTTCTAAAAACAATGTATTACTAACACTAAACAATAAGAAAGCATTTATTTCGTCTACGTACTGCGAAAACCCTTGTTCACGAGACGCTAAAATGTTTGTTTATAGTTAAAAATAACACCCCTGCACGCTCATTACGAGAAACCCAATATTAATATGAAATTAACCGTAATGATATTCGACTCTACAGTCTCCATGCTACCCTAGAAATTGCCTAGAAACTGCCTACATTTCAAGTAATTTAAGCCAAGCAAAGCATATCACCCTAGGGCTCCACAGCAACGCAGGCCGATCCTCGTCAAACATTGATGATGTCGCTCTGGCGGATTGTGTCTGAAAATTTTATCAATGGACCTCGCCTGAGCACGCTACCACCTGATTCACTAATTCCCATTACATTTCACGTTAAAATCAACCTTATCCACCTCGCTTACAGCACAATTTCGAATAACCGCTCAAAAAGATTTCCTGTTAGGTGAATTTTGAGCTTTCAGCCGATTCGTTAGGTTTTAAAATCGATCGATCCTGCATATCGGGTAATAAAGCATTCATTCTGAAACATTGAAACTGGAGAATGCTACTCTAAATAGAATAGAGGACTGTATTGTATAGACTTTGGTTATTGTCAGAAATATGAATTTCAGTCACCCGGAAGTGTACTCACAAACATCCATGCCGTGCCTGAGATATTACTAGCTTTTGGCTACACTTAGTTCCACGCGCGACGTAGCTGATTTTGGCGGAGGTTTGGGAGCTACTCATATGCTTAGGTAGGAGTTAGATAAGTATACTGCCTATGTCAAGGACGAAGTAAATTAAGTGCAACGTATGACATACATAAATAGGTACAAAGATAACGTCAGGCCTGTGGGTAGGGCAGACAACAGATAACAATAGCAGTATTATTCTTTTGAACTATTCGTTTACAAGTTGTGGCCGATTTCATCACCTCTGGTTAATTTCAGCTAACGGTTTTCTATGTATTAAAGTGACATTTCTCAAACTGTTGACGGGAGTTAGCCGAGTGATACACTTTAGCCGAAGGTGTTGAAATCGGTCCTAAATGGATCATACCTGCAGCAGCGGCTCTGGGACGGGAATCTGCCAGTTGAACTCGAACTTCTTGGTCATGGTGTCGGGTCACCGTACTCCCCCCCGGCCCGCACTCCGCACACCCGCCGCCCTCTGTGCCCTGAACACACGCAAGCATTTGTTCCGAGAACGTTCAGAGACATTCAGCAAGTTATTCAGGGCAACGGTTCAAAATAAGCAACTTTTGAAATGTAAGAAAAAAGCTTAGCAACCTACGAAAAATATTTTTAGATTGACTCTATGATACTGACAATTGAAGAAATTCCGCGTGACTCTCACTCATACTCATCACAGTTTGAGCAAAGCCAGGAATGGGCAGACTGCCCCTCGTGTCAGTCTGTGAAATATTATTCTACCAGTGAGGATAGTAACAGAACTGTCGGAAGCTAGAGAAGACTAAATTAGTACCTAACGTATTTGGAGCGGACAACCTTGGCCACGAAGCTAAACATTTTCACAGTTCAGCGGTGCATAAGTTAGATTCATACGTCAGAAATGACGAGAAAATTTCGTGGACCTAATAATTAATTTGAAATTAAATGTTTAAATCTTTTTTGAAAATATTTAGTTATTTTATAAAAAAAAAAAATATTTTATTTCATTTTATACATACATATACCTACAGAGTGTTCGGCACATCGACCGACAATTTTTTTTGTAGGTAAGTGGGGTCATTTTTAAGGTTTTAACCCATGATTTTTCAAATTTGTTAAGTACTAGATTTGTTACCTACAACTTAAAAATAAATAAATCTCTAAAAATGTAACAACATATAAAGATAATGGGTGAGATAAAATGGTAGTCTTAAAAGTCTCAGAAAGATAACTTATAATAATAGGCATTAGTTGCTCCGAATATCGAATTGCGTAACGACTAAATATACCTACGTAGGTAGGTAGTTAGTACATATGGCAAAATACGAAAATATCATCATCAATACTAATAATAAATCTGTAAGGGATGGTTAGAGTCAGTTACTTTGTTTTATGTATGAGATACTGCGTTTGTAGACTCTATCTATAATACTAAAACAGAGACTAAAACTAAATTGACGCTTTTTAGAAATTTTCTGTATGTATGTATGTTCCTCCATAACTCTTAAACCGATCATCCGAATTCCATGAAACTTAGTATAAGCACATCTCTCAGCGGGCTTACTTACTTTCTTCTTTTTAAATACCAATTTCACACGAGCGAAGCCGCGGGCAAAAGCTAGTTAATAATAAACCACTTAGTCTTTCTTACTCTATCTATACTTCACTGTTGATCGTTATTTCGACGTTGAAAAAGATGCGAGACGTGAGTGAATCATAAAAGTTGGAGCAGAGCAGAGATGACTGATGATGAGTGTTACCCACGATGATTGAAGCTTTATTTCTACTGAATGGATGGTTACGGTCTAGAAATAGGTATTCGCCAGTCAATATATTCTAATACGCCACAGAAAAAACTTGACAGCTATTATGCGTCATGTCATCATGAGTGCAATATAACCTTGAAAATATGGGGCACCACTCCCAGAAATGTTACCGTCGCGTCGCGTCTATGGGGCCCAGACCATTTTATACACATGAAATATTCTTTCGCACAGATATCCCATTTCATCTAGTAATTTATCTAATTCGCATAAATTTTCAAAGGTGCGGCTGGCTTCGGAGGCGCTTTCCCTTCAAAACCAGCCAATTTTCCCTTCTAAGAGCTGACGCATAGCGGTGCCGCTCCCGTCGTCCGCTCGAGCGCGGACACGCTGTGTCAATTTCGCTAAAAGCCGACGGCGACGACGGGAGCTAGTAGTGGCGGCGCGGCGGCGGGGTCGCGTCGCGTGGTGCGACAGGGCGAGGCTCTTTTCACCCATATCTACTACGAGTAGGGTTACCATATATCGTAATTTGAGTAGTCCTCGCGAGAAAGTTCGGTTGTTTGTATATTGCTTTTTGAGCAGTCATATGGTAGTTTAGTACTCTCGAACTTGTCGCAATTTGTTTTTGTTTCAATATAACAAATACGAACTTTTACTAGATTGAAAATTTTAATTTTAAACCGCGTAGGTTACGCACTTACTTAGAAATGAACATGTTGACTTTCTTTATTTTTTAACCCCCCCGACGCAAACGGAGGGGCGTTATACCTAAGTTTGACGCCTACGTCTGTCTGTGTGTCTGTCTGTGTTTCTACCTGTGGCATTCTAGCTCCTGAACAGATGGACCGATTTGGATGCGGGTTTTTTTATATTAGAAGGCTGGTTTAAGCGGATGGTCCTTAGCTATGTTTTAAATCACTAATCAATTAATTAAAAAAAAATCTCAAAAAGCTTGAAATTAAAGTTAAATTACAAACCAGGATGGTTCATAGCTCTGTTTGCAATGAAGTGAGTAATCGAGTAATCAAAAAGATTACGTCTCTTAAAAAGCTTGAAATACAAATTAAATTACAAATTTTAAAAAGCCCGTAAAACGTAAAAAAATTTAGGTTTTAAAATTTCCGTTTTGTGAATTTTTTTATGGACCAACGGCACGGGCCGCTGTACCCAAAAGTTCAAAAGAAGATTAGACACAGCCAATATCACCACTCCTCGCGAAGCCACGTTCAGAGAGGCGCCATGCCAGCTACAAGGCGGACAAAAAGGTCCTTGTCTAGTTTATTAACACGCCTTTTGAAGATCTCCAGGTTAACGGCTTCACGAAACCGCAAAATAAAATATATTTGCGCAGAAGGTAAAATTCTGTCCAAAAAACCGGACTTGTCCGGACAAATCCCGACGTATGTTAACCCTACCTACGAGGGAAACTAAGCTAGATAGCTTTTGTATCTATACTATAATGCCTTGTTTCAGACCGATTTAGGTGAACTTTCATCCAATGTCTGTTTTTTTTGTCTGCCTATTTTGTTAAGGCTTGCTCGACAATCACTTCTGTTGTGGCTGTTAAATTATGTTTTAAAGAAGATTGACTTAACAGTTGACGCCGCACCTGCCGCGTGTCGCCGTATTAACTATTAAATAGGTGGTTAATTATTTCCACGAACATTCGTTGATGTGCGTGAATTGTAAATGCCATGTCGGCGTGACGGAAGCCTATTCACGCCCCTTTTAAAAGACACCGCTGTACATGGGAGGAAATAGATGGGCGTTTCACATTTTCCCGGTTCTGTGAATAAATGACCTACAGAATCGATTAGTCATCCGTGGTAGGTCTGTTGTGTAGGGCGTAGGGCCTAGGGATGCAGTCCCAGCCTAGTGTGCAGGTGAAAAGGGGACAGCGGCGCGGCGTTATCGCTTTAAAAGCTCCTCTCGCAAGTGCTATTAGACTGGTTATATACAATTATTAATTTATTTCTACTTGTGGCTCTATTGTGCAAATGAGTGCAGCCTGAAATTTGAAGAAAAGGTTGGGAAAATTTTCCACGAGTCGCTTGCCATGTCCTTATTTCGAACGCAATCTAACACGGATCTGTATTAGTTCACTTGTAGATTTTACTTAGTTTTTATTGGCAAACACGCTGTAATTTTATTTTGGGAAATCGGTTCATGACGCTACAAAGCATTCACTTTCGCGAATAAAATGTACTGACTGATGCTGGCGTGGGTGGAAATCACTACGGGAGTAAATAAATCTTGACTTTGATATTAATACGTCCGTTATTTATTTCAAATCTTTATTTTAAAATGTCTAAACTTTGGGTGAAGACGTTTAAATAATCCACGATTAAATATTTATTTCGGTTAGTGCTAAATGTGAAAGAGTCAGTTGAAGGTCAAGTTCTAGAGAACGAACGTACGAATCTAGATTCATCGTCTAGATCACGTCGACGTCGTCGTTAGATTTAAATAAACATGTGCCATAACGAGTTATTATATTTTGGTTCATATCATTTGATAAAGGGAGGCACAGAAATGAAGCCTCTACCACTCGGGTCATCTGTACCGTAGGATTGATGCAGACAGACTATGTAAATAGTTTGTGTTCTCCGTCCAATTCAGTGTAGCCGGCACGACCGAAGGGAAGCACTGACGTGGCACCAAGTTCACCCGGTGTTATGGGCTGACATCACGGATGTTGTAGGTGATGTAGCCAACCGTGTCAATTTCCATAAAAAAAAAAAGACATATGAAAAATTAAAGATAAGTATAGGGAATGTTCTAGGTTTTTCAATCTACAGGATTATCTTTAGTGAACCTCGACGTTGAAACAGCAAGTTTTTTAACTTCGCTCGATAGAAAAAAAAATTCAAACATTCCTCTATTTTGTGGCAATTTATATTTTAAAAATATGTATAAAGATTTAATATATATTTTTTATAATTTTTCTCCAAATACCATTTTATATTCTGTAGTGAAGCATAATTTGAAAAATTCACAACGCTCATATTTATAATACTTTTTAAAATAAAAACGATTTGCTCGCTATTCGCGTTCGCTTTGTTTTATCATAAGCGCCTTTTGGCGATTCCATCCCACTGTAGTAAAGAGGAAATTGCCTAAAGAGGAGACGGGGGGGACGGGGGGGACGGGGGGGGGGGGTTGTAGTTAAAATATTAATTAAATGATCATACTACGGTAGATGGCGCTGGCTCTCAGTAATAGATTCCGTTCTTCTTCCGTATAGATACGGAACCCTAAAAATTAGGACGAATCCTTAAATTTATATTTTTTATCTACTAATTATATGTGAAAACCCTATATGTGAATGACTAATGTGTCGAATCATATTAATTTAGATAATTATGATCTAATACTAATCTGCTTCTTCTGTCTGAAAGTCAAATGTGTCGTGGCGTTGCCAATTTAGCGAATTGATCCCAATTCTCGAGAAATCGGGACAATTCCAGACACTTTCGTGATTTCGGGCGGGACGCGATTTAATTTTGAAAAAGTTGGACGAATCACGCTTTTTCTGGATGATGGTATAATATATACGAGTGAGTACCTTTCTAAAAGTTAGCACTTTTCCATTACTCTTGCTAGATTAGATTACTTACACGCCTTTTACCTAGGGCTTGCAATCCGGATATCCGGATATCCGTTTTATCCGGATATCCGCTAATTTTCCTATCCGGATATTTTACGTTCAAGTATCCGAATATCCGGATAATTCACAAATAAAAAATGGAGCTATTAAAACGTGTGAAAATTATAATATTCATCATCATCAAAGGCGCATATTTTGTCGTACCTACATTGCCTTGCCTGTGCATAGTCTTAACGCAACTTCTAAAGCCTAGAGTCTAGCCTAGTATTGCCGGCTTACGGACTTCCTTCTGGCCTCTGTCAGAGGCTCTGTGACTGGGACGCCGACTTCCTACATGGGCGTAGCATTCCAGTCCTAGTACACGGTTGCTCGTCGGACGCCATGTCAATGAACGCCGGTGTACAACAGGGATCTGTGTTGTCACCCACACTGTTTCTTCTGCATATCAATGATATGTTGCCCGGGCAACATACATTGTTATGCGGACGACAGTACGACACACGGATCCTACACCAGTCACCCTTCAGCCAGTCGGAATGTCGTGGATGAGAAGAGGTGAAGTGTGAAGTCTTGTGTCTGAACTCGAGCACACCCTCGGTTCTATTTCCGAATGGGGCCGAAGTAATTTGGTCGAGTTCAACGCTTCCAAGACACAAGTTTGCGCTTTCAGTGCAAAGAGAGCGGTGTTCACGCCAGAACCTTCCTTCCAAAACAAGTCGCTAAAATTAAGCGACCACCTCGGGTTCCTCGGAGTCGAGCTGTCGCATGACCTGAACTTTCGTCGCCATATCGAGGACAAGGCCAAGCTGGCTTCTAAAAAGCTGGGCGTACTCAATAAGGTGCGATCGTATTTCACGCCGGACCAAAAACTGCTTTTGTATAAATCGCAGATCAGGTCCTGCAGGTCTATTATTGTAAATTCTGACAGCGGAATCAGCGCTGTTGTGGCGCTGAGAGCCACTTACTAAAGTGGCTCTCAGCGCCACATCAGCGCTGATTCCGCTGTCAGAATTTACAACAATAGACCTGCTGCTTGGAGTACTGCTCGGACCTGTGGAATGGCTCTGGCAAATACCAACTTGCGCCTCTGGACTTGATCCAGCGTCGAGCCGTGTGGCTAGTGGGTGACCTCGAAGTGTCCCGCGATCTAGAACCACTGCAACTTAGCAGGGATGTCGGCTCCCTAAGTGTTCTATCGCTTATTCCATGGGGAGTGCTCTCGGAGTCGCGTACTAACCGGTTCTGCAGATATTTCCTCTACAGAACCGGTAAACTCTGGAAAGCTCTTCCTGCCCATATATTTCGCCCAAGTACAGTCTCGGATCCTTCAAGAGGGGCGTGAATAGGCACCTGTCAGGCCGGTATGGCATTCCAGCCCCCGCATACCACCGAATGTCCACCGGCGTCGTTAGACACCTTATGGGTGCATGGGCGCCACATGACGCGCATTCTATAAAAAAAAAATCTTCTGCGGGATGAGGAGCGAGTGGGAGTTGTCCTTGCCTATGTCTAAAGTCTATAAGTTTTAAGTTTCTATTCCTTAGACTGGTTTGGTTGTAGGTATGTAGCAAGTTGGGCCGAGCCGCCGACTTATGAATGTTATGCTATGCAGTTTGTGCTTGTGCCTCTTATAAGTAGAAGTAAAAAAAAACTTCTAAAAAATGGCTTCTGTTCGATTAGTTGATAACTTTTTAACACAAGTTCATAATTTGATTAAGTTTCCGTCTTTCCTTTGTCAATAAAAATATTTATAAGAAAATTTGGGTTAATTTAAAATTATCCGGATAATCCGGATATCCGGATATTTTTTTGTGTAATATTCGTATTATCCGGATAGTAAAAACGGCCGGATAATGCAAGCCCTACTTTTACCCCCAAGCGGGAACGGATATACTCATTAAATAAAAAAATTGTTTGTGTGTTTAGAAATTGTGTACGAGTATGTATGTCCACTTACGAGAACGCGAGCCGGCGCGCCCGCAGCCGCCTCTACGTAGTCCGTTCAGGAGAACCGCATCGTGGCACCTCCTGCGAACAATCAATACGTATCTTAAAGCTTGACAATCCACTGAAATTTAGATATAAATCCTGCAATTATGAAAGATCAAGGAATGCAAATAAATAGACAGGTAATCAACTCGTCGAGCAGGGTGAAGTGGTTACAAACATATTTGCACGAATACGGCATTACAATGTCTTATCTCTGTCCTTTCATGTCACACTTGTCATTCACGTATCTTTATCAACATGCGTGTTGCGAGCCATCTGACGATAATAGTTTTCAATTATAGATTTAAAGTCAATTAATTGTACGCAATTTATGACTATATCAATTTTATCCTTTTGAATTCTTTTTGGGAATATAATCCCGTCCCGACGTAAGAGAGCTTAGTAATTTCGCTAATGAATCTCAAATCGTTGCGCAAGAAATCTTGCTAAATGAAACAAACGCTGGTCTGGCCCGAATAATCCGCACGAAATCCGAGAGCTCTCTGTCTACTATATACGTATCAGTAAATTTATGATCCTATTATTATACACCCGCATCAACTCTCCCTAATTAATGAGAAAGCAGTCAGTTAAATATCATAGGATAGGGAGTGGATGGATGAGAAGAGCGGAAGACGGCGTGTGGTGGCGTGCCTTGGGAGAGGCCTATGTCCAGCAGTGGACCGATACAGGCTGATGATGATGATGAAATATCATAGGAAACCTTGTAAAATCATTCATCTTCATAGCAAACCTTGTAAAACCCTTCTCTTCATAGCGAACCTTGTAAACCTTTCTCTTCATAGCAAACCTTGTAAAAGCCTTCTCTTCAAAGCGAACCTTCTAAAACCTTTCTCTTATAGCAAACCATCTAAAACCCTTCTCTTCATACCCAACCTTGTAAAACCTTTTCTCTTCATAGCAAATCTCGTAAAACCCTTCTCTTCAAAGCGAACCTTGTAAAACCTTTCTCTTATATCAAACCATGTAAAAGCCTTCTCTTCATAGCGAACCTTGTAAAACCTGTCTCTTGATAGCGAACCTTGTAAAACATTTTTCTTCATTGCAAACCTTGTAAAACCCTTCTCTTCATAGCGAACCTTGTAAAATCCTTCTCTTCATAGCGAACATTGTAAAACCTTTCTCTTCATAGCAAACCTTGCAAAACCCTTCTCTTTATAGCTAACCTTGTAACACCCTTCTCTTCATAGCGAACCTTGCAAAACCTTTCTCTTCATAGCAAACCTTGTAAAAGCTTTCTCTTCATAACAAACGTTGTAGAAGCTTTCTCTTCATAGCAAACATTGTAAAACCTCTCAAAGGCTTGGTGTATACAGACACATGTACAGATGCGAGCGTGAGCCGAATAGTTTCAATTTCGTCTGCTTAATAGCTTTAGTTCACTGTGGCTCTCGCTGAAATGCGAAGAATGGAATGGCGAATATTCGGGTCGAACAGCACAGGGATAGAGGACCTATTTATTAAAATAACTAATGCAGAAGTAAACCTCAAATCGCAAAATCCGAGCTGTCTGTCCGCAAGATGGTGGTGGAGATTATTGAAGAGAATGTTTTAACTTTTTAATTTTATTTTTCTTCCGCTTTTGTCCTTTAGAAAGCAACAATATTGTAATTTTGCGTCCGGTATCCCCTTGTTGACACACATTTGCACACGTGCCATTCCGGGGGGCGACGGACGAAGATTTTGAGTGCAGGTGTGTGTGAAAAGCATACACTTTATGAGGGTCACATGCGCAGGCATTTTACATATCTAGGTTGTTTTCCATGGCTGAACCTGCAAATCAAGAAGAAAATTGTCCTTATTACGTACACGATTTGTGTGCACGCCTACTCTTTACATCGTTATAAATTTCGAACTTATTCACTTTAAGTTACCTACTCTATAATTTCTAACGAAAAACAGCCTACTTCTATTTGTGGCAATATTTTCATCGCGACCTACATTCGCAGAATAATGAGTATTCCGGGACGGAAGTATAAGGCAGTTTTATGAGTTCAATGAATTCACAATATTACATGAAAGCAGTAGGTATCTATTATCCCTACGCGAATTCCGAAATAATGAGGCCATGTATTCGCAATTTCATAAATAAATAGTGTTCTGAACTCTCCCTGCGGGAATACCAAAAATCAAAGAAACGTACACGAGGCGCCGAGTTTTTATCTTTCGTCAGTGATCGACCTGATAGAGCGTGTCGACCACCAGCCAGACTGAAGACGGAGGCCTTGGTTTAGGTCTCGAGGGATCTAGTCCAGTAGTCACGTGTATTGACACTATGTCCGACCCGACATGCTTGCAAGACGAAGGTGGCGTGTCCTCCGTGTTGTAACGTGAAAATCATTCATTGCAGGCTAGAGTATTGTTATACTTAAGGGCCGATTTTTCAATTATAGGTTAAAATTTAACGGCCCGTTACGTTCTGTCAACTGTATGAGAAATGACACTTAACACAGCAGATGTATCTAACATAGTAAATTATATACCTATCTCTATGGCGCTGAAGACACTGTTTCCTGTAGAATAAAATTTGTACCTGTATCCAAAGAATTAAAAGGCTGTATCCAATTTGTTGTTCATTAATTGAAATAATATGTGTAAAATAAATTAAATTCTTTAAATAAAATACTTAATAATGGAATGGGTACACAATGTTTTGGGTTTAAGATTGCTACATACATCAGAATTCAGAACATACTATCAAACGGCCTAAAATTTTGAAAATCGAACGAAATACCCACCAATTACACCCGTCAATCACTCTCCGTTCAGAAATCTATTCAATTTCCTAATAAATACCACACGCATACGCTTATATGGAAAAAAAAACGTATTTCGCCTAAGCTGATGTCTTTGTCTCCTTGAATACTGCTTTACTACTTAATAGCCACGAGCGCGAACAGTGTCTGAAGCTGAAACTGTGGTAAATATTATTGTTTTACGAAGGACGCAATTTCCATGTTATTATGCACACAATGCACGCGCCGCTCGTGCGACGCCGTGCGCCGCCGCGCCGCCGCAATAACACCTTGTTGCTGCAGTAGCACTCGCGAAGGCTGAACGAACATGTACTAATACGGGATCTAGTTAAATAAAGTTGTCAATTTATGACTAGATTTTATTATATTTACGTGCATAGTTTCTCTTAAATGTTTTCCGATAAACAGTTGAAGTTCGTGGCGCGCTGAAATTGCATTATGATCTTATAGCCGGGCGCAACACAGTGCATCGCGGGCATATTGTTGTGACTAATTATGATTAAAAACGTTGCTTCAACCTTTCAAATAGTTTTCTAAAACTGAATTTAATCTTACCTGTTCGAGTAACCTGCGGTGGGATATGCGGTTATCCGTTCAATGTAGGTCATATATCCGATATTCAGCAAAATCACTATTATATTATCATGATTATATATAACAGATATGCACTACACTCTCTATCTGCGAACGGTCTACGCCAGGTCAACTTTTCGCATACCACTGTGAGAGTCCGTCGATTTAGTCATACATAGGTGTCTCTAGCTGACGCGAAAATGGCCGTACAGCCTAGTCTGGCATCTATTGTATTACCAGCGAAAGCCACAACGTGACGTGTGATTAGGAAACCTCAGTCTGTCGCCTCAGCTTACTCCTGGGGTGCGAGGGGTGGCAGTTGCTTGTTAATCAAATTACACGCAGCAGTGCACTAACAAGGCTTCAGTTAGGGTTGTGTAACTACACGTGGCGGTTTCAGTCACGTGGACGTAAGTTCTTGTACTTCATGATTCCGTAAAAACCTGTTACGGTTAAAAAAAAAAATAATTTACCGACTTCAAAAAACTACACTTAAAACTAAAAAAAATTAAATAATTGAGTTGAAGGCGGTACAAAAGCACAAAAGGGCTTAATCTTTTTCTGGTGTGCTTTTGTACCGCCTTCAATTCAATTATTTAATTATTTTTAGTTCTAAGTAGTTGTTTTTTGAAGTCGGTAAATTTTTTCGTCTACAATGGCTCGACATTCGGCGCCGTAGAAATTCTCACGTTCTCTCTCTTCTATTCTGCACGCTGAATGACATTGGGGCCCCTGAGTACTTGCGGGATCGATTCCAATTTCTCTGTGCACATGGACTTCCTCTGAGATCAACCGATTCTCGAGCACTCGCCATCCCTTCTCACTCCTCCACTTCCTACTCTGACTCGTTCACCGTGAATGCAGCACGCATGTGGAACTCGCTACCCCTCGATATTCGTCTGTCCTCGTCAGTATTTGTGTTTAAAAAGCGTGTTCTGACGCACTTTTTGGAACTTCAGAATTATTAACTAACTCTTGAAGGTCTATTCTAAATATTGGTCAATTACTTTTTTAAAGTCGGATGAGTATTTTCGGAGATAACCTCCTACATCCAAGCTTACAAACTTTATTCATTAGTGTTCATGTAGATAAATGTTTTAGAGTCTATTGTTACCTCCCCTGTATATGTTATTTATAAGTATGTATGTTTATATATCATATATATTGTATATATTTATATATATATATATGTATGTTTCTCCATTTATTTGTATTTGTGTTTTATTATCTGTTTAAATTATATGTCTATATTTTATCATCCATCATTCATTTATTTCTTCTCTGCCACTCCACACTTTTTCATAATAACCCAAAGGTTGGCTGGGGGAGAACGCCTACGGTGTTAAGCTGTACCTTTTGCAAAAAATTTCAAGTGCAATAAATATATTTTGATTTGATTTGATTTTTTTTAAACAGTTTTTTATTTCACTGTTTTTAGTAATATCATATAAAAACAATCACAGAAATAGGTTGCCGTGGTATAGAATTATTCGCCCATTTGACACACTTAACAGTCCATATCTTGAAAACTACTGAACCCATTTTGATGAAACTTACACTATTCCCTAAGTTGAATTATATGTAAGCCAATAAAATGGCAAATCCGATTAATAGTTAGATAGAAATGCGTGGACAAGCATACATACACCTATAACATTTCGTATATTTGTTTGGAAGCCCTAATAGATTATCATATGTGAACATATTGCAGTTCCAATAATGTTACATACCTACATACGTATCGAATTGATAACCTCCTTTTTTGAAGTCGGTTAATTAAAATGAATTTGCTTCATAAACAAAATCCAGCCGATGAC
The DNA here is from genome assembly GCA_946902875.1 of Nematopogon swammerdamellus. Classification (NCBI taxonomy): domain Eukaryota; kingdom Metazoa; phylum Arthropoda; class Insecta; order Lepidoptera; family Adelidae; genus Nematopogon; species Nematopogon swammerdamellus. Next base: position 14,145,031 of record OX336341.1, on the reverse strand, counting down.
GCGGGTTAACGAGACGAATCCAACATGCTTTATACTTCGAAATCGGTTTAGCAGATTAGGCTCTGTGATGGAACAAACGAACATACATGCATGCATACAATGCCAAAATCATAATCATCTTTTGGATTCGCCTTAGTCGGGTTCAAACAGGTAGTCCGTCTGTGCGTATCTTCGCCGCAGGGCCAGAACTTTTCTTGTTTGTAAGGTTTCCTTACCAAAAATGGTAAAAAGGACCCTTATGGAGAGTTTTATTTTTTTAGGGCTTTGTCCGCCTCTCTCTCTGTCCCAAAGTGTTATCATCAGTTATCTATCACATTGTAGTTGGGTCCACAAAATATATTAAAAACGCAAATTTCAAGGAGATATTCCAAACTGGAAAAAAACTCGATGTAAAATTTGCCGAGGCCGGCGTTATAGTCCATCCCACAGTCATTGAAGACGAAGGTCTTCAATCAGTGGGTTCTGCCAGTAATGACGTACGGAGCGGAAACGTGGACCCTGACGATGGGCCTGGTCCACAAATTTAAAGTCGCTCAGCGAGCTATGGAAAGAGCAATGCTCGGCATTTCTTTGACCGATAAAATCTGTAACGACGTGATACGTCAAAGAACTAAGGTAGTCGACATTGCTAAGAAAATAAGCAAGCTGAAGTGGCAGTGGGCTGGGCACATCTGTCGTAGACCCGAAAACCGATGGGGTGCTCGAATGGAGGCCACGTACAAGCAAATGTAGCGTGGGACGCCCCCCGGCTAGGTGGACAGATGACCTAAAAAAGGTAGCCGGGAGTGGATGGATGAGAAGAGCGGAAGACCGCGTGTGGTGGCGTGCCTTGGGAGAGGCCTATGTCCAGCAGTGGATCGATACAGGCTGATGATGATTCCAAACTGTTAGGCGCTAGATCTGTGGCAGACAGAATCACGCCTGATCGATCGTATAAGCCCTCCCCCGGCCATCATGCACAGCTGACTATGAAACCGTAACAAGTAAACTGAACTCGCTTCCCAAATGACAAATGTAGTAAGTGCCTTTTGTAAAGCAGATTATATTCAAAGATATTTATATTTCCTCCATCACCGTCGAGGTCGGCATTGACAATGTGGCCATCGTGGTCACGATTCGTGCCTGACAACAATTGCTATTGGCAACGACATTCACTACTGAATAGGTATGTAACATCGGACGAGGCGTCTCCTTTGTCGAGTGATTATTGTTTAATTTGAGCGTGTTAGAGCCATCGTTAGAGCCGCCAAAAGGAACAGGAGATCAAAGGCACGCACAAGTTGCGCAACGTCTAACTAATGGTTTCAATTATTTCGCCTCTGAAACGCCGGCCTCGGCAAATTTTACATCGAGTTTTTTTTTTATTTCAGTTAGTGAAAATCGACCCTTGGCCTTGGGTCAACCTTTGTTGCTGCTTTGAAAAGATCATTGATACGTTGGCTGTTTGAATCCGAGCGTCTGAGTTTGAAGGATTGAGATTTATGTAACTCTATTAGCGAACAACCAACCACACAGAACATTTACCAAATTATATAAAAGACGAAAATATAACTAAAGAGATCCTGAAAATTAAATAGTTTATAATATAAAAGAATACTAATAAACCATAACGTATCTCCCCATTCTAGTAAGTAAAATAAAAGAAAATTGTGTCTAAAAATAAACGCTATCGAGAGACGTGAGTATTATCCCGAAAAGAAAAAATCGTACACCGTGACAAAGCAAGCCCGGATCCATTAGGGAAGTTCCAACACAATGGCGTAGGCACCACAAAAGATGCAAGGTCAACGGAACACTCCCAAGGAGAGCGCTGAAAGGCCTCCGGTCCGGAATCGGGATCCGGAATGCGGTTACGAAGCAACTTTCCCGGGGTTTCCCCGCTTTTCATTATCGCATTTGATTGACGCCTTAAAGGTAATGCGTGGAAGCTCTATCCCGGGAAGTGGGTCAGAGGTTTAGGCGCTGCGGAGATCGCTGAGATTAGGCACACTCTGATTGAGATTCTGGACCGCTCGTGAAAGTTTACGTAAATGGTTTATACATTAAGGCCCACTTGCACCAACACGAATTTAACTATAAACCAGTTTAACTCGTTAAACTAGCACCCGTTGTATGTGGGAACCGCGTTTGAACCGCGTTTAAATCCATAACTCGCTACTTAACTCTAAACTCGTGTTGGTGCAAGTGGGCATAAGCACTTTTAGCGGAATTTTGAGATTTATAAGGCAGTTACCAATAATGTTACGGTAGCATTTAGCTGCTGTATACGATTTTCTAAGATGAAATAGGTAGATATTTCGCCGACCGACCGAGTGTGAGGATAGAAATGCGCGGTCAAAATCCCAACAGAGAGCGGGGAGCCGCGGGTAAAAGCTAGCACATTTAATTTAAAGCAATTTGAAATCGCAAAATCTAAAATCCTTGCGTGAGCAAACATTAATTTACCTCCAATTGCCTCTCACGTTCACTCGGCTATGCTAACAGGCGTCGATTAACAAATCGGTCATTTTGAAATTGCTTTACTCTGAGCAAACGAACCCTAAAATTCCTGCAGGTATGCAGAATTACGCCCCTAAACTTTGTTGATTTTACATACGCCTGATCGCCGAGTTGAGTTACATAAAAAGTTGATAGGAAAGATACAAGTGTGTCGTGCGCATTCGTTTCCTGTGCGCCTCATTGTCGGCTAGACGATCATTTCAAGCATAAAACTCACATTGCAACATCTCCTATTGCAATATAAGAGCGACCACAATAAGCCATTCGCTTCCTTCTTTATAGTGTTGACGTTGGAATTTATGATTCAGTGTACATCAAAATATGAGTAAAACCACAAAGTTGCCTTCCGTTTCCTGCGAGGAAGCTTTCATCCCAGCTACAAAAGCGAGACGACAACGTGAGACAGCACGTGGAACGTTCCGCAATAATGTCACTGGGTCAACAGCTCCGGGGGGATTGTTTTAAATCGAGTTTTCATTTTATTCGAGTTCGCGAGAATGAAACTGACAACTGGGCAAGTGCGCCACATGCATCATCATAGCTGTTATCCACAGACCATTTTGCTGTTATCGCATCGGCCTCGTGAAATCTTTACGAGCTTCTTACAAAGTCTTTTCTTACATACACTCGTGTCAGATAATTTTAAGCTTCGAGTCGTATTTACCATTTTCTAGCTTGGTAGAGATTCGAAAAATACGACGAATGAGTACCCATTTGGACGATATTTGATTTCCATTCTATGACCTTTCGTGGTTCGTAAAATATATCGCAGATTGATAAAACTAAAATATTCACGAATCGGAAAACTCTAAATACATACATACTTGCAGTACGAGGCACCAACAGAACACATTTTGAAGGTTTTGCCAGACACACGTTCGTTTCAAGTTTATAGATCGCGCGACACGTCGGTGATATCGCTAGTTTCGTTCTTTCAAGAGTTTTGTGTTAGAAGTTAACTGCAAGATCAGATGTGGGTAATCTGACTTAGCCTAGCTAGACGGTGAATCTCTTGTTCTTATAGTATTATCAAATTTATTGACGATGTAAAATAGGAGAAAAAAGCCTACATGGGCATTTATTAAGCTGACAAAAGCGAAGCCCCGCCATCAACTGGTCTACGCAGCAAAGTGAATTAGCAGATTTGTACAAAGTCGACCGCACTGCTAATAGCAACAGAAGCCTTAGAGAAATCCTATTGAATTAGGGTCATCGGGTCCACGTAGGTGGCCTAGATAAGTATGAACCTGTAGAAAGGTTTCATTCAAAAACTGTCACAACCAGGTTGTACTTATATCTACATAAATCCACGGATGCTCTACAGTTGAAAACATAATGTTTGCACTAATTTCATTATACGCAAAAACCACTTAACCGTTTACGTTCAAAGTTTGTATAGAAAATACTTCAAAGTTAAAAAAAATATTTTCTACATATTGTTTTGTTTTTTATCTATCATAAAAACGGCAATACATGCAAGCGTCAAACTTGTTGTGATTATAGTGCAAATTCTAAAGTATAATAAAAATATATAAAGCCGGCCAATTGTGTGGTGGTACGGAAACCTCAATATGCAAGTTCGACTCGCACTTGGCCGGTTTTTTTTTTTCATAAAATTCCTCACACGCCTACATTTTAATGAAAGAGAATCACTTCTGTTTTCTCAAGCTATTTTAATTCCCAACCCGAATAAATTATATGAACGTTCTCGAGTCTCCACCGCACCGCCGCATCAGCTGCAAGTTTCACCTGATAATTTAGTCGCCACGCCTCCGCGCCGCTGCATCACCCATCTCATTATGTATGTATTATGGAAAAAAATTCCTCCAGGACGCAAAATAAGGCTACACTTTCCATTTCATTTACAAACGACCTCTTCTCGAACTAATGAATAAGTAAATATACTTACACAAATTGATCGTGACCGACAACGCGTTGAAGACGTATATAAATTAATAAAATTTCACTTGAATACTGCACGTTTCTTTCTGTAATATGCTGTTTAAATGAGATAGATAGATAGATAGAAATAGTTTATTGCTAAAAAAAAAACATTTTACATAAACAAACAATAAGTAATTTACATGAGGGGCAAAGGCGGACTTATCCCTTACACGGATTTCTTCCAGTCAACCTTTGGATGTTTGAGAGTCGTATGTTGCGAGATATAAGTAGGTAGTAGTAAAAGACTTGAGTGTGGGAATGTAAAATACAATATAAGGAAAATAACTATGATACTGACGTGGCACCAAGTCCATCCGGTGTTATGGGCTGACATCACGGATGTTGTAGGTGATGTAGCCAACCGTATCAGTTTCCATGAAAAAAACTATAATACACACTACATATAAGTACGTACTAGTTAATTAAACGTATAAATTACTATTTATAAATTAAATTAAATACATACGAATTACAGTTTATTTAATACATAATACCTAAATATTATATACATACTCGTACATACTTTCCATTCAGAATTAAATAATTTTTTAGCTTTTGACTTCACACTGACGGATATAATAACGGAAGCGACTTGCAGTGCCGTATACAGTGAGGTAGTAGATTCCACAGCCGAGCTGCGTGCACAGAAAATGAGTTTGTGTAAAATCCATTAAATGAGGTAAATTGTAATGGACATTAACTTCTTTCCGAGCAGCGTGGTACGGCCTTTCGGTTAATCAGCGGTCGCCGCCTTTATTTTAACCCTCTTCCGGATTTATAAATCACAAGCTGTGCCCGCGGCTCCGCCCGCTCTCATATTTCACTTCACTGCTAACCTCATAAGCCATTTAGCGTGATAGTAAGTAGCCTATAGTTGATGGGAAGAATCAAGCTATCCGTAGAATTTTTTTTTATTAAAATCGGTTCAGTGGTTCTCGAGTTATAAGCGGACAGACAGAAAGCAGACGTTGGATTTTATTATAGGTAAGGAAGTCGCTGACTTGGTGTTGGGAAGGTTAGGACCTACTAAAAATTTAAATTAAAACGTTATTATTTGGATTGAACGCGAGCTTTTCAAGGTTAGTTAGTTTGTAAATAATGCTGTATTTATTGCATTAAACTCACCTTGCGCTTCATGTTTTATGGTATTTTTTTTATGGAAACTAACACGGTTGGCTACATCACCTGCTACATCCGTGATGTCAGCCCATAACATCTTGGTGAACTAGGTGTCATATCAGTGCTTCCCTTCGGTCGCGCTGGCTACACTGACATGAACGGAAAACACGAACTATTTACATAGACGTTTCAACCGACCTTTAATTCAGTGCGGTGGTATCAATCAACCCATGCACGCGGGTTAAACTCTACCTAGTAAGGTAAGAAAGGAAGGAACCTACATGTATGTTATGTTTTATGTGGAATCCGAACCACTGTCAGCCTCCTCCCACCATCCATCCATCCACTGACCGCGCACAGGTATGCTTATGATCCGATCGACAGTTGACCGACCGCACCACTGAGCTACCGAGGCTGGCAACGTATTCGTTATTGTACGAGGTCATAGATTTTGGAAATACGAGGTTTACGTAGAATAAAGATATGTCATTGATTGATTGAACTTTTTTTTTCGAAAGCACGACATATGGCGCCGGGCCACCCATAAGGTGTCTAACGAGGCCCATGGACATTCGGTCGTATGCGGGGGATGCGAATGACGTGCCGGCCTGAGAGGTGCCTATTCACGCCCCTTTTGAAGGATACGAGACTCTACCTGGGGGGAAATATATGGGCAGGGAGAACGTTCCCGAGTTTCCGGTTCTGTAGAGGAAAGATCTACAGAACCGGTAGGTGTACGCTTCCGCGGTAAGTCCAGCGTGTAGGGATGCAATGCCTGCCCAGTGCACGTTGTGAGGAGATGGAAAGGGGACGGCGGAATCGCCTAAAACAGCTCCTACGAGCATTCCCCATGGAATCAGCGATAATTTTTCATCAGACTTCAGCTACTAAGCCTACATTTAATAAAATTAATGTTACTTAAGGCAAAATTAAGGCCAAAATACAAAATATTTTTCTGAAAGAAAAAAATCAAACCTTTTCCAACGCACAGACATAGTTAGTATACTTAGATATAATCAATGGTGGGGGTTCATTCACCTTTACCATTTTCTTTGTTCGCGAAACAGGGATAGTAGGTACCGTGAGGCTCGTTTATTAGGTATTCAAATTTCACCCCTCATAACAATATTATATAAAATTAACTAGGGTTAACGTGAGGTTAAGTGCTCACTTCATAATAACCCCGCGAGCGCTCCCGTGAGAGCCCACCCTGTTAGTATTCCGTAAAAGTTAGCGATGGAAAAGAGTCACTGACATCATCGGTCCCTTGATAATTATTCATCTTAAAATTAGTTTTAGCCAGTAACCGATGTGTGCGAGAAATCGGTCAGACGTCCGTCCACCTCTACACATCTTCGCTCCAAAACGAGATGATTGTCGTTTTGAAAGTTATACTCGTAAACAGCCAGGCAATCTCATAGTCTCCTTATCAAGACAAGCACTACCTCCTAGCCCAGCATACTAATAAATGCGTCCTAGGAAGATACAATACTATAAGATGCTCTTAGTAATTATAGTAATAAAAAAAGGTTCCTTAAGTTACATACCTTGTAAGTTAACCACAATCAAGAACTTCGGTTCGGAAGAATAATTTTCGCAAAGCATCCGCTTTAAAATCGTGCATACCTACTACTATTTGTGGAGAACAACGGCGCTGCTGCTAGTAGCACTTTCATCTACATTCCAGCATTTTACTGTATATTATTTAGCATAATTTTCTTTCTTCAACACTGTGAGGTCCCTGTTTGATGGCTGAACGGTTAGGGTTGGCTCGACAGATCCGCTTCGCCTGTAGGGCCAATGTCCTCGACGACCCGTATCTACTGCCCCGGAACAAGGGTCGTTGATCCGCAACACTTTACCTCGATATTCTGAATAAAAATTTACCTGTGTAGAAAGAAAGAAATGGGCAAAATAACTATGAAGAAATATCTAAAGTGTAGATCACATTTCATTGTTTAAATTTTCCCGATTTTCGGAATTTCGGCGGCCTGCTTTTTTTCTTGTTTCTGGTAATGTCTTTGGGTATAATCGATTAAATTAAGGCCGTAAAGCAAGGTAGTGGGGGGCCTATGATTGAGAGCAAGTAAAATTTTTTAAATTAACTTTAAAGAAATTATGTACTACGAGCTTCGATCATAACTATTTTTTCCGTCTACGACTACGAGTATGTACTTAAATAATAAAGAAAAACAAATTGTATTATTTAATAACAAATTGATATACATATATCTTCGTTCTTCAAGTATGATAGACATACAATACATTGTTTGAATTGGAAGTACACGAACAACAGATGAGAGTTCTCACGAAAAAGAAAATTCTAAGGTCCTCAATTCAATCGCCCGAGGGTCTATTCAATTGTTCGCTAGCCCGCGAGATAATTCATAAAGGATGAAAGATGATCTATCCAGCCTCCGGATGCCTGTGGGGTGGCAACCCCGCGCGGAGGCTTTCCAGGAGCCCGCATCTTCGAGTTCAACGAACCCTGATACAGCCCCTCTCATTCAGTTCAGTTCAGTGTGAATTTCAAGCGCTAATACAGACCAATTACTTTGAACCTTCTGTTGTGGGCAGCTGTTTAATAAGTGAATTTAAAATCATTACTGTAATTTAGCTGTCTTTGTTTTTCTCTCTAAGGCGAGATATTATTTCTTAACGACTTAAATAGTGTGTGTGACTATAACGTAAAGTTTTGCCGGCTGATTTATAGTAAACAAATATAAGCTCTTTTGAAATGTGACTCGAAATATTCCAGTATTTTAGTAAGTAGATAAATATTACACTAACTGGATACAAGGTTTTTTTAAGACGAGTACCAAAGAAATAAAATTAGGAAAAATAATAATCATGGTCGGCTTTCTTATTTCTTTCATCTGATAAAAATTCAAGCCCGAATTGTAAATTAATATCTACTTTATGATCTGGAACGCATATTTTATTCAAAGAAAGCAATAACAGTAAAAACAACGAGGATGAAAAACAATGAATATTTGGGCAGATCCACCCAACGACTACATCTCATACGGCAACGTAATTTTTTTAAGAACATTAATGCAAATAAGACCGGAAATATTAGTGTTCTTGATGCTGCTGTAGCATTGAATAAATATATACATGTCCAGTCAGTATCTTAGTAAGATTTCTAGTCTTAGTAACAATTTTTGCTCTCGTAATAATTTTCAATATTTATTGAAAATTACAAGAGCAAAAATCGTTACAGACCCTCCCCCGCAAAACGGGATGATAAATGTATCGATGCCACAACCAGAGCACAATGTCAAGGCTTATTATTAAAACAAATTTTATTTTGCAAAAATAAATTTTTCTGAAGTTGGATACCAGGTAGATACTTACCAAAATTAGAATTTCTAACATATTTCCCATAGACACTGTTGTTAAGTATGTATACTCGTACTTATATGTTCGATATTGAGAAACTAATTGTATACCAAAACTTCTAAAATAATATTAGAGTCTTCGATTAGAGTTGACTTCATCCGTAGATCCTAACTTTCGCGAAAATCCCCTCTTAACTCCCACTAAACTCTAAGCTCGCTCGCCCAGTGGGTTCTGAAAGTGAAAGCGTCGAGTTCTTCGTTGAACGGCGATTAGCGCCTCGTGTGCAAGACACTGGAAAGCTCGAGAGCAAATCAAAAGCGCTTCTGAGGGGATTTTTGATGCATTAAAGATCGTGTGAGTGGTGGCGAAGTGATCGTATTTTTAGTTAGTTATATAGCTTCTTTTTTTTTTTTCTTAAAAGGGTTCAGCCGTTTAGATTTTGGCTGGATTTTTTATCCAACCTGAAATGTTGACCGGCCGTTTTCACCTCATCTGGCTAAAATGTGGTTGTCAGCTAACTCCTGTTCAAATGTATGAGAAATGTCACTAAAACCGACAAATAACTGTTGGGCTTGACTTACCGGAGATGGTGAAAGCGGGGGTATATCAGGTATCAGGTACTACACCCGAATCCCGATGTCAACACATCATCGCACGTATTGCTCTTGGAACTAGGTACAGTGACAGTGCTTCACTGCTATGACAGTACTATGGTCGTGCTGGCTACATTGAACTGGACGAAATCAGGAACCATTTTCTTCTAGCTGTTTCGACGGACGACCTTAATTTAGTGAGATGTTGTGGTACCAATCGGGATGTGTATAGTATTAGTATTCACAGCGCTAGCGTCATCTAGCATTATCTACCTAGTAAGATAAAGCTAGAGCTGTGAATACTGGAGACTTGGTTCAGCTAGTAAGTAAACCATTTGTACTCGCATGTTCTTCCAGAGCTTGCTTGCTATGTATGCTCTTTAAAATTCGCGCAGCGGCGCGCACGCAAAAATATTCTAGAGACGTAACGCTTTGATACAGTCTCCACTTCAGTGCGTTCCGGAATTCCACCTTGAACTTACGATGTTGTAAAGTGTAAACTACAAACCGAAGCAAAGCCACGTCGCGTGTGAACTGCGGATGCGTGTGTCGATAGCGAGGCGGCTGAAGAGATAAATATTTAGGCGAGTAACACCCGGACGGACGGCACTATCGCTCCCGTCACTGGCTCTCGTAGAGTAAACACGGGCTACGTCACGCTGAAGCGACTACCGTGCATGAAAACAGCACGAAGATTGTTCATATTTGACGGGCATTTCACTCGAACAAAGTTCTTCTTGTGGTTTCGGAGAGTGTCCTCAGTATTTTTAAGTCTGTGAAAAAGTTGGCGTAACGCCATTGATATTATAACGCTAGTCAGAACGAGTGCTACAATTATCGGTATAAACCAGTGGTTCAAAAATAATAGTAAGGTACGTGTACTCCCGGGGGTACGCAGGCTTAAGAGATGGGGTACGCGTGTTGTGGGCGCACTTCATGGCCACGTTTGCCTCTGCAATGTTTAGTAAAGAGAAAGGGGCCCACTTATCTCTTTATAGTGAAAATTATCTCCACTGATGAATAGTTGATTTAGGCCTATTTGTAATTATATTGTGATTACTAAGTAGATATTAGTACCTAATAAATGACTGATACGAAAGATAAACAACATTATTACCTATAACTTTTATTTCAAGCTTTTTTAAAAAAACCGCATGAAAATCGGTCCACTTTTTAAGATAATAATTTTTTTATTACTTAATTACTTGATTACTTGATTACAAACATAGCTAAGAACCATCCCGATTAAACAAGCTTCCTAATAAAAAACCGCATCCAAATCGGTCAATCCGTTTGGGAGCTACGATGCTACAGACAGACACACACACACACCCCTACACACATACACACACACCCTCACACACACACACACACACACACACACAATCACACACACTCACACGTCAAACTTATAACACCCCTCCGCTTTTTTCGTCGGGGGTTAAAAAATAACAACCATGTGAAAATGTCTCCTTGTTGACTGCACGCACACACATTGTCATGCCTAACGGCGACTAACGCCAGCTAACGAGTGCAGGTGTGTGACAATCACACACTTCATGGGGGCCACGGGCGCAGAGTATTTTAGCTACCTAGTTTGTTTGTTAGTATAGCATGGACGGCCTAACCTGAGGCGAACACACGTACGCACACAAATGCATTTCTCTAATATAAATGTTTGAAATGCACCTATACATTTTTATTTATTTTTATTTTTATTTTTTATTTTTTTTTTATTGGGAAAACATACAGTCATCGTAAAAAGGAGTAAGTACTAACATTAATTACACAGAGACCAGTAAAGTTTTCTACATAAAGTTATCCGTATTAAGTGCGTTCATGATTAAAAATTAACCTAAAAGAAAGAAAACATCAAAAACTAACTAATACCAACACACGAAAATCAACCAATTACTTAACCATAGGAGATACGTTGATAAGAAGTACATACCTACCATATACCTAGCAAGAAAACCAACCCAACCTACCCTCACACAATTCTCATCTGCCCGCTTTAACACCTGTTTCATCATTTACTGTTTCGATCGCTGACCTTTTGAGATGGCTGAGTGATACATGAAATAAATCAAGACAGGAGAAGAAGTTGTCATAAGTAGCACAACTCCGGTTAGTAAAAGAATTTTTACTATAATTGGTACTCACTTTGGCGATATGAAAAGTGTTAAGACATCTCGTTGCCTTAGTAGGGCAACGAAAAATTAACTTACTTAACAAATAAGGAGAATCTATGTAATGATGGATCAACTTGTATATGAAAGTAATATCCTTGATCTGCCTTCTTTTCTCGAGAGACATTATTTCAAATGTGTTATCGTCGCTCTCACTTCCCCTACGAGTTCTATAACATGGCCTGAGCACTACTACGATCACAGAATTGTATGATCAGATCACCGTCATGCGTGCATGTATTTGTACGCCTCAGGTTAGAACGAACGACCTATACCCATGTGCGTAACGCTTTTAGCAGCAGTAGCGCGAACATTGTGATAAACGTGACAATCGCAAGAAATGTGGGAATATCCAACATTTGTTTATTTATTGCAGATAAATCATTATTTACATTGAGATCATTATTCGAAGTCTAATCTCGTGACGTCACCCACTGCCGGTTGCATCGTACCGTTACCATATCGCATCAACCAATATGATGGACGTCAACGAGAGGTTCGGCATTCCGGGATTACCGTACATTTCAGCTGATGATAGAAACGAGAAAGATAGAGGCAGTAGGAATATTGCAAAATTTATAACATTTCAAATAACGCATACAACAAAAATCAGTCTTACCACCACCACACTTAGCAAAGACTACTATGAAGCAGAAAGTAAGGCACGAAGACGCACCTGCTGCATGACTCGGTAGAACATCGGTGGAAGGACCGCGCCAAGGTTAGAGGTGGCTATCCCGTCGCCCTTTAGCACGGCATCTTGTCCTTATCCCTTAGTCGCCTTTTATGACATGCACCGGGAGAGACGCAGTGAGGCTATTCTTTCAAGTACCGGTCCCACACGGTAGAACAATAGAACCTAAGCTGATTGGCGACATCACCTGCTACACCACCGTGATGTCGATCCATAAAACCTTATTTCTGTCGGAACTTAAATTAAATTTTGAGTAGAGCTGATGCCAAGCCAGTATTTCCCTCTGGTCGTACCTTGCAAGAGAAATAGTTTCCACAAAATACGCTACACTCAGGAGGTAAGTACCTACGTCACAGTCGGCCATTGCCATAAATATAAATCCACTAGCCGAGGGCTCGCCACGGCTCGGTGCCCGTAAAGTTCTAACTAAGTGCCACCTTAAATAAGTTAGTTCCGGAAAAGTCGAACGGAAGAGTATATGCTGCGACTTTCCCTTTTGACAAAGTAGGCCAAATTCGATTTCTCAGGTCAATTGAGTCTAGATTATGAATTGCGGCGCTTTTGTACCAATTTCAAAGTTATCAAATCACATAGAGCCAGGTCTAGCTAGCGGCAACTTGCAGCCTGCAATCCCCTCTATACCGAAAAAGCAGAAAATAATACGCGTGATTAGGTGGTAGGGTTCAACCCGCCCGGGTTGATACCACCGCACTGAATGAAACGTCGGTCGAAACGGCTATGTAAATAGTTTTCCGTCCAGTTCAGTGTAGCCGGCACGACCGAAGGGAAGCACTGACATGGCACCTAGTTCACCAGGTGTTATGGGCTGACATCACGGATGTTGTAGGTGATGTGGCCAACCGTGTCAGTTTAAAAAAAAAAACGGTTCTAAACCTGCGCCTCTATTTTATTCAGTAATAGCACAGAATAGAAAAGAGTACTCCGTACAGAAGCTTCTCTGTACAAACACTCACAAAGAAATAGCTACTCTGCGACGACGCGATAAAGTACAAATTGACTCGCACAGAGCTGCATGCCTAACCACGATAGCCACCTACATTTCGCTTCTCTTTCTGTCGCGTAACTCTATCTCGAAAGCGCGCCGTTCAGCGCGTGTAAGGGCTGTTTCTTTGGGCTGTCTTTTTGTGAGGAATAAAATAAAGATGATATTTTATTACGATATGATATTACGCTACGGCAAATTCATGCGAACAAATTCATGCATGCGTTAGTTTCTCACATGGAAGCGTGCAACCTTTCAGTGATAGTTTTGTTTGATCAATAAATTTAATTATCATCTACAATGTACATATTCTTTTATTGGTGTTTTTATTGTATAAAAACCCACATTGAGACAGAGAACGAATGAAGGTTCTATTTCTATCCTTATACGAATTAGGCCATACCTACATACCATGCTGTTCCTACATACCATGCTGTTCGGCGTCATCTAACTAATGTTATTGGCAATATGATAATATTATTTTAAATCTATGACCTCCTACTAATATGAATAAATAAATTAATTAGAAATAAATCAAAATGCTGCACAATAATGACGTGATTTCGACATTTCTAAATTCGAAACGAAACGTAGTAGATGCGCGTTGGCGCACGCTCGCTCTGGCTGGATAGCGACAACCCACTGTTAACTTGTACATTAACCGGTACGCCAAGCGGTAGGCATTTAAAGCGCGACCTTGAGCGAGTGACGAAGGCCTGGTAATAGTACACCGTACACCGCTTCTCGGCATAGAGATACGTGTTCATTTCTACTCGCGGAGACGAATAGACGATTCCAGACCAATCTAGAGGCAATTTCCCGTCCCTGTTGGAAACTTCACGTCCTAACGTCGCATCGTCGAGTAGGCTGTCTTCTGCGAAATCATTAACACGTGGAAACTGCGGCACGCAGACTTCAAACGGACAGAAGGAGCATCAAATCGCCGGATATTGGAAGATAGCGAAAAGGAGAATAGGCGAAGATGGCGAAAAGGCGAACATACCAAGACGGCGAAACTGCAAATAAGCAAAGATGGCGATAAGGCGAATAGGCGAAGATGGCGAAAAAGCGAAGATAGCGAAAGGCCGAACAGGTGAAGATGGCGAAAAGGCGAACAGGTGAAGATGGCGAAAAGGCGAACAGGTGAAAATGGCGAAAAGGCGAACAGGTGAAGATGGCGAAAAGCGAAGATGGCGAAGAAGGCGAAAAGACGAAGAAGTAAATTATAAGCAATGTATATCACACACAGCAGTTCTACTTTAATTATTTTGCCACGTGTATGAAGAAGGTCGGAATTGATGGAACTCCGATTTGTATTAGTTATCGCGTCTTTGCGTTCATTCGTGTATTGAAGACAATACGAGTAATTATGTAGGTAGGTAGGTACTGTGGGTTTTCGAGTCACATACATTTTGAGAGCTCCCTTATTTGGGTTTACGAGGTATTATGATGGGCGCCTAAAGAGATAAGGATCAGATGCCGTGCTAAAGAGCGACAGGCTCGCCACCTATCGCCGTGGAACGGTACTTTCACCGAGTCATCATGCTGTATGTAACTGTCTTCGGGCCTTACATGCTGCAACCAAGTAAAAATTTCCGTTGTGCAAACCAACCATTTTTCTACATTTGCTCAACCTGGTAAAAAATATCGTTGGAAAACTAAACACTTTTCTACATTGACCCCACCAATATTATTGGCGAATAAAAAGTTTTTCTACGTCGGTCCAACTGTTGTGCCAACTTCAATTACCGCCAAACCACACCGTTGCCCAACCAACTTCTGGCCTAACCATGTCCCAAGCAAATGCCAACAATGTTCGCTACTAGGGAAGGCAATACACCCCCTATTGTATGAACAAGAATTTCTGTCGTCCAATACAGGGCCGTTGGCCGTATGTGCGACGACTACAGCGTTTCCCGAAACATTAATGAATTAATAAGAATATTGAAAGAATATTGATTAAAAGGGCAGAATACATTGAAACATCAACACAATAAATTATGTTGGTGTTGTTTTAAATTTGTTTATTAAGTAAATATCCAAGCACAACCCACACGCCTCGACATTCACTAAATTTAATGAAATTAAGTGAAATGTGGCATTTTCGAAGCTTTCAAATCAATAAGTACCATAGTATCTGAGGGCTTTCTAAATTATATATTTTTGATAATAGCTCATTTGAGTAAATTTAATTGAGACACATAATTTTCTTACGCCATCTTCGATTCTCGATCATCGAACAATTTTTTTTTACATTTTCATTCTCATGTGAATTTTTTTTTTATCCAGTTCCTATAGATTTGGGAAAAAAAAGGCGTATAGCATAAACATTCTTTCAGCTTGAAATCAAAATCACCTCCGAATGGCAACAAAAAACATACCACCACAAATGAAACGCCGGTAGAGTAAGCCCACAAAGTGGAGTCGCTCCTGTGAAGTCATTTTAAATATTTGATACCTCGCCGGTAACGTTCACGTGTCGTAACATCCTCCTCGTGTTCTAAGAGCGATACGATAACGCAAGTTGTGTGTGGGCTTGCTGCTATCCGCCCACGCGTACAAAGCACTGACCGGGGCGTCAGCAGCGGTGGTGGGTGCCGTGTGGAGGCGCACGCTTCATTACTTATGCACGGCTGTGTACCCCTTCACTACTCACACACGCTCGCATGTATATACAGGGTGTTTCAGGATAGGGTTTCGTAACTTCAGGGTTCGAAAGGGGTCCATATTTGAAGACGAAAAGCTCTAAAACTTTTTCCCAGATTCGGTCATTTTATAGTACTTTTTGGTGAAAATAGTTTCATCGAGATTTGGTGGACGGTTACCTTTATTAAATAAAAATAAAATGACTAACTTGCTTGCATGCTTTGCTTAACTAGTAGAATTGAACTGTATGTAGGTAAATTCCAAACACTGAAATTTTAATGACATCAAAAGAAAAAGGGGACTGGACATTGCACTCTAGACCTAGACAACACTATTACCAAATCTCCTCATACTCACTATCCATCGAGTTTTTATTATAATTTTAAATTTGTGTATGAAAAGAAACACGGAATTTCGATTTGAGTGATAAGGATTTTTTTCTTCTAATAATGAGTACTTTCTATTCTTGAAGTTTCTCAAGCCTATCCTGAAACATCCAGTATACATACCTACACCCTTATTCCATACCCTCAATCATACTCATAAGCATGTGAGAAAGTTCGTCAAAAAAGCGACGTCACGTTGATGTTTTCACACGTTTGTGATTTTTTAATTCGCGATAGCAACATTAGTTACGCGACTTAAAAAAAATTCAGTGCCTGAAAAAATGGATTATCTTGATATAATAAAAAAATCTGTCAAGTGCGAGTTTTACTCGCGCGCGAAGGTTTCCGTATCTATCCGCTATCAATAATATCCGCCTTTCCGCTCAGGTGGCATGGTCTTCGAATTTGAATTTATCAGATATATTATGTTTATGTTATGTATGACAGGTCTCCATGTTTGCCCACTGACAGCTGTTACCATAGTAACGTCACTTTATTTTTTAAAAGTGATCTGTCAAACATCAAACTTCTGAAAATTCTTTTCTTAGAACGACCAAAGATTAAGAAGCGGCTATCTTTTAGAGACGCCTCAATGAGGTCGATAGCACTTTACAGTGGGAAAATGACAGCACCTAACAATGCATGCAATGTATAAAAGTCGTTTGCGCCATCTGTTATTAAATAGTGACTAATCAATTTTAATAAAATGTTTCTTGTATGGGGCACCCCTTAATTTTTAACTTTTTCTTATTTTTTTATTTGTTGTTTCATACGCCATAGTAACGCATATTCTGTGAAAGTTGCAACGGGCTACCTATTACTGTTCAAGAGATACAGCCCTCGGACGGACGGACGGACGGACGACGGAGTCTTAGTAATAGGCTTCCGTCTGGGATACGGAAACCTAAAAACAGGTCAAGTGCGATTCGGACTCGCGCACAGAGGGTTCCATCATCCATGGCACCATACAATATATTTTGTGTTATGTACTCGTATTTACCAAAAAATTGTGTTCTCCTTCATTCAGTTCGGGATCCATAGGGCGCGCGCAACTCTTGGCCGGTTTTTATTATTGGTCGTTTTACTTTAGTCACACTGAGTTTTCACTATAGTCACACCAAATTTAACCCTTGTATGTATTACTGTTTTTTAGGTTCAGCAAAATAAAAAAAAACACATTTCTTGTAGGTACTCTTAATTTTTTTTATTATTTGTTGTTTTATTTTTTATTATTTGTTGTTTTATATTTTATTATTTGTTGTCTTTTTTATTTGTAGGAATATCTGGTAGAGTTCAACGCAGGCGTGTGCTTTTAGTGCGAAAAAATCGCCATTTCGTTCATTCCCCGAATTCGAGAGCCACGTGGTTGAACGTCGATGACCACTTCAGTATCCTTTGAGTGGACTTAACCCGCGATCTCAAGTTCGGCCGTCTCATCGAGGACAAAGCTAAGCTCGCCTCCAAAAAACTGGGCGCCCTGAATGAGGCACGATGATACTTAACACCTGACCAAATCCTGCTGCAGTATAAGTGGCAGGTGAGGTCATGCGTGGAGTATTGCTCGCATATTTGGGTTGGGGCTGCTCAGTACTTATAGACTTGGCTTCTTAGACTCGATCCAAAGACGTGCAGTTCGCCAAGTCAACGACTTCGAGGTGTCCTGCAAACTTGAACCATTGCAGCTCCATAGCGACATTGTTCACTAAGTATGAGGAGCTGTTCTAAGCGACTCCGGCCTCACCATTTCACCCTAGGTCCACGCGTAGCTGATCGAGAATTTATCTATTTACTGTAGATCTACGTAAATTGCGGACTAAGCGCTCCAGTATTTATTTTATCTTCCACACTGCGAAACTCTGGAATGCACTTCCTCCCGATATGTTTACTTCAGTGTATGACTTGGGATCTTTCAAGAGAAGCGTATACAGGCACCTGTCACGCCGGCACGGCAATTGCAGCCCCCGCTTGAAACCGAATGATTTTGGGCGTCGTCGGGTCAACAATCCAAGTGTCAAGCGTATCCATAAAAAAATCCGCATAATAACATATATTTTGTGAAAATTTCAACCCGCTACCTATTACGGATCAAAAGATACAGCCCTTTACCCTTTACCTCTACAGCCGACAAACGGACGGACAGATGGCGTAGGCTTAGTAATAGGGTCCCGTACGAAACCATAAAAAGTAGAAAATCTACCTTTATTATAATTTAATGTAATTAAACAATATATAAAATATCAAAAATGTTTGTGCCTCACAGTAACGTCGTCGTCTCGTCGTAGCGTAGCAAGTAAGTATGTCAGCCCATAGCACCTTGGGGAACTAGGTGCCATGTCGGAGATTTCCCTCGGTCGTGGTGCCAGTTGCACCGAACTTAATGGAAAACACGAACTATTTACATAGCCGCTTCGACCTTTCACTGGTGCGCCCTAACCGGGCGGGAACGGATCTGCAGCTCTACGTGAAATCTGAACCGCGGTAGACGGTCAACTGATGGTTAGGCTTTGTGCACTCGTGTGCCTTGTGTTTATTCATACTTATGAATTGGTTTACTTCTATTAATAAAGGCTCTACCATCAAGCATTATTTACATAATACATACCCTCAGACAACGCTCTGTGCTCCCTCACTAGAGACGACACACGACACGCCCCCGGCCAGCGAGCCTCAGCGAGCAAAGGTAAGCAACTCGTGAAAAACTCGTCAGGATGTAAAATTACATTACTGCTGAGCTGAGAGAGGCTCTCCGGCTAAGCACATATTTTGTAATTACATTGGCATAAAGCTTTGAACCCCTAGCTGAGTGCTTAATTTCTATGTGTAAAATTACTAAAGTTGTGCGTCGGTTTTTGGTCTGTAGGGAGGTGAACTCCGCAACTGAATTCTGACTTAATTTAATAATTTACAACCAAGGGATTAATGGAATGTATTTGAGTACGAAGATTATTTTACAGTGCAGTAAATTTATTTCTAAATCGAATGTAAATTCGAATTACAATACAAATAAATTAACTTCGCTGCATGCGTACATATACAATATAATATACTTAATATACTATATTCGACAGCACATGAGACTCTAAATTACGTATCCGGCAGCAAAATAATGAACATCGAGCTTTAGAGACAATCCGGTTGTAGAGCGTTGTCTCTGTCGCGCGAACTCGCACGTCTCTGTGCGACAGGGACGACGCTCTACAACCGAATTGTCTCTTTCCAAAGCTCGGTGTTAATTATCTACTGCCTAATTAAGTTTATTATAGTTCGATAGGAAAGAGTAGTAATACCTATGTACACATTATTCACCTGGAAGGCCTACTTTCCTGGAAACCCCGTAAATATAGCACGTGCAACTAGGTCGGACGTTGTAAATAGAGCGATTAGGCTTCGCGGGGAGGGATAGCCTTTGCCGAGGCGAGATTAGCATCACAAGGGAGTAATGGAGGGCGGTCTGGGCGGTGCACGTACAAAGTTTACGGTGCCTACTGGACGGTAAAAAGGACGACCGAAGCACTTCACTAGGCCCAAGGAAGGAATAGAGAACAATACACCTGCATAGGAAGGCATATGTTGTTGTTAACGCACTTGTCCCCATAAATATTGAAACCTGGAACCAAATAAACAAAACAAAACAGGTAAGTAAAGCTATGCTAGTCGCGGACGAATAAAAAAAGTCAAAAATATTCAGTAAACAGAGCCGAGCAATTTTCTGCTTTCTTTCGACGTTTCTGGTTCACACCACCAACAAAAAAGAGTAACGTGTTCCGAGGTGGAATGATTGTTAAATTATTTAAAAAACCTCTCTCTCCTTTTCAACAGTTCTTTTACAAGTCCAGCCCAGGCCAATATTTAGTCAACCACCCAAATTACAACCTCATCTAAATGTATTTTATACAAACATTATTATTTGTCTAAATCCATTGTGTCTGGAACAACCAGCACCTATTTGTTATTTAATTTTTTTTTTATTTTTTTTTATTTATTCATTTCATTTATTTATTATTTACGTATAAACATTGACGTCGGGTCCAAAATGACTAACTAACGACCTAGTCGTATTGATGGTCAAATCATATTACTTAGAGGAGGATTGGAGGAGGTTAAACAAAATATAGCGTCGACTGACAGTTCATTAGGCCCTTCTAACAGAACGCGCCTATGTCTCCATGTTCTGTGACAAGGCAATGCGAGTCCGTGGAAAATAGTACGAGCCGACACTGAGCAAGGGTAAACTTAACAGGAAAATCCACAAAATCAACCGAGAAAGGTAGAAGCCAAAGGTCCACCGCCCACTGGTACTAAAGCTAACTGGAAACTCGAAATGGATTAAATTAGGGCGACAAAAGGAATGAGCTACCTACGTTAGATAATATTGTGTCACGTTCGTTTCTAACTTAAAAGGAAGTGCCTTAATATTGTTTGCATTTAAAATAATGTACATTGAGACTACAGTTGTACAGGTTACAGAACAGAACTCTGTTATACTGTAGAACACAGTATAACAGAGTTCTACAGGTATTTTTGCACTTTTTGATCCCACTAAGTATACGCCCTTATATTGGCTCAGTAAATTTACTTAGCCAGCGAGAACAGACTGCTAAGGCGCCGCCGCCGTCGGACTAATGAAACCTAGTTTGCAGTTTGCATAGCCTTCCAGCGGAACTGCCTGAAACGATCTCGCGACAAGTTCTCGTTGTGCCTGAGAACTGTCACGTTTCTAAGCGTGAGACGGTTCCCGAGAATTCCAAGGCATTCCGCGCGCGCGTATGTTTGCTAGACAAGCAAATGGAGAATAGTAAAGCAGGAATATGAGCCGGCTAGCATACACAGGCATGCCATTCAATCTGTTCGCGGCACGGAAAACCAAACAATTCGATATTTGAATGTAGAATTTTCGAATGGAGCGCTCGCTCCGCACCGTCGAGATCGAAACTGATTAATTTGCGGAAGTGGAATTCAGCGTCACACACGATTGGATGCAAGTTGATTTGATTTTCATCGTATGTACCTACTCTCGGAATTTTCGTTCGTAGAGGTATGTAACTGAGCTGTGAGACTAAATATCTCAACTTGCAGACTGCAGTTGCATGCAGAGCATTCAAGACGTGTATATAGCAACACTGAAGATAACAAATACATACCTAAACGTGAGCTATCTTAAGTGCCGTGAACAATGCGTCAACCATAAGCGGATTTTATAGCAATCCCGCTTGCCAGGCACGCGTTAGATACATTCAATGAAGTTAACGCTTTGAGACATTCGAGCTCGTGTTTCTATTTTCCACAAGATCCGCAAAGATTAATTCCCCGAAGACTCGTTAGCCGAGTTATTGTCGTAGCGGAAAAGCCCTAAATTCTGACCTGAAATCCGCCTTTGGCAACGAATTGCGTCGTTGTTGGGGAAATAATTGTGCAAATATAGGTCCTTTGGGTTAATCGACCGGACATACCTGTTACGAAATACGAAATATGTTTTATTTGGGTACAATTCGCCAGATTAACCGAAACATTTATTTCGTAAGTTTCCCAGTTGGAATAGTAATAAATCGTCGCGTCGCAGGGAATAATTTTGGCACTTTCCTATCCACAACAAACTACTTCTAGAATCTTAGTAGATAACAAACAAACACAATATGGCATGCATTGATCAACCACAAACCTACATAGGTTTGGTATAGCGGCGTAAATACAGGTCCACATAAATGGGACGGCTCGGGGGACGATTATCCGGTCCGCTCACACCTGGGATAGTTAGCATTATGTGTCTCATTCTTTCAAAAGGGTGCATCGAGATTTTCATATCTTCTTCGCGTGTTGTATTTTCATACTTCTGTCTTTGTTTATTATACTAGAGAGCGTTCCATATAAATCTTCCCTTCGCCGTTATGTTGGCTCCACTGTCTATCTGTCAAAAGAGCGTTTAGGGTTGCTATGTGTACAGATTTACCCGTAATTATCAGTATTTACCGTATTTATTATACGGTAAATACCTATTACATTATTAGGTAATATAGTCTTCACAATCTGGCAACAGGAATTTAAGCACTGACAATGACACTGGCAGTGGAGCCAACATAACGGCGAAGGGAAGATTTAGTTGGAACGCTCTATACTAGCCTTTGTCCGCGGCTTCACTCGCATAGCCTATGTCCATCCTGATGGTGCATTCTAAATATTGATCAAAGAATTTTTAAAATCGGATGAATATTTTCGGAGATGACCTCCTACATCCAAACTTACAAACTTTACCACTTTATAATATTAGTGTAGACTAACGTAGCACATTACATTTTGGAATATGCATTGGGGTCCCACAAGGTACCGTTCACATACCACGTGCACACTTTTTGGCCACTTTTTGAACAAACCCCCCCCCCCCCCCCCCCTCCTCCTTCCCCCTGTGGACAATCGTGGCCATTTCCCGACCCCTCCCCTTTTTTGTCCAGGTGGTATACGTGAACGGTCCCTAACTATATTCCGTTTTTTTAACTATGGTTTAACTCTATTTTATGGTTGGGACTTTCAAGTCGCATTATATCACTAAAGTTTATTCAGTCGATAAAAGTCAATAGTATTTTTATCGACTGCAATCACTAGTTGTATGAAGCGTGCAAGTTGCAACCCTCTAATTCAGGTCAAATGTAACTTTCCTCCGTTTTGCAAAAAAAAACAAGGCTATAGTAGTATGTAATTGCAATTTCCTGAAAACATTCTTCAGTCTGCCGAAACTCTTCGATACCCATTTTCCGTGACTAAGACAAGTAAGTGGGATAGCAAACTTTCTGTGGTCTATGTTACGCACGTTACAACGTCAGACATAGCGACTGCCAACACAAAATGATCTTTCCGCGAAATTGATGGATCGACTTGTGATTTATGACCTCAACCCTCTGAGTTTCAGTTTTCCGGGATAACATGCCGCTACATTTCAGTTTTATCCGCAACATCAAACCTGTACAGGTAAGTACATAATAATATGTACGTCTACGTTGAGAAATAATGTACTGCTTGTTTAGGGTTTAAGGGCCCGTATTTTATTACTAAGCTTAGTTTGAATGTAGGTATATCAAGCTCTCTGCAAGCAAGTGTATTATTAATAAGTATTCTTATTATTATTTTATCTTCAATTCTCACGCTCAATTCTTTTTGCTTTAACCTACTTACATTCCACTATATTAATCGAATCTCAAACATCCAAAGGTAGGCGGTAAGAAATCTCTATAAGGGATAAGTCCGCCATTGCACCTTATGTAAATGTTCTAATGTGCTTGTTTGTTTGTTACTGTTGAATGTTTCTTGGAGCAAAAAAACCCTTTCTATTCTATTCTATACTCTCCTTATGTACGTACATACGTTCATACAAATTACGTCAATTTAAGATGACTGTATAAGTACTGATCATCCTCCACGCAACATGCACGCGAGTTGACGAGGCGTCTTGTAATCTGCGATGTTACGTCTCAATCAACAACTTGCAGAGGCTGACCCGACAGCATATTAAAACGCACAGTGTGCCTATCTTACACGTTTGACGGAAAAATGGCAACACAGCTTGACATTTTATAGGGACGAGGACGAATCGTAAGATGGAATCAATTGTTCCCTAGTATCTATGAGTATAACCTGGGCATCGTTATAAGGCGTGTTAATAAATTAAGACGATGACAGTTTTGTCCGCCTTATAGCTGGCACGGCGCCTACCTCATCTTTAGCGAGGAGTGGCGCTGCTATTGGCCGCGTCATAAGTAATTCAGAGGGATAGAGTGTCTATTGTCAAAAATGTGTAACTACTTTATCGTCAACATCTAAGGTCCTAGCAGCTGTGTTGCAGACAATTTGCATCAAACCGCTCGCAACGCGCATGTTTATTATTTCACAACGTGGCAGAGATATACATTATATCCTATTACTTGAAGTGAGCTAAACTTGTATATATGTATACATAAATATAAATAATTGGTTTCTCGAAAACGGCTCTAACGATTTGGATGAAATTTTGTATTTATTGAATGTTATTTTTTTAGCTTGGTAGTGCAGTGTCGAAGGAAGGGGTGTAGACGCCAAGCGAAGCTCGGTCGCCCAGGTTTTTTTTATGGAAACTGACACGGTTGGCTTCATCACCTTCAACATCCGTGATGTCAGCTCATAACACCGGGTGAACTAGGTGCCATGTCAGTGCTTCCCTTCATTCCATGTCGGCTACACTGAACTGGGCGGAAAACACTAACTATTTACATAGCCGTTTCGACCGACGTTTCATTCAGTGCGGTGGTACCAACCCGGGCGGCATAAACCCTACCACCTATGTAAGATAAGAAAAGAAGGGAAGGGGCCTGCAGTTTTACCAGGTACTACCTATTTATTATATGTTTACTTTCGTCTTTGTACACCACTTTTATGACTCTTCATCTGCTCGACGAGTTAAAGCCAATTCCGTCCCTTTTTAGGAATCCGTAGCCAGCGACGCTGGCAGCTATCTCATACGATTATTGGGAAAATATCATTCTAGTGGTCTGAGGAGCGTTACTCTGTGTGTGAACAACGGTCGCACTTAACAAGCTTTTAATTGTCTAGGAATCAATACAAATGAAGGTTCTTGAGTAAAAACAACAGAACAATCGCGTGTTTCGGATTTTCGTCCTCGAATCTATTATTTCGTGGAAGTTCGCAAGTCTCGTGGGGACTGACTGGGGGTTGGGGGCTCATTAGCTGAGTGATTGGCGTAGCGGACGACGTGCGTACGTGGGCGTACATAAGAGAAATGCCACAGTAATTTTATATTGCGTCTTTTGCATTAATAATGTGTGTGCCACAGGAAACCACATTGTAATAGACTCGGCTTATCCATCAAAATATGTTTTATTCCATCAATAATTTCAGGTAAATTTTTACAAGCGAACAAATATTTTATCAATACACGTACTACAATGCACAATACTATAAGAAACATGAAGTGCCCCAATGCCATAAGATAAACAAACTTTTGGTTTGTTTATAGGTACCTACGTTGTACGCTAAGCCATTGGAAACCTAACTGAGAGCGATAATATAAAGATTTCCACATTTACAAAGGTATGCTCACAAAGTGCATACACATGAAACTAAAGAAGATACGACCACCACCAAGTAATTTACCACCCACGTCAACTATCCCCCTTGTTCACGGTCCAGGCACTTGAGCACAATTTTTCCTGCTAGAAAGCAGTCTCGCGTCGTTGTTCTCCGCCGTGGTGTGCATGGCGCGGCGGACGGAGCGAGCGTGTGACTAGAGAGCAAATAGCCGGCTAATGGGATCGTTCGCCCCACTGTGCACACACTGCGAGGCGAATCTAATTTGCGCCCGCATCCATAGCGGAGTCAGATAGCTATATCCGAAGAACTTAAAAACATAGAAGGAACGTCAAAATGTCGGGTAGATGAAGGCATTATAAATGGTATGCACAAATACTAATGTACGTCCTGCCATTGACTTATTTTGTTTTTTATAGATAGACGGCACGGCTGTAT
Organism: Nematopogon swammerdamellus; assembly: GCA_946902875.1. Taxonomy (NCBI): domain Eukaryota; kingdom Metazoa; phylum Arthropoda; class Insecta; order Lepidoptera; family Adelidae; genus Nematopogon; species Nematopogon swammerdamellus. Next base: position 14,119,109 of record OX336341.1, on the reverse strand, counting down.
CTGTGCCGAAAAATTTCAACACAAGGTCAATAACGGTACTCCTCGCGAAACCATGTTCAGAGAGGCGCCATGCCAGCTATAACGCAGACAAAAAAGGGTCGTCGCCCAATTCATTAGCACACCTTTTGAAGATCCCCAGGTAGGTTATAGTAGTCCATTATATACATACACATTCACCGGAAGGCCGCTCCATATTATCGCCGTACGCCAGTTATATAATATTACTATCCCTGTCAAACTGACTTATATATTGTGACACTTGTGAGCACGGGTACTTGGTAAATAAAGTGATACTCATTGTTTCGATCACTTTCAGGAATTACACGTGAGCGGTGGTGGTGGTGCGATCAAACCAAGGGACCATTAATTTCCCAACACCCACACACTTAAGCTAAATATTGGTACCTACAAGGCGAGATCATTGTGCGTAGTTTGAATTCGAGAGACAGTTTAAATTTCGAATGAAAGGGCGCGGGGTAAATGGTCGTATTAGGCATGTACTCATCATGTACTTAAAGAAGTTGGGAGTAGCTATTTAGATCGTTTTGAAAGAGCGTGGGATAGGAGTGGAAGGCACCATCGAGTATAGTCGTGCATTTACTCGCCTTCAAAAATGGGCACCGCCCCGCCACTTCGCTTACGAAACTTCATAAACTATCGTTCAGGGCTGCTTGGAACTATCCTGCAGTGTCCTAAAAGAACTTCACATACGCCAGAACAGCTCATAAATGTTCTATAATGTATTTGGTCAACGTTTTGTTAAAAGGGTTAATTGGTCTTTTTACAAACCATATAATATTAACAGTTTATTCGCCATTTCAACACAGACGATATGTACAGTTCATACATAAATGATGAATAGCTTACCCGAATGATAAAATTTGGCGTCGGTCCCTGTCACGTAAAAACTGTTCACAGCATCAAGCACTTCTGTACGAAAGACAGCAGAAGCGACGGCGTAGGTTGCCCAGGAGAGATACGACTGTGGGGGCTTGATCGAGGCAGGGCAGTTCCTTCGGTAGCACAGTTAGCAACAGCGAGCAATGCTTTGTGCTATACAACGGCCACTCTGCTTGACGGAGGCTCGGAGAGGCGTTTTGAATTCAACACAGAAAAGGAGCAGAAGGGAAAACTGTGACGCATGGACAGGCGTGCTTTGTTGGAAACGGTATTGTTTGTTCGAGTGTTGTTTTCAGAGCGTTGAGAGTGATTCTGAACGTCTCACTGGAAGAATGTAATTTGCGCGGAAAATCAACTCGTACGCGAGTCTCCATCTCGCTCGGCAATGGAGCACATGAGGCGAATTCAGTAGTACGATTTAATAATTTTGACGATCAGCTGCCTCACAGCGTCGATGTTCTCTTGGTTCATGGCGATTTTTGGACGACCTTGACGTGGTTTGTCACTCAGACTGAATAGCCCACGTTTTCTAAATATTCTATATATCAGCGTTCCACGGTTCTAAGCCACGGTGTTTTTTTAATAAAAACAGAAGTCAGCTGCTCGAACATTCAAGTCGCGTTAATCCTCTTCGAAAGTTAAAGAAAATTATCTCACGTAAATTTTCCTTTTATTACATTATATATTATTATATAATAGAATAATACAATTATATAACTTTACACTATTAATGAATTTTTAGCTTGCATGAGCTAAAAATTCACTTTAATCGATTTTATGTTTATTGCCACTATGTTTTAATTTTTTAAAGAAATGTTATGACAACTGTAGAAGGCTTAGTGATATTTTAAAATTTTACTAAATCACACACATGATCACAGTCACACATTAAATTTAATTGTATACAAATTATTAACATACTTAAAATAGAAAAAATTACATATTATATTCTATCTATAGTATTAAGTGCTACATTGTTACACTGTGAAAATACTAAATTGAACTGAACTGAACTTTGAGAACCCCATTTTCAGAATAGACTTATCAACTTTGGCCAGTCGTTGTAATAAAACGGTACAATTATCGTGATCCCTCACGCCATCTATCGGTACATACTTTTGTAGTTAAAATTGTTGATCATTCATTAGATGGCACTCTTTCGCATATTATGATAGGTACTTATATGGAAACACCCCTTAATTCTTTACTTTTTGTTTTTTTTTTATAATTTTTTGGCATATCCGCCATCATAGCACAATCGTATTCTCTGAAAATTTCTACCTATTACGGATACAGCCTTCGGTCGGACAGACAGAGAGACGACATAGGCTTAGTAATAGGGTTCCGTATGGGTATGGAACCTTAAAAACAGACAGAAGTATTCACGTGTAAATATCTATCATACATAATAACGAGTACAGCTCTGCAGTGGAACATCAAAGGGCTGATGGAGATAATAAATACATTTGTTTGATTGTCCCACTGCAGACTGCTATAGATAGAAGACTATTTATTAGCATATTACTAAATCACTCCGACAAATACTGTGAGAGCAGCGTTATAGTATGTAGGTACTACAAACAGAACACTTTCATATTTCTGAAATACACCTACTACAATAATGATTATGTCTGGATAAAGCATACTTATGTATTTATTGCATACATTGTATCTATTTGTATTTTTGACTGCAACATTTTAAACACTAGTGGAAAGTCAGGGAAGACTGATGCGTTGATGGTGTGAAATAGTTATTCTTGTAGAGGGAATGCTTTTGAAGTGGTAAGCTACGAATGTATATGAAATAATTTCATATAAATAAACAGCTGGCAGTAGTAGATGGTTAGTGCAATGTGTGGGAAGCTGCGAGAAAAATCCAACTCAAAGATATTTTTTTCTACAATAACCTCGGAGTTTTAAATAATATGCTCGTCGCGTGTCATCACGACATCGATCGGTCGCCAGCATTCAGTGAAGGTATTGGAAAAAAGTATCTGTCAGACTGCCGTCAGATTTCTCCGTAAGCAGCCTCGTCCGACAAAAACGGCCAATTAAATCTGGCGCAGACCTAGCGAGCCAATTAGCAGCCGTTCAATTTATTCTGTTGGCTTGAGAGCTTCACTAATTGCTCCAACTACTAGCTGACTCTTCCACAGTGCGGCTGCGGAGGGCGAACAATTAGGCAATGAAGGCCGGTGCTGGACCGATACGGCATTATTTGGATGGGACGTCCGAAGGGATTTCCTGGCGCAAAACTTGCTGAATTCTGGGTTTTCGACCAATTAATTTGTCTAATTAATTTGCTATGTGGAGTATGGAGGAATAATTATACGTTACACACCTGTAAGACATCTGTGGTGGTGGATTTGGTGTGTAAATAAAATAAATTCGTTGGATAAGGTTTATCCTAGCTTGCTCATTGTAATACCTAATCGTAAATACTTCCAGTCAGACAATCATCTGCACATTTCCGTCGAGCTGGCGTAATGTTTCTCTGTCCTAGCAATCTTATAAGAAGCCTTCCGGTGTGTTTTCCCCCGTATACGTCGTTTATAAAAATATATGGTTTGTTGATAATGAGCGAAAAAAAAGTTACAAAGTAAACAGCCGAATATTTCAGAGCACACGCAAATTTGACTCGACCTCGCCCGAGATATTTCCGTGTGATCTTCGAATAAATTAGGCACCATTTCACGCGGGAACACGCAATCCACTACGTACAGAGAAATTTGGAGAATGTGCGCGCCTCTGACGCGGCGGGCGCGTGGCCTCCAGTCACATTTTTAAATAAAAAACAAATTTAAAAAACTCGGGTACATTCCTGTATTAATATAATTTATTCTGAAATACAATCTTTATTACTATATGTATATGTACTTGTTAATATTGTCCATGTGACCGCGTTAAGTTAACCACAGACCTTACAATTAAATTTCTTTATAAGTCCCTTGGCTATTTCCGCTAATTGCTTCCAGAAGCTGGCGACAAAGCGAACACTTGAATTGAAAAGTTTTTGAAAACACAAAACATTTTCCTCATGCCGAGAGGTTCAGATGTGCGTATAAAACGTACACAAATGCGTAACTTTAGAACGTTGAGTCCTCGCTTTATTCCGCAAAACAATGGCTGCCCGGCTGAAGCTTGAAGTAACAGAGCGCCCGGGGCGACTAGTGACTACGCCCTGTGTGCGACGTCTTGTCTCCTCTGGATGACGCACTATTACGTGCCCTGCGTGGGCGCCCCGCCGAGCTGGAAGATTCATCTGGCTTGGTATACCTACTCGCTTTCTTTTGTTCGCTGTTGATGTTCGGTACATTCCCAGACGAATTTATCTTCAGAAAAAAACTCATTTTATTGCTTGCAGAGCGACACAAACCTGAGGGCACTTTTTTTTTATGGAAACTGACACCGTTAGCTACATCACCTACAAGATCCGTGATGTCAGCCATAGCCGTTTTGACCGACCTTTCATTCAGTGCGGTGGTACCAACCCGGGCGGGTTAAACCCTACCACCTAGTAATATAAGAAGGGAGTCATATCCCTTAGTCGCTTTCTCCCTTCGTAATTTCTCGTAGGAATAATTTGTCATAATGTCATCAATGGTCTCTTGTTCAGAAGAACTACCGTGACGGCCAGTAAGAAGTTGACATTAACATTTGGTGTAAAGTAACCTTTTTACGAGTATGTAATCCGGTATGGCTGGCTGAGTTACGAGACCAATCAATATCACCTCCGAGAAGTTAGGTGCCATACCGGAGACTTCCCTTTGGATTGCTGGCTATACTGGACTAGAGACCACAGTCGAGGCTGCTATGCGGCCATCTTAAATTCAACACGATGGCAAAAAACCACGCCTTCCTTCCCCTTCTAACGAGTTCAAATGCTCTGTGGTACAGACGCCATTGATTTTTCTGAAGCCTTTACTATAAAGTAAATATGCAGTACATTCTAATCAGAGCTTCAGCAGAGTTCTCGCAAATTCAGTCAGGCATACGTTTGTCATTGACTGTTGAAGTGTGTGTGAGCCTGGAACTTGTTGCTGGAGTTGCTATTGTCAATTCTGTGTCAGTCTCGACGTCTCTTGTCTGCCAGTTGTTTGTTTGCAAACAAAACAGTATATATCTGCCCTGTTTACTCGGTATTTAGCGCGACACAGAGTCTGCGCTGCTTGAGGAGCTCATAATGGGCAACAGTTTCTCTAGAGTATGTGATTCGTGTAGTTTACGAAGATCGTCTTCTCACACATTCATCTGTTTATAAAAACTACGTAATATGGCTATATATGGTATGTATATGGTATAGTTAGATAGCACTACGTCTTAAACCAAAACGCCAACCCTTTTCCTGATATTTAATTCGACTTACAATTCCAATTGGCACCTCCTCAGTGGTAACGAAAGCTCGAGACTCAAAACGTTCGAGCTCAAACCGCACAATCCGGCTTCTCTATAAACATATTGTCGCCATTTTTTTTTTATTAATCCAGTACGGCCAGGGCACGTGTTCCGTTCAGCCAATATCACCTCCGAGACCTCTCGCCTCCCATACCCGATCAAAACTTTTCTTTGGATTGCTGGCTATACTGGAATAGAGGAGAACACTGCCGAGGCTGCTATGAGGCCATCTTTCGTTCAGTACACTGGTCTCAACCCAGTCGGCTACAATTAGAGCTACAGTTACAGTTTTGTAACTCATTCATTCATTAAGTAGTTGGTTTGTTATACTCACTTTCTGTCTTAACAACGCCAACAATATTTGGTGTTCATATAAATTAGAATAAGTACATAATAAAGGCGAAAGGTCACTTTAAGTCAAAGCACATTAGTATACAGCACGTCAAAAGTCAAGGGGGTTCATACACGAACCCTCATTAGAGATAAACCCTATTATTTTGTATTTCATTAGGGCTGCTTGCGACATTTGCACAAGCCAAGAACGTAAGCAAATAATACAGAACGACAGTGTCCGCGAATGATTTACATAGCGTGGGAGGTAAAGGGTCGTTTGTGGAAAGAGTAGGTATACAATTCCAATAATAGATCTACAAAGGAAGCTCTTTCCTTTACTGTGCGTATTTCCTTTCTTTTCAGGTGTTGATACTTAGGGACCAACCAACGTAGCCTTTGCCGAAACCATCGGCTAAATTGCTATAGTAGATAAGTCATGTATGCCATGTCATGTATGCCACATATGATTTAGTTACAGTCCACTGAACTCAGTTCAAAAATCAACAAGCAGAACCATATCTGGTTAATTTAAGGCTTAAATTTTAAGCCATCTGGGAGAAACCCGGCTATAAGGATGTGTTCCGCGTCGATGTGTTTCGCGTATGCAACAGCTGCTAACTTGGTTTATTTCCCACGCCTCGTGATTGATAAGCCATTCTTGGGATGGAGATGTCATGACGAGATAATTTCCAATGAAACCAGGTCTCAACAATCATAAACACAGCAAGATTTTTGTTTTTGTTTTTATGGAAACTGACACGGTTGGCTACATCACCTATGTACATCATCCGTGATGGCAGCCCATAGCACCGGGTGAACTAGGTGCCATACATAAGTGCACCTATTTCACCTTAGATTCCGTCTCACGAAAGAAGTCCCGCGGCAATAAGTGGAAGTGTAGAGTCCGTCTCACTTCCACTTATTGCCGCGGGACTTCTTTCGTGAGACGAAGTGTATGACCGTAGCGCCGATCATAAGTAGCCGGTTAAAAAACGTTAACGTTAACACACAGAGGGTTCCGTAGTTATTTTCTACTAGTGCATCACCGCTGTTCGTGCATACCTGCGCCGCACCTCGCACCCCGCTTGAGACACTTCTTCAGAAGAAAATAGTTTCCATTCCGTAAACAAACACTGAATTAATAGACTAAGTACTTAAACGCCTAGGACAAAGCAAATTTGATATAGGTATTTAAAGCAATAACTTTTAATACAAAAATATTCCATATATGTACTTATATATATATGTACTGTACGTATATTCAAGTTTCAGGAAAATCGCTCAAGCCGTTTAAGAGCTACAAGGTGTGACAGACAGTCGGACGGACAAACGGACAGACACCTGACCGATTTTATAAGGGTCCCGCCAGCGTCGCTGACTACGGAACCCTAAAATATGGATTAATCTATTTGAATCTTTTACCTAATTCCACTAACATTCCGTAAAAGCACTCATAATAGCTAGATTTCGTAGTTGTCTGTCCATCGAGTTTAATCTTTAATTAATTTAATTATTATAGATTATTAAACATTAAACATTCTAGCCGAATTCAATTTCATAACTGAAAGTTCAGCCAGTGGTACCTACCATATATCTATGAAGGCTGGGAGGGTTGGAGAGGCGTATGTCTAGCAAAATGACTTGACAATAGCCAGATAGGTACACCGAGCAAATAGCTTATTAAATTATGCAGTCTGCGTGACCTATCATGACATTGCGTGCAATGAGTACTATAATATAACACAAAATTAAACTGCATTTAAATCGTTTCATTACCATCATCGTGGGAAAAATATTGCAATTTTGCAAATTATACTTTGTCAGTCTGTTGTTGTTGTCATTGAGTTTTCAATAAACTGATTTTTTTATGGTTTAGGTTTCAAAACTCAGAAAATATATAATTAGGTATAGGTAGAGGTAGGTAATTTTTCACCCGTAAGGCGCGAATGCGCGATCAACTAAGTACAGCAAGAAAATCGCGCGAGTTACTGCTAAACTGCATGTGCTGTGCAAGTGTCCGCGAGCCCGCTGCATGCCGCTGCTCGCTCGAGATCGCGAGGCGACATGCCATAAGGTGGACAAAAAGATCGTCGTCTATTGACACGTTGCCCTGCCACCGCCCGTACAGGAACCGGGGTGGCTGCACGACCTACTTTAACGGATATCTTGTTAGGCGCGATCTCCACTAAGTACAGCAAGAAAATCGCGCAAGTTTCCACCAGAACTCGCATGTATAAACTGCTCCGCAAGCCCACTCCGCCCCATAATCTCGGACTCGAACGTGATCGAACGCTCGGCGAGTAAGAGAATCTCGGGCGAGTGGTAAGATTGACAGTGTCTGTCTAGTGATGTAACTTGAAAAAAAAACAACTTGCAACAAACAAACTTTTTTTCACAATTAAAAAAAAACATGAAAAAAAACTTGGCACCGTCGTTTTTTTTTTTAAATTTGGTTTTTTTTAAGATAAAGGAAATATTATAACTAGTTTAAATAAATGAAATTATACATATTACGAACTTAAAAAAACACTTAAATTACTGTCAAATTAAGTTTAAATAAACGAAATTATACATAACAAAATTAATTTGTAGTTCCAAACTTAAACCAAAAATAATTATTAATAACTCGAATTTAACGGTAACCACCTTATGATATTTTTATTTTCGTACTCTTGAAAAAAAACGTACTTACTTCAGAAAAAAAAACTGTTTTTTTTTTCGTTTTTTTTCAACGTTTTTTTTTCATGCCAAAAAAAACTGTTTTTTTACAACTCTATCTGATCTCCAGCAGGAAAAAGGTACCAGCTCTTTATTTATAAAAAGTATGGGCTATGTCATTCATGATCGATTTTAATATTTATTCGATTACACTGATAGCTGTATTGTAATTAAAATAGGACCACGTCAGCCTCGATAGCTCAGTGGTGCAGACAGTCAACTGTCGCTATTGAATGTTAAGCAACGCTGGGTGCGGTCAGTACTTGGATGGGTGACCGCTGACCGTTGGAGGCTGACCGAGGTTCGGATTCCTCGTAAAACTGTAGGTCCCTTCCCTCCTAATCTTACTTGGAGGTAGGGTTTAACCAGCCCGGGTTTGTACCACCGCACTGAATGAAACGTCGGTCTAAAACGGCTATGTAAATAGTTTGTGTTTTCCGACCAGTTCAGCGTAGCCGGCACGATCAATGGGGGAAGCACTGACATGGCACCTAGTTCACCCGGTGTTATGGGCTGACATCACGGACGTTGTAGGTGCTGTAGCCAACAATGTCAGTTTCCATAAAAAAAAAAAACTGTCACGCGCATGTTCTTACAGTGAATGTAGGAAGCTAGGTATAGGTATGTATTTTTAATCATCAGAGTCATCCTCATCACTCATCCATCATCATCATCATAATACTATGCATGCAGTGCAGTTTACGCCACAGCACAGTACTGAAATCTACTTGTCTCCCGGGCGAGTCGCGACGAGGCCGCGCGGGCGCGGCGCGACGGCAGCGGCGGCGGTGCCACGTGACAATTTCATCTCGTTTGTATCGGATGCGCGCGCGCACGTGACGCTAACACGAGATAAGACGTGAACCGGTGCGCGAGACGAGAGACGCGACGCTTCATCGTGAATAAATAATAATACCATGTTGGCATCGATCGCATAGTAGATAAATGATTTATTAATAATCCATGGAAATAACTAACTAGAAGCGGCATGCAGTTGTCGAGGAGGTGAAATAAGAGTCCATGATAGATCAATTATAAACCTGATGCTGTATCGCGACAATCGGGGTAAACCGAGTAATCGGTGTTGTGCTGCAAGAACTCTGGTGAATTACAGCACAACACCGACCACTCCGTTTAGCTAAATGTTAGAATACGGGTTATTATCAAGCATCACCAAGGCACGAAGACATCTACCTGCACTGCATGCATGACTGCGGGTGGAAGGCTCGGTGGAAGGGCCTCGCCAAGTGAGAGTTGTACTAGCTATCCTATCACTACTACATCTTGCCTTTTGTCGCGTTTTACGGGATGCACGGGGAGAGGTGCAGTGGGCCCATTTTTTCAAGACCAAGCCAAGGCCACACACGGTAATTATCAACTAAGAACATATAGGTTATATTTTATCTCTCACGCTTATTTACTAACTTATCTTCAGACAAGTTGAATGGAGTGCATGCCGACCAATTGTTAAATACCAAGGTGAAGTGTGTGCAATGAATGCCGTTTCTGGATATTTATTTCCATGTAGCAAGCGCTCCTATTGACTGCAGATTCTATCGAGATTGTATGCGCGTTGTGGAATATGTATATTGTTTGCAGAAGAATGGCTCATTTGAATTTCTAAGTTTGTGTAGGTAGGTACCCCTAGATACTTATTTATTTATTTATTTATTAGGGGTAAAACAAACAGGTTATTACATTTGATATCAGGTAGATACAATATAAAGAATAAGACTTATAATAACCCAGCACCGTTTCCCACAATTATTACAAATTGTATTGTTAATGGAGAGTAAGCTTAGAATTAGTGATTTGGACGTGCACAAGTTAGAGGATTAGTTATATTTGAGACATATATCACAGCAGCTATTAAGTAGACGGCGTACAGCGGAGACAAAATCAACGGAAGATTTTAATAAAAGAGAAGAATTTAATACTAATAAGTTAGAGTAATTTGCAGTCAGCGAGAGAGATATACATATGGGTAGTTAAAGTATATAGTGCCTTGAAGTGGTCTTGCGTTCGTGGATACTAATTAAAGGATTCGTAACTGCGTTAGTCTGGCGCGCGCCATTTGTCGTGCTTCCCATAAAAAAAATATAAATTATACTGTGTACTAGATTAATGTTATGAATGCAATGATTCATAATATTCCAATTCTATTCAGAAGTTGGTGAGTATAATAGTGACAACACCTGGATAACTTTGCTAATAAATATTATACTAATCATGGACGACGTGCAATTAAAATTGATATTTATGAGTATTTCATAAATGCATTTCTACAATGATTTATGAATGAAGTAAAGTTTTATCCGGCAGGTCACTTACAGGTACTAACACGGCCTAAATTGATTCTCTCTTGTACACACAGATTTGATAAACGTGTTATTTTACTTGATAAATATAACCTAATTAGAATATCGGTATTTTTGCGTATCCTACAATGATCGAAATATTTCAAAAACAAACAACAACACACACAAGCACACAGCACACAAATGGAACTGTACCTACACCAACAACAGGAAGCTGAAGTAATGGGTTTTTTATCGTGCAATTAGTTAATTTGCGCAACATTGCAGGTAAACATATCATGCGACTTAATTTGTTTTGGAAGCCAATTAAATGGACAAAACCAACAAACCTATTGTGTAATCTCAAGGGGCCATACACATTACTACTCGTTCAGGAAGGAGGCACCAGCACCATAGTAAAAAAAAATATTATGTACTATGCCAGAACCTGGTCACACCCACTTGTCAACTGCCACTTCACTTCCGCGAAGAGCGAGACAACTACGTAGTCATAAATCGTCGTCGTCATTATAAGCGGCGGGTGGCCGAGTGGTTTGGGCATCGGCTTCTCATGCAAGAGGTCCGCGGTTCGAATCCGGTCGGCGTGTACCAATGAGTTTTTTCTAACGAAAAAATTTAAGTACATACCTACACCTGCTGCTTCACCGTTCGGAACCGGTGTAAAACTGTAGGTCCCTTCCCTTGCCCCTTACTAGGTGGTGGGCTCAAATTGTAGCCGACTGGGTTGGTACTACCGTACTGGATGTCAGATAGCCGCATAGCAGCCTCGGTTGTGTTCTCCTCTAGTCCAGTATAGCCAGCAATCCAGGGAAGTCTCCGGTATGGCACCTACCTTCTCGGAGGTGATATTGCCTGGTCGGAGCATGCGCTTTGGGTCCTCTGACTCAGTCACCCATACCGGAATACCTACATAAAATAAAAAGATTCGCGCGAGTATATTTATTGTGAAGTTCTTTCCCATCTTCTTTCCTATCTAGTTCTCCTTCGCTTCACTTCCCTTCCACGCTCGCTCACTCGCTCTCACGCTTCTATTCGCGTGAGTTCACCTTTCGCCAGTGGCTCACTGCCATAGGTATAGACGCCCATGTGAATTCCCAAAGTGTAGAGTACAAATGCAATGGCGTTGCAGTCTCTCATACTGTATTGGCAACAAAAATTTACCTTAGCGAAGCAAAAAATAGGATTATCATTTTCACACGTATGTGTATGTACCTACATATCTATGTTTTAATTAAATTAATATTTTACTGATATTTTTTAGTTTGTTACCGTAATAGCGTGTCGACAAAACTGTTTTTATTAAAAACATTATTTTAATAATAAACAATCATAAAATAATAGCCAATTTAACAAATAATAAACCCCCTTAGATGTGTCAGAAAACGTAATTGAAAATCAATCAAAGAGGACGCGCGAGGAGTTGCGCGCGGGGTGAGGCGGGCGGGACGCTTTGTTTCGCTTATTAGGATACCTACGAGTACATACATAGGTACTTACTATATTTGTGATTTCGTGTGCTTTTCTTTCACTTCAACAAGTTGATGCGTCCATGGACATAGTTCCATGGATGCAAGTTGTAGGTACATATTACATATACCTATATAACCTGTCTTACTTTATTTGATTAAACTGGCGAATTTTAGTCGCTGGTTAACCTCGTTCCACATTACGACCAGCTACGACCGGATCACTATAGGGTTGCCAAACAAACCTTTATAATAAAGTATCGTACTTTATTTTTGGTCGATATCTGGGGTCACGGCCGTGCCCCCGCCAAGTCGAGTAATACTTTATACACGAACATACGACCTAAAAAAACGTAGCCGGGAGTGTATGGATGATGAGGAGCGAGCCTTGAGAGAGGCCTATCTCCAGCAGTGGAGCGATACGGGCTGATGATAATGGTGATAATTTATTCTTTGGTGTAACAATAAGGTATCCGAAAATACTGTACAGAACGAAATCCTCAAACATCATGTAATTACCTACCGAAACGCACGCACTTATGTCATGTTAAATAATTAATACTTATGTATTTAAAAGGAAATAAAAAAAAGTTTATTATATTTTCAAATACTTTTAAATACTTTATTCACCGATTTCAAAGGCAAGTTACGTAATTTTACGCAAAAAAAAAGTTGCCAACCCTACGCATAACCGAAGACACAAGAATTCAAAAGGAAAGACGACGCACGAGTCGTCACGGAGAATAAAAAGTCTTTATTAATTAGTGTGAACAAATACGAAATTGCAAATTATATGTGAACACTTCGTTTTCTCGAATCTCTTACTGTGGTTTTTCAAACTTCTTAATTAGCAGTCTATATTATATACGTCCACAAATCTGCAGTTCCAAAAATAAATATATCTAGTATCATAAAATTCTAACGTTTATTTGTAATCGTCTGCGATAAATAATAATCGAAATATCTAGCCCACTTATTGTAATTCTACATGGGCGGAGCAGAACGAATATATGTATGGACTAAATTTTCACAAGTCAAAAACGCATCTACATGCATCGAAAATACATATGGCTGAAAGCGAGCTGGGTAAAACATTCTAAATCAAAGAGAAAAAAAAACACATAAAAAAACTAAATTTTTCAAGAGAGGAAAAAAACAGACAACTAACGCTTTACATAGGAACGTAGAACCCCCATGCATAATTTGAAAACAAAAACCGGCCAAGTGCACCACGTTTCTTGTATGGGGACCGCCCTTAATTGTTTACTTTTTTTATTGTTTTATTATTTGTTGTTATATCCGCCATAATAACGTTCAAAAGATACAGCCCTTGGACAGACGGAAGGCGGCGTACCCTTAGTAATAAATAAGCTTTCGTACTGGTATGGAAACCTAAGAAAAAGGAAAAGGAATAAAAAAAACCTAAAACAAAAACATCGACAGCTAGTATAAATCAAAAAAATATACGTAGTATCTTCGCTTTTAGACTGTACATGATGTTATTGAGGTGAGGAAAATGAGGCAGACATTTTTCATAGGTATTAGCCGTGACTGTTTTTGAGGTTTACTCGGAAAACTCTTAACAATAACTTCTTCTCATAAAGATAAGAGTTTTCCAAATACAAGTCCTTGTTTGAGGTTCGGAGAAAAAGGATCTGTTTATTTTATTCTTTCACTGGATAAACAAAATATATATTTTCCCTGGAAATTGAAAACAAACAGATGTAGATTCCCGAAAACTCATAACCCTTCCTTTTTTGGCTTCGCCGTAGTCGAGTAAATAAATCTAGCTGTTCCAGCGGCATCTTTTCGCGGTGGCACATACCTTAGTTATATATAACCATCCTTAGATAGATGTACCAGAAAACGTTAGTGAAAACCGTGATGTGAATTGCTTGAGTATTTTCGACTTTTAATTAATTAATTAATAATTAATTAAATATTTAACACCTAGAATCGCGAGCTAGCTATAGTTAACCAAACTATAGTCACAGTGGCGGTGCTAGACCAAATGTAGACGTCAGCGACATCAGCTTTGCGAGGCCTCTTTCATTTCCCAGTCAGAAAGAAAACGATAAATAGAATGAGACTGATGTATGAGTATATGAGTTTTATTTCTAATCAAATTATGACAAAAATTACATGAACAATCAGAAATTAAAATAAATAACCAAACAAGCAATAGCCCAGAGTCCCAGAGTGTGCAACCATACTTTGATGAGAATTTTTGAGATCGCGCGATCCCAAAGGTGGTAGTCAGCTATGGTAAACGATTTTTTTGGAAGGCCCCCTCAGGCGCGTGGCCGTCGCGTCGCGTCGGCAGTCGCCGACTTCGCCGACGACGACGCCTAGCGCCGCCACCGCCGCCGCCTCCTCCGCCACTGATAGTCACCGAATATAGTACATTATCAATAGCCCAACCTATTTTTAACCGACTTAAAAAAAGGAGGAGGTTCTCAATTCGACTGTATTTTTTTTTATGTTTGTTCCCTCAGAACTTTCGACTGGGTGAACCGATTTTGATGATTCTTTTTTTATTTGAAAGCTGGTGCTTCCCGTGTGGTCCCATTTCAATTTGGTCAAGATCGGATTAGAAAGCGAGGCGGAATCGCGAGGCCGAAGGCCGAGCGATTCCGCCGAGTACATTTAGCAAAAAATTACTAAAATAAAAAACTGTGAAATAAAAAAACTATTTATAAAAATATAAAACCCGCCTTAAAAAATGTATGAAATAAAAAAATCTAACCCTAGAGTTGAAGGCGGTGCTAAAGTAAGCAAAAATGATGCATGAAAGAAAACATGAGTGGATGACATCCTTTGTGATTTGTGTAGCCTTCTTTAGCACCGCCTTCAACTCTAGGGTTCGATTTTTTTTATTTCATACATTTTTTAAGGCGGTTTTTATATTTTTTTAAATATTTTTTGCTAGAACAAATTGTCATGGCAGTGTAACTTTTTTATCTTCTGTCCGGATACTCTTAAAAATAAAATTAGCTGAAACTCCTAAGCGCTATGTCATAGTCATACATAATAGTTATTCGTCGTCTACTTCAAAACTTTTACTACCTTCGCTTACTCACTACTCATCAAGCGTGATGAGATGAGAGGTGCACCAGGTGGATATTGCTTTCGAGAAATGATCCGGAAATAAAAACACAGACGGAGCTCTTAGCTCTTAGCATTCAACCCAGTCAATATTATCTTAATTATTCACTACGGAGGAGGACGGAAGTTTACGTTGATTTTACCTTACGAATTCATTTAGAAATCATCCGACTGCGACCTTGAGCGAGCTGCGGATAGTGTTGCGAAAACGCCCGTATTCTTACCTGCCATTCGAAGAATTCAAAAACATAGACTGTTATTTATATGTACATACCTACTTACTTAAATATGATTCATTCATTATACACTATTAATTTCTATTCTTTTTATTTTTATTCGTCTCCAACATAATAATCAACAACAACTTAATTTTAAACTCAAACCGACAGATTGCTCTAAATTAAAAAAAGCCATTAGGATAAAAAAGCTTGAAATAAAAGTTAAATTACAAATTTAAAAAACCCCGACCCTTAAAAAGTCGAAAATCATTTCCGTTTACTTACTTTTAAAGGAGTCGGGGGACCGGTAAGTAAATTCCCGTGCAGCTCTGAACTTTTATATTTTATTTTCTAAGAAAGTATGTAAGCCCGCTACCGTATCGGTAGCGGGCTATGAGTATGAGAGCCAGTTTGTATGAGAGCCACATCTTAGCGTAACCGGAACTGAATGTTATTTAGCCTATCCTGTGTCCCGTATAGTAAGATGTGCTTATACTAAGTTTCATGGAATTCGGATGATCGGTTTAAGAGTATGGAGGAACATACATACAGAAAATATTTCTAAAAAGCGTCAATTTAGTTTTAGTATTATACATAGTCTACAAACGCAGTATCTCATACACAAAACAAAGTAACTTACTCCATGACCATCCCTTACAGATTTATTATTAGTACTAGCAATTATTTTTAATTTGGATAATATTTTCTAATGATGTTGCACTACTGGTTGGTTGATCTATCTATATTAAAGTCACCACACATTATAATTGTTGTTTTCTTTGTAAGATTAAAGAGCAAGGATTCTAATTTTGAGAAAAAATATTAAAGTCTGCGCTCGGTATTCATTTAGGTCGCCTAGGTAGCTCACTGAACACCTAAATCAAATTAATTTCCTTGCACAAAGTAAAACATTGTTCCTTAAAACTATAGTTAATTTTGTGTTAAAAATGTCTACACTAAGGAACATTATTTAATAAATAACCTACAACTTCTGTGTTGGTTTTCTTATAATGCCTGTGAACTGGCGTATCTTAATCAACATGCATTTTATGAGCAGTGTGATACAGATTGTATGTATTTCAAGATTATGTTGGGATAGGAGTAAATTATATGCAATGTATGGCAATAGCAGTTCTGTCCTTTTCAATTCTTTGACTGAATCCATGTGTAGTGTGTACCTACCTGCTACATGTGTGATTGTTGTGACGAGTGATTGTCAATCGCAAAGTTAATGATCAATCTTGAACGATTTTGGAGCGCATGAGCGTACAGTGAATGGACTTATTGATTGCCACCTAATATGGTTGGTTGTTCGTGGCGTGGTTCGCACTCACGGGTCCCGATTAACGTTTAGATAAGATAGGCAAAATAATTAAAAATATGTAACCGGCATTTTCGTACATTGCGCACAATTTGCTTGGTCTTCAGCCTGATTTATAAATGCACACAATGCACATTAGCACACACGTTGATAAAAATACGCGAGCCCACATGTGTAACAGAGATAGTCATACATAATGTTTGTAATTTAAATTCTTGTCACACCATTTTATTTGGCTGGCTAAGAGGGCTCCAGCTGGAGTGCAGAGGGCCCATTACCGTGTGTACGTGTAGCACTACCCAGTGTCATTAAATATTGGCTACATCAACTAACAAAAACTAAACATGAAATCTTTGGGTTAACATCAGGAACTGCAGGCAAACCCGGGACGCTATTCCCAAACTGGACCTGCGACTCAGGAAGCGCCTGCTAAAGTTTCACAGGGGTCAACTCCGAATAGCGGTGGGACTCCTTACACGACACTGCCCACTCAATAGTCACTTGTTAATTATAGGTGTCATCGACAGCCTCCTATGCATATGTAGGTTGCAACTTGCAAGGCGGAGGACGAAACATCCGCCCACATGCGCCCAGTGGTGGCGGAAGAACAACTGCAGTTTCTTGGTAATGTGGGAACTGCCCATGGAGTGTGGAAGACACCGAAAAGAGAGACTTCATGAAAGAGCTCGGGTGGCTGGAGTAACCCACCTGCCCCTGTACCGGCGTTACTCCCTCGCCGATGTGAGTATGAGAAACGATCTCACTCAACCAATCGTTGTCGACGTCACGTTCAGTGAAGGCTGAAGCATCGGCCCGACTATTGGTTGAAATATGCGAGTATTAGGGTGAGTTAGCGAGTGAGTTAACGCCGGTAGACTCCCTGGGCCCCAACGTACAACGGCCGTATTATAGGCTGGGCAGCAAACAACAACAACAAGGATACCTGTCTCAATTTGTGTCACTATATTTAACACAACATTAATTTGTCACAATTTTAGGTCACAAGACTCGCACTACACTGTTTCTCATTAATCGGTAGGTACTTTAATAAATAAAAAGAAATCATAAAATCATCCAATTGGTTGCCAAAAAGATTCTAATTAGAATATTGAAACTCCAATTTCTCCTACCTCATTAATTTTTTCAGCGTTCCGTAGGAGTGGGGACAGATATCCTTAGCAGGTGTTCCGTTATTTTGATAGAATGTTTGATTGGAAACGAAAGAGATTTATGGAGCGAACGTACTCGTAAGTGGAAGTGGCGCCCTAGTCGCACATACCTAGGCCAGACCAGGCATGTGCTCAAAAAAAGAGGTCAAGTGCGTAGTAGGTACCCCTAACGGACCGAGCATACCTACATAAAGAAGCATGTATAAATTATTATGAGAGTGGAAGAGGCGACAGGGGTGTCGGGCAGGATTCAGGATCGTGGCACGTGGAGACCTCGTTGTCTCTGCACTGCCTACGCCACCCGGAAATAGGTATGATGTGATATACTTATATATTGATTTATTTAGGTACAAACAATATATTTTACATCAATACACATAATTACAACATAATTTAAAACACTATAATGTATTACACAGGGAGCAACCCCTGCCTCCTAAACTGCGCAGCCTATCCCTTTCCACCCGGTCTTAAACAATCGTGCGTTCGCATTCTATGAAAATATTTTTACCGAAAAACCCGGTTCCACGGAACGCAACCGGTGTGCATCGTTCGTGCGCTCGTTATTCTCGGCTGACAAAAATCGGCGGTCGGCTCGCCTTCACCAGTGTCGTTCCAGAGCTCGGCAAGGATGGCGGCGTTTTTCAACGAGGGAGGAGGCGGAGGTACGTATTTATTTTTTTATTCAAAATTAGCGTTCTTTGCAATGTTACTATTGTAAACCAACAAGTACACGTTGTAGTTTGTTTTGGTGTCACAATTACGAAGATAAATTAGTAATTAGAACATTTATTGCTTGTCAAAAGTATGAACGCACGATCGTGCGCTCTGGGTCTTAGTTCATGCCAAACGTAAACATCTCGCCCGTGGGTAGCCTGTGATTTTCGAGTGTTTTTATATTGTTTTAGGTTTATTCACTTGACAATTAGTTATAAATGTTGTTTCTTTGTTACAGACAGAGAGTTAAATGAAGATTTGGTGCTGGAAATTATCGGCAATGGTGATATTTCCGATTAAGAGGGATTTTCTGACGGCGAAGAAGGCAACACCGGCTTCTATGAGGTTCAATACAACCACTTCAGTCGCCAAGCATGAAGTGCAATGTGTATTTATGTATATCTAGGGGTAAGAACTGTTTCAAAAGTATCACACAACATTTTAGTATATATGTATCTTTCAATATGTATGTAAAACTGCAGGTAATTAAGGCAAAAATTATAATAAATAGATTTTATTTACTTATTTCTATGTGTTCTAGTTTTATTGTTTTACCTAAGTGAAAACCTGTAAACTAAATATTTACAAATTTGACATATTTCTTAAGAACACACGATCGTGCGTTGGGAGCCTAAACACCGAGAGCACACGCTCGTGCGGGTGCCATACCTACCAAAGTAATAATAATAGATTTTATTTTTTAATTTTCCCTGACTCACTTGGGCCCCTAAACATGCTTTTTGGCAATATTAAGGTTAAATTGCGAAATTTTGATTTTAGGGTGGAAAGGGCTATTATTAGGGGGCAGGTAACTGTATGTACGTTTCACTTTATCTTATTTCTCTGAATAGTTGTGTGTAGTTGTATTTGTGTGAGTTATTACTTCGGCAGAGACGGGGCTTCGGTGGACTTTTCAGAAATTTATTTTTTGTAAGATTTCTGAATATAAATTTTAGATTAGTTTTAGTTTTAGTGTATTAGTGTATGTATAGTTGTATTTTTTATTACTGTTATGTGTTTTAAGAAAGAAATTAATTTAATTATTTATTAAAATTTTCTTACATGATAATTATATTATATTATACTAGCTTTTGCCCGCGGCTTCGCTTTGCATATCTTTTTGATCACAGCTCAGGCAGCTGATGAAGTAGAGTTATGATTGATAGCCTAAAACTATCTTACGACGTGACAGAATGTAACAGTGAAAACCATAATTAAATCGATAAAGTGATTCCGAGTTATAAGGATATATATTTTTTTAATTGATATTTATATTCATATATTGCCGTACGTTACACGGCCGCCGGTCGCCCGTAGAAACTTTGCTTTATTAGGATTATAAACATACTTGAGTTGAGTATTATACCTATATATTATAAACATTTATTTGGAAAAACCACAAATCTAAAGTCATACCAATTAAAAAGTAGATACTTATTCAAAACTATATTTAAAAAAAAACATGTGACAAAAACAAACAAAAAACACCTGACCCAAGTAAAAACGAAAAACTTATTACTAGAACAGCATATTTTATAATCAATTTAACTATTTAAGTACTGCTAAATAAATTATTCAAAATGTTTAAAGGTTTTAAAAAATTACTTCAGATCCATATAGGTACCAAAATGTTTTACACATATCGAATCAAGTGATTTTTTTATGCGAAACTAAATTAATTTTACTGGGCGATAGATTGAGTGGTAAGAAAATTATTTTCAATACTTCCAAAATGTTGTAGAAATTCCTAGACCTACCTTATAAATTAATAAGATTAAAGGGAAAGACCAATAACACAATTTTAAATTTTTAGTTTTCAAGTTTTGTCTTAACGCACGTGTTCGTTCATACAATATGTACCTACCTACATAATGACAATTTGTACTTATCAAGCATTCAAAAAAATTTAAGCGAATAGTGTTGGTACAGTACCTAACAAAGATGTTTATTTCCAGAAATGTTCAATCGCACCAAGGCCATAAATAAACGAGTGGTCGTAAACCTTGGAACGCTTTTGTCTTTACCGAGTTCAGTAATCATCATCCTTGGAATCAGGTGATCATCAGCCAAGTAAGTGCCTCTGAGTGCTTAGAATAAAAGTAATGTGAAACGCCAGATGGAAGACATATCCAAATTGTCAATATTTATAACTATATAAGGTCTTTCATTAGTAGGTAATGATACACTAAGGGGTGTATGTGTATCAGATACTGATCATGTTCCCATACCATTTTTTTTACGATATAAAAAACGTACCTACTTATTAAGGTGAAATACGCACACTTCACGTATTAAATTTGAGGAGTGAGTTGGTTTTTTATATTGTAAAAAAAATGGTATGGGAACGTGATCAGTATCTGATACAATACACCCCTTAGCGTATCGTTACCTACTAATGAAAGAACTTATATAGATTGTGGGAGTGGAGTAAGTAGAGTAGCACCTAGCTAGCTACAGAGTGATTTCGTTAATCTATATATAAAATAAAAAAAGCTAGGAAATTGCTGGTAAGCTTATTGTGTAGGCCGAGTTAAAAGATAAATTATAGTGAAAGAATTGTTTGCAGGAAATGCGTAGTTTCGTAGAATGTTTATTTTTTTTTTTTAAAACATATTTTTCATACAAAATTAATTTTAGATTTTTTTTATCTGCAAACTTCATGACTAAATGAGATATGATGTGTGGAGCATACTAAAGTTTATTAAAGACTTATATGAAACCTTACCTGTAATTCTATAGAGGTGCAATCAGATATTGGTGTACAGACGATATTTCAAGTTTTTATAACACAGATAGACACAAACGTTCGGAAGCGACACTACAGGCGTTCGCAGCACTGCAAACCGCGACTGAACACCCAGATTGAGGAAAAACTACGATGTATTTGCAACCCGATACGATAAGATTCGCGCAATGAATGTAATGTTTTGTTTGCAAAGAAGCTATGGATGACAAAACACGTTCGGTGCACGAAACGATTCCAGCGCGATCGTCAGTCGTCGCCGCGTGTGATTACGACGCGAAGCGCGCGACAAGAATGAATGAAAGCGAGCGAGCGATGCACGCACTCACTGGCTAAGCGGCTAGGCTAGCTGGATCGTTCGCGCGCACGACAGCCCTTGCTGATCACTCGCGGTTACACAGCGCGCGAGCGGAAAATTCGATTTGACTTGGCTGGCAGTGACACTGACAGGCAGGCTGGTTCAGTGCTGCCAGCTGCCGATAAATTTCCATTAAATGGAGCAATTTTACAACTACTAATTCCTTTTCTATATTCAAAAGTCTTTTACATTTTCTACATTCGTTTTTCTGCTGAAGGTTTTACCGAATGTAGAAAACTGCAGCAGACAATTGTACAGACATTTTCTGTGGGAAATATTTAAGCAATAAGTACCTATATCAAACTACAAATCTCATGTAAGGTACAGTCTAAAACTGTGAATAAATCTACAAAACCCTAGTTACAATATATACAAGTATGGCAGCCCATTTTTTTTTTATTTGACGGGTCACACTAATCATGGGTGTTCAAATAAACCGATGTGGTCGTCCATACACTAGGCAATAAAAATGCATAACGTCATTGAGGTCTGTCTTTCCAACTTTTTATAGATAATGTATCTAATAAAAAATATGACACTTCAAAACGTCGGAATGATAAACTGACTTCAAAGCATGGGTAGTTACTACTTACCTATCTTTGTAATTATAATAAGAAACCCTACAAAAAGAGAGCTAAAACTAGTTCAGTCGTTTAAGTAAGTATCAATACGTTTACGAGTATCTACATGATATCGGAGATACAGCACCCTAATTCCAATACTCCACTCGTGAAAATTCACGCGATTTCGGCCGCGCTATAGGAACATAGCAGGCCCACGAAAACGCCATACCGTGTCATAAATACAAAGCGGTCTATACTCCGTTCATCATAGCAACTAATGCCGAGCGGTTTCTCTTTCTCTGTACTTCTCACTCTCGCAAAGGGTGATTGAAGTGACTGTGAACTGAGGTTATGAATATAGTTTAATTAAAAAAAAATATTGAAATATTGTTTATTTATTTGATGAATGAAAATTTTGCAATAAACCTGTTTATTTTTATTTTTTGCTTGGAATCAAGTTAAATATTTATATTTTCACTGTAGATTATTTAATATTAAAGTTATATACTATTTATATTTTGTGCCTAATCTACTTACTCCAGCTGTTCGTTCTATTGTAGGTGGATAAGTTAACCCACCAACACAAATAATATACAAAACTTCAAAATAACACGTGAAAAATATGCAAAACAATTATTAATACGTTATTATTATGACGCGTAGGAAAGGCTACTGATTGTAATGCGTCGACTGACCGACCGACTGCACCTGGCTACCTGAAACCTTCTCAGAATAAAAACGGCAAAACTAACTCCAGGCGCAGCGGCGCACGCGCCGTTATGGTTTTGAGATGACTTTCGCATACACCTATGACTCACAAACACAACCTTGTGTCCTGTGTAAAGAAGAGTAATAACCGTTGCGAGAGCGAGAAACCGCTCGGCATTAGTTCCTAGGATGAACAGAGTATAGTGCCTAGACAGTAAGGTGGATGTCAACCTGTCAAGTTGG
The DNA here is from genome assembly GCA_946902875.1 of Nematopogon swammerdamellus. Classification (NCBI taxonomy): domain Eukaryota; kingdom Metazoa; phylum Arthropoda; class Insecta; order Lepidoptera; family Adelidae; genus Nematopogon; species Nematopogon swammerdamellus. Next base: position 14,095,834 of record OX336341.1, on the reverse strand, counting down.
TGGTGACAGCATTTAACAGTACCTACTCAATACCTACCAGAAAACAAAATCTAAAGTCTAATTAATTAATTTAAAATTTTTATGCCACTGAATTTGCTGCGAAGTGCTGCCCGCTACAGTTTCAGTTAAGTCCTTATCATTGGTCGGTCGCCATACAATATATATCTCATATAGCCTTTTCCCGCGGCTTCGCTCGCGTGAAACTCGTATTTAAAAAGAATAAAGTGTAAGCCCGCCACCGTACCTTTATTTCGGCGCGCGGAACATTCCGGTTTGTGTGAGAGCTACATCTTAGCGCAACCGGAAGTGAATTTTATTTAGCCTATCCTGTGTCCCACATAGTTAAATGCGCTTGTACAAAGTTTCATCGAATTCGGATGATCGGTTAAGAGTTATGGAGGAAAATACACACACACAGAAAAGATTTCTAAAAATCGTCAATTTAGTTTTAGTGAGTCTACAAACGCAGTATTTCATAAAACAAAGTAACTTACTCCATCACCATCCCTTACAGATTTATTATTAATATTAATGATTGATTGATACCGCGCGAGTTTTCCGGGTTATCCGTTTAATATTAATAGCAACACCGTCAATTTACGGCATAGATAGAGAACGATAGCAGTGCCTCGTGCGTTTCTACCGCCGAACTAACCTAGCAAGGTCGAGTGATATGAAATGAGCGGAAATTTCAAAAGGAAGCTGGTGCTGTAGAAAACGTAAATATTATAATTTTTTTATTGAATGTGGCATGATGTACTACGTCCAAGTTAAGAACGTTAAAGAGGTCAGGAGGACGACTTAACTGTAATTATTTGCTACGGAAACTAGCCTAGCAGAATTTGCGAGCGGAGGAACGAGGCGTGATGTGCTCTCGGATTGAGCGAATTTTAATATCTGAATAATTTATGAAAACCTGGACCTGTAAATTGTAGTAGTAATATAGAAATTATACTACTTTTAAAAAAAAAAATCCTATTCGTTTTAAATATTATATACAAAACTTATTTTATATTTAAACTTATATAACTGTAAAATAAAACAAATGGTAAACATTAATAATATTTATTGTATAAAAGATAAACTATGAATAAACAAAACTTCACAAGCTTCTTGTGTAGGTAGGTACATAAAACTCTAAAAAATAAAACAATGTAAACAATTACATTAAGTCTCTGTCTACATCTATCTATCCTATATCTATTTTTAGATGAATTTTTATTCAGTGACTGAAAATAAGATTTTTAGTAACCTACAAACATGTGGTCTCCGTGACATTTGTTATTCAATTACTGAAAAAACTATTTTTTATAACCTACAAACACCAGAAGTCAGAAATACAAATATTTGGACTATGTGTAAGAAAAACTTTCCACATGTTATGGATATGTCGATAAGAATGTTTTGATAAGCAGGACTATCCAGTGAATTTTTTTCTTCCTCGGAATTACTCATAATATGTGAACTTGTAGTGCATTCACAATGGAACGCCATGTAGGTATGATTTACTAGACTTTAAGAAACTGTTCACAAAATTTTATAAAAGTATGTACTAAGTAAGAAATTTAACATAATTTTATGTACATAGACGTATCAAACAAAAGATGATTTTTGATGTGTACTAAATTATAAGATTCTACAATAAATTGTAAGATTCCTACAATTATAAAAAAAATATTGCCTAAAAAAATTAAAGACTGCTGCCTTATAGACAAGTCTTTGTTTTAATCAGTCACAGAATGTACCTATTTTATAAAACATACTACGTATAAAACATTAACTCGTTGCTGTTACTCGCACGGAATCAGATCCCATCAGAACCTTCCACACTCACTTCTCAACTGCCAAACTAACCACAGAATGGATGTGACGCGACGCAGTGCCGGAGAGCAATAACTACCTACATACCATAAACAGGTACAAAGCACCTTGGTCATACGATCAAAAACTACATCTTATTTACTTATTTATATATAACCTAGGTATTTTCTGGACTAGAAAGAAAATTTGAAATATAAGTAATTTGTTGTAATATAAACTGTTTGATCGTTGTAATAAAAATTATTCAGTCTTTTTTATTTACAACTACATATTTACAGAAACCTTCAAAAACCCATCAAAGTTTCACCGTAATCGGATGAATGGTTTACGAACGCGCGAACGAACATTGAGTTTTATATAGTAGATAAACTTATTTCAACTGATGTTCCCAATTCGAGATTCGAGCCGTACTATATGGTAACTGACACGGTTGGGTACATCACCTACAACGTCCGTGATGTCAGCGCATAACACCTTGGTAAACTAGGTGCCATGATAGTGCTTCCCTTTGGTCGTATCCTATGTAGGTTCTTTTAGTTTGCAAGTGTCCTCGCGAAAACATGTCGCCACCCAAACAACACTGTCACAGCACAGCTTCACATAATCCCTACTTAACCCAAATTATCACAATAATTAAAACATGTAAAAAACTTCAAAATATGTATAAAAAAAGTTAACAAAATATAAAAGAGAAACACTTAGACTAATGGAGATCCTTGGAATGGCGTTTTAATTCCGAGTACTTGCGGAACTTGGCGCCGCAAGTTCCGCAATCGTTGACGTTCTTCCTAATGCCGTGCTCGCTCCACTGGTGATCCCACTTGTGCTTCATGGAGGGGAACTTCAGGTCGCAGTTCTGGCAGGAGAACGCGCCTCTACCTTTTGTCTTGTGGTGTACGTTGATGTGCTTCTTTAGGGTCGACTCGAAGTAGCAAACCTTGAATAAAAAAAAATTTTGTATTAGTATTTAATGTTATTTTACCTGAGTCCTTGCAGCACAACTCCGATTACTCTGCTTACCCCGATTATAGCGATAAAACGCGATGAAATGTACGTTTTTTATAAAAAGCGCTAAATGTCAGGTCGGCATGGCATTCGCAATCCCCGCGCATTTTCATGGGCAATCATTAGACCCCTACATGTAGGTATAAGGTCGCGCTTTCCATAAAAAAAAAACATATGGCACCGAGCCACGCATAAGGTGTTATAACAACAGATCGGTTCGGTCGTATGGTCTGTGCCTGTTCTGACATGGCACCTAGCTCACCGAGGTTTTATGGGCTTGTCAGCCCACAGTCACAGATGTTGTAGGTGACGTAGCCAACCATGTCAGTTTCCATAAAAAAAAAACTTATATTCAAGCTCCTCTTGAACGACCCGAGACGGAAATATATCCCTGCGCAGAAAGACTGTTCCAGAGTTAACAAGTTATGTGGAGGATATACCTGGAGAGCTGATTGGTACGCATCCGCTATAAGTCCAGCAAGTAGTAGTGTATAATTGGGCAAGCTAGATCTCATTTCATTCGATCTAGCTAGCCCAATATACACTTTTTTAAATTAACTATAACGAACAACGACTAAAGCTTAAACTAACTTTAATATATTTAATTAATACATGGTATAACCAAACATGATCTAACGAGAGTTTTAATTCTCCTATCTAAGTGGAAAAAACAAACGAATACTTTACATTTACTCAATCATCTGTGCAACCCCATCTGTTTTTTTTTTGTTATATTTTAAAAACTAGCTAGAACAGATTCAATGATTGATGAATAGTGCAAAAAAAACTTGTGACATTTATGTCAACTCTACTTATATTGTAATTATTCCCAAACCCCTAACCTTTTATAATGTTATCTATTTTATATTTAATATTCAAACTAAGGTATTCTTTATACATATAAATGAAACACCGGAATTACTTGTTCTTATTATTTTTATTTAGACAACTACAAATAATAAAAAATACAAAATTACCCATAAATCTAACTTACGTTAAATATTATACAAAATTATATTTTAAAACATTGTCGAGCATTTCCATTTATACCTTTTTAATTTACCGTATCTCTATCAAAATCAACTTCGTAACACCATTCCGCTAAACACATGACATTTTTTAGAGCACAATGGTTCTTATGACTAATACAATTATATTTATCCGAATCCTTACAATAAGTTTCAGCTAATTTCTTAAAATTAGGACAATTAAACGATTCCAGGTTTACAACATTATCATTATTACACAATCTCTTTATCCAGGCTGCTTTTTCAATGCCTTTACAGTATAAAGTCTTGTCTTGTAAGTATGGTTTAACGTAATTGTTGAATTCATTCGTGTTCAAAAATCCTTCCCTCCATGATATTCCAAGATTCTTTTCTATCCAGCGCACTTGTCTCTTTTCTTCATTGGTTAGTTTCCAATAAGGAAACGGTGGCTTCAAAATAAAAACTTCGGTTTTTCCGTATGAAGCTATAGCCAATTCTTTCAAAATAAACTCGTTGCCAGACGTTTTGAAACCTTGCACGTCTACGATAATATGAGCAGACATGATTACTAGCAGTAATTAGTTTCAGCGTCCGGCTCGACTGCAACTTTTCGCAAGACTGTTAATATTTTAATGTAACTCGGTTATAAAAGGTAGAAATTAATTCATCACACATTTAGTGTCAACATCATATATTTTGTTGAGCTATGTATATGACTAAAATGTTAAGTTGTGTGTATGATGATTATTTCTGAAATACCTATTTCATGCACGTGTACAAATATAATTTATGACTCATCAGTAATTTCAAGAATTTTAAACTTGTATTATGTTTGATGATAAATTCTCAGTATTCATAAAAATGGAAAGTGTGAAAAACAAATCATAAGCTTAATGGTCAGTTATAGATTAAGGTCTTGCTTGTACACACGTTTCTCTACATCATCATGACATCGGTAAGATAAATATTTTTCTTTTTTAAAATATTACCTATAAATAAAAAAATTCTAGAGGTATAATTATTTTTAGCACTTTAGAAATTTAATAAAATTAACTGAATTAATGTTATTATTTTTTATTTTCAGATCAAGCAAACAGAATGCATCGATTTGTGTAAGAAACAGAAACAAAAAAGAACTAGGAAAGATCAACTGCAAGCTTTGTCGTCGTATGTAATGGCACCGGCACAGACTAGGGGGCAGCAGTTAATCAAGATACAAATTTTTGATGTTCTGCCCGATGGGCTCGATACTTGTGAAGTGCCATCAATTCAAGGACAATATGTTGTGCAAGGAGCAGGTTTTGATGAAATTCTGGATACTACTGAAAGAGTTTTAAAGTTAATTTCCAAAAAAGTGATTAATTGTAATTTTGCATACTGATGTTTAAAATAAAAGCGTATTTACAACTCAAAGCGTTTTATTTAAATAAAAAACACGCAATGACAAAGAAAGGGTTAAAAGCACTAAAGGTACACATAAAATAAACACAGTATATTAATATTACAGAACATAATTTCTGAGACTTAATAATTAATTACAAATATTACCCTTTAAATAATAACATGTATTGGTAAACAAAGGGTTGCAATCATGAAAGATACACATAAAATAAACACAGTAGGTATATTAATATTACAGAACATAATTTCTGAGACGTAAATTAGAACGATGTTTGAATCAAAACATAGTTCGGTAATGCCCCCAGGGTAATGTACTATACTTATTTTTGAACAATTGTCGTTTATCATCAGATCTATTGAGAACTGTTTTGTTTATCTCTTGAGTGTATAACACGTGTTTCATTGATCGAATTGTTAACATTTTACGTTGTAGAGACTCGTCGCTATCGAGAGCCTTCCTATATTCTTTTCGGTTTATTAATTTTGTTGCAGATGGGGTGACCCCTTTAGCTTTTTTAATAGAGAATTCAGGTGTTTTAATGCAGTATAATTTTGCTCTCAACCCTATAAATTCCTCTACGGGAAGACCACCCAATTCATCTTTGAATAGTCCTGGTATTTTGTCGTGTACGCGTGGGATATTATAAATATTGTCTTTTGAGAAATTGCTTGTATCAAAAAATGATATATTTTTTTTCATGTCTTTGTAAAAATCATCGGTATGTACATGATATAAAAGACTGTCAGTATCAGTGTAACACAACTTGATATTACTATCATACAGAGGCTTCATTACAGAATAATGAAAATTATATAAATGAGTTTTGGCCAATTCTAAGACGGTGAACCCGATATAAATAGGTCTGTCCAAAACAATTTCAGTCGGGTTCAGCTGAATAGCGACCAAATTTTCAGAAAATACAGAGATATTTTTGAAGTTAGGTCGAGAAATCAATTTACCTGCCCCGAGAACTTTGTTCGTCAGATTTGTATGGTCTCTCCATACATTTGCTAACTTCACATCGACTTGATTGCGTTTATTTTCAATGGTCTTTCCAAATATTGCATTATTATATAATTTGAAGTTGTCCTTTTCAAATTCTGACTTAGCTTGTTTGCGTAGAAAAGTATTAAGCTCGATATATTTCTTTAAAAAATGTGTTTGTGTAAATGTAAGCACCCTGTGAATTTTTTTTAAAATTAAACCGTTATGTATACAAGCTTTCAAATGAATATAATGAATAACGTATTTGTTCTTGTTGTATAGACTTGCAATGAGTTTATTATTTGTACCATTAATGGGGGTGAATTTCTCAGGAGCAAATGGTAAATCTGCATGAGCGTCGTGGAGATATTCAGGATAATCCATGTCGACTTCCAGAATATATCCCACGTCTGAGTCATCGTCCACATCGCAAACATTAAATTTCTCAACTTCATTCACGCTCAGAAATCGAAAGTTGGCTATAGGCAATTTCCTCATCATTACAAAACCGTACAAGTTATTACAATCTAGATACACCAGGAAAGACGTTCTTTCGTTTTTATCATAATCTGATAAATATCTATTATTTGCTTTAGCATATCGCAGTATACTTTGGGCGAGACCTCCGCGAACGCCTTTTTCTAAAAATTCATATATTTCCAAATCTGAAACTAGTTCCAGTTTTACCTTTGTGTACAACAACATTGCGTCCCAACTTAAACCTGGTGATGTAATATAATAAGCTGGATCAAGTTTGTAAAATTCTAAACTCATCTCTCGAAAATTTTCAAATACGTCACACAGCAAAAGTATGTCAGATTTTAGGTAGAGGTCTGTATATTCTCCAAAGTTTCTTACACCAAAAATGTGCCAGACATTCTGGGCATGATCATATTCACTTTGCGTAATATGTGTTCCAGTAAGTCTGTTATAAAAATCTGAAATATTCGGTAACGTAGTCTCTTCATATTTGTCGAGCGAATCCATATAATCATATGGATAGACACCTTTTTGACGTAATAGGTTGAAAAGATCTGAATCATTAAATATCCGTTTTAAATGTTTGAAATCATCACTTTTTAAGCTTTTACTGAGTTTCTCAAGGCTTGAACTAAGAAATCTAAAAGAATCTATAAATTTCATTTGAGCAAACCGACCATCACCTAGTGGTAAAAACTTCGTAAAACTGATATAATTTTCTTTGTTCTTCGGTATGACTTTTATACGTCCTTTCGTATTTGCTAATTCAGTTATAAACAAGTGACAATCGTAACCCGATAAGTTATGAAAAAATATCGGTATGAAGGGGCATTTGCGAAGAACTAAATTACATTGAGAATGGGCCGGCCCGCGAAATTTACCTGTTAAATGATCATGATCGCTAACACAGTCACCTAACAGCAGTTCCTTACAGATGTAACATTTCTCAGCTTCATTCAATATATTTTTTTGCTCAACTGTTAATGGTTTCATTGGTGCATTATAGCTTAAAATATTCTGCAATCTCAACACATCTTTAGTTAGTTTATGAATAAATGTTTTAACACAATCAGGTCCACGGTAGGTTACCAACTTATTCAATTCTGGTTTGACAGAGGAGCAAATATAATACCCGAAGCATGTAGGTATGTGAATGTTAACACATCGAGTTCGTTCAGTTTTATTGGTTTCTTTTTCTGAACAAGCGCGTAACATACTTTCAAAATCAGCGTATATAACGAAAGGCACCCTTTGTGTCCTTTCATAGTGTTCGAACTGAAGACATTTATTTTCCTGCGCTAAGATAACTCGAACTCGCGAACAGTCATGATTTTCAAACTTGCTCTCGTTAGAAAAAGGAAGCAAGCATTCTTCACATAAGAATATTTTACCATGGTGATGGGTTATTTGTGAACGCACCAACCGTTGAAGATTTTTTATTAAGCAATAGTGACTTTTTTCACCCTTTTCGATGAAAAGTAAATTTATGTGATGTAGTTTTCGCTTCTCAGTAACGTATAGGGGGCCATTTATTTCAGTTTTGTTTGACACACCATATATATTGACACTGATGCGAGGATTATTGCGTTCAAATGTTTTAATATCATCAAACGACGGTGGTAAGGACATACCGTCAGTGTTTAAAACTGTCGAGTAGTGTGGATATGTACTAACTCTGTTCGCGTTCCGCGTTGTGGGATATAAATATGCAATAATACTCCATAAAAAGCAACAATTGTCATTATTTTTCACGTTAATGCAACACTTTTTATGTTGAATAACTTGAGGTAGAGGGATATACGTTCCACCTCTTAAAGGAGTATATTTATTTATGTTTACTTCAAGGTGACTTATTCGTTCGAAACTCCACCCGGACTCGCGTTGTTCGAATTCGGTCGATTTAAGGTCAAGCTTCTCTACGGTGGATATAAACAAATCTAATACATTAGTGCTTTGCAAGACAGGTTGATATCTAGTACTAAATGATTTCAATGTCTGTTCCCCATTTTTTATCAACGAAAAATAGCAGTACAATTCAAAGTTAACCTTTAAAGAAATATATTTGAGGAGAGTTGTTTTAATCAAACATTCTACTTGAGTGCTGATATCGATAAGGAATTCTTTAGAGTCGGCGTATTCGCGAACGGGATTTATGCGATAGCTTCTTACTCTATTTTTGAAGGCTGACGTAATCACGTGTACATTTTCTAGATCTGTGCTCAATAAAGCATTAGCTTTGTGCAAATTAGTTCTTTGATGATATCCAAACTTATTTTTGTGTATATTTTTATTGCAAATTTCACAATACATTTTCTCTAAAAATAATTTAAACATTACCTATATGTGTCATAATGTAAAACCGTAATTTTTAAACAAAAACGAAAACTACACCTTAGACGTTTCAAATGTTTTACGTTCACAAGTTACAAAGCGAGTGAGGTACTTCCAAGCTTCCTCGTCTTCGTCCAACCTTGATTTTATCGCAATGACCGCGTGTCGCCATCTATCGATGGGCTTTATCTTTTCGATATCTTTTGCCACATAAACTTTCAGTTCGGCAAAATACTCCCCTTTTTTGTCGAGAACACTCCTATAGTAACCATTTCCCTGCCTGCGGGCGAGCGAGCAGATTAACGAAGATGATGACTGTTTACTCCTCACCGGCGATGCAGGCACATCATCGGGTTCCACGTCGGAAGCGAAGGGGTCAACGGCGACACGTTTCTTGGAGGGTTGTGCAGAACGTTTAATGTTGCTGGTGGCCCGGCGATTAGGCTTCACACCACGGGTGGTGGAAGGAAGCACCTCACGCTCGCTGTCAGAGCTCAAGTTGTCGGGAACGTGAGGTCGTTTCGTTGACTTCTCGCTCTTCAAGCTGCCTGTACTGCCGTTGACGCGTTTCTTGCTGATAACTTGACCGGACGGAGGGATTTCGTTCTCGCTGTCCGTGCCAAACAACTCGTACATTCGAGCGGTAGTTGAATGCTTCTCTGCTGAAGCGTTGGATTGCTTAACACCTGTGTTCTTCTTCTTTTTCTGAGCGATGAAACCAGCTTCCGCCTCATCGCCCGAATTGAACGGGTTCTTGTACGATGACCTGCAAATCAGTTAAAATATGGTTTTTATTTCCCCCAAAAAGAATATAATGTGCCCACTCCATTTGCGTATAGCATCCCGTTTAATGATTGATCTATTTATCACTCAGATGCTTATTTTTGTTCGCTACTAAGTCATAGAACAAGGACTACTCAATATATTTTTTAAATACCTACATACTGTAAAATTCCAAATAGCACCAGTGGTCGCAAAGTTTAGGTAAGAGTAGGGGTAGGTAAATATTATTTGTAAGATTTCCTTAAATAATAGTGAAGTGGAATTATTTTATTATTTTTTATTTAAAATAATAACACTTACATACTTTGTCCTTGGCTTTGGATTGAGCGATGGTCTGATGATGTTCTTATCACGTATCCGCTCTGCAGCGCTCCTGCTTCTCCAAGTATCTGGTGAGTGAAATATTAATAAGTACAGTGTTTGGGTAATGAGTTTTGTTTGTAGGAACGAAGTGGAATTTTTTTTTTAAGTTTCAGCTAACTGAAAGAATGTATTTCCTTTTTTAAAGCAAACGGATAAAAATAACAGTAGTGAAAATATGTAAGTGGGAAATAAGTTATTTATTAAATAGATGTAAAGCAAAAATTAAGAGAAAAAACACATATTCTGTGAAAATTTCAACGAGCTACCTATTACAGTTCAAGAGATGCATCCCTCGGGCAGACAGACAGACGGACGGACGGACGGATGGGCATACAAGCGGTCCAGGCTTAGTAATAGGCTTCCGTGGGGGATACGGACGGAAACCTATAAATAAAAGAACTTACCAACGGACGGGCAGACAGATGACACAGGCTTAGTAACGGGCTTCCGTACGGGATACGGAAACCTAAAAATAAAAGAACTCACGTTTAAATCGTCGGTACTGGCACTGATACACTTTTCACTTTTATTCACAAACTGTTTTAATTTAATTTTAATTGTTCACTGTTCACTGTAGGTACTGCTTTACTGGAGGTTTCGTTCGGACAGACAGACAGACAGACAGACGGACGGACGGACGCACGGACGGGTAGACAGGCGGTACAGGCTTAGTAGGCTTCCGCGGGGGTTACGGAAACCTAAAAATAAAAGAACTTACCAACGGACGGGCAGACAGACGGTGTAGGCTTAGTAATAGGCTTCCGTGCGGGATACGGAAACCTAAAAATAAAAGAACTTACCTTGCAATCGTTGGCACGGATACACTTTACACTTTTATTCGCAAACTTTTTTAATTTAATTTTAATTGTTCACTGTTCACTGTAGGTCTCTTTACTTTACTGGAGATCTCGTTCAGGAATACTGATGCTGTTTCACGGCCCCTGTATGGTTTATATAGGGGTTTAATTGCTAATTTGCACACGACACTACACTGCACTCGATGATGTCACGGTAGTTCTCATGCGATAAAGTTACTGAAGCTTTTTATGGTCAAGCTACGTGATGTTTTCACTTTTGATATGAGGAGCAACGGAACAAAATCACACATATCCACTTTTTCCACAAGTGTTTTTTTATCGATTCGACATCTTTAGCCTGAAACCTACCGAATAGCAGTTTTATAGTATTCAAAATCACACTAATCGCTCTTGTATAATCGCTAGAAATCAAACGTTTGCATAAGAATCACACATATCCTGGTACAAAGTCGTATTTTGATGTAAAACTCTAAACTTGCGATCATAACAGTTTTATAGTATTCAAAATCACACTAATCGCTCTTGTATAATCGCTAGAAATCCAAGGTTTGCATCAGAATCACCCATATCCTGGTACAAAGTCGTATTTTGATGTCAAACTCTAAACTTGCGATCATAATCACACAAATGAAATAGAATAATCATTGGATTGGAAAAAATTGCACCAAAATCACGCATATATTAGTTTATTAGTTATTTGACTCTCCTGTAAAAAAGTTAATGTGGACATGTTTGACTTTGTTTCGTTGCTCCTCATATACTGTGTCTACGAAATAATGACGTGCACGTTGCATTATCTACTAACTTCAGAAGGGGGTGGTCAATTATATCATGGACAACGTGTACTGCTTGTACACTCAAACAAATAAAAGTATAAAACTTGAGCATGATTTATAATCCACTTATAAATTGATAAGTAGTCCGTAGTGGAAGGTGTATGAACGTGTAAACTGAATGTAAACCATGAAATTTGAAAAGCAGTCACAGTCTCTAAATTTAAATACGGTATATTGTGAACTAGATCTCCAAAAGAAAAATAATCCCCGGCACAGCTCCCTGCTGCCTGATACAATAAGATGTCTGGTTTGTGGGCCCTCTAACTGTGGGAAAACCAATATTATGTTAGGCTTGCTTCTTCACGAAAACGGTTTGAAATATAGAAATGTCTACCTTTATTGTAAAACCACATTTCAACCAAAATATCTTTTTTTAAGCAGAGTCTTAGAAAATGTGCCCGATGTATCTTTCTCAAAGTTTAAAGAAAATGAAGACGTATTGCCAGCCTCCGAAGCATTACCAAATTCAGTGTTCATTTTTGATGATGTTGCTTGTGAAAAGCAAAATAATATTCGTGATTACTTTTCCATGGGAAGACATAAGTTGATCGATTGTTTTTATTTAAATCAGACTTACACCAAAATTCCAAAACAGCTCGTACGCGATAATGCTAATTTAATTATTCTGTTCAAACAAGACGATATTAACTTAAAACATATTTATAATGAACACATAACCACCGATATGACGTGGAATCAATTTCAAAATCTTTGCGCTGTTATTTGGAGTGTTCCGTACAACTACTTAGTAATTAATAAAGACTGTGAAAGAAATAAGGGTCAGTATCGTCTTAATTTTGATACTTTTATCGTACTTGATTAACACAATAAAAATAAAAGATTTTACTTGTTTACTTCATTCACTATCGAATGTTAAACTCACACGGATGTCTGTGTATTGTTTTTTTTTTGATCATGAAGAAAACCTTAAAGAAAGAAATTATTAAATCAGTACAGGCTGTAAAAAAGAAGCTAAACCAGATAAGAGAAAATAAATTCGACAATGAAATGATCTTAGAGCAGACTCTGAGACCTATTACAGACCCGCTGCATAAAATTGTTATAAATTCTGCCTTATCAAACAATTCACCCTCAAATTACAACATAAAAAAATCTACTCTTTCACCTGAATTTGAAAAAGTTGTAAATATGCATCCCGATAAAAATTTTGGAATAAATGATAACGAAACTAGTGAAGACACTAGCACTCAAACGGATGAGGAAAAAGAGTTTGAAATATTTGCGTCTCCTAGTACTAGTTTTATTCGCCATCCATCTGTTTCCTCTTTAGAATCGCAAGACGATGACATAGAAACCAAAATACCACTTTTTCCTGGCATGGCTAATTTACGAATAGATATTCCTTTTGGCATAAGACATAAAAATGGAAAAACTATGATTGGAAATAAACAAGCTATAATTGGAGATGATCAACTCTCCGTGGGCGATATAAGAGTGCATTTATCACCTGGTTTGAAAGAATTGTTATATAAAAGAAATCCCGATTTGATTAAAATTACAACGAATGATAAAAATATATACAAACAAATATTGTTAGAAACTAATGTGCATAGAAGAGATTTCGATGCTAGAAAGGCTATAAAAAGTAACAAGGGGGCGAAATATCGCTATGTAATAAAACCTCTGTTCCATTTAGATAAAAACATATCTGGAGAGGGGTATGTATCAGGAAATGGGCTGCCATTTAAAAAAAAGGTAATGAAAGATTTAGACTATGTGTACTGGAATGATCCTAATGAGCTAGTTGAACGTCTTCATTTGTTAATTGCATCTCGTGATGCTGGAAATACGGGTGTTGATAATGAAATCATATCTATTTTGGAAGAATTGAGAGAAAGCGGGGTGATTTAAAAACATTTATAAATCCCCCAAAATTCTACATATGCACAGTAATACTTGAGCTTTCTACGAGCACGATCCTATCCATATCTATGCAACCATGAATGTTGATAAGTTCGGTCAACATGTTCACAAGAGACTTAGATTAACTGAATTAATACATGCGGTAGATACGGGAATCTATAAAACTGAAGACGGGCATATTGATGCGAGATCATCTAGATTAAAAAGACTCCTTCCGCCGCAAGAAGCTGACGATGCTGTCACTAAGTCGTATGTAGACAAATTAAGTAACGAATTTTGTTCAAAAAAAGAACTTAAAAAGATCATCGAAACCTTGAGTATAGATATAAAAAGAAATTATGAATTGTTAAAAACACAGTATGATCAAACATTCTACACGAAAACAGACGTTGATCACATTATCGCTGATTTAAAAAAATCTACCAGATAATGAGTAAAGAGGATATCGTTGAAGAAATACACAAGCCTGCGCGCAAGAACTTTCCTCGCCGTCATGTAGAATTGAAAAATATTGACGACTTGTGGCAGGCAGATTTAGCGGAGATGAGAACCTTTGCCGATAAAAACCAAGGTTACAACTTAATATTGGTCGTTATCGACGCGCTCTCAAAATACGCATGGGCAATTCCTTTAAAGACTAAAAATCAAACAGACGTTGCTAAGGCTATGCAGTTAGTTTTAGAGAAGAAAAGAAAACCCATGAATTTACAAACTGATCACGGAAAAGAATTTTATAATGAATTGTTCAAAAATCTTATGAAAAAATATTCTATTAATCATTACTCGACATATTCTGTTAAGAAAGCTTCTATAGTAGAGCGCTTTATAAGAACTTTGAAAAATAGACTGTACAAACACTTTAGTTTAAGTGGTAATTACAAATGGGTAGGAAAACCTTTAACGGGTATTATAAATAATTATAATAATACTTTACATAGCACAACACAGTTTAAGCCTGTAGATGTAAATCGCTTCAATATGCACACTGTTCTTTCCAATATAAAAGCAAAACTCAATAAACATAAAATTCAACGAATGCCTAAATGTAAAGTGGGTGACTATGTTCGCGTGAGTAAATATAAAGGAGCTTTTGGGAAGGGTTATGGACCTAATTGGTCAGCAGAATTGTTCAAAATTATTGCTATCAAAACTAGGAATCCTGCAACATACATATTAAAAGATATGAAAAATCAAATAATTTCAGGATGCTTTTATGAGCAAGAATTGTTAAAAACTAAATATCCTGATATCTATCTAGTTGAAAAAGTACTTAAACGAAGAGGTAATAAATCATTTGTTAAATGGCTCGGCTTACCTTCAACAGAGAACAGTTGGATTTATAATGACAATAAATTATAAAAATGTAAAACAATGTAATTGTAAGTCATTTAGTGTTTACTTATGAAAGGAAGAGGACTAGTCGATAAGTTAATAAATAAATTACCTTTTGAAATTCATCTACCCGGTTACAATTATTGCGGGCCTGGAACTAAGTTAGAGAAGAGATTACTTCAAGGTGATAGAGGGGTGAATAAATTGGACGAGTATTGTAAAGAGCACGACATTGCTTATATGAAATTTAAAGATATGAGTAACCGCCATATAGCCGATGTGAAGTTAATGGAAAACGCAGCTAAACGATTAAAATCGAACAAAGCTGGGAAAGGTGAAAAAATTGCATCATGGCTTGTTAAAAATATTATGAATGCCAAGATTGCAGCTGGAGCAGGTGTCAAGAAAAAATCCAGAGCTTTCAAAAAAATTGTTTCAAAAATTCGGTCAAACTTGAATAAACATAAACCAAAAAATAAGAAAACTGCTATTAAGCACGCCTTTGCTTGTGCAAAACAATTTTTAAAAGGGGGTAAAGACGTTATTAAATTACCTCGAATTATACCAATACCAAAAACGGGGGGATTCCTTCCCCTTATACCTATTTTCGCCGGTTTATCTGCTTTGGGAAGCTTGGCTGGTGGGGCTGCGGGTATAGCGAAAGCTGTTAACGATGCTAAAGCTGCGCAACAACAACTAAAAGAAGCCCAAAGACATAACCAAGCAATGGAATCGGTTGTTATAGGTCACGGCTTACATATTAAACCGTATAAGAATGGTCGTAAAATATATTTAAATTTGCAAAAAAACTAATAAAGCAGCTGCCTAGACGAGCACTTACCAATATTGACATCGTAAAATACGCGCAAGATATCCCCTATTTCAGAGGTGTATATATGAGGGATACTTTGCCGAGGAAAGTTCGTGATGTTGAATGTGGTATAGTAAATTTGGACAGCATCCTGAATCAAGGAACTCACTGGGTAGCCTACACTAAAATAAATAATTATGCTGAATATTTTGACAGCTTTGGAGATTTGATGCCTCCTTTAGAAATAATCAACTATTTGAAGTGCGAAAATATTTTTTACAACTATAAAAGATATCAAACATTTAATGAAAAAAACTGTGGTCATCTTTGCATCGAGTTTCTTAATTTTTTTTGGCAACTTCATTTATAAGTAATGCTCAATTTTAAAATTCATCATTTTTCGAAATGTCATTCACACTGTCGGTCACTGGCAACGCCTCTAGCTTAACAACAAATTATTTACCAGCCCTTCAATTAAACGGCGAGTATGAATGCGGGTTACTATATTTTGCGACATTTAATTCTATCCCCAATGTGGACTATAAGAACAATAAATTTCACTATGGTGATAATTATGTTATCGAAATTCCAGAGGGATCATACGAGCTCGAAGACATTTCCGAATATTTAAAAAATCATATTCATGATAGTAATATTAATATATCATCGAATAACAACACTCTAAAATGTAATATTATTTGCTCAAAAGATATACACTTTGAAAAATCTAACTCCATTGTTACATTGCTGGGCTTTCCTAAAGAAGTTCTTAAAGCAAATAAAATGCACGAATCAACCTATCCTGTCAACATTCTACCGACAACCGTCATTAGGATCGAATGTGATATTTTGAGTGGCTCATTTGCAAACGGAAAACCATCACATATAATTCACGAGTTCATACCGAACGTACCGCCGGGTTACAGGATTTTAGAAAAACCAGACAACATTGTTTACTTTCCCGTTAATCAAAAGTCTATATCTTCAATCAACATTAGAATACTCGATACTGGCAACAATTTAATTAATCTTCGGGAAGAAGATATATATTTGTGTTTACACTTAAGAAAAACATTATGATTTTGTTCAATAAAATAGGTATGGTTCAGAACAATCGTGTTAGTAAAGAGCGGTGTATTCGACGAGAAAGACGTGAAATTAAATTAACCGACAAAAATAAACAATTTCTTAAACTTATCGGGTTATTAAAATGAGCATCTTAAACATAACGGAACCTCCAGCCTACGATGAATCTATTGAAAGCATCGAAGTACATTCCTATAAACCCTACGTTAACAGTTTTAATAATAATGACGAGATCAG
The DNA here is from genome assembly GCA_946902875.1 of Nematopogon swammerdamellus. Lineage (NCBI taxonomy): Eukaryota > Metazoa > Arthropoda > Insecta > Lepidoptera > Adelidae > Nematopogon > Nematopogon swammerdamellus. The sequence goes on along the minus strand of OX336341.1, from coordinate 14,078,672 downwards.
AATCCCTATAAACCAACAAGATTTGTATGTTCTTCCTTCAGAAAGTTCGATATACATTGAAGGTGCTTTCTATGTATACAAAACTGGCGCAGATAACAAACCTGAAAGAGTTCCCAACGTCACTTTCATAAACAATCCAATTTTATTTCTATTCCAAGACATCAGGTATGAACTGAATGGTGTTGAAATAGATAAAATTAAAAATGCAGGCATTACTACAACGATAAAGTCATACATTTCAATGAATGAAATTGACTCGAAAATGGCAGCAGCTTGGGGTTGGAACCCCTCTGAAATTCAGAATAGTGACGGTCGTTTTAGCGTGAACATACCGCTAAATAAAATATTCGGGTTCGCAGAGGATTACAAGAAAATTATAATAAATTGTAAACATGAACTTGTACTTTTAAGAAGCAGCACTAATGTGAACAGTTTGAAATTAAATCAGGGGGAATTTGTATCCGAAGTAAAAATCTCTAAAATTGTATGGAGAGTCCCCCATGTAAAAGTTTCAGATCGAGAACGCTTGCATTTGCTTAAATATTTGGAAAAAGATAAAAGTTTACAAATTGCCTTCAGGAACTGGGATTTATACGAATATCCGCTTTTACCTAAAACAACCAAACACACGTGGTCTATTAAGACATCGAGTCAAATAGAGAAACCTAGATTTGTCATCTTAGGGCTTCAGACCAATCGAAAGAATTCTAAGATTTCTAACATGTCTCATTTTGATCATTGCAATTTACGTGAGGTTAAAGTACTTTTAAACTCCAATTATTATCCGTATGATTCGCTCTCTATAAAATTTGATGAAGATAAGTATGCTTTGTTGTATGAGTTATATACAAAATTTCAACAATCTTATTACGGGCGTCAGGCGAGCCCTTTGCTAAGTTTATCCAACTTTAAAAATAAAGCACCACTTTTTATCATTGACTGCTCTCGTCAGAACGAATCCATTAAATCAGGCCCCATAGATGTTCGCGTCGAAATTGAGAGCGATAAGGAGATTCCTGATAATACAGCAGCTTATTGTCTCATACTGAATGATTGTATAATAGAATATAAACCCCTAAGTAATATCGTAAAAAAAATATCGTAATTGTTCAAATGCATACATTATAAGTTATCAAATTTATTGTAATAATTATGCCTTGATTTACTTAATTTTTTATTTTTAGTAGTATAGTAATTATACTTATAAATAAATTACTATGAAGAAACACCTGGCTTTTCACTGTAATCCTAATTTATAAAGTACTTTCCAGATATTGATAAACAAAGTTAGTAATATTTTTGATTTGACTGTACCTTAATGTTATGAGGGGATCACATTACAGACACGGTTCGACACTATCTCAGAGTTGATGAAAAAGGAGTTGTTCATTATATGATGCACGGATCACTCTAATAATAATACAATGAGCGTGCAATTCACTGTAAATCTAAATTAGGAATAAGAAAAATAAAACATCCTAATACGGTCAGATTAGTTCATCTTAACCGATTTATGTATGTGTTACTATTCCATGCGAATATGAGGGTGTATTTGATTGAGAGTCAGGTATAAGTTCAGAGGTTCAGAGTAATGAAATCACAGTGCAGCATTGATCGCAAACCACTGAACGCAAAGCAAAGCCTCTGATCGTAAAGGATAATCAGAAATACAGAATACAGAAATACGGATATACATAATCAGAAAATGTTGTACCATATGTTCTACCAGAAAGTGTTGTAATGTTGAAAATTTTACTGAATGAGTATTTTTTGCTTTTAATTTGCTAAATTTATACTGTAATAAGACGTATACATGAACGGATAGATGAGTTGGATACGATTGAGCCAAATGTATTGTTAGAATGAATTATTGGATTGTTTTTACGTTCGATGAAAATAAAAAAGCGTTTTATCCGTCGTTCGATAGTTAATTTAAAAAAGTGTATATTGGGAAAGCTAGATCGAATGAAATGAGATATAGCTTGCCCAGTGCAGCATTGATCGCAAACCCACTGATCGCAAAGCAAAGCCTCTGATCGTAAAGGAAGTCATACATAATCAGAAAATGTTGTACCTTATGTTCTACCAGAAAGTGTTGTAATGTTGAAAATTTTACTGAATGAGTATTTTTTGCTTTTAATTTGCTAAATTTATACTGTAATAAGACGTATACATGAACGGATAGATGGGTTGGATACGATTGAGCCAAATGTATTGTTAGAATGAATTATCGGGTTGTTTTTACGTTCGATGAAAATAAAAAAGCGTTTTATCCGTCGTTCGATAGTAAATTTAAAAAAGTGTATATTGGGAAAGCTAGATCGAATGAAATGAGATTTAGCTTGCCCAATTATACACTACTCCAGCATGTAGGGATGCAATCCCCGCCCTGTACACGTGTGCTTGTGTGTGGCGAAGGTGGAAAGGGGACGGTGGGATTGCGCCAAAAAGCTCGTCCGAGCACTCTCCATCGAATAAATGATACGCATTGAATAATTAGCATTATTCTAGGCACTTTCATAGCTATCAGTCTAATGAAGCTACATTTTACATATTCAAGTGTAGATCTTTTTTACAGTGGATCTTTCAAGACTCGACGCCGACACCAATGCGCCTTAGATAAAGAGGCCAATTACAAAGTTAAAAAAAAACTGGCCAAGTGCGAGTCGAACTCGGGCACCGAGGGTTCCGTATCGCCATGTAATGGTCAGCGCCACTCACGCTATCTATGGCGTGTTTATGAAATGCTTCATATTAGTTAAAATTCATGGTTAGTTAAAATGCTTCATACTCTTTTCCGTAGATGGCGCGCGCTTACGATACACTTTTTAGTTTCTTCTATAGGAACCCCCGTGAATTTTTAACTTTTTCATATTTTTATTATTTGTTGTTATATCGGCCATAATAAATAACACATATTCTGTGAAAATTTCAACGGGCTACCTATTACGGTTCAAGTGATACAGCCCTCGGACAGACAGACAGACGGCGTAGGCGTAGGCTTAGTAATAGGGCCCCGTACTGGATACGGAACCCTAAAAAAGTAGAAGGCACAGAAACCTTATCGCAATACTGGCAGGTGAGAGGCTGCGTTGTCTCATGATAGTCCATATGCTGCGTAATCATCTTCCTCGTGTTGAACTTGCGCTTGCACGTGTCGCACTGATACACTGCCGCACCGTGCACCTGATGCAATAAATATAATATACCATATGAGTATTCGTTTATTTATAGAAATACATAACAAGAAAGCAAAGAGAAACACTAGAACGATAAAAAAGGTATGGACGCCGGACTGTCAAATGCTTGTATGAGAACTAGCGTCGCCGAGTTGCGGGGAGCGGAGTGTACTTACCGATGATAAGATATTCCACTATTGTGCACACTAAACTTGGCTGTAGTGTTTTTACGCCTAAACACAGATCATGCGGGCATTTTAAACAAGTTTTTGCGAACGCAGCCGATGACAGACTGACGGGCCAGCGCGCGACCATCCAATGAAACAAGTATGCTTTTACTTATGTCGTGTTACGCTGGCGAGGATAGGGTTCGGGGTCCACACCTTTTTTATCGTTCTAGGAGAAACATAACAAAGGTGGAATTAATAAATATGTATTAGTTATTTCTTCCTTTCATTATTTCAGCCTTTGTGATGGGGCAGGAAAGCATAACAGTCGGCGGGCAGTAAAATACCTTCTTATGCTTGGAGTAGTTGCTGGAGTCGCTGAAGGTCTTCATGCAGCGGGTGCACTGGTAGAGGCGCAGGCGCAGGTGGTGGCGCAGGTGGGCCTTCAGCTTGTCCACTCTGCCGAAGTGCCCGCCTTGGCAGAGTCCACACTCAAAAACCTGTCATTGTTTGTTCTGTTGATTATGTTAGCACATCAGAGAAAAAAACATCAAAACATTTACTACAAGTTGGTGGATAAAAAATTATCCTACACATATTCATATTGCATATTAAAATATTTACAAATAAAAAACCAGCCAAGTGCGAGTTGGACTCGTGCACCGAGGGTTCCGTATCACCATGTATTAGTCGGGTTTTTATTTTGTTGTTTTGCTTTTGAGTTTACACTATAAATTACACCAAGTTAACGTTTGCATGTATTACTGTTTTAACAATAGAGCAAAAATATTGAGTTCTTCATATCCCTCACACCATCTTGCGGTAACCTTTTTTATAACTTTCGGTTCATACTTTTATAGTTAAAATGTTATAACTCAAATAAAAACAAACATGCAGTTCGCATAATAAAGTTTTATGGCTCAGTGAAGGGAATCTCCCTTCACTAAGCCATAAAATGTTGTTGTGCCAGCTGCACGTTTGTTTTGATTTGAGAATAGTTAAATGATCATTCGGTAAATGGCGCTATTCCACTATTATGATAATTTGTATGGGGAATACCCTGAATTTTTTACTTTTTCTTTTTAGGTTTCCGAAGCCTATTACTAAGCCTACGACGTCTGTCTGTCAGTCTGTCTGACTGATAATAGCTAGAGAGTGTTCCAACTAAAAGTTCCCTTCGCCGTTATGTTGGCTCCACTGTCTATCTGTCAAAACAGCGTTGAGGGTTGCTATGTGTACAGATTTACCCGTAATTATCAGTATTAGGTAATATAATCTTCACAATCTGGCAGCACGAATTTAAGCACTGACAGTGACACTGACAGTCGAGCCAACATAACGGCGAAGGGAACTTTTTAACGGACTTCAAAAAAGGAGGAGGTTCTATGTTCGGCTGTATGTATTTTTTTTTTATGTATGTTCAGCAATATCTTCCCCAATTGTGAACCGATTTCGATGATTCTTTTTGTGTTCGGTTCAGTCTAGCTCCAAGGTGGTCCCATTTTTTTTTTGGTTAAAATCGGATTGGAAAGCGAGGCGGAATCGCGAGGCCCGCCTCCGCCGAGTACATTAATAGCAAATAAAAATTACTAAAAAAACTGTGAAATAAAAATCGAACCCTAGAGTTGAAGGCGGTGGTGCTAAAGAAAGCAAAAATAACCGACCGCCTTCAACTCTAGGGTTCGATTTAAATGTTTTTATTTCATATTTTTTTAAATAGTTTTTTATTTCACAGTTTTTTTAGTTGGAGCGCTCTCTAGCATGTTGATTTTCACAGAATATGAGGTATTATGGCATATATATATATAAATATAAATAATAAAAAAATAAAAAATTATAATAAAAAAAAATGGAATTGCTGCTTACTGGAGTACAAAGAACACATCTACGGCCATGCGGCACCAACCCAGCTACAATTTGAGCCTGCCACCAATTTAGTAAGGGGCAAGGTTAGGGATATACAGTTATACATCGGTTCCAAAATGTTTTCAAGCAGTTCCAAAAATAGGCACATGTGATTAAAACTAAAATTCAAATTTAGAACAAAAACTACTAAAAAGAAAAAATAATGTGTGCGAAATTTCCGTCTACCTACACTTTGTTCACCTATCAACAATCTAGTGACCGTACTTTCTGCATTAGATTAATTTTTTGAAAAAAAAAAGTTCTCAAGTCATAGAACAAAGGTTATTCAGTTTCAGGTTTAAAATCAACTCTTCTACCATACACAAAAATAATTTCATAATAAAAACCTGCGAGCCATCAGCTTCGCGTTCGGTGCCGCGCAGTGTCTCCTGAACAACATGCTCGATTGCGTGTCGCTTATAGTCCGAGCCACGGTCGAAATGCTTCTCACACTCGAGACAGTCCTGTCCAGTAAATAAATAAATGGATTAATTAATGTTATTACAACAATATTAAAATTATTATAATACAAACATAGAATACAGAATCACTTATACGTAGATAAGTCAGTAAGTAAGATCATTGTCAGCATTGGTAGCTCAATGGTGTGATCGGTCGACTGTCGTTCGTGATATAAGCACATCTGGGCGTACGTCAGCTGTGTATGTCGTCGGTCAGTAACAATTCGGTGCGATACAATTTATGAATTCTTTTGAACTAGCCCGTGCCTCTTATTTTTTGTCCTCGGAGGACTATAGCCTGTATACTCACTCTGGTCAATTTCTTCTTGACTTTGGCGTGTTTATTTCTCGCTTCAATCTGCATTATATCTGAGACTATTTTGTATGCGGAGTCCAAGTCGCTGGTTCGCTTCTTTATTTCAAACGGCTCCGGAAGACATTGGGGATCGTCGCAGTGCTCTTCCGCGTAGAACTGAGGCAGAAAGTCATCGTCCTGCTGGAGACTGATGATGTCACGTTCCAGGTCCTCCGGCTGAAGTGTGCCGACAACCAGAAGATCTACATCTTCATCATCGACCACTACCTGTTTTGACCATAAAGACAATTTAAAAATGGTTTCAACGGTACCTACAAATATCAGATACCTACACTGTCATGAAACAATGTCAAAAGCTAATGCATAGTACAAGGATATATTATGTAAAGTACAATGTCCAAATAAAGTATCACAATTGGCAGCTCAAAAACATTAGAACAATTTACAATTTGGAGCGTTGTAAGGAACTTACCTTCGTCTCATTCGAGATGTCTGCGTTTAAGAAACTCAGTATTCAATTAAGTATAAAGAAAAAAAGAAAAAACACTAGGTACCTCTTCCTCGTCTTCCTCATAATTCTGTTCATACTCCAGCACGTCACCTTTAAAAAATGTTTCACTTAGAATGGGCTCGCCGTCGAAACACATATTCCTCGCTGTGTGCGATTTCAAATGCGCGTTCAGCTCTATCTTGGTACGACAAGTGAAATCGCACTGATCACACAAGAACGTCGAGTGCTTTTTGGTTGTGTGAGATGTGAGCAGTTCATCTGTTTCATACGTACGAACGCAGTATTCGCAGCTAAATTTCCGGTCATGAATCTTCTTATGCGCTTTCAGCGAAGCCCTACTTCCGAGGACTTTAGCACATCGTGGACATTCCAAATCAGGATCGGCGTGGGCTTGGCTGTGCGACTGCCAGCGTTCGTGACATGAAAACTTTCTGTTACACTTGTGGCACATAAAGTTTTCGTTGTCGCTGTCCTTCCTGGCCGACTTGCCGTTGTGACGCGTCCTCAGATGTGAGCGGAGCTTCAGCAAGGATGTGAATGCTTCTTCGCATGATGGACATGAATGTTTTCCCTTGCTCCTGCTCGGAGTGCAGTCGGGCAGTGAGATGTGGTCTGAATCAGGTTCAATTTAAAAATAAGCTAAGTTTATTTTATATGACTTTCTTCTAGCAATATTTTTATAATGACTGTTCATATTTTTTTTATTTTGGTAACCAAACACTAACCAAACAACTTCTACTTCTGCTGTTCAGTAAGGGCGTTTTTGCACTTGCGACCGCACGACACGATTTGCGGTCACGTTTCTCAACACACGACGTACTGCACACGACATGTCGTTCGTACGTTTTTCCACTAGTGACGATTCAGCAACTACACCGCAGTCGCGGCTTGTTTGTAGTCTTCACGTGAGCACGCTCATCGTCGTCGTGTCGTGCGGTGCGTCGTCAGCAAGTTCCAACTTGTTTCGTACAGCCGCTATGTCGTCACCGCAAAAAAAACGTAACGACATAGCGGCACGGACGACATAGCCAAAAAGTCGTTTGCAAAACGTGTGTCGTGCTGTGCGGTGTCGTTGCGTGAGTAAACGGCTCATATAAATATATGGCGCTCGGAGTCGTGACCGCATTTTGTCGTGTTGTGTCGTCGCAAGTGCAAAAACGCCCTAAGGGCGTTACAAACAAGCCGCGACTGCCGTGTAGTTGCTGAATCGTCACTAGTGGAAAAACGTACGAACGACATGTCGTGTGCAGTACGTCGTGTGTTGAGAAACGTGACCGCAAATCGTGTCGTGCGGTCGTAAGTGCAAAAACGCCCTTAAGCTGCATTATTTTACAGTGATAATATGAATACCAAAGAGGTTGAATGTTGTCGCTCTATGACGGACTGTCAGTCAAGTAATTTAACCCTCTGAGCAAATTTCCGACTTTTTTTGAAAAGCCGCTGAGCAAACTTCCAAAGGTACCCGCGCGCAACTTTCTCCGCACTTTTCAATTATAAAATCATAACTCTAATATTTACTTCGGGACCCATATTAATTTGCACCTCATTACAATCTAGATAAAATTATCGTTCATATGATATAGGTTTGAGTTAATTAGATTTCAATTGGAATTAATAAAAAATAGGTAAGGTTAGATATCAAATTTTATGGGTGTACGAAGGAAAGAACGAAGATACCTTGAAAAGTAAAGCGACAACATATCTTTTTTTTATTTTAGAATATAACTATAATACATTTCTAATAGAACAGCATCAAATTCTGTTAACATCTTCTTGAAAAAATGTTCACCAGAACCCACTTACCGCGCACACAGAACTGTACGAACTTCCAGCGAATATGCAAATATTTGTTTCATGGACCACGCATATGACACCATCGCTGCGAACATTTTTTGTTGCGTTCTTTCATTACTCAAGTATTCATTAGAGGAACAGAGATAGCCCTAAGTTCAAAGCTGACAGAGTAAGAAATAAAAAACCAACTCCGAACGTCAAGTCGATTAATAGATCGCTGTTGCTCAGCGGTAAATTTCGGCTGGTCAGTTGAGTGTATCGGGTTTGCTCAGAGAGTTAACAGCATACATAGATAGGGGCATAGAAATAACCTATAAGCCCTATAAGTCAATGGATAGTGTTATTCTAACGGCGAAGGGAAGATTTAGTTGAAACACTCTCTACTTACTTTTATGCACACAAAGCTATTATTGTCAAACTTTCTATATAGCTTTTGCCCACGAGATAGGGTCGCGGATGTCTGCTGCCATAGGTCACCCCTCTTGCCTCACCTTCTTCCGCCAAAGGATAAGCCTGGCAATTCAGAGGGGTAACGCGGCTGGCATCCTCGGCACAATCCCGGGGACAAAAGCACTAAATGAAATTAATTTTTTAAGTTAGTTTATTTCCTAAGTTAGTTTATATAATTTTTAGATTAGACAATTATTTTATAACTATGTTAATTTGAATTTTCTATATAGGTAACTATTCATAGTGTTATATTCTTTGGGTGCAAGGGTGAGGGAAAAACTATGAAATGCTGCATCGCAACGCAAACTGTGGGCAATAGGGGGCACCCATTGCCCACATACATTTATATGAAGCATCGTTCACCTAGTCGGGCTGTAGCATATAAAATCGCATATAAAATGTATGGGGCGATACATGGGCCCATCGTTGCCTGAAGCTCTTCTCATCGGTTTCATGAGGCGTACATTCATAAAATTTCACAAATTTCATACTCACCGAGTGATTCATCCATATACTTGTCAACTTCATCATTCGTAGCTTGGTATGTCTCCGAGTCGATGCAATGCAGATTATGACCGTAATCGGAATTCTCCTCCAGAAAGAATATAGTCGGTTGTTCAGTACTGGGCTGTTTGTCAGCTGTCAGTATCTCGATGAGAGCGTTGTTGTCCGTGACGAAATCGTTTTGGGCCTCACTGCTTAGGGCTTTGTAGACGATCTCATCTGGAAGCTGAGCTAGTAGTTCGCTGGCGAGTACGTCGACCGCATCTGAGTTGGTGGCGCTGCTCGTGAGGAACTGAGTGTTGTTATTACTGTCATACTGCTTCAGGTGGGTTAGAACCTGTAACGAAAACAGCCAAAAAGTATGTACAAAAAAAAATATGTGAAAATTATATTAGTTTTTTTTATGGAAACTGACACGGTTGGCTACATCACCTACAACATCCGTCAAAAAAAAAAAGTGATAAATAAGCTATTGTTTTATTTAGAGAAAACATTGGAGAATTAAAATTATATTTAGTAGTATAGTATACAACAGTGGTGCCCAAACGGTCGATCGCGATCGACCGGTCCATCTCAAGAGGCCTTTAGGTCGATCGCTGAAAATATGTATAGTAGCAAAAAGTGACTTGTAGAAACATCAAAGAATGCATCATATTTGATGTGGCAAACATTTTCCGGGCGGTGTGGGTGGTCTTCCACAAGGACCGCAATAATAGTAACAAATATAAAGAATGCAATGAATATAGATTTCGATTCAAACAAAAATTACTACAAATTATCGAACAACGAAAAGTGTTGGTACAAGTGTCGATCTCACAGCCTTAATTTTTTTGTAGATGGATCTTCATAGAAAAAAGTATGGGCACCACTGGTATACAATATGGTCAAAAGATGGCGCTGCTGACAGCAGTTTAGGTTTATTTGTGGTTAGCAATAAATATGGGAACAATCACATTGATTTTTTCTAACTTTTAATTTTATTAATTTCAATCGAATTGCCTCATGGGCTTCTCTCTCTATAGAGTTGTATTATTTAGAGCAACTTGCACGACAGTACAACTCACCAGCGACTGACCGGAGCTGTCATAGGTCTGTGCGTCGGTGAGATACGTCTCCTCGATCTGACAAGTCTGAACAGAACTCTCGAAGTCAAAACCCTCCAGCTGAATCCCTTCCGCCGACTGTGAGAAGAAGTTGTCGAGAAAGTCCGTGCTGATCGGTGTGAATTCTGCGCTGGAGTTATCTGAAAAATTATTTCCAAAACTTGTTCTCTTTTCTTTATATGTATGTATGAGCAGAAAAAAATTATTTATCATAAAAAGGAGGGTGGGAATTCCAAGAGGAACTATTTGCTAGCTTCTAGCTGATATGATGCTGGTATGATGGTATAATAGCTTGCCTTTCTACGAAATCGTGTGTATTTTTGGGCTGAGGAAAACTCTCCTTCTTCAAACAAAAAAAAAACCAAAATTCAAGGATTATTCCTTCATACTAAAAAAAAATATTCAAGATAACAGTTCATTGAAACTGAGATACACTGCCCTGATTTATTTCATAAATATTTATTTAGAATTGTGTATCCCGGAAGAGGAGCGGTAAGTAGAGAGACGTCCCTATCTTCGCTGCCCCCCTCACGCGAACCCCCTGACCCCCCCCCCCCCCCCCCCCCCCCCCGCTAGTCTCTTGATGTCCCGCGACGCGTATATTTACGAAAAATAGAACCATATCACATTAAAAAAGTATTTCGTAAATGCATCAAAATTATATGATTAATATTTTTTTTTTATGTAATCCGGTATGGGTGGCTGAGTCGAAGGGGCCAAAGCGCATGCTCCGACCAGCCAATATCACCTCCGAGAAGGTAAGTGCCATACCGGAGACTTCCCTAGATTGCTGGCTATACTGGACTAGAGGAGAACACAACCGAGGCTGCTATGCGGCCATCTTACATCCAGTACGGTGGTACCAACCCAGCCGGCTACAATTTGAGCCTACCACCTAGTAAGGGGCAAGGGAAGGGACCTACAGTTTTACACCAGTTTTTCCGAACGGTGAAGCAGCAGGTGTAAGTAAATTTTTTCGTCAGAAAAAACTCATTGGTACACGCCGACCGGATTCGAACCGCGGACCTCTCGCATAAGAAGCCGATGCCCAAACCACTCGGCCACCCGCCGCTTAGTCATCATATAATATGCTTCTGTCAATTCTTACGATACAAGATGGTGAGCATTTTTTTATAAATATACACAAAAAACTTGCCTCTCAATATGAGTGAGGTTCTCTATAGGTAGACATAACTTTAGTCAAGAAAAAGATTTATATGAAAAACAATAAAATTATGTATTGATGTCGCTCACAGTTCGAGCTAGACTGGTAGAACTGTTCCTCCTCTTTATACTCATCGGAGACGATACACTGAGTGCGCCCGTTGTACAGAGTGACTCTGTTCCCCTGCCGGTCCACGGCGTCGCACGTCACGTGGTAGCTCCACCCGTCCCCCGTGTGACCCAGGCAGTCTTTGATGAGGCATCGCGGGATGACGATACGGGGCTGGAGGGTGTTCGAACACATTGCTGGCCCAGCCCCGTTGATCCTGGAAAAAAAATGTTTTATGTTTTATGCTATACTTCATCTCATGTTACTTGAAATAGCTGATTTCTGGTGAAATATTCTAAAATGTTTTTTTTTTTATACATACCTAACTATTTGTAAATGATGACAAAATGAATTACCTAGTTGAATTTTATCCTGCGCGTCTGGAATTCACCGCCAGGCCAGTGCTAGGATATGCATTAGTTGAGGGGTCCAGTGGTTGCAAATTGCCACTAAGCTTATCGTGTAGACAGAGTTAAGAGATGAATTTTAGTGAAATAATAATTTGGCGGAAATCCGTAGCTTCGGAGGAAAAAAATTTTGAAAAAATATTTTTCATACAAAATTAGTTTTCGATTTTTTTTTAATGCACCAAAACATTTATTTTCAATAGGAATTTATGCAAAAACGACATGCGCCGCATCAACATTAGGTTAGGGTTAATTTATAGAAGATGCGTCGCCGCGACGCATCTTCTATAAAAATTAAACCTGGTTTTTTTTTAAACCACCAAAACATTCACCCATACCACTTCCCTTGTTTTTACATACATTTATATTCAAAACAAATGTTTTGGTGCCTTAAATATCTTTTATTTTTTATTTTTTATGACAAATTAATTTTATGAGCATGGGAATTTTTTTTTCTCCGAAACTACGCATTTCCGGCAAACAATTCTTTCACTATAATTCATGTACCCCTCCCCCCCCCCTCCGCCCTCCCTCACCCCACTCCCCTTGGACCCCTCTACAAATGCACCCCCCAGTGCTATGCTATGCTATGCTTGGGGTGTACCGGCGTTAACTCACTCGCTAACTACTCGCATATTTTAACCAATAGCCGGGCCGGATCCCTCTCTGAACGCCTTCTGTCTGGTTGGCTGAGTGAGATTGTTTCTCATACCTACTCACTTCGGCGAGTGAGTAACGCCGGTACAGGGGCAGTTCTGTACTATGCTAATCATATAACGTTACAGCTGTAAAATTTATCAACTGAGTGTTTTTTAATCAATCTTTTCAGGAAAGCAATGCGTACAACAAAAAGCTGGATAAAAATGTAATGATTATAGAAAAGCAGACCAAATACCTGTCCGATTATCCTGATGAGAATTCTGGCATGAGTGTAACCTCTCGTGACCTTTCGACGACCTTTGAAAGTCATGTCGAAGACATTCACTGAACCAACTTGCAGGCATTTTGGCTTGGTATCAGAAGCAATTTTGCAGTGCAGTCAATTATGTAGATCAGATTAAACGGAAAACATATTCGAAATTCAAACGTCATGCCATGCGGTGTACATGGCGCCGCGCAGAACAAGTGACAGACAAGACAAATCCTACTTTATCAACTACCTGCTTAATGGCACGTTACAAAATTATGCGGGTGGACCGCCGGTGCCGTGTCTGAGCTCTCCAGGACTCAGGATTTTGGAGGTAGGCAAAAATATAAGAATAATGAGATTTTTACTTACTTACAAAAGAAAGAATGGCGCACGGGAACAGAACTTTGGAAAAAGGAAGTTCGGTAAAATGTCAAATCTAACGCCTTACCGTCTACATACATATAAGTAGGTACGTACTATGTATACATTCACCATTCCGCCTGTCTTTTTACATTTCGCGATGTATTTATTATCATGGTTTCCTATTTAAAATTAATCCGAAATTATAACCTTTTAATAGTATTATTGTAAAAATATTTAATACTTTACAGAGAAATGCCCTATTTTATTTAAAAGTATGTCCGTGAAAAACAAATTGTTTTTTTGAATTCGCGCTACTTACTTGTGTTGCCATTCTAACTCTACAATTGATAACCAAACCAAGCTGCAAAATTGACGATCTATGTGATATTGCGGTGCGCCTCCTGAAAGACTTTCCGGCTCCTTTGGGCTCCTTTGGGCTCCTTTCGTCAGACTTCGGCTCGAAGGAAAGTGTGGTATGAGTTCATGCTTTGGTGGTTTCAAAAAAAATAACCGCGACGTATCTTCTCTTTATTAACTTAACCTAATGTTGAGGCGGTGCATGTCGTTTTTGTTACGTTTCGTATCGAGCCGAGTGTTCACGAAAGGAGCCGAAAAGGAGTCTTTCAGGTGTCGAACGAGTGATATGTGAAGGCAAAGAGCAAGAAGTTTGTAGGATTCATTCCTTAATGCCGGATGGAAAAATCAATATAAAATCCGTCAAAGTTTTTCTTTCCGCTCAAATAAAAAAATTTAAAATACAAAAGCCGCTTTTAAAATACAAAAAACTCCAGTTAGTCGCGAGCCGGATTAAATAGAATCGAGATCGGTTTCAATCGGATTTGACCCGCGGGCCGCCTTTTCCTTTCCCCCATCGTTCGTTATGGGCCATGCGGACGAATGAACGAATGTCCATGGGCGTCGTTATACACCTTAATTAAAGGGTGGCACGGCGCCACAATGTCAGTCGTGCTTTAAAAGCTAAAGTGCTTCTTCTAATTATTTAGTAAATATCCTTGCTCGCGTGGGCGTCACGTACGCCACGTACGCCTCAAGCAAGCCCAACACGGTCACGAGGCTTTCACGACAGGATCAGGTGCTGCTCTGATTCAGTTGTGAATTCATGTCTTTTGGCTCATAAATCGTGCTTTTGACCGTGTAGGCCTTGTGTGGGCCCGTGACTTAAAGGCCTTCTACACGGTTGGGTGGTTGGATCAACTAAACTCACCTTGGTTGGGTCAACCAAATTGTTCGAGCATCTACACGATCGCGTGGTTGACTCAACTTATCAGTGCTATATTGGATCGCGGGCAGTCAAGACGTCCCGCGTATGAAACATTGCCTTTCAACATAGAGTGGCTTTAGCCCTTTTATGTGAAAGTGAGAAAAATAATAAAACAAAGAAAAGAAAATGAATGAAATTGTTGCTGAAAGAGCGCAAAACATTGACGCATTTTAAACCTTTTGACAGAATTCGACTTAAAAGACCTTAGAATGGACCGGCACACCTTTAATGAATTGTTAGAAATGGTGCGACCATTAATTACGAAAAAAGATACTGTTATCGGTGTTGTGCTGCTGCTGCAAGGACTCTTGTAAATTACAGCACAACACCGACCACCACGTTTAGTAATCTATTAGGACAAGATAACTATCGAGCAGTAATTAAGGGACGAAGACCCATCTGCTTCATGATTCGGTGGAAGGACCGTGCCAAGGTGAGAGGTGGCTATCTTGTCGCCCTTTAGCAACCTTTTTTTTTCTATTGAAAGCGCGACATATGGCACCGAGCCACCCATAAGCTGTCTAACCTTTTTTTTATGTTATCCGGTATTGGTGGCTGAGTACAAGGGGCCAAAGCACATGCTCCGACCAGCCAATATCACCTCCGAGATGGTAGGTGCCATACCGGAGACTTCCCTGGATTGCTGGCTATACTGGAGTAGAGGAGAACACAACCGAGGCTATTGTTCTGTAGTATACAAAGCGGCCATCGTACATACAGTACGGTGGTACGAACCCAGTCGGCTACAATTTGAGCCTAACACCTAGTAGGGGCAAGGTAAGGGACATACAGTTTTACACTGATACAGTTTAGTCCCGATTCAACGCCCTCTCTTTGACCCTGATCGTGAGAGCAGCGGTCGCAACCACGTCCAACCAAATGCCCCAACCCAAAACCCGCCCCCCAATCAAGGTGAGATCGAAAATTCGGTTGGCAACAGACTTCCACACGATCGATTTCCACCCCAACTCAACCAAGGTAAGCTGAGTTGTCCCAACCACCTAACAGTGTAGAAGGCCTTTTAATTAGTTAATGTGATGAGATGAGATGACTTATCTGACTTGATCTGACCAGCGGGTCTACCGGGGCGCATATTTCCAAAGTCTAGTATGCGAGTTGCTTTGATTGGTCGTTCTCAACTTTGGCGGGAAATATAAATTTCGGAAGTATTTGGGCAGTTCTTGCGGTTCTTTCATATTTCACTTCCAGGCCCAAATTTGGTATTTCCAGAATGTTTAGCCAAATTCTGTGAAATGTTATCAATGGTTACTAAAAAGATGCAGCGGTTGCACTTAGCCACTATAAGCTATGTGTTAACGATAGTGAGTAATCGAGAAAAAACTAGGCCAAATGTTATTCCACTCCCTTTCCAAACGACCAAGTAGTAACTGTAGGAACTTTTTTCTCTTAAATTAACAACGTAACCGGAATATAAAATTTATTGTGCCATGAAGAATCTAATACAGATTAATAATTTAAAGCCCTTATATCTGTATAGTAGTGGGAACCCTGAAAGAACGGACTTTTTAATTTTGTTAAGCGAAAACCGTCATTGCCTTCCGCGTCGACGGAATGAATAGTTTTGAGTCAGTCCGTCACTGCACGTCAACTGCACTGAGCCCCCTGCCCCTCTCATGTAACAGTCTTTCCCTGAATTAGTGAGGAGGTGGACGTGCGTCGCTGCGAACCGAGTTATATACGATCTCGTTATTCGAAAAGTACTTTGTCACAGGTCATCCATCATTACTATCCAGCGTTTTCAAAGGAAATTAAGAGTTTCCTATTTTCGATAAATACCTCCTTGAATCCATTTCATGTTTAGTTGCATGTAATACTTCTACTTTACAGATTAGGTATACGTGTCACTCGTAATTTACAATTATTTACGAAAACATAATTCCTTTCCAATTCATTACCTTCCATTTTCACGAAATATGTTATGGATGGTAATGATACCATTTGGAAAAGAATGACCATTTTCACTAGCCCCCATTTCTAATGTAAATTTCACTACACCATGGGCTGACTGGGATATATTTCTAATTCAATATGTTCGCCATGTGCATGTTAAGTTATATAATGAGTTTCTCTGTATTTATTCTCTGTTTTCGAGTTATAAGTATAAGTAAAAAGTTTATAAAAAAAATAACTTTTTGACGTATTCCTCAGCGAGCACAGGTTTATGAAGCTGCAAATTTGGGTTTCCACTACTCTAACTTGTGTTCCTAACAACAAAATACTTTAAGTAAAATAAAGATCATCCGACATTTTGGCATACCAAAAATTCCGCCATTTTGAAAAAAAAAAAGCCAGTGATGAAACACGCGCCAATAGACAGAGAAGTGATTACAAACAAAGTGTGCAGTGATGAAATATCGTAAAGTGAATAAATTTCCGAGATAGTAAATAAAAAAAAACAATATAATATAATATTTTCATTCAGTTGAAATAGACATAATTTTAAATTATTTATCTGATTTTTTTATCAGAAAATTTAACTTTTCGAATATAACAAATACCTATTAGGTAAATTTTTTTTTATACGTACCACTATGTAAAATCAAACAAGTTTTTTGATGAAACATTTGGTTTATTTTACTTAATTAACTGTTTACTTATACTAAAAAAATATGCACAATAAATAATATGAATCAACTTATTACGCGTTATATTATTACCTAATTACATATTATTTTTTTATTTTTGAACTGGAATATCTCGGAAAGTATAGGCTTTGCGACATTTCATGACTGAACACTTTTTGTTTGTAATCACTTACTTTGTTGATTGGCACATGTTTCATCACTGGCGGCAAAATGGTTTTTTTTTTCAAAACGGCGGAATTTTTGGTATGCCAAAATGTTGGCATACCAAAAATTTGGCATCTTTATTTTACTTAAAAGTATTTTGTTGTTAGGAACACAGAGTAGTGGAAACCCAAATTTGCAGCTTCATAAACCTGTGCTCTCTGAGGAATACGTCAAAAAGTGATTTTTTTGTGAAAATATTTTTTTAATTTTTGAACTGGCATATCTCTAAAAATATAGGCTTTACGACATTTCATTACTGAACACTTTATGTTTGTAATAACTTACTTTGTTGATTAACACATGTTTCATCACTGGCTGCAAAATCGATTTTTTTTTAATGGCAATTTAGGTATGACTGCCTCCATACAAAAAAGTTTGTTGCTCTTTATTTAAAATTCTGAGCAAATTCAAATACCGAATAATGCGTACAACACTACTATAATAATTATTAAAAAAAAAAAAAACAGTATTTTGTAGGAACTTACTTTATGTAAGTTTGTAATGGTTTCGAACGGGATATATAAATTTGTAATACTATTATTTACAAATTTAGTTCTCGTTAAATTAAGAGTAAATTTTTTCCTTTACTTTTTGCCTTATTTATTAGGTACGTGTCGTACTTAATTAAGATATAAATTTTCAGGCAAAAATAGCTTAACAAAGAAAAAGCTTACAAAAGAGGAGAAACTAGCCAAAGATAGATTCATTCATTCACCAATAAAAGGCTGATTACTTATCTTATAAAAATGGCTTTAGATCAATATTTTTTTAACCGTATACATTATCTACTTTCAACCATTTCAAAACTATTGCAACCTAAGACCTTATATCACTAGGAAATTACATTACTTTCCAAAAATGGTTCATTACCTTCAAGGCTTTTTCATCACATTTTTCAAACAGTTCATCGCCATCCATAGTGTTTCATTCGCATCCATGCAGTTTTCATTGCCTTCCACCTCGTCATTCCTTTCCATCCGTTTATTCAAAAAGTATTTAGGTCACGCACGAATGTGCCTTTCAAAATACACTTAGGTATCTGAGTGAGTATATAAACACAATAAAATAATAAAAAGGTAAAAAAGTGCAAAAAAATAAAATTCTTGCGAGACTCGCAAATTCGAACGAACCGCAAGAACTGACCATTTCCGAAAATAAAGTTTTCTTAGGTGGTTTTAAAAAAACATAACCATAACCTAATTTTAACACTCTAACATTGCTTAAAAAAAAAGTAAAACAAAAAAAAAATTACAAAAGGGACACGAACCCAAGGCCGAGATCCAAACCTAAAAACCCTACACTCCTACACTCTACCACTGAGCCACCAAAGTACATATGCGACCAAACGAATATCGGATTCAGTAGGTTCGCTGGGGGTGCCGGAGGCGGAGCCAGACTCGTCTCTCAATCAATCAGAGCAACTCGCATACTAGACTTTGGAGATATGCTACCGTGGCCCGTTAAACTCGTTCCGCATATTTCAATTCAACCAATAGCCGGGCCGGATGCCTCGACAAACGCCTTTTGATTGGTTGAGGGCACAGAGCATCGAATACCGACCGCGGGCGCGCGTTACGCCGGTACAGGGGCAGCTGACGTAGGTAATCGATTTGTATGTATGTACATATGTATATTCTTTATTGAACACCAATTTATCAAAATTAGGTACATTGGGATGTGGGAGAAATACATGCAGGCGAACAAGAATAGTTTGTGGCAATGTGTTAGATTAAAGAAATATGTATGATAATTGATAAACTACGTACGAATACTACATACATATTAATAAGCATATACACCGTGTCCCAAAACTCAACATCAAGCGGGAACCAGGGAGTAGACCAGTTTATGACTACGCAGGGAAAAATAAGAAAAAAAAATCGGAGTCATTTATTTTTTTAGAAAAAAATAGAACTTAATATTTTTTTTTGGTAAAACTAAAGGCATTCTGGTTTTGTTTGGGATTCTGATCAATAGCAGAGTTATTTAGGCTACCAATAAAAATTTTTTAACAATTATATTTGCAAATTTGTAGTCGTAGTACCTAAAAATTTCAATTTTCAATGTTTCTCAAAAAATGGTCATATCATAAAAAACAAGTGACTCCGATTTTTTTTCTTATTTTTCCCTCGGTACCTACTCATAAACTGGCCTACTCCCTTGTTCCCGCTTGACGTTGAGTTTTGGGACATTCTGTATATGTAGGTATATAATAAACTTACATGTACATTTATCGGTGGTACCGTTGTGCAACCACGATGTGCAACACAATCAACTGAATGACAGGAGAGTAAGAGAAGGGGAGTACTTATGTAATATAAATTGCATTTACTTCGGTAAGGAAAGGAGAAGTTTGTTAGAGGAGCGTAAATGCACGGGCAGATTATTCCAGAGGCGAGCTGTTTGTACTGTGAAAGAGTCCGCGTAGAACGAGCTTGAGTGAGCCGGTATTGCCAAGACTAAGTTGTCAGCAGATCTTAAAGCCAGGCCATGAGAAGAAAGAAATTCAAATCGTTCACTCAAGTATTTGGGAGCAGCAGGATCATTAAGTGTGCGGAAGAGAAGAGAGAGGGCGTGAGAGTTCCTGCGACCATGAACATCGAGCCACTGTCCGATTCAGTTAACATAGATTTCCTGTATGTTAACTGAATCGCATTATAGGTAGGTATGTATTAGTTTGATCATCCATATGCTCTGCTGATATATGAGTGGAGTGTGTGGTAGAGGTACCTATAATTATTCCATCTCATGGTAGTGGGTTCGTAAAAAAATTTTATTTTTACTTTTCATTGTTAGCATTGTTAAGGTATTAAAAATATTTTATGGGAATTTTTATACAAAAAAAAAAATATATACACAACCACACAAAAATAAATTACTACATACATACATACCACACGCTGTATCCCGACAATCGGGTTAAGCAGAGTAATCGGAGTTGTGCTGCAGGTACTCTTGTAAATTATAGCACAACACCGACCACCACGTTTAGCAAAGTATTTAGACAAGATAACTATCAAGCAGCAAGTTTTTTTTTTTTTTTTTTATGTAATCCGTTATGGGTGGCTGAGTCGGAGGGGCCAAAGCACATGCTCTAACCAGCCAATATCACCTCCGAGAAGGTAGGTGCCATACCGGAGACTTCCCTGGATTCCATTGGCTATACTGGACTAGAGGAGAACACAACCGAGGTTGCTTTCGGCCATCTTACATCCAGTACGGTGGAACCAACCCAGTCGGCTACAATTTGAGCCTACCACCTAGTAAGGGGCAAGGGAAGGGACTGAATCTGAATCATTAGTTTTCGAGACATTTAACAAAACATATTGTATCTCCTATAATGTCCTACACACTATATCTCCTACACACTAGGTAACTATACAGTGGCGCCCGCGCAGCTGATTATTTGAGGTTCGAGGCTGGCGCACCACACTTCGAATTTTACTTTTTTTCTTGCTTAGGTCCCCATCCCAAACGTGCGTAAAAAGCTTCACTGAAAATAAAGGTGTTTAGATGACAGTAGATATGTATCTATGTACAGCAAAGCCGTCCTTGGGATGAAATGAATGATTTGTTTTGGTCATCTCGAGAACCGCTGGTCCCATCTTTTTTTTTTTGTACTCAAACTGGACGTCTCGATGAGATCTACCCATCTGTCACGTGTACATTTGTTTTGGTCATATCTCGAGAACCGCTGGTCATCGCATCGACCCATCATGTTGGAACTCAAACTAGACATTTCCTATGAGATCCAATCACATTTCTTTCATTCATTTTTTTTTTATGGAAACTGACATGGTTGGCTACATCACCTACAACATCCGTGATGTCAGCCCATAACACCGGGTGACCTAGGTGCCATGTCAGTGCTTTCCTTCATTTCATGTCTGCTATACTGAACTGGACGGAAACATCAACTATTTACATAGCCATTTCGAACGACGTTTCATTCAGTGCGGTGGTATCAACCCGGGCGGGATAAACCCTACCACCTAGTAAGGTAAGAAGGGAAGGGGCCTACAGTTTAACGTGGAATCCGAACCACGTTCAGCCTCCAACGGTCGAGCGGTCGGTCACCCATCCAAGTACCTACTGACCACGCCCAGGTCGACCGACCGCACCACTGAGCTACCGAGGCTGACAAATATATATATATATTGATTAAAAAATCAATATCTAGGTACGTAGGTCAAGTGTAAGGTGCTGCAATAGTTATTCTTTTAGGCAAATTATCAAATCTTCTTCTCTAAGTTCTAACCTGTGATTCTAACCATTGGTTCTAACAAAAAAAAAAGATTACTTACTATTGCTTATTCTTGTACAGTTTCTAGTGGTGCCCTGTTTCCCATTTTAGGATTCTTTGTGCTATGGGAAACATCTAACAAAATAAAAAACCACATTCATTCTCATGGAATTTATTCCTTTGTTAAAAATTATTAGGTACAATAAATTAAGTAAATATCCAAAATTCGCCTGCAATAATTTACAAACAAACCCTCGAAGAGAAAACATAATTATTCTTATTCTTAAAAAAGTTCAGAAATTGAGTGTTCGTTTATTTGGCCATTTTTATGAGAATTTATAATCATAATTTGAAAGGCCCTGAAACACTGAATGTGTACCTAATTAAAAGAAGAAAAAAAGGAATGAAAGGTTTCTTTTCCATTGACACATAATTGTAAATATCAAAGTTTTCTTCAGAGCAGACCTTGTATGTATGTTGTTTTGTGACTGCAGGGTTTGATAATAGATTGATGGATGACACAGGAAGCTTCAATTAGTAAGCCAATAATCAAAGCAACATACGTACATTTGCAAGTTATCAAAAAACCAAATCATTATAAAATAATTATAACACATAATCTAATAATAAACTTCAGAGGTTGCTTCGTTCAACCTCTAGACATATATTAACATACTGTGTAATGCAAAAAGTGCCTTCGAAATATCTACACCTATACCTACTATATTAAACTAACGGTCGGGCTGTCACTCGTCATCTAGTTACTCGTCATTAGTCTACTTCTTCTTAATAATTAACTTTCGTTATCAAAATTTACGAGGATGCGAGAATTAAGGTATCTCAAATAAAACCAAAATTTAATAAAAGTGCTTTGATTCATAACAAAAATCACCCCCTAACAAAACCATTTTATAAAAACACCACATAAATATATATTACGCACAGTTAAAATTCACAGAGTGTATGTTTAACTTTAGAATACATTAGAATAAACAATTACAATTACAAAATAATAGAGAGATCAGAAAAGAAATAATAAAAAAAAACCATACACTCCTTGGTAAATTACAATCTGTGACAAACTGTAAATTATTTCACGAGAGGATAAAGTAATGGTATGATTATAATTTATCCAGTCTTAAAACTAAAGGCTTTTTACAGCGTACGTACAAATATTGATCGCTTTAGATTTGCTACATCCGCATGGCTAACCATATATTCACATCGCTATATTTAAATCTATAAGAACTTGCATTAACGACAACATTGAAATCAGTCCTCAGATATCGTGGACGTCTTACATAGATTCGTATCGAGATTCTATATCACTAATACTACAATGTGTGATCATTTTAATTCCCTTACTTACCTACTGTAACTATTGTATTGACTGAGAACAAATATAGTCAAATTAAATAAGAAAATATTATTACATCTTTAAATATAAATAAGCTGCTTTTAATTAGAGCCCTGTCAAAAAAATCATAAAATTAGGCCTAATATTCGCACACCTCCTTAGTTACTTAATACACAGCTAGCAGGTATAACTAGGTATGTATTTAGACTAGCGTTCTGAATTATGAATACGTCGTACAAAATTGTGTTTATCTTCGATTACTTACTCCTTGGAATGACATGATAATTGCACCACATTTAGTATCGATCACTTTAGATGCCACAAATTATTATATTTAATTCGACATACACCACAAGTAGTCATTTCTGAAAATAAAAAAAATCGTTCATATAAAGTTCACCGATCAAAACACACAACATAAGTTACATTATGAGTGAAAGCCGACGTTGTCCACTCATGCGTTGAGTTTCAATCACGCAACTCCGCTGTCCTGGACGTGGGTTCGCTTCTTATCGGCTCTGTGGTGGTCCGGTGTAGACTTGAGGATGTCTGGCTGTCCGTGGGAGAGAGTTCGCGATTCCTGATTGAACGTGTTGTTAGAACCCGTATGAGAGCTGAGCGTGAGAGTGGCATTCCGTTCTGAGCCGAGCGTCACTGTCGTAGCGTGCGAGTTCAGAGTGTTGTGGCCGGTCGTATGATGGGTGTGATGTGACTGTGACAGTTGATGGACGTGTGGGAGGGTGGACGGTGTGGAGTGCGGAAGGGTGGAGGCGGTGGGCTTGCGCAGGGACCGGTGGCTGCCGTTCCTCGTGAGGGAGTTCATCTGCGGCGTGCCGGGTCCGCCCGGCCGGAGCAACGCGTTCTTGTAGTCGGCGATCAGATGTGTCAGCTCTGCCATCTGCAATTATAAGTAAAAACACATATTATTAGGCATATTATGCCACATGTGTTTCTTCCACCATTCAATGGTACTGAACACTTCTGCTGACTATTAAGAAAAATATATGAATACTTAAATAATGTTTGAAAAGCTATTTCATTTTAAAATTATATAATGAAAAAAAAAAAATTGCTTTCATTTTGTTATGGTAATCTCTTGGGTACCCTACCTATAGTTGTAGTATTTTAACTCTTCATGTCGAGCCACATACAATATACACAATTGAGAGTGGGCCCTGTGAAGTGAAGGCCTGTTTAACACAGTAATAAATTGAGACTCACCTTAGGTTTATTCAGGCCGATAAGGATCTTCTGCATGGGCGTGTGTATGTACGTCGTCTCCGTCGATGAGCATCATGAGGTCTTCCTGCAGCTCGTCGAACAGACCGATGTGAGTGACACAAGTGACAGGCGTCGTTGGTTTATTCAGGCTGATGAGAATCAAGAGATCGTCCTGCAGCCCGATGTGAGTGAAACAAGTGACACTCACCTTAGGTTTATTGAGGCTGATGAACATCTTCTGCACGGGCGTGTGTGCGTCGTCTCCGTCGATGAACATCATGAGGTCAACAGCCCGATGTGAGTGACACAAGTGACACTCACCTTAGGTTTATTCAGGCTGATGAGCATCTTCTGCACAGTCGTGTGAGCGTCGTCTCCGTCGATGAGCATCATGAGGTCGTCCTGCAGCCCACCGAACAGCCCGACTTGAGTACCACAAGTGACACTCACCTTAGGTTTATTCAGGCTGATGAGCATCTTCTGCACAGTCGTGTGAGCGTCGTCTCCGTCGATGAGCATCATGAGGTCGTCCTGCAGCCCACCGAACAGCCCGACGTGAGTGACACAAGTGACACTCACCTTAGGTTTATTCAGGCTGATGAGCATCTTCTGCATAGGCGTGTGAGCGTCGTCTCCGTCGATGAGCATCATGAGGTCGTCCTGCAGCCCACCGAACAGCCCGACGTGAGTGACACTCACCTTAGGTTTATTCAGGCTGATGAGCATCTTCTGCACAGGCGTGTGTGCGTCGTCTCCGTCGATGAGCATCATGAGGTCGTCCAGCAGCCCGCCGACAGCTCGACGTGAGTGACACTCACCTTAGGTTTATTCAGGCTGATGAGCATTTCTGCACAGGCGTGTGTGCGTCGTCTCCGTCGATGAGCATCATGAGGTCGTCTTGTAGCCCACCGAACAGCCCGACGTGAGTGACACAAGTGACACTCACCTTAGGTTTATTCAGGCTGATGAGCATCTTCTGCATAGGCGTGTGAGCGTCGTCTCCGTCGATGAGCATCATGAGGTCGTCCTGCAGCCCACCGAACAGCCCGACGTGAGTGACACTCACCTTAGGTTTATTCAGGCTGATGAGCATCTTCTGCACAGGCGTGTGTGCGTCGTCTCCGTCGATGAGCATCATGAGGTCGTCCTGCAGCCCGCCGACAGCTCGACGTGAGTGACACTCACCTTAGGTTTATTCAGGCTGATGAGCATTTCTGCACAGGCGTGTGTGCGTCGTCTCCGTCGATGAGCATCATGAGGTCGTCTTGTAGCCCACCGAACAGCCCGACGTGAGTGACA